>OY728159.1:418695566-421195566 GCA_963277665.1 Viscum album
ATGAATCATTATACATTTGTAACATTTTTCTTGCACTTTCAATCAAATACATGTTGTCATTTTTCTCCACACATAAAACAATCTCTCATTACCTTTAAGAATTTACCAAGATGATTCTTTCCATTATTATCTCATGAGGGATTATCATTCTTTCCCTTATTCCCTTTATCTATATTTTTTCTCTACCATCCTCTTCTTTTCTTACAACCCTTCAATTCCATAGGACTCACAGAATTAATTACATATCTTATAATCAAGGGATATTATATCTTCATATGATGAGAATATGTTGGAGAATATTTACTTTATAAATGTTTTCTTATGACGATTAAACATATGATCATTCTTACTCTTTGAATCGTGTGTATTGATGGAGTTCTCATTCCTTATATTGGTCTCCATTTATAAATGATGATATACACTAGATTAGATCATATAATAATGTATAATAGAAAAACATGAAAATATTATCAAATTAAATTGAATATCTTCACACATATATTATAGTAATATTAAAAATGGTTTTGTTGCTGACATGTTTACTCATAAATCCTTCATAATTGTTTGTAATGGAAATGTGAATTATCCTAAAGATATCCCATGAGACTGTCAAACTAGGTGCGTTGTAAGTCCTGTTGTCATATGCCAGGATTCCCTAGGTAAGCCCTGAAACACCTTATCATTGTTTTCACCCCTGGGTACATCCATGTTATAACCATGCCCACTTGTATTATCCATGTAGGGATATATTTCATGGAAAACCCACATAATCAATATATTACCAAAATTATAGTAAGTTATTTTATACTAATCATCAATTATATCATAGAGTCATGTTTCATATCCGAATTTATCTAAATAATGTTTCAAATGATATTTCTAAACTTTCTTTAATACCTATTATAACTCGCCGACCCTGCAAGCCCAGATCTTTGGAAATTACATTAATACATTGGCATGATTACAAGGAATCATGTCCTGAAGGACCGATTAGTATAGAAGTACTGGAAAATAGATTATTTATGAACCTCGCATTACATTTTTAATCATAAAATACATCATAGATAATCCGTTGATAATTCTATTTTTATCCTAGATTAAACCAATATAGAAATCATAATACACTTCTTGGAATACTGGGAAAATAAAACAAAAGAAACTAGTGAGCTTAGATACTCTGTAAGGATAAAAAAAATTTGTAAATTCTATAAAAAATAATCATAAAATTTTATATAAAGGTAAAAAATGTTACAAACGACATTTAAACATTAAAATCATAAAAATATAGAATAGAGAAATCAAATAATTAAATTTAAATATAAACATGGATATTCTACTTGTCTAATAATCATATTTAATATTAAAAACAAATCTCATAATAAAGGAATATATAATGTCGGGAATATAAACCATAATGTCATGGTGTCATACCAAGACCCTAAATATACATTTTTTTCAAGGACTTGTCCCAATAAACTAGTTTGTCTCATGAGACATACTAATGCATCAAAGGGCTATAGCGGGCGCTGCCCTTCACATACTAAGTCCAATTCATTTCTCATATGAAAAGAGTCAAATGTAACATAATCATTTGTAATAGAACTAGCATACAAAATGTCAATACATTAACTATAAACATTGAATGGTATAAAAATATAACATCCATAATAAAACATATATTAAATCATTCAATATGATATTTAATATTGCATTATAATAAGTCAACCTCAATTAAGAATAATTTCTAGGAATTTATTTTCACATAGATGCAAATGACTAGTGAAAATCTTTGATAGAAATATCACTTTTTATAAAATCATTTAAAATTCACACAATTTTTAATGGAATTAATTTAAAAGATATTTTTGAATCAAATTATCTAATAACAATTTCATAAATTATAATGGAATTAATATTTTAAAACAATCATGTTCATATAAATAAATTCTTGAAATTATTTTTAAATCAAGGAAATTAATTAAAATAGATTTAAAAAAAATAAATCATTAAAACATATAAAATGATAATCTAGTTAAACTGTACCTTCCATAAAAGCTAAAAGGTTGAATTTTGAATTTTTTTTCTAAAATATGGACATGGATGATAAATATTTCCCAGTAAATACATACACATAAACATTCCTGGTTTATAATGAGATTGAAGTAATAACCGTTGCAATGTATTTTATTTTAGTCGAGGGTATGCTTAACCTCCTTTATAATGACAATAGTATGTTATTAAAATATATAAAAACCATATTAATTTTAATAATACCATATATGAATCATTTATGACATTATACAACCCATTTAATAATTATTTCTATGTTAAATTAAAATTTTGGGTAAGAACTGGTTTCTTTATCGTACAAGTTTTAACTTTTAATTCTGGATCACATCACATAGATTACAATTTACATACATATAGAATATAATTTATTATTTATATATCATATATATTCAAAATATAAATTTGTATAATAGATAGATATATGAAATGGCAACACTCTTCATGGAGATGGTAGTCCGTGCGTGTGGATGAATATTGTTTATGTTTTCTTATCATATAATATGGAAGTGAATGATATATATTTATCTACATATATATATATATTATTATAGTAGGAATGTAATTTCAAATACCTCATAATATATATATATATATATTATTGACGGGTGATCGTTGAAGAAGATTTTCATCGCATTGTGGAGATGGTATGTCATACATACGCACAAGTGATAATATCATTCTCTTGATTGTGAAATGGTTTTTAATTGGAGGGTATATTATATATAAATAATAATTAACATTTTATTCTAATTATTTACATTAACTGTACTCATTATTTATTCCATCCAAATAATGTGGTGTTTAATAACAAATTACCCCATGACATGGAGAGGGTAAGACGTACATACACACGTATGGTGGCTTTGTCATTCATAGGATGTATAAAATAGTGAATATGGTTGTACCATATTTATAATAACAACTCATTATGTAGAAGGTACTGGATTTATATTTTTAGTATGAAGACAACAATTAAAGTGGAAGTAGAATAAGAAAATAAATTTGATGAAGGTGATTAAATAATTACATCATCTACGGGTGATTCTTTATAATTTGATCAAAAAGGCTCCATAGGATGGCTCTCAGATCAATGTATGGACTCAAGGATGAATGGAGGGTTTTTGGGGATATTTTATCTGGGTTTGGTGGTTCCAAAAGTCTTTGGTGGTTTAAAATTAATAGAATGGGAAGTTACCTTTTATAAGAGAGGTGATGCGTAGTTTAGGAAAAGCATGAAATATTAGTTTATTAGAAAATTATTATCGGTTTCTAATAGCTCCAAATGAACTTATATCTATGATAATGTTGTTATGGGTATAAATAATATCAAAAAGCTATTTTTTGACATGTTTAGGTCACCATATTAATATTATCTTTTAGATTTCTCTATGAGTAAAATAGTTTAACATTTACAATGTCTTCTAGTATTTTTATTCTACATTATAAATATAGTTACTATAAAATCACAATAGAACCTAATGTGGTTGACTAATATCATATATAACATTATATATGAATCTTCTCTGAATCATAAATTTTTGTGAATATTATATTACCTAATTAAATAGTATTTGTTATAAAAACAAATTTATATCAATTTTGACAGTATTTATTATTTGGTTTATCTGAATGTCAGAAAAACATGATTACAAAGAAAAAAATACAATTAATCATATAAAAAATGTCATATTAACATATAAAATTCGTGGATGGCATCAAAAGTATCAATTTACATTTATTTTAATATTTATAATATCAATTATTTTAATCGCTCATTAATAAGGTATTTACTGCAACATAATTTTTTCAAAAATAAATTTATTTATTTAATGTATAAAAATTATAAATAAATTACCATGATGTTATAAATATTGTTATATTTCTAAAGAATATGTATAGTATAATTTATCTTATATATAACCATATATTAAAAATGGCTTTGTTATTAAAATTTGAATTTAACACTTTTAACACTTCTCTAAATAAAATATAATAAATGACCTCATCTATTCCAAAGGGATCAAAAGGATATTTTTTCCTAAGGATGATTTTGATAAAAACACTTACCCAATAGAAATAGGACATGTGTTGGGGTAATTTTATAATTTTATAATTTTATTTTTTCCCTTAATTACTCTAATTACTTTTAACTATGGTAAATAAAAATCATATATTATTATTCACCAAATATTATTTTCATCCTAATGAACCACATTATACTTACTGATGGAAACCATTTCTGGTTTTTTGGGAAAATAATTTCACAAAAGTGGTTAAAATTAGTTTTATTGATATTTTCATATGTTCTTAGAAGGTGGGTGAAAGACGTTAAAAATTTCAATAAAACTTTATATGTCTAATATTATTATAAAATTACTCTTTTTAATTAAATTGGACTAATATAAGTATTATTTATAAATTTTTAATTTAAAATAAATTTAATTTAAAAAATATTATGTAAATAAATAATCAGATCTAAACAATAAAGCATTATTTTTCATTATTCATCAAAAATTGAATGTTTTTAGAAAATATTCAAAAATTCTCCCTAAGCTAATATTGATATTAGGAATCCAAAAATAAATAGAATTTTAAAAAATAAAAATTTAACAATTTAACAATGTTGGTATTACTTTTCACTCCAACATTTTAAATGATTAGTTTGATTGGTCGGGATGTGATAGAACATGGAGCTGTGAACATTGAAAGTTATAGTATTATTCAAAGAGAAGAAAATCATGGTAGATTATGGTGTTAGATTTGTATTAGTTAAAAATTACATGCATAAACCCTATCACCAAATATGATTATGTCATCATTTTAGATGACAAATATCACCATTTTATAAATTTCCTCTTGTCTATATATGTTTCCCTCAACATTTAATTTAGAAATGTTCAATGTCATAATGTAATTATCATCTTATAATACCTGACACATGGGACATACTTAAAAACCTCTATTACTTTCTTAAATATAAATATCATACATAAATATTCTTTAAGAATGAATTATGTTTAATGATCAATGTCATGTTGTTCTTTCACTTCACTATTCAATAATATTGACTCTAAATCATTATATAAACCATACAGTAATGATTAGAAATTTTTGTCCAAAATGTTTAGATGATCTCATGTCTTATAATTGAATAATGTAACACCCCAAGTTTATGAAAATAATTTTAAAATTGAATCCATGAAACATTAAGTCTCTATATTGAAACACATTTTTATAACCTTACTAGAAAACATAATTTCACCACACCAATGATTTGAATTTCTAAAATCTAATATACATTGTTGCGATCAAAAATTTATTTAGAGTTTGATATGAACAACTTAATTTTCGGTGAATAGTAAAAACCCTTTATTAATATTAACATCACCCATATGAATAGAGACATACCATTTTGAATATTAATCTTACCTATGATAGTATATAAATAAGATTTATGGGAATGGATGATGTACCTATGTTTTGGAAGAACTAAATAAATGTTATAAAAACATTATTTTTCATGTAATTTATGATTTTTATAAAAAAATTAAATTAATATCAATTTTAATGTTTTTTTGATAAATGGACATCATTTTTGGATTATAGCCATCAAAAAATGATTAGGTTGAATTTTTGGAACTTTTTCTGATATTCTTGAGTTTTGTTGAATAGTAAAATAGGAAAATATGTAATAAATGCTATAAAATTGATTTATTGAGTCATTAATGATGTTATGTGAATATAAGAACCAATTGTTTGAACTCACATTCACATATACCTATTAATGGTCATGTAATCATCACTATATCTTCTCTCATTGAAAATAATAAAAAAATGATTAACATATTAATAAAACCCTCTTCTCCTCTACTATAAAACCCACAAATTCTCCCCTATTCTTTTCACTCCTATCAAACCTTGTACCTTCTCCAATTTATGCCCTAATAACATCCCATGATCCTAACCCATTAAAATCATCCATTGTTCTGAAGAAATAAAAAAAAATCCCTTCCCTAAAGAGGCACTCAATGAAAGTTAATTCAAGAGATAAAATTCCTATTTTCATTTCATTCTTTTTCATATTAATTTATTCTCTTTTAATTGCTTACCTCACCTCATCTAAATTTTATGACAACTATAGTAACATACATGTAATATAATTTTGTAATGATAATGGGATAATCCATCTTCAGCTCTCATGTCCCCTTTATTTATGCTAAAAATGAAGCATCGTCTATGATGTATTAATTTACCACATTCAAGGATGACGACGGTTTCAATTTGATTTACCATATTCAAATATTTTGATTAAACAATTTTTTTTGGTTGAAATAGAATATAATAAATGTATTTATCTTAGATTATGTTTTTTAATCCTTATTCACAAATGATGTAAAAATAATAGTACAATACAAGGTAATTGTGAGAAAAATTGTGATATTAATACAAGCTTTTATCACTAATGTTTTTTACAATGATTCACTTTCACTCAAATAACAAAATGAATTTTATAACCATTTAAATTTTTGAATTTTCATTTAGTAACATATTAAATCAATTCTATACTTCATCTCCTATTTCATGTGAACTACCATACTCTTTTATAAGTGAGAAAATCATGAATATTATGAAAACAAGTACTCAAGAACATTTAAATTTAATCCCTTATCCCATATAAAAGGGCATGAATGAACATAAAAAATTCATAATAATCCATATAAATTTATAAATTTATCTTTAATTTTTAATTAATTAACCGGATTTTGTTATTCAGGGAATTATAATCAAGTGATGAACACCCTCAGATTAAAGGTAAGGGATCCTCTCTGTAACATTTATTCAATAATACCCCCTATTTTGAGTCCATATTTTTAATTCCAAATGATTGGGTATGTTTTTAATCCTCCACCATACTACAAATGTCATATATAAATTATGGGATAACATTTTACCTCTCATTAATTCCTTACAAGAACACATTTTTCCATTCCGAAATATTGGTAAGTGTTTTCTACCTGAATCCCTATTTCCATTCTAGTTACACTTATTCACTAGATACCTCAATGAAATAATAAATTAGTATTATTTAAAAATCATAAATTCTGTTTTAATTTTCTATATAATTATAACAACCATAATTAATATTTTGTTTGTGGTTACATGTTTTAAATGGATCATTGAAAATTTTTTCTCTAAATACAATCCCGATTCAAGTAACTTTTTGAATTCTTAACTATTTTGAAGTTTAATCTATAATATTATTTTAGAAATATACATCTTTATGAAATCACACGTTTTTACATGATAAAAATATTTTAGTTCATTTTTTAAGAAATCATTCCTTTGCACTGTAAAATCACTTTAATAAATTCCTAAAACAACAACAAAATGTTTTAATTATAAAACATATATAAAAACACTTTTTACATGATTTCACTTCAATGGGACATAATTTATGCCTAAAATGTAATCTAACTGTCCATAAATTTTCAATTTCTGGATTTAAATCTTTTGAACTAGATTTATGACAATTAAAAATAATTTTCCAAAACAAATATTATTTCTAAAAAATAGAATTTTCTCACATCACATTAACATTTATGAGAGATATGTCATGTTGACCACCTATTTATTACATATGTTTAAGGTACTTCCCTTTGATATATTATATCAATAGTATATTTTTATTATCATGAATTTCAAACGTATTATCAATTCAATGTTTCCTGGAGGTATGGGACACATTGGGATGTTTATGGATTATTTCCTCAATGATTTTTTAATGGACTCGTTCAAAAGTATCTTAATCTATGTAAACATACATGGTTGAATCATGTAAATCATTGAGAATTATCTCTTATGATATAATACAATATGTTTTGTTTAATGGTTTATGAATAGTTTGACTGTCGATGTGCAATATTGAAACCATTCACCATATTACTCTGAATTGTTAGTGTTTATGTTTAATGAGTTGGGAATGCTATTTTCATTTCATATTTTAGGTTAAAATATGAATGTATATGTTGAGTATGTGTATCCACATTCATATGAGGAATTAATTGGAATTATTATGTTATGATTGGATCCCTCTATATTTCCTTGATTCATTGATATGTGTCATGATAAAAATAGATATGGACTTTACTGAGGACTTGAACAGTTTTAGACATGGTTTTTGCTGAGGACATAATCATTATTCGTTGTCTTTCCCAATGCCTTAGTGGTATGTTTCAGAATGTCTAACATATGCATTTACCTCATTCTGAAACTAGTAATTGATTGTTAATGAGGTTATTAGACTTGTTGAACAGCATTTTTTTATTTTATATGACATTATTTATTTATCTATTATTCCAACCATAAATTGTTCATGATCATATTTAAATGCATTGTTTTTCTATTCACCATTCCTAATGATTATTTTTATGATATCTTCTATTGTATTGCATACCCTTACAGAGAATTTCCGCTCACCCCTATCATTTGATTTATCCCTCCATGTTATGAGGAAGATTATATTATCAATGAATTGCATCGGTAATATATGAAATTATTGGATTTTAGTTGAAATTATTTTGTCATTTTAGTTTCAGTTTATAATTTTTATCTGTTGTATCTATCTTGATTCCAAAAATAAAAAACTTACTAGTCCATCAGGATGCATCTTTCGTGTTTTTATTCCAATTTTACAAATTACTCATAGTCTCTGAGCTTCTGGTGTTAGGTCATTACAATTGGTTTTAGAGGAAGATTATTAGAAATCATAGAAACTAGATATAGAAATAATAGATTATTGAATAAAACCCTATGATATAATTTTTGGTTAAGAATATAAAGACATCCTATAAATTCGGTAAGGAATATATTATGTGGTTTATCAAGAAAATGCACGTCCGTCTAGATAAAAAAAAGTAAAGTTGGCTCTGGAATTGATGCATCAAATGGTAAATCCTAAAATCACTACTTAGATCTTGGATCGAACAATAAGATATTTCATAATGTTCTAAGATAATATATGTGTTAGACTATATAAACCACCCTCACTTCCCACTTCTCCTCCACTATAAAAACCACCCACACTTCCCAATTATCTTCACTTTTCGAAAGTCTTGTTCTTTCACCAATTCATAAATATCCTCCAAATATCCTCCTATAGGGATAAAATCCCATGGTATCATAAATAGTAAAAATACTCTTCCCTTAAGAGGCGCCCACGAAAGGTTAATTGAAGAGGTAAAATTCATGTCTTCTTTTCATTAATTTTCTTCATCATTTGTTCTCTTTTCATTCATACCCTCTATAAATCCAAATTGAATGAAAAATATTATACAATACATGTATTGCAATGTTTTTATACTAATAGGATAATTCATCTTCAACTCCCATTTCTCCCACAGTTATGATAAAATGAAACATCATCTGAGATGTGTTGATTTGTCACATTCATGGATGTTAATGCTTTCAATTTGATCTACCTTCTTCAACTCTGGTGATGAAACCATTTTTATGGTTGAAAAGTACTATTATATATGAATTTTATCATAGGTAGTGTTTTGGAATCCTTATTCACTCATGATGTAAATTAATATTACAAACATGGTAATTGTGAGAAAAATAACCAAATTTATCCAAGATATTATAATTATTGTTTTATATACTGATTAACCATCACTAAAAATAGTATTATGAATTTTCAAACCATTTAATATTATGAATGTTCATTAATAACATATAAAATCAATTCTAGACGTCAAATATATTCATAGATGAACTACCATACTCTTTTTGAAGCGAGTCAATCATGATTATTATGAAAAAGAACACTCAAAAACAATGTAATTGAATACCATAACACATCTAAAAGTCTATCAATGAACATTATAAAGTCATAATAAACCAAATTAAAGTATAAAGGGTTCTGGAATTGTTAATTAATGAACCTAATTTTGTTATTTCGGTCATTAAAGTGATGGTAAGAACAACCTCAGATATAAGGTAAGGGATCCACTCTCTCACTTTTATTCAAGAATCCCCCCTATTTTGTGTCTCTTTATTATTAATTCATAAATATGGGGTTTGTTTTTACACCTCAAACGTTATTCCCATATGATATATAAACAATTGGATAGCCCTTTATCTCTTATTAATCCCTCACAAGAACACCCATTAACATGCAAAAATGTTTGTATGGGTTTTCCTCCTGAATATCCATTTCCCTTTGGGTTACTCTTATTTTATAGACACCTCAATTAAATTATAAATTATTACTCTTTTCTCATTATAAATTATTTTTTAATGTTCTATATAATTTTACCCAACAAAATTCTTCTTTATTTTTTGGGGGGTTACATGTTTTAATAGAATCATTCAAATATGTATTTTATCTTCAACTCGGGTCATAAAGACATTTTTATAGTTGAACATGACTATTATATATTAAATTTATCTTATGTATTTTTCCAGAATACTTATTCACTCGTGTTGTAAATTAATAGTACAAAAATTTAATTGTGAGAAAAACACCAAATTTATCCAAGTGATTATCATTAATTTTTTATATAACGATTTATCATCACTAAAAAAAATATGATTTCTATAACCATGTAATATTATGAATGTTCATTAATAACTTATAAAATAAATTTTTGACTTCATATATAATCATACATGAACTTCCATACTCTTTTTATTTTGAGTCAATAATGAATATTATGAAAACGAGCACTCACAAAAAATGTAATTGAATACATTAACACGTCTAAAAAGAACATGAATGAACATAAGAAGGTCATAATAAACAAAAAAATGTATACATGGTTCTATAATTGTAAATTAATTATCCTAATTTTGTAATTCTGGTAATTAAGGTTAGGGGAAGAACACCCTCAGTTTTAAGGTAAGGGATCCTCTCTCTCGCTTTTATTCAAGAATCCCCCTATGTTGTGTCTTTTTGTAATTAATTCATAATGATGGTGTATGTTTTCAAACCTCAAAAATTATTCCATTCTGATATATTAATAATATTATTCCAATTTACCTCTCATTAATCCCTCACATGAACACCCATTAACGTGTAGAAATGTATGTATGTGTTTTCTACCAGAATCTCCATTTCCTTTCAAGTTACTCTTATTTTCTAAATTCCTCAATAAAATTATAAATTATTATTATGTTCTAATTATAAATTATGTTTTAATGTTATTTATTATTTTACCAACCATAATCATTCTTGATTTTTATGGGGATCAAATGTTTAAAAAGGATCATTCAAATGTTTTTTAAAAAATACATGCCCAATTCAAAGAAGAAGACAAATTCTTTCTTATATTCAAGTTCACTATTTAATTTTTTTAACGAAATATTTATATATATATAACCATAAATTTTTTCATGGAAAATATATTTTGGTTTATTTATGGTTTTATAAAATTTATCATGCCATTGTGCTTTAAAATCTCCTTAAGGAATTCCTTAAATAGCAAAAAAAATGTTCTAATTCTATTACTACTTTAAAAAAACATTTTAGATGAGTTCACTTCAGTGGGACAAAATTTATGCTTCAAATGAAATAAAAAATCATCTCTAAATATTCTTGAGATATAAATTATTAAAACAGGATTTATGAAAAATAAAAATCATTTTCCAATATAAATCTTCTTTTTAAAAAATTAAAATTTTCTCAACACACATTAACATTTATAATATACATGACTTGTTCCCCATATATTTATTACTTGTGGTGTATGTAATACCATTTGATATATTATATGAAGAGTATCCTTATTGTAATGATATTCTATGGCATTACTATTTGAATGATTCAAGGTGGTATGGGACATTTTAAATGATATAAGGATTATTTCAAAGATTTTTCAATGGTCTCATTTAAAAGTAACTTCATATATGTCAAATAACATTTTTGAATCATGTACATCATTGGGGTTTAAATCCTATGATATAATACACTATGTTTTATTGAATTGTTTATATATAATTATATTATTGATAAGCTATATTGAATCCATTCACCATATTACTATTGATGGTTAGTGTTTATGTTTAATGATTGGGGAAATTTATTTACATTTCATATGTTAGTTTTACGTATAAATTAATAAGATGTATATGAGAATCCCCATTGATATGAAGAATCCCTTGGACTTATAATTTGATCGGTCGGGCTTGATATACCCCCTTTATTCATTGATAGGTATCATGGTACAAATAGATATTGAATTGGACAAGACCATTCCCATTTCTTCTACATGTTTTTGGCTAAGGACTTAATCATTCATAAATGTATTCATTGAGGCCATAAAGGAATTTTTTAAAATTCCTGACATATCAATTTTTCTCAATTTAAAAGAATTAATTTTCTCGGAATCCTCTTGTATTAATCATTTTTTAATGATCCCAAATCTAATTAATGATCACAAATATCCTTAATAATAACAAATCTCATTAATAATCACAAATCTTATTGAAACTAGTTAACTCCAAAATTATATCCAATCATGTGTATTTATGTTTCAAGTTCAATCATTCCTTATAATGGTTATGCTCAATACATTTCATGCATATCACTATTTAAGTCTTAATATAGATATTTTCCTATGTACAAGACATCGTGAAGCCAGACACCATAAGCCATACACCGTGAAGCCGGACACTGTAAGCCTGACACTGTGAACAAGACACCATGAACAAGACACCATGAACAAGATTTCGTGACACTCAGACACTGTGATACTCAGACACAATGACACTCAGACACTGTGTGAGAGAGACACTGTTTTCATAACATACTGTGACACCGTTTCATAAACTATTTTGTAGCCATTCAATTTAATTTTTAATGGTCATATTGGATGCATTTAATGCACTGAAATAATTAATATTTCTTTGTAGACATAGTACGAGGTACAAGGAACGAAACACATGTATCATATTGTCTAAAACCCATGCATTCAAATATAAATAGTGAAGTGTTCCCAAGAAGAAGACATCGCGATACTGAACGAAAAATAATCCTATGAGCAAGACCACGAAGAACATATTGCAAGATTTTTCAAAAAAGCATTGTCTCATATAGGCAATCTAACTCTGCTAAAGAAAAGGCAAATTACACCAGAATCCATGGAACATCATCACATTATCAACACTCATGATGAAGACAAGCTTAATTGGGACACTATGTTTTTCAAGACAACAACCAAAGAAGGAATCAGAAGCATTTCTGTTTAATCAAAAGTGTCCAAAGCTGCAATTCAAATCACTAGAGCATTCTAAACTCATATATACTATCTCTCAGTGATTATTTTACTTAATTTTTTAGATGTTTTTCTACTCTATACATTCCATACACACATTGAATCTTGTGTTAAACTGGATGATTTCTAAATCCCTACACCAATCACTTTATACTTTTGTTTACCCCAAAAAACTGTAAAAGAGGTCCTCGTGTGGCCTGGTAATTATTTTTTTTACCCATGAAAACAATGGAAGAGGTCCGTGTGTTCCTGGAATGTATGTCTAACATTTTTAACCTCAATCCAGGGTGTGGATCAATGTTTTTTTATATAAACTTATTGGTGGATGGTGATCCCCAAGTGGAGTAGATTAGGTCTCGGCTTAAGACTAAACCACTTGTTTCATATCTGTTGTACTGTTTCAATTAAGTCTTCCTTTTTTACTACTTTGTTGTATAATCCCAGAAACACTAATTTTACTTTGATATTTAGTCTTAGAATGATGTTATAACTGATTTTCCTTAGTAGGATAACTTCAAAATTAATATTAATGATACCAATTAAGATTATTGAGAAATAATCAATCTTTTAAGAAGTTGTTTAAAATTTCAAACCCTTATAACAGTATAACCATGATTAAATATGATGTATCTATTTTTGGGGTAACCATTTCACTTAAAATAATATTCTTTTAACAGAATGTTTTATAGTCACTCAATTCACCCCTCCCCTCTTGAGTGAACTACTCCGACCAGCATTTTGTATCAGAGGAAGCTTCATTAGGACTCTGCGTAATCTTACCCAACTGTGATTGTATTTGTACTTTAAATATCTGTAAATTTCATTTAATTATATATTTCTAGATATTTTAAAGAAATATGTTATAATTGATAATAGATTTGAAGGTGTTGTGACCAATAGACTACCATTATTTAATGGAACCAACTATTCTCAAGGGAAAATGTAAATGAAAATCCATCCAAAGAGTATGAGATTTGAAATTTCTTCAACCATTATAGATGAATACAAACTTTCTGTGACAGATATAATTACATGGGATGGACATACCAAACTTTTTTAGAATAACAATTGTAAATCCATGAATGCTTTGTATTGTTCCTTAGGAGATGAAACATTTAATAGGATTTATTCTTGTAAAAATGCCCATGAATTTTGGGATGCATTATCTGTATCACATGAAGAAACATCTTGTGTAATGGAAATGAGACTTAATACTTATACTATAAAATATGATAACATTAAAATGAAACATGATGAGACTATTTCTGACATGTATATCAGGTTTAATGAGATTTTCAATACAATGATTTCTCTTGGAAGAGAATTCATTTCCAAAGAACATATCATGAGAATACTTATATGTCTACCTAAAAATCGGAGGAGAACCTTTGTCTCTATTAGAGAATCATGTGACATTAGCAGGCTACCTATAAAATAACTCATTGGAAAACTGATGATGTATGAGAAAGAGATGAAAGTCCTCAAAGAAGTGGAGGATGAACCAATGAAGAAATCAATAGAATTCAAGACCACAATCTCGAACCACAAAGACAAAGGGAAACTTGACGATTCTGTAGAAAGCTCCACCACTGAACAATCATCCCCTGACAGTGATTAGGAGATGGCTCAACTGGCCTGATGATTCAAATGATTTTACAAAAAGAAGAAATTTTTCAAAAAACGTAACTTTTAGGGAATGTTTGATCTAAAAGGAAACTGAAAAAATGACTAGAAAAGAAGTGATAAAACTGATGAAATTGTATTCTATGAATGTAAACACAAAGGACATATAATGTCTGACTATCAAAATATAAGGTACAATAAAAAATATGTGGACAAGGATAAGAAGTAAAAAAAAGCAATGAAGTCAACCTAGAGTGCCTCTGAATATAGTTCAAGAGACTCTAAGACATCACATGATGAACAGTCTAACAAAGCCAATATGTGTTTTTTGACAATCAAATCTGAGGTAACACTGAAATCGTCTGTACATAATTCATACTATTTTGAAGAGGAATGTGACTCTAGAAATATTACTAATTAATAAATGTTTGAAAACGGTAACAGTCTTGAAGATACATGTGATGAATTAAAAGATAAATATAAATCATTGAATCTCTTGCTGTAACTGTTAAATCTTAACATACTAATGAAAAGGAGAAAAATTCTCAACTGCTCAAAGAAAACAATGATTTAAAAATATCTAATGAACTATTAAAAAGTTACATTGAAAATTTTACTAATCTGAAAAATAACCTTACCCAATTGCTAGGAAAAAATTTCCCACAAATATAATACTAGACATCGTTATCAACCGGGAAAAAGAATCCTTTGTAGAATGAATTTTGTTTCAAAGGCTAGGACATATAATTTTGTTCCCAGTTCTAGACATAACTCAACCATCTCAAGTCATGATACATATTCTACTATTTCATGTTTTTGTTGTCTAAATATAGATTATTTTTCACATAATTTACCTAATGCTTATAGGAAACCTATGAGACAAATATGGGTTCCTAATGTACTTATTACTAATGTTACTGGTCCCAAACAAGTATGGGTACCAAAATCTTACTTTTCTTGATCATGTTATAGGTATGATAGTTAAAGAGCTCCGGAAAAAATATATGTTACATGGATAGTGGATGCACAAGGCTAATGACATGAGACAACTCTTGCTTTAAGAACCTGCTAAAAGTAGATGGAGGACATGTCACATTTGGTGACAATGCCAAAGAGAAGATCATTGGCTTAGGCCAGATTGGTAACACTGATTCGATTTTAATTTATAAAGTATTGTTTGTTAATGGATTAAAATATAATCTACATAGTATCTCACAATTAGGTGATGACAGATATCATGTTAAATATTAAAATTATTCATGTAATGTCTTTAATTCAAAAAATGAATTATTATTTTCTGCATCAAGGATTGAGAACGTTTATTATGTTAATTCTGATTCCATAGATTCTCAAAATTATTCATGACTAAGTGTATTTCATAAAGAGTCATGGATCTAGCATATGATACATGGACACTATAATGTTCACTCCCTTAGAAATATAACTAGAAAAGGACTAGTTAAAGACTTACCCAAACATGATATTCTACATGACAAAGTATATAATCCATGTCAAAATAGAAAACAACATGAAATCTATTTCAAAACAAAGAAAGAAGTTTCAACTTCTCATCCACTTGTATTGGTTCACATGGATTTGTCTGGACCATCTATTATTCTAGTTTAAATGGGAAGCTCTATGTTTATGTTTTGGTAGACGCTTTTTCTAGATATACCTAGACCTTCTTCATGGCTCAAAAAAGTGAGGCCTGCTCTTATTTTACTAATTATACCAAGTCTGTAGAAAATTGTTGTTTCCTTAAAATGAAATCATTATGAATTGATTATGGTCCTGTGTTTGAAAATCAAGAGTTTGAATCCTTTTCCTGACAAAATGGATATAGTCACAATTTCTCTGCCCCTAGAACACCTCAACAGAATTGTGTTGTAGAATGAAGAAATACAACCCTACAAGAAATTTCTAGAACAATGCTTATTGAATATGACTTACCAATTTACTTTTGGGCTGAAGCTGTTAATACAACATGCTACATAATCAATAGAGTCTTGATTTGACCAATTCTCAAAAATACCCCGTATGAACTCTTGAACAACATATAGCCTAAGGTTAATTACATTAGAGTATTTGGTTTCAATGTCTTTATTCTCAACACTAAGGATAATCGTGACAAATTTGCATCAAAAAGTGATGACGGAATTTTCCTAGGTTACTCAATATTAAGTAAAGATTATAGAGTATTCAATAAGATAACTAAATGTGTGGAAGAATCTGTTCATATAAAGATTGATGAAACAGGTCTACATGAACCTAGAACCATCCAAGAAAATCTACAGGATGATGTATCAAATCTGAACATCAACTCTAAATCCTCAAATTCCTCTATGAATGAATCTGTGAAAACATCCAATTCTGGATATTCCCTACCATCGAGTCCTAATGAACCTGAATCTGTTGATGAACCTGAAATCACTAGACTCTCTTTTCTGGAAAGAATAGAACCCCTAAAAACCATCCCTTAGATGCTGTTGTAGGTGTCTTAGAGAAAGGAACACATACTAGAGCTTCTCTTAGAAATCAGGTTGAACATCAATCCTTCTTGTGACAACTTGAACCTAAAAACATTGAAGATGCCATAAACAATAAATTTTGGGTGATGGCTATGAAAGAAGAACTTAATCAGTTTGAAAGAAACAATGTTTGGAAACATTTTGAAAGACCCATGGACACATTCATCATATGCACTCAATGGGTGTTTTGAAATATGGTATATGAAGTTGGAAATATAGTTATGAACGAGGCTAGATTAGTTACCAAAAGCTATAGTCATGAAGAAGGAATTGACTATGAGTAGACCATTGTTCTAGTATCCGGACTTGAAACCATTAGAATCCTACTTGCTTATGCTACACATCTGAATTTCAAACAATATCAAATAGATATTAAGAGTTCATTCTTAAATGGGAATATATCTGAGGATTTCATTGTTGAAAACCCACATGGATTTACATATCCTCATTTTTTCAAACATATTTTCAAACTATCAAAAGGAATATATGGTTTATAACAAGCTCCAAGAGCTTGGTCGGAAAAATTGAGTACTTTTCCAATTTCCAAAGGTTTTACAAAAGGAATAGCTTATCCTACCCTCTTTATAAAACTAATTTAGAATGATGTTTCAGTTGGTCAAATCTATGTAGATGCTATTATTTTTGGATCATCAAAAAATTATTTATGTATTTATTTTTCTTAAATGATGAAAATATATTTTGAAATAATTCTAATGGGAGAAATAAAATTCCCTCATGGATTTCAAATAATTAAAAATATTGATGGAATTGTTTAAAATCAAAGTAAATAGACTAGAGATCTCCTAAAACGTTTTGGATTGAATAACACTAAAAGTAGTGACACTCTCATTTGTAGCAACTGTAAGTTGGATCTTGATGAAGATGGAAAACATGTTGATCAAACCACTAATATAGGAATGATTGGGAGATTAATCTACCTAACTACCAGCCGTCCGGAAATTATGTTTAGTGTGTGTATGTGTGCTCATTTTCAATCAAATCCTAAAGAATCTCTACTAAATTCTGTGAAGATAATTTTCAAATACCTCAAGCATACACCCAATTTAAGATTGTTATATCCTAAAGGACAATCATTTGAATGAGTTTGTTATTATTATGCTGACTTCGGTGGTTTTAAGTTTGATAAAAAGAGAACCTATGGAACATGTCACCTTTTAGGGAAGTCACTAGTATCATGGTGTAGTAAGAAACAAAATTCTGTTGCATTATCTAATTTAGAAGCTGAATACACAGCTGGTGGTAGCTGTTGTGCAGAAATTATGTGGATGAAACACATATTAATATATTATGGATATTAATTCAGACATGTACCAATAAATTTTGACAACACAAGTGCTATTAACATCTCAAAAAATCATGCTTTTTCATTCTAGGACAAAACTTATTTATGTAAGACATCACTTTTTGAGAGATCATTATCAAAAAGGTGATATCACCTTCGAATTCATTGGTATTGAATATAAACTTGAGGAAATATTCACAAAACCATTAAATAATCATATAATAGACTACATCATATATGATCTTGGCATGCTAAATCTCAAATAAATATCTTACATGTCTTTCTATTCAACATTTTACTATAATTTACTTTACTATTTCATGATTACAGTTTCTCAGATATTGTCTCTCATGTTTACTATCTCACTGTTAGCACTTTGTACTTATGGTCTAGAATTTACTGTCTCACCGTAATGATCACAGAAAACTCTACTTAATGTCTCACCGTGATGACCACTCACTGTCTCAACATGACGACCACTTACTATCTCACCATAAGAACCATTCACGTTCTCACTGTGAAAAATATTTATGATTTTCTTTAAACCTGTATTATGGTAATTTTTATTTCACCTTTTTTTCATTCCCGTATTTTTATTTTTGTGACGATTGGAATTCCTAAATGATAAAACAAAAAGTATCACTCCGTTATTCACTCAGAATTTCCCCCATTTCGAACCCTTTCATCCTTGAAACCCCTTCTCTCTATCTCTCTATCTCTATAGAACCCTCATTGAATTCCATGAATGAAGCGACCATCATCCTCCACACCTGAGAAGCACTGCCCGAAGAAGAAGAATATTGCACCTAAGCTGACACCCGAAGGACCATTGAATCTGAATCTGGTAAATCGAAGTGTTGTTACTGAGAAATAAATTTTCCCTGAATGTCTTCTCTCTAGAAAATCTCTAGTCTTGAATGTGTTAAAAGAACATGGATTGTTAGAATAGTTCTCAAGGTAGAATAGATCCATCTATCCCTAGTTAGTGGCTTAGTTCTACCATTACGTGCAGTTCTAGTTTGATTCTGGTGAATGTTTTGTTGTGAGGCGCTAGGTTAATGGCCAAAGATGCTTCTTATCTTCGAGGATATGAGAAGAATGAATTAGGATACCTTATGAAGGTATATGTGAGGATTATCAAAGATAACCTCCTCCATCAACTGATTTCTTTGATCTTGAAGATGCTCTGAAAACCCTAACCGGAAATGGAACCAAAAGAATGGCCATCACAGGTGAACTATAAGGATAAACAAGGTTGCTATTTAAGTTTGTTCAAAATCTGGTTAGTCCATGAAAAGGTGATTTTGTTGTGTTAAAGAATCAAGTTTTGTTTTTTATTCACCTTATGAAAAATATACAAAATATCAACCTATGCAAGTACATCATTCACCATATGTGTGAGTACTTCAAGGATATATCCATGTACACTTCTCTATTCTACTCTCAGCTGATATCATCCATGCTTGTTAAAAAATGCATGGTTAGACCTATTGAAGAAGTGCTTATGGAATATGAATACTGTCTCTCTGAAGCCACCATCAAAATAATGATGATATCCTAGAACCCTTGGAAAAAGGAATGGGTGGAATACAAAGATATGTTTTATGAGATGTTTAATCCTGTGGATTATCCATCAAGGCCGAAAGACATTTTTGATCCTAGTTTGGAACCAGATGGACTTGTTGAGTATTCAGAAGAAGAATAAGAAGAGGCTGAACTACCTCATTGGGAAGAAGTTATTGTTGACGAAGAAAGGACTATTGTTCCACATGTTGTTCTTTTAGAAGAAGTTCATAACCCTATTGAGGATGTCAATATGGAAATCCAACTCGATGCTCCAAAAGAATTAGTGGTGACAGACTCTGAGCAGCTCGCCAAGGAAGAGCCTATAGTAGAAGAACCCCTTGTTGTGCAAGAATCAAATCTAGAAGAACTACCTATTATGCAAGAAGTGAATCTCGAATAACCTGAACCTGAGAATGAACCTGAAACTTATCCTATCCTTGTACTAATTCCTACACCTGAACCTTCATTTGAACGTTTTTCCTTTGTCATTGTGGATGATTTAATGGAATATGGAGAAACTCTCTTATCTAGAGTTCAGAATCATATGAACTCCCAACCTCTTCCTGTGAAAAAATTTGAGTGAGAGAGATGCCTCACTACTTTTGGAAAATATCATTTGGAAAATACAACATAAGATACTCCACGAGATATAAGATGTACGAGTTGAAAATAAGCTACTCAATAATGAATTCACAACCCTGAGAAACATGGTGGAATACATGCAGAAAGAGCTGCATTCGAGATCAGTGCTTACTACAGATCCTCTAGAATCCATTGTTTCATAAATCTCTTGACATGTTGTGTCTCAAATTTACCCTTATCTGTTATCCATCGATGAAAAGATTGCGGAAAGGGACAAACATATGATGAAGTACATGAGAGAGCTTATGGTGAACCTTAATAAACTAACTTATGAGTACACCAGTTGTCTTCCAATGGTACTAAATCAGCTCAAATCTCTGACAACTGCCGTCAAAGCTTCTAATACCACTGGTCAATCCTCTACACCTTCCTTTGATAGTACTTTTCTTAGATCTATAGTCAACGAAGAGCATCATATTTCCTTTTATGGGTTTAATGTGTATTATTTCTATGACGTTGTGAAGAATAGTGATAGAGTGCTTGAGCTTGTCCAAATTCACTCCAAGACTACAAATAATGTGTCATGACTGTTCCCCTAGGCACGCATCGGGACTACCCCAAGCCCGCATTCCATTGTTCAAGGGCTGGTGATTAGCACCAGAGGCGTAATTCCCTAGAACTGGGAAGGCATTGCCTTTATGAAACGTAAACATACACAACCAGTGAAAAAGTAGAAGCAAAAAATAAGTAATGTAGTATAAATAGTGTGATGAAAGTACAGTGGGGCCTGAAATACAAGCCCAACAGAAAGGTACATCTACAACTGAAAGAAATAACAACTGAAAAGACAAACAGCTAAATGGGGAAGCAGCTCCTGGAACATCCTCCGGGTTCCTACCCAAAGGGTAGGTACAGAATTCCCCCTCAACACTCCGTGTATATCGGTCCTCTCCATGTGATTTCATGCCATGTGTCCATCTCTGGGTACTGTCCAGTCCTCATACACTCTACCTCGATCAGCAATGTTCATCGTCTGCATCCAACACAACAAGGTGCGGGCATAGCTCGTGCACGGGTGAGTATAACGATACTCAGTAGGGATCCCGAGACCATCAAGGTCTCGCATAATCTGTCAAGGATAACTCTCAAAGAAAGATCTCAACAGATAACAATTACTTAGGTATATTCCAATACATATACTTATGTTATCACGTAACCCATCTCAATCATGAGGAAAACAGAAAGGTCATTGACTCAGCTCAAAACCGGATTTTCATTATCAAAACCACAACTACTGGAGAACTCTTCCTCCTTAAATTACAGTGGCCATGTCGCTACTCTGAGGCACTACTCACTATCCTTAGACTGATGAGGTAATCCTCTTGTCGAGTAACGCGTGTCTGCTGCCAAACCAGGTGCTTCGTCAGCTCTGGGTCCGCCGCCAAAACGAGCACTCCCCCTAATAGCTATCAGAGGTACTGCTTCTGTCGAGTACGATGGGTCTACTACCAAACCAGGTGCTCTGTCCACCATGGGTCTGCCGCCAAACTGGGCGCTCTGTCCACTGGTATAGTTGAATCACTTCGATTTGAATCGGTCAAGCAGTCATCCGGTCTGCAGCTACTAGGTCTTCGCACTCTGTATGCTCGTCTCTGGGAGGATCCGCTCTACGAGTTATTTTTCTATACTCCATGTGCCACGAAGTCTCACGTGGAATCATCTCAATGGACTGCCTGGTCATAGGAGTCTCAATGCAACATACGATGTATCAATCGGATTCCCGGTCTGTGTGTTATTGGCTCTTCATTCCAGGGGCCTGGTTGGTTGTTAAGATAAAACCAACCCGACCATACTCCAATCTCATTCGAATTTTACGTAGAGTATTCCAAAAAAATCTTTTAGAAAAAATGAAACCAACATAGTTGACGGCATTTCAATTACACATCCAGTCCACAAGATGTAATCGTTTTTGCTCTGAGGGACCAGTTGGTTTCGGTTTCGAACCAACCCAGTCGTACACAAAAATCGCCAAAACGTTGAGTGTAAAATACCGAAACAACCTTCTTGATACGAGTAATCCTATGCAATTAACGGTGTGTCAATCAGAGCATCGTAGTTCATGTTATGGGAAAATAACTTGAAACAGTCCGAAGAGGGGGGTATGGGCCCTGTCCGACCCGGGCCGACCCACCCTGGGTCAGCCCGAATTGTGTGGACCCGACCTGGGTCCGAGTCTGGCCCGGTTGGGCATGGCACGGCTTGATTAGAGTGGCCGGGATGGCCGAGTAGTGGGGAAACACAGACTCCCGGTTCCTTGTAATGGCGGCGCCAGGCTTGCGCTGTCTGGCCCCCCTGGATGCCGTGCAGCACGAGATCCACTCCACTGCCACAGCGGACGATGTCGTGGCGGGTCTTCCGCCAGCGGTGTGCTATGGCACCACCGCATCTAGGCGGGCCGCTGGCATAGGCCACCGCATTCAGTCACCGGTGTCGCCGCGCCGGCGTCCCGCGTTGCTGTGTCCTTCCACTGGCCACTGGAGTCATTATGGTGGACTGTTTTAGCTCACGTATGCGCCTTCGGCCTCCTCGGGTCCCGCTCTTCACTGCGACGGCCTCAAATCAACATTTTTCTTCCATTATTTCGTCTCCAAACATTTCACACATCAAGAACGATATGGGGATGTGTACGGACTTGTTTGTTAGCACGTAACCACCGTATTAGAGGCTCAAATGATTATTTTACAAATAATCACCCAAGTTCGTGGATATAAATCACATGAATTAAATTATACAAAATCCCCCTACCTTTTATACCGTGGGCATTTTTTCATCACGGGGGAAGATAAGTTTGTCATCGTTTGCCTTACATTTCCTCTTCTGATCTCATTCGTCTATCCGTTGACGACAAAGAGGATGATTGAAGAGTCATTGGTGAAGTCCCTCGTTAGAAGGGGTACCGAGGAAGAAGCCAAGGAAGACGCTTCGTCGCCGGAGTCTTCGCATTCTTTGAGACATGGAGTGTTCGTCATTGGGAGAAGAACTCTATTATCTATTTCTCCAAAGCATTCTGTAAACTCTCCCAACACAACGAATTCCCAAAATAAAATAATATCTTAGGCTATTCTTTTATTTACACATGTAATTCAAAATTCAAAATCATTTAATTAATTAATTTGAAGAGATCAATTAATTAATTAATATGTGTTGGTAAAAGTTAAAGGGTAGAGGGATGTGAAGAGATCATTTCATTAAGGGGGAGTTTTCATAATTAATTGAAGCGGAGATTAAAGGGGAGTTGTTGGGAGGTGATAAGTTAGGGTTTGTGTTGGCACCACCTCATAAATATGCTCTCATGAGAGGTAATGTGGATTTGGGCCCCAACTCTAACTCCCCTTAAGATGAAATCACCACCACCCATAAATAAAATTGTGTATTACAAATTTAATTTATTTTAATCTAAATCCCCCGAAAAATATCTTCTCCTCCCATTCAAATGAAACTGTGGAAAAAGTCCCCTTGGGAGAATACCGGTGTTGCGAGTTCATCGATGTCCTCAGATTTGAATTCCGAGCACCCGTTGAAAAGATTGAAAAAACCCACACCTATGTTTAATGAGAATACCCAAAAAAACTTCAGAAATTGATTCCGGGCACACCAGGCCTCAGAATCTGGTGCCGTCAGAAACTGTGGACTCGTAAAATTCCAAAGAATTATGGAAACAAATTCCTTGAAATTTCTGGGTCTATACATTACCTCCACCGTAGGGATATACATCCCTATAAAGCTACATCATACAATAAGGAAACAAAATAGGGTAATGAGCACGTATTTGAGCCTCCCACCCCCATATGATCTCATGGAGGTTCTTGTGCTTCCATCGAACACTCACCAGAGGTATAAACCATAGACATTGGACCCGCTCCTGTCGATTCTCAATCTCCACTAGAACCTCCTTGAAAGTCGTCCCGGGTCGATGATATGTGATAGTTCGTGCACACATCTCCTCAACTGAGATACATGGATGATGTCATGCACCCGGTGCAACTGATGTGGAAGGACCAAGTGGTAATCCACCTCACCTACTCTATTGAAGAAAAAAAAGATTTGACTGTAGATAGGATGCACCATCCCTATCCACAAAGGATATCAGCAATGCGGCCAGGTACTTTGTCGCCTCTCCTAGAAGCTGAATGCCTGAACTCCTGCAGAGAGCATCCGTAACAAAGTTCCTCTTCCCAAGAGTATAGACTTTCTGGATGTCATTGTTCTGGAGGAACTCAATCCATCGTCGTTGTCTTAGGTTCTATTCCTTCTGAAAGAAGAAACACCCAAGACTATTGAGATTAGAGTAAACCCTAAATTGTTCACTCAACGAACTATGGGTGAGACTAGACAACTATAAGAACTTGACTTCACCCTTCTTCACCTACGTTATACATGAGTTGTTATGATTTCTCCTTCACCAAAAAGGGAAATCTGGTCTCATCCCCTGGATGAAACACATCATTTTCCTAATACAGTCAATCCTAACATAAACGGTACTAATTCATGCCATGGACAACACCATAAGGCCACGATGCTGCTACTAAGAGATCCAAACCTTACTCCCGCCTCCAAGGGATGAGTCACACTGTCGGCATCAGTGTGTGGTCACTGGGTCTCTTCCAGTATGAATCTCGAAAGTGATGGTCAATTCAACATTTTTAACTGGAACGTCTTAGTACTAAACGCAGAAAAAAAGAAAGCCAATGTCACAAGGACGATTTTCTTTTATTACTACAGCCCAAAGTACAAAGTCACAAAGCAACCACAATAAAGACATTAACGAAGCTAGAAGATCATGAACAAACACCTCTACGCATGGAACTAGTACTACTCATTTAAACCTGCTTTCAGAGATCCATAGTCATATTCTTCAGCTGCCTCAATCTGTGCACTCCCATGTACACCTGTTCCCTGCGGTCGGGGTGAACCTCCCGGTGGTGGTGGTGGAAAAAACATGATGCATTGGCCACTAACTTGAAGCGTTTTCCACAACCTGCTTCATGGCCAGCTCCTCTGCCTTGGTCTCCTGCTTCTTGCGGTCTTCCTCGATCGAACCTCTGCCTCTACCTGTGAGGTCCCTCATCAATCTGCTGATCATCTGCAAGGCGGTTCTGAAAGTCACGTTGCATGTGACCAAGCCTACTACAGGAAAAACACTGTCTGTTCATGGTATTCCAGGCTCTGTCTCCACTTTGGGTGCCCCGCACTACCGGTCCTGAGTCGTGTGGTCGACCACCTGTAGGTCTGGTCCTCTTGGACCTCTGCATCATCGGTCTACTGCCAGCTGCAGAAGACTCCTCTTCATGTCAGCAAGTGGTGGGTCCCGCTGCTAGAGACTACTCATCAAGATAACTCTCCACTAGGAGGGCTCGTTCCAACAACTATGTCTGCGTTGGGATGCTGTGGGAGACAACTGAAGCTATAATCTCTCGTCTGAGCCCCTGCATGATTGTCCGAGACTTGAAACATGGGTCCCATACCATATATGTAGAGTACAGTGACAGGTCTGTGAATCTCATTGAGTACTGCGCCACCATCATGCTAACCTGTTGAAGATGCAATAGCTCCTGTATCTACACTGCTCAAATGGTGGCTATTACAAAATCCACCTAGAACAGTCTCTCAAAGTCTGCCCATAGAATCGTCACCTTGTCATGCATCTAGAGAATCATGCTCCACCATCTGCCTGCTGCTGCATGAATGAGGCTAGCAACAAGGATCACCATCAAGTTGGATGGTGTCCCTACCAGTCTAAAGACTCTCTCCATAGCCTCCAGCCAATCCTCAGCCACTTGTGGGTCTGTCTCTCCCCTGAACCTAGGTGACCTCTGGTGCTAGAACTCGTGCAGCACGCTCAAGCGGCATGCATCGCCTGTTGCGGGGGTTGGTGGAATTGGTGGCCCAACGTGTGGTAGTACCGTTGGTGCCTCCGCTGGTGCCTCAACTAGAAGAAGTCCATGTACTGAGGCCTCGTCGCTCGGTGGGCCGTCATTATGTACCACTCTCGAGTCTCTAGCTGTTCGTCTGCGTGGAGGCATCCTGAAGGAAATAGTTGTGACATGGTCAAAAGACTATACCTAGTGAGCTGACCTGGTTTGAGCTAACATTAAGAAACTTTTGAAAACACACACGCAATCAGTGTTTTCCTGGACTGGGTCGGAAATTAGAAGTCATGGTCCTAGTGTATGGATACGTCGGCCGCCCACACCAACACTAGACTCCCTGAACTGAAAACCACACTTAGTACACTTAACACTATTTCTTCACAGAAAATAAATATCAGAGTCCTATGTTCTATGGTAGAAATGACATCCTATGATACCATCATGCCACGACCTATCCCCCGGGTCCCGCAACATGACTACCCCAATCCCACCATCCTTAGGCCAGGGGCTGGTTACTAGAACCGAAGGCGTAATTCCCTAGAACTGGGAAGGCATTGGCTTTATAAAACGTAAACATACACAACCAGAATACTAGAGGAAGCATACAATAAGTAAATCATCATAACAAGTGTGTTGAAAGTAAAAAGGGGCTGGTAATACAAGCCCAAAAGAATGTTACAACTACAACTAAAAGAAATTACAACTAAAATAACAAATAACTGAATGGTGAAGCAGCTCCAGGATCATCCTTCCGGTTCCTACCTGAATGATAGGAACCGAAGTCCTCCTCAACACTCCGCATCTATCGGTCCACACCGTGTGTTGTCACGTCGAGTGTCCACCTCCAGGTATCATCCAGTCCTCATACACTCTACCTTGGTAAGCACTGTCTGTCATCTTCATGCAACACAACGAGGTGCAGGCATAGTCCGTGAAAGGGTGAGAATAACGATACTCAGTTGCGAACCCGAGACTCTCAAGTTCTCAAAACATCTATCAAGGATAAACCAAAAAGAAATATCTCAACAGATAAAATTTACTTAGGTATATTCCAATAAATAAACCTAAGTTATCATATAACCCATCTAAATCATGAGTAAAACAAAAAGGACATTGACTCACCTCAAACCGGGATTTTCATTATCGATACCACAACTTCTAGATAACTCCTCCTCTGTCGAGTACAGTGTCCCTGTCGAGACTCCATGGTGCTACTCACTATCCTTACACTGCTGAGGTACTCCTCCGGTCGAGTAGCGCGGGTCTGCTGCCAAACCGGGCACTCCGACCGATGTGGGTCTGCCGCCAAACAGGGCGCTCCCCCTAATAGTCGTCAGAGGTACTCCACCAATCGATTACTGTGGGACTGCGGCCAAAACAGGCTCTTCGTCCATTTTAGTTTTTCCGCCAAACTGGGAGCTTCGTCCACTGGGCTAGTCGAATCACTCTGAGATGAATCTGTCAAGCCGTCCTTAGGTCTACATCAACTAGGTCTCTGCACTCCGTATGCCCATCTATGGGAGGATCCGCTCCATGAGCTACTGGTCGATACTCCAAGTGTCATGAAGTCTCACGTGGAAGTATCTGAAAGCACCTCCTTGTCATAGGGGTCTCAACACAGCTGACGGCACGTAAATCGGACGTCTGGTCTGTGAGATATTAGCTTTTCCGTTCCAGGGGCCCGGTTGGGTTTTAAGCTAAAACCAACTCAACTATACTCCATTACCATCCGAATTCAACATGGATTATGTCAAAATAACCATCTCAACAACAGGAAACCAATGTTATTCATGACATGTCAATCGGATGTCTGGTCCTTATGTTGTAAGCTTTTCCGCTCCGAGGGCTCGGTTGGTTTCAGTTTCGATCCAAGCCACCCATACCCAAACTTCACCAAAACATTGAGCGTAATATACTGAAACGACCGTCTCGATATGAGGAATCATACTCAACTGACGGTGCATCGTTCGGAGGTCCGTAGCTCATGTTATGGGTAAATAACCGGAAATGGTCCGAAGATGGGGGGTCTAGGGGCTGTCCATCCTGGCCCAACCCACCCTAGGTCGGCCCGAAGCGGGTCGACCCGACCCGGGTCCGTGTATGGCCCAGTTGGGCGTGGCCTGGCCCAGTGGGGCGCAGCCTGGCCTCTGGCCTGGCCAGGCCCGCCGAGCGGTGGGGAAACACCGCCCCTCGGTTCCGCGTAATGGTGATGCCAGGCTGGCGCTGCCTGGCCTCCCTGGATCCAGCGTGTCACGAGATACACTCCACCCCCATCGTGGTCGATGCCGCAGCGGGTCTTCTGTCGATGGCACGCTATTGCGCCAATGCCTCTAGGTGGCTGGCCGTTGCCGCCTCTAGTCGACGACACAGCCGCGACCTTCCGTGGGCCCCCAGAGTCATTCTGGTGGTCTGTTTTAGCTCTCGTATGCGCCTTCGGCCTCCTCAGGATGCACTCTTCACTACAACGGTCTCAAATCAATGTTTCTCCTCCGTTCTTATGTCTCCAAACATTCCTCACATTAAGAACGGTATGGCGATGGGTTCATACTTTTTTGTTAACCCGTACCCACCCCTTTAGAGGCTCAAACAATTATTCCACAAATAATCACCCATGTTCATAGGTATAAATCACATGAAATAACATATAAAAATTTCCCTCTACCTTTTAAACTATCGGGTGATTGTTCGTCGTGGAGGAAGACGAGGTTGACATCGTTCTTTGTACACTTCCTCTTCTGAGCTCATGTTTCGGTTCGTTGATGATGAAGAGGAAGATAGAAGAGTCGTCAGAGAAGTCCCGCGTTAGAAGGGGTTCCGAGGAAGAAGCCAAGGAAGAAGTTTAATTGTTGTCGTCTTCACTTTCTTTGAGACATGGACTATTCTTCGTTGAGAGAAGAACATTATTCTCTATTTTTGAATGTTTTCTCCAAGCTTGCCCGACACAATGAATTCCCAAAATAAAATAATAGAAAAGGATATTATTTTATTTAAAAATGTAATTGAAAATTCATACTCATTTAATTAATTAATTTAAAGAGTTCAATTCATTAATTAAGATGTTTTGGAAACAGTTAAAGGGGAAAGGGAGGTGAAGATATCACTTCATTAAGGTGGAGTTGACATAATTAATTGAAGGGGGGATTAAAGGGGACTTGTGGGGAGGTGATATGTTAGGGGTTTTTGTGGTCCCCACCTCAAAAAATATCCTCTCATGAGAGGTTATGTGGGTTTGGGCCCCACATCTAACTCCCATTGGGAGGAAATAACAACCACTTGTAAATAAAATTGATTATTACAAATTTTATTTATTTTAATCAAAATCGCCCAAAAAATAACTTCTCCTCCCATTCAAACGCAACTGCAGCAAAGGTCCCCTTAGAATAATATCGGTGCTACGAGTTCATCGGTGTCCTCAGATTTCAATTATGAGCACCGGTTCAAAAGATAGAAAAACATGCACGTACTTTTACTGAATGTACCCGATCTAAACATCAAAAATTGATTTTGGGAACACCGGTCCTCGGAATCATGAGACGAAAAAAAAATGTGGACTCGTAAAATTCCAATGAATTAAGAATAATACATTCCTTCATATTTCCAGGGCTTTACATGATAGATAGCTGGATATTTATAATAAATTGGATTTCTATTTCAACCAAATTTTCTCCAAGACTGATTTGACCAACCACTTCAAATTCCTTGTAGATAATCTCTGACATCTCCCTGTGACTCAATCCTTCAAAACCCAAGTCCAGAAGCTAATCATGTTTACCCAATTGTTGGACATGTTTATGGAAGACAAAGATGACTTTGAAAAATCCATGCAGTATGGTGGAGATATTATTGCAGACTTCATCAATCTCCTAAGACCATAACTTTATGTCTAGAGTACAACAATTGTTGCCTCAGCGGCAGCACCTCTTAGACCTGGGCTGCCTACCTTCACCTCTGCCTTAGCCTCAACTACTATGTCTGTTGGGAAATCTCTCAGTCATATCAGGCATGCGATTCTTAATTAGCAACTGCCTAGATCTTCTACTTATCCTACCTTGGCTCCCATAGTCTATGTAGGTCTCACTTTACCCAATATATCTACCACCTCTCAACCTTCTTCTACATCAACCACTGCCACTATGGCTTCCTCTTATGCTGCTGATAAAGGGAATGAAAAGGCCAATCCCTGAAGAAGACCGGTGCTACCTATTATTTGATGGGAATGCCATTTTTTTGTATTTGTCCTTTATTTTGTACTGAACTGTTAAATCTAAATGGAATGTGCACTATTTACCCTCTCTTCTTTCAACTTCTTGAAAATCCCAAATGGGGGAGAAGATTCAGTATAAATTTTATATCTATTATTTTCTCTGTAGATGCATTTAATTTACACTTTACATGATTTGTGATCATCAAAAAGGGGGATATTGTTGGACTCCTCATGTATTAATCATATTTTAATGATCACAAATATCATTAGTGATCCCAAATCTCATTAATTAACACAAATCTCATTAATGATCAAAAATATTATTAAAACTAGTTAACTCCTAAATTATATCCAATCGTCTGTATTTATATTTCATGTTCTCTCATAATTTATAATGGTTAAGCTCAATCCATTTCAAGAATATCACTGTTTATGTCTGAGTACAGTTGTTTTCCAAAGTACAAGACACCGTGATTCTAGACACCATAAGCCAGACACCGTGAAGCCAGACACCATAAAGTAAGACACCATGAATCCAGACACCGTGAAGCCAGACACCATAAGCCAGACATCGTGATGCCAGACAACATATTCTAGACACTGTTGACAAGACACCATGAACAAGACTCTAAGAACAAGACGTCATGACAGCCAGACACCATGACACTCAGACATCGGGACACTTAGACACAATGTGAATGAGACACCATTTTCATAACATATTGAGACACCGTTTCTTAAACTATTTTTTTCGTCTATAAATTTATTTTGTAACTGTCATATTTGATTCATTTAATGCAAGGACATAATGACTATTTCTTTCTAGACATAGTATGAGGTACGAGGTATGAAACAAAACGAACCTGTTAGCTAAAACCCATGCATTCGAAGATAAATAGTGAAGTTTGTCGATGAACAAGACAACACGATACTGAATAAAAAATAAGCCTATGAGCACGACCACAAAGAACATATTGCCATATTTTCAAAGAAAGCATTGTCTCATACATGAAATCTGACTCTTCTGAAGAACATACAAACTACACTAGAATCTAGAGAACATATTCACATTATCAACACTCATGAAGAACACAAGTTGAATTATGACACGATGTTTTTCATGAAAAAAACCATAGAAGGAATCAGAAGAACTTCTGTTTAATCAAAGGAGTCCAAAGTTGCACTTCGAATCACTAGAGCATTCTGAACTCATATCTAATCTCTCTAAGTGATTCCTTGACTTGATTTTTGAGCAGTGTGTCTACGCTATATATTCCATACTCACACTGACTCATGTGCTAAACTGAAGCTTTTCAAGATCCTTACACCAATCGCTTTATACATTTATTTACCCATGAAAACTGTAGAAGTGGTCCCTGTGTGTACTAGATATTATTTTTGTTTACCTACAAAAACTGTGGAAGAGGTCTCTGTATGACCTGGAAATTCTGTGTACTATTGTTAACCCCGATCTAGTTTGTGGATCAAAGTTTATTTATATATAATTCTTGGTGGTAGGTGATCACCAAGTAGATTGGATTAGTCCTCGGCTTGAGAATGAACCACATGTTTCATATCCGATGTGCTGTTTCAATTTAGTGTTCTCTATTTTACAGCTTTGTTGCATAATATAGGAAACAATAATTTCACATTGATAGTTAGTCTTGGAAAGAAGTTATTACTTCTTTTCTTATTAGGATAACATCAAAAGTAATATTAATGATACTAATTAAGATTACTGGAAATTAATTAATCATCTAAGAAGTTTTTTAAAAAGTAACACCCTTATAAAATTATAACCTTGATTAACTGGGCTATATCTATTTTCTGGGAAACCATTTCATTTAAAAGAATATTAATTTAAAATAATTTTTTTAGTCACTTAATTCACCACTCCCCTCTTGAGTGAACTACTCCGACCAACAAATTTGAAGGTCATGAGGTTATTAGACTAGTAGAGGACTCATTTTTAGGATTTAATATGACATTAATTATTTATATTTTACACCTCCCACAACATGTCCTTGTTCATTTTTAATGTCATGATTTTATAGTTATTCATCATGCATAATTTTTATGTTTATGATATCATCCACTATATTTCATACCCTTAATGGGAATTTGAGTTACCCCATTTATATTGTTTTATCCTTCCATGTTTAAAGAACAATTATAGTATGAATGAATTTTAGAGTTAATCTAGGAGATTATGGGCTGTTTTGTTAATGTTATTATGTTGTTTTACGTTTTGAGTTGTAATATTGAACTCAAGTATGTATCTTGTTTCCTAAAATACTAAACAGATTGGTCCTTCAAGATGCATCTTCCTTGTTCCTATGAAAATGTAATAAAATAAGGCACCAACTCCTATCTACTAAGGTCAAGGCATTACAAAAAATGGGTTTTTGAAAAATCAAAACCTTCCACTCGTGAGTGTACCTTCCGAAATAACCATTCATTAATTCATGAAACTTATCCAATTTCATTGATATTGTTCATAAATACCATCTTAGATCATATGATTTTTCTTCCTTTTGTTCATTGGCCTATGTACCATGTGTCATTATTCTAAATGTAATGTAATTATTCATTGACATATTATAAACATCCATTTAAATGAGTGGAATGTGATACTAAATATTTCTTAATCTGAGAGACAAGTGCCCCTTTAGTCTCAATTATCATCTTTCTCATTATGTGATCTACATGATTACAACTTCCTACATAAGTCTCTAGACATAAACAGTAAATATTCTTGACTTCAGTTAATAATTCATATTGAGGACCATTTTAGGTTTATATTTTTAGAGTATTTAGCCTTAACTATTACATTACATCTCAAAAATTACAAATTATACACTTCTTATCTATCAAATTTTTTTGAAAAAAATTAAATCCCCATAAATAATAAAAGAATTATCTTCTTGATATAAATCTTGTTAAATTATTCCTTTCGCATAAACTTCCTTATTCAATGTGAAAAACAATTTGAAAACAATGGATGAGTAAAAAAAGATCAGTAAGGTATATAAAATAAGGAAATAAAACATTAGTCCATCAATACATACAAATCAAGGAAATCATAATTTTACCTCATAAAACACAATCTCTTTAATATACCTCATGAAATCATAATATTTATGAATAACATAGAGAAATAATAAAGGTAAATTTTAGAATCCATAACATACTTACGTTTTAGCTTTATAGATACATAGAGAGTTACATTAGGAATACCCAAAATAGTATATTCCATAAATATAAATGGATAAATATTAACATTCACCTGTGTCAGATTACTGAATTCATTAGAGAGATTTCTCAGGAACCCCCACCGTTGGTTTATCATTGAGCCGACCATATACATAAACGTTTCCCAGGAACCATAACATAATCATAACACATAAAACAAGTACAATGGAAAGATAACATTCCAACATTGCTATTAATATATATCATTAAAGATATTGACATAATTAATGATATCTAAAACCCATTTTCAATAAAAAAATATTTAAAAATGGTATAACTAATTTATTTTTATTTTAAATACATTATGTCTTGTGATAGAATCCAAATATAAAATAATTCATGTGGTGGTGGAAAGGTTTTCGTCACTGTATACATTAAAAATAAACATTCCCTCTGTCATTTAATAAAAAACTTCATAAAACAAAAGATTCATTCTGAATACTATTTATTGAAATTAAAAGAAAAAGTCTATAATTATATATCTAATAAATTGAAGTCATGTATAAATAAAAATATTTCTTAATTAATGGTGATTTAGATGAAGTCCCTTACAGATATCATTTTGTAAATAAAATAGATCGATTATGTGCATTCACTATTTTTACAATTATATAATGTATAAATAACAAATATGACATAAAAATTTATGTCCTACATAATAATATCATGACATAATAAAAAATTATAATATTAACCCAATGAATGAAAATTGGGTTAAGATGTTCCATTATGATAATTCAACAACCTAACGAAGTCACATAAAAATTCATAAAAATTTGTGATGAGAGAAAAATGGTCTCTCAATACAAGGTCATAAAATATAAATAAATAAGGATATATTAGAACATATCACATTATAATAATATTAATATTAAAATACATAACATAAAATAATTCCTCGACTAAAAGAGGTTTCTGAAAGGTTCCCTTGAATTGACTTCGACTAGTCTCATTCGTTCTTTATATTCCTCTTTAATAAATTTCTATTAAATTCTACATGAAACAAACCTTTGTATGGTTATTAATTCATTTATATCACTTATTACCTTGATATAACCATAATATATTTATTCATCATCATATCGATATTTTTGTAGATATTCGGTACTTGAGTCAAAAATAAACATGTTAAAATTACAAATTGTTCATGTGGTAAAAATTACATTATCTATAGAATTATATTCTTGATCCAAATATATTATATATATAGTATATATGTACTTAAATACTATATATATGTATTTATAATATTCCATAATATTTGGATATAATAAATGAAATGAACCGCTCATAGGGACGATATGTTGTATGTACGCATGAACGCTACTGTCATTTATTTTTCATATTTAATTGAATGAGAACTAAATGATACATATATATAATATAATTATATTATAATATAATATTTAATAATTTATAATTAATTTCATTAATTCAATTCTTTATCCGTTCATTGTATGGGATGAATGAGTCATATAACATTGAGGGGTGGTAGTCCAAACTTCCTCAAACGGAATTATTTTATTTACATATTATAAAAAGAAAAAAGGTATGATGTAAATGAAAAATACAGAAGCATAGAGAAAATATAAATATTACATCTATCACATATAACAGTAGTTATATCATAATGGACACCATGAGAGGTGGTAGGGAAAAATTAAGCAATAATAGTTTCTTGAGGCAGTAGTTCGCCTTACACAAAACAATATGTTTGTATCATTTTATATGGTGGTGTGTGTAAGTGTAGTTATAATCCTTATCATAAAAACATACTAGTATATTTAGGATATAGGTTTTGTTATTTAATAATATAATAAGTATTTAATAGGGAGTAATAAAGTTAAATAATGGAAAGGAACTTTAGAGAAGACACTACCTCTTAAAATGTGAAACTCCCTTTTATTTAAGCCACGAGGCTTTCTTGAATTGCCTTATTCCAAAGGTAAGGATTCTAGAATGAGTATAGGGATGTAAGAAGCTTATTTAGGTAGAGGTTGGTTAATAAAAGGGGCTTGAGAGATGTGATTAAATTGGTAGGTTTGATTCCATTTTATAAGAGAGAGGAGGGAAACTTTAAGTAAATTTTGATGTATTATTTTTTTATAAATTGGTTTTTTGTTTAAAAAGGTCCCAAATTAATTTATATAAAATAAAAGGTTCAATTGGTTCAAAATCCACTCAACGAAAAGGTTTTAGACAACTCATGTTCACAAATATAGCCATATCTTTTAGCATTAACCCTTAGTTAAGTAATATAACTCTTAATAGGTATTCATATATATTATACTATATTGCTAATATAGAAACTATAAAATTACAATCTAAACTCCAGTGGTTCATTAATGGCATGTTAAAAATATCTAAGTCATTATGACGAATATTATATTTTTTATACTATTATATCATTTAATAAAATAGTATTTGTTTTAAGTACTCATTTATGTCAATTATTATACTATTCATATCATGACATTTTAAAAATCCATAAAAACAATATAATTTCACCAATATATCATTAATTCAATGATAAAAAGTCATACTAACAAATAAACTTTATGGGTGAAAAAAAAATTAAATATAATTTCATTTTAATATTTATAATCTTATTTTTTTTAATCATTAATTAATATGGTAATCACTACATCATCATTGTGTCATAAATATATTTATTTATTTCATTATAAAATTTATAAATAAAATAAAATGATGCAGGAAAACGTTTTATATTTCCAATTAATATTTTTAATCAATGTGATCATTTATATAACCCCATATTATTTTTTTAATAAAATATACATATTTATGTTATATTTTTCTTTACATTACATTAATTATTATAAAATTTAATTTTTCATACAAGTTGATACATGGAGTCCCAAAATTGATCCATGGATTCCCATGGTCTGAAAAATATCATCCAATAAGATTAGGACATGTGTTAGGGCAGTTTAATATTATTATAATATTGTTTTCTACCATTATTTTGGAGATTTTTTCTTTAACCACGGTAAATTAATTAATTACTGAAACTACTATTCATAATGTATAAAAATAAATTCCACCTATTTAATAACATTGAAAATCCTAACTCTAAATACGGAATCCATTTTTCCATATACAAAATCAGATAATTTTATGAAATTAATTTAATATTAATTCCCTTTGTCAAAACCAAAAAAGTGGGTTTTTAAGAATTAATAAACGTCAAAAGAATGACATGTTTTTATGTCCAATTGAAATGTTATATTACTTAAAATTAAAATAATTGGATTAAATTTAAAAAACACAGTCCAATTACACTTTAAAAACAATTAAAATGAAAATATAACTGTATAAATAAATTATATGAAAATGTAGATTTGAATTAAAATGCACTATTTTTCACAATTCATTAAAAAATTAACTTTATAAGAAAACATACCAAAATTCCATCCAATGTAAATTTACATGTCCTGCTTATAAATAGGATTTTTATATGGTCAAATCGAACTTATAAAAGTAAAAAAAAAATTATATATGAAAAAAAAATTCAATTAAAAAGTGGTAAAATGGACTTTTAAAAATATTAAATTACTTCATGCTAGAAAACAGATTCAGTCTTATTTTAAGCCTCTAAAATTTATTGGATAAATGTAAAGATATCCAAAAAAATGTATAATCATTTTGTATTGAATTTTGTTCATTTCTTCCAATATAATTGATAGACATTAAATACCATTTATATTAATAATAATATTATATTATTTTTCGGTATAACTCAATGTTGTGTGCAATGTATGATTTCACTGAAACTCGTTGTTGCGTGTTTAGTATGCTATCATAAAAAGAATCCCATTTAATGTAAAAATAACATCTTATTCATTAATATTAAATGAATTAGCGAATTATTATTCGTGATATACATGGGTTGTTACATCCTTCCACCGTTTAAAAAATTGCATCTTCAAATTTTGTAATGGGGCTCAGAAACTTCAATGAAAATCCCACCTTAGAAAAAGAGTCAATTAAACTACCACATTAAAAGAATGAAAGAGAAGTACAAATATAACCTGAGATAACACATACTAGGATAAAATATATAAAAAAATGTGTATGGAAGAGAACCTAACCATTAAATACTGATGTAGAGTGAAAGAATGCATGATCAGAAGAAAGGTTACTACAAGAAAACTATTAACATGTGATGGGATAATGAGTCTCTGATTAATTAGTATGGAATGTATAAGGACAATGTTTTTGGTAAAATTTCCTTTTTTAAATAGTTTAAAATTATATTTTTGATATTGAATAAAAACATAAGGAAATATACTGACATGTGATGTAGAGTTTCATCCTTCTAAAAATTTATAACAGAAACTCATAGTTTCTTTAAATGATGGGTATTCAAGATGAATTGGTCACACTTGAAGTGATAGAATCATCTTATAGAGAATCACACAGTCCGAAAAATATGAACTATATATTAACCTTATCTTTAGACATTATCCAATACATAAATGGTTAGTATGAGATCAGATACTTCCCAAAAATAATAATCCTTTATAGAAATAAATACTGCTCTTAATGACAAAAATTTTAAAAAAAACCCAATGTCCAAAAAATACAATTAAATAAAAAATTTTCCTTAAAATTATTCAAAATATTCCAAACTATGTTTGAAACATAAATTTAAAAAGGAATTCATCACATAGTCTTCCAAGTTAAATCTTAATAGTTATCTTCAAATAACATCGACGACTCTTAAAGTCTCATACTGAAAATTAATTAACGTAATCACATATTCTCTATGATATTTTAGTTATTTACATAAATAACCCATATCAACACATTTCCTCAATAAAAACATAGATCATAAAAAATATAATTACATCATTACTCATCTAATGAAATCCCATAGTATTATATTTTTCATAGGCATATATTGTTGCCAAAAGAGAGAACGTCCTCCAAAATAACATTTATCACTTAATCACCAAATTTGTTTCCTAATATATGGATATGGAATTTATAAAACATAAGTTCCAGAATCAACTTATTATTAATCCATAAAATTATTTTACTAAAAATAATAAGTCATACTAGAGAGGGACTTCACATAGTCCAGTAGTAGATGATAAATCCAAGTTGCACTTTGTTTATGTGTTCGATTCCCATGACCTTGCCGGACATGACAGGTTGTCACCCATACTGAGGTTGCACTTTTTCTAAAACCATATCATTATTATAAAATTGTTAAAAATAATATAATTGCATCAAAAATTACAATAAACTTTTTTATTCTCAAAGGTTATCTAATACCTTTAATTTTTCATCTGAAAATGAAATTACCATTAATCACCTAAAAATAGAATATACCATGATCCCCAAATTTTATCCATTATATAGACACTAAAAAGGTAATTATTTATTGAATTAAATTTTTACATATCAAACATCATGGTTACACATATTAGAAAACGTCTTCCAATGTAATTGAATCATTAAAAGATAATTAACACTTTTAAACATTTCACCATCCTACAGCCTACCATATGTAATGTCCCTATTCCGGAAGCCACCCAGAGGCACCACATACCTGTTTGGTTACATGGAATCATGTGTATTTCCCTGAACACCAAAGGCTACCAACTAGCTGTGAGGGACTTTGGTGTGATAGTGGGTTAACTATTCCTTCATTGGCAGAGTACAAAGTTGATGAGAAAAAATATAACATAGAGGAAGCAACAATAATCCATTAAAAATAAATTAGCGGAAGACTAAATTTAAGAACAATTAGATCACACAGATATATATATATATATATATATATATATATATATATAATATGCATGATTCATATGACTAGGAATGCATACAAGTAGATCAAAATGCAGGAATACAAACAATACTAAACCCATGTACAAAAGAAATATCTAAAAAGCTCCTCGGCATCGCAAGACAAAGCATGGTCCCATGCTCTCCATCTCCATAGAAAGTAAAGTACCTGAAGTTTAAGGGCGCTTTCCCTTATATATACCTACAACAGTATAATTTGTTTGGGCCCAAAAGCATGACCAAAAAAGGGTGAGAGACTAAATCCTAGTAGGCAACCCCATGAAGATCAATGCCTAATAGTCAGTGAATATGTGGCATGTAAATGTACATATAGATGTATACAAGAAAGGACACATCAGTAACAATCCACAGTCCAAATTCAAGTAGTATCTAACACACATAGGTAACCCTATGAGATGTAAACTCGGCTAAACCCCTCTAGTTCTATCATATGAATTAAAAAAAACTCTTTGAGGAAGCACTCTCGGTCAATTCCACTTATACTCTAAGGTAGTCGAGGACTCTCTAAGGAAGCACACAAGGTCAATTCCCCTTATATCCAAAAGGGAATGAGACTCTCTGAGAAAGATCACTTGTTCAATTCCTCTTATATCCCCAGTTCGTTCACAGACTCTCTGAGGAAGCTCACCTGATCAATTCCAGTTATAGCCTGGAGTGGTTCAAGGTAATTCAAGTAAAACAAAGACTCTCTAAGGAATCTCTATCAGTCTATCCCATTATAGTAGATAATGTTCAAAGTCTCTCAGAGAAATATCACATGGTCTATCCCCCTATAGTCTATAATGTCTAAAGACTCTCTGAGGAATCTCACTCGGTCTATCCTCTTATAGTCTATAATATCCAAATACTCTCTTAATAAGCTCACTCGATTTATCCACATTTAGTCTATAACACCAGGTTCTCATTGCCGCATATAATTCAACAAAAATTAATTCTATATGACCAAATTAAACCTACATAACAAATTGGATAACCAATCTATAGTGTCTCAAGCAAGTCATAAAACCACACTCCATCAATGATCACAAGGCATGGAAAACTGGTAAACGACCAATAGGCTAAACATGACCCAACAATTGTTAAAAGAACAAAGCATCAGAAAAACATCCAAGGCATAGTAGTCAACCCAATTCATATCCAATTTAACTCTACACGAGCATACAATCCTTGCAGGAAAACAATAGGGGTATAATGGTAAACACGCAATACCCCATTCAAAGGTATTTGTGGAATTTGCACATAATACTCAAAGACATTGAACGGAAAGGCACAAACCACCATACATGGGGTTAATAGATCAATATAATTGTTCCATGAGGCATGAATCATCTTAGAACAACATATATCTATGAAAACTAATAAAACATTCAAGGCACTATAACAAGGAATAGAGGAGGGATTAGAAAATGATTCTCTAGGAGAAGAGAGATCTTACTGCTGTGATTCCAACGCAATCGATGGTGGTTAATTCTGAGAACGGATATGCAATCAGGGGCTCGGGGAAGTCTTGGTGCCATACAAGTGATCTGGAACATTTTAGCTGATGAAGAAGACACCCTTGTCCATTAGACGCAACCCCGGTTCCTTTAATAAAAAAATACACGAAGTGTACTTTTGGAGTACATGGTGTGTACTTACTATTTCCATACTCCACTTTAGGAGGCCTCCTATAAGGCCCCAGACTTACATCTTACATAATCTTGAGTTATCACAAGATAACACATTGAGGATCTTTTCAGGATTAGAGTTTTAGAGAATTAGATCATGAAACTTGCATTACATTCCACATTTAAACAAAGTGGTTACATAAATGACAGTATTCATTCTTCCCATCAACGGAAACATATTTAAAATAAAACATGGATTCTTTCTTGACACATCCTTGAAACTATCATCACATCATGTACCCTTCCTTTGACCTGTGAAAAACATTTCAAAAACTTGGGATGAGCATAAAAAGCTCAGTAAGGGATATAAAAATATGGAAAGGAAACATGAGTACATGTATACATAAGAATGAAATCATACATTACCCATCATGAATAAATCATAGAAATCATAAGACATAAAAGGTAACTTGAGGCATTCATAAAATTCTTACGTAGGGAGTAACCCTCTAGGTTATGTTTTGGAATACCCATCACAGTATATTCCCTAAATCTCTTCGGAGAAACCTTAATGTTTCACTCCTTCGTGTTACCCAATTCATTGGAGAGCTATATGGGGCTCACCCGCCCTTAGTTTATCACGGAACCACCCATCTTCAAAATAATGCGAAAGAACCTCAACATAATCGTATCACATAAAACATGCATAAAGGAAACATAACATTCCCACCTTTCAATCACAAGATAACATTTTAGTATATTGAAATAATGAATCTGTTCAAAAAGAAACCATTTCCAAAACCATTTAAAACATTTAATAATGAGATTTGTGAATCAAAGTGTCCTATACCACCGTGAAGCTTTAAAAATTTTAAACCATTAATATCCATATAAATAAATCCTTAAAACCATTTTGAAAACAATGATATTAATAAGAACAAATCATTAAAACATTTAAAGCGATATTTTGGTTAAAGGGTTTTTACCAAAATTAGAGACACTTGAATACAATAATTTAGGAATAAAATTTAATCAGAACCTTATAATATCATGAGAATAAATGGATTCATGATATAATATTCCAAAGGACAGTATATACACCATATAAGAGTGAATTGGTGCATAACAACAATGAAGTTTCAATAGAGATGTAAAATGTGATGAAATCCCTTATAAAGAAGGTATCCTAAAATTAAGGATAAATCAATCTCAAAATTATGTGTGACAAATATAAATACACCCAATATAATTGTATATTAAGTGTAAAACAATAAAAGGCCATTCACACATATTCAAAGGATGACATATTCAAAAACTACATGTTGAACCCAAAGAAATCAAAATTGGGTTAAAAATTTCCCTTGGTAAAATTTGATAGCCTAATGGCGTCACATCGAAAATTCAGAAAATGAGTTGATGAGAGTTAAAAAGGGAATCTCATCACTTGGACATAAAATTTACATCAAACAGGATATAGAAGAACATATCCCAACTAAATAGTATGTGAATTTAAAGACATTACAAACGAAGTCTTTTAAAATGAGGAGGGTGAACGGTTCCCTTACCGACTTGGGTAACTTTCGAAAAGTACACCCCATTGAAGAAGTGTCATACAATGAAAATTCAAATGCCCATAAATGGAATTATATTAAAAAGGAGTGTAATAATTGGCAGTACATAAACAACTCAAAGGAAATTGTGGAAAATGTAGCATAAATCTAATGGGAATAAAAGTGAGATGAAAAATCGCTTATGAAAACTTTGCAGCCTAACGGCGCCACATAAAACTTACAAAAACGGATTGATGAGATCAAATAGGGTATCTCATCACATTAAAAATAAAATGTACAGCTAGAGGAATATAAAATAACATCCCAATAACAAGAAAGATGAGCTTTAAAAGGAATGACATAAAAGAGTGTTCTTAAAAAGAAAGAGAGGAGTAGGATCCCTTACCTCGGGTCCGACGTGACTCGATCGTTCTTTAACGTCCTGAATAATAAACATTAGTTAATTTATACATTCTTAAGAACCTTTTCCAAGTTCATTATTCCTTTTATATCAATTATTGACATGTAATAAACATTATGTAATCATTTAAGTTAATAATGTTTGTTTTGTCGATATTTGGTTCTTAAGTCGAAAGTGGACTTCTTACAATTACATGTTGTTCGTGTGGTCAAAGGTTCTTTATATCCAGAATGACATTCCTTATTTGGATATCATATATATCATATATATCTAGAATATACATGTATTTATAATATCACATAATCATTTAGAGGTAAGAAATGAAATGCACCGTTCATGGAGACGGTAAGCCGTACATACGCATGAACGCTACTTTCATTTATTTGTCATATTAATGGAATTAAAACTAAATGAGAGATATTTATATTTTAATACCAGAATTATATTCATCATTTATATGTATCATTCATCATATATATCCATTATATACATGTAATTATAATAGTACATTACATTTGGGGATAATAAATGATATGCATCATTCATGGAGATGGTAAGCCGTACGTACGCATGAACGCTACATTCATTTCTATCTCATACTTTAATGGAAAGAAATAATAATGATATAGATGTATATAATAATTCCAGTATAACATCATATATAATAACATTAAATCCATCCTTTATACGTCCCACGTATGGCATTAACGAATCACATTACTTTGAGGGGGCAGTAGTCCGCACTTCCTAAAATGAAGATATCGCTTATACCCATAATGGAAGCCATAAAAGTAAGCCACAAATGAAAAATACAGAAGATTAAGTAAAACATAATCATATTATATATCATATATAAAAATAGTTACATCATAATGGCCACCTTTGAAGGTGTTAAATGAGTATTGAACAATCATCGTTTCAGGAGGCAGAATTTCACCATCCACGGAAACCGTATGTTCTTTAACCATTTGATGTAGTTGTGTGAGATTGTAGCTCGAATAAATCTTATAAAAACATCCTAGTATATTGAAGATACTGGTGTTGTTATAAAATAAGTAAATAAAAAGAGTTTAGGGGGTTGGAGAAGCAAAATAAAACAAATGAACATGAGAGAATGAATTACCTTTAAAATGTGTAACCTCTTTTGATTTGAGCCTAAAGGCTTCCGTTGAAAGGATTCTGCCCAAAGGAAATCCTATAGGATGAGGAGAGGGATGTGGAGAGAGTACATGGTCAGGGGATGGCCGAGCCAAAGGCTTGAGGAGTTTGTGAAATGAGGTAGATGTGGGGGCCTTTTATAATAGGAGAGGAGGGGCACTTTTGGAAATCATGAAACTATTATTTTATTTTCAAAAGTGTTTCGAATTTCTAAGGTCCCACATTTATATATTTCAAAAATAAGATGATAAGGCTTCTAAATATTCCCATCCAATAGTTTTTAGACAAGTTTAGGTCTTAGATTTTATATTATCGTTTCATTTTATTTAAATTGTTCATCAATGAGGTCATCGCTGCATCATCATGATGTCATAAATAATTTAATTTATTTAAAGTATAAAAATAATAAAACAAATACTATGATGTAGGAAATCTTTTTATCTTTACAATTAATATTTAATATCAAAAATCTGATCTTTATAACCCCATGTAAAAATTGTTTTCGTAAAATAACTCAAGTTTGTGTCATTTTTACCTTAACATTAAATAAAACGTTATTTATGTCATTTCCCAACCAATGTGGATCCATGGGGTCCCCAAGTTGACCCATGGATTTTCTTGGTCGGCCATGACACAAACAATTAGGGTGGGACATTTGTCATTTTCATTTCATATTATTAAAACATTATTTTTACCATAAACTACACTAATTACCTCTAATCGCGATTAAAAACATAATAAGTTACTATTCACCAAAAAATTATTTTTATCCCATTGAACCACATTTTACTTATTAATGGCAACCATGTATGTAGGATTTTCAAAATTCAATACACATTAGTGGTAAACTTTCATTTAACTGAAAAATCAGTTTGCTTGATTACAACTTATTGGTTTCACTATTCATCAAAAATTGGAGTTTTTCAGAAAATTACCAAAAATTCACTCTAAGATATATTCGTTATTCTGAATTCAAAAATGAAGTCTATTTTACAAAATTCAAAACATATAAGTCACATTAATTAATTTAATAATTCATTCCCGATGTCAGAGAAAATAGCGTGTTTTTATAAAACAATAAGTATCAAAAGATTGACACCAGTTTAAGTCTAATTTCAAATTGAAATTGATTCCAATGACCACCATTGGATTAAATGGTAAAAATATATTCATATTACACATTAAGACCAATTCAAAAGATAATCTAATAATATAAATAAATTAGATTAAAAAGAGGTTTTAAATTAAAATACAACATTTTACAATATTCATTAAAAAAATGAACTTTATCGGAAAGATACCAAAAATTTACACAAAGTAAATTTTGATGTCCCGATTCTTAAGAAGAGTTTTATTTGGTCCAATAGAATGTAAATGAGTGAAAAAAAACTATATTTAATTACGGTTCTCCATCAAAAGGCGATAAGTTAACCTTTAGTCAAAACTAGGGCATATACACCTAAAATTGAATTCCTTCCGTATTTTAAGCCTTTAACTTTTATTGGATAAATGTAAAAACATTTAAAAACATATATAATCATATTTTAGATATTTCTATACATTCCCGCCAATACTACAGCTACATGTTAACATCCATTTAAAATAATATTATTTTATTATTAGAGTGCAACGTAAGATTCCCAAGAAACTCATTGTTGCGTGTTGGGTACGCCATCGAGCAAAGCCTCCCCTTTAAAGTCATATTAATATTTTATTCAAAAATATGGATAAATATGAAAATGTCAGATTCTTTATTTACCTGGGGTGTTACATCCTTCCCCCCTTTTGGGAATTGCGTCCTCGCAATTTTAAAATTGGGCTTGGAAACATCCTTGAAAGTCCCACATCGGAACAAGAGTCGGTAAAACAATCACTTTAAAATAAAGGAAGATAAGTATAGAGGTCACCCGAGTTAACAAATACTAGGATTCCATGTAGAAAAACATGGACATGGAAGAAAAATCAAAGGGTCATGTTCTTGAGGGAGAGTGATAGTAAACATGTCTAGGAGAAAGTTAACAATGAGAAAATCACAAACATGTGATGGGTTAGACGGTATTCGATTCCCCATTAGGAAAAGCTAATAGACAAAATTTCCATGTTACGTTACTTTTTATTGAGGAATTTATTCATAAGGAAACATAATCACTTATCATGTTGACTTTCAACTTTTATTAGATTCCTTACACAAACTCATATTTTCTCTAAAAGACGAGTATTTAGGGGGACTTGTTCACATTAAGAGTACAATAATAAACTTCTAGAGAGTCACCCAATCCAAAAAAGAGAACTATATACTTCCCATGTCTTTAGACTTTAACCAAAACCAAAACCAAAAAGGTTAGTACAAGGTCAGATAATCCAGAAACGGATAACCCATTAAAAAGAAAATCTTTGCTTAATCTCTAAACTTTGTCCAACAAAACCCAAAGTTCAACGAGGACCATTCTATAATCAATTTGTCAGTAAAATTTTTCAATGTAAACCAAAATAAGATTGAAACCCAAATATTTGAAGGATTTAGTCACATAGTCTTCCATGTTAAATCGTAACATTTATCTCCAAACAACATCAGTTGCTCTTAAAGTCTCGTATTGAAAAGTAATTAATCTAATCACATATCCTCCATGATAGGTTAATCATTTTCATAAATTACCCAAAATCAACTTACTCTTAATTGATAAAATAATATAACTAGAAAGAATCAGTCAAACTAACCAGGGACATCACGTAGTCCAGTGGTAGGCGATAAATACCAGTTGCACTTTGGTTGTGGGTTCGATTCCCGCAGCTTTGTCCGACGCGATGGGTAGTCACACGGTCTGCGTGTTGTCCATTTTCCAAAACTATATAATTCTCAAAAAATTTCCCAAAACGAGATAAAATCTTCAAAAATAATCATAACATATTTTAACCTCAAGTTTATCTCATGCCTTTCATTTTCCATCATATCATATAATAACACATAATTACCTCAAAAGTAAGGATTAAATATACTCTAATGGTTACCTTTATAATTATTACCTGAACTTCCACATCGATTGGTCATCTCATACATTATGCATTACAGAACATACCAAGGTTCAAGTGGTTGATCATTACTCCTTGATAGTTGGTTTAGAACAACCACGAGTTTCCTCATTGAATCCCCCATTTTATCTAGTTTCTTAATCAGAGAACCACCACAGTTTCCTTCAAACCTGTTGTCTCTTTGGTGCCTGCTAGATTCATCCATTCACTAAAAACAGAAATTTCAGTGTGAGTATATCAACAAAACCATCATGTACTAATGAGGAAGGTAAACACTAAGATATACTTACTCATTCACTGTATCTAAAACTAGGACTCATTCTGAAATCCTAACCATTATGGTAATTTCACTTATGCTTAATGAATACCCTAACCTCTAAAGTTATCTAAACCGACCTATGATACCAACTATAAGGACCCAGCCTTAAATCTTACATAATCTTGAGTTATCACAAGATTACACGTTGAGGATCTTTTCAAGTTTAGAGTTTTAGAGAATTAGATCATGAAACTTGCATTATATTCCACATTTAAACAATGTGGTTACATAAAAGACAGTATTCATTCTTCCCATCAACGTAAACATATTTAAAATAAAACATGGATTCTTTCTTGACACATCCTTGACAATATCATCACATCATGTACCCTTCCCTTGACCTGTGAAAAATATTTCCAAAACTTGGGATGGGCATAAAAAGCTCAGTAAGGGATATAAAAATATGGAAAGGAAACATGAGTACATGTATACATAAGAATGAAATCATACATTACCCATCATGAATAAGTCATAGAAATCATAAGACATAAAAGGTAACTTGAGGAATTCATAACATTCTTACATAGGGAGTAACCCTCTTGGTTACGTTTTGGAATAACCATCACAGTATATTCCCTAAATCTCTTTTGATAAACCTTAACGTTTCACTCATTCGCGTTACCCAATGCATTGGAGAGCTATATCGGGCTCACCTGCCCTTAGTTTATCACGAAACCACCCGTCTTCATTATAATGCCCAAGAACCTCATCATAATCGTATCACATAAAACATGCATAAAGGAAACATAACATTCCCACCTTTCAATCACATGATAACATTTTAGTATATTGAAATAATGAATCTGTTCAAAAAGAAACCATTTCCAAAACCATTTAAAACATTTAATAAGGAGATTTTTGAATCAAAGTGTCCCATACCACCTTGAAGCTTTTAACATTTTAAACCATTAATATCCATAAAAATAAATCCTTAAAACCATTTTGAAAACATGGATATTAATAAGAACAAATCATTTAAACATTTAAAGCGATATTTTGGTTAATGGGTTTTTACCAATATTAGAGACACTTGAATACAATAATTGAGAAATAACATTTAATCAGAACCTTATAATATCATGAGAATAAATGGAATCATGATATAATATTCCAAAGGATAGTATATACACCATATAAGAGTGAATTGGTGCATAACAACAATGAAGTCTCAATAGAGATGTAAAATGTGATGAAATCTCTTATAAAGAAGGTATCCTTAAATTAAGGATAAATCAATCTCAAAATTATGTGTGACAAATTTAAATACACCCAATATAATTGGATATTAAGTGTAAAACAATAAAAGGTCATTCACACATATTCAAAGGATTACATATTCAATAACTACATGTTGAACCCAAAGAAATCGAAATTGGGTTAAAAAGTTCCCTTGGTAAAATTCGACAGCCTAACGGCATCACTTAAAAAATTCAGAAAATGAGTTGATGAGAGATAAAAAGGGAATCTCATCACTTGGACATAAAATTTACATCAAACAGGATATAGAAGAACATATCACAATATAATAGTATGTGAATTAAAAGACATTACAAACGAAGTCTTTTAAAATGAGGAGGGTGAAAGGTTCCCTTACCGACTTGGGTAACTTTCGAAAAGTACACCCCATTGAAGAAGTGTCATACAATGAATATTTAAATTCCCATAAATGGAATTATATTAAAAAAGGAGTGCAATAATGGGCAGTACATAAACCACTCAAATGAAATTGTGGAAAATGTAGCATAAATCTCATGGGAATAAAAGTGAGATGAAAAATCCCTTACGAAAACTCGGCAGCCTAACAGTGGCACATAAAACTTATAAAAATGGATTGATGAGATCAAATAGGGTATCTCATCACATTACAATAAAATTTACCACAATAGGAATATAAAATAAAATCCCAATAACAAGAAATATTAGCTTTAAAAGGAATGACATAAAAGAGTGTTCTTAAAATGAAATTGAGGAGTAGGATCCCTTACCTCGGGTCCGACTTGACTCGATCATTCATCAACGTCCTGAATAATAAACATCAGTTAATATATACTTTCCTAAGAACATTTTCCAAGTTAATTATTCCTTTTATATCAATTATTGACATGTTATAAACATTATGTAATCATTTAAGTTAATAATGTTTGTTTTGTCGATATTTGGTTCTTAAGTTGAAAGTGGACTTCTTACAATTACATGTTGTTCGTCTGGTCAAAGGTTATTTATATCCAGAATGACATTCCTGATTTGGATATCATATATATCATATATATCTATAATATACATGTATTTATAATATCACATAATCATTTAGAGGTAAGAAATGAAATGCACCGTTCATGGAGACGGTAAGCCGTACGTACGCATGAACGCTACTTTCATTTCTTTGTCATATTAATGGAATTAAAACTAAATGAGAGGTATGTATATTTTAATTCCAGAATTATATTCATCATTTAGATGTATCATTCATCATATATATCCATTATATACATGTACTTATAATAGTACATTACATTTGGGGATAAGAAATGAAATGCACCGTTCATGGAGACGGTAAGCCGTACGTACGCATGAACGCTACTTTCATTTCTATCTCATAATTTAAAGGAAAGAAATAATAATGATATAGAGGTATATAATAATTCCAGTATAACATCATATATAATAACATTAAATCCATCCTTTATAAGTCCCACGTATGGCATTAATGAATCACATCACCTTGAGGGGGCGGTAGTCCGCACTTCCTAAAATGAAGATATCGCTTATACCCATAATGGAAGCCATAAAAGTAAGACACAAATGAAAAATACAGAATATTAACTAAAAAATAAACATATTATATATCATATATAAAAATAGTGACATCATAATGGCCACCATTGAAGGTGTTAAATGAGTATTGAAGAATCATCGTTTCGGGAGGCAGAATTTCGCCTTCCACGGAAACCGTATATTCTTTAACCATTTGATGTAGTTTTGTGAGAGTGTAGCTAGAATAAATCTTATAAAAACATCCTAGTATATTGAAGATACTGGTTTTGTTACAAAATAAGTAAATAAAAAGAGTTTAGGGGGTTGGAGAAGCAAAATAAAACAAATGAACATGAGAGAATGAATTACCATTAAAAGTGTAACTCCTTTTGATTTGATCCTTAAGGATTCCTTTGAAAGGATTCTGCCCAAAGGTAATCCTATAATATGAGTAGATGGATGTGTAGAGAGTAAATGGGCAGGGGATGGCCAAGCAAAAGGCTTGAGGAGTGTGTGAAATGAGGTAGAGGTGGGGGCCTTTTATAAGAGGAGAGGAGGGGCACTTTTGGAAATCATGAAACTATTATTTTATTTTCAAAAGTGTTTTGAATTTCTAAGGTCCCACATAGATATATTTCAAAGATAATATGATAAGGCTTCGAAATATTTCCATCCAATAGTTTTTGGACAAGTTTAGGTCTTAGATTTTATATTATCATTTCATTTTATTTAAACTGTTCATTAATGAGGTCATCGCTGCATCATCATGATGTCATAAATAATTTAATTTATTTAAGGCCTAAAAATTATAAATAAAAATACTATGATGTATGAAATATTTTTAGCTTTCCAATGAATATTTAATATCAAAAATATTATCTTTATAACCCCATGTAAAAATTGTTTTCGTAAAATAACTCAAATTTGTGTCATTTTTACTTTAACATTAAATAAAATTTTATTTATGTCATATCCCAACCAATGTGGATCCATGGGGTCCCCAAGTTGACCCATGGCTTTTCTTGGTCTTCCATGACACAACAAATTAGGGTATGAAATGTTTCAAGTTCATTTCATATTATTAAAACAATATTTTTACCTTAAACTACACTAATTACCTCTAATCGTGATTAAAAACTTAATAAGTTACTATTCACCAAACAATTATTTTTATCCCATTGAACCACATTTTAATTCTTAATGAAAACCATGTATGTCGGATTTTCAAAATTCAATACACATTAGTGGTAAACTTTCATTTAACTGAAAAATCAGTTTGCTTGATTACCACTTAGTGGTTTCACTATTCATAAAAAATTGGAGTTTTTCAGAAAATTACCAAAAATTCACTCTAAGATATATTCGATATTCCGAATTCAAAAATGAAGTCTGTTTTACAAAATTCAAAACATATAAGTCACATTAATTAATTTAATAATTAATTCCCGCTGTCAGAGCAAATAGCGTGTTTTTATAAACCAATAAGTATCAAAAGATTGACACCAGTTTAAGTCTAATTTCAAAGTGAAATTGATTCCAATGACCACCATTGGATTAAATAGTAAAAATATATTCATATTACACATTAAGAACAATTCAAAATATAATCTAATCATATAAATAAATTATATTAAAAAGTGTTTTTGAATTAAAATACAACATTTTACACTATTCATTAAAAAAATGAACTTTATCGGAAAGATACCAAAAATTTACACAAAGTAAATTTTGATGTCCCGATTCTTAAGAAGAGTTTTATTTGGTCCAATAGAATGTATATGAGTGAAAAAAACTATATTTAATGACGGTTCTCCATCAAAAGGTGATAAGTGAACCTTTAGTCAAAACTAGGGCATATACGCCTAAAATTTAATTCTTTCCGTATTTTAAGCCTTTATCTATTATTGGATAAATGTAAAAACATTTAAAAACATATATAATAATATTTTAGTTATTTCTATCCATTCCCGCCAATACAACGGCTACATGTTAACTACCATTTAAAATAATTTTATTTTGTTATTAGAGTGCAACGTAAGATTCCCAAGAAACTCATTGTTGCGTGTTGGGTACGCCATCGAGCACAGCATCCCATTTAAAGTCATATTAATATTTTATTCACAAATATGGATAAATATTAAAATTTCATATTCATTATTTACCTGGGGTGTTGCACCTCCACATCACCCCACATGACCGTGTGTATGGACTTGACATGGCCAGTACATGACGTCCAACAACAATGAATTACACAATTAGTACTCATAAATTACACATCGTGTACTTCAAAAAATTTCATAAACACCTATTTTCTCAAAAAATCTAGAAAAAGGAAAAACATACCAAAAATGAAGATCCGTGTTCTTGCAATCTCCCTCCTTAATAAAATTCATAACTGAATTTCCCTAGCAATGTCGTAGAAGAAGAAACCTCATACAACCACGAACACTATGATTGTATGTCGGCCTCCCTCTCCTAAGTCTCTTCTTGCACCCGCCCGTGCTTCCATTTTACTCATACCAGAGTAACAGAATGACCATGGAGAACCTTTGTAGTGTAATAAAAAATCTGTATAGGATGATCCTCAAATGATGGATCTGCTTCGAGCTAAACCTCCATAGGTTGAAAGACATGAGGCATGTCTAGAAAGTAACGTCGGAGCTGAGAAACGTGTAAGACGTCGTGCATATCCTGATACCTATGAGGTAACTGCAACCGATAGGAAACTGAACCAACTCTCTCCAACACCTCAAATTTCCCGACATACCACGTTGAATTCTTACCTTGTCTCCTAATCCTCTTGTGTCCCAACCTCAGTTCAACACGCAGAAAATCCTACTCCCCGACCTTGAACTTCAGAGGTCATCTCCAATGATCAGCATAAGACTTCTAAATAGACCACACAGTATCCATCCTCTTCTGAATCAACTTTATCTGATCTGTGGCCTCCTAGAAAAGATGAGGTTCCATTATAGCTGCCTCTCCTACCCCCCAGCCAACATAAGGGTGATCAGCATGGCCTACCATATAAGTCCTCATACTGTGCCATCTGAATAGTCTCTTAGAAACTGTTATTGTATGAAAACTCAAAAAGAGGTATATGCTTCTCCCAAGAACCTCCAAAATCACTGATTCATGCTCCGAGCATTTCCTCAAGCACCTAAATCATATGCTTGGACTAGGAATCTGAATGGGGATGGTATGTTTTACTCATAAGTACATGTGTACCCAAAGCCTTTTCAAGCCCGTAGAAAACCCGAGAAGTAAAACTTGCATCCCTATCTGATACAATGGAGTTTGGAACTCCATGTAGAAGTACAAACTCTTGGATGTACATTCTTCACAACTCATCAACATTTAAGGTCTCCTTGATTGGTAAGAATTGTGCAAAATTCATGAGCTTGTTAATGAAAAACCATAATGTTTCATTCCCTAGAGTAGACCTCGACAACCCTGTCGCGAAATCCATCGTGATGTCATATCACTTCCACTCGAGAATGGGTAACTACTGTAGAAGCCATACTGGTCACTAATCCTCTTCCTTCACCTGCGGAAAAGTGGAACACCTCATGAAAATCCTAGTATGATCCCTCTATATACCTGTCCACCAATACTGACAGTGTAGATAATGATACATATTTGTGACACCAGGATGAACTTCCCAAACAGATGAATGAATATCCCTCATTAGCTCATCGTGTATATTAGCAGGAACCCATATGCACCAATAGAAATTCAAGATCTTGTCCTCACCTATGGTCAATCAAGGAATAGGGTCCTCTCTTGACATGATTTCCTGTAGGACTATGCCTTCAGAATCATATAGCTTCCTTATTTATACTCTCTCTTGAAGGGTAGATGTAACAACTGAAGAGGAATGAAAAGTCTACCCATGTCTATCATGCACCACCAAATGCATCTTAGAGAACATAGCCATAAGATTCCACTCACTGTTGGCCTCCTGAACTACATGTATCTTAGTCCTCTTGCTCATTGCATGAGCCACAGCGTTGCCTTTCTCAGGCATGTAGTCAGGCACAATGTTAAAGGACTGATGTTACTCAACCCACCTTCTCGGCCTCAAATTCAAGTCACGATGAGTGAAAATTTTCTTGAGACTTTTGTGTTCGGATAAAACCATGAATTTTTCTCCCAACAGATAATATCTCCAAAAACATAAGGCATGAACAATAGTTTCCAACTCCAGATCGTGTGTCGGGTAGTTCCTCTCATGGGGCCTTAACTGCCAAGACCCGTGCGCAACAACTCCATCTCCCTACTTAAAAATTGCTCCCAGCCAGATACCTAAAGCATCCCAATGAACAATATAGCTCTTTTTTGGCTCTAGAAAGACTAGTATCAGTGCTGAATTCAACATCCCATTCAGATTCTGAATGGCTAGCTCACAAGAATCTGACCACAAGAACTTTGGACCCTTATTAGTCAGACCTGTCAGTGGTGCTAATAAGCATTAAATGTCCTGAATAAAGCCTCTGTAGTATCCATCTAGCCCAAGAAAACTTCACACCTCAAAGATGTTCTTCGGATTCTCCCAAGGATCTACTGCATTCAGTTTACCAAAGTCTACTGAAACTCCTATCTCTAAGATAACATGACCCAAGAAGTGAATTTGACAATCCAAAAGTTGCATTTCGAGATCTTAGCATATAACTGATGCACCCTCAGTGTACTCAAAACAGTCTCAAGATGGGTATCTTGGTCGTGTCGAGTTTGAGAGTACACCAAGATATCATCACTAAAAACCACCACGAAGGAATCCATGTATGGATGGAACACTCGGTTCATCAGTGCCATGAAAATTGCAGGAGCATTCGTGAGACCGAATGGAATAACCATATACTCCTATAGACATTATATACTCTGTAAGGCTGTGAGAGGTATATAAAATGGTTTAATCTGCAATTGATGATAACTGAACCTCAATTCAATCTTCGATAACACCAGGGATCCTCGAAGATGATCTAAGAGGTCATCAATCCCAAGCAATTGATATCGGTTCTTGACTGTTAACTGGATCAACATCTGATATTCCACACAATGTCTGAGGGTACCGTCTTCCTTATTCGCGAACAGGACAGGAAAACCCCAAGGAGAAATACTAGGTCAGATGAAAGCCTTGGTCTTCAGCTCCTCCAACTTCTTCTTGATTTGCTACATCTCAAGTCTATCCATCTAATAAAGAGGAATGGGCACTGGTGCCGCTCCACACACAAGTTCAATCGAGAAGTATACCTCACACTCTAGAGGCAACCCTGAAAATTCCTCTGGAAAGATGTCCCTAAAACGATCCACCACTGGAAGAATTTCCAATAGTGAATTCCCCTAGTAATCTAGATATAGATTGGGAAACTGGGCTATTACTCCTCCTAAACCATGATTCTCCAGACCAGCTCTACTCGCCTGGACATCCTACTCTCCCTTGTGAAGAAAAGATCCAACCTCTTGTGATACGAAACTCACTCTATTGTGATAGCAAACAAAAACTACCTGGAAGAGAACTAACCAGTCCACCCTGAGAATGAAATCATATCATGTCATCTCTAGGACATACATGTCCCATTTAAAGTGACACCCACAAAACTCTAGAGGGCACTCCTTGCACTGATGTATACTAGCCATACTAATCTCGAACGGTGTGTCTAGTGTCATGATGATGGGAAAAAAATATGAAGAGACCAAGAATCTCCACCAAAGTGACAAATATAATGCTATGAGAATCTACTATATCGAACAGAGCTGAAGATAAAACTGAGGGTACAAATATCGTACCTCGAACTGTAGAAGGTACTGAATCCTGCTGCTGCTGGGTCTGCTCCACTGCAATAGTCTGGCCTGCTCCATGGCATTTTAACCCTACCTGACCACTATGAGATGATCCACTATGCTATCACGGGTAGCTCGGTGACTGACCACCACGGTCACGACTTCATCCTCGACCCGAATAGCCGGATGAACCACAGTTCCCAGAATGGTGAGAAACTGGAGATGCTTATCTTGGACACATGGTTATAGAACATCCCCTGCTACCAACTGCTGGTGAGGAGATCTGACAGAAACGTTGAAGATGGCTCATCCTGTCATAAGATCGACACTCCATCAGGTCTTTCTAGCATTAAGGCCTATTATGGATGCTCCTCCCACAATGGTAGCATACTTCCTAGCTAACTGAAGATACATCCCACCTACTCTGATATCCTTGAGAAGACTCCCTACGGTGCTTCCTGCTATCAGTAGGATGAACACTAACTATAGATGATGAACTTCCCTAGCTCACTACTCCAGAATCCCTCAGATTACGCCTAGTGATCAATGTGTGGTTGTCGATGGTTAATATCGAAATCAACCAGAAGATTTTCAACTATGATTGGATTTCATACCTGAAAACATACTCAAACTTCTGTGCAAGGAACATCTCATAGCCTCATGGAATAGGAGTGGAACATTTCATCTCAGTAAAGCGAGATGAGTACTCCATAATAGAAAGAGTACCCTTCCCCAGACTCATAAAATCCCAGGCGCGATCGGACCTTAATGTATCCAGGTTGATGTAATCATAGAAGATGCACTGAAACTCATCCCAAGTCATACTCTGCTAGCATCTTGACTGTGAGATCTCCTCCCAACACCTCTCAGTTGAGTCTCGGAGCATATAGGTTTTGAGATTCACCTTCTTCTCTGGAGGTATCTCTAGATGCTCGAAGATTGTAAGTGTGGACGCAAGCCATGAATCTGAAGTATGTGGTTCTCCATCCCCTGAGAAATTAGGAGGTTGTTGCAGGTGAAAACCCCACTTCAATTCCACCATCGACGGGGCAGGAGATAGTGCTCCCTAAAAAAATGAATCATCCTCAGAAAGAGTTCCATGAACTGTGAAACATCTCTTCTGCCTGGTATAACGGCTGGTGCCAATGCTAGCACAATATGAGAATCTGCTGGAAGTCCATGATCATCCATATCTTGTGTCTGATCACTGTCTAGCAGCAGGCGTACAACCTGAGGACGTCTCGGTGGCATAATTCTGAAATGTCAAACACACAGCTTTGATCTGGATTATCGAGGACTGAAATCATAATAGTACATGAATGAAACATGAGAAAGAAAACATTTAATTTTTACAAAACATTACTACACAGTGTGTATAAACACTACACGATGTGTTATCTTAATTCATTAACATTGGTGTGTACTTATACCACCACTGGTCATGCAACACCCCAACCACATGGCGTGTTGTCCCCACACACAGCGTGCACTTGAACTCTATTGCCCTGCCCGGGTCCCCTTACAAGGCTATCCCACATAGTCTTCTTAGTCCTAGACTACACAGCGTGATCATGATAGACACGACGTGTACTTGAAAAGGTTCAATGTCACGTTTTATTATTTATATGGCTTGCTGCATAGTTCACTCAACACAACATTCTACATGTGCACACGGTGTGTATTTGATGGATTTTCCCCGGCCCATGTTGTTCATGAAACTTCGGGTACCTAGTTTACACTGCATGATGTTTGAAATCATGACAAGTCATTTATAGCTGATGTTTCATCCATCAGTGTCATTAGTCACACTGGTTGACACACGGTCACTACAACACGATGTGTACGTATTGTACGCAGCATGTTCTTGAAAGATTTTTCACAACCCCATGTCCCTACCCACATAGTCAGTGACACAGTTATATAATACACAATGTGTATTCATAATGTACACATTGTGTATTCTGGGTTTTTCCAGAAAGTAGCCTCAGAAACTACTCTGGATCACAGAAAACACAGAAATAAAGCGTAAAGGTTCTAAATTATGATCATTGAGGGGCCATACTCCCCACGAATCAATGTTGGGAATCTTATACATGTCATATACAAGGAAAAAAGTCAACGACCAACCATTATCTGATTCATGAGGGCCTATAAAACCTCAATAATCAAAATTTGGAATTCATTAAAACAAGACCATACATATAAAAAAACCTATTGAAAGCATGTATTCTATAATGCATCTATCACAACAACATGCATATTCTACACAACGTCTATCACAACAACATGCAATCACAAATGTACCATAAATGGCATGGCAAGAATGTATGACATGTGATTTTTAGAAAGTTCCTATATGATTCATTAGATGGAATACCCTTATCTCATCGGGTTGCGATAGAAATAGAACCCCAATAATATCATCAGTAACAACACAAACTATGTGAGTCACACATCAGTGAAAAACAAATCATCCTTAAACATGCAAAACTAGATGAAATTGAAATAAATAAGGAAGAATGGCTTTTCCTTATACATGGGTTAGCTACTCTCTGACATATCTTTTTAACAAGTACCTATTCCATCCTATCCCTGTATATATGCTCCAAATATTAAGTCAAAAGAAAATAATTTCCTCTAAAACCACTTTGTAACATCCTAGTTCCAGTAGCCACCACGGGGCACCCCATACTCAGTTGGTCACATTGCCTCAAGAGATTTTCCCTGAATGCCAGAGGCTTCCAACTAGCAATGAGGTCATTTGGTGTTGTGGAGGGGAAACTATGACCTCATTGGTTGAGTACACTGCAGATAAGAAACAATATACCATAGTGGAAGTAGTAATAATCTATAAAAAAGAAATCTACAGAAGACTAAAAGTAATAACAACTAGAGCACATATAAATATATGATACATGATACATATGTCTAGGAAAGAATCCAAATAGTCCTAAATTATGGAATTAATAATAGTTCTAAACTGAAGTGAAAAAGAAATTTCTAAACAACTCCTCAGCATAGTAATCCAATTCTTGGTCCCATGTTATCCAGCTCCACAGCAACTCAAGTACATGAAGTTGAAGGGTGCTTTCCCTAATCTATAACTACAACAATAAAATCTATTTGGGACCAAAAGCATGACCCAAAAAAGGGTGTGAGACTATATCCTAGTAGGTAACCACCTGAAGATCTGTGCCTAACAGTCAGTGACTATATGGCAGGTAAAACTATAGAAAGCGGTAAATAGGAAAGTACATAGTAGTAAAAATCTGCAGTCCAATGTCCACAACAGATAACACAAACAGGTAACCCATTGGGCAGTAAACTCAGTATAACCCATTTGGTTATGTTATAAAAATTTATAAAGACTCTCTGTGGAAGCACTCTGTTTAAATTCCCCTTATAGTCTAATGTTGTCGAGAACTCTCTGTGGAAGCAAACAAGGTCAATTTCCATTAAAGCCATAAGGTCAACAGACATTCTATGGAATCACACTCGATCAATTTATTTTATATCCCTAGTTCGTTTACATACTCTCTGAGGATGCTCACCCGGTCAATTCCCCTTATACCTTGTAGTGGTTCTAGGTAATTCAAGTAAAACAAAGACTCTATGAGGAAGATCACTCTGTTTATCCCCTTATAGTCTATAAAGCTCCAAGGAACTCCGAGGAAGCACACTTGGTCTATCCCCTTATAGTCTATAATGACCAAAGACACTCTAGGAAAGCTCACTCGGTCTATCCTCTTACAGTCTATACTGTCCAAAGTCTCTCTAAGGAAGCTCACTCTGTCTATCTCTTTTTAGTCTATATCACCAGGCTCTCATGGCCCCATTTAATTCAACGCATATAAATGATACAAGGACCAAGTAAATCTATAGAACAACTTGTATAACTAGTCTATATGATCTCAAGTATGTTAGAAAACAACACTCCATCCTACGATCACAAGTCACAGAAAACAAGTAAACAGACAATAGGATAAACAGAACCTATGTAAAGACCCAAAGCTTGATGCACATAGAAATTATATTACTTTTGCGGAATACTTAGTACATAACAAAAACACACACACAAGGACCGTAATAGTTTAGTGTCTTTGGAAACTCAGAATATAATCTTCTAATCGTGGTGAAAGATCTTCAACATCTCCAATAAAGATCCTCTTTTTTTAAACCTAAATCCATTCTTTATATCCTGGGGAAAAGAAAACATAAAAGGGTGAGCTCAAATGCTCAGTAAGGGTAAACATAAGAAATATCAATCACGTCATATTCATAAGAACATATCTTTTGGAAATCATAACCTACAAAAGAGATCATAAATTCATAACATGGGATAAATCATAGTAGTGAAATGTAATCCCAATAATCATAACATAAAACATGAAACTTTGTGTCATACACACATAATAATAGGGAATCATTTCTTATTAGTCAAGACTCATTTCGAAGACTATATTAGTGGACAAAGTCCCTTTCTGAACCGAGTTCAATCCTCGTTTCAGTCCTGTTTCACTGAACCGGAATATGCTACCGTTCCAGCCATGTCTATCTCATGAGATATAAAATCTTTACCCAATGCATTAGAGGTATATATAGGTCCCACCCATCTCATAATGATATAATTCTTATGTGTGCCACAAAATCATAAATCGTACATCATTGCATAACCCATGTAATAAAAATGGGAATCTTAAACATCATAACATCATAAAACAATTCATATAAGATAAAGGAATTCATAAAAATATTTCCATCACAACATAATCAAGTAAATTTAATAATAGGGATAGAAACGGAACCCTATATTATCTTAGATGGAAAATAATTTTGATAAAACACTTGAACTCCATTCATGAGGAAAAAATCTTTTCTACTTCAAAAAAACTTTTCCTTTCTTAACATGTCAGAAAATATTCAACTAAAAGAAGTTGATTAATAATAAACATAAAAACTTGTAAAGGAATAGTCTTGGAAATAATGTTTTAAAAATCCATTCATGCCGTATAAGTTAAAACATCATTCTTCATACTTTTATTGGAAAAGTCAAAAAGTACCTCGTACGAAAAACGACAAAAGATTCCATTCATAAGGTTCAATAAAAAATCACTGAAGGGTAAAATTGGATTCAAATAATTGTAGGTGGATGGAAATAATATTACATATTGAGGAAACATGGATGTGGATGATAAAATACACCCCAGTAAATACCAAAGTATAAACAATCTCTGATAAAAATGAGATTGTGATATTTCCCTTACCTTATGTCTAATTTGCTTCGTAAGTGTCCAAACCTCCTTTATAATGATTTACATAATGTTATTGACTTATTACAGAATCATACTTCTTGTTATGATATCATATATGGTCATATTCTTAGCTTATTATTAGTAATATTTCATTACTACTTGTTATTCGGGTGTTTATTACTTTTTTGTTCTTATGCGTGTTTGTAGAATAAATTATTATTATTATCTTTAGGTTATAGATACCTCATTTACAGAATGGTATTATTTTAATATATATCATATTCATTCATTCAATTAATTTATATAATCATTATGTAATGAAGATCATGTAGAACGAATCGCATCACATCGTGGAGACGGTATTCTGTACGTACGCACGAGCGATGATATCGTTCCCATGATCATGGAATTGTATTGGAGTGTATGTATACTATTTCAGAATCAATATCACTTTTTAATTGTCATATATAGTCATTATTTACACCATTATACCCATCCAAGTAAGGTGGTGGTGGAAAATAGATTACACCATGGCGTGGAGACGGTACTCCGTACGTACGCACAGGCAGTGATTTCGTTTTCCGTATGACGGATAGATGGTGAAATAAGGGTTTTTCAAAATTATAATAACATATAAGTATATAATTGATACTTATGTTATTACTTCATAATGAAACAACCTAATAAGAATAAGTGGAAGAAGAAATAAAGATGAAAGAATTGGTAACGGACATTACCTCTTCTTTGAAGTGCTTCTTTGAGACCTCCTTTTAGGGTACTAATATAGGTATTTGAAAAAGACCAGAACCTATAAGATGTTTCTAGGGAAGTGGAGAGGAGAAATTGGCAGGGGTTTGACGATCTTTATGGCTCAAAGTGGTGTGAGGAAGAGGGAGGAGGAGGTGCCCTTTTATAAGTGAGGAGAGGGGTACCTTTCGAATAACTAAAACTATTATTTTGTTATATAGTCAAATTCGGATTTTAAAAGCTCCAAATTGATATATTTCGGAACTAAGGTGGGTAGGGGTCGAAATAATCTCATCAAATAGAATTTAGACAAGTTTAGGTATCAATTTTAACCTTATCATTTAGATTTAACTTTAAGTTAGGTAATTTAACTTTCACTGTGTCTTCTTGTTTTCTTACACTATAAGGTTAATAAACATACTATAAGCAGAAAAACGAACCCCAAGTTGTTTATTATTAACATATATAACCTTATCTAATTCATTTTTCCAAACCATAGATTTTTAGGAACAAAATAACAATTACTAATATAATATTTGTTTTAAAAACTATTTTATGTCAATTTTGACACTATTTAGTAATTGATTTTTGTGAAAATCATAACAGAATGATTAGTTTGAAAAATGTTAGTTAAATCAATACTAACATGGCATATTAACCTAGGAAATTAGTGTAATTCATAAAAAGTCTCAAATTACATTTATTTTGGTATTTATAACATCAATTATGTCAATATATCATTAATAAGACAATTACTGCATCATCTTTGTGTCATAATAAATGATAATTATTTAATCCCTAAAAATTCTAAATAAATTCCTATGATGTAGATAATTGTATTATATTTCTGGATACAATTCATGTTCGAATTTTCATGAAGTTTATCACTAAATTAAAATTATTATACTTATAAGATTTAAGAAAGTGACATGTTGTCACATTCTTTGGTTTTAATAATAATTAAATTATTTTCATGGAAAAAAAGTCTATTAAATGAATCTAATCAGACCCTTAAGTGATATGGTTCGACTTTGAGTCATCCAATAGGATTTTTTCAAGTGTTAGGGTAATTTTATAATCTTATATTTACCCTTAATTACCCGATTTACCTTTAACTATAGTAAATAAAATTTACCGTACTTACTATTCAAAATGCCCAAAAATAAAAAGTAGCTTATTAACATAATTTGGACCCACTTATTCCAAATATGGAATCCATTTTTCCAAATTAAAGACACAAAATATGTAGAAAATAAATTAAAATTAATCCCGTTGTTGAAAGAAAACGGTGTTTTCTTTAAAACATTGCAAAAGATTGAATTGATTTAACCTATGAATTCAAGGTAAAATCAATGCTAATGACTTACATTATATTAAATGGTAAAAATATATTCTATTTATACTTTAAAACCATTCAATATTATAATTTCTCCACATAAGATATTACGATGAAAAAAAGTTGTTTTTAATTAAAATATAGCGTGTTTTTACTATTCATTAAAATATGAAAGTCATCATAATAAAATGAAAATTTTATCCAAAGTAAATTTTTTTTCTTGATTCCAAAGAATACTTTTATTTTGTCAAATGGAACTTATAAACATGTCAAATACTAGATTTAATGTGGGTGCGCCATCAAAAGGCGGCAAAACTGCATTTTTTGAAAAATACTTATTTTACCCGAAAAATTTATTTTTTTCTTATACCATGTTCTAGAAAATGTGTAAGATAAATAATAATGTTATAAAATTAAAAATTTAGTTAATACTATTAATAACGGCTAGTTTATAATAATAATATAATAATATACCGTTGTTTAGTAAAACCTGGTATTGCGTACAACACATGCTATCGAGGAAGGTCACGATTGCGTGTAATGCAAGCCAAGTCAGGGATGCGTGTTGTGAAAGAATCCTTCGTTGTTTCGTATAAAAAAATACAACCATATTTCATTTATATATTGAATATATATATATATATAATCAATGTTGCGTAGAATAACTATTATCAAAATTGTGTGCAACACGATCCAAGAATAGTGTTGCGTATACTCCAAGCTAATACGGTGTTGCATATAACACAAGGTAATCTTGGTGTAGCATACAACACATGAAATTAATGAAATTAAAAGAATATTTTTCATAAAATCTCGGGGTGTTACATTCTACCCCCCTTAAAATGAATTTGTCCCTCAAAATTCGTCGGGGTTATAAATGGTTTGCTATTCAAAATTTTCTTTAATGGAAACCCACATCGTAAAAAGGAATACCAAAACCGATCTTTAAAAAAAGTATGAAACGTAAAGGTTACGCAAATAAACTAATCACTGGGTTTCCACATAGATGAAAATATGGATGTGGAAGAGAAATATAACCCTCATGTTTTGATGGAGAGTGGTAGAGAACATGGCTATGGAAAAGCCTGCAATCACAAAGCCATAAATTTGTGATGATCTATGGTACCATCTGATTCATCAGATATAAGAGCACTAGGAAAACATTTTTGGTTTTCAAGATCATTTCCCTAAAGTTTATGAATTTGGAATTAGAAGAAATACTTTCGTGATTTTGGTATCGTCTCATTGTTTGTTGTTCTTTGGAAAATTTCCACTTCAACTCTTAAAGAAATGAGGTTGAATTTTCCATTCGTGATATGTTAGCAGATCATGTGATAGAATGATGGGTCATTCCATCTGTCTCAATCAAAAGGTTAGAAAAGTTATGAAAAAATTCATAGGTCCTTCTATTGTGAGATTAATCATATATGGTTCCTAAAATGGACTTATACTTCATATATCATACTGCTTAATATAATAAAACTAGTTTCAACTAAAAAGGGTCTTCCTGTAGGCCAGTGGTAGGCGATAAAGGCCAGTCGCACTTCAGTTGTGGGTTCGATTCCTACAGCCCTATCCGACGTGATGGACTGTCGCCCATCCTGCAGGTTGTCATTATTCTAAAGCTATATTACTATAACATCCCATCAACAATATCAAAAAAGTTTTTTCCTTAAACAATACTCACTTATGTCCAACATAATCCATTCTAATCATTAGGCTTATCTAAAATACTTCGGTCCAAGCTCATAGTATAAAAAAATGATCACGTGAATTCCATCATTTATCCCCCATATATCATAAGATATATCTTGTTGGTCAAATTACAAACATTTGAATACCTTAATAATGTATTCTCTTGAAGAATGAATATCCATTGAACCTTAGTGAAAACATGAATGCAGTGAAAAGTTAACAATTTCCACATTCAAAAATCCTCAAAATTCTATATCCTCAAACCATGATATAACTTAGTCCTTATATCAATCATGATCTCATGAATACTATCAAACATATAAGACTCTCTTTATCCCTACATTATGTGCATATCATCTGCTTTCCAAAAATATTTCAATCACTTTTCATGGTTACAAATGCCATAAAATTATTGAAAACCACAATAGACCAAAACATAAATATTCCAATATTCCACGATACTATATACAACATTATTCTGGAATCCAATTACATAAACACTTAATCATTCCACCACATCGTTTCCATATTCAACATCACCAATGGTGATAGCATGTGACTTCCCTTTGTCCTTTGCCTTATGTGGATGCTCATGAGAATCATCACTAACCCTTGGATTAGGGCATTTATTAGCATAATGCCCCATTTCCTTTCACTTGAAGCATTGAAGTGTAGTAGGTTCATTCTGTGTATCCCTTCTTTTGTTTGCATCATTAGGCATCTTCATCCCATCATTTCAGCATTCAAATTCCTGATGACCTTCCTTTCCACATTTGAAACATTTACTTTTCCCTTTAAGACAATCTCCACCATGCTTCTTTCCACACTTTGAGAATAAGGAACCATTCATCTTCTTTTCACCATTATTCTGAGATTTCTCCTTGAACTCCATCTTTCGTTTCTTGTCAAAACTATGAGATGGATAAGTAACACCAACATCCATTTCTACCTTGATAGCACGACGCACAATTTCATCATAGAAACTGAAGTCTCTTATAGCTAATGCCCTTCGATGATTTGGTTTTAAGCCACTGAAGAATCGATCAACTTTACTTTCTGGTTGGATGATAAATCAAGATGCATACCTTGCAATCCTTGTAAAATTCTCTTCGTATATACCAACAGATTCATCATCCTTTTGCTTTAGTTCAAGAAACTCCTTCTCCATCTTTGTTCGAAGAATACGAGGGAAGTACTTATTGAAAAATAAGTTCATGAACTCGTCCCATTCCATGGAATCAATTTCATCTCTTTGCCTCGTATTCTTGATAAGATTCCACCATTTATCAGCTTCACCTTCCAAATGATATACTGGTAAGATGACTTTATCATGTTCAGAACATTGAAGAACTGAAAATATCTTTTCAGTGGTACTGAACCATTGTTCAGCAACAAGTGGATCAGAAGACCCACTAAAAGAAGGTGGATGTTGCCACATGAAAGACTCAATAGAATGTTGTTCCCTTCTCTGCTCATTTGGAAGTCCAGAATGATTCATAGCTTGTGTAAGTATAGAAATAAGATATTTCACTGCATCTCCCATAACATTTGTTTTTTCAGGAGGACAATCATTGCATTGTCCATTACATTGATCAACACGGTTCCTTCGGGTTCTAGCCATCGTCTGAATCCCAAAAAGAATATTGTGAGAGGAAAAAATCATGCTAGGGAAAACAACATAGTAAAGGTGGAGTACCTTCAATATCTAACATCATAGGTTACTGTAATTTTAGTATTATAACCTATACTTATACTTAACCTTAGGTACATCCCTATACATACCTTAGAAATATCTATAGGGATCTCACTAAAGTTCTCGCATCCTAGTTTCCAAAGGTTGACTAAACCTTTCCTCTGATACCAACTGTAGAGACCAAAAGCTTGACGTACATAGACATTACATTACTTTTTCGGAATACTTAGTACATAACAAAAACACACACACAAGAACTGTAATAGTTTACTGTCTTTGGAAACTTGGAATGTAATCTTCTAATCGTGGTGAAAGATCTTCAACATCTCCCATAAAGATCTTCTTTTTTTAAACCTGAATCCTTTCTTTATATCCTAGGGAAAAGAAAACATAAAAGGGTGAGTTGAAATGCTCATTAAGGGTTAACAAAATAAATATCAATCACGTCATATTCATAAGAACTTATCTTTTGGAAATCGTAACCTGCAAAAGAGATCATAACTTCATAACTTGGGATAAATCATAGTAGTGAAATGTAATCCCAATAATCATAACATAAAACAAGAAACTTTGTTTCATACACACATAATCATAGATAATCGTTTCTTATTAGTCAAGACTCATTTCCAAGACTATCTTAGTGGACAAAGTCCCTTTCTGAACCGAGTTCACTCCTCGTTTCAGTCCTATTTCACTGAACCGGTATAACCTACCGTTCCAGCCATGTCTATCTCAAGAGATATAAAATATTTACCCAATTCATTGGAGGGAGATATAGGTCCCACCCATCTCATAATGATACCATTCTTATGTGTGCCACAAAATCATAAATCATACATCATTGCATAGCCCATGTAATAAAAATGAGAATCTTAAACATCACGACATTTTAAGACAATTCATATATGATAAAGGAATTAATAAAAAATTTTCCATCACAACATAGTCAAGTAAATGTAATAATAGAGAAAGAAACAGAACCCTATATTATCTTAGATGGAAAATAATTTTGATAAAACACTTGAACTCCATTCTTGAGGAAAATATCTTTTCTACTTCAAAAACACTTTTCCTTTCTTAACATGTCATACAATCTTAAACTAAAAGATGTTGATTAAAAATAAAAATGAAAACATGTAAAGGAAGATTCTTGGAAATAATGTATTAAAAATCCATTCATGCCGTATAAGTTAAAAAACATTCTTCATACTTTTTTCGGAAAAGTCAAAAAGTACCTCGTACGACAAACGACACAAGATTCCTTTCATATACATTACTAAAAACTCCCCGTAGGGTAAAATTGTATTTAAACAATTGTAGGTGGATGTAAATAATATTACATATTGAGGAAACATGGATGTGGATGATAAAATACACCCCAGTAAATACCAAAGTATAGACAATCTCTGATAAAAATGAGATTGTGATATTTCCCTTACCTTAGGTCTGATTTGCTTCGTAAGTGTCCAAACCTCCTGTATAATGATTTAAATAATTTTATTGACTTATTAGAGAATCATAATTATTGTTATTATATCATATATGGTCATATTCTTAGCTTATTAATAGTAATATTTCATTACTACTTGTTATTCAGGTGTTTATTACTTTTTTGTTCTTATGTGTGTTTGTTGAATAAATTCTTATTCTTATCTTTAGGTTCTAGATACCTCATTTACAGAATGGTATTATTTTAATATATATCATATTAATTAATTCAATTCATTTGTATAATCATTATGCAATGAAGATCATGTAGAACGAATCACATCACATCATGGAGACGGTATTCCGTACGTACGCACGAGCGATGATATCATTCCCATGATCATGGAATTGTATTAGAGTATAAGTATATTATTTTAGAATAAATATCACTTTTTAATAGTCATATATAGTCATTATTTACACCATTATACCCATCCGAGTAAGGTGGTGGTGGAAAACAGGTTACACCACAGCGTGGAGACGGTATTCTGTACGTACGCACGCGCGGTGATTTCGTTTTCCGTAGGATGGATAGATGGTGAAATAAGGTTGTTTCATAATTATAATAACATATCAGTATATAAGTGATACTTATGTTATTAATTCATAATGGAACAGCCAAAGAAGAAGAAGTGGAAGAAGAAATAAAGATGAAAGAATCGGTAACAGACATTACCTCTTCTTTGAAGTGCTTCTTTGAGACCTCGTTTTAGGGTACTAAAATAGGTCTTTGAAAAAGACCAGAACCTCTAGGATGTTTCTAGGGAAGTGGAGAGAAGAAATTGGAAGGGTTTGTCCTAGATTGAAGGCTCAATGTGGTGTGAGGAAGAGGGAGGAGGAGGTGCCCTTTTATAAGGGAGGAGAGGGGTACCTTTGGAATAACTAAAACTATTATTTTATTATATAGCCAAATTCGGTTTTTAATAGATCCAAATTGATATATTTCGAAGCTAATGTGAGTAGGGGTAGAAATCCTCTCATCCAATATAATTTAGACAAGTTTAGGTATCAATTTTAACCTTATCATTTAGATTTAACTTTAATTTAGATAATTTAACTTTCACTGTGTCTTCTTGTTTTCTTACACTATAAGATTAATAAACCAACTATAAGAAGCCAAAATAACCCCCAAGTTGTTTATTATTAATATATATAACCTTATATAAGTAATTTGGACAATCCATAGATTTTTAGGAATAAAATAACAATTACTAATATAAGATTTGTTTTAAAAACTATTTTATGTCAATTTTGACACTATTTAGTAATTGATTTTTATGAAAATCATAAAAGAATTATTAGTTCTAAAAACGTTAATTAAATCAATACTAACCTGTCATATTAACATATAAAATTAGTGTAATTCATAAAAAGTCTCAAATTACATTTATTTGGTAATTTATAACATTAATTATGTCAATATTTCATTAATAAGACAATTACTGCATCATCTTTGTGTCATAATAAATGATAATTATTTAATCCCTAAAAATTCTAAATAAATTCCTATGATGTATATAATTGTATTATATTTCTGGAGACTATTCATGTTCTAATTTTCATTAAGTGTATCACTAAATTAAAATTATTATACTTATAAGATTTAAGAAAGTGACATGTTGTCACATTCATTGGTTTTAATAATAATTAAATTATTTTCATAGAAAAAAAGTCCATTAAATGAATCTAATCAGACCCTTAGGTGATATGTGTCGACTTTTAGTCATCCAATAGTATTTTTCCAATTTTTAGGGTAATTTTATAATCTTATATTTACCCTTAATTACCCGATTTACCTTTAACTATAGTAAATAAACTTTACCGTAGTTACTATTCACAATGCCCAAAAATAAAAGGTATCTTATTAACATAATTTGGACCCACTGATTCCAAAGATGGAATCCATTTTTCCAAATTCAATACACAAAAGTTGCAGAAATTAAATTAAAATTAATCCCATTGTCAAAAGAAAACGGGTTTTTCATTAAAACATTGCAAATGATTGAATTGATTTAACCTACAAATTAAAGGTAAAATCAATGATAATGACATACATTATATTCAATGGTAAAAATATATTCTATTTATACATTAAAACCATTCAATATTATAATTTAACCACATAAGATATTACGATGAAAATAGTTGTTTTTAATTAAAATATATCGTGTTTTTACTATTCATTAAAATATGAAAGTCATCATAATAAAATGAAAAATTTATCCAAAGTAAATTTTTATTTCTTTATTCCAAAGAATAATTTTATTTTGTCAAATGGAACTTATAAACATTTCAAAAACTAGATTTAAAGTGGGTGTGCCATCAATAGGCGGCAAAACTGCATTTTTTTAAAAATACTTATTTTACCTGAAAAATTTATTTTGATCTTATACCATGTTCTAGAAAATGTGTAAGATGAATAATAATAATGTTATAAAATTCAAAATATTGTTAATACTTTTCATAATGGCTAGTTCATAATAATATTATAATAATATATCGTCGTTTAGTAAAACCTGGTATTGCGTACAACACACGCTATCGAGGAAGGTCGCGATTGCGTGCAATGAAAGCCAAGTTAGGGTTGCGTGTTGTGAAAGAATCCTTAGTTGTTTTCTATAAAAGAATTCAACCATATTTCATTTATACATTGAATTTATATATATATATATATATATACTCAATGTTTCCTAGAATAACTATTATCAAAATGGTGTGTAACACGATCCAAGAATAGTGTTGCATATACTGCAAGATAATACGGTGTTGCGTATATCGCAAGGTAATCTTGGTGTAGCATACAACACAAGAAATTAATGAAATCAAAAGAATATTTTTCATAAAATATCAGGGTGTTACAACCTAATATTCGTAAATAGAAGAAATCATGAGCAAAAAATCCAAGACATATAAATAAAGCCAATTCATTTCAAATTTACCACTACATATGTATAAAATCATGACAGGAAAACAACAGGGGTAAAATGTTAAACAAGAAATACCCCGTTCAAGGGTATTGTTGGAATTTCCACATAATACTGAAAGGCTTCAAATAGAATGGAACAAACCCTCTACCTAGGGGTTAGGAGATCAATATACTTGAACCACGTGGCTTGAATCGTCTTTGAATACCATAGATATAATAAAACACATCAAACATTCAACCCACGATATCATGGAAAAGAGGAGGAATTGGAAAGCTCTTCTCTAGAAGAATAGAGAGATTACTGATGTGATTACAACAAAATCGATTGCGGTCGATTCTGAGATAATATGTGCGATCGGGGGATCATAGAAATCTCAGAGCCGTATGGGTGCTCTGGAACATTTCGGGTGAAGAAGAATACACACATGTCCATTAGACATGACCCTGGTCTATTTAATAGAAAAACATAATACACGGTGTTAATGTTTGGAGTACACAGCGTGTACTTACTGTTTCCATATTCCGCTTTAGCCGGCCTCCACGTCACCCCACAAGACCATGTGTGTGGCCTTGATATGACCATCACACGGACTCCTACGACAACGAAGTACACGACATGTACTCATAAAGTACACGGTGTGTACTTCAAAAATTTCAAGAAACATTTATTTTCTGAAAAACTCTAGAAAAAGGGAAAACATACATGAATAGAAGATCCATGATCTTACACATAAATACTGAATACATTATATACAGAAATTTTATTCATTCAGTGCTCTTGATAATCCATTAAATATTTATTTCCAACTTATTTATTAATATACCATTCATTCAGATTGAATATCCTCATCATTTATAAATACAGATCCAATGAATATTCATTATTTATGGATAAGAAATTAAATCATACGTTAAATCCAAATATGATGATCTTCAGGATGTTCACATTATCTTTCGGCATGTTATCATACACTACTAGAAAACTAACCTTTACCAGTGGTTTGGAACCGTTGGTATAGGCCTCCAAACCGTTGGTATAGCCTATACCAACAGTTTGGAGAACCGTAGCCATGTAAGCCATTGGGATAGGTCTATACCAACGGTTTTCCAAAAACCGTTGGTATAAACCTATACCAATGGTTTTGGAAACCGTTGGTATAGGTAATATGAAATCTATACCAACGGTAATGGAACCGTTGGTATATAAATTCAAAAAATAAAACATCCGTTGGGATTTGATCACAGGACCCCTCGTTTATAATTAAACGACTCAACCACTAACCTAAAATGACTTTTGTGATCATAATTACATAAATATATATATGTATTCTCATAAATATTTTAAATTTTGATTTATATAATGTTCTCGGTAAGAAGGTCTGATTAAAAATGAAAGTACCTATACCAACGGTTTTAACAACCGTTGGTATAGGTCTTTGGTTGTGATTTTCATTCTGTTAGGGATGTTGAATTTTGGACCACTTTTCCCAACAGTTTGGCCAAACCGTTGAGAAAAGTGGTCTATTTGGGGACCTTTCCCAACGGTTTGGCCAAACCGTTGGGAAAAGAGTCCTATTTGGGGACCTTTCCCAACGGTTTGGCCAAACCGTTGGGATAGGTCCACCTTTCCCAACGGTTTGTCCAAACCATTGGAAAAAGTGTCCAATTTGGGGGCCTTTCCCAATGGTTTGGCCAAACAGTTGGGAAAGGGGACCTATACCAACGGTTTTTGAAAACCATTGGTATAGAAGCATTGGGAAAGATCTAATTTCCAGTAGTGATACTTTCTAAAAGTATAGATTCTCTCCACTTATGTAATTTCACTTTTTAGTAGTGTTTTAAGAGTTGTGATCAGAAAATAAAATGAAAAAGAAACCATGACCCATAACTTTTTTATAAATGACTAAGTGTTTGATAACTCAAAAAATTTCTTATAGATGATTTGAATATTCATGATGCTATCAAAATCATTCTAACATTCTTTTTCCATGTTAGTGATGATCAAATACACAGGGAGGGATAATAAGGTTGTGAAATATCTCTTTCATTTGATCTTGAAAAATTATCCATAATATGCTGAAACGGACCATCACAAAAACATGTAACAATATATTATTAAAACAATAATCCTCTATAGGATAAAGATAACAAAAAAAAATTATTACTCTAATCCACCAACCACGTTTTATTTCCATTGTTTAGGTTTTTATCCAAATATCCTATTTTACCCTAACACTCCAGAGGATTCCTTATGATAATAACCCTCTTGGTAATATGGTATCCTTTACCTACACCTTGATAACACCATAACCTAAAATGTTATCTCAACTGACCTCTGATACCAATAATAATACCCCAGCCTTATACATTACCTAATTTTTACTAAATAAAGGAATTCACATTGTGGATATTTTCATGTTTAGAGTTTTATATAATTATTCCATAACTATTACATTACATCACAAAAATTACTAAGTAGACACTTCTTCTATATATAATTTTTTTGAAAAAAAATTATACTCCATAAAATAAAACAAAAATTATTTTAATGATATAAATATTCTTAAATTATTCATTACTATTACCCTACCATATAACCTATGAAAAAATATCAAAAAACAAGGGATGTGAAAAAAATCATAGTATGGGATATAAAATATCGAAATAAATCATAAGTCCATCAATACATACAAATCAATGAAATCATAAGATTTATTAGTAACACATATAAATAATAAATCATAAATGTAACTTGTGGCATATATAAAACACTTACATTGTTTCATTCAAATCTACATGGTGAGTTATGTTTAGAATAACCATCACAGTATATTCACTAAACCTCTCAGGAGAAACATTAATGTTTACCTATGTCATGTTACCCAATGCTTCAGAGTGCTATCATGGGCTCACCCACCCTCTACATATCATGAAACCACCTGAATATGTAAACATTTTCCATGAACCATAACATAGTCATATCACATAAAACAAGCATAATGGAAATACAACATTTCCACATTCCAAAAAAAATATATCATTTTAATATATTGACATAATAATTGATTTCTCAAAACCATTTTCTATAAAAAATACATTAAAAGGGTATATAATATTTAGTTTCCTTTTAAAAAGACTACATCTTGTTAAGGAACACAAATATAAAATAATACATGGGGTGGAGGAAAGGTCATTTTCACCATATACATTAACAAGAAACATTCCATTTAACATTTTTTAAAACCCTTCTTGAAACAGAAGTTTAATTTTGAAAACATTTGATTGAGATTAAGATAAAAAATTTAAAATTATACATATTATAAATGAAAGTCATATATGAACTAAAATATTCCTCAATGAAATGAGATTGAGATGAAGTCAATTGAAAATATCATTTTTTAAATAAAATAGATCGATTATGTATACTCACTATAAGTAAAAACATATAATGTATAAATCCAAAATAGGACATAAAAATTTATTTCATACTTATTCTAATAATGACATAATAAATTTTTTTTTGTATTAATATAAGGCCCCGACCTGAAACATTATTTAATCATGAATTAAATGAATAATTCACATAGATGATCTTTTCAGGTTTAGAGTTTTAGAGAATTAGGTCATAACTATTACATCTCAAAAGATTATATAGTAGCCACTTCTACTAAGTCACTTTTTCTTTTTAAAAAACATGGACTCTAAAGAAATTCCAGTCCAGTTCCATGTTTAAGATAGCATGACTTTTCCTTGATCCCATCCTTGGACCTATTCCACATTAAGCCCTATTAAAAAAATTTCAAAAAAAAACTTGGGGTGAGCATAAAAAGCTCATTAAGGGATACACAAAGAAGGAAAACTGTTAGTTTTTTTCAAAACATCAAGTAAACCATAAATACTTTATCAAAGTTACACTTTTCACCTTTATGAAGTAGTAATAACTATTTTCTAAATAAAAGATCATTAATTACCCTTTTGTAAACAAAATATTACCATAAAACCCATATAAAGAACACATAACATATAAAGGTAACTTGGGACATAAACATACTTAAATGGAATAACCATACGGTCGACTTCCACACATATCACTTAATAGAATAGCCATACGGCTGACTTCCATACCCAATGCATTGGAGGTTATAACGTAAACACCCATCCTGGTATTCACTGCACCAACCATCATATGGTTTATCATGTAACCACCCATCAAATGTCCAAGTACCATTATAAAATCATAAGACATAAAACAAATATAATGGAATGAAAAAATTTCCACACATTGATCACAATATATCCATTAAATATATTGACATAACAAATCTATTATAAAAACCATTTTCAATACCAAATACATAAAAGAGTATATGTTATTTTTTTTACTTTTAAAAATATAACGGCTTGTTGAAGAAGCCAATGATCAAATAATATTCGCAGCGGCGGAAAGGTCGTTGTCACCGTGTACGTTAAAAATAAACATAATTTTTGTCATTTAGTAAAAAAATTCATATAGAAAATATTCTTTGCAAATAAAATTACAAATTAAATGGGTGTGTACACCGTATAAAAGAATGTTGTGTTTAAAACAAAGTATTCCTTAATTAAAGGAGATTGAGATGAATTCCCATTGAATGTCAGTATCATTTGATTAAGGATAAATAAATTACATAATTATGTGTGAAAAAATAATACAGCAAATATAAGTGGATATTAAGTGTAAAAAATCAGAGTTTATTTACACATATTCATAGAAAGACATATTCAAGGAGTACAAGTTTAACCCAAAGAATCAAAATTGTGTTAAGAAGTTCCCTTGCAAAAATTCGACAGCCTAACGATGTCACTTCAAAATTCAGAAAATGAGTTGATGAGTGGTAAAAAGGGGTATCTAATCACTTGTGCATTAAATTTATAGCAATAAGGATATATTTGAACATATACCAACAAAATAATATGTATATTAAAATACATAACAAAAATTAGTATTTTTAATGAAGAGGAAGGTGAAATGTCCCCTTACCGAGTTGGGTAACTTTCGAAACGTTCACCCCATGGAAAAAGGGTCATACAATGAATATTTAAATACCAATAAATTAAATTAAACTACAAAAATAGTATAATAATGGGTAGAACATACACCACTCAAAGGGAATAGTGGCAAATGTAGCATAAAATTCACCAGAATAAAAGTGAGACGAAAAATCCCTTACGAAAACATGGAAGCCTAACAACACCACTTAAAACATCCAAAAATGGATTTATGAGATCAAATAGGGTCTCTAATAATATGAACATAAAAATTACAGTATTAGGAATATAAAAGAACATCCCCAAACATAAGAAAGATAGGCTTAAAAGAAATGACATAAAAGAGAGTACTTAAAAAGAAAGAGAGAGGTCGGATCCCTTACCTCAAGTCTGACTTGTCTTGTTTGTTTCTTTATATTCTTGAATAATAAAATTTGGAAAATTTATAATTACTTAACGACCTATTTTAAAGATTATTATTCAGTTCATATCACATATTATAACATTATAATAATTTGTTAATAATGTGAATTCATGTCAGACGTTTTTGTCAATGTTTGGTACATGAGTCAAAAATGAACTTGTTTGAAAATGATTGTCCATGTAGTTATAAGTAAATCATCTCCGAAATAGTATTAATGATTTAAATATCATATATATCCAGTAAATATTCATTTAATACTACTCCATAACATTTGGAGATACAAAGAAATGAAATGCACTGTTCATGGAGACGGTAGGCCGTACTTATGCATGAACACTACTTTCATTTATTTATCATATTAATGGAATTATATTTTTTTAGAGATATATATATATATTATAATTATAGTATTATATATATGTTATATTGTTCAAATATGTTCATTAATGTCATTATTTATACATTCCATGTATTGCATGAACGGGTCACATCAGTTGAGGGGGCGATAGTCCACACTTCCTCGTATGAAATTATCGCATTCGCACAACATGAAAAGAATAAAGGAATGTTTTAAATATAAAATTCATAATCATATAGAAAAAATAAATACCATATATATCATATATAAAATATAGTGACATCATAATGGCCACCATGAGATGTGTTAAGAGAAGATTGAACAATCATCCTTTCGTGAGGCAGTAATTTTCCATCCACAGAAACAATATGTTCATTTACCATTAGATGAAGGTGTGTGTATGTTTACCTCTAATACTTCACATAACAACATCATAGTATATTGAATATACTGGTGTTTTTACAAAATAAAAAAATAAAAATATTTTAGATGATTGGAGAAGCAAAATAAAACAAAAGAACACAAGGGAAGACATTACCTTTAAATCAGGTAACTCTTTTTGATTTGAGCTCAAAGGCTTCATTGGAAAAGAATTATTCCCAAAGGTGAGGCTTAAATTATGAAGATAGGGATGTGGAGATATTAAATGGGCAGGTCTTGACTGAGCCAAAGGCATGAGAGGGTGGGTAAGGTGGTAGAGGTGGGGGCCTTTTATAATAGGAGAGGAGGGGCACTCTTGGAATGTTATAAACTTTTACTTTATTATAAAATTATTTTCGGATTTTAAAGGCCCCAAAATTATATATTTCTAGGATAAGGTGATAAGAGTTCGAAATACACCCATCCAATAGGTTTTTGACAAGTTTAGGGCTTATATTTTACATTATCGTTTCATTTTATTTAAATCATTAAATAATGAGGTAATCGATGCATGATCATGGTGTCATAAATAATTTAATTTATTTAATGTATAAAAATTATAAAACAATTATCATGATGTATGAAATCTTTTTATCTTTCTAATTAATTTATATAGTCAAAAATATGACTTGTATAACCCAATGTAAAAATTGTTTTATTAAAACAATACATTTTTGTGACATTTTAATTCTATCTTTAAATAAAAAGTTATTAATGTCATTTTCCAACAAAAGTGGCACCATGGGGTCCCCAAGTTGACCCATGGATTGTCTTGGTTGGCCAAGACTCATCCAATAAGGGTAGAACATGTTTCAAGGTTATTTCATATTATTATAACATTATCTTTACCTTAAATTAGACAAATTACCTTTAATCGCGATTAATAAAACAGAAAAAGTTACTATTCACCAAAAAATTTATTTTAATCTCATTGAACCACATTTTACTTCCTAATGAAAACCATGTATGTCGGATTTTTTAAATTCAAAACACAGAATTGGTAAGGATTCATTTAAACAAAAAATCAGTTTATTAACCACCAGTTAGTGGTTTCACTATTTATAAAAATTTATGTTTTTCAGAAAAATACCAAAAATTGACCCAAAGCTATTTTTGATATTCTGAATTCAAAAATGATTTCTATTTTAAAAAATTCAAAACATATATGTTTCATTAATTAATTTAATATATAATTCCCACCGTCAAAACGAATAGTGTGTTTTTAAGAAACAATATCTATTAAAAGATTGACACTAGTTTAAGTCCAATTTCAAAGTGAAATTAATTTCAATTACCACCATTGGATTAAATGGTAAAAATATAATCTAATTCAACATTAAAACAAATTAAAATTATAATCTAATAATATAAATAAATTAGATTAAAATGAGGTTTTGAATTAAAATACATCATTTTTCACTATTCATTAAAAAATGAACTTTATCGGAAAAATACAAAATATTTATACAAAGTATATTTCGATGTCCCGATTCTAAAAAGAATTTTATTTTTTCAAATATAACATATACAATTGTCAAAAAAATGGATTTGAGAGGGATTCTCCATTAAAAGGCGGTTACTCGACCTTTTAAAGAATATTAGAATATTTCCCCTTAAAATTGGATTCATTCACATTCTGGTCATTCTCGCCATTACAACGGCTAGGCGTTAACTACCATTGAATATAATATTATTTTCTTATTAGAATGCAACATAAGATTCCCAAGAAACTCATTGTTGTGTATTGGGTATGCCATCGAGCATAGCATCCCCTTTAAAGTAATATTAATATTTTATTCAAAAATAAGGATAAATACGAAAATGTCATATTCTTTATTTAGCTGGGGTGTTACATCCTTCCCCCCTTTTGGGAATTGCGTCATCACAATTTTAAAATTGGTCTTGGAAACTTCATTGAAAATCCCACATCGGAACAAGAGTCAGTAAAACTATGAATTTAAAATAATGAAATAGAAGTAAAAAGGTCACCCGAGTTATCCCATACTAGGATTCCATGTAGGAAAACATGGACATGGAGGAGAAATAAAAGGGTCATGTTCTGAGGGAGTGTGATAGAAAACATGTTTAGTAGAAAGTTAGCCACCAAAAAATCACAAACATGTGATGGGTTAAACGGTATTGGCTTCCCCAATAGGAAAAGTTAACGGAAATTTTTTTTAAGTTACTTTTCATTGAGGAATTTATTTTTGAGCTTAACTAAAACATAAAGAAACATACTTACTTTTCATGTTTACTTTCAACTTTTACTAGATTTCTTACATGAACTCATATTTTCTCAAAAAGATGAGTATTTAGGATAACTTAATTACATTATGGGAGCTATAATAAACTTCTAGAGATTAACTTAATCCACAAAATAGAACTTTATACATCCCATGTCTTTAGACCTTAACCAAAACTAAAACAAAAAATGTTAGTATGAGATAAGATAATACCCAAAAAGGATAATCCTTTATAAAAAATAAATCTATTCTTAATCTCCAAAATTTGTCCAACAAGAACCAAAGTTCAACGAAGACAAAGAGTAATCCCAACTAATATTGAAACCCAAATAGTTGAAGTATTTAATCACATTCTTCCAAGTTAAATCGTAACATTTATCTCCAAACAACATCAGTTTCTCTTAAAGTCTCATATTGAAAAGTAATTAACCTAATCACATATCCTCCATGATAGGTTAATAATTTCCATAGATAACCCAAAATCAACTTATTCATAATTCATAAAATCATCTAACTAAAAAGAATTAGTCAAACTAACTAGGGACTTCACGTTGTTCAGTGGTTGGCGATAAATACCAGTCGCACTTTGGTTGTGGGTTCGATTCCCACATCTTTGTCTAACACGACGGGTTGTCACATGGTCTGCGTGTTGTTCTTTTTCCATACCATATAATTGTCAAATTATTCCCCAAAAAGAGATAAAATCATCGAAAATAACCATAACATAATTTAACCTCAATTTTATCTCATGCCTTTCACTTTCCATCATAACATATAGTAAACCATAATTACCTCAAAAGTAAGGATCATATAATCCCAAATAGTTCTTTATAACTATGTCCACAAAAGAACAGATAACTATTCCTTTAATAAAATTTTCACATATCAATCATCAGGGTTACACATACTATAAAAAAACTTCTAATGTAACCCCATCATCAAAAGAGACGTTATACTTTTTAGAATTTCAATATAACTCTTGAAGCCCTTATATGTTGACTTCTTACTCATTCAACATTATTCGTGATCCATTAACCATTCATTTCCAACTTATTCTGAAATACTTCTTTCATACAAACAAAATCATGAATCATATCCTATGATTCCAAAATTGGAAAACAAATTTTAGGAAATAATCCATTCCTTTGATTGGTCATTGTCAGTTTATTCATCCTTAATCAGAACGACATTAGGTATTGGTTAACGAATATTTGTACGATCTTGGTGATCCCATTCCTGAAACTTCTTCATAGGACATGTGTTTGCATAATTACCATGCACAACACATTTAAAACATTCAATTGATCTCTCAGAATGAAATTATTTCCCTTTCCTCAAGTCAACTGGATGCTTCCTTTTTCCATGGCATTTTCTTGCTTTATGACCTTAATTTCAACATATATTGAAAATTTATACCCCTTTGAAACATATTCCTAGGTGTTTATTTCCACATCTTTGACACATTGGTTTTTGAACACACATACCTTTATGATCATTACCTATAGTTCTATGGTGATTTTTTTCTCACATATATAATGCCTTATAGAAGTCACCATGGTTTAGGTGGTCAATCGTGACTCCAGAAAGTTGGTTTAGGATAAACATAAGAGTTCTAATTGCAGCTCCCATATCATTCAGTTGCTCACTCAGAAAACTGCCATAGTTTCCTTCACATCCACTATTACTTTGGTACATGCTAGATCCATCCATTTACTAAAACCAAAAAGGTCAGTGTGACTATATCAACAAAACCATCATGTACTAATGAGGAAGAAAAACAATAAGATATAATTACTCATTCACTTTATATATAACTAGGACTCTTTCTAAAATCCTAACTATTATGGTAATGTCACTTATGTTTATAGAATACCATAACCTCTAAAGTAATATAAACCGACCTCTGATACCAACTATAAGGCCTCGTCCTTCAATATTAATTAATCATGAAATAAATAAATAATTCACATAGAGGATCTATTCAGGTTTAGAGTTTTAGAGAATTAGTTCATAACTATTACAGCTCAAAAGATTACATAGTAGACACTTCTACTAAGTCAATTTTTCTTTTAAAAAAAGATGGAATCTAAAAAAAGACATGTCTAGTTCCATGTTTAAGATAACATGACTTTTCCTTGATCCCATCCTTGGCCCTATTCCGCATTAAGCCCTGGGAAAAACATTTCAAAAAAAAACTTGGGGTGAGCATAAAAAGCTCAGTAAGGGATACACAAATAAGTAAAACTGTTAGTATTTTTCAAAACATCAAGTAAACCAAGAATACTTTATCAAAGTAACACTTTTCACCAATATAAAGTAATAAATTATCTTCACTGAATAAAAGATCATTACTTACCCTTTTGTAACCAAAATATTACTATAAAACTCATATAAACAACACATAACATATAAAGGTACCTTTGGACATAAACATACTTGAATGGATTAACTATAAGATCGAGTTCCACACATATCTCTTAATGGAATAGCCATACGGCCGACTTCCATACCCACTGCGTTGGAGGTTATAACGTAACCACCCATCCTAGTATACACGGCACCACTAGTAATATGGTTTATCACGTAACCACCCATCAAATGTCCAAGTACCATTATAATATCATAGGACCTAAAACAAATATAATGGGAAGAAAACATTTCCACACTTTGATCACAATATATCACATAAATATATTGACATAACAAATGCATTATAAAAACCACTTTCAATACAAAAATACATAAATGAGTATATAGTATTTATTTACTTTTAAAAATATAACGTCTTGTTGAGGAATCCAAAGATCAAATAATACTCGCGGTGGTGGAAAAGTTGTTGTCTTCGCGTATGTTAAAAAGAAACATAATTTTTGTTGTTTAGTAAAATGATTTGTATAGAAAAGATTCCTTATGAATAAAAGCAGAAATCAAAGGGTTTTATACACCGTATAAAATAAAGTTGTGTATAAAACAAAATATGCCTCAATGAAAGGAGATTTAGATGAAGTCCCATTGAAAGTCGGCATCCTTTGATTAAGGATAAATCAATTACATAATTATGTGTGACAAAATAACACAACAAATATAAGTGTATATTAAGTGTAAAACAATCATAGGATATTCACTCATATTCATAGAATTACATATTCAAGGAGTACATGTTTAACCCAATGAATCAAATGTGGGTTAAGAAGTTCCCTTGCAAAAATTCGACAGCCTAACAACGTCACTTAAAAATTCAGAAAATGAGTTGATGAGGGATAAAAAGGGTATATTAACACATGTGCATTTAATTTACAGAAATAAGGATATATGTGAACATATCCAAACAATATAAGATGTAAATTAAATCACATAAAAAAAGAAGTCTTTTTAAAGAAGAGGAGGGTGAAAGGTCCCCTTACCGAGTTGGGTAACTTTTGAAACGTACACCCCATGGAAAAGTGTCATACAATGAAGATTTATATACCCATAAATCAAATTATACAACCCAAAGAGTATAATAATGGAAATTACATACACCAATCAAAGGATATAGTGGCAAACGTAGCATAAATGTAACGGGAATAAAAGTGAGATGAAAATCCCTTACGAATACTTGGGAGCCTAACGACGCCACTTAAAACTTCCAAAAATGTATTTATTAGATCAAATAGGGTCTCTAAATATATGAACATAAAAATTACAGTATGAGTAATATAAAATAACATCCCCAAACATAAGAAATATGAGCTTAAAATAAATGACATAAAAGATAGTACTTAAAAAGAAAGAGAGAGGTTGGATCCCTTACCTCAAGTCTGACTTGTCTTGTTTGTTTCTTTATATTCAAGAAAAATAAACATTGGTCAATTTATAATTGAATAAGTACCTATTCTAGAGATTATTATTCAGTTAATATTACATATTATAATGTTATAATAATTGGTTAATAATGTGAGTTCATATTAGACGTTTTTGTCGATGTTTGGTACATGAGTCAAAAATGAAATTGTTTGAAAATGATTTCCATGTAGTTATAAGTAAATCATCTATAGAATAGTATTAATGATTTAAATATCATATATATCCAGTAAATATTCATTTTATACTACTCCATAACATTTGGAGATAAAAAGAAAAGAAATGCACCGTTCATGGAGACGGTAGGCCGTACGTACGCATGAACGCTACTTTCATTTCATTATCATATTAATGGAATTAAAATTAATTGATATATATATATATATTATAATTACAGTATAATATATATGTTATATTGGTCACATATGTTCATTAATTTCATTCTTTATACATTCCATGTATTGCATGAACGAGTCACATCACATGAGGGGGCGGTAGTCCACACTTCCTCGTATGAAATTATCGCATTCGCGCAACATGAAAAGCATAAAGGCATGTTTTAAATATAAAATTAATAAAAATATAGGAAAAATAAATACAATATATATCATATATAAAATATATTGACATCATAGTGGCCACCATGAATTTTGTTAACAGAATATTGAACAATCATCGTTTCGTGAGGCAGAAATTCTCCATCCACAGAAACAATATATTCTTTAACCATTAGACGAAGGTGTGTTTAAGTGTAGCTTGAATCAGTCACATAACAACATAATAGTATATTTAATATACTGTTGTTGTTACAAAATAAAGGAATAAAAAGATTTTAGAGGGTTGGAGAAGAAAAATAAAACAAAAGAACCCAAGGGAAGACATTACCTTTAAATCAGCTAACTATTTTTGATTTGAGATCAAAGGCTTCCGTGGAAAGGATTCTTCCCAAAGGTGACGCTTCAATGATGAATAAAGGGATGTGTAGAGATGAAATGGTCAGGGGTTGGCTGTGAAAAAGGCTTGAGGGGTGTGCGTAAGGTGGTAGAGGTGGGGGCCTTTTATAAGAGTAGAGGAGGGGCACTCTTGGAAAGTTATAAACTTTTACTTTATTATAAAATGATTTTCTGATTTTAAAGGTCCCAAAATTATTTATTTCTAGGATTAAGTGATAAGAGTTCTAAATCCACCGATAAAATAGGTTTTTGACAAGTTTAGGGCTTATATTTTAAATTATCTTTTCATTTTATTTAAATCCTTAAATAATGAGGTAATCACTGCATCATCATGGTGTCATAAATAACTTAATTTATTTAATGTCTAAAAATTATAAAAAACTATCATGATGTAGGAAATATTTCTATCTTTCTAATGAATATTTATATTCAAAAATATGACTTTTATAACCCCATGTAAAAATTGTTTTAGTAAAACAATACATGTTTGTGACATTTTAATTTTAACTTTAAATAAAAAGTTATTAATGTCATGTTCCAACCAAAGGGGATCCATGGGGTCCCCAAGTTGACCCATGGATTGTTTTGGTCGGCCATGAATCATCCAAAAATGGTAGGGCATGTGTCATGGTAATTTCATATTATTATAACATTATCTTTACCTTAAATTACACTAATTACCTTTAATCGCGATTAATAAAACTTAAAAGTGACTATTCACCAAATATTATTTTAATCTCATTGAATCATATTTTACATCCTAATGACAACCATGTATGTTGGATTTTTGAAATTCAAAACATAGAATTGGTAATGTTTCATTTAAATGAAAAATCAGTTTATTAACCACCACTTAGTGGTTTCACTATTCATGAAAAATTGATGTTTTTCAGAAAAATACCAAAAATTCACCCTAAGATATTTTTGATATTCCGAATTCAAATATGATGTCAATATTAAAAAATTCAAAAAATATAAGTTTCAATATTTAATTTAATATATAATTCCCACTGTCAAAACAAATAGAGTGTTTTTAAGAAACAATATCTATTAAAAGATTGACACTAGTTTAAGTCCAATTTCAAAGTGAAATTAATTCCAATGACCACCTATAAGGCCCCAGCCTTAAACCTTACTTAATCTTGAGTTATTACAAGATTACACATTGAGGATATTTTCGGGTTTAGAGTTTTAGAGAATTATATCATAAAACGTGCATTACATTCCACATATAAACAAAGTGGTTACATAAAGATACTATTCTTCATTCCCATCAATGGAAACACATTTAGAATAAAACATGGATTATTTCTTGACACATACTTGACTCTATCATCTTATCATGTACCTTTCCATTGACCTGTGAAAAACATTTCAAAAACTTGGGATGAGCATAAAAACTCAGTATGGGTTATAAAAAAAACATGGAAAGGAAACATGAGTTCATATATACATAAGAATGAAATCATACTTTACCCATAAAACATAGGCACTTTAACATACCTCATAAAATCATGAATAAATCATAGAAATCATAAGACATAAAGGTAACTTGAGGCATTCATAAAATTATTACGTAGGGAGTAACCCTCTTGGTTACGTTTGGAATACCCATCACAGTATATTCCCTAAAATCTCTTCGGATAAACCTTAACGGTTCACTCTTTCGCGTTACCCAATGCATTGGAGAGCTATAACGGGCTCACCCGCCCTTAGTTTATCACGGAACCACCCGTCTTCATAATAATGCCCAAGAACCATAACACAATCATATCACATAAAGCATGCATAAAGGAAACATAACATTTCCACATTTCAATCACGAGATGTCAATACAACACATTGATATAATAAAAACATTATGAAAACCATTTTCAATACCAAAGTAAAACATGGTATTTATTTTTATTTTAAAAAAAGAAGGTATGGCTTGTAGAGGAAGCCGAAACTCAAATAACGGTTACGATGGCAGAGAAGTCGTTGTCACCGCATACGTACGACAAAAACATTCCCTTTTGTCGTTTAGTAAACGCTTCGTATAAAAGAAGATTCCTTTTGAATAAACGTAAAAGTCAAAGGGGTTTATACACCGTATAAAAGAAAGTTGTGTATAAATAAAATATGCCTCAATGAAAGGAGATTGAGACGAAGTCCCATACCTCGTATCCGACTTGACCCGACCGCTCTTTAATCTCCTGAATAATAAACTTGAGTTAATCTCTACTTGATTATGAATCTTTTTCAAGTTCATTATTCCTTTTATACCATGTTATGAACATCATGTAATCAGTTATGTTAATAATGTTCATTTTGTCGGTATTTGGTTCTTAAGTCAAAAATAGACTTCTTACACTTACATGTTGTTAATTTGGTCAAAGGTTCATTATATCCAGAATGGTATTCATGATGTAGATATTATATATGTCATATATATCCAGTACATACTTGCATTTATAATATTACATAATCATTTAGAGGTAAGAAATGAAATGCACCGTTCATGGAGACGGTAAGCCGTACGTACGCATGAACGCTACTTTCATTTCTATTTCGTATTTTATAGAATGGAATAATAATGATATAAAGGTATATTATAATTCCAGTATAATATCATATATAATATCATAGTTCCATCCTTTATATGTCCCACATATGGTATTTAACGAATCAAATCACTTTGAGGGGGCGGTAGTCCGCACTTCCTAAAATGAAGATATCGTGTTTACCCATAATGGAAACCATAAAGGTATGCCCAAAATGAAAAAAACAGAAGCTTAAGGAAAACATAAACATATTATATATCATATATAAAAATAGTGACATCATAATGGCCACCTTTGAAGGTGTTAAATGAGTATTAAACAATCATCGTTTCGGGAGGCAGAATTTCGCCATCCACGGAAACCGTATGTTCTTTAACCATTGTATGTAGTTTTGTGAGAGTGTAGCTCAAATAAATCTTATAACACCATCCTAGTATATTGAAGATACTGGTGTTGTTACAAAAGAATTAAATAAAAAGAGTTTAGGGGGTTGGAGAAGCAAAATAAAACAAATGAACATGAAAGAATGAATTACCTTAAAAGGTGTAACTCCTTTTGATTTGAGCCTAAAGGCTTCCTTTGAAAAGATTATGCCCAAAGGGAATCCTATAGGATGAGGAGAGGGATGTGGAGAGAGTAAATGGGCAGGGGTTGGCCGAGCCAAAGGCTTGAGGAGTGTGTGAAATGAGGTAGAGGTGGGGGCCTTTTATAAGAGGAGAGGAGGGGCACTTTTGGCAAGTAAAGAAATATTACTTTATTTGAAAATGTGTTTCGGTTTCAAAAGGTCCCAAATTGATATAATTCGTGTATAAGGTGATAATGTTTCGAAATAAACTCATACAATTGGTTTTGTCCATGTTTAGTTCATAGATATTACATTGTCTTTCCATTTTATTTAAATCATCAAATAATGATGTCATCACTGCATCATTATTATGTCATAAATAATTTAATTTATTTAATGTCTAAAAATCAAAAAAAGATACTATGATGTAGGAAATCTTTTTAGATTTCCAATGACTATTTATAATCAAAAATCTGATCTTTATAACCCCATGTAAATTTTTTTTTCGTAAAACATATTATGTTTGTGTCATTTTTACTTTTACATTAAATAAAAAGTTATTTATGTCATTTCCCAACCAAAATGTCTCCATGGGGTCCCCAAGTTGCCCCATGGATTGTCCTGGTCGGCCATGACACAACCAATAAGGTTGGGACATGTTTCTAGGTCATTTCATATTATTAAAGAATTATTTATACCTTAAACTACCCTAATTACCACTAATCGCGATTAAGAACTTAATAAGTTACTATTCACCAAAAAAATTATTATAATCTCATTGAACCACATTTTACTTCTTAATGACAACCATGTATGTCGGATTTTCAAAATTCAATACACATTAGTGGTAAACTTTCATTTAACTGAAAAATCAGTTAGCTTGATTACCACTTAGTGGTTTCACTATTCATCAAAAAGTGAAGTTTTTCAGAAAATTACCAGTAATTCACCCTAAGATATATTTGATATTCTGAATTCAAAAATGAAGTCCATTTTACAAAATTCAAATCATATAAGTCACATTAATTAATTTAATAATTAATTCCCACTGCCAGAGCAAAAATCGTGTTTTTACAAAACAATAAGTATCAAAAGAATGACACCAGTTTAAGTCTAATTTCAAAGTGAAATTGATTCCAATGACCAACATTGGATAAAATGGTAAAAATATATTCTAATTTCACTTCAAAACAAATTCAAAACATAATCTAATCATATAAAAAAATTAGGTTAAAAATCAGTTTTGATGTAAAATGCAGTATTTTTCACTATTCATTAAAAAAATGAATATTGTCAGAAAAATACCAAAAATTCGCACAAGGTAAATTTTGATGTCCCAATCATAAAGAATAAGTTTATTTTGACAAACATAGTTTATGAAATTGTCAAAATATAGATTCAAAAATGGTTTTCCATCAAAAGGCAGTAAAACAATCTTTTAAAAATATTAGTGTATTCCATGCATAAGATTGTATTTATTTTCATTTTAAGCCTCTATAACACTATCATAATCATTAATAGACATATATAACAATATCTATTATTCATTACTTACTTGGGATGTTACATCCTTCCCCCCTTTAGAAAATTGCGTCCCCTAAATTTATTTACTTATCGAATAAATGGGGGTACTTATCCCTCATTGCATTTTCAGATTCCCATGTTGCCTCTTCAATCATGTGGTTTTTCCACAAAACCTTTACCTGCTTAATCACATTATTTCGTAACACTTGCTCCCTGTGGTCAAGAATCTGGACCGGTTGTTCCTCATAAGATAGGTTCTATTCCAGCTGAACTACCTCTGGACTCAAAACATGAGATGGATCTGGCATATACTTTCTCAACATCGAAATGTGAAAAAGATTGTGCACCAGAGATAAACTCGGAGGTAAAGCCACTCGGTATGCAACTGATCCAACTCTCTCTAGAATTTCGTGTGGTCCAATGAACCTTGGACTCAACTTTCCTTTCTTACCAAATCTCATCACACTTTTCCAAGGAGAAACCTTGAGAAAAACATGATCACCTACCTCGAAAGATAGATCCTTCATCCGGTTATCCGCATAACTCTTCTGCCTGCTCTGAGTTGTTCTCATGTGTTTCTAAATCAGCTGAACTTTTTCTGCCATCTCTTCTACCAATTCTGGTCCCATCAACTTCCTTTCACCCACTTCATCCCAGAAAGCTGGAGTTTGACACCACTTCCCATATAATGCCTGAAATGGTGCCATCTGTATACTTGAATGAAAACTGTTATTATATGAAAACTCAACCAAAGAAAGATGTCGGTCCAAACTTACCTGATAATCCATAGAACAAGATCATAGCATATCCTCCAATGTCTGAATTGTTCGTTCTGACTGCCCATCTGATTGAGGATGAAAAGCTGTACTAAAATTTAATTCAGTACCCAATGACTTCTGAAGGCCTTTCCAAAATTTAGAAGTAAAACTGGGATCACGATCCGATACAATGGAGAGAGGAACTCCACGTAACCTGACTATCTCTTTAAGATACAAACAGGAAAGTTGATCAAGAGAGAAAGTATCTCGTATAGCAAGGAAATGAGCAGATTTGGTCAAGCGATCAATAATATCCCAGATTACATTATTACCTCGAGATGTCTTCAGTAATCCAACAACAAAGTCCATGGATATATTCTCCCATTTCCACTCTGGCACTGGTAAATGCTGAAGCATCCCTTTCGGTAACTGCCGCTCTGCTTTGACCTGTTGACATGTCAAACACTTCACAGTAAAATCAGAAATATCTCATTTCATTCCATCCCACCAGTAATACTCCCGCAGATCTCTATACATCTTAGTACTGCCCGGATGAACTGAAAACGGAGAACTATGAGCTTCACATAATAGCTCTCTCTTCAACTGTGAATCACAAGGCACACACAATCTCTACCCAAATCTCAAAACACAATCATTATCAATGTTGGATTTAGGCAACTTACCTTTCTGAACCAGCTCTACCTTTTTCTGCAGCTCACTGTCTTGCTTCTGTGATTGCTTGATTCTATCTGATAGAGAAGATCTCACTGATACCTGAAACAAAACAGAAGTAATTCCTGTACCAACAACTTCTATGCCAAATTTCATCAAATCCTTAACCAAAGGATCACGTTCCAAATGCAACATTGTTAATGAAGCATTACTTTTTCGACTCAAAGCATCAGCCACTTTATTTTCTTTTCCCGGATGGTAATGAATTGTACAATCATAATCCTTGATTAATTCCAGCCATCTCCTTTGTCTCATGTTTAACTCTTTCTGAGTGAATATATACTTTAAACTTTTGTGATCAGTATATATTTCACACTTTACTCCATACTAATGATGCCTCCAAATTTTTAAAGCAAAAACAACAGCAGCTAATTCCAAATCATGTGTAGGGTAATTTACCTCATGAGTTTTCAACTGTCGTGAAGCATAAGCAATTACCTGATCATTCTGCATTAGGATGCAACCAAGTTCTTTCAATGAAGCATCACTGTATATAACAAACTCACCATTCCTGGAAGGTAGTGCCAAAACTGGAGCATTCACCAATCTTCTTTTCAATTCTTGAAAAAAATCATCACATTCTTTTGTCCAGATAAACTTAACACCCTTCCGAGTTAGCTTAGTCATTGGACTAGATAACCGTGAAAAATTTCTAACAAACCTTCGGTAATAGCCCGCCAAACCAAGGAAGCTACGAATCTCGGTTACATTTGTGGGTCTTGGCCACTCTTCCACGACTTTTGTTTTTGCAGGATCAACAGTTATTCCATCTTTAGAAACAATGTGACCAAGGAAAGAAATTTGTTGCAACCAAAACTCACACTTGCTGAATTTATCATACAGTTTCTTTTCTTTTAAGGTTTGCAAGATAACCCTTAAATGTTTTTCATGCTCCTATTTGCTTTTAGAAAACACCAAAATATCATCAATGAAAACCACCAAAAACTTATCCAAGAACTCATGGAAAATTCTATTCATTAAGTCCATGAATACAGCAGGTGCATTGGTTAGCCCAAAAGGCATTACTACAAATTCATAATGGCCATATCTCGTACGGAACGCGGTCTTCGGAATATCTGCCTCCATTACCTTCATCTGATGGTACCCTGATCTCAGGTCAATCTTTGAAAAAAACTGAGCTCCCTGGAGCTGATCAATCAAATAATCGATATGAGGCAAAGGATATTTGTTCTTAACAGTGATATTATTCAAGGCTCCATAATCAATGCAAAGTCTCATAGAACCATCTTTCTTTTTAACAAATAAAATAGGAGCACCCCATGGGGATGTGCTAGGTGTAATGAAACCTTTATCTAATAAATCTTTCAATTGCTTCTTCAACTCTAAAAGTTCAATTTGTGCCATTCGATAAGGGGGTTTTGAAATTGGCTTAGCATCAGGAACTAAGTCAACAGTAAACTCAACTTCCCGATCTGGTATTATTCCAGGCAACTCATCAGGAAAAACATTAGGATACTCATTTACCACTGGCACATCATTAATCTGAACAGTTCCTTTATTTTCAACGACGTGTGCAAGGTAACATTCATTTCCATCTTTTACAAGTTTCTCGGCCTCTTGATATGTTATCAAAAGTAAGGGTTCATTCCTGTAAAAAACCTGTAAGTCTTTCTGAAAAGAAACTTCTTTAGCTCTACAGTCAATCTTAGCATAGTAAATAGAGAGCCAATCCATACCCAGGATAACATCAAACTCTACTAGAGGTAGAACAATAAGGTTTGCAAGTAGGTTCTTTCCACAGATAAGGATAAGAAGATTCATATAAATTCTTTTTTCCTCGACACTTCCCCCAGGTGTTTTTACCAAAAGTTCAGGAGTCATTTCTTGAGATGGTATTCCATTTTACTAGAAAAGGTTTCAGAGATGAAAGAATGTGTAGACCCCGAATCAAACAACACACTGGCATAATCTGAAAAAACAAACAAAGTACCTAATACAACTTCATTTGATGGCCTGACATCTGCTGAAGTAGTTGCAAAGGATTTCACCACCCCTTTCTGCTTGTAGTCTAACTGCTTCCCATCACTCAAGCTCCTTTTCGGACACTCGTTTTCATAGTGACCCATCTCATTGCACTTAAAACATTTCACTAACTGTAAATCAAATTTGTTCTTACCTTCACCTTGATCCTTTTCAGTGCAATCACGAGCCTTATGTCCCATCTTACCACATCGGTAGCACTTCCCAGAATTCAGAAGACATTCCCCAGCATGCCTTTTGCCACATTTATCACAAACTGGAAACTTAGTTCTCTTACCATCAGACTTTTTTGAAGAATTCTTACCTTTCTCCTGCCACCTCGGTCTCTTCTTCTGTTGGTTGTTATAGAAAACTTGGTCATCGGCAAACTCCATTTCCACCTTCTCAGCACATCGAACAAGCTTTTCATAACTTTTAAACTCACGAGAAGCTAATGCCCTTCGATACTTTGGCTTTAATCCTAAGTAAAAATGATTGATTTTACTATCAAGGTCCCGGATAAAATTTGGAGCTTACCTTGCCAATCGAGTGAACCTTTCTTCATAGGTAGCCACTGAGTCTTCCCCTTGCCTCAATTCCAAGAATTGATTTTCCATCCTAAGTCGAACAGCCTTAGGAAAATACTTCTCAAGAAACATACCTTTGAATTCATCCCAGTCAAGAGCATCAATCTCATCGGCGTCCCTGATATTTTTAACCATAGACCACCACTGATCTGCTTCACCCTCCAAACGGTAAATAGCAAGACTAACCTTTTGATTGTCTGAACACCCCATGACATCAAAAATCTTCTCCAGTGCTTTAATCCACCCTTCAGCTAGCACAGGGTCAGATGATCCTCTGAATGATGGTGGATGTTGCCTCATGAAATGTTCCACCACTGACATGTTCCTCTGCGGTTGTTCTGGCTGATCTCGTGCATGGATACCACCGCCATTTATCGCTTGAGTCAACTGCGCCATTACTGCAACAAACTATTCAGTTCCAATTCCGACCATTTCTGGATGCTGATTCGGAAGGTTATTTCCTTCTGTATTCCTTCCTAGCACTGCTTCCCTGTTTCCTCTGCGGAAAACCATTCTGAATAAACATGTCCTAGATGAAGCAACATGGTAATCTTTAAATGCTATATCATTTCGAAAAAAAATATTTTTTGATAATCATTTAATAGAATTCTAACTCCTAAAGTTATCTAAACCTACCTTTGATACCAACTATAAGGCCCCAGCCTTAAACCTTACTTAATGTTGAGTTATTACAAGATTACACATTGAGGATCTTTTCGGGTTTAGAGTTTTAGAGAATTAGATCATAAAACTTGCATTACATTCCACATATAAACAAAGTGGTTACATAAAGATAGTATTCTTCATTCCCATCAATGGAAACACATTTAGAATAAAACATGGATTATTTCTTGACACATCCTTAACTCTATCATCTTATCATGTACCTTTCCCTTGACCTGTGAAAAACATTTCAAAAACTTGGGATGAGCATAAAAACTCAGTATTGGTTATAAAAAAACATGGAAAGGAAACATGACTTCATATATACATAAGAATGAAATCATACTTTACCCATAAAACATAGGCACTTTAACATACCTCATAAAATCAAGAATAAATCATAGAAATCATAAGAAAAAAAGGTAACTTGAGGCATTCATAACATTCTTACGTAGAGAGTAACCCTCTTGGTTACGTTTGGAATACCCATCACAGTATATTCCCTAAAGTCTCTTCGGAGAAACCTTAACGTTTCACTCCTTCGCGTTACCCAATGCATTGGAGAGCTATAACGGGCTCACCCGCCCTTAGTTTATCACGGAACCACCCATCTTCATAATAATGCCCAAGAACCATAACATAATCATATCACATAAAGCATGCATAAAGGAAACATAACATTTCCACATTTCAATCACGAGATGTAAATACAACACATTGATATAATAAAAACATTATGAAAACCATTTTCAATACCAAAGTAAAACATGGTATTTATTTTTCTTTTAAAAAAAGAAGGTATGGCTTGTAGAGGAAGCCGAAACTCAAATAACGGTTACGACGGCGGAGAAGTCGTTGTCGCCGCATACGCACGACAAAAACATTCCCTTTTGTCGTTTAGTAAACGCTTCGTATAAAAAAGATTCCTTTTTAATAAACGTAAAAGTCAAAGGGGTTTATACACCGTATAAAAGAAAGTTGTGTATAAATAAAATATGACTCAATGAAAGGAGATTGAGACGAAGTCCCATACCTCGTATCCGACTTGACCCGACCGCTCTTTAATCTCCTGAATAATAAACTTGAGTTAATCTCTACTTGATTATGAATCTTTTTCAAGTTCATTATTCCTTTTATACCATGTTATGAACATCATGTAATCAGTTAAGTTAATAATGTTCATTTTGTCGGTATTTGGTTCTTAAGTCAAAAATAGACTTCTTACACTTACATGTTGTTAATTTGGTCAAAGGTTCATTATATAAAGAATGGTATTCATGATGTATATATCATATATGTCATATATATCCAGTACATGCTTGCATTTATAATATTACATAATCATTTAGAGGTAAGAAATGAAATGCACCGTTCATGGAGACGGTAAGCCGTACGTACGCATGAACGCTACTTTCATTTCTATTTCGTATTTTATAGAATGGAATCATAATGATATAAAGGTATATTATAATTCCAGTATAATATCATACATAATATCATAGTTCCATCCTTTATATGTCCCACATATGGTATTTAACGAATCAAATCACTTTGAGGGGGCGGTAGTCCGCACTTCCTAAAATGAAGATATCGTGTTTACCCATAATGGAAACCATAAAAGTATGCCCAAAATGATAAAAACAGAAGCTTAAGGAAAAAATAAAAATATTATATATCATATATAAAAATAGTGACATCATAATGGCCACCGTTGAAGGTGTTAAATGAGTATTGAACAATCATCGTTTCGGGAGGCAGAATTTCGCCATCCACGGAAACCGTATGTTCTTTAACCATTTGATGTAGTTTTGTGAGAGTGTAGCTCAAATAAATCATATAAAAACATCCTAGTATATTGAATATATTGTTGTTGTTACAAAAGAATTAAATAAAAAGAGTTTAGGGGGTTGGAGAAGCAAAATAAAACAAATGAACATGAGAGAATGAATTACCTTAAAAGGTGTAACTCCTTTTGATTTGAGCCTAAAGGCTTCCTTTGAAAGGATTATGCCCAAAGGGAATCCTATAGGATGAGGAGAGGGATGTGTAGAGAGTAAATGGGCAGGGTTTGGCCGAGCCAAAGGCTTGAGGAGTGTGTGAAATGAGGTAGAGGTGGGGGCCTTTTATAAGAGGAGAGGAGGGGCACTTTTGGAAAGTAAAGAAATATTACTTTATTTGAAAATGTGTTTCAGTTTCAAAAGGTCCCACATTGATATAATTCGTGGATAAGGTGATAAGGTTTCTAAATCCTCTCATCCAATTGGTTTTGGCCATGTGTAGTTCATAGATTTTACATTGTATTTCCATTTTATTTAAATCGTCAAATAATGATTTCATCGATGCATCATTATTATGTCATAAATAATTTAATTTATTTAATGTCTAAAAATCATAAAACAAATACTATGATGTAGGAAATCTGTTTAGATTTCCAATTACTATTTATAATCAAAAATCTGATCTTTATAACCTTATGTAAATATTGTTTTCGTAAAACATATTATGTTTGTGTCATTTTTACTTTTACATTAAATAAAAAGTTATTTATGTCATTTCCCAACCAAAATGTCTCCATGGGGTCCCCAAGTTGACCCATGGCTTGTCGTGGTCGGCCATGACACAACCAATAAGGTTGGGACATGTGTCTAGGTTATTTCATATTATTAAAGCATTATATATACCTTAAACTACCCTAATTACCACTAATCGCGATTAAGAACTTAATAAGTTACTATTCACCAAAAAAAATTATTATAATCTCATTGAACCACATTTTACTTCTTAATGACAACCATGTATGTAGGATTTTCAAAATTCAATACACATTAGTGGTAAACTTTCATTTAACTGAATAATCAGTTTGCTTGATTACTACTTAGTGGTTTCACTATTCATCAAAAATTGAAGTTTTTCAGAAAATTACCAAAAATTCACCCTAAGCTATATTTAATATTCTGAATTCAAAAATGAAGTCCATTTTACAAAATTCAAATCATATAAGTCACATTAATTAATTTAATAATTAATTCCCGCTGCCAGAGCAAAAAGCGTGTTTTTACAAAACAATAAGTATCAAAAGATTGACACCAGTTTAAGTATAATTTCAAAGTGAAATTGATTCCAATGACCACCATTGGATAAAATCGTAAACATATATTCTAATTTCACTTCAAAAACAATTCAAAACATAATCTAATCGTATAAATAAATTAGGTTAAAAAGCAGTTTTGATGTAAAATGCATTATTTTTCACTATTCATTAAAAAAATGAATATTGTCAGAAAAATACCAAAAATTCACAAAAGGTAAATTTTGATATCCCAATCATAAAGAATAAGTTTATTTTGAAAAACATAGTTTATGAAATTGTCAAAATATAGATTCAAAGATGTTTTTCCATCAAAAGGCAGTAAAACAATCTTGTAAGAATATTAGTGTATTCCATGCATAAGATTGTATTTATTTTCATTTTAAGCCTCTATAACACTATCTTAATCATTAATAGACATAGTATAACAATATCTATTATTCATTACATACTTGGGATGTTTCACCACCATTGGATTAAATGGTAAAAATATAATATAATTTCACATTATAAAAAATTAAAATGATAATATAATAATATAAATAAATTATATTAAAAGGAGGATTTGAATTAAAATACTGCATTTTACACTATTCATAAAAAAATGAACTTTATCAGAAAAATGCCAAATATATATACAAAGTAAATTTTGATGTCCCAATTCTAAAAATAATTTTATTTTGTCAAATATAACATATAAACTTGTCAAAAATGGATTTTAGAGGGGTTCTCCATCAAAAGGCGGTTAGTCGATCTTTTAAAGTATATTAGAATATTTACGCTTAAAATTGGATTCATTAACATTTTAACATTTATTTTAAAAAGTAAAAATATTTGACAAACATATATAATAATTTTGTAGTTATTTATTTTCATTCACACCTTTACAACGGATAGGCGTTAACAACTATTTAAAATAATATTATTTTATTATTAGAGTGCAACGTAAGATTCCCAAGAAACTCGTTGTTGCATATTGGGTACGCCATCGAGCATATCGTCCCATTTAAAGTAATATTAATATTTTATTCACAAATATGGATAAATGTGAAAATGTAATATTATTTATTTACCTGGTGTGTTACAATTAACATGAAGAATGGAAATTGTGTAATGAAGTTCCCTTACGAAAATTAGGCAGCCTAATAGTATCAGTTAAAAATTCAAAAAATGAGTTTTTGAGAGAAAAAATGGTCTCTCATCACATTGAAATAAAATATATAGAAATAAGGATATTGAAAAATATATCCAAATATAAGAAAATGGAAATTAAATAACATAACATAAAATAAGTCTTTGACAAAAAGTAGACGGTTAAATGTTCCACTGCCTTGAGTCTGACTTGTCTCGTACGTTCTTTATATTCCTGAATAATAAACACAAATAATTTCTAATTTTTTCAGATTTTTTTTAATTTTATTATTCCTTATATATCACTTATTACCTTTATATAATATTAATATATTTAATCATTTTTATATTGATTGTTTTTTTGATGTTTGGTACTCGAGTCAAAAATGATCTTGTTATAATCAGAATGTGTTCATGAGGTCAGAAGTCCATTTTCTCTAGAACCGTATTCAAGATTTATATATTATATATAGATATTACATATGTATTTTGATCTTATACATATATATTAATAATATTTCATAACATTTTGATATATGAAATGAAATTCACAGTTCGTGGAGGCGGTAAGCTGTATGTACGCATGAACGCTACATTCATTTCATTTTCGTATTTAAAAGAATGTAAAATGAATGACACATAGATATATTTTCATTCAAGTATAATATAATATATTATATAAATTACAGATTCTCATTAATTCCAAGCTTTATACGTTTCATATATGGCATGAACGAGTCATATCACCATAAGGGGCGGTAGTCTGCACTTTTTCTCAAATTAAATTATCATATTACACATTATGGAAAGAATAAAGGTATGATGTAAAATAAAAAATAAAGAAAAATAGAGAAAATAAAAATATAATAAATATCTGAAATAAATATTTTTCCATTATAATGGCCACCATTTGAGGTAGTCAGGAAAAATTGAACAATCATCATTTCAGGGGGAAATAGTTCGACGTATACAGAAATAGAATGTTCGTATTGATTAGATGGAGGTGTGTGTGTGTGTATGTGTAGTTAAAATCCATATAATAATAACATTTGAGTATTATAGGATAATTATTATGCAATTTAATCAATGGATACGAATTTAATATGGAGTGAATAAGTAAAATAATGGAAAGGAACATTAGATAAGATGCCTCCTATTAAAATATGTAACTCCCTTTGAATTAATCCAAAAAGATTTTTTGAATTTCCTTATTCCCTGGGTAAATCTTATAGGATAAATAAAGGGATGTTGTGAGCCTGCTTTGGAAGAGGTTTTACGTGCCAAGGGGCTTGAGATATGTGATTAAATGGGTAGGGGTGATGCCCTTTTATAAGTGGGAGGAGGGGAACTTTAGGAATGTATTGAAGTATTATTTTATTATAAATGTACTTTCGGTTTAAAATGGTCCCAGTGTAATTTATTTCAAATATAAGATGCTTTGGGGTTGAAACCATCTCAACCAATATGTTTTGGAAACATCCTGGTCACAATGTTAACCTTATCTGTTTGCTTTAACCCTTAGTTAACTGATTTAACTCTTACCATGTATTCATTTATATTCATAATATACGGTTATTATAGTTACAATAAAATTGTAATAAAACATAAAGTGGTTAATTAATGTCATATTATAAATTATATATTTAATTTTTATTAATATTATTTTTTGGAATATTATAACATTTAATAAAATAGAATTTGTTTTTAAAACTCAATTTTGTCAATTTTTATAAAATTCTTATCTTGAATTTTTAAAAATCCATAACAAGTTGATTATTTTGAAAAACATTATTATTTGAAATATAACAAGTCATATTAACCAATAATATTATAGTATGACATAAAAAGTTTGAAAATAAATTTATTTTAATATTTACTTTCTCAATTATTTAAATACTCCATTAATAATGTAGTCACTACATCATCATTATGTTATACATTTATATATTTTATCGATGTATAAAAATTATAGATAAAATACCAATATGTAGGAAATCATTTTATATTTATATTTATTATTTATTGATTAATATACCACTCATATTAACCCATATATTAATTTTTTTAAGAAAAGATGCATGATTATGTTACATTTTTCATTACTATAAATTAATTCTTATAAAATGCCATTTCTCAAGTCCAAGTGGTTCCATGGGGTCCCAAAATCGACCCATGGATGCCCATGGTCGGACATATCTCATTCAATTGGATTAAGAAATATTTTTTGGGTAGTTAATAATATTATATTATTGTTTTATACCTTTACTTACCATATTAACCCTTTATCTATAGTAAATAAAATAATTAATTATGATACTATTTATAATATCTAAAAATAAAAGGTTAATATTTAAATACATTATCCTTTTAATTCCAAATATGGAATCAATTTTTAAAAATTAAAATCCCAAAAATTTCTAAAATTAATTTAAAATTAATTCCTATCATCAAAACCAAAAAAATTGTTTTTAAGAAGTAATATTTATCAAAAAATTGTCATGTGTTTATGTCCAATTAAATTTTGAAATAACATAAAATGGCCATAATTTTATTAAATGATAATAATATAAAATATTTATATATTAAAACTAATAAAAATAAAAATATAACTATATAAATAAATTCAAGAAAAATGAAATATTTTCCACTATTAATTAAAAACTAAACTTCACCACAAAAATACAAAAATTTCATCTGAATTAAATTTTGATGTCCTTCTTCTAAAGGATAATTATAATTTTTTTAAATAGATTATATGAATGTGAAATAACTATATTTAAAAAGGGTTCTTCATCAAAATGCGATAAAAGAACCTTTTAAAAATATTAGTGTATTTCATGCTTAACATCGGTTCCATTCTTATATTAAGCTTCTAAAAAATTGTTGGATAAATGTAATCATGTTTAACAAAAAAGTATAATCATATTGTATTTAGTTTTTTTCATTTCCATAAATACAAACACTGGGCAATAACTACCATTTTAAATAATAATAATAATATTTTATTTTTCCGTCTTACTCAAAGTTGTGTGCAATGTATGATTTCAAAGAAACCCATTATTGTGTGTTGAGTATGCTATCATACAAAGAATCCCCATTAATGTAAAAATAATAACTTATTAATAAATATGAATATAAATGAAAATGTATTATTCTATAAACACATTGGTTGTTCAATCCTATGTTAATACATATTTTAAATTGGTTTTATAATTCAATATATTTTATGGTTTTACTTATGGTATAATCCTTTTTATAACTATATTCATAAATTCCTGTTTTTATAATGTTGTACATATGAATTACATATTCTTCAATAGTTTTTATATAATAATTTCCAAAATATTTTGTTTCTTCATGTGATTCACCTTTCTCTTATGGCACATTATTTTAGTTATTTTAAATAGACTTACACCACATATTTTCAAAATTATATGTTCCTTTTTTTCTCATAAATGTATGTCCCCACATTAGTTATTTTTCCCAAAATATATCCCTTGATGATATATTTCATCAAATTTTTATAACATTGAATTCAAGATAATAGTTCGTCGATGACTAGTAATGAATTTAAATATTTATCCATTTTTCATCTTTTACCACAACTCATTAGTGTTAATATATAATCCTATAGTATGGAGATATATGTATTGAACATGTAAGACAGAATATTTAGATGCTATCTAAAATAAATAATGGAGATTATAATTGTAAACCACTTTAGTTCTAATTTATACAAAACTTTTTTTTGCAAATCCATTTTTATAAGGGTGTAGGGATAACTGTATTGATTATTTAATCCATATATTGATAGATAGGCTTCAAAATAATGAATATTAAACTACATTAATATGACCATTATTATCTCCATTATATGAAAACTATTGGATATTAAAGCTACCCTCTTATAAAACATGAGAATCACCACAATAATAGATTTATAATTAAAAAACATCACACTTAGCATTCATGTGACATTAACTAAAAAACTGATAAATTTGAAATCACTATTAATTGATTGATTCCTCATAATTCCACATACTTTAGAATGTATATGTTCAATAGGTTCAATGGATTGAATTTTCATTCAATTAAATTTTCCTTCATTTGTATTTTATTTCTTATAGGCTTCACAAATAATTATTTTTTATAATTTTAATATAAGAATATCATTTATAGCTACTAAGTTTTATAATTTTTTCATATTTGTTTTTTCCATGATGTCCCGCATCTTATGAAATAACTAATTCTCAAAATTTTCAAATCAGTAACAATGGTTACCTAAAAATAGTTCTTCCATCCTTTAATAAATGGATGATGCAATATTTTATATAGAAGAAAACCATATTTACCTCATCACAAAACTAATACACACATACTTTATTAATTCTCAATCCATCCAAAAAAATAAATTCTAGGGATTTCAACTTTAGAGCATCTATAATGGATGTGCCACCTTCTGTGAGATTTAATTAACTATCATTTACTATGTAATCAACTCATCCATTATAATTTCATATTTATTCACATTTTCACCTCATTTGTCACATGTTACGATTATCGACTATCAATAATCCATTGTTTTTTCTTCCAAATAGCTTTCTAGATGACTTCAAATGATATGGATCATCCATTTTACAATTGATTATCCATATCTCTTTCTCTTTCAATGAATATAACCTATCTTAGTTGAGAATCTATACATACATTTTCACCACGTCCAGTCTAATAACATACTCCTATGGTTTCATTATGGAAGTCTATGATTTATTATTGAAGATTTATGTATTTTAGAATGCATATTCCATTGGATATGGCTTACCTTATTCGTATTGAATATTTATTTTCCTAAAAAGTTACTCCACCTAAACTATATAATTCTTCTAATATGAGACATGTTGTCCTAGAAGTTTTATGATTTGTCTCTGTTTTTTCCAAAACAGTATAGATATCCTTCTATCTAAAACCTTTATTACTGATAAATAATATATTTATAGAACTACCATGGTGTGTTAATGGTAGATTTGGATTCTAGAAACATTAATTGTTGACAATAATTGTTTTAATGTGATATATAAAATTTTTTGGATCTTTTATATATACTTAATCATATATTCTCAATACATAATTTATTTGTCATGATAATCAGTATGGAATATTAATTATAAATTTATATATTTTCACATTAAAATAAAATTAATTTTAAGCTTATGTGTGGAATAGCTTGTGATGATTTTACTTTCACTTATATTCTTTTTGATGTAATTATATTATAATTTATCTATATTTCATTCAATTTCAATACATATGAATTAATTCTTTCCCAATTCATGTTATTATATGAGAAAAATAAATTTTTCCCATAAAGTGTTTTCCTATTGAGGCACAATAAGATTGAGGTTATTGATTTCCTGAATATATGCATTCTCTATTATGAGAGTCTCTTCCCCATTTCCATTTTTCATTTTTTTCATTATTTATTACCCTACAATTTTCTTTCATGTGTTTATAATTACTTTCTAGAAAATCTTTATTTTCTGATTTCATCGCATGATCCATGTTATTTACATAACAGTTTTTTTCATTTCATGAGCATTACATTAGTTTACATGAGCCATAAATTTTAAAAATATCAAAGTTTATTTATCATTTCACGAATATAATCTGATGATTCCATTTTTTATTCATGACAAAACAAACTTCTATTCATATTCTATGTAGAATTATTTTTCAAATTAGCTGATTTTATTCCTTTAATTGTTTTCATAGTCCATGACATTATTATATTCTTTTCAATAGTATCAAATTTTTTACATTAATTACTTTTTATTTTGAGAATATCTATAGAAACATGCCCAACTCTAACAAATTCAAACCATTTCAATGGTATCCTACCATTTTACACCCTAGTACCCATTCAATAATTATGATACTTAAGAGACATTATATTCATAAGATAATTATCCACATACATATCATATTATATTTAATATGAAGATAAAAATTGTGTTGAATTATGTTTGAGTTTTTCATTTCATTAAAAATATATCTCTTCAATAGAGCTGATTTAAAATTCTAGAGCCTTTTTCATTCCTTATTCCATAAGAATTTTTTGATGATAAACATGATATAAGTCATATCAATATTCAATGGATTATGATATAGGATTAAATATATCTTTATATGTTCCTCATTATCCTATTATAAATATTTTTTTCAGTTATATTTTCTCTAAATCCCCTGATTATTTTGAATATTTCATTATCTTATGTGAACAATTCATCTATTATTTTATCATTAACAGTATTCTAGTCCTAAAAATGGCATCTATAGATTTGATGTTTTTACTCCTTAACAAAAAGATCATATAGAAGTAAAAGTTATTTCTTATCCCATTTTTTCATATATAAATGGAAATATTTTGCCTTTTTGTAATCCTTTTCTAATTGTAACATCCCGAGTTTATAAAATGAGATACTATGTTCGATAGCATATATAATTAGCCGAAATGAACAAAATTGAACAATGAAATATTATTATTTATGTTTTACATCATAAAATAACAATTAAAATAGAAGGAATGAATAATATTAATTGATTAATGAGAATATGGTTTAAAATTTTATATAGTTAATTCTTTTGTGATCAATTAATTATAAACGAAAATAAAAGATGATGTAAATTAATGGAAATGTTTTTTGAAGAACTATTTAAATGTGGATAAGAAAATTAATAAAAAAATATAACCACTATTTATATATATTAGTAATAAAATTATATATTTAATATATTTAATTTAATGTTTTAAATTCATCTAATAGGTTTTATATTCATTATATTTGAAAGAATTCAATTTCTCAGATGAAAGAAGTATCTTTCAAAATTATTTAGTTTTCCCACATTTTGATGGTGATCAAAATTTAAATTTTGTTTTTGAATCTTTTAAATATTATATTTGAAAAAATAAATTGCATCTTTTGAATGAGGACATCAAATTTTATTGTGGATAAGTTTATGGTAATTTTTTGATAACTTTCATATTTTAATGATTAGTGAAAAAAGATACATTTTAATTCAATACTTAGTTTTCATCTAATTTATTTATATGGTTAAATTATTATTTTAATTGGTTTTAAAGTATAATTATATTAAATTATTATCATTTAATAAAATTATTTTCCTTGGAATTAAGTTAACATTGAAATTTGATAGAAACACTTGTTAATCATTTGATTGTTTTTTCATCTAAAAAACATATTTATTGTTTTGAAAACATGGAGTAATTTCAAATTAATTACTGTTGAATTTAGGTTATAAATTTTGAGTAATGGATTCATTATTTTGAATACTTTCAACCAAATAATTTAAATAGGTTTCTTTTATTATTTGGGATTTTACAGATAATATCTTTTGTGATATTCTTTTACAACGTTTAATGGTAAATCAAGTATAATATGGTAACAAAAAATATGATAAGGACAAAAAAATTAACCTAGAACCTAAAAAAATACTATTTTATGATTTCATATTGACCCTTAACACATAATGATATGTATTAATATCAGTTAAAAGAATTTTTTCAATGAAAGGGTTATGAATATTATGAAAAAAAAGAATGTGACTACATGTCCCCCTCTTATGTCTTTTAAATATAATACTTTTAATATAACGACAAATTCGATATATCATAGATAATAAATAGTATTAAAAAATTTATTATTATTAAATATAATCTAAATTTATTTATAATTATATAGATTAAATAGTTACCATAAATACTGATTCAAAAGTGATACAATAATTAATTTTTTAAAAGAAATGACAAATAAATGATATGAAAAATATTAAAATAAATATAATTCGAATTATTTATTTTACTATATGAATGTTAGTGATTCCTATGTAATACAATAAGGCTATTAAAAGTTTTTTTATGTTTTCTATATATTTTCATTTTATTTAAATTCAATGAATTTAATAGTGTTCAAATTGAGACTAATGATATTTAATTAAAATAATATTTTATTTAATTATTTAAAAACCGTAAATAATATAGAATTAAAAATTGACTATGGTAAATATGAAAAGATCATTAGGTGTTTATTTATGTGAAGTTAAATCCGTATAAGTAAATATTATAGCCTCTTAATTTTGAATACAATCTTAAAAAATTGAAAATAATATATATTACGAAGGGTAAACTCAAAGGAAATGGTTAAAAATAAAATAAATAAATGTATGAAATTTATTTTATAATAATATTTCAATCTATCAAATTCTTATATTCTACATAACTCACGTTGGAATAAATTTTTAAATAAAAATTAATTCATATTATTTTAAAATTTGATGATTTTACAACGGTTCCCCACCCCTCTCCTATAGAAGGATCCCACTCTTATCTAGTACTAAAAATTTAAAAAACCATTTTTTTCAATCAATATTTTCCCAAAAACCGTTTTTAAAATCCATCATGATATTATTAAGGCCTATGTATAGGAATAAGACATACCATTTATGTGTTAATGTGTTCTTTAATGGTGATCATTCAAAGACGGGGTATTGTTTCAATTTATGTATTTCTATTTTATTTATTCGTCTAATTCATTAAAATTTCATCAAACTAAGATTAATTAACAAATAATGTATCCTCAATATACTAAGATGTTATTATTTTAATATCATCAGATTAATCCTTCTCTGTTGTCATCAAATTGTATATGAACTTTTCATTCATGTGTATCGAGGACTACATTAATAGTTTATTTTTTTATCACCATCATTAATAAATGATTATTATTAAGAAATTAATGTTCATATATGGTTTTAATGACATGTTAATCATTATAATATAATAATATAGAAATTATGTTATAAATTATGACGCACATATAAATGATAACATTGTTTGTCACGCATGTGAACTATAACTTCCACGATGTAATACAAATCCTTTTTATTAACCACATAACTTATATGATGTTTATATGAATATTGAAATGCTAATTATTTTTTAATAATATTATCATCATCATTGATAATAAAATAATAATTAAATAATTTACATAATGATCAATTAAAAATTGGAATTTTACTCATGTGAACATATGGCATATAGTCTCCATTATTATAATATAGTCAATTGTTTATAAAAATACATAAAGTCTTCACATAAAAGTGTAATAGTTGTATAAAAATTATAAAATTTTCATTAATACTATTCTAGATATCATGTTCTTATTAACTCATTGACTATTGACATCATACTATGTTCATTTTTTACTCTAGTACTGAATATCGTCAAAACTCCCAATGTGATCTAAAATAATTATTTAATTGTAATGACATAGTAATTTTCATAAAAAACTAATAATTAAAATTGGATGTTTTCTTATGAAAAATTTCATGACCCTACCCATACTGGGATCGAGCCGAAACTTCACCAAGCTTGCCTCCATATTCTAGGGGCTAACGACTAGCGTCGAACACATAAAAAACTCACTAAGGCATTTTCCTAAGAACAAATACCCACACATCCAATTCAATGAAAATGTGATGAGGGAAAAAAATAGGATACAATACTACTATAATAAAAACTGAAAACATTAATCGACCTTTAAAGAGTACATGTATAGAAAATTAATCTCAAGTGAAGAAGGAAAAAATACACACTAAAGCTGTAAAGTTACCTACCCCAAAAATAGGTGTAAAATAAAATATGTAATAGTGGCCCACTCCAGGATCCCAAAATATGACCAGAACACATTTTTCAATCACCACATGTCCCTATGAAACTCTAAAGTCATAGTCATCTTATCTATCATCTGCAAGGGAAAACCACGTGCGGGAAATTCCAAAGAAGGGTTGAGTAATAAATAATCAGTAGGATTTCCCGAACGGTCGTCGGAGAATAAATATTGGTACATAAGGGTGAATTAGTAGCTATAACATGGTAAAGTAAAATTTTATCGTTCAACCCAAAAAATAGTGATGTAAACTCATTCAATTCATAATGTGATATAAAAGGTGAGTTGATAATCATATATCCACATCTTTTCTACCTATAGTAGGAGAGTAGACTAATCCCACCATGGGAAGCATTACACAGAAAAGACATGGTGTACCTCACTTGTCATCACCACTTTGGGAAGAAGAGTAACCAAATCCTTATGAGTGGGTGCTGAATATAGGACAAGTATATATGCTCGGACAAAGAGTCCCAGATGAATGAACTTAAGGGATCTATATCTCAAAAGATCTTCCCATGAAATGAGTCACCAACAGTCCCCTTAATAACCATCATCGATGTCCAACATCCCACACATCTGCTACAAACTTCATATAAAAGGAGATTAATCATTCTACCTTGATTCTAACCACTTTGGGAAGACCTGTCTCACATGAAGGGTTTTATTTCATGTCACAAGGACATGTCTTGGTGGGAAACGTTCCCCAGTTACTCATGAGTCCTTGGAGATGACAATGTATGTCTCATTACATTTATAAATCATGAATTTTTTCACAATGTTGAGGACCCATGCCCATCCAAGCTATAGGGTTTCACATAAAGAAGAGTTGAGAACCCATGCCCATACTGATAGGAGGGTTCTACTCTAGTGTCATCAAGAACCTATTCCCAGCTCTGGTGGAGGCTTCCGCTCTAGTATCTTCGAGGAATAATGCCAAGTCAAGGTGGGGGGTGCCTCTCGGAAAGCATTTAGAAACTACACTGGTCATCCTAGAATTATGGTACCTCTCAGAATGAGCATCGGGAATACCACATCTCAATTAAACTAGAGTTTATGCCCATTACTATTCTGGTGAACATGTTTAATCACCTTCACCATTGAGAGTCCATTCAAATATGCTTCATTCTCGTAACATCTTTCATCATATATAGGATGCCACTATGGAGGGAACTATAACACTATATATGAATAAAACACTCTAGATAGGCAAATCACATGCCAAAAATCTAAGTCCAAAAAAGTAGATATCAGAGATATTATAACTTTAGTGTAATTCACAGAACATGTGGGGCCTACAAGACGATTGACACCGCCTCATCCCATGGTGTTTTACCTTACTGTACTTGGGTACTAAACTATAAAATAGAACCAAAATTAATTTTAGTGTACTCACAATGTATTTGGAACCTTTTTCTAAAGTCTATATAGTGCATGATTCTCGTTACTGATCCGAAGGGAGAACACATAATTCTAAAAAATTTACTCTTTCAAATGGCCCTTCATAACTAAACTGATCACACCATCACAATCCATACAGAGAAACAACAACAATGACAAATCATTCACATGAATAGACTCCTAATGAAGAAAAATTGCATACCATCACGATGTGCAGAAATAGTTCCCAGTGGCGCCGAAGCCTCAATCTTGAAACACATCAAATGGATTTCACCATTGTGATTCCCCAATGTATAGAACATGTGATCAGATATTCATTTGTGTAAAAAAGACACCTAGTTAAAAAGTGAAATTTTACTACAAAAACCCAAAAAGGGGATACTGGTACCCACACCCCAAAATTTAGTTTAAGATCCCAAAATAATCTTTTAAATTCTACCTCAACTCTATGGTCACATCGCCTCTAACGGTGTATCAATAAGAAACGGTATATATATGTACGGTGTGATAAAAGATTTTTGAATAATAATATTTATATTATTATTATTATTAGATGTTTCATGCCACCGAACATAAATATGGAAGCAAAAAATTTCTCAAAGTGGGATCAAAAGAACCTCCTAGAAGAAAGGGTCATGTGGATTCTTACGAAACTCGATATAGAACATTTATTTTAGAGATAGGAGGTTTTTAATGAAAACCCACCTCAGAACCAACTAGACCAGCCCATACAAGTTGGTCCGGCTCACCTAGCTGGCTCGCCACTGATTCCTTCCCCCACACCCACCCTTATCCTAATGGACTTCACTACACCAATCCTCCAGAGTGCTACACCCTGTTTTGGGTCGTCGTGATACACTGTGCCTCCCCCGCACAAACTACTACACTGCTGCCTACCACCACACCCTACCGATGCGCCACTACCTACCAGAGATACCCTCACTAGAACCTACATGTTAAGACATTTCGGGGACCACAATGGTCACTCTGGTGATTGAAATAATGATTTGAGACTAGATATTGGATCCTCGGGTACTGATTAAAATAGTGAAGGCCTCCAACTGAATAATTGTTGACATTTCAAAGTGGTGAATAGTTAGTGGATATTCTATATGCCTCTACACGGCCTTTCTCTCCCCAAAACTCCAATCTGATAATTTATCAGGACTACTAGGGTCGAGAGATTCATAAATATGGGTCGTTTTATAAAATCAGAGTTCATTTGGGCATGGTGAATAGTTAATCATTGATGAATGATGAAGAACATGATGAACATGAAGAATGCGAAAAACACGTGATCCTGAATCAAATTTGAAGATGGTTATTTTTAGTTCAACCATCATCAAAGGATTCTAAATCTATGAATTTCAACAGAAATAAAAATAGAAAACAAAGGATTCAATCAGGGGATGTAGAATCCAAAATAGAAATCCAACCTTGATTTTGGATCTTTTGTTATGTTTGTTGCACTATGATCTACCAGTGCATGAGGTTTAGTTGCGATCCCATAACGTTTGGACATTGAATCAAGTTCATCTATAGCTCATCCACGTGAGGGTGAAATAATCTAAATCTAGCACATCTCTCTAAACTAAATTTTTTTTGTGACTGTCATCATTCGTGGACTCAGAACCTCAAACGCCCGCTCACCTGAGGTCACAGCTAGGGAAGAACCCCATTAAGAACACAATGACATTCATGTATTTACAATCTAATTCACAATTCAGTATTTATTTTATTCAGAATTCGACATAAAATATTAGAATTTAATTATTGAATTTTTAAAAATCCCCTCAATGGAATTTTCTTTTAAAGGCCCTCACCAAAAGAAGTTTTGTCCCAAATAGTGTAATCAGAATGCATCAGACTCAACCATGGCCTCTAATTTCTTATCTGAGTAACTATTTGAGTTTTATTTGGGTTTTAGATATTAAAAAAATGAATTAGTTCATTAGTTCATCCATTTAATATAAAACCATTGGGAATGGTTTCCAAAAGTCCTGTGATGAAATATTTTAGGACACACCTTGGGTAAAAACCTCATTATAGGCCCAAACATGGTCTCAAATTTATTATCTGATCAACATTGTAAGAGATATCTCATTAAAATCATGTGCATAGTATTAAGTATAAAAAATATATTTTATAATTTATTCAGGGAAAAAAATTCATCATAATTATATTACATCTTAGCACCTACCTTTGGAAGTATATGTATAAATATTTCAAGGTCTTAGACTGTTAAAAATGGGTCTCTACGACTTTACCTCCTTCAATATATTCATCAACAAAAAATAAAAACTATGGAAAAAAACTCCGGATAGTTTTCCAGATCCTGGATATACCACTACCAAGATCTCTCATGCACCATAAAATGAGTAAAATTCATGTGTACCATGTGTATGTTCTATAATCATAAGGCCATATCTCATAGATGTCATGTATAGGAAAACATTCACACGTATCTCAATTGTGTCACATGGAAACGATCATCTATATGTTCCAACTCTATGGTTTGGGCATGGTAGTAAATGACCTCACCAACCAATAACATGATGTTTATTGGACCAAAGGACTCAGGGGGATGTGGTGGGGTTACTCAACTCCCTCGATGAAAGATAACACGAAAGCCCATATAATGTATATCGAAAACTAGATAGTACACTCGGTCTACCCACTGGTCTGGGGGTAAAATCATATATTCATCTACCACTGGGTCCCAAACACCGCTTGTAAGACACTCCAAAACTGTAACATAATACATGTGTCATGGTTGGGGACTAACATTGAGTTTAACTCATCAAAGAGGTTTATATCCCACACGTTCAATTGTCCAAGACCCACTAGCGATAACTACTCCCTAAGAGAGCTAGTACACCTACGCTGTCAGTCATACTAATGTCACCCATATGACATCATGGTAATTTGCTCTGTGTGGAAATTATGTGATGAATTATATGGATATTCCATCCCATGATCACTCTGGGATTTCAAGATGCCGTGGAAACCCATTGGAACTCAGTGATCAACATTCACCTGTGGATATGTGATGCAACATGAGACGAACCCAACAATGCTTCATCTCATGCCATTCCAGAACTACTGATTATGATTTATTTTAGTTTTCCCCATACTAGGATGAATTGTTATGTAAATGGTGGAACTCTCACATCACATCCTCCCCCAACACGATAGGTTCCACTGGTTTTCCTTGAAATGAGATCTCAGGACTCCCTCCTACCTAATATACATAGGGTATGTTGCATGAGGATAATTGAGTCATGGATGATCTCATTGTTTGGGTCTCACAACCTAGAATACCTTACAAACTGAATATGTGATGGAGTCATGACCATCTACTAGAGAAAACCATACCCTCTTGCTCCACTAGGGTCAACTACATTGAAGCTAACTACTTCGAGACCTCCTGCATTTGGTGAGCCTATGACTTCTTGGTAAAGGAATCTACTCTAATGATGGCTATTTTCTAGTATAGATTGTCTTGAAGACATATTCACTTATTAAATTCTTCTATATTCACCAAATTAGGTTCATGTCACACTGGGGGGAGCTACAACTTGTACTCTGGTGGCCTAATCAAACCAGAAAGTGCTCCCCCAGAAGTCTGTGTCTCCAAATTCAGATGTCGAAGACTACCGATGCTATTACGAGATTGTGAGTCACATTATTCTATTGATGGGATCTCCACCACCCTGAATTATACTTTATAACTGCTATACAATGTTTGAAATTGAGAAAGCATGGTGCCAATGAATATGGAAGGTGACTAAACTCATCCATACAAAATAAGATAGACTAGCTAATCATGTCGAATACCCCCAAGTTTTTTGCTTCCCATGGAACCATAGTAATTCTTAAACCATATACACTAGTACTCGAACTAGTGGAATTTCATAAAAAAATTTATGTCCAGTAGAAAAACACCACTAGTAAGGCCACGGCCTACTCCGACACTCCACTGCACAAACCCACAATGAATGCAAATGTTAGAGTGACTCATTCATCACTCCTCAATACTATATTATTTTTAGGGAACTAAATCTCTCTCATGGTCTTGCTCGCATGAAGAAAATGTGTCTCGATATGGGAAGAATCCATATTCCCCATGCATTCAATGCTACGTCGAGCAACTCTAACACCGAGATACACTGGCACCCTGCATCACCTCGGTACAATATAATGCTTAAAGATGTTAGAAAACAGTACCCAATACAATTTCTAACAAGTTATACAATAAAAATAATTAAAAGACACAATGTATAAATTTTTTCATCTCATGAAATTTAGGATCATTTCCTCCATTACATTCAGTTGGCCATGGTCCAGGTCAACCCCTCCCTGATCCTGATGTTGGTCACTCGGGGGTGGAGGATGGAACACGTAATGTCAAACACCAACCACAATTTCTCCTACCCCCATTACTAGTACCTACTCTCTTGGTACCACCCTTCGGCTACCTAAGAGATCCATGATCACAACACAGTCACTAATGTGTTGGTGCATCAACCATGTCCCTAGGAATCTTAGCGTATCCAGTCGAGATGTCCCATTCCCTTTTACCTTACCAAACACAATGTTATTTTCGGCTCTCCCTAGGCTTCCATAACACTCTACATTGTCCCCAAACAAGTGGATGAGTCCAATAATTGAAAGAAAACCTATTTTGAGACCATGAAAACAGATATTTTAAATCTTTGGAAAATTTCTCCGCTCTATCACACACACAGCCAAACCTAGAATAATTGTTGACTCTAAGATAAAACTCTCTGTCACTAGTGCTCGGTCCGACACTTCTGCAATGGTATGATGGGAAGAGGGTACTATAAAATAACTAATATATTTATAGAGACCCTTCTCCCAACTATGTTTTCAGAATTATTCATCTCATATCACGTCCAAATAGTTACATGCGAAGTATAAAAAATTATTTTCTTTCTCAGTCAACATCACCCTATCTTACAAGAGCACTAAATGATTACGAATCTAGATAGATCATAAGAATTATGGGTAGTACACATCAGAGAAGAGATGTTGTAATTCATTATATATGAGTCGCAACACATGTACATCTGAGTAACCAGACATCACCAATGAATAGCTGCTCCATGGAAAATACGGGCTTCCCAAGCCACCATCTAATACATCTGTGATTGAAAAATATTGAAGACTTGAAACATCGACTCTATCCAAAAATCCACTACCTAAGGGTAAGGATCTCCATGGAACCACATTTGTCTCTTAAGAGGGAACTCATAAAGCACGACCATCATATGATAATACATGGAATGTGTTTTTGGTACTAACTGCTACTTTACATGATGTTGTGCTGCTACCTATCCACATAGAGAAAGCTGGATCATATGATGGATCCTGAGCTGAGGCCTCATCACTTATAGGGTCATCCCCATGAACTACAACTGATTTCATAATTGGCTATCATTGGAGATGAATCCTGAATCTGATGAAGGTGTTCTGCATTGAAGAACATATATATATATATATATCATCAATGAAGGGAAGATGAATAAAAAAGGAAATCAATGACTAAATACTATATGATGCATATACCAATGTTCCCTGAAAAAATGCCTTATCATGCCGAGTTGACAAGGGTGTAATTAGGGTAATTTTGAATGGCTACATCATCTTCCATGCCATCACTAGACTCCCTAGACTATGAGACACTCTTGAGACATGTTGACATTGTTTCATTAGAAACCAACCTTTTCATTTTTAGCTAAATTCTACACAATATTCCATGGAATAATCCACCATTTAAACCACTTTTTCAAAACTCAACCCATTCTGAGCATGAGCCAAAAAAACCACTTGTGCACCTTTAATGGTCATAGGCCAGTTACTAGATCTGAAGGCACAACAAATTGAGGGAGCCGATTTTCTATGAACCCATTAGCTCACACTTCCAAATCAATGAAATATTTTAGAGGGATAAAAAATTGATACCGAATTTCTATAAAATGAACCACAAATAAGAATCATCCTATAAAAATTAGTAGTATAGAAAAGTAAACATAAGGGATGAGGGGAAAAATACACTCACAAACAGTAAAGTTATACAACCCAAAAATAGGTGGAAAAGTAAAATAGCAGAGAGTGCACCACTCTGAGATCCCATGATTTGACCACGGCACATGGTCTAATCACCATGTATCCCTATACTCTTATTAAGACATGATCAATCTATATATTTTCTTCATGGTAACACAAAGTGCAGGAAAATCCCAAGCAGGGGTGAGTATAAAAATAATCAGTAGGATAACACATAGGCTCAATGGAGAATAATGATAGGTACTTAAGAGGGATATAAAAGATATAAAATGCTACAATTATAGTGTATATCTCTACCCCAAAATAGAGTGATGTAAACTGAAACAAATAAAAAGGATCTAGAAATTGTGATAAGATGATATTCTTGTCGAGTATTCACTATCTGTATAAGGAGAGTATACTCATCCAACCATGAGAATCTAGACACAAAAATCATGTAGCATACGCCACACATATTCCCCACTTTTGTAAGGAGAGTAAGTTAATCCCATGAAGTGTGCACTAGAAATAGGATACATATATTATTAGTCAAATAATCCCTTACGAAAGATAGTAAGGGGATATCTATCTTACAATATCCGTAGTGGAAAATATTCACCAACAATTCCAGAAGCAACCACCGTTGATGACAAGCATCCCATAGTTCTACTCTGAACTGCAAGTTAAAAGGGATCAATTACCACACCATGATAATATTTTCATTGGTTGGCCATTTCTCGCCAACACAGTTTCAGCTTAAATCATAAGTACACAAAATGGTGGGAAAATCATCCCTCTATCTTTTGAGTCAAATGTGATGTCATTGTATATATCATCACAGATATGAAGTAAGAAGGTCATCTCAATGTTGAGATCCCATTCCCAAACTGGTTGGAGGGTTCCACTATAGTGTTGTCATAGACCCATTTCGAGATAAGATGGAGTATTACACTATAGTGTCATCAAGGACCCATGCCAAGCCTGGCTGGACGGTTCCCCTCTAATGTCGTTGAGGACCCATGCCCAAACTGGATGACTGTTCCAATCTTGTGTCGTCGAGGACCCATGCCGGACCTGGCTAGTGGGAGCCACTTGGAAGGTAGTGATAAACTACAATGGCCATCCCAAATGGATGGTACCTCTTAGATTGTTTATCAGGAATACCACAACCCAATCCCACAAGGAAGAAATCTTGGTACGATTATGGGGATCATGCTCGATCACAGTCGTCATTCAGTATCACCTAGAAAATTCATCAACCTCAGAAAATCTAACATCATATTTCAGAAGGCACCATAGAGGGAATCGTCATTTTTTATGTTAAAAAACACACAGTATAGGCTACTCACATTCCAAATTATGATTAAAATAAAAGAAGACACAAGAGGATAAAGATCCACAGTGTAGTAAACAACATGTGTGGGCACAAGCGATGTGTAACTTTGCATCATTTCCACGTCATATACCTAGATATACTCTGGTACAAGAGTAAGAAATAGTATGCACAAGGCATACGAGTACATTCCCAGAGTACATGGAATCTCTAGAAAAAAGGCTAACGACAATATGTTTTTTTGTTACTAATCCGTAGGGAGAATACAAAAGTCTACACGCATGGATCTGGAAAATGTCCATGTATACCCAAATAGATCACACTGTCAGGATCCTTGAGAGGAAATACACAGGACAAACATTTCATTTTCCTGAAATGGAATCCCGGGGATGAAAATTCCTTCCACCATGTTGTGCACAAATAGTGTGCCATTAGGCCTATTCCTTTATCTCGGAACACATAAATCTGATCGCACTATTTCAATCCACTCAAAAATATACAAGGTATAGGCTATTCATTTTTATAGTAGAGACACCCAGTGAAAATTTTTCATTTCACTATAAATTCCCAAAGAGGGTCTTTAGGGGAATGCAACCCAAAATTTCGTTTACACACCCCAAACTAGTCTTGAAAAGTCATCCTCGACTACATGGTCACATATCCTCTGATGGTGAATCAATTTTACATCATATGTAGATGTACGGTCTGATACAAGTTTCCTAAATAATAAGATTATATTATAATTATTAGTATCAGATGTTTTGTACCATCGAACATTGATCCCAATATAATTTCCCAAAGTGGCCTCGAATGATATTACTTCAATCAAGGGGCACATGACGACCAAAAATATGTGAAACAAACCCTTGGATTGAGGGATATTGGATTTTTAGTTAAAATCCTAGTTCAAGCCATCTAGACCTGCCAGTCCGGCTCACTCATCTTACCTAAAACCAGATGATGGTCACATTGCCGCTTAGTGCACTTTACCACCCTCATCCCCCTAGACTTTGATGTTCCAAGTTATCATACCACCTCACCCAGCTATCTTTCCATCACGCTGCCATGCACCTCTGCCACACCATCTCCCGCACTATCACCTACCGTCAGGCCCAGCCACCACGCCACCGCAAAAAAAATCCCCCCTCACAAAAAACCCACATGTCGCCACTTTCCTTGGACCACCAAGATAGATCCAGTGATAAAAAAACAGATCCCATAATAGGTATGGGATCTTCGAGACCTGATCTACACAGCTTCGGCCTCTTCTCGAAGAATCATCAATGTTACGACATGATGAAAATCTAGGGGATCTTACATTCAACGTTTTCGGTCCTCCTACACCTGAAACTCAAATTTGGGCATAGATCGGGACTCCTTGGGACTAGAGATTAATAGATATGGGTCATTATCAATGATCTGAGGTCTTTTGATCTTGGAGAAATTTTAATCATCATAGAATGATGAATAACGTGAAGAACATGAATTAAGGGACATCCAAAATCCAAACAAATTATGGAAATTGTTAGATCATCCATCAATAAAATAATCTGAATTAGATAATTTCAACAGAAAGAAAAATGACAACAACTGATTATTATGGGGTATGTATAATCAGATATAAAAACACTACATTGATTTTGGATATTTCGTTATGTATACTATGATCTGATCTACCATAGCATAATATTTCATCACAATTAGATGAATAAAAGATTTTGAATCATGTTCGGTAATTGCTCCACTATTCGAGAGGGAAATGATCTAAATCTTTCTCATTTTGGTAGATTTTAATTTATAGAACATTTTCAGTGGTTGTATAATCTGATCCTCATGGGCCATCTCACCTGACGTTGCCCCTATGGAAAACTCCCTATTAAAAACTCAACAGCAGTCCCAAATTTCCAATCTTAGTCCCTGTTCAAAAGTTATTGGATTTTTCATTCATGATGAAATATTAATGTTTAATTATTTTATATAAAAATATTCCATCTATGGAGTTTCCATCCAAAGGTCCACACCAACAAAAGTTATATCCTACATAGTTTTAACATCATTCCCCAGAATCAACCATGACCTCTTATTTCTGATCCAAGTAATTTTTGAAGAGTTATTAATTTTTCAGATATTAAAGGAATGAATTAGTAAATTAATTCATCCATTAAACATAGAGCTAATAAGAATGGTGTCTGACCGCCCTGTGATGGTGTGAATTATGTTTCTATTAGGGTGAACACTATGTTATGATCCCTAATGTTTTCTCATGTATCAGATTTGATCAATGGTTTGAGAGATATATAATTTATTTCATGGGTATTGTATTAAATATACTGAATAGTTTTTACGATTTATTATACGCACAACTTGCCTCTAAATTGCACGCCGTCTCAGCATCAAGCTCTGAAAAGATATGTAGAAATATTTCATAGTGTTACAAAGCAAAAAAATGTCTCTACAAAATTAAATATTTATCCTATGTTTATCTTTTAGAAATATAGTGATCATATGGGGTGAGCAATACATAAGTTAGGTGATTTAGTCTCAATATCCTTTTATTGGGGCATTTCATGATAATAATTAACATTATACTTTTATAAATGTTTATATATTGACTATGAAATTTCATATCCATATTTTTCTATTAAATGTTATTTAATGTTGGGTAAATTTATTATTTCCAGGATAATAATATTTAAATGGCCAAGGTGGTGTGGGAAACTTTGAATGATTAAGGATTTAATTATCAAATATTTTTCTTCATACTAATAATTCAAATATTTATTTATATATATATATAAGTAGTATATAGTAAATTTAATGTCTATATTGAATTTTATTCAATATTTTCAAAAGGAGCCTTTTGGTGCATGGAATTTTACTTTCATTACAAAATGAAAAAAATAAATTTTCTACCTTGTTTAAACAGACCACTGAGTCCCCACCCCACAACTATTATTTGATATTTATCTTCCTATATCATCTGTAATGTCCTTAAAAAGGAATATAATTAATCATTCCATTCTATGGATTTTTGGTATTGAAAATGGGTTTGAAAGTGGATTGACTATTCAAATTTCTTGAAATGATTACTATTGAATTAAAATGAACATTTATGATTGAAATGTTGATAATTTCATTCATTTATGTGTTATGATTATATAACGGTAGATAGAAATTTTATGGGTGGTAATGTGGTAAACCTGAGATGAGGGGTTATGTGATAAAACAATGATGGGTGGTTCCATTATGAGCCAATGATGGGTGGTTATATTATAACCTCTAATGCATTTGGTATGGAGGTTGTTTGTTTGATTATTCCATTTCTAATAGTGATGTATGTTGAAGTTGACTATATGATTATTCCATTTACATATGATTATGTCTGCATTTTCCTTTTAATGATATAAGTTTCTTTCTATGGGTTTTAGGGTAAACATATGATTATAGAAAGTGTATTAATATTTTTATATATATTATTTACTACTTCTCAAAGGTGAAAAATATTACCATATCCTAAAGAATTCATGGTTTACATGATTTCAAATGACAGATATTATTTATTCGTTGGGTAACTCACACTGGTCTTTTCTTCTCATCTTAATTTATCAAACTCATTTCAATGAATTAATATTGTTATCAAAAATGACGATGTGTGGAAGAATAAATTAAATACTTGTCTTGAATATAATTCATGTTTTATTTTAAAAGGGTTTACTTTGGTGGAAAAGTTGTTTACTTATCATAACTGTCCATTTTTATTGTATGGGACTACTTGGTAAGAGTTTTTCCTATTTCTAAAAAACTCTTAATTGAAAATACACTAAAATGTGAATTTTAGTTCACTAAAAGTAGAATATATATCATTTAAATAAGATTCCTTATAGATGGAATCCGAGGATGGTTTAGGGAACATTGGAAATTAAAATGATTTTTAAGAGTTAGGAATATCGTCATGGTTTTATAATTTTATAGTTTTTCGAAAATTCAATGTCATAGAAATCCCATTTGAGGATTAATATTTAGAAATATAAAGGTGACTTATGGTATTTTTTGAGACATTTGCCTATACTGGAATATGTGTTATTAGTTTCTAGGATATATGATGTGAGGTATGAAATAAAATTTGAAGTTAAAATATGTTATTGTTATTTTTAAGTATTTATAATATTTTTGGAATATTATTCGAATTATATTGATTTTGAAAAAGGATATCCCGGTGGATGGTTGACAACATGTTATGTCTGACAAGGCCCCGTGAATTGAACCCAGTGCTGAGTGGAGACAAGGGTGCTTTGCCTACCACTGGACTACGTGAAGTCACTATGTATTAAGAATTTTTATTTTTAGTTAAATGATTTAATGTCACATGAATAAGATGATTTCTGGGACATATTATTTATCAAATGGATATCCTTGTTATTGGAAAATGAATTCTAAATTATGTGATAAATGATTTTATAGAAGACATTCACTATTTTGGGTTATTTTTATTAAAGAAAATAGAATACTATGTAATTTTATTGGAGGAGTTAATATTTATTTATATATTCGAATAATATATATTTTCATTGTTAAATTATGGGGAATTATGTAATAATTGTAAATGATTTACCTATATTGGAGAATATATGATCTGGTTAAATACATTTGTTATGAGAAATTTAGAGTTTTTTATGTAATATGAAGATAAATGATAAAATTTATCATGAGAGATTATGTGTTCAAAAGAATATGAGTTTTTGATTTCAAATATATTTTTGATTATTTTGAGGATTATTATGGATAATTATTTTTTATTAGTTTATGTTGATCCTTTGGTATCAATGATGAATTTTGTATATTAATGTTGTTTTTATCATATAGTTATTTCTTATTTAAGAGAATTATCTTATCTTTATGATATTTGTGTTGAATAATGCTTTAAGTCAAGAGATATCAATATTTATTATTTTCTAGATTATGTGATTCTCTATAATTTGATTCCTCCAAAATACTCCACATTTGAAGAAAAAGTGGAGTTTGTGGTCGAATATGATTAGAGGATGAAAAATATACATTTCTAGTAATTATATATCTTTATGTTCTTATTCTAATTAGTTATATAATTTCTCTACTTTTTTAAAAGGATATTAAAAAAATTTGATATTACATTTCATACTATGAAATCAATGAACATTTAACCAATCACAAATATATGGTAATGTGATCGTTAACATTTTCCTAATCATGTTTTCTATCAATCTCTAATAAAACATGATGGTTATTTTTTCTTCCATATCCATTTTTTATACATGGAATCCTATTATATGTTATTTCAGGTGTGATTCAAACTATCATATATTTTTTATTAGATAAGTTGATTATAAATATTTTTTCCGATGTGGGATTACAAAAAAAATATTTTCAAATCTTATAACATAGTTACCAATCCAAAATTAAAATTTAGATAATGTTATTTTTAAATGGGTGGGGGATTTAAAATCCAAATATTTTAAAAAAAGAGTCACTATGTTCGACAACGTACATAATAGATCACATCAAACATAATAGAAACACGAAATATAATTATTTAAATGTTTCCATATAACCTAGCAGTAAAAATGGTTGGAATGGAATATTTTAATTTATTTTAAAAAATATTGTATACATATGTATATAATTAATTCTTTTCTGAATAATTAATTAAAACTGAAGATGAAACTTTTTATAAATAAAAGGAAATTTTTTTCTGATAAACAATTAAAATGGAAATATGTGAGATTATAAAATAACTATAATCAAACTATGTAGATTTTAATAATGAAATATATATTTTATATATTCAATTGAATATTTAAAATTCACCTTTTATGTTTTCTATACATGATATAATAACAAATACAATTTTTCATATTAAAGAAGTATTTTTAAAATAAATGATGTTTTTCCACCTTTTGAATGAAAACCCATTTTAATCTAATTTTTTTACCCTTTTATATGTCTTATCTGAAAAAATAAACATCTTCTTTCTAAATAGAAATAATAATTTAGGTAGGATATATTTTTTGTATTTTTCTGATAACTTTTATATTTTTGTGAATAGTGAAAAATAATGTACATTAATTCAAAACTACATTTTCATATAAATTTTTTTCATTGTTAAATTATCATATTAATTGGTTTTAAACTATAATTAGAATATATTTTAATCATTTTATACAATTACTGTCATTGGATGTAATTTCAAATTGTAATTTGAAATAAACACATGACAATATGTTGATGTGTTTTACTATTAAAGAAAATGTTTTCTAGTTTTAAAAAATAGGATTTATTTTTAGGGTTTACAATTATCATGTTAGGATCACCTTCCATTATTAAATGTTATTTACCACAATTTCAATGTAATACCATCACAAAATTCAGGTTGTTCCATTTTAGATTTTTTTGGGATGAACTCATTGATACTTTTTGTTTTAAATTTGATTATCTAAATGGTCTAGAATGATTTTTATATATGTTTTTTAAACTGATTTTACATTTCATTTTATGTTAAAATTTTCCTTTAATATTTTTGTCATTTACATTTCGAATTTTGATCGAAAATCGTAATGATTATGAATTTAATGATGAAAATAATGAAAATAATGTTGAATGTCATGAAGATTAAAAATCATGGAAAAGCCAATGTACTTTTGTAGGTTCTCATATATGGGATGATGTATTTTCACTAGTTACAATTTATCCCAAACTATATGTATTTATGTTCAAATTTAACAGGAACTATTACATATAGATTCCACTGGATTAATATAATATATAAAGTTCTATTACACTAATTGTGGGTCTACCTATTTATTGATATAGATTTTCTATTGTTTTAAATTTTGGAACTCCTAGGATTTTCCTCCCATGAGGTTTTTTTAAATTTATAATCATTTATTTTACTATTATTTTATTTAATGGTCACTACTCTAATTCAATATTCATTCTTTACCTTAAAACATTAAAAGAATTATATTTTTCTTTACTTTGAAAAAATCATGCATTATTTTATCTAAAAAATAATTAATATTGATCACATGGTGGGATAATATAGGTTTCAATATACACAAACCACGTATACACCGATTAGGTAAGTAAAAAAATTTATATACGAATATAGGTAAGAGAAATTAACCATTTGGAGGTGATGGATGTTCTTGACAATTTGTCTAGGATGATGAATGAAACATGGTGGGATTAAATCTCTTGTTACTCAATGTTATGTAATATCCACATTTATTTTATTTTTCTCAATATATATATTGTAAATTATTTTGATTTTGTATCACTTTATAATATCCCCACATTATTCCTTATTTTTCTCACTTACCTTTGTCTATAATTTTGGGATGTTTGATACCTTCTTGGATGACATTTTCATATAGGTTATGCATTTTCTATTATGTTTACATTGTTTCTATAATTATTGTTATTATTTTTATAGATTCATGGATTGACATTGTAATACAATGTTATGTTGGTTTTTAATATTGAACCCATTTATTATAGTAAATGAAAAATATTATTCAAAATGAGTATAATTGATGCCCAAGTACTTGTTTCCCACTCACGGGGAATCGGAATGCCCATTAGTCATTTCCATAGACTAATCTATGTAATAGGGTTAGGTTTATTCGAGATAGTTCATGAAAAAATGGTATTAATGTAAAGGATTCTTATATTAGTGATCCAAATAATTATATACCCTCCGTAATTTGGAAATTCATGGTAAAAATTAAATACAAATATTGTGGTTTTAGAGTAAGTATAAAGAGGATTCTAGAAATGAAATCTTACTGATGAACCCAAAGATGCTATTGGATTTCAGGATTTATTGGCTAAAATGATTATTTATCATTATTGGTATGGAGGGAGAGGTGCAGACCATGTATGACATCCTTCCATTTTTTAACATAACTTTTCATTACATTTTACAAAACTAAGGATCTTTAAGGTTTAGTGTCTTGGAAACTAGGAACGTAATACACGAGGACATAAAACATTATTTCTAAAACACATGAAATGATTCTTCATTTTTCATACATTGTTCATTACAGAATCTCAGAACATGGGAGCATACATCAAATGAATGGTTAAGAAGAAGGTCCAGTAAGGGAAACCAGAGAAACATTTTACATGTGAACTTGAGATAAATCAATAAAGTCATGAGAAACAACATTATGGCATGAGAAAGAGATCATGAGGCATATCATAATAAAAATAATGTGTTTTATAACTTGAATACGTGACTAAAACATTTAACTTATACAATCATTTCTGTATCACCAAGGTCCATCACCAAGGTGTAATAAAAAAATTACCAAGGTTACTCACCAGGGTATTGTTAAAATGGTCATCTCAAGAGAATCACTCTTTACAAAATGCATTGGAGCGCTATCAGGGTGTACCATTAATTTTTCATTATTATCATTTGATCCACATATATCATCATCAATCATTTCATAAATAACCAATTTAACATAAAATAAATGGGATTCATTTCTTAGTCATACCATTTTTAAAATTGCTTTAAAGAGGAGATTTTTTTGTCACTTTAGACCCACAGAAAATGAAAGCGGGTATAATGTATGTAAATCCCATAATTTAAAGTAGAACATTTTGATATATATGTGAATACCCTTATAGAATAAAGAGTGTTGTGTAATCACTTAATAAAATAAAAGAATTTGAGAAAAAGAGAGAGACATTTTGAGATGAAAATTCAGTAGCATAACAGCTATGTGGAAGGGTTTTAGAAAATATTGAAAAGAGAGGGGACATGGTTAACCCACTCATAATGATCCATAAAATAGTATAGTGATAGAATATAAAGGATATTAGAACATGGAAATGAAATTATAAGGAAATACCATATGAAATGAAAAAATTGAAAGGAAGACAAAAATAAGATTTCTCTTATGAAAAATTTGGCAGCATAACGGCACCACTTAAAAATTAATAAAAAGAATTGATGAGAGTAATAGGGGATATATTATCATATTATCATGAAAAGGGAATAAATATTAATATAAAATTACATCCCCCAACATTAGAAAATGGGGCTTAAATGATATTATAAACAAAAGAGTACTTGAAAAGAAAGAGAGATATAAGATCATTTACCTTGAAAAGTAACACCAAAATAATGAATATTTGGGACATTGGGAGGATTGAGGGCACCTTGGGAGGACTATTTGGGAGGTAATGAGACCATAACATCGTTTATGAGGATTTTTGAATGGTAAGGATGAGATAATGGCTTGGTATTTATAGGGGATGTGAGGGGACAAGGCATTAATGGCCAAGGGACACCTCATTGGTCGTATTGGCAAAACCATGGGATTACCCATGGTATTTTCCCATGTTATTGTCCACTTGGGACACCTCATACCTTATCATACTATTCATAAGTCTTCCAAATTTATTACATAATTATATCATCCTTAATGATGTCATTAAACACCCGAAACTTTAAACTGAAAATACACTATTCACATAAAATTCAGTTTTTTTAGAAAAATCCCAAAAATTCAATTTAACATGATATTGATGAACTGAATTCAAAAATTAAATCCATTTTATAAAAATAATTTTCTAAATATTTTTAATTTAATTTTTAAATAAAAAACATTATTCACCCGAAAAAACTAATACTTAACTTATAACTTCTGAAACAGTTATTTACCTAATTTATTGAATCACATTACATAATCAAGGTGCCTAAATTATATTAATACTTTCTTTATGTGAGATTACTAATAAATTTGGTCACAATACTAATCCTAAGTGTAAAATCACTATTCATAATTTACGATTCACTGAAAATTTAGTTGATCTTATGAGACTCTAAATTTCTTACTGAACATGTTTGCAGAAGACCATTTTTTGAAAATACTTACTCATAATTAATTATATAAGGTTTACATAAATATTTTAAAATATCCTTTTTTCATAATTCATCCATAAGATACTTCCTATTTTTTTCCGGATATCCAAAAATTCACAAACTTCACCGTAGGATGAAATCATAATTTTATTTATCTCAACGGATTACACAAAGTAGCTACGGTCGCATTACATATCCCTTTATAACACTAGCATATGACCTAAGTGTAAGGTGTGCTAAGGTGAGATTATCTGAGGGAGGATCGGATAAAATTTCCCTACTAGTAATCTCCACAAACATAAACATCTCTCATAGGTGATTCCGTTCAAACTTGACATGATGGAGTTTATCTTGGGCTTGGTGTAAAGTGAAGCCCAATGATGCCACCTCCTTCCCAAGCTTTGATAATTGGGATTCATATGGTTCGAGTCCACTAGATGAAGCCATCGACACTTCTTTCTACATTAACCATTAACATCTCTATTAAATCATTATGTATAAATTAATATACTATTCGGAATTTTTGGGTCGTTACATTCTCCCCCCCCCCCCCTTAAGAAATTTCGTCCCCGAAATTTTAAAACAAAATACTAGTCCGAAATGTGAGGGTACATTTGCTTCATTGTTTCCTCAGGCTCCAATGTCTCTTGTTCAAACTTATGGTTCTTACACAACACCTTAACATGGTGAGAAGTCTTGTTACGTAGATCCATTTCTCTATGATCTGATATCTCCACTGGATACTCCTTATATAAGAGGTCATGTTCCAGTTGTACCACCTATGGGTTCAGTACATGCGAAGGTTCGGGCATGTACTTCCTCAAGAGAGATACATGGAAGACATCATGAACTTGAACTAGGTTTATTGGAAGTGCTAAAAGATATGCCAATACATCTATGTGATCAAGGATTTCATATGGGAAAATGTACCTAGGGATGAGCTTCCCATTCTTCCCAAACCGCATGACTCTCTTCCATAGCGAAATTTGAAGGAAGAATTTGTCTCCGACACCAAAATCCAGGTCCCTTCAACGATTGTTAGCATAAAACATATGCTGACTCTGAGTAGCCTTTATGTGTTGTTGGATGGCATGAACCTTTTCTATCATCTCTTGCACAAGATCAGGCCCAAGAAGCCTTCTCTCACCATCTTCATCCCAACAAGTTGGAGTTCTACATTGCTTTCCATACTGAGCTTCATAGGGTGCAATCTGAATACTCGAATGGAAGCTATTGTTGTATGAGAACTCAAATAATGGAAGTTGTTGATCCCATCCACCTTTAAATTCCATTGAGCATAATCTCAACATATAATCAAGTGTCTGAATAATCCTTTCATATTAGCCATCAGTTTGAGGATGATAGGCCGTACTAAAATTCAATTCAGTATTTAGAGCATGTTGAAAACTTCTACATAATTTTGATGTGAATCTTGGGTCACTATTAAATACAATGGATAGTGGTACCCCATGTTGCCTTACCACATCCTTTACGTATATCTTTGAAAGGTGATCCACAGATAAATCTTTCCAAAAAGAGATAAAATGGTCGTTCTTGGTGAGACGGTCCACTGTAACCCATAACAAATTGTTCCCTTTGGATGTTTTCTGGAGGCCAGTGAAAAAGTACATAGTGATATTATCCCACGTCCATGCTGGTATGGGTAGCAGTTGTAATACCCCCCTAGGAAGATGTCATTCTACCTTTACTTGTTAACACACAAGGCACCTTTTAGTGTAATCATCACTCACCCTCTTCATGTTATCCCACAAATAATGATCACGAAGGTCTCTATACATTTTAGTGCTTCCCGGATGTATAGGAAAAGTAGAGCTATGAGCATCATCCATCAGTTCTTTTTTTATGTCTATAATAGATGGAACACATAGTCCTGTATGAAATTTCAATACACCTTCTTGAACAATATCAAAATTAGGAAAATTCATATCCTTCCCATCTTAAAACGTCTCCTACAACAAAAGATCTTCTTTTTGGGCCTTCTTGATCTTATCTAGTAATGAAGGATGAGAAATCAGTTGGGATAAGGTTGATGATGTCCCTTAACATACAATTCCCATGTCCAGTTTTATTATATCTTTAATCAAGGGTTCTCCTAGGATCCTCATTATTTCTAAAACTACAGGTTCATTCCTACTTAACACATCCGCAACATTGTTTTCTCATCCAGGGTGATAATGAATTGAAAAATCATAGTATTCAATATGCTCCAACCATCTCCTTTGTTTCATTTTCAATTATTTCCGCTTGAAAATATACATTAAATTTTGGTGGTCATTGTATATATCAAATTTCTAGCCCTAAAGATTGTGCCTACATATCATTAGAGAAAAAACAACTACCGCCAGATCTAGATCATGTGTAGGATAATTCTACTCATGTTTCATCAACTGATGAGATTCATAAGAAATTACTGTGTCATTTTTCATGAGGACAAAACTAATCCCTTTAAGAGATGAATCACTAAAAAGAACGAATCCTTCTTCGATAGAGGGTACTGTTAACACAGGTGCATTAACCAATATCTTCATCGGCTCTTTGAAACATTCCTTGCATTCCTTTATCGAGATGAAATTAACCCCTTTTCGAGTCATCATGGTTAGTGGATTAGAAATCCGTGAAAATTTCTTCACAAACCTTTTATAATATCCTGCTAAACCAAGGAAACTACGAATCTAAATTACTGTTGTTGGTTGAGGCCACTCCTCTATAACCATTGTCTTTGTAGGGTCAACTGAAATTCATTCATTGCTTACGACGTGCCCAAAGAAAGCCAATTGTTGTAACCAAAACTCAAACTTACTGAACTTTCCATAAACCTTCTTCTTCCACAATGTTTTCAAAATAACCCTTAGATGATCTTCATCCTCCTCATGAGATTTTTAATATATCAAAATATCATCAATAAAACTACCACAAAGTTAACAAGGTAGTCCTTAAAGACTATATTCATCAAATCCATGAAAGTAGAAGGAGAATTAGTCAATCCTAAGTGCAGAATAGTAAACCCATAATGCCCATATCGTGATCGGAAGGCAGTCATTGGAATATCTTTCTTCTTAACCCTCAGTTGACGATAACCAGATTGAAGATAAATTTTAGAGAATAATTGAGCCCCACAAAGTTGGTAAAATAAATCATCAATTCACGGAAGATGGTATTTCTTCTTTACTATGATCCCGTACAATTCTCTATAATCAATGAAAAGCTTCATTGATCCATTAGTCTTCTTCACAAAGAGAACTGGTGCTCCCCAAGGAGACACACTCGGTCAGATAAACCACTTCTCCAACAAGTCTTGGAGTTGTTTCTTTAACTTCTCTAGATCCACATTTTCCATTCTATATGGGGTCTTTGATATCGATTGAGATCTGGGAAAAAGTTCAATGGAGAACTATACCCATCTTTCTAGAGGAGGTCCAGGTAACCCCTTAAGAAATACGTCCATATATTACTGAACAATCAGAACATCATTTATTTGTATACTCCCATTTACTTCTTCATCATCACCAATTAACTCCATAAATAAGGCTATAGGAGGTGCCTGTAGACAAATATCTGGTCAGTATATCTCTCCGTGGAAGATAATTATAGGTCATTCATTCAATACTACATAGATTTCCATACCTCTACATTTTATCTTAGCATTATACTTTGAGAGCTCGTCCATCCCTAGTATAAAGTTGAATTCCATCATGGGAATGACTACTAGATTTATGATAAGATTGTGCTCACTAAAGTAAGCACTAGTGTCTATAAACCCAGTTGACACATGGATAATCCCACATAGAGTCTTGAATGACAAATCTACCTCTAGCAGTTCTGGGATTGATTCTATATTCTTGACAATAATGGATTAAATAAAGGAATGCGTAGAACCAGAATCAAACAATGTACTTGCTAGTTTTGAGAGGACAACAAGAGTACCTGCTATCACGTCATTCGGAGCTTCAACTTCAGTTGTTGTGATAGGAAAATCCTGACTTTTCTCCCCTGGCCATTGCAGAGGTTGATGGTGATTCCCCTCCAATTCCCTCGGATTTGGAGAGTGATTATAAAAGTGCCCAAGTTGTCCACAATTGAAGCATTGGAATTATGATAGGGCTAGAACCATATTTCCTCTGTCATTAGTGTTGCGGATTTGAGGCTTCACCTCACTACGACAATCCCTAGAAATGTGGCCTTCTCTTCCACACTTGTATCACTTGACACTTCCGATCAAGTAGTACCACGAATGCTTCTTCCCACATTTATTGCATGGGGAAAGTTGAATTTTATTTCCACCTATTTCATGATAAAATCTTCTTCCCAGGTTTGGTTCTAGAGATCTCTTCTTCTCATTAGATTTTTGAGACCACTCTCTCTCACCAAACTTTAGTTCGACATCTATAGCACTTCGAACTATTTCTTTATAGCTCTCATAGTCCCTGTTGGAAAGATTATTCCACTGATGTCACCATAGTCTACCAAAAAATCTAACAACCTTCCCATTAGGGTCCATGACAAAGCTTGAGGTATAACAGGAAAGACATCTGATGATCATCTCATAGATTCCAACAGATTCATTCTCTTTCTTCTATAGCCTGAGAAATTATTTCTCCGTTATCATTCACATCGAACGAGGGAAATACTTATTGAATAATATTCCCCTGGACTCTTCCCAATCGAAAGCTTCCATCTCCCCTCTTGGAATCGTGTTTTTGATCAGTGACCACCACTGATCAGATTCTCCATCTAGGAGGTAAACAGCAAGGGTGACTTTTTCTTGTTCCAAACAATGTAGTACAGAAAATATCTTTTCAATGGAGCTTATCCATTGTTCCACAAACCAATGGTTCAGTAGATCCAATGAATGTTGGTTGTCTTTAGTGCATAAAGGACTCGACAAAATGTTGTTCCCATCATGGTGATATCGGTCTCTCAGCTATATTCATGTTATATCAGATAACTTTAGTCTATTGGTTTATCGTTCGCATGAATGTTTCCATTCCGACTTCCATTGGAGGGTCATCTATTCATGGTCCATTGCGGTCACCATTTGCACAGTTCCACCTATTGCCCACCATTTTCTAAATGAATAAAATCATAGTGAGAAACTTGATTCAATTAAGAATATTTTAAATTTAAACGATTCTACATATTAAAACTTCATGCTTAAACAATTATAATTTTCTATAATCCTTTCATAATGATTCATAAAAATCTTGAGATTAAACAAACATATACGTCAAGAGTGTCGTAACCAAGAATGCAGCAAGGATCATTGTAGTGAACCAGTTCCCGTTCGAGTCTAGCTCAAAGCGGTGTTTTCGGGTTTTACCCCTGTGTACATCTGTGCCAGAGCCGCCTCTACCTATTCGTATCCAGACATGGATGTATTTTTTTGATAAACCACTTACTCAGTACTCACCAAAATACTAGGATGTTTTCCATATATTTAAACATTTCATGGGGTTATTACTAATGTTTTCATAGCCTAATTTCCATAAATAACTAAACATTCCTTTGATACCAACTATTACATCACCCCTTTTTATAACATAACTTTTCATTTCATTTTACAAAACCTAGGATCGTTAAGGTTTACTGTCTTGGAAACCAAAAAAATAATACATGACGACATAAAACATTCTTCTTAAACACTTGAAAGCCGTATTTATTGTTCATCCTAAGTTAATTACAACATCTTATAACCATGAAGTATACATCAAATGAAAGTGTGAGTAGAAGACCCAGTAAGGGAAACAAGAGAATCATTTTACATGTGACCATGGGATATATCAATAAAGTCATGATAAATAACTTTAAGGCATGATAAAGAGATCATAAGTCATATCATAATAAAAATAATGTGTTTCAGAACATAAATATGTGGATACAATATTTAACATAGACAATCATTTCCATATCACCATGGTTCATCCCCATGGTGTCATAAAAAAATTACCAAGGTTAGTCACCAATGCATTGTTAAAATGGTCATCTCTATAGATTTAGTCTTTACCCAATGCATTGGAGCACTATTAGGGAACACCCTTAATTTGTATTTACGATCATGTGACACATATATATCATCATAAATAATTTCATAAATAACCCATATAACATAAAATAAATGGCGTTCATTTCAAAGTCATAACATTTTAAAAATTTCATTAAAGATGTGATCTTGAAGTAACTTTAGACCAATAGAAATAGAAAGAGGTTATAATGTATTTAAAAACCATAATTTGAAATAGATCATTTTGATATATATGTGAATACCCCTATAGAATAAATAGTTTTGAGTATTCACTTAATGAAATAAAATAATTTGAGAAAAAGAGAGAGACATTTTGAGACAAAAATTTTGCAGCATAACGGCTATGTGATAGGGTTATAGAAAATATTGAAAAGAGATGGGACACTGGTCACCCACTCATATTGATCCATAAATTAGTCGAGGGATAGAATATAAAGGATATAAGAACATGGTAATGAAATTTTAAGGACATTCCATATGAAATGAAATACTTGAAAGGAAGACAAAAATTAGATTTCTCTTATGAAAAAATCAGCAGCCTAACAACGCCACATAAACATTCATAAAATAAATGATGAGAGTAAGAGGGGATAAATCATAATATGATCGTGAGAAGGGGTTTAATATGAAAGTAAAATAACATCCCAAAACATTATAACATGGGTATTAAATGAAATTAAATAAAAAATAGTACTTGAAAAGAAAGAGGGAGGTAGGATCCCTTACCTTGTCGAGTAGCTTCTAAATCCGGATGATTGGGACTCTGGGAGGCTTGAGGGGTCCTTGGGAGGACTCCTTGGGAGGTAAGGAGACCATAAATTAATTTAGGAGGATATTTGAATGTAAAGGATGAAATAATGTCTTGGTATTTTTAGGGGAAGTGATGGGACAAGGTATTAATGTCCAAGGGACACCTTGTTAGTGGTATCGGCAAAACCATGGGATTTCCCATGGTATTTTCCCATGGTATTGGTCACATGGGACACATAATACCTTATATTACTATTCATAAGTATACCTTAATTATTACATTATTATTATATCCTTAATGATGCCATTAAACACCTGAAACATTAAATTGATAATTCATTATTCACCTTAAATTCAACTTTTTCAGACAAATCCCAAAAAATAACCTTAACATAATATCGATTCTCGGAATTAAAAAATGAAATCCATTTTATAAAAATAATTTTATAAATAATTATAATTTTATTTTTAAATAAAAAACATTATTAACCTAAAAAAACTAATACTTAACTAATTATTTTGCAAATAGTTATTTACCAATTCTATTGAATCACATTAATTAATCAAGGTGCCTAAAATATATTAATTCTTTTTTAATTGAGATTACTAATCCATTTGTTCACATTACTAATCCTAAGCGTAAAATCACTATTCAAAATTTACTATTCACCAAAAATTATCTTGATCTTATTAAACTCTAAATTTATTACTGAACACATTTGCCGAAGGGCATTTTTTGAAAATCCTCAGACATCATTAATTATTGATGGTTTACATAAATATTTTAAAATATCCTTGTTTAAAAATTCATCCATAAGATACATACTATTTTTATCCAGATATCTAAAAATTCACAAACTTCACCATAGGAAGAAATAACAATTTTATTTATCTAAAATGATTACAAAAAGTAGATACGGTCTCGTTATATAGCCCCTTATAACACAAGCATATTACCTAAGTGTAAGGTGTGATAAGGTCAGAGAATCTGAGGGAGGCTCAGATAAAATTTCCCTAGTAGTAATCTTGCCAAATTTGAACTTCTCCCCTAGGCGATTCCTTTCAAGCTTGACACAATGGAGTTCGGCCTCGGCTTCGTCCGAAGAGAAGCCCAAAGATGCCACATCCTTCCCAAGATCTGATAAGTGTGCTTCATTTAGATAGAGTCTACTGGATGAAGGCATCGATTCTTCTTTCGACATTAACCATTAACATCTTTATTAAATCATTAAGAGTAAATTAATACAATATTCAAAAATAATGGGTCATTACAACATGCACATGAACTTTGTTATGAATAATGATTTGAATGATCTAATCCTATGTTTTGATTTATAAAATTTAATTTGGAAAATCTTTTATATTGTATTTATATGTATTTATATAGTTTTTTATCTTTCATTTATTATTGCAGTACAATCAAACCCCCATAAAGAGACACTTTAAATCCTCAGGAGAGAGTTTCTGATAATTTTATATGGGTGGGAAATCAAATTAATCAATGTCTTATAAAGTCCATAGTAAGAAAAGTGAAATACCTTGAGAAAAGAGAATGTGTGGGTTCGAATCAGCCTCAGTGGTTATTTCCATTACCATGTTCATAGAAGGACTATTCATAGAGACTCATCCACTATAAGAAACCAATTTTCTATTGTAACAGTGATCCATAATAATAAAGATTTTATTTGGAAAAGATAGATATTATCTCAGAGTTTATCAAGAATATTAATGATGATAATGTTAATTGACCCTCCTTTATTCTATAGGTTCCCATCAATAATGTGTGGGAATCTGTAGTCTATAAAAATAAGCATTCGATCCTCAATGGGAAATATTTTAAGGAGATGTTTTCTTAGAATCTATAACCAATATTGTTGTGTCATGTTAAATCACATGTGATTGTAAAATTATACCAACAAAATTTGTGCTCAATAGATTCTAAAAATGGATTCTCAATGGAATTCCATCGTGACATATAGATTCTCATTAGTAATCATTTGATTAATTTCCAATTTTGACTAGGATCTCACGGTTTGATATCAGATTTTTTGATGTGTTTTGGGTACTTTTTTCTTTTTAAACACTTCTTCATGGTGTCATTATAGGTTATTCCCAATTATTTATTCATATTTTCAATGAATGGTATAGATTATTAGTTTTTCAATTGGAATATTTTATGTATGCATTGTAAATGTTTACTGAAAACTAAGGAAGATCCATGAAGAATCATTGTCTAGTGTAGATCCCATAGTTTCGAAAAAATTGCCTAATGGTTATATCACAATGTTGGGACAAACCTTGTCTCCCAGCCACATGGTTTTTCTTAAACCATGCAGTTCTAGGTTTTGGCACTTATTGGACCCACAATTTTTCTGGAACCATGAAAAAATAGGCTTAAAACCATGCAAGGATGCTAAAATTACTGATAGTATGAGTTCTCATAGTTTTACCATTTTATTGGAATTTGTGCACCTATCCATGAGAATTACCCCTTATTGAAGTGAACTGTTTATGTTTTTCACATAGTTTGGCCAAACCATTCATCCAAACTTTGAAGCTATTTATTTTGAGGTTAAATGATCATTTTACCCACCAAAACCTGATACCATATGTTCCTTTATCTCATTCATCCTCCAGTGGATATGTTTTTTCATTATCTATGATATCTCTACACACTCCGGTTTTTGTTTCACTTCAAGGTCCACTTCTAGTGTTTAATTCGAGATCTAATGTAATCAGTGGACACATTAGGGAAAAAAACGACCCACTTTACTCCTATCAATGTTTTTTTTAAAATCCGTAATTCTATTTAGTTTTATTATCATTCTTCCTATTTCTAGGTTATTGGAATATTTCTTATATATCTCCCTGCCCACTATGATTCTAATGATGATATCATGCAACATGTCATTTATATCCTTGAGGTAGGTGGTCATGTTATTTTCCCCCTCTGTTTTTTTGTTTCATAGATTCTTTGTTTTTCCTCACAATGTCTTTCGTCGATCTTCACCTCTGAAATTATTTCATTATATAAAATATATTATTGAACCATAATATATTCATTCAAACCATTGTTTTTATGGTAATAAGTTGGATTACTTGTTTATGCGGACCCATGGGGTGTGCCAATTTAAACTACCCTCCTCAGTTAAAAGTGAATAAAATCGTATTTCCTCCAATGTTTTTTACATTGATTTTAAGTGAAATTTTCCAAGCTATATAAATGTCTCATTAAATCCAATTATACTTATAAAGGATTTTATTTAATATAATTGGAGTTTCACATGTTAGGGAATTGAAATATGACCATGGATATTTATAAACGATGATTGAGTTATGAAATTTAATTCCCATGTTATGTGGAATCAAAAGTACTTGATTAAATAGAACAAACCTTTTTGAATTTGTTTTATTTAATTAATTTTTTTCAATATAAGGAATTCTTCATGATGGGTTGTTTTTATTTATGAAATTTATTAGATTGTTTGAGATTTTTTTAATTTGTGGAAAGACCACTTCATCTTAACAAGTTTTGTTAAATAATCATAATCAATTAAAATTCCGTTTATGAACATAAACATGACTCAGATGAAAAATGGGAGGTAATACCTCATGTGTGATATTATAGTATTTCATTCATTATATATATGTATAATTAGGATTGATTAATATTTCACCTATGATATATTTAATTTTGTCATATATAATAAATGTGATATCCCAATTATATGGGATTTGAATGATGATAATGGTTCAGTTGAGGATGAAAGTGTCATGATCCCTTACATCTGGTGCTATGTATGGAATCTTGCACAAATGATACTAGTAATTTGTCAGCATAAGGTGTCAAATTATCATTTTATAATTTTTCCATAGAGGCACACATTCCATATTGAGTGATTAGCTTGACATCCCACATTCATTATGAGATGTCGAAATTATACCCTATGGAATGAGGTTATAGGTATGTTAGACTAGTTATGGATTCCTATGTTATGCCCCTATACAACCAGAAACTTGTATTCCGGGTATATGGTCAGTTACAACTACACGTACTTGGTGTAGAACTGAGGATGCAATAAATAATTAAACTATATGTTTATTACACTATATATATATAAATATACATATCATGATCAACTAAATTCTTTCTACAATGAGCCAATGTATGTAGATACTCTCATTTCCCTATAAGAACCTCGGAAAGATTTTTTTTATTTATTTTTATTTATAAATTATCAAATATTAAATACACATCTTTTAGTTATGATCCTTGCATGGATTACACATAGACACTATTAGTGGTGCCATACTGATATTTTTATTTCATACCGAACTCGGTCTACCTTTATTTCTAGAGAATATTTTCTCTCTATTGGTAATTGTAAGGTAATGATCCAAGATACATATTATTCGATATGCTTCAATATAATTTGATCTTAGGATAACAGGACCAAAAATTCACTTAAGACTCTACTTTAGATGATTTTATTCTTTATATACATTTTCAGTAGCATTATTGTATTCTTGTTCCCCCAATTAATTTTTTTATTAGCATTCCACGTATTGATGTCTCATACTATTATTTCAGACTTTTGATTTTATATTTAGTTTCTCTATTTGTTAAATATATCCAACTACTTATGTATATGCATTTTATACCCTTCTGTTGTTTATTGATCATATCTTTTTATATGTGTTTCTACTATTAGATACTATTCAATTTATCCTTTAAGACATTTTGATAAGAGGGCATAATTTTCCCATTACACTTCCTTTACACCATTGATACTAGTAGTTATCACCTGGCATATGAGGAGACACGCTTGAGGTCAATTGACCCACCAGATCGAGGAATGGGTTATGTGGACCCCATGTCCATAGGTAAAAAATTTATATCAGATCCATTTTGTTCCATTGAATTACTATTTAGGATTTAGGCATGAGTCTAAGAGTTAAATAAATTTTTAATTTGACCATGTTCCTAGTCATAGATAACTGATGATCATGGGAAACCAAAATTACTTTTTATGGGTAGTTGATTTAATGATTAATCCATTTATTTCATATATTCTTTTACTATTGGGTGAAACACTTGTTTTATGATGTTATCAGTATTGGTATGATTGAAATTATGATTTCATTACTTGTCCTAGTCAAATGTGGTGTTCTCATTACTTCAACCATCCTCTTAGATACAATATAATTAATATGACATGTATTTTACCATACCGCATTTATTTTTATCATTAATTTTCAACATTCATATTTATTGTGCATTGAAATTGTGTTAAATTGTGATGAAAATTATTGTATGGATAGTAAAACAAGATTGATATTCAATGGTCCTTCTGTAAACTGAAATTTTTTCCAAAATGAGATACACATGTCAACCTAAGTAGTCAATTATGGAATGTTAAGCTCTTAAAAAGTTTCTACTTTGGGATGGAATGTGTTATTTTGTGGGTAATGTGTAATTTATATTATTTTTAATAAGGATTATTGTTCCTCCTAAATAAAAAAATGGTAAAAAAATTCTGCCAACCACTTTGTGAACTTCCAATACAAATTTTTTTTTTCCAAAATTAATATGACATATAATATATGAATATCCATAAAATATATAACTAACACATTGATTTATACCTGATACGGGACTTATTAGTGGGTAGTAGGGTATTACATACATTATTATAGCCATTACATGACTATTCTACTATCTAGACCAGGCTTTCCAAGAAACTACAGAGGTGCGAACATTCTTATGAGAAGGCATGGTACATGTCTGGATTTATTAATGTTAATATTTTAAATTTCATAAATATTTTATGAGGAATATGTTGGGAATTGTTGCATTATTTTGTGACGACATCCTCTGGTCACACACTCTAAAGGTGTTGACTATTATACTCATGAGTTGGAGGAAAATAACAATCCAATGATTTCTCTTACAGTGACACCCATTACGACTTTTTTAGTTTCAGATTTGGGTATTTATGTGTAGTTTTATTGGGGATTTCAACACATGTTTTATAATTTGTTCATTCAACCTACAATTATCATGATAGAGTTGACATGATAGATTAAACAAAAGTATCCTCCCACATTCTTGTCGGATGTTAGGCCACATGCTACAGACTCATGGATCAAAGACATTCTTCAAATATTTGAGCATCTAGAGATTCCAGCATATTTGGATGTTCATTTTAGATGTGTATATGCTATGTGATTATTTTAATAGGTTATGGGACGTTATTACCCATTATTGTGAGCATATAAATATCGTTTGGGTGGACTTTCATAAATTCTTCTATGAATATTTAATTCCCTAGTCTCTATGGGATGATAGAGTTAGCTATTTCATGATTTATCCTCTTGAAATTATGTCTGTCATGTAATAAACATCCCGTTTTACAGAGCTGTAGTGGTTCACTCTTACTCTAGCTGGTGATGATATCATGAATACTAGTAATTTCTAGTATATAATAGTTTACCCCATCTAATCACATTTCAATGTTTTAAGGTTGACAAATATTTTTGAAATAGTCAACTGAAACCTTATTATAGATTGTTATTTGAGTGAAGTTAATTGTGTAAGTAATAGATGTTTGGAATATAGAGCTATCAGAACCTATTAATTTGGAAAAAAGAGGCATTTTGAAGATACTATATAGGTTTAAATATTCAAAATCCTCATGCAGACATATTTATTGTTTCTCACTAGTGTGGAAAGCAGGGACACATGAGATATCTGTGTGTGCGAGAACCAGTAGAATACATTGGAAATGGTAGAATGGTTTATCACTAGAATTTTAGTAGATCAATTCCATTAGCACCTAGTGATCTTGAATCATCCCCCAAACCTTGGAACATAGTGTGGTCACCTGGATTATAACATGTAGGATATAGGAATGCCACTGAATGATCTGGTTGAGGTGGCTATAGAAGAAGATGTTGTATGACTTATAACACTGAGTACTATAAGAGAAATCATGCTCAAGACAATCAGAAAATTTCTCAATTCTAAAATACATTTTAGTTCAATGAATTATATCTTACCCCATAGGATATAATCGAGAGAAAATATATTTTATGATGTAAAATTATAGTATTCTAAAAATTAGTGTCTTCTTTTTTGATATAAGAATGTCTTAGTTATTTGTATCTAGGGATATCACTGAGAGCATGGTCCACGTAATCATGCAGTTTCATAGAGTTATGATTCAATGCAAACAGTACATTATTCGGTCATAATGGCTTCATTATTTGGATGATTGTAACATCAATATATTGAGATAAATTTTTTTTTGAATATATTCAACCTATATATGATGGTATTTGAACTAATCATCGTGATGAACCGTTTAGTTCCATATCAAGACCTTGTTAAATTCTATCATCAATGTGTGATGTTCACATCACCACTAGGTATCATGAATTTTCATAACGGTTAATAGTTTTTCATTGCATATAGTGCTATACCCGAGGAGTATATTCAAGGTAATTTGAATGATAGGATTTCTAGTAATTTCCAAGAAAAACATGGGTTATGACCTATAATTTTACCTCATGTAGTTGGTATTTTTAGAGATTATTTATCCTGAAATACATTATACTATACCTTCAGTTAAAGAGGTAGTGTTCAAAATTGATTTAGAGAATTGAGTATCCCTTGTGACTATTCCTCCTAATAGGATATAACCTAAGGATATTATAGATCACAAGAAACACTAAGACGAGTGCCTAGTTCTTGTCAGGTCCCCATAGATTCCTCACACAACTTTTAGGAGAGCCTATAAACTATATGAGTGCCTAGTAATTCCATTCAGACAAACAAACACACCTATGATTTTCTTGGAAGTTATGATTTTTCTTATGCAGTCATTTATGGATTTATTAATGGTAGTCTTTATTGAAAATATCTTGGTGTATTCAATCTCCAAACATGAATATGAAAATCATTTTGAGAACTTGTTGAATATTTTGAGAGAGCATCATATCAATTCCAATCATAGTAAATGCCACTTTTGGGATGAAAAATTCATCTACCTGGGGAACACCATCTCATACATAGTAGTTTCAGTTTACCCAATGAATTTGAGAGATATATTTCCCTAGGAGGATCCCATAAACTTCATCAATATTCATTGTATCTTGGGCCTAGTTGGGTATTATAAAAGATTTTTCCAAGAGTTCTGACAACATAAAACACTACATATGGTCTTAATATCGGTTTGAAATTTATATAGTGAAAATATTGTGAGTTATCCTTTTAGGAGTGGATGGAAATATTCGATTCAGTGTCAATATGTAGTCTTCTAGATCTAATAAAGAGTTATATTGTATACAATGACACATCAGGTATTAAGATACAAGATGTTATGATGTAGGATGTGCAAGAAGTTATGTATGATTCTCATTAGTTGAGGCCCCATGAGTGGAGTTACCTGACCCATGACCTTGATTTAGAGGATGTTTTCCTTCTATATACTGATAGATACACAAAGTAATTGGAGATTATTTTATGGTGTTCAATAAACACAATGTCCTCATGTCTATCATTACATAAGTAGATATGAATCTAAAGGAATTTTTGTGGCTTTAGTAACTCTAGTTGTTAGAATTTTTAAATTTAAAAAATGCACGGTAATGGAATTGTAGTCCATGATTCTCTAAGACAGGTGACTCAGAACAATATTTTTCAATATTGAAGTAGATAATTGAAGATTATTGATTTATTATAAAGGTAGTATGTTGAAATTAATGAAGATCATGGTCCAAAATTCCTTTCTAACCGTATTGTGACTTCGACTCTTATGAAATAGGTACGTATGAGGAAACTATATGACTATTAAAGGATTGTAATAATGGAAATAATCTCAACTTATGAAACATTTTTAGTTTGGGCCTCATATAGGGATGATTTCTAATTATTCTATGGGTGTGTATAAGTCCAAAAAGACATCAAATATGAGGTATTTTTGTAATTCCATAATTAATCATGCGAGATTCACCCTGGTATCACCAATATTTATTAGGATCAATGTTGTCAGAATTGGTGGACTAGAAAGAAATGATATATTTCTAGCTTAATCACTCGATGTTATACATGTATGCTGAAAATGCCAAATTATCAACATTTGGAAGGAAATTTATTCCGATTGTACTTTTCTAATTTGAAATGGGATGATTCTTCAATAGACATCATGACTGGTCAGCCTAGATCACATCATGGAAATGCTATAGTATGTGTTTTTGGTGATCGTCTAAAGATGGTCAAATATTTCTTTCTATTGCAAGACTCATTCTCAGTAAAAAATCTAGGATGTAACTACATCAAAGAGGTTGTTCATCTTTATGGAGCCCCATGTTTTATTATTATTTCTATATATACTTGTTTTTGACATAGATTTAGAAGGGGTTGTAGAAGGCCTTTGGAATGGTGGTAAGTCTAAGCATGGGTTATCACAAATTGACTGATGGAAAAACAATGTTCATGATTCGGGTTCAATAGGACAAGATCGAAGCATGTGTCATTTAATTTGGGGGTTCCTCAGAAAAAAAAAACATTCCCCTTATGAAGTTCACATATAATAATATCTTTCAGGATACCATTAATATGTCACAGTATGAAGCTTTATATGGTAAGAAATCTTTCTCACCTTTCTTACAGCTAGAGTTAGGGGATATCACACATTTAGATTTTTGGAACTATATTTTTGTTCAAAATAATACCCCTTTTTGATTTTATGCATTTCACGTGACATTGGAAAAATTTCTTTATATATATATCTGTGTGTGTGTGTGTTAAAAAAATAAGACCAAAATCATTTCACCCGACATATACTTGAATTGCGCTACATTGATTAACCACATGGCTTAAACAACAGATAATACATACTTGGAATGTGTTACACGTGGCATTGACTTGGCGTATGTTACACACAACAAAAAGTTTCTATAAATGATCATTTCATTATAACTATTTAAAAGAGATAATTTTAACCAAGTCATTAAACATTGTAATATTAATAGTAATAGATAATTTTAAAATATTCTTTTATATTGTTTTATAAGAAAAAATCATCACAGAAAATATAATTTTTTGAAATTACCATATATGTTTAAAAATAATATTTTCTTAAAAAAAAATATTTCATGTCCTTATGTGGAAAATATTAAATTTAATTTTAACAATATTTGTAAATATAAATTATTAAAATAAATTTCATTTTATAATAAAGTGTAAAATAATTTTATTAGGGTGATTTTTTATGAGAATCTTTATATTGGGATAAATAGTAAAAATGTTGCTTTTTTAGTTAAACTGTGTTTTCATTTAAAAAATATTAGATGTAAATTCTATTTTAAATTTCTTTTAAGGTCACAATAGATCAATTATACAAATATTAACACATTTTTGGTAATTTAAATCAATTTCACGTGGAAATTTAATATAAAAACTAAATAAACATTTGACCTTCTTTTTACATTATAAATAATAATTTCATCTCATCTACCAGACTAGTATTAATCTTAATTTTCCCACTTATATGAATTAAATTTCAAAAATAATACATAAACCATTTTAATAAGTATAATATTTAATATCTAATCATATGAATTTTATTTTTTACGAAGAAATGTTTTAATGGTTAATAAAATTAATCACTATCATTATTTTTAAATTAAGCTTTATTAAGGACTAAACCTTTATCATATTGACCCCAGTGGAATAAAAATTCATACAATAAAAATTTATGTAATAAATTAATCTATAAACCTTATATTATTTATTTTTGTTAGTTTTTAGGACTATTTTTAGGTAAGAACATGTGTACACAAAACTTGTTTTTAAAAATTTCAAGTTAGTCATTTTCCATCTCTATAAAAAGACACCCCCAGTAGCACATATTCACAACTCTAAAACAACTTTTGATCAGATAATATCTTCCAAATACACATCCCAAAATCTCAAACTTTATATTAGATAACTTACATTGGGAATAAGTGAATCGAATAAATCCTTTTGGTACAAACCAAAATGAGTTTCCTGATTAAGTTGTAATTCCTTCTCTTAAACACCTTTATTTAATTTTCCTTCTCCATCCCATATAGTAATTTTATTTCATGGTTTTATAACAACACCAGTATAATAAATATAATAGGTTGTTTTTACCCTAATTTTGTTATCCTACACTTACACACACCTCCAAATAATAAGAAACAAATATAATTGTTACCTATTTGGTGAACCACTATCTCACAACATGAATATTGTTCATTTTTTTTGTCAACAACTCTCATGGTGGAAATTATGATGGAAAATATGTCAATATATATTACATATTTTATTTTTTATGACTTTAATCTAATTTATTACAATTTATAATTGATATATGTGGCACATTCCATTTTGTGTTAATATGAAAATTGTTTCTGAGGAAGTGTGGACAACTACGCCCTCAAAGCAATATGATTCATTCATACAGTACATGGAATGTTTTAAGGATGAGTATAGTGAATATATATGATATATATTATATCATAATCCTAATTTAATAAATATATTAATATATAATTTTCAATAACATGTTTTCCTTTAATAAATTAATAAAATAATAAACAACATTACTACGTACGTATGGCTTACCTTCTCCGAGAATAATATATTCTGTTTTATACTTATATATTATATATATTAATATAATAAAAATATAGTGTATATATATTATTTTTAAAATATGTTATATATTATATAATCATCGTAAAATTATAAGGACAAATGATATAACAAATTGGAACACTTGCGAAGAACAAAGTGTAGATTGTCCAAAGTGAAACCATAATAAATGATGGTTAACAAGAGTGAAATAAAAGGTCATAATCTGACAATATATAGAACTATATATACTAAAATGGTTCTTTAATGGATGTATAATAAATTTATATTTATTATAATGTTGGTTTTAATGGGTATGAAGAGAGTAAATAAATAATGAAAGGGGATTTCAACTCACTTTTTATTTTAGTGAGATACAACCTATATATGCCACTCATTTTTTTGTGAAGTATGTACATAGTTTGATTGTATTAAATTTATCTTATAATTAAATTAATTTTTATTCACATTTCAATTTTATAATATTTAATTCATGGATTATATGTTTCATATGACACCTAATCGGTGAAACTATTTTGTAACAATTTTCCTTCATTGGGACTTATATTTTATTATGTACCTAAATTCTCATTCAATGTGTATATAATTAAATTTTAAATGTTATATCATGTATGTAGTTATTTTAATGATATTTTAATTTTTGGGTAATTTATGCTTCTAACATGGCGAGTAAGATCACATCTTACCATGTTATAAGAGTTTATAAAGACGATCACATCAGTTTTCATGATTGTTTATTTTTATGCTTGCATTGATGAAATATTATGATCCATATCTCACTAAAATTAAATAATTTAATTCTAATATGGGTTTTCATGATTTATTCATATATTGGTGCCATTTAATCCACTCGTTATTATATAATAAAATAAAAAATTGTACATTATGATATCCCAACTTTATCCTCTCCTTAGTCCGAAATCAGTGTTCTTTTAAAACAGTGTTCCCTAAAAAGGGTTTCCATGAATATTATACTAATATCATATGATTTCTAAAATAAATTTTTACCCATTTTTTTTATAAATTATTTCATTGGAATCTTCGTGTCACTTTCCAAACGAGGTATTCTTCGATCTTTTTTACAATACAAAATGAATATTCATAAATCGTACGACATGTATTGATTTATCATTCTCATTTATATGAAGCATCCATTACAAGATTTGATGGTTTATTTTTAAAAAATTACATTATAAATAAATTCAATGAAATGGATTTCAAAAAGTTCTCGTGACATTTTTATAAAATTTTAATGTAATTTTCAAGGAATGTTATTTTCAAAGGCATTTATCAAGCTATTTTTTTAGTGAAATGGGTTTGAATGAATTTTAACGATTCTTTTATAAATTTTCATGGAAAATTTATTTCACAATGTTTTAAATATTATTTTATAATTTTTCATGGAAAATGGTTTTCAAAATTATTTCAAGACTTATTTAAATGTATGGGTAGTATTTTCAATAAAATGGGTTTTCAAATCTTTTTCATACATTTTTTAATAGTTTTCAAGGAAAATTATTTTCAAATTGTTTTCAATATTATTTTATAATTTTTCTAGAAAAAGTTTTAAAAAATATTCTCATTCCTTATTTGTATGGTTTCAAAGACATTTTAAAAAAATCATTTCCAAAGGTTTTATGTTTTAAAATGAAATTTTTAATGAATAATGTATATTTTTCTCATGATATGTTTTCAAAATATCTTTCAAAATTATTTCCCATATATGTTAACATCAATTGGTGTTACTATATTTTTCTAGGTAAATTTTTCAATGTTACCATTCCTATTATATCTCTAAAAGGATTATGCATTAATGGCATGATTTTGAGTAAACCTTTTTCTCATTCACAGTTTATATAATTTTGAATCCCAATTCATTTCAAGGGTTACATTTAAGATTAAATTATTATGATAAATGTATTATTCCAATGTTTATTATTAGATAAATGTATTTTATAGACATTTCATTCCCTTAGTTATGATATTATTATTTATGATCTTGTGTAAAATAATTCTATGATTTAATTATTAGATGGGTGGAACCTATATTTATATCCAATGCAATGGGAAAATATTTATATATATTCAGATTGATAGGGTTATAATGAGAAACAAAATTTTTTGAGTAGTATATTGTTGTAACAACAAATTAGACCAGTTCAGAAAAACATGGCAAGAATGAGGATTTAACTCAATTCCATATAAAAATCTGAAATGTGGATTGAACATGAATCTGTAATATAGGGATTGAATGATGAGTGAACTCAGTTAAGAAATAATTGGTTGGAATAGGGTGTGAACCATGTTTAGTAATGGACTTGGTCCACTGTGATGGGCTTGGTAGCAATGTGTTTACTACTATGTAAATAATTATTATATGGTTATGTATTTTCAAAAATTCCATTTCGTATACCTATGGTATTATTTCAGGGATTATGTTTTGTTTATTATGATTCACTTCTTATGAAACAGAAATATTTATTATAATGTCTAATATACAGTGTTTGATATTCAAATTTTATGATCATGTTCCATACCCTTTGGTTTATGTTATGTTCAAACATTTCCATTATTTACCATAACTGAGCATCTAAGCTCTTCCCTTTATAATGTTTCTATTCCCTTGGTAATTAATAATGGTTTTATGTTGATGTACTAAAGGTGGAAATATTTATGGGGAATCTTCATTATATTACACCAGGTTAGATTATTATGTTTTCATGTAACCAAACACATTAATCTCTTATAGTCCCTGGGAATGTATTTATCTATTAAAGAGAATATTCATATAAAAATATGTAATATCTATTTTTTAAGCCTAGACCCCTATATTTTTTATCAATGGAATGGTTTAGTTAACCATTTAAATCATGGATTATAAAATCTTAGTGAGATCCCTACGTATATTTCTATGGATATTTTTTGGTATGTCTCCAAGGATGATTATAAAGAAGAATTATCATTTATGAAAATTTCCTAGAATTGTGTCAAAGGATGTGGTAATTGGTTTCCTAAAAATTCATCCACAAATAGATACTACAAGTGGATATGGATCAATCACAGATGTACATAGGTTTAAAAACATCAACAAGATATTCTGTGTTTGAGACATAATAATCTAGTACCCAACAATGTGACTTGTTGAACACCTAGTTTGACACTCATGTGGGATAGTTATTGGAAATTGACAAACACATTATTAACCATTATAAGGAATTTAAATATATTTTGGCTATGAAGAACCTTGGATGAACCAATTGATTCACTAATTAAGGAAGGAGTTTTGATTTATACATTATATAAGTAATTATTTTCACATCTATTTCATTTTATACTATAATGGGAAATGCTCACACTATGCATCTGTTTTTTTCAATGGAGTGAACTGGAAGGAACTAGATTATGGTTGAATGGGATGGAAGAGATGCTGATGAAATTTCATGTGTGTTGATCAATAAATTGAATGATGTTTTGATTGTTACTAATTATTTTTCATGGAACAAGATTAAGAATGTATACATGATCCAACTCTGAGACTCACTGAGGAAGAAAATGAAGGGGTTCACAAAGATATAGAGTAATGAAGACCATGAAACAATGAATATATGGTTTTCTTTTGTGACCTTAGTGTGGATGTAATAACCTATCTGAATGTCTTGGAAGAATAATAATTGTTTTTTAATATGGAAAAGAAGGACAAAAGCAATGACTATAAGGTATCAATTATTATTATGGTTAATTAAATAGATCAACATATCGTCCTCCATAAGACATCATTTATGGTTACGTTTTTTATTTGTGTAAAAAAATCATTATAAAAATCAATGTGTCACTTGGAATGCTCCGGAAGAGGACCAGCAAGGTGGTATGAGTAGTTGTTATATTTTTTATGATGATAAAACTATATGTGAAATGTAAAAAATAGATAGTTAGGGTATAATAGGATAACATATCATTATTAATTGAATAAGGATGAAGTGGACTAATAAATAATCTAATGTATTTGTGTTCAAAAATATATTATATGAATATTTAAATACATAATGATTTTTCATTTAATGTTTTTATCTAATTATATACAAGAATACGTTGAATGGTTACTATGAAAATAAAAAATTATTTAGTAGACATGTAATTTCCATAAAATACACATGATTTAATTGAAATATAATCCTTAATGCGATCCTTATGTTAGGATATTTTTTTCGATAGTTATCTGTTGAATATGAATAACTAAGATGGGGGGTACTAATTACCTTTGAACTAATTAAAGAAATGTTGACAAGTAGTTCATTCTATCATGGATGATGTTTAAAAATTCACGGATTTATGGAATATATCCATTAATACTTGGAATAAGGAATAAATCATGTTTTCCAAAAGGTTTTATGGTAATTCAGGATGTTAACATGTCCCAAGGGAACTTACCATGGGGGTATTAACATGTTTGTATTATGAAAACCAATATGTACTCTATGATATATGGGGGATAATTGTTATACTGATTTTCTAAAATTCATTCTATGGATTTGGATTTTCATCTTCCAGAAAGGGTGATATGGTTATCTATTCATGAATAGTTTATGTTAAACATCATAGAAGTATTTATGTGTAGATATTGTATTAAAAACCATGGTTATACAGATATTTAAAAATTAATCTTATTTCAAATATTTCCATCATATTATTGAAATATTATTATTTTGGTTGTATAAAATAGAATTGTGTATTTTTGTTGACAACCAATCATATTTGGCATGTTCGCGGGTCATTAAACCATGTCTCATGGAAGACAAAGATTTCAGACCTACACTTCCCCACAAAATGATTCAGTTATGTATAATTATTTTTGATGCATTATTATATATGACGAAACTATAGTGTTATTTTATATTTTTAGAGATTAAAACTATTTATTATTTAGAAAATCTAAAGATAAACATTTATACTAATAAATCATTTACAGGAATTAGTATATTCTAAAAGAGAATATTAGTTATTTAGACATCAATGTGAATTTTTGGACACCCATTTCTCAATGTAATGGATGATTTATAAATAGTTAAAATTAAAACCAAATAATGAAATATCATTATATAAATTTATCATGTCTGTATAGTATTTTATATATTTGGTCAATTAAATAATTATGGAAATTTAGTGTAATGTAAAAAATGTCTTAATACCAAATTTGTTTTGGTAACAATGGTCTTATAAATTATTATAGATTAATGTCATTGAGGTCCTCAACATTTCAATGATCATTAACTTTTTTTTCTTTGATGACCCCAATCACTCCCTATAAATATTTTCTCTTTTACTCCATTTAAAATAATCACACCAAACCTATGTTTCCGAATGTGGAAAACTAGTTACATATTACTTTGGGTAACTGTTATTGTCCCAACATTCTGTTTTAAGAGAAATTTTAGAATTAATTTTTATGTTGTTGGTTTTTATTAGTTAAACATTCGAGTATTATACTTTCAGTAACCCATATGAATATCGAGGGTGAAATTATTTTTATGGGGGTTGACTATAACACCCCATGATTTTGTGAATTATTATCATTTGAATTAATTTTTATTTTATGATATTTTTCATTTCATGTGACCTTGGATATAGTTATATATATATATATATATATAAGAATACTAATTTAGAAATTCCTTTCTCATTGATCTATTTTTTCTTATGCGACATGTAATACTAACTTGTCTTGTGCGACACACAATAGAGATGTCACTTGCACTACCCACAACATAGACATGGCGTACGTTGCGCACTACACTGAGTTTCTATAAACCATCATTTTACTATAATATTTTATTGAGATAATTATATCCTAGAAATTAACCATAATATTTTTAGATGTAATAACTACATGATTCAGTTATAATGGTTTGAATGAAATAAATCAAATTGAAAACAAAGGATATAAATTCTCGTAAAGACATCATATGTTTAAAAAATTTATTTTCTAAAATAAACAACATTTACTGGCCTTCCATGAAAAGTAAAAAATGTTATTGTAGGCACATTTAGAACATTAATATTGAAAAATAAACATATTTTTTTTCAATTTATAAGGCCGAAATTAGATTACATTGAATATTTGGGAATTTTCTTTGAAATATTTTTTTATAAATAGTGAAAAATGTTGTGTTTTGGTTAAAAATTAGCTTCATGTTTAAATGATTCATAAGGTTAATTTATACATAAATGTGTATTAAGGTCAAATTAGATCAATTATACATCTATGAATACAAATTATATCATTATTATCTATTTCAATTTGAAATTGTATATAAAAAATTAATAAACATTTCAAATTTTGTCTACTTTAAAAAACATGTAATTTCATTTCATCTATATGATTAGCAATAAACCTAATATTTCCACATCAATGAATTGAATTTCCAAAAAACAACATACACAATTAAAATCATTAATATTATTTTATTTTAAATATATAATTTTTATTTTTTGAAAAATTTAATCATATAAGTTATTAAAGTAATCACATCAAATACGGCCAAATTAATCTAAATTAGGCTATAAACCCTAATATTAGGGTCTCAAATTCCATATCCACATTTCAAAAGAACAATTTATGGCCTATTTTGCCCATTATACTTCCATTCCCTGTTTACGATGGTTTTTAATGACTGTTTTTAGGTAATAACATTTGTATACCTAACTTGTTTTAAAAAAATCCAAGTGAGTCATTTTCCTTCAATATAATTCGAAATCCCATCTCCCACTTCTTCAAATAGATAAAACCTATTAAAATCATTAAATATATTCCCAACACACATAACAAGTTCCCTCCCTTCATTCTATAATCCATCACATCAGTAGAAGGAAATCAAATGGATAATTTTTGCACATACCAAAAGGAGTTACCAGTTAAGAGGCAACACCAACTCTCATGATCCTTACTTTTATTTTCAATCTTCACCCCTAAAAATTATTTATGTAATTATTTATTTAACAAGATTACTAAGTATAGAATATTTTTTTAATCTATGGTTTCAAACTATACCTACTCACGCACCTCTATCAAATTGGTAATGAACATATTGTTTATGTGTATGATGAACTACATCCTCACTAAATTATTATTTTTTGTTTTTTCCATTAACCCATCTAATGGAAAAATATATGATGTAAAATCAATTTATATATGTTATATATTATATTTATTATTTATTTTTATTTTTATTTCTTTTTATAGAATATATATTTTTTACCATCAATTTTGTGTTAATATAATAATTTAATTTGAAGAAGTGTGACTATCGCCACCTCAAAGAAATATGATTCATTAATACACTACATGTATTGAATTAAAGATGGGTTTTGTGAATATATATGAAAAATATTAGATCATAAATCTAGTGTAATAATTATATATTTATATACATTTATTTCAATGTCATTATTTCTTTCAATATGATATGAAAATCCGAAATAGCGTTCGTGCATACTTACAACGTACTATCTTCATGATTGGTGTATTCTATTTTTTAATTATATATTATATAGATTATTATAATACACATATATTGGATATAAATTATATTTATATAATGTCTTACATTCTGCAATTATAATATAATTATATGGACCATTGGTATAACAAATTAAGACACATGTGAAGAACAAAGTATATATTATTTGAAGTGAAACCACAACATAGGATGGTTTACAAGGAAGTAATATATGGTAATAATAAATAAATATATGGAACTATATTTATGAATAATTTTTTTTAAATATGTATAATAAATTTATATTTATTATTAAAGTTCTTATTTTGAGTAAAACTAGAGTAAAGATAATAGGTTGATGGATTTCATCTCACTTTTATTTCATTGAGATATATGTCATGTTTTCCACAAATTCATTTTTTGTGTTGAATTTACAGCCCATGATTATATTCTAGGTATATTATATTCAAATTTATGGGTATTTATATATTTAGTTTATTATGTTTATTTCATGGTATTTATGTTTCAAATTTTACAATATCTATGAAATTGTTTTTTCTCAGTTTTCCTTCTTTGAGACTCATGTTTTTTTCCGCAAAATTCACTTCGAAGTGTATATAATTCCATTTTACAAGTTACATCATGAAATTTATTATTTTAATAATATTTTATGCATCATGTAATTTTATTTTCATACATGGTGATTATGATCCAATGTTACTATATAAGAGTTTATTATGACAATTTCCTCGCTTTTCAAGATTGTTTACGTTTATACTTCCTTGGATGAAATCATGTGATATATCTTTCATGATCATTCATTTACATTATTCTCCTATAGTTATTCTTTATTTATTCATATATTTGTATCGTTTATCCTACAAATTGGTATATAATACAGTTAAGAACATGTTTTTAAGAACTCCCGACTTTACCCTCTCATTGGTCCGATATTGGTGTTCCTTTAAAACAAGGATTCCTACATATTGTTTCCATGATTATTATAATAATCCCATATTATCATTGAAATACATGTTTACCCTCTAATTATTTAATATGATTCAATGAAATATTCTTATCTATTTCCCAATAAGGAATTTCTTTATCTTTTTTACTATGCAGAAGGAATGTTCCTCTTAAGTCATATGAAATGTACATATTTACCCACCTTAATATCTATGATGCTTAATATGTATGTTTAAAAGGTTAATTATTAGAAAAAAAATTATATTTGTCATTCAAATAAAAGGGTTTCAAAACATATCCTGGATTTCATAATAAATTTTCAATGTATTTTTGAGGGATACTGTTTTTCACATGGGTTTTAAGATTCATTTTTTTTATCTATAGAAAATAGTTTTCAAAATAATTTTAAGATTATTTTATAATTTATCATGGAAAATTGATTTGATAATGTTTTAAAGCTTCTTTTACAATTACTCAAGGAAAACTATTTTCAAAATTTTTTCAAGCCTTATTTAAATGTTTTCAATGTATTTGTAATGAAATTGATTTAAAAAAAATTTAATTATCTGTTTTATGTATTCTATTAAAAAAATCAATATGTATTCAAGAATTCATTATATGTTTTCAAAACAATTATTAAATAAAATTGTAGTGAAAAGGCTTTATGTTTTAGAAGTCGTCTTTCAATAAGGAAAGTATATTTTCATCAAAAAATTAAATGATATTTCAAAATTATTTCCCATCAATGATAATATATAGTGTTGTTAGTCATGATTTTATGGGGAAATTGATCAATGTTTCTATTCATATTATTTCTATAAATTAATTATGTTTTGTGGGAATGATGATGATAACACTAGTTTATCATTCATGGGTTATATGATTTTCAAACCTATTTCTTTTCAAGGTTTAATTTTATGATGAAACAATTATTAAACCTTTCATTTTCCATAGGTTATGATATGATTAAATGTTTATAAATCTCATTTAATTTCAGTGGTTATGTTATGATTATTTATGATATTGTGGAACATGTGTGTATGATTTCATTATAAGAAGGGGGGCCTATCTCTCCCTCCAATGCATTGGGTAATGATTTATATCTAATGAGATAGAAATGGATGGAATAATAAATGAAATTATTTTATAATTAAAGGGATGAAATGATTATGAATATGGTTTCGTAATAAAGGTATTGAATGAAGAGTGATGTCTTTTCCATAATATAGAGCTTGAACAAGGATTGAACTCTGTTCAGTTATACATGATGGGAATGATGAATGATTTTTGATTAGTAATACACTACTGGAATGGGTTAATAACTCGATTCAGTAAAGGAATTTTCCCACCAAGATAGTCATGGTAGTAATGCTTGACTACTATAGAAATCATAATTATATATTTATTTGTTTTAAACAATTCCATGTCTTAATCCTTTGTTATGAGTTCATGGATTATATTCTATATTTCATTATGATTATAGCCTTATGAACATTCAATCATTATTATGAATTCTAATATGCAGGGTATGATCTTCATATGTAATTCTCATGTTCCACACAATTTTTTTCGTGTTATTATTAAAATTTCTATTATTTTCCCTTACTAAGAATACCATATCACCCCTTTCTTAGGATTCCATTCCCCATGTTATAAATAAATGTTTTTGGTAGAAGTACTAAAGGTGGAGATCTTTTTGTGATATGTTTATGATCATTCACCATGATATAATCTTTTGTCTCCGTGTTTCGAATGAAACTAAACTGTTACAGTACTATAGCATGTATTTTTGTAATTAACACATTATTCATCAAATAAAATGTAAAATAAATGTATTTTAAACATGGTTCACTCTTGGGGAGGTATATATACTTTTTCAATGTCCTTTCTTGAAGAATATAATGTAGATCCATATTATTAGAAAGAACATATTGACAGCTCAGTCCAAAAAATAGTTTTATGCAAGCGTTGGATTATTATCTCTCGAGTATGATGTTGTAGATTGGGTTATCTATCAAGTAACACCTTGGTTGGGCCATATATATCTTCATATATATGAAATTCTCTCACCAATGATAATTGGACACTTTTAGGTTGTTAAAAGAAGAAGACCATTGGATTACCAGTTAGAACATCATTATAAATACCGGTATATACACGATTTATACCATGTGTCTAAACTTCAATAGTACTATCCAAACAAATCTCCTGAATATTATTCATTATAAGGATGAATTTCACTGTTATTCTTCCATCATGGACTATCCACATTGTATTTATATACTAGAATGAAGAAACACCATGGTAAGTGAGTTCCTCTGGTATGAGTGTTATGGATGAATGGCCGATTACAAGAAGGTACCTTAGAATGAGAAGTTGATATATGATCTCAATAGCCATATCTCTTTACTAATGATTCCTATTTACCCTTAAATTTATATCTTGGGGAAGTGTTTATTTTCAGAAGGGATATTGTAAAGACCCACCATTCAAATGATGTTATGGATCGATGGTTTTTCAATATGAATATTTCCTTTAATCTTGGTAAATGACTACAATAACCGAAAGAAGGTACCAATAGAATAAATGGATTTTTCGTATCTTGATGTATTGGAATCTTGGGAAAAATACACGGCAACATGGTTTGGAGAAACCTTTCTTCCAAGACCACGCTGTTGCATACAATGTCACCTATAAGCATCATAATTTTTATAAAACTGTGAATCCTGAGGCCCATTGTCGTACAAGGAAACTCGCATTTGGGTCATAGGGATTTCATGTGATTTCTCTTGGATTCCTAAACCATGCAAATAAGCATGAAAATTTCCCCTCATGGTAGTAACCAAGTAAAGTTTGCACTAGATTTGGCCAAATAGTGTGGCCAAACCATCCACCTATTTATTTTGAGGTGAAACTATAATTTTTCGCACATAAAATTTAATACATGTTTTTTTCATCCCCTTCTTATTGTTACAATGTTTGAGTGTTTACATCATATCCCATAGCTCAAAATTATCCCCCAACCAACGTTCTACTACAACATTCAAAACTGCTGTTTGATTAAATATCCAAATGTTGTGTTTCCATCCTTAGGGTATGTCTAAACTCACTCTTTCCTCCTAAATAGGTTTTCAATAAATCCATCATGCTCTTTAGGTCAAATCGCGTTTTCCAAATTTTTATGGTTTTAGACTGTTTCTTATATTTCTACCAACCTACATTGAATCTGAGGCTTATATCATGTGAGAAATCATTTAAAACATTGAGTTAGGGGGTGACATCTTTTTATCTTTGATATTTTCATTTTATAGCTATGTCATTATGCCACAAGACAACATTTGTTAAGAATCAACTTTAATTTGAGTTATTTATAGTAAATTAACTACTGAACCTTAATAAATTCTTATTTATAATTTTGTTGTAATGTTAGAAGTAGTTTTACCCATTTATGGATAACCATGTGGTTTTCATGGTTAAATTTCTCCCCTTAGATAAATCTGACTAAGCTCGGCATGCCTCATAAGAGTTAGGATTGCTGTTTAAGTGAAATTTCCCTTGATATATGAATAATTTATTGAATATAATGTCCATCATAAGGGTTTGGGCTGTACTATTATTGATTCTTCCCATATAAGAAATTTCCTAATTACTATGGATCATCATAAATGACCCATGATTTTATAATCAATAATTTACATGCTAATTGTAGGAAAATGTGCTAGACTAAATGGATTGACCCATCCTTGGTGAGTTTGTTTTCCTTAATTGATTTAAATGGAATTATATTTTCATAATGGGTTATTCCATCAATAAATGGATTGGTTTATTAGAAGTTGTTTTCGAATGGAGTAAAGGAAACAAAATATAAGGCATGCGTTTTTAAATTCTCCTTATAAATTGAAATTTCTTCTATGAACATGAACACAGTTTAGATGATACAGGGGAGGTACTACCTCATGTTTGATATTATAGTTGGTTATGCCATATTTATATATGTATAATTGAATTTGATTAATATTTTTCAGGAGAGGTACTTCCTCATTATATATAAAATAAATGTTATAACCCATTTATATGGGATTTCCAATAGTAAGTGTTTGGTAGAGCATGGTGAAATCATGCTCCCTTATGTTGGGAATTGAGAATGGAATATCACACCCTTGATACTTGTAATAAATTGTTCTAAGGATACACATTCCCATTTTAGAGTGTTGTTAATGTGTCACAGTCTCTATCTCTAGGGACAGGCCTAAAATTCCCCAAAAAATATTAGATATAGGGAATGTACCCTATATATTGACATTACAAGCTCATTAGGGTGTATGTGAGCTCACACGTTCTATAAATACATTATTTAGTTATCAGAGAAATAAATGATCTAATATGGGAATTTTTATCTCTTCTATCAATGTGATGACATTCTGTGAAGTGAATTAAAATGATTATATGGAATTTATGGACACTATGGACATTATTTTGATTAAAGTTTCGACCATGAATGGTTGTTTAAAAATTAATGAATCGATTTATGAACTAATAATGGTAGTGGGTGCATTTGGTATATCTAATCCATGGTTCCTGATTCGATTGGGTGAAAACGAAATTTCTAATCCATGAATTTGTTTGGATTATGGTAGTGGATACCTCGTAAATCAATAATCCTTAGATCATGATTCAAAAGGATTCGATATACATTTCTCTCCAATGGACCCTTATTGATCATGGTAGTGTATTCCTTGGAAATTTCTAATCCTTATATCAGGACACTATAGGATTACAAGGGCATTGCTACCCCTTGAATATAACTTGCATTAAACACCTTGGATGAGCTCCTTAGATTCCACCCATTCCTTTACATAGTATCTTTTGAGATGCTCTGTGGGCTCAATGAGGATACCTTTCTCATTTGTACATGGTACCAGCCATTTCATTCTAAAAACAAGATTACTCTGCATAGACCATAGTGGAAGTTTGTATTTCATCATAGATATCCTTGGTATAGTAAATGATTACATGTTTTATATTTAATAGTATCACACCTTCTTAATCATGATTTCACGTTACCATCATTTAGGGGAGCTTGATTAGTTTTCAGATGGAGTAATTTTTGGATCGGTTGGATAACATTTTCATAAGAAACTTTACATTATTTTTTATTATACATATGAATTACTAAACACTTCTTAGTATTTTATACACTGAATAAAAATGTTATAGACACTATGGGTGGGTTTCAACCTAGTGTTGTCCCACACCACATTCATGACACCATTGTGTACCCGGATAGACGTCATCGATATATGTATGAACTGTGTTATGTTTCCTTCTTATGAGTCTCGATTAGATATTTTCATAAGAGCATGATATCACATGATCAACCGATGCTCATGATTCGAGAAGGATATATTCTTTTTTGGTTATATTTATTTTTATGATATAGGAATTCTAATCGTTTCATATATCAATGTAATACCATCAATTTTTTATAGAGATATGTCATATTCATCATATTATATGTGACAATAATTTTTCATCTGATATTTATTACTATTAAATTAAGGATTTAATTATTAATATATTTGAATATTTATATTAATCTTATATATAATTATATAATTATAATGATGTACTACAATCTGATCCTGATTGTATAGTCTAGCAACCATACATCCTTAGACCCTCTATTCTAGGCGACATCGTCTGGCATATAAGGATATGTGCTTTATGATAAGTGGAACAATGTCTCAAATCAATGTTTATTGGATTTGGGGTCGGGATGTATCTAGCTGGTACGAGAGACTATTATTTTCTATTTTCCACACAATTTGGGATTGGTAGACATGAGACTATGAAGGAATTGGGATTTGGTGATGGGTTTTTCGTTGGAGTAGCTATCCCATGTATCAAAAATAGATATATTTTAATGAATTATATACATATTATGTATTTAATTTTCAATAATTGATTTAAATTCACCCATGGGTGATTCAATTAATGTTTGATGTTACTTCTGATTATTGATTTTACCATAGACTGATGATAGGAATGAATGAAATCTCTTGCATCATTTTAGGCACCATACAATATTCACATCCCATGAAAATTACATACCATATAGCATCGATTTATCCACTATATGAAAATATTAGGTATTACATTTATTGTATATCTAGGATTTTATTAAAAAAATTGCAAGGGTATTAGAAATAATGTTGGTACTATGACAAATTTCGGTTACCCAAACAATGTTTTATTGATTATGATAATGCATAAATTGTATACAGTCAATTATATAATTGTGCATCATGGATCATTTATCTGATGGACTAGGATGTGTTAAGGTTGGGATTAAATGGAAACTAAACATTGGTATTACAGATGTATATTCCTTTACGGTGAGTAAATAAGACCCATTTTGTTCAACCATTCAAATATAATTGTTATATAAATATGAATTTATAAGGAATTAAAATTATAAAATAGAAAATTACCCATTAAATGGATATTCCAATTAATATTTAAATTCAGTATTCTAGAAAATATGATATTAAATAGAGTACTTTACCTAGACCTAGATTTTTCATGGGCAGTAGTTACTGCCTCAAGTGCTTTGGGTGGTAGTTTATTTTTTACAATCCCAAATATAGGAGTAAGAAGTGGGTATGACTTGTTTATAAGAAGGCTAAGACATATCCTATACTTTTATATTTGATTCAATATCACCAATAGATTATTTTATAATGATTTTGTTTCTAATAATAGAGATATTTTACCATGACGACCTTGAGTCATAAGACAAGTGGGTGGTGACGACCATAATCTAGAGGTAGTGGGCCCTGAGATGCCAGCACAACCGATGGTAGGTCCAGTCACGATACCAATGGTAATACATGATATGAGTCTTGATTCCCAGTTATAAAATGGATTCTTATTCATTATATAGACTATTTAGGGATTCTCACAACCAACCTCATCTAATACATTGTAGAATCATGTGTTATAGCAGCCGCATTTGCCCATGTTTTCAGTTGATGTCAGTCCACTTTTTTCTGAGCTATTACTTGAGATTGTTCTATTGAATTTTGGGAATCTGGAGATACCTTATATGATGATTCTATTGCTAATTATATATATATTTTAGTGAGAATATAAGGGCTATTGAGTTTTTTGAACTGGATGATACTCAATGGGATATGGTTTACATGGATTTTAAATATCTATTTTAAGATTAAATTTGTCCTGAGACCCTAGGAGATGAAAGAGAGAGTGATTATATGAATTCAAATATGGTCTCTATGAATGTTTTGGTTTATTCATCTCATAATATAAAGTGTCATAATTCTTTCACTGATTTATCTTATTGGTGAGCTATTGATGGATAAACACTTTGAAAAAGTTCTCAAACATTCATTTTGAAACACTGTCAACATGTTTCACATGAAAATTATTATAGAGATAGTAAACGGTGAACTTATTATTGTAAATAACCTGAAAAAAAGATGGGGTCACTAAGAAGGACTATGCATCCAATCGACCATGTAAATCAATATTAGTGGGAAAGAAGCGCCATTTTGAGGCTTAACTTAGTGGGGGTACCACCCATGATATAAGCATTTTATTTATTACTTATGTAATTACTATATGAGATGATGACATATGGGGATCCAGTTTAATATAAAGGCACATCATAGTTTCAAAAATGTAGTAGGATGTGCCACGTTCAATAATTATATAGTAATTTCCCTGCATTAGTTAGTGGAAGGGAGTCAATTATGACACCAGGTTCAGGAGTAAGATTAACTTCTTCACATTAGGATAAATGATTTATTTTTTATTTCCATTTTGGATTAGGTGGTGTTTGTGGCTGAGGAAACAACACAAAGATTATCCCATGATAGTAGAGTGGGGATTCTATTGATAGTGAATTTTTTTCACAGGGTCTTGGTTTAGGATATATATATTTTTTACAGCCTACACCTAAGTAGAAGACCACAAATACAACTATGGTGAGAGGTATGATATTAGTCTCCCATAAATTAGTGTCTTCATTTTCTTATAGATTTTATTCTCATTTGTTTAAATCTGTACATGTTGTGGATAGTGTTCGGAACATTTGTTATTTTTCTAATGGAATCATGAAACGTGACTCCATTTTGGAAATTAGATCATAGAGTTTTCTCCAGCGCATGGAGTTATCCTTGAGGTTTGCGGGTGTCACCTCATATGGGATCGATTTTTCCTTGATATGATGGGGTTCGAATACACACTTAGAATAGATAGGGTCATTTCTTATCATGAACATGAGGATTTCTATCACTTGAGGGTGAACATCACATCACAATAAGATGTGGTTTTTATTCACAAGGTGGAATAAGATTTCAAGGAATTTTAAGGTGGGCCATAGAAACCTGTTCATAGTAGGATAAAAACCCTAAAATCAAGTTTATATATTAATAAATTGGGATCATGTCTGGAAGTAAATAATTCAGTGGTTCATCATTTTAGTGATGTTTGACAAGATGACTTGTGTGGTTTACCATATAAGTGTGTTGTGGAGATATTTATTAATATGGTTCCATGATCTATACTGGTATCCATTATTATATATAGGAATTCTACTATTGAGTTGAATGATATAAATATATTGATAGAGGACTTAGAGGTAATGTACTTTATATTACCCAATACTTCACTATACTATACACTAATCATTTTTACAATAAAAATGACATAACCCTTAGCTTGTGTGTTGATTAATTGTAATTGAACAAGTTAACAGTTTAAAATAAGGATCCCTTTCCTTGGATAGATGATCTCTTTGAACAACTCTCTAGTGCTCATATTTTCTTTACGAATTTCATGATTTTGGGATAGCACTTGGTTCATGTTTGACCAATATACACTCTCATTACATATCATCATAGTATATATGTTATATAAGAGTATCTATTTAGGTCATTAAGTAACAAGAATAGATCATACATTTTCATGGTTCAAATGAAATGTGTTTTCTATCCTTATCATGACTCGTTTATATTTTTATTTGTGGATGACATCTTGATGTATTCTGAAAATCAACAAGACCAAGATGTACTTATTGAATTCTTTTAAAATACACTATGATATCATCAATAACATTATAATATCATATATTTCCACTTATGGATGGATAATATTCACTTCCTGGGACATAATATCTCTGACATAGGGGTATTAATTGACCAATTAAAGTTTTAATATATATTCTACTAGGATCAAATGTTGTATTTTTTTTATATTCAAATATTTTTGGGGACAAAAGGTTATTACATGTGTTTAATATTGGACTTCTCATGCTTATAATCAGCTCTTATTGGATTGATTAAGATGTGTGTGATGTTTTTACGTTCAGATAGCTACGGGAAATCACTTCAAGATATAAAAGGGAGAATAAAATTAGTGTTGTTACTTATTCCACCAGATACTAGTAGAAGATATATAGAATATTGTGTTTCATTATTTATCGAACTAGGATTATTTTTTATGTAGGATGGAATAGTCGTGGAATTAGGGTCATGTCAGCTAAGGCCACTCAATAGGAATTACCCATCACATAATATCGTGTTATCCAAGTGTGTACAATCCTAGAACTATTGGAAACATAATTTAATTGGATAATGTTATATAGATTACATAGACCACAAAAAACTCATTTAGATATTTACAAGTTTGATATTAATTTAAGGAAATGAAGGTGGGATTAATAGTAGTTATATATAGTCTTCTAGATATAGTGATAATGAGACAAATATATAATTATAAGGTATTAGTACAATCAAAGAGTGTGGAGAGGGATGAGTCACCTCCTGGTCAGATAGGTAGAATGGATTAAATTCCTTACATACAAGGCCACAATTGTGTTTTAAAATATATATTCAATGAGATAATGTGGGAGTTTCATGACTCAGAATTGGTTGTACATCTTAATGTTAACATGATGTTTTGTGTCTTGGGTTAAAAATATTGGGAGTTGGGGATACAGTGAATGGTAGTTTCTTTTTTCACAAGGCACTCTAGATGTCATCAGGTGAAGGCAGAATACCAAATACTAAATAAGACTTTATAGGTGATACATCTTTCATAGTGGAAATGAATGGATGTTACGATGGATTTTTTGACTGATTGTAGATTTCATCTCGAGTTAGTGATGATGTATGTTATGTTGTGGAATTTTCCTAACATACACTCATTTCATTCTAATCAGGGATCCCTTATTATTTGATTATCATGGAGGATGCATATAAATGAGATTAAGATCCATCATAAGGTTCCTCATAATATAGTATTGGCTAGGGATTCCTAGATTGCATCCTAGTTTTGGAATGTATTATAGATGTAATTGGGTAAATAAGTGCTTTGGATCCCATCATACAACCCTTATACATATGGCCAATCATATTGAACTATACAAGTTATAGATGAAATTTTTAAGGAATGAATCATTAATCTTGGGGGATCTTTTGAGAGGATATAAAAATGGTTGAGTTGTCTTACAAAAATTGATATCATGAAAATATATATATGGAACCACTGAGGGTTTTTATGGTAGGACTTGGTGTTTAAGATTTTTTTTGATAGAGGTAGGTGTGGTAGCAATGATCAAATTGAAAGTCATTTAAGAGACTTTGGGGAAGGTATAAATCATCACAAAGTGGAATTTCTACTGGATGGTCTAGTCAAAAATCATAAGCCGATCAATATCAAAAACATCTAGAACATGAGGTTAAGGATGAGTTATTTTTAAATATCTCACTGTGGATGGAACACAGACTGATTCAAAGATAGGTTAATATTTTAAAACAATATTTTGGTACTTTTTATATTATTTAGGGAGACTAGATATCATCCTATTGGTTGTAGTTACCTCAGAGGTAAAAATCCTTTCACAACATCTTCCATGTAGCTCAAATTCACCATTATCACTCAAATCTATCTCATTTATTTGTTTATTGAAGAAAAATGTTTATATAAGGCTGTTTAATTCATCTAGTTTGTGTTTTATGGATGAATAACCATTTATAAGATAATACATGGGATCTGGTAGCTTATGTATGTGTTAAGTGGATAGAGTTGTTCTTAGATGATTCATGACAACAAAATGAAGGAATTTTTTTTGATGAATTTATTTAAGGGGGTAAGATTGAAAGAACATAGGTTTTTTTGATTTTGTATAAATCATTTTATTTTTATTAATAATATTTTATATGTAAAATATTTGGTTTTGACCCAAAAATATTGTGTAAGGGACTACATGGTCTTCTTTTTGGAAAGAAAGAAGGAAGAAGGGGAAAATGTCAGGCTGATGGCCAAGTAAACAATGTTTTATTGGAATATGAGAAACATGCTCAAATGTATTTGAATGTGTACATGAATTCACCCTATGTAACTATATTTCACCAGAAGGTAATGTACATTAATTACATGATTTTTAATTAATATACATGTCATGTAAATGAACAAAGATGATTTTTATAATAACATTCAATGCATCTATATTTCAGCTGAACCTCCCACCCTACGAGCACTTCCATGAAAGAGATTCCCATGAACCCAATAAATGTGATTTTTTGGTTTCTTGATTAGATCCCAAATTCATATATTTTCAATATCATTGTATTTCAACCAATGAGTTCACCATTACCCTTGCACCATTTTATTGTTTCTCTTCACATTAGAAGAGATTTTTTGTGAAATCTATTATTTCATATCATTTGATTTTTAATTATTTATTCTGTTTATTAATGATCTGGATGGAATTAATGGTCTACCAATGATGTGTTTTCAACCATGGTTATATGGTTGGTGTTTTATACCTTTCCCATAAACATTTGTCTTTTATTTACCTTGTTTTTATTTTACAAAATGTCAGACCTTCTAATGTTTCCCTTAAAGTTAAATGAAGGTATTTATTAAAATATATGGGACCTATTTACATTTCCCATTATTTCCTTTATTTGGTTGCAGATTTTTATCTGTATCGCGGACCACCAATGAGGTGTGTTATTTCCTTTTATTATATTATAACACACCATTGGGTGTATCTGAGCTGTCCCATTCAGTCGAATCCTTATTGAATTAATTGATAATTAAATGATCGAATAACATATGTTTTAAGAGAACATTCCTTTTTTTACATGTTGTGAAATACATTAATGTCATTAAAAGGATTTTATGGAGAATGTGAAAATGATTATATAAGGCCCCAGCCTTAAACCTTACTTAATCTTGAATTAAATTGAATAATTCACATTGAGGATCTTTTCAGGTTTAGAGTTTTAGAGAAATAGGACATATCTATTACATCTCAAAGATTACAAAGTAGACAAATCTACTCAGCTGCCATTTTTTTGACAAAATAAAAACTCTTGAACAAAAGATTCATGTCTAGTTCCTTGTTTTAGATAGCCTGACATTTCCTTGATCCCATCCATGACCCTAATCAACTTTATGTCATGTGAAAACATTTCAAAAACATGGGATTCGCATGAAAAGCTCAATAAGGGTTATAACAGTACGGAAAGAAGATAACAGTCCATGAATACATAAGAATCAATGAAATCATACTTTACTCATAAAATATATTAAATTTAACATAACTCATGAAATCATATGATTTATGAATAACTCAATTGAAATAATAAGGCATAAAGGTAACTTGAGGAATTCATAACATTCTTACGTAGGGTGTAACCCTCATGGTTACGTTTGGAATACCCATCATAGTATATTCCCTAAATCTCTTCGGAGAAACCATAGCGTTTAACTCATTTGCGTTACCCGATGCATTAGAGAGATATATCGGGCTCACCTGCCCTTAGTTTATCATGTACCCACCTGTCTTCATAACAATGCCCAAGAACCATAACACAATAATATAACATAACTTATGCAAAAAGGAAACACAACATTCCCACATTATAATAACAATGTACCATTTTAAGATATTGAAATAATGAATCCATTCTAAAAACCATTTTCAAAACCATTTAAAACATTTAATAAAGAGATTTTTGAATTAAAGTGTCCCATACCACTTTAAAGATTCTAACATTCTACAGCATTAATATACATATAATTAAATCTTTAAAACCATTTTGAAAACATCGATATTAATTAGAAATATTTTTATGAATAAGTGATTAAAACATTTAAAACGATATTTCAGTTAATGGGTTTTTAACAAAATGAGAGACACTTGAATACAATAATTGAAGAATAACATTTTTTCAGAACGTTATAATATCATGAGAATAAAGGTATTCATGATGCAATATACCAAAGGACAGTATATACACCATATAAGAGTGAATTGGTGCATAACAACAATGAAGTCTCAATAGAAATGTAAAATGAGATGAAATACCTTATAAAGAAGGTATCCTTAAATTAATGATAAATCAATCTCATAATTACGTGTGAAAAAAAATAAATACACCCAATATAAGTTAATATTAAGTGTAAAACAACAATATGTCATTCACACATATTTGTAGGATGACTTATTCAATAACTACAAGTTGAACCTAATGAAATCGAAATTGGGTTAAGAAGTTCCGTTGGTAAAATTCGACAGCATAACAGCGTCAACTAAAAAATCATAAAATTAGTTCATGAGAGAGAAAATGGTATCTCATCACTTGGAAATAAAATTTACATCAATAAGGATATAGAATAACATATCCCAACATAAAAAAATGTAAATTAAAAGACATAAAAAAATAAGTCTTTTAAAAAGAGGAGTGTGAAAGGTTCCTTTACCGATTTGGGCAACTTTCAAAACGTAAACCCCATGAAAGAAGGGTAATACAATGAAGATGTAAATAGCCATAAATGAGAGTATATTATAAAAATAGTAAAATAATTGGCATTATATACACCACACAAAAGGAAATAGTGGCCAATGTAGCATGAATCTCACGGGAATAAAATGTGAGATGAAAATCCCCGTATGAAAATTCGGCAGCCTAACGATGCCACATAAAAGATCAAAAAATTTATTGATGAGATAAAATAGGTTCTCTCATCATATTAAAATAAAATTTACAGAAAAAGTAATATATAATAACATCCCCAATCATAATAAATATGAGCTTAAAATAAGTGACATAAAAGGGAGTACTTTAAAAGAAAGAGAGAGGTTGGATCCCTTACCTCTAGTCCGACTTGTCTTGTTCGCTTCTTTATATTCTTGAATAATAATCTTTGTTCAATTTATAATTTTTTAAGGTACTACTTTAATTATTATTATTCAGTTCATATCACATATTATAATGTTATAATAATTGGTTAATAATGTGAGTTCACATCAGACGTTTTTGTCGATGTTTGCTACATGAGTCAGAAATGAACTTGTTTGAAAATGATTGTACATGTAGTTATAAGTAAATCATCTCCAGAATAGTATTAATTATTTAAATATCATATATATACAGTACATATTCATTTTATACTATTCCATAACATTTAGAGAAAAAAATAAATGAAATGCACCGTTCATGGAGATGGTAGGCCGTACGTACGCATGAACGCTACTTTCATTTCATTGTCATATTAATGGAATTAAAAATAATTGAGAGAGATATATATTATAATTACAGTATAATATATATGTTTTATATGTCACATAAGTTCATTAATTTCATTCTTTATACATTCCATTTATTTCATGAACAAGTCACATCACTTGATGGGGCGGTAGTACACACTTCCTCGTAAGAAATTATCGCATTTGAACAACATTCAAAGCATAAAGGTATGTTTTAAATATAAAATACAGAATCATATTGAAAAAATAAATACCATATATATCATATATATAATAAAGTGACATCATAATGGCCACCATGAATGGTGTTAAAAGAATATTGAACAATCATCATTTTGTGAGGCAATAATTCGCCATCCACAAACGGTATGTTCTTTAACCATTAGACAGAGGTGTGTGTAAGTGTAGCTCGAATACATCACATAAAAAATCCTAGAATATTGAAGATACTTGTTTTGTTAGAAAATAATGTAATAAAAAGAGTTTATGGGTTTGGAGAAGCTAAATAAAAAAAATAACACAAGTGAAGACATTACATTTAAATTGGGTTACTCCTCCTGGTTTGAACCTAAAGGGTTTTTTGAAGATAATTCTACCAATGGTGAGGCTTCAATGATGGAGAGAGGGATGTGGAGAGATGAAATGGGCAGGTTTTGGCTGAGGCAAAGGCTTGAGAGGTGTGGGTAAAGAGGTAGAGGTGGGGGCCTTTTATAAGAGAAGAGGAGGGGCACTCTTGGAATGTTATAAAATATTACTTTATTATAAAATCCTTTTCGGATTTTAAATTTCCGAAAAGGATATATTTCGAGGATAAGGTTATAAGGGTTCGAAATACACCCATCCGACAGGTTTTTGACAAGTGTATGCCTTATATTTTACCCAATATTCTCATTTTATTTAAATCGTTCATTTATGAGGTAATCACGGCATCATCACTGTGTCATAAATAAATTAATTTATTTAAAGTCTAAAAATTATAAAAAATCTATAATGATGTAGGAAATATTTTTAGATTTCTAATGAATTTTTATAGAAAAAAATATGACTTGTATAACCCCATGTAAAATGTTTTTTAGTAAAACAATATATGTTTGTGAAATTTTAATTTTAATTTTAAATAAAAAGCTATTAATGTCATTTTCCAACAAAAGTGTCTCAATTGGGTCCCCAAGTTGAAACATGGATTTTTTTGGTCGGCCATGACTCATCCAATAAGGGTAGGACATGTTCCAAATTCATTTAATATTATTATAACATTATCTTTACCTTAAATTACAATTATTACCTTTAATCACGATTAATAAAACATAATAGTTACTATTCTCCAAAAAATTATTTTAATCTCATTGAAACACATTTTACTTTCTAATGACAACCATGTATGTCGTATTTTAGAAAATCAAATCACAAAAGTAGTAAATTTTAATTTAAATGAAAAATTAGTTTCATTAACTACCACTTAGTGGTTTCATTATTCATCAAAAATTGATGTTTTTCCTAAAAATAACAAAAATTCACCCTAAACTATATTTGATATTCTGAATTAAAAAATGACATCTATTTTACAAAATTAAAAACATATAAGTTGCATTAATTAATTTAATAATTAATTTCCGCTGTGAAAACAAATAGTGTGTTTTTAAAAAGGGTTCTCCATCAAAGGAAGATTAATCGACCCTTTTAAAGAATATTATAAGATTTATGCTTAAAATTGTATTCATTTTCATTTTATGACTCTATCATTTATTGGATAAAAGTAAAAATATTTGACAAACATATATAATCATTTTTCAGTTAGTTCCGTTCATTCCTGCCATTACAACAGTTGGGAGTTAACAACCATTTAAAATAATATTATTTTATTATTAGAGTGCAACGTAAGATTTCAAAGAAACTCGTAGTTGCGTATTGGGTACGCCATCGTGCGTAGCATTCCATTTAAACTAATATTAATATTTTATTCACAAATATGGATAAATATGAAAACGTCATATTCTTTATTTACCTGGAGTGTTACATCCTTCCCCCCTTTTGGGAATTGCATCCTCTCAATTTTAAAATTAGGATTCAAAACTTCATTGAAAATCCCACATCGGAACAACACTCAGTAAAACTATCACTTTAAAATAAAGAAAGATAAGTAAAAAGGTCACCCGAGTTAACCGATACTAGGATTCCATGTAGGAAAAAATGAACACGGAGGAGAAAACAAAGGGCCATGCTCCGATGGAGAGTGATAGAAAACATGTTTAGGATAAAGATAACCACAAGAAAATCACAAACTTGTGATGGGATAAATGGTATTTGATTCCGCAGTACGAAAAATTAACAAACAACATTTTTTTTAAGTTAATTTTCATTGAGGAATTTATTTAGGAGCATAACTAAAACATAAGGAAACATACTTACATGTCATGTTGACTTTCAAATTTTAATAGATTTCTTACACGAACTCATATTTTCTCCAAAATATGAGTATTTTGGATTACTTTTTCACACTAATAGAGCTATAATTAACTTCTACAGAATCACCTAATCCAAAAAAGAGAATTATATCCTTCCCATGTCTTTAGACATTATCCAAATCTAAAACCAAAAAGGTTAGTATGAGATCAGATAATACCCAAAAAGGATAATCCTTTATAAAAAAAATCGATTCTTAATCTCCAAATTTTTTCAAACAATACCCAAATTTCAACAAAGACCATTCAATAAACATCTATCAATAAAATTATTAAATTTAAACCAAACTATGATTAAAACCCAAATCACTGAAGGATTTAATCACATAGTCTCCTAATATAAACCTTAACCTTTATCTCCAAAATAACATTAGTTACTCTTAAAGTCTTATACTGAAATGTAATGAACCTAATCACATTTCCTCCATGATAGGCTAATCATTTCAATTTATAACCCAAAATCAACGTACACTTAATTCATAAAATCATCTAAGTAAAAAAAATTAGTCAAACTAACCAGGGACTTCACATAGTCTAGTGGTAGGTGATAAATACTAGTCGCACTTTGGTTGTGGGTTTGATTCACATAGCTTCATCAGACGCGATAGGTTGTCACACGTTCTACGTGTTGTTCTTTTTCCAAAACTACATAATTCTTAAAACATTTCCCAAAAAAGAGATAAAATAAACATAACATAATTTAACCTCAAGTTTATCTCAAGCCTTTCATTTTCCATCATAACATATTATAACCCATAATTACCTCAAAAGTAATGATCAGGAAAACCCATAATGGTTACCTTTATAATTATTACCTGAACATCCACATCAATTTGGTTATCTCGTACATGATGCATTAGAGAACTCACCAAGGTTCAAGTTGTTAATCATGACTCCTGATAGTTGGTTTATAATAACCACGAGATTCCTCATTGAATCCTCCATTTCATCTAGTCTCTTAATCAGAGAACCACCACAGTTTCCTTTAAACCCATTCTCACTTGGTTCCTGCTAGATTTATCCATTTACTAAAACCAAAAAGGTCAGTGGGAGTATATCAACAAAATCATCATGTAATAATGAGGAATATAAACACTAAGATATACTTACTCATTGGCATTATCTAAAAACTCTGAATCTTTCTGATGTCCTAGCCATTATGTTAATGTCAATTATGCTTAAAGAATACCCTAACCTATAAAGTTATCTAAACTGACCTCTGATACCAACTATAAGGCCCCAGCCTTATACCTTACTTAATATTGAATTAAATTGAATAATTCATAATGAGGATCTTTTCAGGTTTAGAGTTTTAGAGAATTAGTACATAGCTATTACATCTCAATGATTACAATGTAGACAAATCTACTCAGTTGCCATTTTTTCCACAAAATATAAACTCTTGAACAAAAGATTCATGGCTTGTTCCTTTTTTTTAGAAATCCTGACATTTCGTTGATCCCATCCTTGACCCTAGTTAATGTTATGTCCTGTGAAAACATTTCACAAACTTGGGATGAGCATGAAAATCTCAGTAAAAGTTATAAAAGTACGGAAATAAAACATCAATCCATGTATACATAATAGTCAATGAAATCATACATTACTCATAAAATATAATCAATTTAACATACCTCATGAAATCATAAGATTTATGCATAGCTCAATAGAAATCATAAGTCATAAAGGTAACTTAAGGCATTCATAAAATTCTTACGTAGGGAGTAACCCTCATGGTTACGTTTGGAATACCCATCATAGTATATTCCCTAAATATCTTCAGAGAAACCATAGCATTTAACTCCTCCGCGTTACCCAATGCATTGGAGAGCTATATCAGGCTCACCCACCCTTATTTTATCACGAAACCACTCGTATTCATAACAATTCCCAAGAACTATAACATAATAATAGGACATAACATAAGCATAAAGAAAATATAACATTCCCAAATTACAATAACAATGTAACATTTTAATATATTGAAATAAAGAATCCATTCTAAAAACCATTTTCAAAACCATTTAAAACAATTAATAATGTAATTTTTGAATCAAAGGGTCCCATATCACTTTGAAGCTTTTAACATTTTAAAACATTAATATCCATATAAATAAATCTTTAAAACCATTTTGATAACATAGATATTAATGAGAAATATTTATAAGAATAAATCATTAAAACATTTAAAAAAATATTTTAGTTAAAGTGTTTTTTACAAAATGAGAGACACTTGAATACAATAATTGAAGAATAACATTTAATCAGAACCTTCTAATATCATCAGAATAAAGGTATTAATGATATAATATTCTAAAGGTCAGTATATACACCATATAAGAGTGAATTTGTGCATAATAATAATGATGTCTCAATAGAAATGTAAAATGAGATGAAATCCCTTACAAAGAATGTATCATTAAATTAAGGATAAATCAATATCATAATTATGTATGAAAAATATAAATACACCCAAAATAATTGGATATTAAGTGTAAAACAACAAGAGGTCATTCACAAATATTCTTAGGATGACTTATTCCACAACTAAAAGTTGAACCCAAAGAAATCAAAATTGGGTAAAGATGTTCCTTTGGTAAAATTTGACAGCCTAACGGCGTCAACTTAAAAATTATAAATTTAGTTTAGGAGATGGAAAATGAAATCTCATCACTTGGACATAAAATTTACATAAATAAGGATATATAATAACATATCCCAACATAAAAATATGTAAATTAAAAGACATAACAAAATAAGTCTTTTAAAAAGAGGAGTGTGAAAGGTTCCCTTACCGATTTGGGCAACTTTCAAAATGTTCGCCCCATGAAAGAAGGGTCATAAAATGAAGCTTTAAATAGCCATAAATGAGATTATATTATACAAATAGTAAAATAATGGGCATTACATACACCACACAAAAGTAAATAGAGGCCAATGTAGCATGAATCTCACGGGAATAAAAAGTGAGATGAAAATCCCTGTATGAAAATTCGGCAGCCCAACGACGCCACATAAAAAATACAAAAATGGATTGATGAGATCAAATAGGGTCTCTCATCATATTAATATAGAATTTACAGAAATATGCATATATAATAACATCCCCAAACATAAGAAATATGAGCTTAAAATAAGTGACATAAAAGAGAGTACTTTAAAAGAAAGAGAGAGGTTGGATCCCTCACCTCAAGTCCGACTTGTCTTGTTCGTTTCGTTATGTTCTTGAATAATAAACATTGGTCAATTTATAATTTCATAAGGTCCTCCTTTAAAGATTATTATTCAGTTCATATCACATATTATAATGTTATAATAAATGGTTAATAATGTGAGTTCATATCAAAAGTTTTTGTCGATGTTTAGTACATGAGTCAAAAATTAACTTGTTTCAAAATGATTGTCCATGTAGTTATAAATAAATCATCTCCTGAATAGTATTAATGATTTAGATATCATATCTATCTAGTAAATATTCATTTTATACTATTCCATAACATTTTGAGTTATAAATAAATGAAATGCACTCTTCATGGAGACGGTAGGCCGTATGTATGCATGAACACTACTTTCATTTCTTTGTCATATTAATGGAATTAAAAATAATTGAGAGATATATATATATATGTTATAATTACATTATAATATATATTTTTTATATGTCACATATGTTCATTAATTACATTCTTTATACATTTCATGTATTGAATTAACGAATCACATCACTTGAGGGGGCGATAGTCCACACTTCCTCGTATGAAATTATCGCATTTGCACAACATGCAAAGCATAAAGGTATGTTTTAAATAAAAAATACAGAATCATATGGAAAACATAAATACCATATATATCATATATAAAATATAGTTACATCATAATGGCCACCATGAAAGGTGTTATGAGAAGATTGAACAACTATTGTTTCGTGAGGCAGTAATTCACCATCCACAGAAACAGTATGTTCTTTAACCATTACACGGAGGTGTGTGTAAGAGTATCTCGAATCCTTCACATAAAAAAATCATAGTATATTTAAGATACTGTTTTTGTTACAAAATAAATGAATAACATGATTTTAGGGGTTTGGAGAAGAAAAATAAAACAAAATAACACAAGTGAAGTCATTACCATTAAATGCGGTAGCTCCTCTTGGTTTGAACCAAAAGTGTTTCTTGAAGACCATTATGCGAATGGTGAGGATTAAATGATGAAGAGAGGGATGTGGAGAGATGAAATGGGCAGATTTTGGCCGATCAAAAGGCTTGAGTGGTGTGGTTAAGGAGGTAGAGGTGGGGGCCTTTTATAAGAGAAGAGGAGGGTCACTCTTGGAATGTTAAAAAATATTACATTATTATAAAATGCTTTTCGGATTTTAAAGGTCCCAAAAGTATATATTTCTATGCTAAGGTGATAAGGTTTAGAAATACACCCATCCAATAGGTTTGTGACAAGTGTAAGACTTATAGTTTACCCTATATTCTCATTTTTATTAAATCATTCATTTACGAGATAATCACTGCATCATCTCAGTTTCATAAATAAATTAATTTATTTAATGCCAAAAAATTATAAAAAAACTATCATGATGTAGGAAATATTATTATCTTTCTAATTAATATTTATATGAAAATATATGACTTGTATAACACCATGTAAGAATTCTATTAGTAAAACTACACATGTTTGTGACATTTTAATTTTAACTATAAATAAAAAGATACTAATGTCATTTTCCAACCAAAGTGTCTCTATGGGGTCCCCAAGTTGAACCATGGATTTTCATGGTCGGACATGACTCATAAAATAAGCGTAGGACATGTGTCAAGGCCATTTCATATTATTATAACATTATCTTTACCTTAAATTACATTAACTACCTTTAATCGCGATTAATTAAACTTAAAAGTTACTATTCATCAAAAAATTATTTTAATCTCATTGAAACAAATTTTACTTCCTAATGAAAACCATTTATATTGGATTTTTGAAAAAAAAATCACAAAAGTGGTAAAGTTTCATTTAAATGAAAAATCAGTTTCTTTAACTATCACATAGTGGTTTCACAATTCATCAAAAATCGATGTTTTTTTTGAAAATACTAAAAATTCACCCTAAGCTATATTTGATATTCCGAATTCAAAAATGGCTTCTATTTTACAAAATTAAAAACATATAAATTTCATTAATTAATTTAATAATTAATTCATGCTGTCAAAAAATATCTTGTTTTTAAGAAACAATATCTATTAAAAAATTAACACTAGTGTATGTCCAATTTCAAAGTGAAATTAATTCCAATGACAACCATTGGATTAAATGGTAAAAATATATTATAAATAAATTTTAATCTTAATTAAAAAATATAATCTATTCATATAAATAAACCATATTTAAATGAGGTTTTGAATTAAATTGCAACATTTTCACTAAAAATTATCTTTATCGGAATAATAACAAACATTTACACAAAGTAAATTTTGATTTCCAGATTCTAAAGAATGATTTTATTTTTTCAAATAAAACATATAAAATTGTCAAAATGATATTTAAAAAGGGTTCTCCATCAAAAGGCGGTTAATCGACACTTTAAAAGAATATTAGACGATTTATGCTTAAAATTGGATTCATTTTCATTTTAAGCCTCTAACATTTATTGGATAAAAGTAAAAAATATTTGACAAACATATATAATCATTTTTTAGTTAGTTCCATTCATTACTGCCATTACAATGGCTATGCATTAACTACCATTTAAAAAAATATTATATTATTATTAGAGTGCAATGTAAGATTTCAAAGAAACTCGTTGTTGCGTATTGGGTACACCATCGAGCATAGAGTTACCTTTAAAGTAATATTAATATTTTATTCACAAATATGGATAAATATTAAAATGTCATATTCTTTATTTACCTGGTGTACCAACCCAAAGTTTCATTAATGGAAATCCCTCTTGATCTAATTAAATTTCTCTTTATGTTTATATAAAATGTCAACTTCCTTGGTTTTATGTTAGGAATTTTGACCATTGCTAATATAGCCGTTGAACAGTGATCACATGATTAGTATAAATATAACACTTTAACAAATCCAATTTACTCAGACAAAGGAAGCGATAGCCTCATCCAGTAGAATTGCCACATATAAAGCCCATTTGTCAGAGCTCAGAAAAGAGTTGGCATCTTTGGGATTCACTCTTGACCAAGCCCATGCTAAGCTTCATCATGTCAAGCTCGAACGTAACCGTTTATGTGAAAAGTGGATGTTGATAGAAATTACCACTCGAGCGATGTTATCCGAGCCACCCCAAAAGTCTGTCACCATCACACACCTTACACTTAGGTATTATGCGGCTGTTTTAAGGGGTTATGTAACAAATAAATAGTACTATGTTCATTTACATAATTTTTTTATATAATAATGAATATAATTTTTTGTCATTTTTGATACATTGTAAATAGTGTTTAAAGTACAAATGGTGTTGTTAGTTATTATTTAATTAAGAAATCAATTTTATTAAATTATGGGATTTTTGAATTAAACAATATTTTAATTAAATAATATTATTTTTATTACATTAATTTTTATTATATATAAATGATCCTATAATTTTATGAATGGTATTAAAAATTTTATGAAGGTTTGAAATCCATTTCTGTCAAAACCCGTGAATTTTTGATAAATGTTGGTTTTTATTTTAAATGTGAAAATTAACATATTTAGAAAATTATTGAGATAAAATAAATGTTATTTCTGGAATTGGGACATCGAAATTATCCAATGGAGAATTTTTCATAATTTTCTAAGATAGTCAAATTTTTGGGTAAAAATTAAATACCGTTTAAATATATAATGTGTGTTATGACATCATAATGACCAAATAGTGTTGTAATAAAATACTATAATTTTTATGTTCGGCCAAAACATGTTTTACCATTAAAATAATGTTATTTTGGGTTTTTTTGACATACTATTCAAAGCATTAATGGACCCCTCAAGACTTATTCAACACCTTTCCTTTTTAAATTAATTTCCTTGGGAGTGTGACTCACCTCCACATAAGAAACCATAATATTTTAAGAATTTAGGAATTTGGCCTTATAAAATATTTTTTTCCTCTTCCCTTTTCCAAAATCCGTGGGCAAAAAACATGGGATGGTGTGTGGTTTGGATTAATTTAATATAAGGGGACCCAAACCTAAATAATAAAGAATTCCCTCCCCTTTCCTATATAAACCCACCCAAGCTCCAACTTCCTCCTCCCTCAAAGCCCTTGGAGTTCATCCCACATCTTCCCTACTCTCTCTAAAATCCTCCCAAGGTTCCGAAAGCTCCCAAAAAGCCTCTCACAAGCCTCTCTTTAGCCTTTGGAAGCACACTTCCAAGTAATGATTTTTTTCTTCCTTTCTCATTTATGTCAATTTTCTTTAAGTCGCATTGCCCTTTTAATTTTAATTATGAATACTGTGGTATGGTTTCGATCCTCCCCCATACTTACCTCTTATTTTTTGAATGATGTTAGACCCCTTTCTCTCTAATTAAATGCCTCCCATGTCCACCAGTGACTATGCCGAAATTCCGAAAGGAACTTCTCTCTCCTCTCTTACATTCAAGCAATAATTTTGTATCATTAATCTTAATTCCATTACAATTGCTGGGACATGTATCTATATGACCTCCTTATTGTCCATTAAATTTAGATATGATGAGGAACCCCTTTTTCTCTCATCAGCCTTTTTTTATGAATTCTTATGTCACGTCGTTACGCTGCCGAAATCGCACCGATTTTCTAAGCCAATGCCATTGTGTAGTGAATACCATGCCCATTTCTCCATCAAGGGTATTCACCTTTATGAAAATTTACTTATTGATTACAATGTTTAATATATGAATTCCACATTCCTTTATCGTGTAATAAATTATTATGTTTTATTAATCCATGTTTTATGATCCATGTGGCACACTTATGCATGAAATGAAATGTTTAAGAAGGGTGCGCCCTTATAGTGATCCAATACACTGGGTAAAGTATATTATCATGATACGTCATGGGAAATGAGTGTTGAATCATGCTAATTCAAGTACAACGAGGGTTTACTTGTGATTTTTGGGAAATGAGGATTTACTCATGCTCCATGTGCAGTGATCCTTGGCTCATGCTAATTCCATTATATGTGTTGTTGACTCATTTCCATGTTATGATTATCATTCTTTATCATGCCTTTATGTTCATGTTTCTCTTATGATCTATTGATATTCCTATTCTCTAACATGTATTTTAATCCTCATGTTATTCAATGTGTACTCCCGTACTGGGCTTTATAGCTTACCCTTTTCTTATTCATGTCCTCCGGTTATCCCATGCAATGATAAGTACGAGGGAATATAGTGGTCATGTAAATGATGTTTTCAATAAAGATGTTTTATTTCATGTTTTATGTTTTTATGTAATGATACTAAGACCCAATGACACTAAAACTCTTGATCTTCTTTGTTGTATCATGTGAAGTTTTATGTAATAAATAATGTTTATGTTTGTAATAAAAGTAGGGTTGTCATGGTTGGTATCCGAGGATTGGTTTGGTTATTTTTGGGATTAGGAAACCCTAGTAAAGCCTTAGATAGAAGACTAAGTATAATAAAAACATCCCTATGTTTTGGTGAGTACAGATTCTGTGGTTTATCAAAACAATACATCCCTGTATGGATACGAGTAAGTAGAGGTGGCTCTGGCACAGATGTATCCTAGTGGTAAAACCCAAAAACACCGCTTTGCGCTAGACCCGAACGAGAACTGGTGCACGACAACAAGCCTTGCTGCACTATTGGTTACAAAACTCCCAGGGGATATGTTTTGATAAATTCAAAAGCTTATTATGAACCCTTATTAGGGGAAATAAAAAATGCCCCTACGAATATATGTTAGAAAGTAGTCCATGAAAAGCCTAGATTGAAGCCTATAGACTAATGAGTAAGGAAATAAAAGTCTATTTACAAGTCATCATCTTTTGTCTTTGGATTACCCTTTATGTGTTACCTCTAACTTTCCATTTATTCCAGCCAATGGCCGGTAATAGGAGGACTCATGCTAACAACCGTTGTGAAGATCAGTGTGATGACTGTACTAATGAGATTCCCAATCCAATGGGAGCAGGAATCGCAAACATTGTCATGCTTCTCTCTCAGCTAACTCATGTTTTGAATAGAAACACGGGTCAAGAGGAATGTCCAAAACCCCCTAAGAAGGAACAATTCTCTATCGATAGCTTCATGAGTCAAAGTCATCCTACATTTAGTGGATCATCTGATCCCATGATTGCTGAGCAATGGATCAACTCCATTGAAAAGATCTTCTCCATCCTTCAATGTTCTGAACAAGAGAAGGTTCTCCTGGCTACTTATCGTATGGAGGGTGAAGCTGATCAATAGTGGACATTGATAAAAAATACGAAGCCTGAGGAGGAGATCGAGGCGTTGGAATGGAAGGATTTCTGGAAGAAGTTTTTCAACAAATATTTTCCGCGCACCCTCTGTCTTAAGATGGAAAGGGAATTCATTTCCCTCAAGCAAAAAAATGAAGAATCTTTTGGAGCATTCGAGGCAAACATCAAAAGGCTAGAACATTATGCTTCCGACTTTGTTGTTACCCTCGAATTCAAGGTTGACCGCTTATTTGGTGGGCTGAAGCCTAGCTAGCGGAATGTATTTGTGATCCGTGACTTCAACAACTATGAGGAAATTGTCCGATGATCCCTCAAGGTCGAAATGGAGATCGGAGAATCATAGGGGTATCATGAGGATAAGAAGCGTAAGGTGGACTTCAATGCTGGTGGTCCGATGGATAAATCCAACGGTGCTAAGAAGATCCAGAACCCCACTTGCCAAAAGTGCGGAAAGAAGCACCATGGAAATTGTCGTAAGGGAACGAGAAAATGCTTTAGGTGTGGAAGACAAGGGCACATAGTTGTTAATTTTATGCATGAAACACCCATGGCTACAACAGTGGAGAGGAAATCTCCGTTTGAACCTCAATGTGTTTTTCAATGCTACAAATGCAAATAACCGTGTCATTTTTCAAATCAGTGACCTAATCCAAGGGTTTTCGGAGGCGACCAACAACCTCCAAGGTAGAAAAGAGGAGCTTTTCCCATCACTTCTACCGAAGTGAACCCCGACAACGAAGTGGTGATAGGTACGCTAGTTATTCATTCAATAATAGCAAACGTACTTCGTGATTCAGGTTCTACACTTTCTTTTATATCTCGAAATGTTAGTAGAACAATCCTTAGAACCACCAAAAATCATGGAAGTGAAGATGTCGATGAGTACATAAAATGGGGAAATCATTGCATCCCATGAATATAAGTCCTCCCCTGTAATAATCTGTGTATTGAATTTCCCGTCGAACCTCCTCATACTCCCTCTAGTGGAATTTGATGCAATTCGTGGCATGGATTGGCTTTTCTTATATAGATCCAACATAAATTGTTAGGAGAGGGAAATCACACTCAATATGGAGAATCGTCCCCTGATTCGTTACAAGTGTAAGGAGGAAGATGAATCTACTATAGCTCCATCATCTCAAGAATGGATATTACTGCCATATGAGCATGCGTATCTGGCTCAGATGATTGAGTCCAAGGAAGAAACCATCCTTGAAGAAATACCTATTGTGAGGGAATTCGCTAAAGTGTTTCTTGAGGAACTTCCTGGCCTTCCTCCTAGTAGATAGGTTGAGTTCTCAATTGAACTTATACCCGGTGCATTACCAATATCCAAGACTCCATATAGAATGGTTGTTGTTGAGTGTGAAGAGATAAAGAAATAACTATAGGAGAAACTGGATAAAGGGTTTATACGCCCAATTGCTTCACCATGGGGTGCACCAGTCCTCTTCGTCAAGATGAAGGATGGGTCAATGCGGCATTTCATCAATTATCATGAACATAAGAAAAACATGATAAAGAACAAGTATCCTCTCCCACAAATTGACAAATTGTTCGATCAACTGTGTGGAGCACAATACATCTCCAAGGTGGACTTGCGGTCGGGATATTATCAAGTAAGGGTGAAGAAGGAAGACGTCCCCAAGACTGCCTTTTGTACAAGATACAGGCACTATGAATTCAAAGTAATTACTTTTGTACTCACCAATACTCCATCAATATTCATGGATTTGATTAATAGAGTCTTTAGAGATTACCTTGACAAATTTGTGGTAGTCTTTATATATGATATTATAATATTCTCCAAAACCAAGGAGGATCATGAGGATCATTTAAAAACTATACTAGAGACTTTCCATAAGGAGAAGCTCTATGAAAATTACAGCAAGTGTGAGTTCTAGTTGAAGGAGGTCTCATTCTTGGGCCATATCATCACAAGTAAAGGGATATCTGTGGACCCATCTAAAACAGATACAATTGAGGGATGGATGAGGCCAACGTCGGTAACGGATATCTGTAGCTTCATGGGGTTATCTGGATATTATCGACGATTTGTGAGAAATTTCTCATTATTTTCCAACCCTCATACCATGCTAACTCAAAATGGAGTAAGGTTTGCTTGGAGTGATGAATGTGAAGAATTATTCAAGGAGTTGAAAAGGAGGCTTATCATGGCACTCGTTCTCACTTTACCTACAAGTGGGGAACATTTTGTGGTATTCAATGATTCTTCGAAGAAGGGCTTAGGATGTGTGCTGATGAAGACTGATAATGTGATATCCTATGCCTCAAGGCAGTTGAAAATCTATGAGCGAAACTATCCAACGCATGATCTGGAGTTGGCGGCTGTGATCTTTGCCTTGAAAATCTTGCGGAATTAACTCTATGGAGAGAAATGTAAGATATATACTGACCACAAGAGTCTTAAATATATATTCACACAGAAAGAGATTAATATGCACCAGAGAAGATGGATAGATATCATCAAGGATAATGACTATTCAATATATTACCACCTTGGAAAAGCGAACAAGGTGGCCGTTGCCCTACGTAGAAAGGACCCAGCAATTCTGTCAATGATGAGAATTTAGAATAATCCAATCTTCTTAGACTAGATGAAGATGGACATGGGAATCATAGATAAGGGAACATCATCAATCCTTTCACAAATGATTGCTCAACTATCTCTTTTGGAAAGGTTAAAGGATGCTGAAAAGGATGATGTGGGAATTCAAGAAAAAGTGGAAGCTATCAAAAAGGGGGAATCCTCAGAGTTTAATGCTAATGAAGAAGGAATTGTGCATTTTGGGAAAGGACTATGTGTTCCATCAAATCTGGAGCTGAAGAAGGAACTTTTGGATGATGAACATAGTTCAAATTTCCTTATTGACCCATGGAGCACAAAGATTTATTGAGATCTCCGAGAAAACTTTTGGTGGGATAATATGAATAAGGAGATCACTGAATATACATCAAAGTGCCTAGTGTGTCAGCAAGTGAAGGTAGAGAGGCATATGTCTAAGAGGATGATGCAACCATTGCCCATACCAGAATTGAAACGGGAGAACATCACCATGGACATTGTCACCAGTCTTCCAAGGACATCCAAAGGCAACAATGCAATCTGGGTTATTGTAGATCATCTTACAATGACTGCACATGTCATTGCTATTCAGGAGGATTTCTCTTTAGATCAACTGGCACAAATGTATATCATGAAAGTGGTAAGGTTTCATGGAGTACCACTATCTATTGTGTCCGACCGAGATCCATGACACACCTCTATGTTTTGGAAGAGTCTTCAATATGCTCTAAATACTGAACTGAACTTCAGTACGGCCTATCATCCACAAAATGATGGCCAATCCGAGCGGACTATCCAAACGCTTGAGGAATTGTTGAGAGTGTGCTCAATGGACTTTAAAGGAGGATGGGATCAACATCTTCCTCTGGTTGAGTTCTCTTATAACAATAGTTTCCACCCAAGCATCCAAATGGCGCTATATGAATCCATGTATGGGAAAAGGTACAGAACATCGACATGTTGGGAATTGGTCAGTGAATGTAAGCTTCTTGGACCATAAATGGTGGAGGAAATGGTGGAAAAGGTAAAAACCATTCAGCATCATATCAAGGTAGCTCAGATTCAACAGAAGAGTTATGCATATAATCGTCGATGAGACCTTGAGTTTAAATATGGAGACATGGTGTTTCTACTCATATCTCCATGGAAGAAGGTCATGAGGTTTGGAAGGAATGGGAAGTTAAATCCAAGGTACATCGGGCCCTTCGAGATTCTCGATCGTGTCGGGTCTGTGGCCTATCGACTAGCACTTCCACCTGCCATGGCCAAAGTACATGATGTCTTTCATGTATCCCTCTTAAAGAAGTACATACCAGACCCTTCACATGTACTCTCTTCTGAGGTGGTACAATTGGAAGATGCTCTTTCTTATGAGGAACAACTAGTGAATATCTTAGATCGTAGAGAAAAAGTTCTACAAAATTAGACAATGCCCCTCATCAAGGTGTTATGGAGAAACCACAAGTTTGAAGAAGCAACTTGGGAATGAGAAGAAATGATGAATCTGAGTTACCCACATCTGTTTTAGTGTGGGAAAAGAAATATTTCGAGTGCAAAATTTCTAAGGGGGGAATATTGTAATGACCCAATGTTTCATTAATGGAAATCCCTCTTGATCTAATTAAATGCCTCTTTATGTTTATATAAAATGTCAACCTCCTTGGTATTATGTTATGAATTTTGACCGTTGCTAATATAACTGTTGAACAGTGATCACATGATTAGTATAAATATAGGACTTTAACAAATCCAATTTACTTAGGCAAAGGAAGCGATGCCCTCATCCAGTAGAAGTCCCCATACGAAGCCCATTTTTTCAGAGCTCAGAAAAGAGGTGTCATCTTTGGGTTTCGCTCTTGACCAAGCCCAAGATAAGCTTCATCATTTCAAGCTCGAACGTGACCGTCTATGGGAAAAGTGGAAGTTGATAGAAATAACCACTTGAGTGATGTTATCCGAGCAACCCCAAGAGTCTGTCACCATCACACACCTTACCCTTAGGTCTTATGCGGTTGTTTTAAGGGGTTATGTAACAAATAAATAGTATTATGTTCATGTACATTACATTGTTTATATAATAATGATTAAAATTTCTAGTCATTTCTGATACATTGTAAATAGTTTTTATAAAGTACAAATGGTTTTTTTAGTTATTATTTAATTAAGAAATCTATTTTATTCAATTAAGGGATTTTTGAATTATATAATATTTTAATAAAATAATTTTTTTATTACATTAATTTTTATTAAATATTAATGATCTTATAATTTTATGAAGGCAATTAAAATTTTTTATTAAGGTTTGAAAGCCATTTCGGTCAAAACCCGTGAATTTTCGATAAATGTCAGTTTTTATTTTAAATGTGAAAATTAACATATTTATAATATTATTGAGATAAAATAAATGTTATTTCTGGAATTAGGATGTCGAAATTATCCAACGGTGAATTTTTCATAATTTTTTGAGACAGTCAAATTTTTGGGTAAAAATTAAATACCGTTTAAATATATAATGTGTTTTATGACATCATAATGACCCAATAGTGATCTAATAAAATAAAATAATATTTATTTTCGGCAAATATATTTTCTACCAATAAAATAATGTTATTTTGGGTATGTTTGACTTATTTTTCAAATCATTAATGGACCCCTCAAAACTTATTCAACACCTTTCCTTTTTAAATTAATTTCCATGGGAGTGTGACTCACCTCTGCATAAGCAACCCAAATATTGTAAGAAGATCAGACATTGGCCCTATAAAATATTTTTTTCCTCTTACCTTTGCCAAAAACCATGGGATAAAATCCATGGGTTGATTTGTGGTTTGGATTAATTTAATGTAATGGGACCCAGACATAAATAATAAAGAATTCCCTCACCTTTCCTATATAATCCCACCCATTCTCCCACTTCATCCTCCCTCAAAGCCCTTGGATTTCGTCCAAACTCTTCCCTACACTGTATAGAATCCTCCCAAGGTTCCCCAAGCTCCCAAGAAGCCTCTCACAAGCCTCTCTCTAGCCTTTGGAAGCACACTTCCAAGTAAGGGTTTTTCCTTCCTTTCTCATTTTTGTCAATTTTCTTTAAGTTGTATTGCCCTTTTAATTTCAATTATGAATGTTGGGGTATAGTTTTTCACCTCCCCCGTACTGACCTCTTATTGTTTGAATGATGGGATACCCCTTTCTCTCTCATTAAATGCCTCCCACGTACACCCGTTACTATGCTGAAATTCTGAAAGGAACTTCTCTCTCTTGTTTTACATTCAAGAAATAATTTTCTATCATGAATATAAATTCCATTACAATTGTTGAGAAATGTTTCTATATTACCTCCTTAATGTATATTACATGTAGATATGTTGAGGAACCCCTTTCTCTCTCATCAACCTTTTTTATGAATTCTTATGTCACGCTGTTACGCTGCCGAAATCGCACCGATTTTCTAAGCCAATGCCATTGTGTAGTGAATACCATGCCCATTTCTCCATCAAGGGTATTAAACATTAAGAAAATTTACATATTTATTACAGTGTTTCATGTATTAATTCCACATTCCTTTACCGTGGAAAAAATTATTATGTTTTATTAATCCATGTTTTATTATCCATGTGGCACACTTATGCATGAAATGAAATATTTATGAAGGGTGCGCCCTTATAGCGCTCTAATGCATTGGGTAAAGTATAGTATCATGATATTTAATGTGCAATGAGTGTTGACTCATGCTAATTGAAGTTCAAAGAGGTTTTAATCGTGCTTTATGTGCATTAAGGATCTACTCATGCTCCATGTGCAATGAGCCTTGGCTCATGCTAATTCCCTGATAAGTGTTGTTGCCACATTTCCATGTTATGATTATCATGCTTTATCATGACTTTATGTTCATGTTTCTCTTATGATATATTGATATGCCTATTGTCTAACATGTATTTTACTCCTCATGTTATTCCATGTGTACTCCCTTACTAGGCTTTATAGCTCACCCTTTTCTTATGAATGTCCTCAGGTTATCCCATGCAGTGCTATGTACGAGGGAATGTAGTGGTCATGTAAAGAAGGTTTTCAAAAAATATGTTTAATTTGATGTTTTACGTTTTTATCTAATGATCCTAAGCCACAAAGACACTAAACCTCCTGATCTTATTTGTTGAATCAAGTGACGTTTTATGTAATAAATCATGTTTAAGTTAGTAATAAAAGAAGGGTTGTCATACCTGGGGTGTTACAGAATAGGTTGGAATAAATGTTCTTTTGATTTTTATTAAATGAGTAATGAAATTATTAATGAAATGATCAATGAAATGATAATGGTACTATAATACATGGACATTTATACACGTTATATCATAATTTCATTTGATTTCTTGGAAATTTTTATTCAATGGATATATAATGATCATTGTAGTGTATACCTCATACATTTTTATTCCATGGATCCTGATTCGGTTAGATTCAATTGAAATTATTTCTCCATGGATCCATATTGATTATAATAGTGGATTACATTAAAATTTCTTCTCCAGGGATCTTCATTCGATATGATTCCAAGGAATTTCTGATTTTATGGGTCCACATATCTTGGAATACTTTATAAATGCACCATGGATTCCACCCAATTACAATGTTTCCATTGAGATGTTCCATGGATACAATGAGGAAGAATTGGAAGTCTATACCTTTTATCAAGAACTTTAAGGCATGATACTTGATTAATCATCATACTCCATTGATGATGATTATAATTCTTTATAGGTATCCCATGTTTTGATATTTGCTTACGTGTTTTTGACTATAATGTATCATGTTGAATTAATTGTGATTTTTAGTTTAACATTTTAATGGGAGACTAATTATTATTCTTTGGGATACATTATTGGATGGACAAGATCTCCTTTGAATATGAAATATTACATTTATTTGTTTATACATGTGATATAATATAAATTATTTCATTGTTTATACACAGAATGGATATGTTATAGAAACCATTGGTGAAGGCATAATGTGTTTCCTCTCATAGCTTATTCGGACTATTGTAGGGTACCTAGATAGAATTCAATGATGTAGGTCTTGTTTTGGGAATGTAGCCACTTTATGATACATGATACGATATTTTCATAGGAGAAGGGGAGCAGAGTACCGGGCTATGATTAGGATGATGACTAGAGAATGTTCGGGTAGGTTCATTTTGTTCCATTGATACATGTATTGTATTGGATGACTCATTTCATGTACTACCTATCATATTGTTTACAGAAATGATATATTCCACATATTTTATATGATGTTTACTTTTTCATTGTTTTTTATTACTTCATTATTATTTTTGTTATAGTTCTACCTCTCAAATATTTATATTCCACCCATATTTGATGACATGATTATACAATCATGCTAAACTATGATCATGAGGGTATAGTCGCCCCAATATGCCACCTTGGACCCTGGTATCTCGTGTCTAGCCTCTACACTATGGGGAAGTGTGCTTCTTTTTATGTGACCCAATACTTTCGGGCACTGTTTTTTGGCTTTTCGATAGGGATGATACCCCCACCTCGATATATAGTCTCATATATTTCTAATGAATCATTATACAGATAAATTTATTGTTGATCATGACCTTATTTTTTAATATTACTATGATAGGATTTATGACAATCTTGATATTCTTATTATGGTTGTTCAAAGTGATGGTGGAATATATTGGAATAATTTGATGGAATATGATTTCAAATGATTCGATGGTAGTGTCTCATGACCTCATCTATAGCATGAATCACATTTCACTATGGTAAATTGGGGCTGTATATTTCATCAAAGTGTAAATGATTCATATGTAAATAAAAATATCCAAATTATTTCCAAGGGATTTCGTGCTTACGATATAATGGAACACCTTAAATATTTTAATGGAATGAATATTTATAAAGTAACAATGATTAAATTTTTTCCAATAGGATCTCATGATCTATTTGATTCTTTGAATTCCTTGTGGTCTAATGTGTCTAAGGAGGTAGTATTGGATTATATTTTGGTGAAAATTAGTTTAGGACTATCTTCTATTCTAATAGTATGCCCCTAGTATAGGTTGAGAAATGGGTGTTTGTGTCCTATGGAAATCACCCCCTGGAATTTGAGACAACCATAATGGAAATGATATGTATCATGCCTAGTAGATCATTTATTATTATTAATTTATTTATAAACAACACTTCTCACAGATTTATATCTTCACTTGTGGTGAATTTTCTTAATCTCCGATATGATATCATTCCCAATGTGATAAAAATATCGACTCTTGTTCGGAAAGTAATGGATCATGGAATTAGATACCCCTCATACATAATTCTTATATATAAGGTGGATATATCAAGAAACTTATTCATTCTCATGATTTATGTTTCTCATATTATATTTATGACGGAATTGATGATATATTTCAATATTTGAATTGATTTCTGTCTTCTGAATGTATTATTTTATACCCTTAATGAATCTTTCCATATATTCCAAGTGATGTTTGATCCTTGATCATGTTATTGAGTACATGTTCATCATGATGTTGTTAGGATTATGTTCCAAATATCTTCTCCTTTTCTTGGGGCTAGTATGGATGTCCTCGGGATTGGGTTACCACCTGTGGTTGAGGAATTCTTTTATTATTTCATGGGAGAGTTATTAGGGTTTCTTCATGAATGAAAAATAAATTTTCCATTGATTTAATGTATGGGATATAATTGATATACATTCCCTCATTATTATTGGATCCATAAAAACTAAAATAGATAAATATTTACCAATATGACATATAGTCCAAAGGTTTACTCCACAATAGAATGTCACTAAGTTCAGTTCAATTATTTTTTTCTAAAATGCAGATTATACTAATTTTTATTTTATGATTATAAAAACAATTGGGTTACTATTTTAAATATGTAACGATACCACATATTGATGATTTGTTTGATTATATAAAAGGTGTGAGGTGGTATTTTCATGTTTTTCTCTAATTAAATATTCATTATCTCTGATTGAAGGAATGTTATGATGGATCAAAATATAAATATAAATGTACATGTGATTGCACATTACAACAGTGGTGGGGGTGAATTGTAGTTTTAAAAATATTTTATTTAAACTCTTATGACGAGTATTCATTTAAGTGATCTTAAAATAATACAATTCAAAAAAATACAGATGATATAACTGATCTTAGATCTGATGAATATGATAGAATATGATACCACAAGTAACCAAAAACAATTGAATTTTTATTGAATGCAATTATCCGAGTAAAAAATGTCAGTGATTCTACCATACAACGCATATAATCTCTTGATATAATATGTAGTGGATGTATCATAATTAAAATAGTTACAATATAAAATAATATAAATAGAAATAGAAAAAAAGGTGATTTACTTTCTATAAGAATATCAGTGAAAAATAAAAGGTCTTGCAATTATTTTATACCAATGTGTACGGTAACCTTTTACCAAGGATATAATGATTTATCTTACCACCACATGGGTAAGCCGTTGATACGATGCTTGACATGTCTATCTTCTTATCCAAGAAATACCTTTATTAAGATGGTAATTGACACCACTATATTTCAAATACATTAAATACCTTGATATAATGATTGTTATGACCTTCGTCCAATCACCAGAATCCCTCGATCGTTGTCACATATATTGGTCACACAAAGAAAAAAAAGAACATATTTAAATACAGAATCTAGGAACAAGTTGTTCATGTCTTGTATATTCAAGGATTTTCAAAAGAACCAAGAGTGATGTAACACAACCTCAATCTAGAACTTGGAAGATAAAAAATATTATTTCCCAAGTTGGAATGACCCACAATTTATAGGCCTCAGGTTGCAATGGTCATATTTTATCGAACAAACATATTTCTATGGAATATTTGAATGGACTTGGACACTTGGAATTATAACGTTAGAAAAAAATAGAAAAATTGACCTCATTATGATTAGTATATAACTAAAACAATGAAAACATTTTGGATATAAAACAATATATATAGAAGTATGAAAAATGAGTAAGATGAAATATAATGAAAATCATGTATTCCATATTAGATTAAGATATGAGAACTATGGATTGCATGAGTACGATACATAACATAGTTATGATGTATATCGTGATTACTATTTATATCAAGGTTATAATACATAACACGGATACGATGCCTAACATGGAGAAGATTCATATCTAAGTTATGATTTATATTTTGGTTATGATTCAAGTCGTGGTTACGATGCTTAAAATTGAAATGATTCATATAGAATTTATGATTCATTTCGTGGAAATGATACATAACATGGTTATGATGCATAATGTGATTACGATGTATAACATGGTTATGATGCATGTTTATGATTAGAAATAGGAAATCGATACATAACCTAGATTCGATGCATATAGTTATAAAAATAACATTTTTGGTTATGACTGTAAAACAATTTATGTTGATACCATGACAAACAATATATATGATTATTATTGTAAAACAACAATATATTATTATGATAATAAAAAATATATATGATTAAGATTAGAAAAAAACATATATGATTATGATATATGTGACTACGATGAAAGTATGACATATAAGAAAAATCAAGACGTAATTTGTGATTTCCAAAATCGAAACAATCAATTGGAAAGTTGAGAAACATTTTAACTCAACATAAAACATCACTAAAACTATGTTTGGATTTTTTTTTGGAATTAAGAGTATCTCTTGGCGTCGTTTGGCCTAACAAATGATCATGTGGTGTTTATGGATTATTTAACATCAATACATCACTAAATCATGGACTCCCTGTCAGGGTTTTCATCAATGAAATATTGGTTTATTATCGGTCTGAAAATGATTATGCTCACCATTAGAGGTTTTTACTTAGAATACATTATGAGAATCATCATTATCAAAAATTTTGAATTATTTCCTCTGGATCTAAGAGGTAAAATTCCTAGGGAATGTGTTGTCTGAATATGGTATTAGTGTCAATCATGATATGTCAGAGGGTTTTATGGCATAACAGGAACCATTATTTAAATAAACACACATCGTTTGGGGCTCGATCAGATATTACAGAATTTTCAAAACAATAAATCCCCCTAACCCATGCTCACATAGAAGATATTCAGGATTATGGATCTATAATATTAATAATCCCTTTTGTAATTAATGTAGCATATTAAATGTTCCCAAATCCATATTTTTTCAAATGCTGGTTCGATGGAATATGGTTTTATATGATGCTACAAAAAATGGGTCTTGGTTGCTACAAGATACAAGATGGTCATGTAGTGAAGTATGGATCCCCACACATTCAGACTCATGTAAGGAAAAATATTACTAATTATTTATAGATGGAATAAATTATGTATGTTATAAAATATTATAAACACTATTTGGCTGATGCTAAAATCATAGTCTATATAGTCTGTAAAATCTATATATAAATATTCTTATAGAATAATCATAATATAGGGAATATGTGAAATGTGGTCTTTGATCAATTGTTTAATTTTTCAATTATCTTAACACCCTTTAAATAGAACAATTTAATTTATTACTTTACAATAATGTTACCATATCATAGTCTAAATGAGTATATTGAAGAGTGGAATAACATGGTTCTCATGGATAAATTGAATCCAATGGTGAAAGAGGGGGATAAGGTCATTTTTTCAATGAATTTCTTATCCAATAAAATTATTGATATCATATATCAATATAAGGTTTAGAATAATAAATTGGATTCCATCTATGTTAAATTAAATAAGGGGGAAGCCACCCATGAGTGATATTTATCATTAAAGAACATCGTTAGCTTTAAAAATATGTTTAATGTTCCTTCATAAAAAAATTAATTCATTGAGAACTATTATGAAAAATACCGGTTTATCTTCCTCAATAACTCTATGATGTATTATGATATGTGAATACATTATCATTAATATGTGATATATCTCATTTTTTATCTCGATGCATTACATGTCAATTAGTAAAATTTAAACATCAATGACATTCAATATTTCTTTACTCCATTCTCAATCTTAATATAATAAGGTATGAGGTGACCATAAATTTTATTATTAGACTACCCTATAACCCTTTGATCAAGAATTTATTTTTTCAAAGATTAATTTATGATGACTTCTCATTATATATATATCAGAGACAACACTAAGGTATAATACCTAAGAAAACTATTTGTGTATGATATATTGAGGTTTCATAGTGTCAATTATGTGATTTTATTTGTTATGGATCCCCTGATCCATGACCCTAATGGTTGACTAATCATCTATCCATTGAGACGAGATGATGAGGGTGAGCCATATATTGTATGACCAAGAATTTTCTAAAAGTTGAATAATATGATACATGTTATATGTTAATGAATCGATGTGACTAAATTTTATTTTGAATCTTATAGTGGTCATTTTCATCAACCATTTTATTTTTATGTCAATGGAACATGTTTTTATGGGTTTTATCGTAACTAGTACATTGATGATTTGGATGTTCATGGAAGCTCTCACAATGGGTTCATGGGTCCCTTTGATGTCAATATACGAAATTGACTGTTAACTATAAATTTAAATTTAAATATGAACTATTAATTCATTATGTAATACATGTATCTTAGTTAAACAAATATCATCCTAACAATTATCATGTGTTGAATTTGGAGGACGATGAATTGGAGCCAGATGACTCCGTGACTGATCATCAATTATATATAGTTGAATCCTAGGTTACAATCCTCCATGGTAAATAAAAATCCTTTTTTTCAATCATTTGGAATCATGGTAGTGGCTAAAATGAAATTTGGGAGTGTGAATATATTTAAAAAAAGTGATGGACATCCCTATTTGATAATCAATTGTTGGGTCATCTCTCTAGTAGTATAAACTGTGGTGGTGGGGATAATTGCGACAACCATGATCCCAATTTTAGGTATTATAGACATCATTTTATTTATCTTATTTATATACATCATTTATGGATAATGATTTCATATAAATGTAGATATTCTCAAAGAATACAACTATTTCACATTGGTGAATGGGTAGGGATTACCGTAAGGAAACCAAATAGAATGTATATATATTTTAACTAATGAATTCACATTATTTCTAGAAAGTGTACCATATCAGGAAAACTCCTATTTGAATACAGTTTAACATGCATGGTTAGAACATAGTTTGGGATACCATGTAGCCAAACTATAGTTCCTTTCTAATACAAGAAAATATAATATTACAAAACTACCCTATTTTAAATAAAAATCCTAACTCTTATCTTTTATACCTATCAGGAACCCAAATCGGTCCTATCTCACATGATGACTTTACACCTTGATCTATTGCATATTCTTGTGTGATTTATTGAATATTCTTCAAGGAAGACTACTTGATAGTTTTTTATCTTTATTATTCAGTTATACTCTATCACTTTTCATGAATTTAATTGAAACCTAAGGAAAATGAGTAACATCATTCCCCTTACATGAAATTATAGTTTTGGGTTCACTTTTATGGTTTTTACAGTGCTAATTTTAAGATATTTTCCCCTATTTACATATTGTTTCACTATACTGCATATTTATTTTTTAAGTAATTGTTTTTGTGTCCACTTTACTATTTCTTTGATTGATGTCATGGATCTTAATAATTTTCAATATTGTAATAAAAATAGAAATATTTTTACGAAAGTTATGTGAAATGACTTTTCACGAAATTTCATGTTAAATTACTCATTTAAAATATATAAATTGTAAAATCCATTCTTTGAAATAAAATATAATTCATTATTAGTTTAATGATGAAAATTTTATATTTAATTGTTAATGTGATGTATATAATACCTAATTGGAAACCCTAAATACATGTGTATGTGTAGTTATATGAGATGGGGTCCTCTCCACTAGAAATGGTGTCTGCCTAAATAGTGATGTAGTTTCGTGCATAGTTCATTATCCTTGTGATATAGAAATTCCACTATACCAATAAAATATATAACGATCGATTCTACTAATTTGGGGGTCTCCATATTTAGTATTATATAAATTGTATGTGTTCATTATTTAGTGATCTATGATGTTTCTATAGTTTTTTTTTCGTTAAATTACCAACAAATTAGTTTATTTTTATTTTATTAACATGGTCACAACTCTAAAACAATATTGCTTAATTTTCCGTAGAATATTGAAATATTCCATTTTATATTTACATTTAGACTATAATGATTCATTTTATCAAAAAAAAATGATAAATACATAACACATAGTGGGATCCAATTAGTATTGTTATTTTCACACCCTTTACAAAGACATTTAGAATATATAGATTTGGTTTTATGCTTATAGGTATTGGAAAGGAACAATTAGAAGGTGGTGTATGTTCATAACTACCCTAACTATTTTCATGGAGGATACACAGAGGGATAACCTCTCATGTTAAACATTTATGGTTAGATAAAAATTATTTTTTCATTTTGGAAAGCATGAATCTTTATCTTTTTTGACATTGTATCAACTTATCTTCCCCCTATCCCCATAAATATATATTATGCACTTGAAATTCTTAAATAATTATTGGTAGTTTTATACCTTCTTTGATGATTTCATTATGTAAATGTATTTTTTTCATTCATGTTGATAATGTCTCAATGATTTGTGTGATTGTATATAGATATGCATGACACTCAATCATATGATGAGGTATTTAAGGTATCATGGATAGAACTCAATAATTTTACTCTATTGAAATAACCATTAAAAAATTATATTCTCAATTCCAAGTCACATGTTTCTATCCCATGAGGAATAAGAATTATCTTCTGGACATTCCATATGTTGTTCTGTGTGCATGATGGATTGGTTCAAGAAGTTATTATTTCAAACAACAGTGGATTGTGTGTTTAATATCATGATATTATATATAGAATATAATTTAGAATAGTATATGGTAATATAATTGATATTATATATGTTTAATACTAATATATATATATATAATAGTCTTAAATTAAAATTATTACTAATTAACATCCTAAAGTGTATTCGATATTAGATGGTAAGTGAAGAAATTTAAACGTTACCTTGAGAAAATGAATATCAGAATTCCATAATGTATTTTGATAGTTAAAATAAAAATTTAATAACATTTTATACTTTATGGGTTTATGATGAACTGGTACGAAATAGTGTAAAATGTTACATTATTTTAATTGAATATTTTGTTTGAAAATTGTTTAAAGGATATTGATGTTAAATTTAGAAATAGTTATAAGTAGATAATAGAGGCTAACATCATAATAGTAGGGTTGTAATGATAATAATTCTAAAAATTCTCAAGGAGATTAATATTGTGAACAAGATTCTTAAATGTCACCATTATTAAGAAAATATATTTTAAAGGATGTTTGTAAATAATGTGCTTAGTTTTATGTTTTTTCCAGACTACCACATATAGCTTTGGAAGGGCCATAAAATTGATTTAATGGTTTTAAAATCCTTATAAAGTGCATCAAAAAAAATATTGATCTTCTATTAAAACAATTATGTTATGATATATATGATTTTAAATTGGATTTAATAAATATTATAAAATTAAATTCTGAAATTATAAATTTTTTCATATAAAATGGAATATCCATTTCATATAAAATGGAATATCCATTTCATCCATCTTTTACAGTGACTGAATATCATTATATATTGTTATAATTTTAATTAAATGTAATTGTGATAGGAATCACAAAGATTATCCTATAACTGATGTTTATCATGGAGTATTATAGGTTATAAATAAATGATACTGATTGCACGAGTATGATTATTCTATGAGATATAGAATATGATCATGAGGTATAAAAAAATATTCATCTTCACTAGATGACCCACCATTTACGCCACATGTGTTTTCATACACATTGTTACTTTTACACTAAGGGTGTGTAGATCATATTATAGTCCCCACTATTTATGGTTGGAATGATTATCAATATGATAGATGTTATAATTTAATACATTGATCATGTAACAATTTAGGATTATATAAATGGAGGGTGGTTGGTTATTTTTTTGATCATTTCATCATTTAGAAATCAATCATGATTAGGTTTATTCTCTTAAATGAAATTTATGACATATATGACCTATATTGAGATAATGTTAGGGGTGTTCAATCATACATAGATATACTATTTTATGATTCTATTTATTCATATGAGGGGAATTATTTTTCATAATTAGTAAATATGAATTACATGTGATGTATTCATTATCAATGTTACAGTATAATTAAAAAATAAATAACATATGATATGGCTATATGGGATTAAATTATTTTGTGTCCCTTAGTCAATTGAGGTATTAGAAAAATAGAAAATATGTTAATTCGTGAAAATATTATATTTTATAAAGTGAACTAAAGAAATTAATTATATTTACATATTATAAGGATAAATATATACCAATATATCCATAAAAAGATCCAAAGATTATGTTAATTACACTAAATTTTAGTAAAAAGTGATTAAAATTAATACTACATTATACCCAATATATTTATACCATATGGCATAGAGCTTATGAGTTCATCCATGTCCTCCAGTATAATTTCATCATTTATTAATCAAATAGATGATTTGTTTATGGTTTTTCTTATTCATTGATTTTTTCAATAAAAATTACCCAAATGAGTAGTTATATTTGTTAATATGGATATTTTATCTTCATTTAATGAATAAAATCTTGTATGGAAAATTTAATGAGAATGAATTTCATTTGTTTGTTTTCATCAGTTCCATGAAAATGTTTCTGAATCTCTATACTCCCATATCATAATTCATCAATAGGGAAGGCACCTTCACCCAATTAATGTAGTAAAATTCTCAAGATGCAATTGGGGATCCAAAGGTTTAGTACAACCTATAAGGAAAAATAATTAATTTTATATATTTGTGATCTTAAATAAATGTACAATGCAGAGTAGAATATGGATTTTATAGAGTTGAGGGTATGTTTTCAATCACTAGTTTCAATCATATTGTCCCAGAAAGATAGATCATGATATATGTAGGTCTGTTTACACTACCACCGATAATGTGATAATCCCCTAAAACACATGAATGGTATCATACAACAATTATTTATCAAATCTGTGGGTTTTTTTCATTTTTTTTATTAAGGACATTTTTACTAGATCATAACTAGTTTTTTCCAATTATAATTATATTTATATAAAACATTATCTGGTTATCCTCCATGAAATTACATTAAAAGTTTAAAAACTATCAATTTAGACCTTTAAGATATTCTTATGGAATAATATACCTATAACTAGAACTCAACATTGTGTTAAGATATTAAAATAATTTATTGGGGGAAAGAATGTCATATATATTAGGATAACATATATAATAATGTATGTCATCGAAATTAGAGTACCATTTTCCATTACATAACATTAAATTTTTGGTTAATATATTGTGAATTGTGGTATTAAAATTATATTATTTTAAAATTTAATACTATGTTAGATATAAAATTTCAAAAACATATGTAAATAATGAATCTTTCACATGTATTGAGCATGTACTACATCAAACATCAACTTATATTCCCAAAAATTTATTTTTCATCATTGATTCTCCATTTAGATGGTTTTTATTTGTAAGTCACTATAATTCTTCCCCATATTATTTCATTTTTCCTATCACTATCGACCACTCATTAGGTTATTGGAAACACACATAGGCCTTGTTCACATTATATTCCACTCTCGGCTAACCTATCATTAAGCAGTTTTATTATTCATAGTAGTGGTTTTCTATTCGGGTGGGCAATAATGGGAGAAAGATTTTTGAAATATATAGTTAATTTATTCCAATTGTTTCACTATCATATTTTTGAAAATATTTTAAATCATTACTTATATAATTCCTAAAATATTTATGGTTATATTTTTTTCTGAAATTTTAATATTTTGGTTAATTTATTTATGTGATAAATTACGTCTTGGAGATATATACTTGAATAAAATTTTTGGGGTAATATTATATGGGGTACATTATATATACATGAACCTCAGTTTTTTATTATAGTCTAAACATGGTAATATTAGTTAATTGTAGTTTTCATATATTTTTTAGGGATATCATGAATCAAATTCTCTCTTCAGTAATGTCTCCCTCGGGAGAGGTGCATGGGGATGGACTACCCATAATCATCCTGGCTCATTTTTTATCCTAAAAGGGTGAGGTTTTAGGTATATATCATTACAAACATACACATATAGATATTTTCAATCAAATATAAATCTATCTAGTTTAATGAAAATTTCATGTTATTTATTAGTGAGATTCATTTAGATATATTTGATGATGTTTTAATTCTATTTTTGGGTGACAAATAAAATTTAATGGGTTATGTCAAGAGTTGAAAATTAAAGTAGTGTGAATACACATATCTTGTGGATAAAATATGGATTCAAAAACTAAATCATTATAATCATTCCAACATAGTTGAATAAAACATGTGATAATAAATATTAAATGATTTAAAATTGATTTAATATTAATTTTATGGATATTAAACTAATGTGAATATTAAGAAAAATCATTTTAAATATTATGTGTGGGATTCCATCCAAAAAATCAGTTTGTATTACCATTATAATTCTTTCTTGGTGACCCTATATGCCAGGTTCCAATGAAATATCATATATAATTAAACCTATTAAATAGGAACCGTAATTATTAGGTGTCTTGTTTATAGTATTTTTATTATGCTCTAATATCTTGGAAACCAAAATTACCAGGATACCATAATAATAATGTTTAGTGAATCCATTTAACATATAAGGATAAAAATATTTTCCACATAGATATATAACAATTGTATATGTTATGATTGAAAAATAATTTATTTTCCAGATATATTTTCTTAATATTTATTCACTCAAACTAGTATAGGTCAAGTTGAAATATGAATCTTGGAAAACTAAATTGATTTGTTGTTTGAGGTTATGATTTTTGTGGTAGTAATTTCATTAGAAATCCAAGATGAAAAGATATACTACAAGATACAGAACAAAACATGTATTGATTTTATATTTTATGGATTACAATATGATAGTCATTTTGATATCCTTAATAAGGACGAGTTATTTAATAATTCAATCATTTTATATAATGATGATATATTTTCTAAAATTAAAGTATTCATAGCATATGATTGTTGATGTTAGAGAGGATAATTTAACAATAATTGATTCTTAGTAATGAAATATTGTGTGTGAATTACAAATTTGTTCTATGAAACATATTCCATTAAAAAAGTGGGAATTTATTATGTTATAATTATATTCTTTTATCGATAACATGGAAATAATATTAATATTATATGTTTGAAATTATTATCTATGTCATCCCAACTGATTATTAATATAATTGGAAAACTATTATTATGTTCCTCCGATAAAGAATAATTTTATTTCTATATTTTATTTTTATTAGAAGGAATTTTCCTTCACAATTGTGAAAAAAGTGTATTTAAATAATTATTAGTAATATTTTATATTTCAATATGAAAATGGTATATTATTATTTTTGGTTATAACGTGGGAATTTAAAAGAGGAACATTATGTTAGATAGTGTATTTGACTTGCACCATCAATTATAAATGATCCAAGAAATATACGATTATTATAACCTATAAATTAAATTTTATTGAATAAATTTTATTAACTACACAATGAAATTTATAATCATTAGTCTTATGACCCATTCGGGAACGTGGGTGGACCATGGGGTGGGCCCCACATGTCTGCGGGGCAAATGGTGGTTCCTGGTGGGCCAGGACCCGACGACCATGTTAAGGCGGGGTGGTTGTGTTGTGACTGGGACCTAGTTGTCACAAAATTCATTACATAGTCACATTCTCAAGGACCATAATAGTTTTCTATGTATGGAGACTAGGTACAAAATCTTATAATTCAGATAATGATCTTCCACATCTCCCATAAGGATGTTCCCCTTTAGTAATCTTCACAAACCTACCCTACAAAAACATTCATCATCACTTGGTTAAAGGATAGGTAAGAATTGGTGAGTTTAGATACTAAGAAATGGTAAATAATGGAGATACATAAAAATAATATATGGACCATTCATTAGACATTATATTTTATAGTGATTCAAAATAGTAAAAAACACAATTAGATTCATAATAATATTTTTAGTTTATATTTTTAAATAAATTTAACATAAATTATAAAAAACAACGCAAATATTTCAATGTATACACTTCTATTCTATATACATTTTTTCACCTAAGGGAACCATTTTTAAATAATAAATGATTTCTATTATTGCATAATATTGACAATATTCATCTTACACGCATCCTAACCCATATTTATCCTCTATAATGGGATTTAATTAAAACTGAAGTTTAGAAGAAAATATCAGTAAGGGGCCAAAATTAAGGGAATCCATTAGTCTATTGAAATTATAAATAATCATTCTCATGGAAACATACCTTTTTTTTATAACAGGAAATCATATTTTCAAAAGTTTCATTATATTACCATTAAAAAATCAACCGATTTTCATAAGAAATAATTATAAAGAATAAAAAATATATAACAAGGTAAGTTAGAACCTCATATTATAAATAAATCTTACAAACATTGTTTCTCTCTATAATATTCAGAGATTAAATATCATAGTTACATTTGGAATAATCACCCCAACACTTATCTTATAATCTCTTAGGGGAAACCAAACCACTTGACTCCACCTCATTACCCCATTCATTGCAGACCTATAATGGGCTTATCTACCCTCCGTTTATTGTAGAACTACCCAAACTCTTAAAAAATTCCTATGAACCATAACATTAAAAAAAATATTGTTTTCAAATAATACTCATTATTTAATGAAAACAACATTTCAATTTTAAAATAAATTTTCATTCTTCACAAACCTCCACACTCATAAATAAAAATGTATTGTATGAAAATAGAAATTTAATATTTTTAATGGAAGATAAAATACACAAATCATAGAATATTGTGTAATAGACAACTCATGGAATATATGGTAAAAACCTTCCTTTAATAATATTGTTAGAAAAGTCACAAAGAACCATGTTTTAGATAACAACAAGAATAATACATTAAAAACATATTCTATAAAGTAAAACATGAGTATAAATGATAGGAAAAAATCATTGGATAATAGTTAAAAAATTTGAAAATATTTTTAGAAAATACCGACTTGATAGAAAAAGGGTGTTTTAATGGTAACTTTAAATGGATAAATTTTAATAGAAATTCCTATATAAATATCACATCATGGAGGTTATAATAAATAAAATAAATCAAATATGTGTATCAAATATAAACCCATTTTAAAAACATAGAAATAAGTAATAATATATAAAAAATTTATTTCACATATTATCCATGAATGACATAATTTTGAAGTATATGTTTACCCCATAGAATGGAAATTGGATAATCAAAATACCTTACCCACATTCAAATTCCCTAAAAAGTGTCAAAAATTATTTATAATGGTTTAAATAATTTAATTTACTAAATAAATATTTATATTAATATTTAATACCTTATTTGATGATTTTATATCATCTTATTACCAATTTTATTATAATAATTGATTATTTTCATTGTTATTGGTGTTTTTATTTCATTTTTTAAGATCGATTTTACTGGAATAAAATTATCTATTTCCTAATTAAATGAAATTGAAACTACAGATGTTGAATCTATTTGTATTCATGAATTAAAAGAATTATTAATTGTACCATATATCATTTTTAATTTCTTATATGATGATGATTCATTAGATAAAACCATAATGATAAATGTTTAGTTCATTTTTGCAGTTTTTTAAACATCATGAATTGGTTTTGATTTATTTAAAAATCTAACAATGTATTAGATTAAAAATATTTAATAGGTTATAATAAAGATATTTAAATCTCTTTCAAATATAGTTACACTTCTATATTAGTCATTAATGTGGTAAATAAAAATGAATAATAATTATTTACAAAGACTTTAAATGGATAGAATTTAGATAACAATTTCATTTATTTTAATAATAGGATATGTGAAATGAATTTTATACGAGGTATTCCATTAAAAACTTATAAATATTATATATAAAAATATGTTTTGTTACTATGATTTAATTTATTTCATAGTTTATATGAATGTTTTAAAAAAATTAATAGAGGTACATTGAGAAAATTAATTCTTGAATATTACCACCTTGAGAGACACTTGGGGGCCATGGAAAATAATATCTGTGGATAAAATCATAACATTTACATTGAAAGAGTGATTATTATTGGTTTGGGTTGAAATTTTATGATCTTATAGGATTATTTTGTTCAAATGGGGTGGTGATGGGTGGTATTTAAACCTGAGGAGTGTTGGGTTAAGGTGATTAAAATAATGATAATTTTTTATTTAAATCCAACCAAATTAAGGTGGAAATAATTTAAATGAATTGTGATTGTAATTAATGTTGCAGATATTGGATTGGGTCAAATAGTACCTCAAAAAACCAATAAAAGTTTCAATTTTTAGGAATGTTATGTTTTTACATTTTAACATTAACCCATGTCACTACATCACCTATACTTTGGTAAATAAATTTTCTTACCACTATATATTTTTTGTAACAAAAAATTAAATTGACATTACAAAATATTTATAAAATCTTATTATACATATGGAATCCATTTTATGAAACACCAATTCACATAATTTTCAAAATTAGATTTATAATTAATCCTGCAGACACAATGCAATAAATTGTTCGAATACTGAAAGGTTCAAATGTTTTTAATGTTTTTATATATAATTTTATTTATAAATTTAATTAAAATGGCCTAAATTGGTCTTATTGATGTATTATTGGACTAATTATATTTTAAAACCAATTTAAAATATATTTTATCTATATAAAATATTTATATGAAAAATTATTAACCAATAATATGCAATATTATAGTTATTCTTGTGAAAAATTAATCATGTAAGCAAAATACCAAACATTCACCCTATAATAATCATGTTATTTTTAATTAAAAATTGGATTTATTTTTTATAAAAAATTATAAATGTGTCAACATTTATATTTATAATGTCTACACCATCATAAAGTAAGAAAAAGTTATTTTATAAAAATAAATCTTTTATGATAAAAATTAAATATACTCTTATATTAATCCTGTATAATCTATTGGATGAATTTAAAAATGTATTGGATATAAAAACATTAATCTAATTAATATATTACCCAAATAGTGGTTACTTTAATTTATTATGATACAATTTTAGGATGGGAATATATATTGTTTTTAATTATATACATCATTTATATTCAATTTGAATCGATTTTCAAATATTCGTTATTGGAAACTAATGAATTCATTTGATAAACATTAGAAAAATCTATATTTTCATAATTTAATTAGTCTCATTAATTCCTTTTAATCAAATGGCTATGTGTTTACTATCACATTTAAATAATAATTTTTAGTAGTTTTTTAAACCATAATGTAACAGATCTTTTTTGATATCGAGCATAATGTTTCATTTTAAAATCGAAGAGACTTACATTCTAACACCTTTAATAAAAAATATTCCCATAATTTGAACTCGAGATAATAATAAAAGTTTTATTATATTTCCAAACTATTTTTATTAAATCCCACACTGGAAAAAGTGTCAATTAACTTCTTCTTAATAATATAGAAATGAAATTGTCATGGTCACCTGCGATAAGACATTGTAGGATTCATTGTATGTAAAAAATTATATGGATGCTAAAACTAACTATTGAATTTTTATGAGAGTATTAGATAATATTTTAATAATAAATTTAATAATAACAAAACCATAAATCATTGATACATAGAAAATTACATTGATTTTATATTATATAAAGAAATTGGATAATTTTTTTATTCACAATCTATTTCAATTTGTTTTTAATTATTTTAATACCTAGAATAATAACATAATTAAACATTTGTACATTAAAAGTATAATTACATCCTAATATTTTCACCAATCTTATAGTATTCAAGATTCATTTTTTCATGCCTGAAGTATTAGAATTAAATTATACGGATAAAAAAATTGAAACGTATTACTATCATTTTCTACTATATATATACATTAAACAAAAACAAAATGGTAAGTGCACGATTATTTAATTTTCAAAAAATAATAAATTATTAAATGGTTAAATACAATTTTAATTTCAATATTTGACTTTTAATACCCAAATTTGAACATAAATCATTCAAAAAATAACTATACATCTACTAATTATTTTATAATAATATAAAGACATAAAAATAAGAAGGATCTCATCAAATAATAATTTCTATATACAATTCATTTCCATAAATAACCTGAACCATTGAATATATTTCATAAAAAATATAACACATCCGTTATATATCGAATAAAATATATTAGTATTCTATTTACCTAAATCATATAAAGTCATCAAAATAGTGAATATATTGTGAAACAAAATTAATCATGGAATCAAGAAATAATTTCATAATCCCAAGTTTATCAATATGATACAAATATGTTCTGAAAATTATCATAAACATTATCCATAAGATAGTTTAATTAACAAAAATATTCATATTAATCATGACATCATGTAGGCCAGTGGTACGTGATTATCCTTTTCAACCCTTCAGTTGTGGGATCAATCATCATGGAATTTCTAGAAAATAGTATATTTCAAATATCCTATGGGTTTTTTTTTCAATACTATACTAATGTACTCATTATAAAATTTAAGAAATTACAAAAAAACATCCTCATGATAACAATTATTTATTATAACCCCTAATTTTTACTTCAAAATTTTATCTTTCATCCCAAAACATAAGAACCCATAATTACCTCAAAATCAAAGATCATACCAACCATAATGGTTATCCATACCTTTAAACATATTACCTAAAAAGATAATTCATCCTTAATTGACCCATAATTTAAAAATAATTTAATAATAATGTATAAATATCACTCAAAAATTTATTAAGACCCAATGCAACATCTCTAAATTACTCACATCATCAGAAGTGTGTGAATACATTTAAAAAGTTCATCATTCCTAAATCTGCCACACATAAGGAATCACTAGCATATAAAAATTAATTATCATGAGTTCATATTAATTACATAACCATTCAATTCAATATTAATCCCAAATAATTATTTCCTATAATAAATTTTAACAATTTCTGATAATTCAAAAATTTGAATACATGAGGAAGAAAATAAATCATACATTTCATATGTCATTTTTAGTTTCATTATCTTTAATTGTAATGGTACTATGTAATAAAAAATATTTAACTATACCATCATGTTGATCTCATTCATGATAATTCTTCCTTGGAAACTGATGAGGATAATTGACATACTATCGACGTTGAAAATATTGAATTTGATTCTCAAGATGAACTGTTTTCCCCTTTATAGAGTTAACTGAATGCTTCTTTTTTCCTTCATATTTTATTTCATTATAACCTCCTTTAGAACATAAAAAAATTAATCCCTTTATTTTTAAAATAATTCACATGGTCTTTTTTCCACATGCTTTATACATACAACATTTTTTATTTACCTTTATGATCGATTTCACCCGAACATATATAGGCTTCATTTATCTCATACTTGATGCATTATGAATCTCAACAAAGACAAAGTGTAAAATAATTATTCACAATATCTATTTTATAATAACCCCAATATTTATCATTTCGTCTCTCATTTCAATTGGGTTCTCATTCATACAACCCACACATTCTCCTTCACAAACGTTCTTACTTTGGTTCTTGATAGATCCTTCCGTTAAATAAAACAAACAAAAATGGTTAGTTAATATTAATAAAATCATAATACACCATCTTATGGGGTTGATAAACACAAATATATCCATATTCATGATATCAAAAGAGAATTTAATTTATTAAAAATTACATTTACTTTTTCTACCATGCCAACCATTATGGTTATAAAATACAAGTAACATATGTCTAAACAATATCATAAACACTCTTGATATCTAAACCACGATCTGATAACAACATTAAGGTCTTGTTCATTAAAATTACATATTCCAGTTATAGAAATAAAGAATAAACATTAATAATATCAGAAGAAACATTTCTATTTATTGTTCTAGACAATAATGACATAAATCATAAACACGAACTAGAATATTAAAATGTATACAATTATATTCAATATCAATTTTTTCACAAATGGAAACCCTTTTAAAATAAACCATAGTTTATTTCTATTGGTAACCTTCATATTTATCCTATTTTCCTCACCAATGTCCCTACATATCCTTTACCCAATGAGAAACTATTTCAAAATAAGTATGTGCACAATATATCAACAAGGGACATAAAATAATGAAAAATGTTAGTCTTCGGAAAATCTATTGAATCGTTTTCATAAAAACATACATTTTTATTCACAAAAGGGACTCCACTATTAAAAAATATCGCTATCTTACTATTATAAAGTCAATCTATATTCATTATAAATCCTTAATAGTAGTAAAAAAATATAAATAGTGTACTTGGAACATAACATTATATCAATCATACAAATATTTTCTCTCGCAAGACAATGTAGGGAGTAACCATTATGAATATATTTGGAAAAATCACATTAATATAATTCCAATAATTTCTTAGGAGAAACCAAACTAGCTATATTTTTCTTATTAAACAATGATTTGGAGGTCTATAACAAGACCACCCTACATTAGATTATCATGGGACCAACCATCCTAATAAACAATTCTCATTTACCATAAAATTTTCACATGATGTAAATCTTTCATAAAAGAGAAATTCGTAGTGAAATTATGATTTCCATATTCTAATCACATTTAATTTTTCACTATGTAATATAGCCATAAATGAAAACATATTATTTGAAAAAAATTCGATGGATTATTGTAAACATTAATGATATAGTATGTCAAGAATAATTTCTCATATTGTATAAGTTTAATAAACATTCTTTTCTTATTATAATAGTAAATGATACAAATATTCTTATTTTATATAACAAAAATATTCATTAAAAACATTTTTTAAGAATTAATGAAAGAGTAAAAATGATTTTATAAAATAATTAGAAAACAAAAAAATTGTAAATACTTTTAAAAATACATGGACATTAATGAAAGGGTTATTTTTATAAGTATTTTTGGAAATATAAATTTTAAATGAATTTCCCTTATAAATATCACAATGTTTATGAAACAAATAATAAAATAAGTTAAATAATTTTATCCAGTTTAAATTCGAATAAATCAACATGGAATAAATAATATGAAATAGAGAGTAATTTCTTATAGAATCTGAGCATGACGTATTTCATAAATGGATGATTGACCCAAAATCGAATTTTGGTTATTAAAACCCATTATCTACTAATAAAATTAGTTAAAATGTTGTCAAAGATCATGTATAATGGTTTAATGATTTTTCATAAATCATTTGAGATCTATATTAATATCTATAATATCTTATTTTTTTTATTTTATAACATATTATGACCAATTCATTAATATTATTCTATTAATTTCATTATTTAGGGTGATTTCATTTCATCATTTCATAATCATTTTTACTTATATAAAAAGATGGATGTTCCTATAAAAAGAAATTAAATGATTTCTATACCATGAAATAGAATATAATATAAACTTGTAAATATTATTTAAATTGAATTACACTTTTATGACAGTCCATGATGGTGGTAATGAAAAATAATATATCAGTATTCATGAAGATGGTAATGTGAATTAATTCCAATAATAATCTCAATTCTATTAATAAGAAAATATGGGTTATTAAAGATATAAGCTACATTAAATTAGAAACATTATAGTTCATTATAAACATGATTTTGTAGTTATTGTGCATTTATGGACGATTGAGATGAGGAGAAAGTAATAGATGAAAATAAATTAAGATACGTACATGGAGGAAATTACCTTTTTAAAATTACCTCATTAGGTGACCCTTTATGACCATGGAAATTGACATTTCATGTGGCCATAATCACCTGTATATGGAGATATTTTGGTAGAATTGGTTTAGTTAGATATTTTAGGATCATCATGGCATTGTGAGTCAAAATGGGGTGGTGAGAGGGGGTATTTATACTTGAGTAGATGTGGGATTAAGTGTAAGAAAATATTTATTATATTATATTAAATTCCAACCAGATTGAGGTTGATTAAATTTCAATGAAATATATTTTTAATATATGTTTCAGATTCTATTTATGAGATATATGTACATCAATAAACCATTAAATGTTGTAATATTTATGTATGTTAAGCTTTTATTTTTTTACTGTAAGCCTTCTCAATATTTTAATTATAATGTGGTAGATATATTGTTTTAACATGGAAAATTTTTATTATCATAATATTAAATTAACCATTATATTTAATTTAGACCTTATTATGGAAAATATGGAATAAATTGTTCCAAATTCAATTCATAGAATTGGAAAAATTAGATTTAATTTTTATCCACAAAACTAAATGAAAAAACATGTTTTTAAAGTGATAAGATAAATTTGTTTTGAATGTTTTCATATATATTTTAAATATAAAATTTATTAAAATTACCTTAATTGGTTTAATTTATGTATAATTTAACTAATTATATTTTAAAAAAATTTAAAATAATATATATATATATATATTATCTATATGAAAATTCTATTTTCAAATAAAATGCATAATTTTTCTAAATTCATTAAAAAAATGTAACTGGTTAATAAAATACAAAACATTCACCATAATATAATTATGATATTAATAATTAAAAAATTAATTTCATTTTTTATATAAAAACTATAAATGTCTTAAATTTTGAATTTACAATAGCGGACAATCCTAAAGAGTTAGAATTGTATTATAAAAAATGTAGAATTTTTATAATGAAAATCGAATTTATTTTCATCTTAAGACTTAAAAATATATTGAATGAATTAATAAAATAATTTAATATAATAATTATAAATTCAATTAATTTATTTTAATAATATTTATAAATTTTATTTATAAAACATAAAATTTTACTATAGTCATAAAAAATATATTTAGATAAAAACACATCCATTATATTCAATTTTTTCTGTTTTAAATTGTAATAAATTAAGAACCCAATACTTAATTTGATAAACAGATTTAAACAATATTTTCATAAAATAATTAATCACATTCATTACCACCATTCTAATGTCTTTTTGTTTACTATCATAGTTAAATAATAATGTTCAGTAATTTTTTTAAGCATAATATGGTTTATGTTATATGATATCGACCATAAAATTTCCTTTTAAAATAGTTGGTTGTTACACATAAGAAGAACATTATGGTGTGAGAATATGATAATAGACTTACAAAACCTTACACATACTATAAATTATCACAATCTTATGTTGAAGAATAATTATTGTATATTCATATGAAAACGATAATATGTGTATCAATGATTATTAGACATGAGAGCATAACATTGGAATAATTCATTGATTTGTTGGATAAAAATTATCTTATAACAGTTGAACATGAATAAATATATATAAGTTCACTAGTTAAGTCCCAAACATGAAATTTTTTCTTTATATACAATTATGGGAATGTAAACAAGTCCCCCAATTACATTATGGACATGAATGATAGTTCTAAACATAAAAATGTTGAAATGTAATTAAATTCACATATATCATTTTGGACATGTAATCAGGTTTATGAATAAAATTTTGAAAATGTTATCAGGTTCTTAAATAACACCGTAAATATTTAATCAGGTCTAAACTACCATATTTAATGATGAGTTATCCATATTTTCCTATTGAATTGTAGGATGATATTGGGACTACCCATAACATAATGAAGATATTATTTATGTATGCCACAATATCATAATTTTTTTTCCATATCATAGCCCTATAAATGAAAATCATTTTATACAAATTGAAACATTTTATAACTGGTGAAAAAGAGACAGGTTTAATAATCATTTCATTATTTCATTAAAGCACAACCCGTGGAAAATTAAGTGGGTTTCACAATAATTTCATCAGGGATAAATTTTTTAATATAAATGACTTTCATAAACCCCATGTAATAAAAAACCATTAATATAAGGTTGAAAATTATATCATTGGTTTATAAGCCTTTTAAATCATAACATACAATCGATGATTTCATCATTTAAAAATAAGGATTTTGAAAGAACACATGAATCATTTATTGGATAATATAACGTTTTCAAATTGAAAAAAAAACATCTAAAAAAATGAAATTCATTTAAATTGATTCTAACCTTGAATGAAAACAATGTATTATTAAAAAAAATAATCACCATGATTGTGTTAAATTTTATTCTCAATTTAGATGTTAAAATAATTATTCCATTCATATTTTAATAAAACTAAAAATTGGCATTGATTTAAAAAGTATATGAAGATTCATTTTAAATAAATTTATAATAAGTAAAACATGTCTAAAAAATCTCTTTAACAAATCATTTGAATACTGTTAAAAACAATTTTGAAAATAATTCGAAAACATTTTTTTGAAAAAAAAATGTGTTTTGACCGGTGGTTGAAATAATGATTTTTTCACATAAAAACATTATTTTGAACATTATCATAAATTAATATAGATAAATTAGGGGAAACATTTATTATTATTAAATTACTATAGAATAATATAATTTTGAGTTTATTGATAGGTATATCAAAAATTTTTGTCATTGGAAATACAATCATGATCTTAAAATATTTATTTTTATATTTTCCATAAACCAATTATAGGTTGAGTGGGTAGAAAAAAATTTCAAATACTAATTCTAAATCACGATAAAGACACTTCATATATTTCAACAAAGGAAACATTCCAACTAATAGTTTTTCACCAAAATAATAATAAAAAATGGTTTCTCACAATCACCATAGTCTGAAAATCATGAGCTAATGCCTCGATCCTCAATCCCCGATACACCCAATTATCTGTCATCATCCACATCACTAGTGAAAACCAACCACAATAGACCTATCCTATCTCATTCCCATAAGTATTGCATCCATTCTCAGCAAATCCATTACTAGAGCACCATGAAAAATAAAATCACCACTATAAGCCATTAATAACACCTATTTGAAGCACCAATGACGGAGGGAAGAACCAAAGGACGAAGAACTAGTAAAACCAAAACCTTCTTTAAACATGATCAATCTAATGATGTTTCCACAATCTTTAATGTCAACAAAAACAACTTCATCCATCATAAAACAAACTATAAAAACCAAAACATCATTGTATTCAATAAGAAACATTATCATTGATTGTATAATCCAAAAAATATTCACAATTTCAAAAAACGTTTGATACCAAACAACACAATCAATATTGATGGAACACTAGTAAAATAGGAAGTAAAAAAATTACAATCTTTAATGAAATGTGAAACCAAAATAGATAAAAATGAGAACGAGTCTTGATTCCAATATGCACCATTTAAAATAAATGATACAATAAAAATAATCCCAAAAATAACACACACACCTTTATAAAGTACCAAAATGTGGTCCAGTAAAATAAGAAAGGAAGAAAAGGTAGAGGAGCTGGATCATACCAATAAAAGAGCCCCTAAGAATCGGTACCGATGGATCTCAATACAATAGTGAACCTTTGAGTCAAAAAGTGGGGTTTTGAAAAATTGTTTTAATTGGAAAGTGCAGAGACTATAGATTTTGGGAAGGAAAATTGAATGAAATCATCTGATCCTTATATAATAATAATGGAATTTGCAATAGAAACCAACATGAGGAAGGAAACCTAAATTGAAATGAAACCCTAAGAATGAGGAGGGGAATGATAAAATGGAACCCCAATACACTAATAAGTAGAAGTTGTGAGAGGATAAATAAACATGAAGAATATGAGGTGGTGAGAGGAGACATCAGGAAATTAATAAAAGCCAACTTGAGATGATAATGAAACATTTGGGGAGTGATTGGATATCTCGTGGAAGTATAATCATGATCAATCTTGATAAATGATGTGATTTTTACATAAATTCATTATCACATTGGTAATCTTGTGTTGTTACCCCCATGAAGGAATAACAATAAATGAAATTTAAAATTGCATGAGAATAAATATATTCCAGATATTTCATTTTGATTGGGTTGTATATACACTTCATAAAATAGTATAGGTTCATAACATAACATACAAATAAAAGAATGAAAATTGAGAGATAACCACAAACCAAATTGTTAAATTTTGAAATGTAAACCAGAAGAAGTAGATATCATAAAATGGAGATGAAAATAACAACAATTTTCATGATATGATTCATAAAGATTGTTCAGTTTTTATGTATACACCATATAAAATAAACTAGAGGTGAATATGGGTGGTTTCCCAGTAAAGAAAAAATGCTAGATTTAAATCTATTATAGAATAAGTAATATATTTAATCATAATACAAAAAAAATATCATAAAATTATACTTCTAATATATCTAAAATAAGAATATTCATGATATAAAATTTTAATGGGGTAGCCTATACAAAAATAATTACTGGGAAATTTTCATATGTCTCTAAAAAAAATAGATACTAGAAATCCTTCACCATAAATCACAACTTTCATAAAATATGTCTGAACATCCTATATAATAACAATAATTTTACTATAAACCAATTTTAGAATAATAGTTTGATATATTATACTATATATTATTTAATTATGATTATTTATTACACAATTATGTTCATTTTTATAGTATAATAATTTTTCATTTAATATCCTCTTTTTCTAAAAAAGTTTTTGTTTGTTATTTTCGGGTCTCTTACTATGAAAATGTCTCCATAATCCCCATAATAATAATCATGAAATTATTATCATATTTATTCATAAATATAATTTTAAATAGTTTTATGATTTATTTTTTTATTAATTAACATTGTTTCAATCATTGAGATGGTAGGTCATACGTACACAGTAGAAACGTTTCAATTTTTCAATGATCATTACGAAAACAAGGTATGTATTATCTAATCATTATAGAATTATAATAATATGAATGTTTTTATATTAATTCTATAAATTTAATTTAAATAACATCCATCTGGTTTACTAAAGAAAAGTGAGATTCACATCGCTTAATGAAGGCAGTAGTCCACAAGTACAGAAATATCGTTATCCTTTTTTAGTGAGTGAAAATAATAGAAATAAAATGATATATTAACTTTTAATATTGTTAAATATTGTAAAATAACACAATTATTTAATTTATATCATTTTTATTAATTATTTTTTTCCATCCAATGGCCCGAAGGCCTTAAATTGTTTATTTTAAAGCAAAGAAACCCCCTTTTAAGGGAAGAAGGGGGGAACCCGAACAAACATCATCGACATAAAACATTCATAATCTGAAGGCTAGGTGAGATAAACAAAACTAACTACATGAATCAACCTCTCCCTTTCAAAAAATCATGAAAAACTCTCCACCAATTAATATTATCATTATAATGTTTCACATACAGTGTTAGTGAAAAACAATCGCATTGCCTCATGAGGTGCTTGTTTACATTACGCATGAATGAAATTATCATGTCACCTTCTAAATGAAGCATAACATGTTATATGTTATATAATACGTAATAGGTATAAATTTTTATTATTATCATGTATATACTTTACAACCATCATCACACTCAACCAGGGGAGGTGGTAATGAATAAACGAATGAAATCACTTCGTGGGGCTGTAGTCCTCCATTCACATGATGGCTTATTTCATGACACAATTGATGAAATTGGAAGTGGTTTTATGGTCTTAATGAAACATAAAAAGACATACAAAAATATATAATAAATGTTTTTTATATCATCATGTTTTATTAATTATTGAAGGAGGTGGAGGACGAAGTAAAATAAAAATACCCACTGAAGAACATCACCTCTTCTTCAGGTAACCATCATAGGTTTACACTAAAAGGATTAATACGATGCACATATACCCAAAAAGACATATTGGATTAAATTATGGAATTTATGATCTTATATTTCAATGATTTTTTTTGAAGAAACGGTATTATATTGTTAAGAGGAGAGCATAGTGGGAGGCCTTCTACAAGTGAGGCTTCTGGAACACTTGAAATATTTAAAAAGGAAACGGTGTACCCATAATATTCACATTCCAAATTTGAGAAAAGATAACTATTATCATTAATTATACATAAATATGTATAAATATGGATAGATGGTATATTTTAAAGATGTTTTTTAGATAATATTAACACTTATCATATTAGTATAATTCCTCTATAAACCAATTTTTATTTTAAATGCAATAAATAATATTAATAGGTTTTACAATTCATTATGGAAAAAAATTACAAATTATTTTATATTAAAAATTATTATGACTCCAAAATATATTATCCGCATTTTAAAAATGAATTAAAATAAGTGGGAAAATATTATTTAAATTTAATACCACAGACACGATGAGTAATGAATTTTTCAAATAGAACTTATTTAAAAGATATTATAGGTTTTATATAAAAATTAAACATGAAAATTTTTCAAATAAAATTATTTCAACAAATATAAATATAAAATAAAAAAAAATCTCCATAATATATTTTATCGTTATTATTTAAAAAATTTATATTGTTTTTAAAAATATAAATTCTAAAAGTATTGGCAACTGGATTTATAATAATTTTGAAAAAATCAACAAAACAGTTTATAGAAAAAAACAGTTTTTGAGTGTAAAATAAGATTTCTTCATAGCTATTCTCTACAAAATGTATATAAATATTTTATAAAATTTTATTTAATATATAATATATAAATTTAATTAAAATCATTCACCGTACTTATTTATTTAACTAATTTAGATAAAACATATTTCTTCACATAAAAATAGTTATTTTGAGAAAAAGACTCCCTTATTATCTACTAGATTTCATTTTCATTTATAATTAATTAGTTATGAAGGAATTGAAAATATATACTTGTTTAAAATGTATATTTTCAGAATTTATTTATTCTCATAACCATAATTAAAATATATAGGTGATAACTATTATATAATAATATTTTAATAGTATGACATGTGTAGCATACTGAACCCAGAAATCCATAAGCTAATATCTACTACAATTACATTATCATTACATTCATGGAAATCAAATCTAAAAGGACTAATCTGTTTACGAGTATTGGTAAACTAGATAAATATATGATACTTTTAGTTGATATGAGTACACATAATACAATAGTTTTTCTATAAAAAATAACATTGTTCTATCTAGAATATTCGTGAAAATATTTATTAGTACTCTTAATTGAATCATGGGGGAGTAAAAAATAATGATGATATCAAATAATAAATAAATATTATGTACAAATGAATTATTCATTAATCAATAATAAATAATCAATATGAAATGGAATATAACTGAACACACATGCCCTTTAAATTACTGGATATGGAATAGTAAATATAGAAAGGTACATAACTGAAACACATTGCATCAAATAAATAAACATAGAAATTAATTAATCTAGATATAATGTAATAGGGAAATATTCATGGATATATAACAACAAAATTAAATTAATTATAAATAAATTCAACTCTTAATTATAGGAAATCATGTTTGAGGCCCATAAAATCATTTATCAGTAAGACCTCTCACAGGACAATATAAAACTATATATAGAAACATATTAAATTGGACCCACTGATTTATCTCATGAAAACCAATCGATGCATAGATAGAATATAAAAAAGTACGCACCCCACCCACTACATCCAAATGATATCATTCGTCAAATATTGGTTAATCTGTTTAAATTATAAACAACATATCTTAACCTAAAATAATCCTACAGAATAATGGATACATAATTATCCATGTTATCCCCTTTGATTACAATAAATTTATATTCAATACACAATATATATAAATTATATATGGTTTTATTAATATACATATCCATGATAACTAAAATGGATAATTAAGAGAAATTAAATATCTAGTGACTATTTCATGGTGACTTACAAATCAATCAATGAATTGAATGTAAATACAATCCTCTATCAAAATAATCAAAAACCAACCATTATATTAATAATGATGGGATAATTATGATGCATTGTAATGGACCTGACCTCTGCAGTCCATTCCTTTGTGAAATGTGGTACTGGAGGTGTGCCAGGAGGTCAAGGTTCCATAGGGGGAGTTGGGATGGACTTTTAAGGAGAGCTAAGAGAAATAGATTTCACAGAGTTAGTAAGAAGTTTGGAAAAACCGTGTGGCCAAATCGTGCAAGGTTGGTGTTCGAGGCAGTGGCTAACACACAATTAGTGCACTGTTCAGCTAACCGTGCAGACTAATCGTGCAAGGAGTGTTTGGCGAGGCAGAAGCTAACGCACAGTTAATGCACGATTTTCTAAACTGTGAGAACTAACAGTGCCGGTAATTAAAGTTAGATCCAAAAATTGTGGATCTAAATTTTTTTTCCTCTAAATGGTTCATTTAAGCCCCTAAGCGGCCATAACTCGGGATTACCCTTCCTTGGAGGTAGAAGAACCTCTCCCAAGCATTTTGGACGTGACCCAGAGGATTTTCATGGAGAATCGAATCATGTTATTTGAGGTATGTGATCATTATTGCTTGTATTCTCAGATATAATCCTCCTACTCTCTCAGTTTCTTAGATCTACGCCTGTAATGCGTAGATATAAGCATGCAAATGTCGAATATGAAGAGCTTTGTTCTTGGTTGTGTTAGGAGAGGATACTTAATGAAGATTCGTGGAGAATCGACCCGGTTTCGTGAGCGTTCTTTGGCCGTCATGGTTTTGTCAAAATCCATTGAGGTAGGGATTTTACCTTTGTCTCTCTAATTTGTGCATCATGCGGGATGGGTTTCCTCTTGCATTCAAGATACATAGTTGAACCAGCATAAATGAAGATAATAAATGGCTTAAAGAATAGGGATGGGGAAGTTGTTATGTTTATCTTTGTTTATCCTATTGTTATTTTGTGAATTGAATATGCTTATTCCTACTAAAAATCACAGTCGTTGGGGGCCTTTGATTGCGCAATGAAATGTTTCCCTATCTTTCTAGACCATTTTATGGAAACTTTGTGCAATATGGAAAATGGTTAATCACGTAAAGTTGGCTGATTAAATGAATATCTGAAACCCTGGTGTGATCACCCCGGTAGAACAAAATAAGATAATGAACATGTGGGTGTTGGTTTGGTTTTGTGGTTTGTGAAAGGGGGGGTGAATCCTGGGTTATTATTAATAGGATGGGAAGTGGTGTTGTAGTAAATGATATTAAAGGGGAAATGATGTGGCACAAGCCTTGTTTTGTGATACGGTTGTGGAGATGTGGTTATAGTGGCAGCAGGGCTGCAGTAATGGGTTGTGATATTAAAAGAACGTGGAAAGTTGATAAATGAACTGTGGGAAACGATAATGAAATAAATGAGGGAACAATCAATGGGTATTTATTGATGAAAAAATTTTGGTTTTGTGTTGCTTGTGTTCTATATAACATGATTTGTGGTTGGCATGGTTTTTCTATGAAACGCTTTTTCCGATTTGATAATTGCCTAGTAATTAAGGAACTAATAAACTAATACTGTTGAAATTTGGAAAGCAAATGGGGTTTGTGAAGTTTGTTGTATGCATGCTTTGTAGTAGCAGTGTCGAGGCATGTGCTTAGTTTCTCTGTTTAGAGGCCATAGGTTGGGCTGTGTGTTTGGTATACATATATGTATCTGTATCATTGTGTTTTTTCCCACCCCACCCATGTTGAGCACTTAGTGTTGAACACTCCCATTTCATGGGATAGGGTGTTTCCGCTTTAGGTACTAGCTCTTTCCTGCTCCTTCTTCCATAGGCTGTGATTGCTTGAGGTGACCTTAGACATAAGACTATTCAAGTAGTTTTTTATTAGTGTGCTTTTAGCCCATGTCACTTCGGGTAGGTTTAATGTTCCCAAGAATATTTAAGATGATGCCCAGGTGTGTTCAGGCGGGGATGTGATATGTGGTTTGTGAGTCCCAAGTGTGTGCGGGCAGGAAGAGTGTGGTAGTGTCAGGACTTTCACCTTTAGGTAGAGCAAATAACTAGTGGGGGAAAATTGTGTGGGGTACCCAATACTTTTGCTCTTATATAATATTACCTATTGTTTTGTGTTTTGGTGAGCATGGCTGGTGAGGATGGGTGGATAGAATTACTTTCTAGGTTTTGGTGCTTCTATTGTTCTCATGGGACATTAGGAAGTCTCCCCACCAGTGCACGAGAGATTTAGGTTTCCTGAGTGAGTATACTTTTAATCTCACCCTACATTTACTCTCAGGTTTCATGTAGGACTACTAGGGTCATGTGGGACCCTACTTGTCGGGACAGTTGGATTTGTTGTAATTGTTGTACTCTGGTTTCTTTTGGTATTGCACTTTTGAGTTTTCTTGTACATGTACTTTTTTCCAGAATTGTTTAAACATGCATGTGGGATTGGTTTGGGTTTATTTTCATTTACATGTTCCTTTTCCTTTTGGTGTTTGACTCATCCTATTTCCTGATCATAAATAATAAAAAGGATAATTCCTCCCATATTTGTAAAAAATCATACCCTTGGTGCTAGTCGCCACTCCTGGGCCTACTAGAGGCGGGGCTCAGGTGTCAATATATCCCTTTTAGAATTTCCAGCTCCGAAGGGGCATATTTGGTGGAGGGGTCATGACCTTATGGTATCATAGGTGATGGTTGAGAGATAGGATAGAGTATGGAGTTATGAAAAGGGAGGATGTCATGGTTTGGTAGGGCAACAGAGTTAGGTGATCATGGTGCGTGACATAGTCCAGGGAAGACCGGCTAGGACACGTGATTTTAGGGCCCCCCCATGATCTTATGCAAGTACTCTAATCCTACTGAATGGCCAAGTGAGAGTACATTGATTGTAGGGTAGAGAATCTAGGGAAGGTACATGCATCATCATGATTGTGTTTAAATGATTTGGTTGTTCTGGTAAAGAAATTGAAATACAATGATAAAGTGAAACCTTGAAAAATTTCCTTACTACTTGGGATTACGCAATCTTTAATTACCGTACAACTATGGCACATGGACGTCATCCATAGGTGACTCAAACAGTCGAGGACCATCATATTCAGGTGGTTGAGCAGTTGATTATTGACTGAGAGGAGGAATATAATCAGTGGAAGAAGACTCTATGTTCTTTCCAGTGACAAAACTTTAAGAAGTACGAGGTTTATACTTCAGATATGGAGAAGGAGCGGTGGCTTGAGGAGATAGGGATCACATTTATATTGATCCGTGCTCTGAGGGTGTACTAGGTTCCCCTAGCAGTCAGTCAGCTGAGAGGTACGACACATCAGTGGTGGACACTCTACCACGGGGAGAGGTCAGAGGCAGAGGTTACGTGGGATGAATTTGAGAAGGAGTTCCGAGAGGAATTCCTTTTTTCCAATATCATGTTAGAGAAACAGAATGAGTTAATCTCCCTCCATTAGGGGATTATGTCAGTACGAGAATTGGGTATCAAGTTAAAAGGTCTCCTACGCTTTTCTCGGGATCTCTTTCCAGATGAGGAGTCTCGGGCGAGACATTTAGAGGAGGCACTTCGTCCTTCGCTCCAGTACGTTGTCACCCCCTTCACCATTCCGACGTACGTGGCATTACAGAAGAAGGAAGATGTTGTAGAGAGGATGCACTCGTATGGAGGTTCACTATCAAAGGGGATCTATCAGGGTTCCTTGAAGGGGAAGGCAGTCAGCAGCGGGTCTCTTGCGACAGGGCCTTCCAGATTCAGGCTAGTAGAGAGCATTCCCCAGGAGTTCTAGTTCAGATCTTCGGGTCCTCGTCTCTTTTTCATGAGCCCATGACCGAACTGTTTCCTTTGCAGAGTTTTCAGGCATATTCATAGTCAGTTCCCAACTCGAGCTCAGAACGGTGGTGGTGGGAAGGTTCATCACCCGGCTCAGTAGGACCAGTTGCCGGCGAGGCCCTTCCAGTAGCAGTAGGACCCTATTCCTCCAGGGACAGACATTGCATGAGGAGGCCAACCTCATGGTTCTCCTCAGCGACCTTGACCAGGGCGTGGTCGAGGAGGTGGTCAACATCAGAGAGGCAGAGGATCTGGGCGTGGATAGTTTCACGTAGTAGAGTTGGCAGCTCCGGTAGGACCAGAGGTGGTGCGAGGTACGATTTGTTTGTTCAGCACTCTCATTTCTTCTTTGTTCAATTTGGGATCTTCACACTCATTTGTAGCACCCGGTCTAGCCCATGCTTTGGTTCTAGACGTAGAGAGACTTCTTGAACCCCTAGTGCTGAGTACACGAGTTGGAGTTCTGACAAGCGTATCTTGTGTTTGTCAGGGATGTGCACTGATGTTGGAACCACATCGATCTAGTGGGGACCATCTTTTGCTAGATATGCAGCCATACGATGTCATCCTAGGCATCAACTGGTTGTTTTCTATTAGTTCCATTATCGGCTGCTTCCAATGAAGAGTCATGTTCTACGACGTGGATGGGATGTCTGTAGCTTTTGTTAGAGATAGGAGCTATCATTTAGGGAAGTTGGCATCTGAAGCCTCCACTTTCATTGTTAGGCGGGTTATCAGTGGGTTCAGCTGATACAGGGATGATAGATGTTCGAATGGTTTTTGGGGAGTTCCTCAATGTTTTTCCAGAGGAGGTTGTGAATCAACCCCCCCCCCCCCCCAACGTGACGTTGAGTTCAAGATAGACTTACAACATGGTGCCCGTCCGATTTTGATGGCCCCTTATCGGATGGAACCTTCGGAGTTGCAGGAGTTATGGATTCAGATTGATGATCTGATGGAGAAGGGTTTTGTTCGACCCAGCGTGTCACCATGGGTTCCTCCAGTTTTTTTCATGAAGAAGACAGATGGTGGTCTCAGGCTATGCATAGACTACCGAAGGTTGAATGAGTTAACGATCAAGAACACTTACCCCCTTCCAAGGGTAGATGATCTCTTCGACTAGCTGAGGGGATCAAGTTGATTTTATAACATTGATCTAGGATCTGGATAACATCAGCTGAGTGTAATGTACAGTGACATATCAGTGATGGATTTCAGGTGCATGTATGGGCACTTCTAGTTCGTACTGATGCCGTTTGGAGTTACGAATACACCAGTTGTGTTCATGGGACTTATGAACTTTTTCATTTGAGAGTTTCGGGACCAGTTCATCATTGTGTTTATCGATGACATCCTTATCTACTCAAGATCAGAGGAGGAGCACTTTGATCATCTTAGGGAAGTCTTGGAAGTCCTTCGACACCACCAGCTTTATGGGAAATTGTCGAAGGGTATATTCTTGACACAAGAAGTACACATCCTTGGTCATGTGGTGTATCAGCATGGAGTGTCATTGGACCCTTCGAAGGTGGAGGTAGTTGCTTCTTGGGCGACACCCAAGAGCATGGCAGATGTTCGTAGTATCCTGGGGTTGGCAGGTTAATATCAGAGGTTTGTTTCAGACTTCTCTAGTGTTTCTGCTCTATTGACATCTTTGACTAGGAAGGACCAGGTCCTCCTATGGAGAGCGCAGTGCCACAAAGCTTTTGACTAACTGAAGGAGAAGTTGTCCAGTGCTCCAGTACTCATATTTCTAGAAGAAGGGATATTGTATGAGGTGTTTTTTGATGCTTCTGGCCTAGTTTTGGGGTGCATACTGATGCAAAATAAGGGTGTGATCTGCTATGGCCCTAGTCAGTTGCGCCCTCATGAGTGTAAAAATGCTACACATGGCCAAGATCGTGCAGCAGTAGTGTTCACACTGAAGATGTGGTGACATTACATCTTTCAGGAGCGCTTTGTGGTCTTCTTAGATCACAAGAGTTTAAGTTATATCTTCTCCCAACATGACCTGAACTTATGACAGCAGAGATGGGTTGAGTTTCTCCAATACTATGACTTCATGATATCTTACACTAAAATTAAAGGCAATTTTGTGGCTGATGCCCAGAGCAAGAAGTCGCATAAGTATGTGGTTCAAGAATCCGCTGATTCTTGGAAAGCAATGGGAGAGTTGGTTTCCTTGCACATGGATGCATGGGTAGAGGGTATTAGAGGCTGTTTCAGTCAGATGACAGTGGAGTCATCCTTGTTGCAGCAGGCGGAAGAGTCTCAGTGGGGAGACTCCGAGGAAGAAGTATTGCATGATCATATCAATTTGGGAAACGCTCCAGAATTATGGTCAGAGGACAGCCGACATCAGATTAATTTTCATGGATGGTTGTTTGTTTTGGAGGCAATGAGTGAAGGAGTTCTCTGTGAGTTCCATGGCTCGGCCTTGGCAGTACATCCGGGAGTTTCGAAAATGTACCGAGGCCTGAGAGAATAGTTTTGGTCTCCCGGGGTGAAACAGGCAGTGGCGGAATTTTAGGCTACGTGCCTAGTGTTTCAACAAGTAAAGGATGAACACCATGTTCCTAGTGGATTGCTGCATCCTTTAGATGTCCACGAGTGGAAATGGGATGACATCCCAATGGACTTCGCCACAGGACTACACAGAGCTCAGAGTGGTTATGATGATATCTGGGAAGTCGTGGATCGACTGACAAAATCATCTCACTTATTAGAAATTAAGGAGTCGGGGCCGGTGAGTACCTTAGCAAAGAGGTACATAGATGAGGTGGTGTGTTTCCATGGTGGTCCAAATACTATCATCTCTGATCGGGATACTCTGTTTACCTCTCGATTATGGAGGGGGTTACAGCATGCTTTTGGCACCCAGCTACGCCTTAGCACTGCTTTCAACCCCCATACTGATGGTCAGATAGAGCAGACTATCCAGACATTGGAGGACATGCTGCGAGCATGCGTTCTCTATTTCAAAGCATCATGGGTGCAACACTTGACTTTAGTAGATTTTTCCTACAACAACAGCTCCCACTCTACTATTGGCATGGAACCGTTTGAGGTTTTGTAGGGAAGACCATGTCGTTCACCCATTTGCTGGGAAGAGGTTGGTGAGACAGGTCCTCTTAGGCCAGAGGTAGTACAGAGCACCACAAAGAATGTTTATCTTGTGCGTGAGAGTATGAAAGCAGCTCGGGACTGAAAAAAGTCTTATGCTGATTTTCGGAGGAGGCCCTTGGAGTTTGAGGTCCAAGATCATGTGTTCTTGAAGTTTTCAACTCATCGGGTGCAACAGAGGTTTGCGAAGGAGGGTAAGCTCTCCCCTAGGTTCATTGGACATTTTGAGATGTTGAGGCGAGTCGGTGAGGTGACATATCAGCTGGCCCTACCAACTTAGTTTGAGAAGGTTCATGACATCTTCCACATCTCCCAACTTCGTCGGTACTTACATGAAGACTCTCACATTATCAACTAGGGAGAGCTAGATATGGGAGATGACGTCACCTTCAAGGAATGACCAGTCAGAATTGAGGATCATGAAGTGAAGGTGCTCCATGGACAAACCATAGCCTTGGTTCGTGTGATGTGGAGGCATGGCGACCTCAAAGAGTGGACTTGGGAGACGGAGGCTCAGATGAACGCTCAGTACCGGAAGTTGATTTGACTTGTGTTTCTCTATGTTCTTTTGAGCTTTGTTTTGATGTTATACTATGTACCATTGATATATGGAATTCTTGGCTTGTCGGTTGTCGTACGTGTTGTTTCCTTGTTCTCTGGAAGTGTGTAACATGTCCAGATGTGTGGGGAAAGGGAAAACATGATCCTTAATCGAGATGCATTAATGAGAATTCGATTGAACTTGTGCGGGAGAGTACGTGCCGCCTAAAGCTAATAATATCTTGACATGTGAGAAGGAATTCCCCAAGCTATGTGTTTGGGTAGTGTGTTGGTTTTACGGTGTTGGGGCAGTGTAAGTTGGAAAAAATCCTAATATATGGAAGTGGGAAGACCCAAATCTTAATCGAGATGCATTAATGCAGATGCGATAAAACCTGTGATGGTGAGTCAGTGATGCCTAAAGCAGATAACATCTCTACACTGGAGAAGGAATTCCTAACACCTATAATTAGTGTTGTTGATTGAGTTCCTATTATAACGAGATCCCTATGAGGTATCTTGTTGGGTTACTCTAGGTTGGTTTTGAATTCTCAGGGACGAGAATGTTTTATGAGGTATCTGGTGTAATGGCATGGACCTCTCTGGTCCATTCATTTGTGAAATGTGGTTCTAGAGGTGTGCCAAGAAGTCAAGGTTCCTTTGAGGTGCATTTGGGTTGACTTTTAAGGAGATCTAAGTGCAATAGCTTTCACAAGGTTAGTGCACGGGTTGGCTAAACCGTGCGGCCAAACCGTGCATGTTTGGTGCTGGAGGTAGTGGCTTACACAAGGTTAGCGTATAGTTTGGCTAACCATGCGGACTAATCGTGCGAGGAGTGTTTGGCGAGGTAGAATCTAATGCACGGTTAGCACACAGTTTGCTAAACAGTGGGGACTAACCATGCAGGCACTTAATGTTAGATCCTAAAATTGTGGATCGAAAACGTTTGCCTCTAAATGGTTCGTTTAATCCCCTATGTGGCCATAACAAAGGATTACCCTTCCATGGAGATAGAGAAACCTTTCCCAAGAATTTTGGCGGCGACCCGGAGGCTTTTCATGGTGAATCAAAGCCGATTCCTTGATGTATGTGATCATTCATGCTTGTTTTCTTAGATCTACTCCTCATACTCTCTCAGTTTCATAGATATACGCATGTTATGGGTAGATCTAAGCATGCAGATGTTGAATAAGAAGAGGTTTGGTCTTGTTTGTGTTAGGATATGATATCAAATGAAGATTAGAGGTGAATCGACCCGGTATCTTGAGCGTTCTTTGACCATCGTGGCTTCATAAAAAACCTTTGAGGTAGGTATTTTACCTTCATCTCTCTAATTTGTCCATCATGTGGGATGGGTGTCGTCTTGCTTTCAGGAGACATAGTTGAAACAGTTTAAATGAAGATAATAACTGGCTTAAAGAATGATAATGGGGAAGTTGTTGTGTTTATCTTTGTTTATCCTACTGTTATGTTTTTAATTGAATAGGCTTATGCCTACTGAAAATCAAAGCCGTTGGGGGAATTTTCATGTGCAATTAAATGTTTCCCTATCCCTCTAGACCATTTTATAGAAACATTTTGAAATATGTAAATTGGTTAATCACGTAATGTTGGATGATTAAATGAATATATGTAACTCTGGAGTGATCACCCCGGTTGAACAAAATAGCATAATAAACATGTGGGTGTTGGTTTGGTTATGTGGTGTGTGAAGGGGGGGGGGTGAATCCTGGGTTATTAGGAATAGGATGGGAAGCAGGGCTGCAATAAATGATATTAAAGGGATAATGATTTGTCTTAAGCCTTGTATTGTGATATGGTTGTGGAGATGTGGTTATACTGGAAGAAGGGATATAGTAATGGGTTGAGATATTAAAAGAAATTGGAAAGTTGATAAATGAATTGCAGGGAACGATAATTAATTAACAGTGGGATTAATCAATGGGGATTTATTGATGATAAAAGATTGGTTTTGTGTTTATTGTGTTCTATATAACATGATTTGTGGTTGGAAGGTCTTTTCTACGAAACGCTTGATCTGGTTTGATAACATCCCAGTACTGAAGGAACTAATAAACTAATGCTGTTGAAACATGAAAACCTAAATGGGGTTGGGATTGTTTGTTTTATGCACTCTTCGTAGTAGCAGTGCTGAGGCACATGCTCAGTTTCCCTATTTAGAGGCCATAGGTTGGGTTGTGTGTTTGGTAAACATATATGTATCTGTATCTTTGTGTTTTGTCGCACCCCACCCATGTTGATCACCTAGTGCCGAACACTCCCATTTCATGGGAGATGGTGTTTTACCCTTAGTTACTAGATCTTTCCTACTCCTTCTTCCATAGGCTGTGATGGAATGAGGCGTCCTTACACCTAAGACTCATCGGGTTGGATTTGATTGGTGTGATTTTAGCCAAAAACTCTTCAGGCAGGGTTACTGTTCCCAAGAATCCTCGGGATGAGGCCCAGGTGTGCTCGGGCGGGGATGTGATATGTGGTATGTGAGGCCAAGGTGTGTGCGGGCGAGATGTGTGGTTTGTGAGGCCCAGGTGTTTGCAGGAGGGATCTTTGGTTTGTGAGGCCCAGGTGTGAGCGGGCGGGATATATGATTTGTGAGGCCCAGGTGCATGCGGGCGGGATGTGTGGCTTTTGAGGCCTAGGTGTGTGTGGGAAAGAAGAGTGTGGTAGTGTCAGGACGTTCTCCGTTAGAAAGACCAGCTAAGTAGTGGGGGCAAATGGTGTGGGGTAACCAATACTCTTGTTCTTATATACTACTACATGTTGTCTTGTGTTTTGGTGAGCATGGCTGGTGAGGAAGGGTGGATAGAATTCCTTTCTAGGTTTTGGTTCTTTTTTTGTTCTCATGGGACATTAGGAAGTCTCCCCACCTGTGCACGAGAGCATTAGTTTTCCTTACTGAGTATACTTTTATGCTCACCCAACGTTTACTTTCAGGTTTCCTGGAGGACTACCAGGGCCGTGCAGGACACTACTAGTCAGGACAATTGGAGTTGTTACAGTTTTTGTACTCTTGTTTCATTTGGTATTGCACTTTTGAGTTTTCTCGTACTTTTACTTTGTTCCATAATTGTTTAAACATGCATGTGGGATTGGTTTGGGTTTGTTTTCATTTACTTGTTCGTTTTATTTTTAGTGTTTGTGTCATCCTATTTCCTAATATTAAAAAATAAAAGTTTAATACCTCCCATATTTGTGAAAACTCATACCTTTGGTGCTAGTCTCCAATCTGAGGCCTACTGGAGGCTGGACTCGGGGAGCATTATCTCCCTTTCACCATTGCCAGCACAAAAGTGGAATCTTTAGTTGGAAGAGGTTGTGACATGCATGTTTATTATATTATGAAAAAGAGTTTTTAAAAACCCGGTTCTTAGATTTTAGTTACATATTTCTTCTTGTTCCTTTTCCTTAAGATTTTTTGAGAGAATAAAGAAAATTGGGGAAAATCACCTTTTGTGGGAAAACGCTGTGTACTTTTCCACATGTTGTGTACTTTGGCCGTGTGAGATGAGTACACAAGGTGAGTAGATGTGCTGGCGATGAAAGATGTAAAAACCTACTACACATCGTGTAGTGGGTATATACACATCGTGTAGTTAGTCGGATGTCGAATAATAAGGCGGTGTAGGCAGGCGCCAGATGAGCGTCAGTACATGCCGTGTACTCATGGATTACATGCCGTGTTCTCATGTTGATTGAGAATAGTGCCACACTGGTGAGAATCCGCTAGAGGAAAATTTAAAAAATGGAAAGTACACACCGTGTACTCAATAGTAAATGCCTTGTTGTTTGTTTTTTTCACATAAAATGGGATGTAGCCTTAGCTATTTACAGGGAAGGCTTCAAACTGGAGGAGGAGTCGAGAGAGGGGTATGAACCTTTGAGGAGCTCCATATCGCACACCGGGAGTCCGTTTCCGCCTCTGAGGATCTTGTTGGAATCATACAGGTAATCCTCTCCATCTATTTAAGCTTTTCATACCAATTCATTCTCGAGGGAATGTTATTGATGTTTGAACGGGATTTATTTCATCTTAGATCTTCATCGTTCTTGGACGATTCGAGGAGCGTAGTTCAAGTATACCAATCAGGGGCGATCAAGGTAGGTGGCTTAGTGTTTAAATTCCAACTCATGTGCGTTTGTGTGTACCATTGTGCTACGAACCCATGTTGGGGCCTCGTTTGGCTGAGGCTTGGGCTGTTTTGAATACCATGAATATTATAGGTAATTAAATGTGATAATAAACTATTGTTTGGAATCACTGCATGGATCCAGGACCACCCTGAGGGTATGTTCCTCTGTTTGGCCGTTTTTCCAGGTTACCCGAGGTATACCATAAAATTTAGCATGCTTTAAATTTCCTTGAGAGGAATTTTATATAATTTCTTGCTTATCTGTTGGGCTTGACCTGGTTACTTGCGCCTGGGGGAAGTGTTCTATTTATCCTGAGGGTAGTGTTCTATTTAGCATGAGGGCAGTGTTCTATTTCTCCTAAGGGAAACTTCTTCCGTGCCTGAGGGTAGTATATTTTGTGCTTGAGGGAGACACTAGTTACACCTGAGGGCAATATCTGTTATGCCTAAGGGCAATAACATGTGAGTTGTGATTCTGTTTACCTGAGGGTAAGTGTTTTCATGTCTGAGGACATGGACTATTTACTTAGAATAATCATTGTGGTGATATCCTAAATTGGATGATTAAATTAATATTAAAAATGGAAATATTACTACTAAATTATGTTACTTTTGAGTACTGTTTAGTTTTTTTTTCATTTAATACTGCACATTGTTGATGCATTTTTTCACATAGTTGGGCACGAGCCTTTGGTGTGTGCCTACTGGGATTTATTTCTCACACCCTGTTTAGGTCATGTCATCGACCCAAACTCATTAAATTTCTGTAGGTATGGATAAGGGAAGGGTCCATATACATGTACTTTTTTGTCGAAAAAGGGTTGGGGAGGATGGGAACGAGCATAGGCTTGTGATGCTGCCAGTTGTTCTGTTGTGTCCTATTGTACCTATACTTTCTATTGAATTGTATTTCACTTCTATGTAACATGTTCTGACTATTATCTTAGAACTAGAGACATGTTTCATTTTTATCTATATAATTGTTGGTTATCTTTTACTGCAGTTGTTTACTTTTAACTATGTATTATTTATTGCTTCCACTGTTGTATGATTCTATATTTTATTATGATGCACTACACTTTGACAAATGAGGGCATAGTTTCCCCCCTATCAGACTTTGGCCCTTGCTGCTAGTCAGCATCCTCTCGCGTTTGGGGAAATTCCCATGAGTTTATGTGACCAACCGGGGTTGGGGAACCCGTGGAGTGGCACCCAGATCCAGGACGTTACAAAGTGGTATCAGAGGAGTTCTTTTCATTGACATACTATTTGGAGCCTTATTTAGGGACAATATAGAAATAGTAGTTGGAAATAGGATGTTCCTGGGTGTAGCTAACCCATGTATAGGGAAAATCCAAATTACCTCATGTTGCAATTTTATTGATATTTAAATTTACATTTGATCCGATTTCAACATTGGGTGACACACTCGTGATTGTCTTGTTTATATGTTATCCATGGTTTCTATTTAGTTGTAACCCGATGAGGTGAGGGTATGACATCTCATGCATCATTTATGCACATTCTAGAAATCACATCACATTCATAGTTCCATGCCATGTAGGCGCATTAGAAATTGCATGTTTTTGTGATAGTTATTGTGCTAGAAAATCATGCTATTGTGATAGCTGCTTGGATAAATACATGTTCTGTGAAAGGGTAATTTTTTGTGAGCATATTGATAGAATTGATGCCAAACATTGGTTTTTGGGGATTATGGACCCTCAATAACCGAAACTTGGTGGATCATGGACATTTTTATCTGGTTATAACATGTATAAGATACCAAAATTTGATTTGGGGGGAGTATTGGCCCTCACGGTTCAAAATTTGGCACTTAGCTGTTGTTTTTCAGTATTTTCTATGACCCAGAGTAGTTTTAGATGGTTACATTCCAGAAAACCTAGGATACACACTATGTAGTTATATGGAAACATGCCGTGTGTTCTTCTTTTTGGGAAGAAAAGACAACGTTTTAAGTACACACAGTGTACCCGCAGTACACGCCGTGTAGTCTCTTCTCGTATCAAGGACTGTGTGGGCGGGGACACGGGGAAGAGAAATGCTTGGGGAAAACAAGCAGTGTACTGGATGTACACACTGTGTAGTGTTGACCCAGAGTCTGACCGTGTAAATAACAACATGGTTCAGTGAAATCTTTCTTGTACACGACGTTTCAATGATGAACACGTCGTGTATTGTATCCCGGGGACCCTCCCATGTAGCTAACAAACACGGGTTGGTGTTACCTCTTTTTGAACACGTCGTGTACCTGAGGAAAACGCCGTGTAGTCCTTACTGGTGGGAAAATCGTGTGGACTTAGCCATCTGGCGGGGAAACGAGGTGGTGTACACGCTGTGTGGGGGTGTAACACGTCGTGTAATCTTGGCCGAGTAGTCATCCAAGTCAAGATCAACACGAGCATTTGTAAATTAAACCATACATGTTGTGTAGATGATATACACACCGTTTAGACTTTTTCAACAGGAGTCGTGTGACTTAGTTGTGTAGAAGGACTCGGGCAGGGAAGAAAGATTCATGTAGACACCGTGTAGTTATAAGGAACACCGTGTGTTTGGGGAGTTACAAGGTCAGTTTATCTAGGGTACACGCCCATGTGAATGGCTTGCGAGAACACTCCGTGTAGTTTTATACACACCGTGTAGTCATGTTTTTTAAAATTTGAAAACCTTCATTCTCTATCTCCTTGTTTTCGGTCTTTCATAATCTTGATCTAAGGTGGGCGTTTTATATTGTAGAGTCATGACACCGAGACACCCATGAATTGTTTGCTAGGAGAGGGGACACAATTATACTATAGAGATGGTAGGCCATGGGCTACCAGTGGATCCTCCAATAGAGCCAGATGCGGCGCCAGCCGTTATACCAGACACAGGCACGGGTGTGCAGTTCCATGAAGGCTTTATGCGGTTCATATAGACCTTTTACAGAGCACTGTCGGCTTCCACATCTATGCCTGAGCTGACTCATATCTTCCAGCAGCAGCATCCGCCCATGTTTTCAGGTGATGGAGGACCATAGGTTTTGGATTCGTGGCTGGGGTCTATGCAAACTATTTTGAAAAATCATGAGATGCCTCCAGGGCGGAGGGTCAAGCTCGGGACTTATATGCTGCGTGATTCCACCAAGAGGTAGTGGGATGTTACCAATCAGTTAGAGAATCATAGAGACATGTCATGGGAAGATTTTCAGATAGCCTTCAATTAATTCATCTACCCATTGATGCGGAGGGTAGATGGAGCTCGAGAGTTCATGAATCTGCAGCAGGGCGCTATGTCAGTGATGGATTATTCTTCTCTCTTCACCGAGCATCAGCGTTTTGCACCTGTTCTGGTGGGTGATGAGATGTTGAGAGACAGATGCTTTGAGGATGATCTTTGATATGACATTTGAGCATAGGTGAATGTTTTCAGGTTTCCTACAATTCATGCTAATTTAAAACAGGCACTGATTACAAAGAGGAACCTTCGGGAAACTAGTGGTGCAGGACATGGCGATTTGGCACCAGTTTATAGTACTAGTTCTACCAGGAAAAGGAGGAGATAGATGAGTTTCTATCACGGTGATAGTACTAGCCTGTAAATTACTTCAGGTGTCCCAGTCAGGTGCTACCAGTGTGGTAGAGAGAGGAACAAGAGACCTCAGTGTGCACAAGACCGAGTGGAGTGCTGATCTTGGGGAATGATGGGTCATCTGCAGCGCTTCTGCTGGGAATTTCCTCTAGTGGATACTGAGAGGGGTTCTGAGAAGACTCCCCATGTGGTAGTAAGACCAGCATCTTCAAACCAGTTGGGAAACTGGAACATGTCATGGCATGTAGACCGATATGGTGGTCGTGGCCGTGGTAGACAGACACCAGGATCTCAGATGCGGTAGGGCGGTATAGCTTAGGGTAGCCAAGCAATGTCGCAGGACCGAGATACTATGTAGGCATATGCAGTGCAAGAAACCAAGTAGGGGCAGGATCTCGGACCTTTTACTAACATAGGTACTATTCTAGTAGCTTATGTTTAATCTTTAGTGCTTTTTGATACGGGTGCTACAAATAGCTTTATATCTGTATCTGTTGTAGTGAGCCTTGGGCTCTATGTTTCTTCTTCATCTATTGTTATGATGCAAGACACTCCGTAGGGAACTAGAACGGTAGGTGTCCGTTAGTGCAGGGAGTTCCCCCTAGAGGTTGGTGGGTGTCACTTTTTATGGGACCTCTATGTCATAGAGGTGACGACTTATGATATCATTCTTGGGGTGGACTGGTTGGTTCCCTTTCGAGCCATTGCGGAATTCTATCATCATAGGGTGAGTTTAAAATCACCAGAGGGTGGAGAGTTTCTATAAAAATGTGAATGGGATGTTCAGGTGAGTCGAGATGGACCCGAGCATCATGGGTGAGGTGGTGTGATAGTCCTGATTATGAGTTTTTATCTTGATGATTAGGGGACTTGTTAGCAGGATTTCCCTGCAGTAGTTGATACTTTCAGGGATTTCTTTCGAGATGATATTTTTGGTCTACCTCCAGAGCATGAGGTGAATTTATATATTGATCATGTTCCAGGAGTAGCATCAGTGTCCCTTCATCCTTATATGATGGCTACAACAGAGTTTCAGGAGCTCAAGAGGTAGTTAGAGGAGTTACAGTAAAAAAAATTTGTCTGACCCAGTAATTCTCTTTGGGGTTCACCTTTCCTTTTTGCAAATAAGGCAGATGGTACCCTCATAATCAATGCGGATTATCGAAAGCTGAACCAGTTGATGGTAAAGAAATGATATCCCTTCTCAATGATTGGCGATTTTTTTGATCAACTACATGGTGCACGAGTGTTCTCGAGTATTGACAAGAGATATGGATATCATCCGTTGCGCATTAGACCATCTGACATACCACTTATAGCTGTTCGAAGTAGATATGTTCTATACGTGTACTTGTTTATGCCATTTGGACTCACGAATGCGCCAACAGTTTTCATGGATCTGATGAATCGTGTGTTCCATCCATATCTGTATTCTTTTTTGGTAGTATTAGTGGACGACATCATGGTGTACTCTCACACTCGACATGACCATGCCACTAATATTGTGATTGTATTGGGTACACTGAGATATCATAAGCTATATGTTATGATCCCAAAGTGCAACTTTTTAATGGACTATATTCACTTCCAAGGTCATAACATCTCAGAGGTAGGAGTTTCCATGGACCTAGAGAAGGTGAGAGAAGTAGTTTCCAGGGATCAACCTAAGAATGTGGTTAATACAGAGTTTCTTAGGGCTGTCTGGTTACTACAGACACTTCATCCAAGACTTCTCCCACTTAGCGGTGCCGTTGATAGGTTTGACTAAAAATGGTGTGATGTTCGTTTGGTCAAAAGCATGCGATATAGCCTTTTCGGACTTGAAATGAAGGTTGACATCAGCACCGATCCTAATACTCCTAGAACATGGAAAGAGCTATACAGTTTACTGTGATGCATCTTGTATTGGGCTAGGAGTTGTGTTCATATAAGACGATCGTGTTGTTGCGTACGGGTCTCGGCAGTTGAGGCCACATGAGAGGAATTACCCAACACATGATCTCGAGTTAGCAACAGTTGTTCATGTTTTCTGTTTTTGGATACATAATCTCTTGTGAGAGCATTTTCTGGTTTCCATGGACCACTAAAGTCTCAAGTATATCATTACTCGGTGTGATTTAAGTTTGAGGAAGCGAAGGTGTGTCGAATTATGTCATTCATTTGATGTTGAGCTTACCTATACTCCTTGTAAGGGTAATGCAGTTGCTGATTCACTGAGCCGGAAGACTCAAACACAGGTGGTTAATGGGGCCAGTGTTGAATGGCAGCTTATATCTTTGTTCTCTGAGATGTATTTGGAGGCTCACAACAGTTAGAGAAAAACCTATCATTCATATTTAGCTATGACTTCTACCCTCCTATATAGAGTGAGGATGAGACAACTATCTGATTCAGAAGGCCTCGTTCTATGGGAGTCGGTGGAAAGTGAGGACACTCCTCTTGGATGAATGATAGGCGATGATGAGGTATTGAATTTCCATGAAAGATTATAGGTTCTAGGGGATATATGTGAGGAGATGATGCGGTAGTTTCATGCTTCATCTTCGACAGTTCATCCCAGAGTTACCAAGATGTACCGTGACATGAGACGTCAGTTCTGGTGGATGGCTATGAAGAGAGAAGTAGATGGTTTTGTTATGAGATGTTCCACCTGTCAGCAGCTGAAGGAAGAGCATCAGAGGCGAGACGTACTATTACAACAGTTAACCATCCCATTGTGGAAATGGTATGATGTCGAGATGGACTTCGTTACTGGGTTACCGAGGTCACCTCAAGGCAATGATGTCGTGTAGGTTGTTTTGGACAGACTCACGATGGTAGCTCACTTTTTTACGATAAAGGAGACATTTGGTGTTGATGAGCGTGGAAAGATGTATATCCGAGAGGTCGCACGTCTTCCTGGGTTTCCTCGTTCTATTATTTCAGATAGGGATGCCAACATTACATCTAGTTTCTGGTAGAGTTTTCAGAGGGAAGTGGGAACTAAGGTTCTTCTAAACACAACATACCACCCTCAGACTGATGTCCTGTCAGAGCGTAAGATATAGGTGCTTTAGGACATGCAGCATGTAAGCATCCTAGACTTTGGTGGCTCTTGGGAACCTTACGAGGCATTATATGGTAGGCCATGCCGATCACCTTTATACTGGATAGAGGTAGGTGAGGCAGCTTTACGGACACCACGTCTCATGCAGGAAACTTCGGAGTAGGTGTAGTTTCTTCAATAGTGGATCGCTAATACACAGTATCGTCAGAAATATTATGTTGATCGTTGTAGACGACCCATGGAGTTTGTGGTCGGGGATCAGGTTTTCTTGCGTGTTTTATAGAGGTTGGTACATAGGCAGATTAGGAGACAAGGTAAACTTTCTCTGAGGTACGTGGGGCCATTTCAGATTCTAGAGAGAGTCGGGCCGGTTTCCTATTGGTTGCAGTTACCATAGAGGTACCAGGCCATGCATGACATCTTCCAGGTATCTTGGTTGCATCACTATCATTCAGACTCGTCTCACGTCTTTCAGCCAGAGGAGGTTGAGCATCAGAAAGATGTGTCCTTTGAGGAGAATCCAATTCATATCGTGGGTAGGAGCACAATGGTTCTATGAGGCCGTTCAGTTCCTCTCGTATGGGTTCTATGGAAGTACGGTCGAGTGCAGGATGAAACCTGGGAGCGGGAGACTGTCGTATGTGCTCAGTGGCAAGATTTGTTTAGGGATTTATCTTCAGCACCCTTGGAAGGGAAATTCAGGGACGAATTTTTTTAAGGTGGGATGTTTGTAAGAACCTGGTTCTACGTTTTTATGTACGAGTATCTTCTTTTCTCTTTTCCTTAAGTGTTTTTTAGAAAATAAGGAAAATGTGGAAAAATAAACTTTTTTTGGGTACACACCGTGGAATTTTCCACACACCTTATACTTTGGCAGTGTGAGATGAGTACACAAGGCATGTCACCGTGCTGGAGATGAAAGGTGTAAAAGATGACTACACACTGTGTAGTGGGTATTTACACACCATGTAGTCAGTCGGTAGGAAAATAGTAAGGTGGTGAAGGCAGCCTCCAGCTGAGCGTCAGTACACACCGCGTACTCATGGAATACATACCTTGAACTCATGTTGACTGATGAACAGTTCCATTTTGGCAAGATGCCACCATAAGAACAGTTAAAAAATGTAAAGTACATGTCGTGTACTCAATAGTACATGCCATGTAGTCTGTTTTTTTAATGGGAAGTAGCATACCCTGTTCATCGGGAAGGCTTAGAACAAGAGGAGGAGTCCTGAGAGAGGGATGAACCTTTGAGGAGCTCCAGATTGCATGCAAGGAGTCTGTTTCCATCTTTGACGATCTCATTGGAATCGTACGGGTAAGCCTCTTCTTCCCCTTAATCCGTTCTTAATAATTCTTTACTGAGGGAAAGATATTTACATTTGAATGAGATTAATTTCACCACAGATCTTCGTGTTTCTTGGACGATTCGACGAGTGTAGTTCAATTATACCGATCAGCGGTGATCGAGGTAGGTGGCTTGATGTTTAAATTCCAACTGTTGTGTGTTTTTGTGAACCATTGTGCTATGAACACATGTTGGGGTGTTGTGTGGCCGAGTCCTAGGCTGGTTTGAATACATAGAATTTTATAGGTAATTAAATGTGATAATATACTATTTTTTATGACTGCTTCTTGGATTCAATACCACCCCAGGGGTGCGTTCCTCTGTTTAACCGTTTGGACAGGTTACCCGATGGTATACCGTAGAATTTTTCATGCTATAAATTTCCTTGAGATGAATTTTATATAATTTCTTACTTATCTGTTGGGATCGGCCTTATTACTTGCTCCTGAGGGCAGTGTTCTATTAAGCCTGAGGGTAGTGTTCTATTTTTCCTGAGGGAAGTGTTATATTTCGCCTCAGGGAATCTTCTTCTGTGTATGACAGAAGTAGATTCTGTGCCTAGGGGAGACAATTCGTACGCTTGATGGAAATATCTGTTATGCCTGGGGGAAATTACCTGTGGGTTTTGATTCTGTTTACCTGAGGGTAAGTGTTTTCATGTATGAGGTTACTGACTATTTACATAGAATAATCATTGTGGTGATATCCTAAATTGAATGATTAAATGAATATTAAAAATTACAATATAACTGGTAAAGATAGTTACTTTTGTGGACTTCTTAGTTTATTGCATTTACTACTGCACACTATTGTTTCATATTTTCACACAGTTGGGAATGGGCCATTGGTGGGTGCCTACTGAGATTTACTTCTCACACCCTGTTTGGGTCTTGTCTTCACCCCAAACAGATTACATTTCTGCAGGTATGGATACGGGAAAGGGTCCCTATATAGGTACTTAAATGTTTTTGGGGAGTAGGGGAGCATGGGATAATGCTTAGGCTCGCGATGCTGGCTATTCTGTTTTGTTCAGTTGTACCTGTACATTCTATTGATTTGTATTGTACTGCTGTGTGACATTTTTTGGCTGTTTTCAAAGAACTATAGACATGTTGCATCATAATCTATATAATTGTTTATTATCATTTACTGCAGTTTTTTACTTTTAAATATTTATGATTTATTACTTCCATTGTTGTATGATTGTATATTTTATTCCGTTGCGCTACACATTGACAAATGAGGGTATAGTTTCCCCCTTATCAGACATGGGCCCTCGTTGCTAGATGGCAGCCTCTGGCATTTGGGGAAATGCGCTTGAGGTCCTCTGACCAACTAGGTTCAAGGCACCCATGTAGTGGCACCCGGATCTTGGTCGTTACAGAGTTATTGTCCATGATGACAAGAAAAGATATTTAAAAACATTTATATGGAAAATATCCATATTAAATTTGATAAACATCTTGAAAATATATTTCATTTAAAATATCAATCAAATGTATTTTATTCAAATATAACTTTGTAAAATTTCTATGTAATCATCAAGGTAATGTCTTCGGGTAATTCTGTATAAGGTAAAAGAACATTCATTTTTCGTTATAAAAGGTTTCGAAAATATCAGTGTTCATTAAATTTCATGAAGATTCCTTTGAAAACATTTTATTATAGAAAATGTGGGTAGAAATTTCATTTAATAAATAATTTATAATGGTAAAATAAAAAATTTAATTATTTTTGAAGAATTTTTTTTAAGAAATGTGATTTCTAACTGAATAATGAAATGATGATAGATTTTAATAAAATTATTTATAAAACTTTATATGAACCAATGAGTGAAAAAATTGTACATTTACATCAAATTAGTCATAAATAACTATCAGGGAATAAAATGAATCGGTCGACTAATCAATGATCAAACAATTTACTTTAAAGGGAATTATAGTGTAATCAATCCTAAATGAAATGAGACAATGAAGTAAACCCTTGAAAAGACCATAATATTGAAGTTAGGACCAAAAAATTAATATAATATCTGTATAAATTGTAAATACAAATAATTTAAGTCTACATAGTAAAAATATATAGTTTAAATTAATTATACACGTATTCATAAAATATTAATGACAATGAAGAAGTAATAAAACTTATGGAAATTTAATTGACTAAAAAAATTGTTTACAACATTGTAAATCTTAATTAAAATCTATTTAGATGATAATATTTATATCGAATCCTAAAATACCATGAAAAATAATATTTTCACAAAACTATATTTTAATTTGGTATTTTATACCCCATATATAAGAAACAAGGTGCATAACATTATAATATGCCTCAATGAAATGAAGTTGAGTTAGAATCCATTACCTTATTCTCAATATTTGTTGAAATAATTTTTAAATAATTTATAATGTCTTTAAAAAAGGAAATAACCTATTTTAAAACCATATTAATATTTATGAAAGCATATATTATCATTTTATAGAATTTTAACAAATTCTTGATAATAATCCTTCATTATTTTCACTATTTTATGTGTGGATTACCTTGTTTTTCAAGAATTTTTCAAATTATTATTATTTTTATATTATATAAAATATGATTTAATTATATAATATATGAAAAAATTTATGTTAATATGATATATAGTTATTACATAATTATTCATAGTTGTCCATATAATTTGGAGATTGGGAAAAAAAATACATCATTCAAGGAAAGTATAGGTCAAACATACGAATGACCATGATTTCCATTTCCTAATCACATTAGAATATTGGAATGAATAATATATATATGTATTTCAAAATAAAAATATCATATTTATTTTATATTAATCACATACGTGTATTAAAATTAATCTTAATTCACTTCATGTAATATATGAATGCATCACATCGTTTTGAGGAGCCAATTTTCCACACGTCCACAAATATTGTTATTGTATGAACACATAATGGAATACATCAAGGCATGTGTTATCTAATAATTAAATAATATTAAAAAATAATATATTTCATATATAAACTCTAAATTCATCATTATTCCCCACCTTTAAACGAGGTAACAAATGAACGAATGAAATCAGTTCACAAGGTGGTAGTATATCATACATAAAACCAATGACCATGTATCCCACTTGATAGATGTGTGTGAAGCATTAGGATATAATATTTACATGAAAAAAGTTAAGTATAATTATGATATTTATGTTATTATATAATCATTATATTATAATAAATGATGGATTTTATATTGATGTAATACAAAATTTCCTATTGAATAATGTTACCTCTTTATTGGGTAACCCTTTTTGTTTTATAACAAAAACCTTCCATGGATTGATTTCTCCCAAAACAAATGATTTAATGATCAGTGGAGTGAAATTTGGAGTCTGTTATTCTTGGGTTTTTTTATCCATATTTCTTGAGTGGATTGAACATGTGAGGCGGATGAGGGCCATATTATAGTGGAAGAGGAGTGACATTCTACTAAATATTAAAAGGTTAAAAATATTGGGTGGTATTCCTTACATAATAGACATAACTAATGGAAAATAATAAATAAAATAGGTTATATGGTATAAATATTTCTATAAAAATGGTTTTCTAGATCATTCAATGCTATTTGACCCCTTAAGAGTACATATTGACTACTATATGAACTCAAGTTTACTATAATCGCTGTAATAAATAATAATTTTTTAAATTATTTTTTTGAAATGTTTATGTTAGAAATAAAATAATTTGTAATTTATTCTGATACCAAAAATAGTATCAATATTTTCAAATACAAATCACATATGTTTTAAAAATTAATTTAATATTAATCCCATATACGGGATGAGAAAACGAGTTTTTGATACAAAAATCATCAAACGTTTGAAATGATTTTTTATCAAAATTCAGTATGAAACTCATTTCAATGAACAAAATTTAAATAAATGATATATAATTTTTATAATTATACATTAAACCCATATAAAAATATAATTTAACAACATAAATTCTTTGGATGAAAATGTAATTTTCAATTAAAATATACTATTCTCCCCTATTCATAAAAAATGACACTTCTCAGAAAGTGACCAAAAAATATCCCAGACATAATTATTAATTTCATATTTAAAAAAGCTTATTAATTTTCAAAATATAAACTATAAAATTTTAAACAATTACATTTAATATAAGTGAACCATTTAATGGCGGGAAAACCAACTTAAAAATATACCTATTTATCCATACAATCTAATTTTTTCTTATCATATCCCAATTAAATATAATGGATGAATATTAATAAATTCTATTGAATACATATTATTTAAATTTCATTAATATTATACACTAATATTAATTAATTTAATTTTTGATGTGAAAACACCTTTGGCTGATACTTTTTTTATAAAAACATTTATTATATATTCAATTTATTTTTATATAATTTGTATTTAATTTCTACAAAAGAATTCAACATTATATTTGAATATGTATGATAAAATTATTTTTAAATACAAATGATGTTTTTAAGAGATTTTTCATCATAATAATAATAATTTTATTATGTAAAACTCGGTTTTTCCTGTAATGGAAGCCTTCAATGAAACATGACATTGCGTGTAATGCAAGAGAACTACATGGTCCATAAAGATAAATCTAGATAGTAAATTTAATTTTTTTCAAAATGATAAATTTATTATAAATCCTCAGGATACTATATTCCCTGATACTCATAGTGATTCATTTCATACACACTAATGAACAGAATTTTATTCTTTTAGAATTTTCAGGGTGTTACATTCACCCAAACATAAATAAATTGCAACATCACAATATAACTAGATCATGGTAATATATGGTTTCATTTATGAAAATTCCATTCCTGAGAAACTGACATAATTAAAGTGTTAATAAAAAACATATTAATAAGAGATTAAGGGATGTCCAATAGTTAATAAAATAACATATAATTTGGTTTCAACATAGTGGAACATTAAGGAAAAGTAATTATTTGGACATGGAGGAAATGTGTAAATATTTAAATGGAGTGATTTATCCAATTTATCAAAATAAAATTAATATAAAATGGAAATATGGTGGACCGAAAACTATAAATCATCGATTCTTGAAAAGTAAATAAGTTAATTAATAATAAAAGAATAAGAAATATAATTTTTTCATTGTAATTTTCCTAACATTGGGTGACTCATTTACTAGATTAGTATATTGGAATATATTCTTACCTAAAATATTTCTATTTCATAAATTTAAAGTAACACCCCAATAATATAAAAATAAAATAAATATACATTTCAATAAACACTGAGACTCTAAAAAACAACAATTTATTTTAACAAAACCAATAATCAAAAATTTCTCCCTTCTCTAATTTGTATTTCGGAAAACTCGCATATATAGTTGCATTTAGTAAGATATTTAGAGTCTGATAAGGAAAACATAATCTTTGATGAATAGTAACATATAATTATGAATTATAACATACCCTTATGAGTAGTAATGAATAGAAAATCTTCCAATATAATAGAAACAACAACCAATTATTTATATGTAAAATTTAGACAAACTATAAATGAAAAAAATGATCATGGTATATGAATTTGTATTTTTGTATGTCATAATATATTTTAATTAAAATATTATGATTTACATAAAAAAAATTAAAAGGACATTTATTTTAATACAGTTTAATCTTATATTTTACCTTTGCCATATTATGCTTATAAGACAATTTTATGGGACCTTGATTAATTTTTCAAGGTGTTATAAAATGAGTTTTGGTTTTAATTTTATTTTTTTTGGAATAAATTATGATTTTATTTAAAAAATGAAAAAAAATTTGAAAAATGTTTTCAAAAAATTGTTTTCATTTCTGAATTATTCACATAAAAACCCATTGGGGTAAATTTTTGGGATTTTTCTAAAATACAATTATTTTTTGAATATTAAAAATACATTTTTGAGTTTTCTATAAATTTAAAGACATCATAATGTTGTAATATGTAACATAAAACTCTGTTCGACATATGCACTATAATAAATGACATGAGGTGTCCAAATTGTCTAATACCATTGGAATATAATATGGGAAAGCCCATGGTTTTTCAAAAACCAAGAATGAGGTGTCCCTTGATATTAATAAAAAACCCATCTCATTTACTATAAATACCCACTCATTACATCATTTTCATTGATTCAAAACTCATAATCCTTAAATATATCGTAGTTATACTTCTCTATTAGTCATTATAAGGTGTCCTCAGGCCCCCAATGTCTCAACTATCTTGACTTAGGAGTTTCTCTACAATGTATGGGAATCTACTACACTTCTCTTTTTCAAGCTTTCATTATATGTTATTATTTTTAATTTAAATTAAATTATGATAGGATATGTGATTACATAACCCACATTCATTACATATTACATAATAATGATTAAAGACCCATTTCTCCCTCATCAACATATTTTATGAATTTTATTTCAATGTTGTTAGGCTGCTGAATTTTTATTAAGGGATTTCTCAATTTTTCATCTATTTTGACTTCCATTCTTTTTTATTTCATCACCATATTTCATCAAATTGTGTTTGTTTCCCTGTTATATTTAATGTAAAATAAATTTTTCATTGTAAATTAATAATTATTCATCTGCTCTCTCTTTTCCCTTTTGTTTATACTAAAACTAAAAACACCATCTGAGATGTGACAATTTACCACATTCCTGGAAGATGAATTTTCAATTTCTATTAGCATCTTCAATTAAGGCAATAAATCCATTAATATGGTTGAATAGAACTATAAGATATGTATTATGATTCATCATTGGTTCATGAATTTTATTGTAAACTTGTTTTTTGATTTATAATGAAAAATGAGTTCATGGTGTTCAAAAATAACCAATTAAACACAATGTTTATCATTAAATAATTTATATAATGATTCATCATCACACAAAGTAACAAAATAAAATTTCAAACTATGTAACCTTATTGTTTTTAACTAATAACATTTAAATTATATTTTGTACAACCATAACCATTTTACATGATTCTCTGTTCATGTATATAAGTATACTGATCAAGAATAAAATAGAGTCGAATAATGAAATTGAACCGCTTAACCCCTCAAAAAATTCCATGAATGAACATTATAAGGATATAATAAATAAATAAATTGTAGAATAGATTAATGAAATATTAATTAATGATTTTAATTTGTTTATCTGTGACACATATCCAATGTGAATAACACCATCAAACAAATGGTAAGGGGTTTCTTCATCTCACTCCTATTTTTGTGAGATATTCTGTTTTTATTGCTACTACCTCTGTATGTTGTCTGAATAATTCCCATTAATGATTCATATAATTAATATATTTATTTTTAGGGTAATAAATTTATCATCGAGGATTATTAATTTGTGGGAATACGATTCAATTGATTCGATGATTTATGTTTTTTCTACCAAAACCGCCATTTTTATTTTGGTTACTCTTATTTTCAACTCACAAAAATTAAATTCTTATTTAGTCCTATTTTCTCCACAAAAATTCTATTTTAATGTCCTATATATTTTTAATAATCATATTCCATCATTAATTTTTATGGATTAATACATTATAATAGGGTCATTTAAAAATTCTTCCCGAAATACTAGCTTGATACAATGCAGTTCTCAGATTATTAAATATTTTTATGTTCACTCTATAATCTGTTTTAGTTCCAATTTATATTTCTATACAAACATATTTTAAAGTGAGGAATTATTTTTGGTTAATTTATTGTATTCTGAAAGAAAACTAGACATTACGCTTTAAAATCTTTTTGAAGAATTTTTTAAAACACACTAAAATGTTTTCATTCTAAATATTCAATAAATATTTTTAAAATTATTTCACCTAAAAAACATTATTTGATAAAAAATAATAATTTCGATGACCTTCCCCTTTATTTTTAGGGATATACATGTTTACAGTCATATTTCATGATAATTACAAATTATTTTCCAAAATAAATATTCTTTCCCAAGTAAAAAATGATTTTTCTCACCACACTTTTAAATTTATAATATATATTACTTGTTCACCACTTACATAATACATGAAGTTTGTTTATTTTCCTTTGTTATAACATATCAAGAGTCTCTATATTCTCTTGATTTTATAAGGTACTACCCTTTGAATATTTAATGTGGTACGTGACAGTTTGGAATGTTCATGGATTATTTCCTTAAGAACATTTCAATGTTTTCATTTAAAAGTATATTTATATATGTCAACATAATTTTAAATATATTTCTTTTCATATAAATTTATCTCATATGTTATCATCTAAATAATATGTTGTCTAAGGGTTTCAGATTTATTTGAATGTGGATGTTCTATCTTGATAACATCACCATATTACTCTAAATGGTTAGTGTTTTTGTTTAATGACTGGGGAATGTTATTTACATTTCATATGATATATTATATAGGAATGTATATGTTGATTATATTTGTCCCCATTGATACAAGGAATAAATTAGACTTATTATGTGATGAGTGGGGCCCACTATAACAACTTGATGCATTAGTGTGTCTCATGAGACTAACTATGTCATGGAATGAGGGCTTCACAAAATGGCTATTTATGGTCCTTGAATAAGGCCTTAATGATATGGTTATGATATATAAAATATTCATTTCCCTCATTTTGAAAATAGTTTTGATAGTTTATTTGGTTATACGACTAGTAGAATAAACATGATTATGTTTTATTATGGCATTATTTATTTATCTCGTATTCCTGCCATAATGTGTTCAAGTTTAATTTTTTATATGCATGTGACTTAGTTATTCACCGTGCCTAATGATTATGTTTATCTTATCATCCTCTATATTTCTTACCATTAATGTGGATATGTTCTCCCCCTTTCTTATATTATGTTTTCTCAAGACATGAAGAAGTTTATTATGAACGACATGTAGGTACAAACATAGAGTTATGGATGTTCCCAATAAAAGATCTTTGTTTTACTTCTTTCCATTTTGTAATGTTGAATCTATGTACGTATCTTGTTTTCCAAAAATAGTAAAATACTTGGTCCTTTGGGATTTTATTCTCTATGATCATGCCAATGATGTAATATAATGCACCGGTTCTATGCTTATAGGGTCGGGTCATTATAGTTGTTATCAAAGGATGTTTAGTATAAAATAATAAAATTGGATTTAGAAAATGAACATTAGGGAACAAATCTCTAATATAGTCTCATAGGATAAACATACAATAAAATCTATGTATTTTGGTATATAACATATTATGGGGATTTTTCTAGCCAATGCATCCCAATATCGATATTACAAGTTTACGTGGTTCTAGCACATATATACCTATGAGTGAAAACATAGACTAGTAGTTTTGGGCATGACTCTGGGTTTGATGGTACATGGAAATGGGCCATACATCGCACTTGGATTGAAAATACTAGTGGAGATTCTTATGAAAATTCACATTTTACTTTCCCAGGATTATAAAGAATTTATTCCCCCAATGTAACTAAATTATATTGTTATAGGATTTATAATGAATAAAATTTATACTATGTGCTATACCATGTTTTGATTTATATAGAGTCTATAATTTTATGAGACAATTTATAATATGGAATTGTTTATAAATGGTTCGTAGGTGAATCATTGGGGAATATAACACTACATGTTATGCGTACTGTAATATGGATCATATCTCAAAAGGTATTAAGCCATGTTTTCAAAGAATTATTGTCTCCCAAGTGTCCTCCTCTTATGAGGATATATTATCCTATATGTACAAGGTATGTATAGAATTGTTTGATTCCTATTTCATTGAATGGAATAAAAAAAAGTGCATGGAAATGGAAAACAAGGATAAAGGGAAGAAGGGAAACAATAGTTTTCCAACATGTGATAACTTTTTAATGAATCATCCTGGTAAATACGTTATGGGAATGAGAGTTTCTTATAAATGTGTAAAAAAAATAACTCCAATTTTCTCATTGTAAGGGTAAGAAAAATGTTTCTGATGACATTGCTTAAACTGCAAGGAGATGAGACACAATGCGAATCAATGTCCTATGCCTCAAAAGAATATGCCCCAAATAATGTTACTAGATTATGATAAAATTATGATAGTACCAAAGTTGATGTTGAGGGATTATTATACCTCATGAAGAATCATGTCATTTTAATATTGTATCAAAAATTTACTAGTTATAATAATAATGCAATATATGAGGATTGAAATTAAATTCTATTTCATTATGTATTTGAGGTCATATGATGAATTGTACCAAGGATAATGTCTTATTAGAAAGTTATTATCATGGGAATGTACATGATTGATGGAAAAAAAACCTTATTATATATATAATGTTGAAATAATTATGAAGAAATCATTGATTCAGATATGTACTGACTACCTTGGAACTGATTATTGACTTATTCAGAAGTGGTCTATTCTATCAGCGATGGAGTTTACAAAATTTTTTGATTTATGGAATATATCAAATAATATGTATCTTAAATATGAAATACTAAATAATTCATGGGCTTTATTGTAATTTATGTTAATATCTTATTTCAATGGGACACATGATGAAGTTATTCACATGTTTTGTATGTGAAAATTTAGCGATGCTTCGTGTTGATAGAGGGTTAATGATAAGTTCATCTTTAAAATTCAGATACCTTCATTCTAATGGGTTGAATCATCATATTTAGTATTTTTACTATATATTACATGGTTTATGTTGATCATTGTTTGATATTTTTGTGTTTAATGAATTACATCACCATATGTACTAACCTGTGCAAAGTGATGAGGTAAAGATAGTTCTGGGTGAAATAAAAGAATGAGTTTGTAAATAAAAATATATATTTATACCCTTATGTTGAGGAATAATTCCTCAACTCAAGGTAAATATTCATAAGTAAAATGTTTTCCTATTATCATAATCTTTGTTAATGCAATTGAATTTTTAACAGTATGTAATTGTTTTGTAGTAATCAACTTTCATTTAAACATTTTATCTATCATGTTCAATCAGAATGCCACTGTTATATTTTTCTTCAATGTTATGGTTTTTACATCCCATTATTGTCACCCCATTCGATAGAATGTTTTTTCTGGTGACCAACTCATTTCCCTTCACCTCATTTTAGAATGATATTTTATTAAATCTATTTTTAATGTGGGTTTCCAATCATGGAAATTTCAAGTATAAACTATTAACATTAGATGTTCAATTTAAAATTTTTTAGGAAGAATTTTTATCAAGGAGGGAATAATGTAACACCCCTAGAATTTACAATAGACTTAATACAGATTTCCTGAAACACTGAGTCTCTACAAAAGAACACATTATTATATCCTATTGACTAAAATATAATTTGTTCACTTCTATAATTTGAATTCCGGAAAACTGACATACATGACTGCGTTCATTAAGATATTAGAGTATGATAAGACAAACATATTTTTTATGAATAGTAACATACCCTTGTGAATATTAACATACCCTTATGAATATTAATGACTAGAAAATCGGCCAACAAAATTGAAATTTAACCCATGAATGTATAAATACAATTTAGACAACATATATGTCAAAAAACGATCATAATATTAGTATTGATATTTTTATATGTCATTAATATTTTAATTTTAATTTTATGCTTAATTTAATAATATAAAATTGGAATGTATTTTAATAAAATGTAAAGATAATTTATTACTTTATCATCTTATGGTTATATGATAATTTTATGGGACCTTGATTAATTTCTCAAGGTGTTATAAAACAAGTAATGATTTTAAAATGGTTTTTTGGATTAAATTATGATTATATTGAAAAGTTAAATTGAAAATATATAGAAAATTATTTTATAAAAATGGATTATATTTTTTATTATTCTACACATTGAAATTTGGTTGGGTAGAATTTTTCGGATTTTTAAATAATACATGATTTTTTTGTGAATAGTAAAAATACAATTATCAATTTTTGGTATGATTAATGACATCATAATGATGTAATAATTAATATAAAATGATTATAGACTTGTGTACAGTAAAATATGACATTATTTTTCCCATGCGGCTATAATTATTGGAAAATACCATAGGCAATTCCATGGTTTTGTAAAAACCACTAATGGAGTGTCCCTTAAATTTAATAAAAAAATCCCTCTCATTTACAATAAATACTCATGCATTAAATTGTTATATATGATTCCAAATTTCTAATCCTTGATGGTCTAGTATTTTTACATCCCTATGAGTCTTCCCATTTTTCCTTCAATCACCCGTGGTATTAACATTCATGTTTTCGGAGTTACACTACAAGGTAAGAGAATCTAACAACATTATCTTTTTGAAGATATCATTTTATGGTATTATTTCTAATTTAATTTATATTATGATGGGATATGTCATTAAATATAAAAATTATATTAAATATTATGTATGAATTATGATTGAACCATTTTTCTCTCATCAATATATTTTAGTTCTTTTTAAGCGACACTGTTATGCTGCCAATTTTTTTGAAAGGGATTTATCAACATTTGATTAATTTTGAGTTCCTTTCTTTTCACTTTCTTCACCTCATTTCATCCAAATGTGTTGACGAATCTAGTATCATATATTTAATGTATTTTCTATTATAATGTAATAATTTTTCATCATCTATCCTTTCACATTCATTTATACTAAAAATGAAAACACCATATGAGATGTGCTAATTTAACACATTCAAGGATGATAGGTTTTCAATTTCTGTTACAGTTTTTAATTATGGTCATGAAACCATTAAGTTGGTGGAACCAGAATATAATATATGTATTATTTATCATCTATGGTTATGAAATATTTTTTTATAGATGGTTTTGATTTATAAATCAAATTGAGTTCATCGTGTTCAAAAGCAGCATATTAACCCCAACTGTTATCATTAAATAAATTATATAATGATTCATCTGTACTAAAATTATCTAAATTATGTTTACAAAAATGTATCATTATGGATGTTAAATAATAACTTATAATATCAATTCTTCAAAACCATCCTAATTTTACATGATTCCTCCATTCATGAATATCAGTATACCAATCACGAAACAAACAGACAAATATAATGAAATTTAACGTCTTAACCCATCAAAATGTAAATAAATTAACTAAATAAGTTTATAATAAATCCATTATATATAGAATTGGTTATGGAAATATTAATTTTAGAATTTAATTTGGTTATATGGGACACTAAGAGAATGTAAAAAACACTATCACACTTAAGGTAAAGGGTTTCTTCATCTAAGTCCCATTTTTTGAGAGATATTTCATAATCACCTCTACTATATGTGTATTGTGTATCTATACTAACCATTGATATTTATTATCATAAATATAATTATTTTCATTAAAACTAATGTATCATTGATGATAAATAATTTTGGGTCATATGATTCAGTTGATAACAACGATATATGTATTTTTTAATCAAACCTCCATTTTTATCCAGGTTGCTCTAATTCCCTACTCACCTTAATAAAATTATTATTTATTTCTATATACTCGACATATATTCTATGTTAATTTTCGATATATGTTTAATAATCATCTTCCTTATTTAAATTATAAGGATCTATATTATTTAAAACTATATTTCAAACATTCTTCCCGAAATACATGCTCTATTCAATGGATTTTTCGGATTCCTAACTGTTTAGAATTTGAATCTATAATATGATTTAATACAAATTCATCTTTCTAAAATCACAAATTTTTAATTGAAAATATATTTTGTTTAATTTCATGTTTTATGAAAAAAAACATGTTATTGTGCGTTAACATCACTTTAATGAATTCCTAAGACCGCAATAAAATATTTTAGATATAAATCTTCGTCAAAAATTAATTTTAGATAATTTCACCTAAATATGAATTTGTTTAAGACTAAAATATAATTTCAATGAAAATACCTTTTATTTTTTGGGATATTAATGTTTATTATCAGATTTAATTACAATTACAAATTATTTTTGAAAAGAACTACTATTCTCATAGATGAAATGATTTTTCTCATCTCACTTTAAATTTTATGAGATATATTCATTTTTCACCACATAATAATTTCTTTTGGTGTATGTATTTACATTTTCTATATCATATAATGATTATATTTATTCTCATATTATTCCAAGGGATTATGATTTGATTGTTTCATGGTGGTGTGGGACACGTTGGATTGTTGAAAGATTATTTATTCAAGAATCTTTCAATTGTCTCATTTAAAAGTATCTTTATTTATTTCAACATCCATTGAGGCATATTCAATTTCATAGAAATTTATCTATTAATATATCATCTACAAAATATGGTGTTTAATTGTTTCTGAATATTTTGAATGTGGATGGTCTATCTTGATAACATTCACAATATTACACTGAATGGTTAATGTTTTTGTTTAATGACTGCGGATTGTAATTTACATTAAATATGTTAGTTTAAATATGAAGGTATATGTTGTTTGTGATTAGCCCCATTAATAAGAGGAATTCATTGGACTTATTATGTGATATGTGTGGCATGATAAAACCACTCTGTGAATCGATAGGTCTCATGATATAAACTAGGTCATGGCATGAGGCCATGATAAAATGGTTATTTGTGGTCATGGAATGGGGCCTTGACTATAAGATTATTATGTATGGCATATGCATTCCCCTCATTATGAAAATGGTACCAATAGTTCATCGGTTTATTAGACTAGTAGAATACCCATGATTATGTTTTATTATGAAATTATTTATTCAGCTCTTATTCATTCCATAATTGTTCAATATTTATTTTTAAAAATCCATGTGTTTTAGTTGTTCACCATGCCGAAGGATTATGTATATGTTTTGTTACACTATATTGTATACCCTTCCATAAAATATAAGCTCACCCCTTTATTATGATTCTTTTTCTCGGTACATGAAAAATTCATTATGAATGACCCATTGGGATAAACATAGTGATGTGGATGTTTCCAATAAAACTTTTGTATTGTATTTCCATTCAAGGATTAATGTTGAACCGATCTATGTATCCAGTTTTCTAGAAATACTCAACTAATTAGTCCGTTAGAATGTAATTCCTTGTTATCATGACAATGCAATAAAATAATGCACCGACTACGAGATTTTAGTGTTAGGGTGTTACATTTAATTTCTCCCTTTTTTTGTTCTTCTACAGATTTTAAAGATATCCCTTAATTATAGGATATGTATGAAAAATTTATATTATTACTTATGTACTGAAATTTAAATTATATAGAATGTAAGATCCATTAATGATTGAAATGTTTTCACCCTCTCCCTATATTTTTTTGAAAACCAATATGTATATTATATTAATATCTTAAGAAAAAAATGTAATACCATTGGTTCATGATTAATATTTACTCATCAAATTGGTTAATTAAAAATAATGAAATATTAAACAATAAATTACATAGCCCAGTGTTTTTCTTAAGACCCTTATTATCCTTTGGTCACGGTTTCAAGTCCCACAACCATTTCAGATGCAATGGGTTGTCACCCTTTATGTCGGTTATCTGTTTTCTAAACTACATATTTCATATTACGTTTAAACTAAATATGATAGACATCATTGAAGTATATTTAGTCATTAAATAAATTTTAACTAGGTATTTCAATAAAACCAATATTCTTAATGATGAATAATAATATTATTTTCATATAAAACCTAATGTTTAAAAATACTGTTAATTAGATGTCTATTAAATGACGAGACAATATTCCTAAAAAAATTCCTATATATGTCTTATTTCCATTAGTTTCTCCTAAATGTCCATAATCATGATACACTACCATTACATAAAACCTTAAAACATATGTCTAAGACTATGAAATTATTATCTACCAAAATTTTATATTCTTATGGTGGTATTCAGAACAATTTTATTGATGAATATACAATTATATCTAAAATTTAATAGTAGCCTTATATGTTTTTTGATCATCGTAATCCAAACACTATTGGTAATTCCGATAAAAAATTTATTTTGTAAATTACCATACATTGTTAGATAATCTATATTATTTCAAGTTATGTCCATCTATATTCTAGGGTTGACCATTTAAGAGATGAAATTGAATCAGGTAAAGCCCAGGTTCCCCACATTAAATGTATCAAACAATCAATGGATCCTCAAGATGCTATTTTTGTTATTTATATCATTCACGTAATTTTTCCCTGGAAATTATTTTCTTGATTCCCTTTTATCATCACATAATGAATTTTACCATTCCGTTGTGATAATTTCATGGGGCCTCGTGCCAAATTTTTTACATTATGGAAATTGATCCTTCTTTTATTCATGGTCAACATCACTTCTCCTCTTAGAAAACATTATCCTTCTCATCATTGGTGAGTTAGGGTGTCGGTTGTGGTATATATTGTTAATCGTATTTCTAGATAAACTATTGGGCATAAAAATAAAATCCTTCACATTTATCATTATTTAATTATATTTTTTAATTTAAGCACTATTTCCATCATGCTCAATCAATCCATGAATATTCTAGATCCATCCATTTTTTTAAACCAGTAATCTAATTTTGAGTAACAATAATCATAGTTAGAAAACATTATAATAATTAAAAGGATATATAAATAATGACCAATTATTTTTGTTTGTAAATATATTAGGTTTAACCTAGATTATTAATTTTCATTATATAGTAAAATCCTTCATAAGAGATTATAAATAAAATGTGAATTATCATTTGAAAATCACCCAAGATTGTCAAAATTGTTATCATGTAAGTCATGTTGTAGGGTATATGGTTACGCTTCAGTGAATACTCGTGTCTCTTTTTCATAGTTATTTCCCATAGGAACATTTGTTCCAAAATACTTCCACTTTTTTTATTAAGATTGGGATGTACTACTTGGACGGCACACATAATATCTACCATACAAAAATTCTAGGACGTTATCATATATTTTTACTCATGTTTCTTCATGGGGTTATGTTTCCTAATATTTTTTATTACATGTAGATAAAAGGTTCTTACTAAATATTATCTATCACCCCCAAAGAGGGCCCTACCCTAGAAATCCCAATGTTGTTAACTTCTGTAATTACATTTCCTTAAGATACAATGAACATTCATCTAAAAGGAATGATAAATTTAGTATTATTGGTAAACTATAATCAAATAAGAGTAATGTATTTCATATTCATACAAAAATTATAAATTTGTTTTTAAATTAACATTATTATGACTAGAATATCAATTGATATATTTCTTAGTATAGATTAAGGAATCCCAGGAAAAGTAAACAAATGAGACAAAAAATACTCAATAAAAATTATGTATAATATAATATTTTTAAAATTAATATAAAAATAATCATTATTAAAATGATAATAAATGACCACACATTTTATTAAAATAAATGGATATGGAATTACCCATATTGACATAAAAATAACTGAAAAACATTTGATTTAATCAATAAACTAAAAATGAAATGAATCCATAGATAGTATAAAATATAGGATCTTAAGGATAAATAATAATAACAATTACTAAATTATAAATTTTGGAAATCATTAATTATTGTACCTCTTGTTTGAGGAACATGAAAACATATGCCCTGAATACCTCCCACAAGAAGGTTTAAAACTATTTGTAGAAACCCATTTTATTTGGCCTACTAATTTGAATCATGAAAACCTATAGATTAATCAAGGGGATATATAGTTTTTAGGTACTTCTAGTCAGTACCAGTCAAAATCATTCGTCCAATGTCATATAATAAATTTAATTAATAAACAATGTTCCTTAAAATAAAATATCCATATTATGTAAATCATATCAATTTATTAATATTTCACTAGTGAATCAAATAACATTCAATGTGAAAACCAATCTATATAAATGATATTTTTTTATGAAATATTTATATACATGATAAATTATATGGATAATTAAGGTACATTTAAGGTGTAGTAAATATTTAAGGAGTACAATAAAAAATCAATCGAGGAATATAATATAAATACTAACATTGGATAAAATAATCATAAACCATGTAGATGAAATATATAGATAGTATCAATATGAAACATAACCATTAGAATAAGAATGTTGTTACATTAATTAATGAAACTAAAATATCATTAAAAACATAATTGAGGTAAATATCATTTTAAATTTGATGATAATTTTGAAAAACAATTCATTTAATATGAAATTAAAAAAATTATTTAAACGTGTTATTATGAAATTTTAAATTAATAAAAAATGAAATTAGGGATCTTAGTTTTATAGAATGTAAAGTGAATATTACTATTGAGTTGTAAACAATTTAGGAAATTTCCTTGTTTAAGAATAAAAAATAAGATAAATTTTACATAATTTGTGATATAAAATATGGATATTTTTTAATTAAATAATATTGGAAAGGTAGAGGAAATAGAATGTAGATAATTTTTAAAAATAATATTTTTATGTGAATACAAATCTCTAACGGAAGATATATATGATAACATATTTTAATAAAAACATTTTATAAAAATTTTAAGAAACAACGAGTTTATAATTGGTTCTATTAGTTGAAAAAAATGATGAATAAATATAGAACTATATAATTAAAGAGTTTATTAATAAATGAACAAATATTTTTAATTAATGTAAATTCAAATGTAAAAAAATCACAAATAAAATGATATTGTGATTGAAACCCTTGAAAAGAGCATAGCGTTGAAGTGAGAATAAAACAATGAATAAATTCTGTGTATCAAATATATATATAAATAAAATATGTTTTAATAAAAAAAATTATATTAAAATTTCATTAAACACATAGTCATATAATATTAATGATAATGAGGTAGTAATATAACTCATTGAAATGAAATTGAGTTATAAAATTCCATTCTTCTTGGTAACTCTTAATTCAAATCCCCGTAGAAAAAATAAATCAAATTTAAACATAAAATTACTTGAATAAAAAAATTTATACATATTTCAGGTCAAATGTTATATTTATATATCCGGTCAATGAAACTATTTCCATAACATTAAAATATGCCTTAGTGGAATGAAGTCGAGATAAAATCCCTTACATTATGGTCTTTTTTATGTGATTTTACGTTGTGTATAATGGTTTTAAACATATTAATAACTTGTTATATAAATTTATAAATATTTTTGCTATTTAAAATGATCCTTTTATAACAAATCATCCTCTATTTGTTAAGAATCATCCATTATTATCACAATTATGGGTTTTCACTACCTTCTTTTTCGATAATGTTTATACTAGTAATTTTTTGTTTCCATTGCATCATTTATTATTTAATAATATAAAATTATTATGAAATTATTTTAATATAATATTATATTATTATATATATATAGTTACTTATAATAATACATAAAATATGGAGATAAGAAATGATTTACACCATTCATGGAGAAATTAGGTCATAAGTATATATGAATGATGTTTCCATTTTCATATAATATTAAAAGTATTAAAATTAGATTTAGTATATTTAAATTATAAATATTGGATCATATTTATTTTATATTCATCACATATTTTTATTAAAACTAACCACAATAAATTCAATGTCATGTGTGAACAAATCACATCGCTTTGAAGAGGCGGTAGTCCACACATCAACTAATGATGTTATCATATTCCCAAAAAATGGAAATATTGAATGTATGTGTTATAAAATAATTAATGAAAATAAATAAATCATAGATATCGGAAATATCATATATATAAAATAAATCTAAAATTATTTGGGGCAATGAATTGTGATAAAGGATGAATAAATGGCATCAGTTCATGAGGCGAAAGTCTGCTGTACAAACGAACTATGATTGTGTGTCCTATTTGAAAGAATTCTGTGAATTTGAAGGTAATATTATTATAATAAAAAAATATCATTATATTTTAGACACATATTTTATTATATAATCATGATATTAGAGTAATTGGAGGAGTATAAAATGAAGAAAGACAACAATTATTGTTGAATAAAGTTACGTATAATTTTGGCAACACTTTTTGGTAAATAAAAAAAATTCATCCTTAGAAATATTTCATTAAAAATTGTGGATTATATGAATATTTTATTGATTTTAATGTTTATTTGGTTAGATATTTGTGATAAAAATTTCTTCAGGGGTCTGAATATGTAATGTGGATAACAACCCTTTTATAGAGGAGGATGAGTGACATTCTAATCAATATCAAAAGGTAAAACCTATTGGGAGGTCTCCCATAAATCATAAAGCACCAATAATGAAGATAAGTAGATCCAATAGGGTATTTACATAAAGTATTTCCATAAAATGGTTTTGGTAACATTTCTTGGAAATATATCCCTTGAACATTAATAGTTAACCACAAAGAAAACTCATTTTCCCCTTAATCAAAGTAACTATTTTTAATTGTTTTTACTAATATTTTTTTATCAAAAAATGATGACATACATTACATTATAAATGTTTCTTATTCCAAATATGAAATACATATTTCTAAATTTAAATCAAATAAATGAAAGATATTAATTTAAATTTAATCTTGCATACTATATGGGAAAACAAGATTTTAAAAAACAAAATGTTCAATATTTTAAAACTGTTTTGAATTAAATATTAATATTTAAATTATTAAATTTCAATTAATTTCAATAAATGATATTAAATTTATCAAATTATTATCTAAACCCATTTTAATGTATAATTTAAAATTAAAAATTTCATAGATGAAAATGTAGTTTTTAAAAAAGAATATTTATTTTTCATAATCCATAAAAAATGAACCTCTTCAAAAAAATGTCACAAATTCACCCTAATATATTGTTTAAATTGTTTATTAAAAATTTAATTTTTTTCATGTCAAATTTAAATTATTAATGTGTAAATAATTATATTTTAAACAATTTCATCATTAAAATGTGAAATAAAATCCGTTGGAATAATAATACTTGTTATAAAAAACATTGTTGTTGTTCTTAACTTATGATTATAAAATATGTTGGATGAATGCAAATTTATTTTAATTAGTTTATTATAAATTAATATCATTATTATAATTCAATAATATTACTTAATATAATCTATTACTATAAAAATCCTTTGGGGCTTCAAAATAGTTTTACAAAAAACATCATATATATTTAATTGATTTTTATATTAAATTTTATTTAATTTTTAACAAATAACTTAAAAAATATATTTTCATAAGTTAGTTTTTGCAATTTGTGACATTCAATATTATTTCTAGGAGACATTTTATAATAACTATTTTAGTGTTATTTAGTAATGTTCGGTATTGTCTTTAACAGAAGCCTTTGAAGGAAATATTTGTTGCATGTAATGATAGATAAACCTGCTGTTCTATAAAGATAAATCTTTATAATAAAATTATTTTTAAAAATATTATTATATATATATAATTCTAGGGATGTTATGTTTCCTTCTATTCATCACGTTGTGTTTTATATATGATTTTGAGAAAAAATTATTCTTCTAGAATTTGTGGGATGTTATCACTTGTTTCATTTTTCTTATTGTTTCTTGTAAGAAAAGTAAAATTCACTCATAGATGTAAAAAAATAGAAATTATTAAATAAATTTGAATTAATATATCTAAAAAAACATGGGATGTTACAATATACCCCCCTTAAAATAAATTTATTCCTTGAAATTATTCTCAGTCATCAATGTTGTAACATTTGAATATTCATTCATTGAAACCCGCATCGTAAAAAAGTGTTCATAAAACATCCTACCAAAAACAATAATACTGGTTATGTGATTTTCACCTTGTATAGCACATACAGTTTTTACAAAATGTAGAACATGTATTGGATGTTAACCAATGGACATCGATAGAAACCGTTAGTAATTATTGTCTTCAATAGAGGTCATTGATCACAATGAAGTGGGTGATCTAGAGAAGGTTAATGATCAAAAAGAATATTCCAAATTGGCATGACCATTTTCATTATAATCTTAAAAATTTATTATTGTAATGAAAATTTTAATTTAGGATCCTTTTTTTAATTTTTGGTAATTATTTTTCCATTTGTATTGAGATCTATGATAATTAAATTATGTGACCAATTCTTATTCCATGCAAATAATATCATCTTTTGGTTGTCCTTGATCAATAAACTCTACATGTCCTATTCTATGAGTTGAATTTATTCATGTTTGAAACACTCAATACAATCCATTAAAGATTGATAAGTCATTACTTTACTCTATATATAAAAAATACTATATTGTTCATCCAATATTGAAAAATGATAACATATTGATGTAATTAATTAATATATAAATCATAATTAAAAATTTATAACAAACCATTACATAAAATGTTAACAATATGAACCATCCAAAATTTTAATATTTATAAATATGTTCACCAAATTTCCTAAACTAAACATTAAATCAACAAATATTATAAAGAATCTTTTCATGGCCATATGATGAAAATGAGAATACTTTGGTCATATATTTTCATGAAGCCTAATAATGCTAAGAATTATAATAAAACATGAATGAAGACATGAATGATCCATCATTCCTACAATACAACAACATATTATTTACCATATTTTATAGATCAAATAATGTGGTAAACTACAACAACTAAAATACAATCTACTTTTTAAAAAAATCATTTATATCTTCCAATTTCATTAATATTATATAATATAACATTTCCATTTAAATTGATATTTTTCCTAAGAAAAAAATATTTTATGAACCACATCAATTTATTATGTTTTATCGTCCCTTAATAATTTATTTTCCAAAAAATATTAAATTTCAATTAAATTAGGTTTCATGTTAATTTGTTTTATTAAACATATTATTGCATATCCATCAATAAAAACATATAATAAACATTGATTATAAATTTCATGATTCAAAAAACATAGTTATTTATTTTCAATACATAATCACTTCAATCTTCCCAGTTTCTTCACAAACCATTAACTAGTATTTTTCATCATATTATATTAGAACTTATTTCCTTTCACATGTCATTTGTCGTCTCTTAATCATTATAAATATAACAATTACAAATAATACCATTTTTTTATCTTCATGATATTTCTCCTTATGAAATCTATTAGAATATTACCCATAAATTCCAAATTTAAATCATATTATAGTTGATGATAAATTAGGGAGGTCGTCATTCTCATCAATTACATATACCTAAATATTAATTTTTTCCATTAATTTTTTTTCGTTGTGTCCTTTTTTCAAACATATAACGTTTAATGCTTCTTGCAACACTATAAAAATATTGGAAACTAATTCTTCAGTATTATATGTAATTCACTACCAAAACTCATAGTAAATTATGTCCTTCTATTCATTAGTGAATCTATGAGTGAATTGAAATCTAAATTCACAATCATGTTCAATGATAACTAATTAGTTATAATTATAATATATGTCACTCAAGCCCCCATTCCATTTTGTTCATACTTAGGAAACTTTCCACTACATTCATTATTATCCCAATTTCTTTTGGTTCCAGATATTTACTAAAATAAAAAAAATACTGTGAGAAACCCTAATCATAGTAAAAACAACATAATCATGAATAATCACATTTATGATTTCTAAATCATGGAACTTGTTTATTATAATATCGAACCATAGGAAAATTATATTCCATTCATAATAATCATGTATTTAAATCCTTTATGATGTTTTTTAATGATTTTCTAAAATTGTAATGGATATCCCCCAAGATTGAAAACCCAAGTGTGTAGTTATGCCTATTTTCATCTACTAGGTGATGATCAATTTCAAAATATTGTTCCCCTTTCAGATTTATTACCCATAGTTACCATTGATCAAAAACATCATCCAAATATAGTATCTAAATAGGAATTAAATTTATTTGAAACTACATGATCTATCCATTAAAAAAATTATAGGACATTCTCATATTCTTTGAATCAACCTTAGAATAATACCTAGATAAATCCGAATACATATCTATAGAAATATTTATTTGGATCACAATAGTATTTCCTCACACTATATTCCAAATATTATTTAAAAATTTCTCCTAAAATAATCTATTGAGACCCAGGCCATATATATTGGGATATTTCACATATTTTGATGAATATTCAATAAATTACATATACAAAATTCCAATAAAATATTATTGGATAGTTCAATTGGATGAAATGATAAAAATATTCTAATTAGATAAAATATCATCAATATATCTTATAATTTTCCTATACTTAAATACACTTCACAAACATAACAAACTTTAATCCTTTATTTATAACCCAAATAATGGAAATATATGTAACTGTGATAATAGATGCTCAGTATTGATGATAAAGTGAAATAATAAATCATAACATGAACATAATGGTGTAATACATGAGCATATCATTTGGAAAGCTTACCAAACCTATCAATGACCATAATTTCAAGTTATAGAACATATATTTGATGTTCACAAGACATGTGTTAATAGTGAATTAAAAACCAATATTCTTAAGATCAAAATATTTCAATTAGTCATAAATTTATGTCTTATAGATTATGTAATAACCTTTTGAACATCAATAAAAAGATATAGGTTCTCCCATTATGTTAAAAAGATAAAATAAATCCCTCACATTAACTTATGGACTTGTATCTGGGTCCACACAAATCATTATGGTCATGAATGACTTGTTCTTGAATAACACTATGAAAATGTAATTTTTTGACATATAATAATAGAAAAATGGAATTTTCCTCATCTATAAAAATATGATCTTATAATTATGATCATTAATAATACTGTGAACATTTTATCAGATTCATGCATACCATATTTAATGATGAGTTATCCAGATTTACAAAAATAATTTTCTGGATATATATGTTATTCTATTCACAAAATTAAAATTACACATATGTGTTTCCAAATTTCATATAACATTCATAATATAATAACCCAAGAAGTTAAATGTGTTTCATAAACATTTCAAAATAACATAACCTATGTAAAATATATAAGTTACGTAATCATTTCATCGTTTCAATATAGTATAACACGTTGAAAATGAAGTCTTTATCATAATAATATTATAATAGTATAACATGTAGAAGAGAAATGTGTTTCATATTATTCTTGTCATCATAACCCATTTAGATAAAAAATAATGTATTTAGACTTGGTTTATATCCCGTTTAAGGATAAATTTACATCAACTATTTTCATCATAGATATATAATTATTTCTAATGACCACATAGAACATTTATTGAGAAAAATAACCATTACATATTGAAAAATAATTTTTATAACACAATTTATGTTGAATATACTATTCATTTAAATAAACCATAAAACCTATAAATGAGTAATAAAATAATATAAGGTTCTTGATGGTGTCAGATTCTATTCATGTCTCAAATGTTAAAATATATGTTCCTTCAATACTTTCACTAATATATAAACATGATTCATTCAAAAAAGTATATGAAGATTTATTTTACTTTTTTAGTAAAAAATTAAATATGGATAAAAACATCATTAATTAAATATTTTGAATACTATTAAAAAAATTGAAATCTTTAAAAAAAATAATGTTCTGATTGTAAAATGGTTTTTAATAATGAGATAAATTAATACATGTTTTTGAAAAAACAAATTCTTTCACATCATGGGTAATAAAAGAGAAGATAATAATGTGAAATTATTTAATATTTTGACATAATCATAGAAGAATAATGTTCATGATTTAATTAAATATTGACTAAAATATTTCATCATTTAATGTATAGTCTTGAGAAATCCAATTAAAAGATGATATTTTATGAAAACATTTTGTACTGCATTGATAATGTCAAATTGAAATACCCATGATGGGGAAAAAATAATTAAAAAAAATAATGACAATAAATATATTCCTGATATTACATGTTATAGGGGTTCCAAAAACACCTAAAAATAAACACGGGTTCATAAAATAATATACCTCTCAAAGAAGAAAAATTGAGCAAAAAATAATTTACCACATTTGTATCATTGGAACTATAACCCCCTAAGATAGATAATTACATGGATATTTAAATACCAATAATTTTCAGGATTTGAATTATAAAATTCCTTCATGGGAATTATAAACAACACATAATATAAATATTTTATGAATATGGTATGTGTCTCTAATTAGTAAAAAAGTAAAATAAAACCCCCTTACATCATAAGTATTAATTCGATTCATAATACCTAATAAATAATAACAATAAATTGAAATTTAATATAATTAATATAAAGATATTGATTATACCAAATATGAAAGGGGAACTATATACACTATATAAAATAATGTAGTGGGTAATTCACGTACATCTTCTTGAAATAAAAGATAGAGAACCAATCCATTAGCATAAGTATATTCTTCCTTCATATAAGTTCAAACCTCATGTCTATTAAATATATGAAAATTATAAATATATTATATAAATAAATTAAGTATATAATACCATAAATGATTCAATTATGACTATTTACTACAATTATTAAACAAATTCCTTATTAAAATAATGTGTCATGTAATTACCTCTTCTTTCGTGAATGTTTTGATTTTTTTATTATACATCCTATTACATTGATCATGGTATCATAATATATAAAAAATATTAATTTTATAATTAAAATATTTCTACATAAATTATACTTGTATGACCAATTATGATTGATGGATTTGATATGTGAAGTATGTTATTATCATAGAGATGGTGGCCTGTATAAATGCATGAGTAACATTTCCATTTTTCAATAACCAATATAGAAAGAAGGTAAGTAATAGTTTATCAATGAATAATCATAATAATATAATTAATCAAATATTATTTATATGAATATACTTATATATATCATCTATGAAGTGTTATGATGTAGTGATAGAATCACATTGCTTTTTAAAGGCTACTATCCGCACTAACATTTTATTGAAAGGTTGGGGATTAAGCCTCATTTATTATTAAAGGAAAGCAAAGACCTCTTTTAACTGGGTAGAGGGAGATCCATCACATAGCCCGAAGGCGCAGTGGGCATTTATCCCATTACATGGCCCATAGACCCATTTTTTGGCCCGAAGCCCATTCTGTGAATAGTACTGCTACAATACCTGCACTGCTACAGTACTGTACAGTACCCACCACCGCTACAGTACTCTGCCACCGCTACAGTGCTCGCCGTTGCTACAATACGCCACTGCTACAGTACACTACAGTATGCTACAGTACCTGCACCCCATAGGTTTTGAACCCCCATTTTTCATGAAGATTTAAGGGGTGCTTACCACTAAGCCAAACCCCAACTACTACTATCCGCACTAACATGAACAATAGTATCATATATCAATGAGTGAAAACATAAGAAATAAAATTATATATTATCTATTTGGAATTATACATATTTCATTAATAAATTAATTATTTCCATTATATCAAATATATACATTATTATTATTCTTGTTATTTTCTATGTAGAGTGTTAGTGAAAATGAATCACATCACTACATGAGGCGGTAATCTATTTTACACATGAATGAGATTATTATACCCCCTACTGAATGAAAAAGAAAAAATAATATATATTATATAATGAATATAGATTTATAAATATGTTATAATAATATATATATTTATATATATATTTTATATAGTATTCATAATCATGCCCAAAAATGAGAGGTGGTAAAGGAAAAATGTATGGCATCGGTCTGCAAAGCTGTAGTTCATCATATACATGAATGATGATTACATAAAACCTTTTTTGAAATATGAGAAGGTTTTATGTAATTAATTTTACATAAAAACTTTTCTATATATTTAATATACTTGTGATATTATATTATCATATTTTGATAATTATTTAAAGAGTTTTAAGAAGAAATAATTTAAAAATAGTTTTTGAGGAACATAACCTCTTCATCATGTGTCCTCACAAGGTTTACCCCAAATGCCTTTTGAGGTTGGATTTATGCAAAAAAATGTGGATTTATGCATGATATAATGGATCATGTGAATTTATTTGGGTAGGTATTTTGAGATGAAAGATGTATCTATTTTGGGAAGAGTTGATTGGAGTGGTTTCCGTTTTATTTGTGCGGTGAGTGGCACATTTGTAGTTTTTCAAAAGAGAAAGTTGTAACCCTGTTTTTTACATGATAAAATTGTCCAAAATTGAATATAATATATAACTACACTTGTAAATTTGTAATCTTCCCCAGTAACATATTTATCCTATATTAGGTAATTTGAACTCATTTCTTTTTTGGATTAACCAATCGGTAAACCAATTTTTAGGTGAACTGTAGTGAATATTGCTTTATGTTTTAACGATTAATTATGGTCTAAAATTGATTCAATGTTATTAGGTAATATAAATTATTTAAATTATAATTATTTAATACATTTTTCTATAATTCATTCCCATAATTGGAAAATATTAATTTAAATCTAATCACATAGACGCTCTGAGATAGAAGGTTTTCAAAGAGAATATGTTCCAATGATAACAAGATTATTATATAAAAATTCAATATTAAAATGATTCTAATGAATTAAAATTTATTAAAAAATATATAACAACAAAAATTTCAATATAAATCAAATTCAAATTATAATTTAGCTTTATAAAATATTTAAATGAAATGGAAGTTTTCAAATAAAATTCAATATTTTCCACTATTCACAATAATATTAACATTTTCAAAACATTAGTAGAAATTAAGGGTCGGATAATTTTCAAATGGTGATTTCAAAAAAAATCATAAAAAAATTCATTAAGAATCAATAATTACATTTAAATGATGTGTGCACAAATGAGATAAACTATTTTTTAAAAATATGTATTTTTTAATCGTAAAGTTGTATTTATTCATATATATTTTCCAGATAACATATATGATGAATGTTGAATATTTTTTTGAATATATAATATATAAATTTAATAAAATAATTTTTCAAAAGTTATTCATTTACCTTATTGATATAAAACATATTTCAATGAATAAAAATAGGTTTTTCATAAAATTATACCCCGTATTTTAAAATAGTTATAATTTTTTATAATTAATTCTTCTCCTATAAATTTATTAAATATACATGTGTAACAAATAATTTTTTAATACATTTAATCATATGAATACCCTTCATTCCAATGGCTATGTAATGTCTATAATATAATGATACATTTATTATATAGAATATTTTGTTTAAAGATTGTATTATTTGTAATGAATGCTAAACATAGTGTTACATGTAACAAAAAATATTGAAAATGGTAAAAAAAATATAAGAATTCGGATCTTCATTTCAGGTATTTATCATTATTTTGGGTTTTTTTCGAGGAAAAATGATGAAATAGTAAATTTTCTATGTACCTTCCATGTACTCTTGAGTACACACCCTGTACCCGGTTGCCTCGTGTAGCTGTGTACTGGCCTTGTAACGTCTAAGTACATAGTAGTGTAGGTGTCATGGAAGACAACCTAAATAGGTATCCGGTTGAGGTTAGAACACTTTGTGTACATTAAATATACATTCCTCATAATTTTCTTTTTTTGTTTTATGATTCTGAGTGGGGTCACTTCTCATATCCAGAAAAATTATCTTCTCCTCGTGGTTCATACAGAAGACCGACAAAAGGCCATGAATCTTTGAGCTCCCCACATTCCTCCATCCAAGTTGTGATTGAGATGCCATCATGTAAATTATATTCCCACCAGTGAGTTTTATCTTCCCTTTGATCCTCTCTTCCTGATTTATCCTCTATTATGATTTATCGAGAGTTGGTCATTTTACTCTTTTTATAGATCTACGTCGATCTATTGAGATTCAAGGGTTGATATTCTAGAGTGCTCATCATTGAACATCGAGGTATGTCGTTTGTTCCCTTCATTTATTGTATTTTTATTATATATGTTATAAGTTCCGAATAAACATGTTTAGGGTATTATGTGTTTTTTAAATTAACCCTCTTTAATACCTTATACTATTTACATGATCGAGCATGTATTAATGCTTTTGTGTAAGGATTAATACCTTGATTATGGGTGGGATTCCCATGTTTTATTGATTTTTGATATTTGGTCAAGAAATTCCTATTAGGCTTCCTTTTTTTCATTCCTTGTGTAGTTATAATGGATTTACTATTTATATGAGATGCATTTGTTTCACATTGTGTATGTATGACTAAAGAGAATTGACTGTGAGAGCATCCAATGATATGGTCAGCTATATATATTATGATAATGTGTTTACCTAGAGGTATTGACTACGAGAGCCTCTAGGTGGTCATACACGAGAGGGGTTAGACTATTATAGCTACCCAAAGGGTTCTTATTAAAATTATGTTGGAAAAAAGGGAATTGACTATGAGGGCTTCTAGGGTTCATTATATTTTATTGTAGCTATGCAGGAAAAGGTGGTATTGACTGTGACAGCTACCCAGGTGGTAATTTATAAATGATTGGTGCCATGTACTACAAAAGGGGTTAAAAATGTTAGATTTCCCTAAGATTCATTATTTATTTATTAAATTGATGATATGTTGAACCTGTGGGGTTAGACCGTGAGAACCTTCCTTGAGGTTTTCTTGTGAATGTCTGAATGATTGTGACGAGTCTTCAAATCCAATTCACAAGCTTGGACTCGGTCTTACATAATTGTATAGATGGTATTTTTAGATGCCTTTTTTTATGTTATACAATTGGATATAGAGAATAGCATAATCCCATGATTCATAATTTATCAACGTTAATAATTAACAAATATAAATGAATGTAATTGGAAACTATTGGATTGTTTAAATTTGATTACTTCAGAGTTATTGATTCATTATTCATATTTCCTACTATATGTATATTCAATGATATTTAGGCATTTATTTTTTGGTGTTTTCCTACTGGGATTCATATCACACCCTGTTTGGGTCATGATTTTGGGCACTGACAGATTCTATGGTTGCAGGTATAGATAAGGGAATGTTCCCTTCATCGTCGAGTACATGATTGTTGTTGGAGCTGGAGAGAAAGGAAAAAAGTTGAGTCTTGTGATGCTATTGGTGTTTACAATATTATGTAAATTGGTATTGTTGTTGTATTTCCATCATTGTGATGTGTTTGGATGCATTCCAAGTTACACATGTCATGAATTGATTATTAATATATGTTGTAGTTGTTTATATTACCAGTCGTCCAATGTTTACATCTGTTGTATGGTATTACTGCTCTTGCTATAGGTTACTATTTTTTTCCTCAATTTTACCGTAGAATTGTGTTAATTGTTTTCCCACAATCACACTCAAGGCCCTCATTGATAGTTGGATGCCTTTAACATTCTAGAAAATGTGATCGAGGCCATGTGACCAATCAGGTTTGGGCCACCATTTGGAGGCACCCAGAACTGGGACGTTACAAAGTGGTATCAAAGGTGGTTATTCTATATTTTATTAATGTTTTAAGCCTATAGAAATGTGTATGAATGAATAGGTTTTTGGAAAGAAGATGTTATTGAGAGAATCGGACCCGTGTAAAGGGAAAATCAATTTTACCTTGAAAATTTCAATTTTTGGTTTTTTTTCAATCGTTACAGTTTATTTGATTACACTGTTGGGTGATTCACTTATTTTGTACTATTATCATTTATATTATGGGGAATGTATTTCTGTTTCACCCTAATGAGATGAGGTTATTCCATCTCATTCATCTTACATGAACTTTCTATAGATAACTTATCATGCAATCTTATCATGCCATTTAGGATGTAATATTGATTGAATGCTATTATGAATGATAATGTACTAGATATTATTTTTGGTATGACAGAATCCATACTTGAATACCTTCTATTTGTATAGGGTATTGGAATATGTAGATTTTTATTTGGATGGATGCCAAACATTTTCCTCTAATGTTTTATGGGCCCCATTGGATCAGAATTTGGTGGGTCATGTTTGAACAATAATTGAATCTTGTCAAGTTACGATGTGAAAAAGGATTCCAGACATTGATTTATGGGTAGTAGAAGCTCTCATGGGTCATAATTTGTCATTATATGGAAAAAATATAATGCTTTTAAGGGTTATGCTGATTTTTTAGAGTCTTAAATCCTGAAACCCATACAACATGGTTTGTGGTGTTACGAGCACACACCATATGTTCATCTTTTTTAGAAGAAATAAATGTTATTAAGTACATTTTGTGTACTATATGTACTTGCCATATAGTTATAAACAATGTGACCACCGATGTGAACATAGAAATGGGTTTGGCAATCTCTGGTAGATAATGTTGTGTACTAGGTTGTACATCTCATGTTTTGTTTATGCACGTCGTGTAGAGTTAACCATGTATCTGACCATGTGACAAACGACACGGATGGATTGAACATAACAGGTATACAACGTGTCAGGGGTGAACACCACATATAGTGTTACCCTGGAGGGAACAGTGTTGTTCAAGCAATTTATAATCTAATTTGTAGGGGGAGATTCATGTACATGTCGTGCCACATGATGAACACAACATGTGTAAGGGGTGTTAGATGACCATGATTGGCAGAGGTACATGCCAGGAGAAAAGATTAATAGAACACATCGTGTGGTGTTTATACACGCTTTTTAACCCAATTTTATAAAACATGAATGTTTTCCTCCCATGTTCCATTATTTCACTTCTAAGTCTCAATCGTTGATAATATTGAACTGAGGTGTGTGCCTAACCATGCAGAGTCATGCCTATAAGGCTTCCTCTGATGGTACACAAAGTTTATGGCAATGTTCAGACACTAGATATGGTAGATCAGGGAGTACCAATTGATCCTCCTGTCACGACTATTTTTACACCAGCTATTATACTAGACGTATATGATAATGCACACTTTCGTGTAGGAATTTTGAGGATGTTATAGACTTTTCAGGGAGCAAGACATCCTACCCTATTTATGGAAGAGCTTACATGGATGTTCTTGTAACACCATCTTCCATTATTTTCCAAGGATCGAGGACCACATGTTGTAGATTCATCATTGGAGGCCATTCTTTCTATATTTAATCATCTAAATATGCCTTCAAATATTAGAGTTATGTTTGCTACATACATCATAAGTGATTTCACCATGAGATGGTGGGCAGTTATCTCACAAGAGGGACGTCATCGATATATGGATTGGAAAGAGTTCTATAGGACTGTCTTTGATTACTTTTATCTTGAGATGTTGATGGCTAATGGAGTCTGATAGTTCAAGAATATAGAGGAGATATCTCTCTCGGTGATGGAATAATCATCTCATTTTATAGAGCTTCATTACATCGCAACTGTTCTTGGAGGTGAGGAGCTGACTTTGGAAATGCGATTTTAGGAATGTCTCATGTATGACATCTGATCATAGGTGATTGTCTTCAATATGACTCTGGTAACCACTATAGTGAAGGATTCACTAATTAAAAAGTGTGATCTGAGGTAGTTGGGAGTTTTGAGCCTTACCAGTTCAGTATCTGGGGCTTGAACTCTTCGATAGATTGGAAGAAGCGCCGTGGGGAGAATTCATGCAATGTTTCTTCAGTTACCCATGTGGTATGAAACAAGTGCAGGAAGTGTGGGAATACGACATAATATTTCCCAAAGGACCTAGTTGAGTGTCTATATTATGGCATGATTGGTCAGATTAATAATTTTTTGGATGTTCTCATAATCATCATGTGATATGGGTTCTATTATGACTCCACATACAAGTGCAGGACCATCGGTTTATCAATAGTTAGGGAACTAGAGTTCTTCAGGACATTCAGGCCGAGGAGGTGGTTGTGGTCATTGTTTTCAGGCTACAAGTTCTCAGTGATATAAGGGTGGATTATCTCAGGGTAGTTAGCTAGGGTCGTAGTCCCATGGAACAAGTCATAATTTTTTAGTGTATTAGACCCAGTATGAGAAGGATCTTGGGCCCTCTACGACTAGAGGTACGAATGCAGTTTCCTTTGTTATAGTTTCATCTCATTTTGATACATAAAACATCCATAATTTTATACATATTTCAATTTTGAAGAGCATTGGACAATTTATATTTAATTCTGAGGATTTTATGATGATATACACTTCATTAGTGATTTGGGTGACTATTATACAGTAGTGAAAGGAGTTCCCTCTAGTGGATGGTAGGTTCCACTTCTTATGGGACCTCTATATCATAGAAAAGATTGGGTAAAATTTCTTTATTTGAATTCAATAGTTGGTCTCTTTTCAAGATTCTATTGAGTTTCATCACTGTATGGTGATTTTTACGTCACTAGAGGATAGGTCTTTTTTACACCAGGGAGAATGGGATATCCAGGAGGGAATAGATGGACCTGAGCATCATGGGTTGGGAGGAATTATAGCCACGATTGCTAGTTTATATCTAGATGACCAATGGGCATCACATATGTACATTCCTCCAATGGTGGATCATTTCATTGATGTCTTCCCATATGACATTTTAGGTATACATTTAAAGAGAGAGGTAGATTTCTCTATTCAACTTGTTCCAGGAGAGGCACATGTGTTCATTTCTACTTGTAGGATGGCTACACCAGAATTACAGGAACATAGATGTTGTTGGAGGAGTTTCAGAAGAAGGGTTTCATTTGAACCATATCTTCTCCTTGCAGTTTTCCTGTCCTATTTGTTAATATGGAAGATGGTACCCTCAGACATTGTGTGGATTATCGAAAGTGGAACCAATTGATAGTCAAGAACTTATATCCATGTCTAAGGAATTCTAATCACTTTGGTCATCTTTGAGATTCAAAGGTGTTCTTGAATATTTACATGAGATCCGGTAATCATCAGTAACTCATTTGACAATAAAATATACCTCCCACATCCATTCAGTGTAGTTATGGCCTATATGAGTATCTGGTTATGTTGTTTTGTTTGAATAATATGTCATTTTCTTTGTGGGAATGATGAATATAGTGTTCCATCCTTACATGGATTCTATTGTGGTATTTATTGTGGATGATATCGTGGTGTCCTCCCATCCTCAACGTGACCATAACACCATCTTGAGAACTATTTTAATACACTAAGAGTGCATCAGTTATATGGAATTCTTTCAAAATGTAATTATTGGATAGACCATATACACCTCTTGCGTCATGTGATCTCAGAGATAAGTGGATCAGTAGACCCAGAGAATGTGAGAGAAATAATTTCCTTGGAGAATATGAATATCTTCTTTGAGGAGAATAATTTTATGGGGCAAGCTGGACACTACAAGTTCTTTTTACAAAATATTTCACACTTAGCAGTGCCACTAATGGTATTGAGTATGAATGGTGTGAAGTACTTGTGGGAAGATCCCTTCAATTCAGCCTTTTAAGAGGTCACATGGAGATTCACTTTATCGTAGATACTGAATTTTCCTGATCCAGGCGACAGTTAAACCATTTACTGTGGTGGATCAGGTATCAGGATAAGAGCAGTTCTTATGATGATGGAAGGATTCATTGCATACAGTATACAGATTTTTAGGCCACATGAGAGTAACTACCCAATCCATGATCTTGAGTTACCTGTAGTTGTGCATGCTTTGTGCTGTTGGAGAGATTATCTTTTGGGAGATCATTTTGTGGTATACAGTGATGAAAAAAGTATGATGTTTATCTTTACTCATCATGATCTTAATTTGAGATAGCATTTGTGGGTTGAGTACCTTCAGTCCTTTGACTTTATCTTTCCTACATGTCTAGGAAAGGAAATGTGGTGGCTGATGTGATGAGCTGGATAACTCGGATACAATATTTTTAGGAGGACATCAGGGAGTGGAAGTTTATAAATCTATTCTATGATATTCATTTGGAGGTGTGTGACATACATGGGAAGATTTTTATTTCTTCAATATCTATTACCTCTACTCCCCACGATCGACTAAGAATGAGGAAACTATCAAACTATAAATTCCTAGTCCTATTGGATAGTGTGTCTGGAGGGGATACTAATCATTGGTGAACCATAGGCAAGAATGAGGACATTCATTTTCATGGGCATGTATTGGTGTCAGCAGACATACACGAAGATATTTTTCAATATTTTAAAATCTCAGTTTGGACAGTTCATCCTGGTGTCACCATGATTTTTCAAGATCTACACCATTAGTATTGGTGGTCAGGTACGATGAGAGATGTTGAAGGTTTTGATATGAGATTTTCCACCTGTTACCTGGTGAAGGGGGAGCATCAGTGACCATTAGGGATTTTATAGCAGATACTCATTCCTTAGTAAAAGTTGAATGATGTCCTGAGGGATTTCATTATGGGTTTGACGTGGTCACCTTGAGTAAATGATGTTGTTTGGACTATTGTTGACAAACTCGTGAAGGTTGCACACTTCATGCCAATTAACGAAATCATTATTATTGATGAGATTAGAAAGTTGTACATCTAGGAGATTATACATCTACACGGTGTTACACAATCTATAATTTCATATTGGGATGCCTGATTTATCTCTCGAGTCTTGATGGTACTACTGAGGTATTTCGGTACATAGATACTTCTGAGGAAAAATTAGCATCCCTAGATAGATGGCCAGTCTGAGCACACAATTTCGGATTTAGAGGACATACTTCGAACATGCGTCTGGGATTTGAATTGGTCTATTTTTTGAAACATAACCCTAGTGGATATTTCCTATAATAATATTTTTTAGGAAATGATTTAGATGGATGATTATGAGGATTTGTATGTTATGCTATGATGATCACCTCTATATTGGATGGTGGCTTGAGAGGCTTCTATACTAGGACCTCTTCTTTTCCAGGAGACCACTGAGCTTGTGGGCTTGATCCAAAAGTGGATTCCTACTACACAATATTACTAGAAATCATATTTTGATTGACGGAGATGGTCTATAGAGTTCGAGGTTAGAGATTGGGTTTTTTTACGGGTCACACCGAGGTTGGGACCCGGGAGGATTACGAGATATGAGAAGCTTTCACCGAGATACAACCATAAACATGCTATTTTGGAGAGATGTGGGCTGGTTGCCTATTTTTTTAGATACCTTAGGGGTACTGGTCTATGCACAATGTCTTCCATGATTATCATCTATGTCGAAACATTTTAGACCTATCTCAAATTTTTTTACCAGAGGTGGATGAGTTGGAGGTGGATTAATCCTTCTAGTATCACCCTATTCGTGGTCTGGATCACAACACGAAGGTTCTCTATCGTTGTTGAATTCCTCTAGTATAGTTTCTATAGAAGCACATGCGAGTGCATGATGAGTCATGGGAGAGGCAGGCCGAAGTTTGATCACAGTGGAAAATTTGTTTGATGTTTCTTCTTCATAACCCTTGGAAGGGAAATTTGGGAACAAAATGGTTTAAAGGGGTATGTTTGTAAGAACTCATATCATCATTTCAAGTATGAATCGTTATTTTGGGTGTTTTTAGGAAAAAAGAAGAAATGTGAAATTTTCTATGTACACATTGTGTACTCTTTAGTACACATGATGTACCCTATTACTGAATGTAGCCAGGTACTGGCCATGTAATGCCCGAGTACAAGGCCATGTTTGTGTCCTTGAAGACCACCTAAATCAGGAGTTGGTTGAGGCTAGTGCATTGTCTAGTAAATGAACATGTCGCGTAATTTTATTTTTATTTGATGATTCGCAGCAAGGTCACATATCATCTCCAGAATACTTTTATTCTCCCTATGGTTCATATAGGAGAGTGATGAATTGACAAGAAAACTTGATCTCTTCTAATTACTCTGTTTGAGCTCTGATTTAGATGCCTCCGAGTGCATTGGATTCCCACATTTGAGTTTTCTATTCCCCTTGAGGATTTGTTCATGATATCACTTCTCTCATATATTATTGAGGGTTGATCGTGATTTCCCTTTTTCAAGATATAGGTCATTCCAGGTTTAATCAAGGACATATGTTCAAGAGTGTTCATCAAACAACATCTTGGAAGGTGGTTATTTCCATTTTATTATTATTTTTAGATTATATATGCTAAAAGAACTGAATACACATGATTATGGGTATTTCATGTTTGGAAATTAACCATATTTTATACCATCTGTGGTTTGTTAGATCGATAATGGATTATTCATTATGTGTAAGGTTTAATTCCTAGATTATGGGTGTGTTAACCATGTTTGAGTTATTATGGACGTTTGGTCATGAAATGCATGTTAGTATTTACTTGTTTCCATGCCTCATGTAGTTAGGATGGAGTTACTGTTTTTTTGAGATGCATGTGTTTTTCATTGTGGAAGTATGATGAAAGGGAATTGACTATGGTAGCTTCCTGTGGTAGGTTATTTATGTATACTTTATTGATGTGTTGACCCAAAGGTATTCATTGAAAGAGCTACCTGGTGGTCATAGACTAGATAGGTTAGACCGTGAGATCTATCCATAGTGATGTTTTTAAATGAATTTTGGACTATAGGGTATTCATTGTGAGATCTTATAGGGGTCATTATATTTTATTGTTGTTAAACAAACAAAGGGGGTACTGAGTGTGATAGCTTCCCGGGTGGTCATTTGTAAATTATTAGTGCCACATAAGACCATAGGGGTTAGAATATGTGAGGTTTCAAAGAAGGTCATTAATTATTTATTTAATTGATGATATGTTGAACCAAAGGGGTTTGACTGTGAGAACCATCCCAGAGGGTTTCTTATGTATTTTGGAATAATTTTGATGAGTCTGCCATGCCAAAACACAAGCATTGACTCGGTCATTCTTTATTGTTTAGAATGTATTCTGAGGAATATTTTTGATATATTAGACATGGAAAATATAGATATTAGGCTTGATCACATGATTCATTATTAAACAGTTTGACTAATCAACAAATGTAAATTAATTTAGTTAGTAATTGTGGGTTTTTTTAATATGATTTATTCATACTTATTTCAACAATTTTCATATTGTCTACAATATAAATTTTCACTAACATTTAGGCACAGATCCTTTGGTTGTCACTTACTAGGATATGTCTAGCACCCTATTTTGGTCATACATTTGGACCCAAACAGATTATATGGCTTTAGGTATAGATAATAGAAAGCACCCATCTTTATTAGATACTTGATCGATGTTGGAGCTAGAGTGCATGGGACCAAGATGAGGCTTGTGATGCGGTTCGAGTTTACTCTTTTCTGTACTATGGTTTTAGTATTGTATTTCCATAATTGTGACTTTTTGGCTTCTTTCCAAGATACTTGTGACATGAATCATTTATTTATATATTCTATTGTATTTTATACTATCATTCTTCCATTCATTACATCTTTTGTATGGTATTACTTCTTCAGGTATTGTCTATGATTTTTTTCTGATGTGTTACTCAGACAATGAGGGTATAGTTTTCCAACAATCACACCCAAGGATCTCACTACTATTTAGTAGCCTCGGAGGTTTGGAATAATTCACATGAGGCCATGTCACCAACCTGATAAAGGGCACCTTTGCGTGGAACCTGGAACGGAGACGTTACAGCAAATTTGAAAAAAAAGAATGGACATACATTTTTTTTATCATATAGAAAACCAGGGGATTGAAACATGATTTAGGGACTAAGTGGATGATGGTATTTAAGGAGAGGGTGTCTATACTTTTCGGAACCTATGCTGAAATGTTTGATACAACCAATGTGCTTAAAATAACATTTAATTATGAGTATATTTAAGTTGTTTGTTATATGCGTTTTTAATTATTTGAATGATTTAGTTTGAACTTTGGTATTACTTTTTAATTTTGGATGTTAATGTTATACTTCATTAAATAACGCTATAAATGTTTTAGGAATTATTTTACATTGTCCTAAATATTTTGGTTTTGTTGAATGTATAAACATTTTCAATATTTAATGTTTATCGATTTTATGCTTTTGGTATTACTTTTTAATTTAATGTTTTGGAAATTATCTTAGTCTATATGGAAATTAATTTCTCAAATGTACAGTAAGAAAAAAAGGAGTTACAACCTGGAACCATGTTCATCATCAATGACTAATCCATCCTCGAAGAAGGGTGTCAACCACTTTGGGTTTTCTTTTCCCCATCATTTAATCAAACAATACAAACATAGAAAACGAAAAATAGGTTGATCTGCAGTTCATTCATTCTTATGTGGTTGATGATTATTGTATGATTAAAGGGAATAAATCATGGTGATTATTAGGTTTTGTATTTCTTCATGATCCCACTAATATAAATGAAAAAAGTACGTGGAAACAAGGCCAAGATCAGTTATTTAGGTTTTCATGCGCATATTCCCCCCTAAATCTATGATGTTTTTCGTTCATTCCACATAATTTGGAAAACCCAACATAAATGATCAATCATTGGGCCCACGATCCATGGAGAATCGATCTATGACCAAAAGATGTGATCCTCAACTACATTTGAAAGGTGTGTGGGGAGCGTATCAGGTAATTGATACTCTTAGATAAGGGCTTGATAAATAGTGGTCAGTCTAACGGGTTCTTGGTGGAGAGGGTAGCATGCGTCCTGGTAGGGGGTCGGGTTCCAATAGGGAATACTACCACAATCCAGTAGAACCATGCCAGAGGAGGAGCTCATAGCGGTGTAGGACGCGAGGTGAAGACAATATCCATGGGGGGAGGCCACAAAAATGGATAAAGTTGTACATGCCTTGGAGTTTGCATCATAGGGGGACCCCAAGACATTGTTATAATGGGAGTAGGGGTTGGGAAGCAGTGTCATCCACATTGAACATAATGGCATCATTGACCAGGAGCACACATCCGATCCAAGATCTAATGGAGATGAACCTCATTAGCTAGGGCAGACTAGGTGAATAGAGTAGATCTAAAAACAAAAGATGGTTGGACCACATGGTATAGACTAACTAGGTAGGTTCGGTTTAGTAAAAATTTGTCGGGTCGATTCGGCTGAACCAGGTCAGACCCGAACTAGACTGAACCCCTTTTCACTAAGATGACCATATCATTCTAACTGTGTGTCCATTTGACGAGGATTTTATGGAGTTGCAACCCTTATGTTGAGATTGTACTTTTGTGATAATATATGTGAGTTTTTGTTGAAATTTTTTGATGAACTAATGGCTCGAGGTATAGGTGCTCCCATATTGAGCACACTACAACTGGATTCATGTGGCTGGAATTGCTATGTAATATTAGTGACTACATGACATAAGGAGTACATGACCCATTGTGGCTTCATGTGCCACCAATGATCAATGCGCCATGGAAAAACTATATGATATTAACACTCCATGAATCCACTATGTTTTTTGCACCATCGATGTCTCTACTCCATTACCACGCTGGGTGCCACTAATGCTCTATACGCTACAAACACTCCATGTGCCATCAAAGCTCTATATGCCTCTGATGCTCTATGCACCAAGGACGCTCCATGATCCACTGAGGCTTGATAAAACATGGACGCTCCATGCACTATCAAAACATAGTGCTCTACCTAAACATATTGTTTCATAGATACTTGAATATCGGTGGTCTAGAACTGGATATCCGTCTATCCGTGGTTCATAATAGTACTTGTGTCAGATGACTGTATTTATTTTACATCGTGTGTTTCCTTTGTGGTGTAATTTTCATGGTTCCTTTTGTGGTGTACACTATGTATTTATTAGCGATGTTCCTTTTTGGTTTTGGTGCCTCTAGTTAGTATAGTTATAAACACCCATGCATGGTATATGCATGAACATGTCGTGTCTTGTATCGAAGATTTATTCTTTGATGGAGTCAATGGTTGACGGGTACTATATATTTCATAGAGAGATTCCTGAAATACGAGGTGAGAATTAGTGACTTAATATATTTTTTTCTTAAAATACACTTCATGTGGGGTTTTCTATATATAATTTTGAAGATATTTTACATTCACATGTTGGTTGGGCTTGTATTCTGGTCGTGTTTACTTCTCAGATTTGTATTGTCATACTATTTTTGGTATCATTGTTGTATAAATTCATGTTTACATTCTATTTCTTATTTCAACATATTGGGCTTGGATATGGGTGTTTGTGTACAAATATATTGGAAATTGAATCCCATCTGTGGGATACACCTACTCAGTGCAAGTCTCCATCACATGGCCTATTAGAGGTGGTCTTGTGGTAGTCACGGCACAGCCCCATGGTACAAGTCATGACACTATCTTATTTAAACATAAAAATACATTTTGATTCAAAAAACCATACCAAAATTCTTCCCAAACATTTTTATACAATTCTGTCACTTTATTTCATCCCAAAATAGCCACCCTATTAGGTTTAAGAAGAAATCCAATGTTCATTGTTCTAATCCATGGATATTTTATTCACTAAAAACTTTTTTATTCAATTCTTCATTTATAACCATTATTTACATAATTATAATTATATTATAAAATCTAGAATATCTAAATTAATCATCGATATTATTTTACTGATGTAAAAATCCAAATCTCACTCCACATCCCTCAAATTGGAAATCAATCCATCATTTGAGTTTATGGAAGAATATCTCCTTACTGAGTGATGTAAATATTTTTCTATAATCACCTATCACAGCAGATTATAATGATGGAGTAAAAGTGTATATATATAAATATATGAAATATATAATGTAGTTATATGTTTTGTGTTAATATATCAAATATTACTTTTCCCATTATATTTCGTTGGGGATACAATAACGTCACTCAGATGTATGGAGGACTACAACCTCATGAAGCGACGTTATTAGTTTTTCACTATTTATTTAATGGAATGTAAAAAATGATAATTTTAATGAAAAGATGATCTATGTAAGAAATAATTTTGATATTAAGGAAATATTGATCAAATTTTAAATAAAATACATCTTTCTATTTCTTACATTTCCACTCATTGAGAATTTATAATGTCATTATTGTGTTCGTGTGAACTACCAGATCCATGAATCAATATGATTATTTATCATCACCGCATCATATATATTATATATATCTATATATTTAATGATATAATATTTCATTTCACATATAATATGATTATAAAAAGGTAAAATAATATTAAAATTACTTCTATAATGGTGACTGAAAAATGAAATGGTCAATGATGAATACGTAGAGACTACAATCTATATGATTAATATGCAATTCATTTTTTATAACTAACATTTTAGATATCTTTTTCATGTTGAAATAATGTATAAAAATGAATATTATTTCATTCTTAAGACACTCTAGATGATGTAACATTGACACCTTTGTTCATTGTCAATACAATGATGTTGTTCAAAAACAATGAATCAACCAAATCTAAAATACATGACATGGACTAAACTGAATAGGTATTAAAATCTATGATTAAGATAAATATAATCAACAATTTAATTATAAGTTATTAATAATTTAAAAGGTTACTGTGAAATAAAATAGTTTATATAATATTATTATATAGGAGTTAAAGTAAAAACAAGGATTTGGTGGACTCGAGGTAATGGATTTGGAATCAATATCCATTCATTATGGCTTACTGTAACATAATTCACATAATTCCTTAAAAATAATGTATATTATAACCCTATATTATTTAATTTAATTAATATCAAAACATTCATGTTATTTAATTTATTATTTAATGTAATTCTTCTATGTCGATTACGTATGAAGAGATACCAAAGTGGAATAAGAATTATGTTACAATCTATTTTTTAATTGAGATTGTTAATTCATGAATCTCTATATAATGAAATTTGATAACTCTAAACTAATTAAACAATATAATATTATTCTACTAAAATTTATTCATATGTTTTTCATTTAATTGTACAATTTCCACTCTTTGTACTTAATATTATTTATTAGAATATTTTTAGGATTGTCAATAATCATTTTTATATTTGGTCAAAATTACATTTTCATATAAATACATTTTTCCTTCAAATGAATTTTAAATTTTAATCTATTATTATTTTAATTTTATGTGAACAAATAATTGGATATTTAAAAAAATATTTAAATAAAATAATAATAAAATTATCTAAATGACTCACCTTTTGACACTTAGTATAAATGAGAATGGATTTTGCTTTTTAACACACTCTAAATAAACATCATTTTCCACCATCATGAACACATTACGATTTAAGGATGAAATTATGATTTTAAATGGTTACATTCAAATAAAAATTTTTCAGTGTTTTTAGAATTTTTTTTATTTTAAATATGTTTTTTGATAATGGATATATTATTTTACTCAATAAATATTACCAGTGATCTCTTAATAAAATTTTATATCTAAGAAGACACAATTTGATGTTACTCAAAGATAAAAGTTTATATTCATCGAGAATTTTTTTAATGATATTTAGAAAGAATATTAATTTGACAACATTAACAACCTTTAATACTAGTTGTGCTTCACTAGGGTATATTGAAATGATACCAACATAATTCTTTCTCAGGGTGAATAATTATTGTTTTCAGATATTGAAATCGAAGGCCTTCATTTTTAAAAATTAAATGAATTTTTAAAATTAATAATGATTTTTTTAGAATATTTATAAGTATATAAATGAGTATGAACATTTTTTTTGAAGGTTTTATCCCGATTATGGCTCACAAGTAAAAATGATATAGCTTATATGCATAGATGAGCCCCATTATAGCTCAGGGGTAATCCCTTTAAAACTTATAAAATTGGTTGATCCCCTTCATAAATCAATATATGAATTATTGAGGCCCATTATAGATCAAGGATGAAACCATTATATCTTATAAAAATTATTGATCCCTGTTATATCTCATTATAAATGGTTAATCCTAATACAACTTAAACCATTACATGGAACTCCATTATGCCTCGACAATGAATTTTTAAATGATTATGTTATATGGAGAATTATATTTGACGGTAGACATATGTTAATTCTAATTACATGTGTTTTAATGTTTTTTATGATAATAATGAACCATGGTACTGACACATTTAGGTTAAGCTAGTTTTATGCTTTAAATCATTCCTTTAGATCATGATTGATGTTACATGTCTCATGGTTATTCATTCTCATGACTCTTTCATTGGATAAGAAATTATTATAAGACACATGTATATCGATCCATATTTTATGGGTTCAAGTTCTCATCTATTTTTAAATTTAAATTTTATTATATTATAATTTATTTACACTATTTTATGCAAAATTATTAGTTTTAATTTTTAATTATGATGTTTACCCATATTGAGAATTTGATCACGACATTATTTTTTCATCTTTTCCCCATGTTATCAAAAATGTTGATAAATGAATTATGATTAAATTGGTCTTATAAAGATGATGATTTTGTACTAATATACAAAATGAAAGTCTAGGTGTAGTGGAAAAAATATTCCCTTGAGGTTATGAGTGTTGTGTATTTTATAGTTAATCCAAATTCTCTAAATCTTGTAACCTAAATGGACTGGGGTATGTATGTGATCCAATATTCCCTTTGGGTTATTTAACATTTAGGGGGGAAAATGTTTCACATCATTCGGTATGAAAGAAAAAAATGTAAATTCTATCATTTTAGATTGAAATCCAAGAGTGCATTTTTGGGGCTATTATAGGTGGAATCAAATCTTATATTTGATTAATTTGGAGAGTATGATGTTTTCATGAGAGGTTTTCTTCAGAGATATTGACACAATCATTAGTATAGGAGACTAAGGTTTATCTAATTATGAATTTCATATATAAAAATTAAAAGATTATATGTGATGATATATTTACGTGATTATTAACATTTAAGTATCCATTTTTGTGGTTGAATTATATGATTTTTTAGGCATAATGTGATGTATTACTTTACATTTGATTGAATTTTTTTAAGGAATTGATAAAAATTGGAGTTTTTGTGAACATGGATATTTCTAAAAATATGGGAACAGGTGTGTAAACATATAGATAACAATGTTATTGGAATTTGATTTTGTGCCTTTGTGATTAATGTTATTTTAGAAGAATATTTCTATATTTTCGGTCATATAAGATTGAAGATATGAGATGACCTAAATGGTTATAACACTATTTAATGATGTGTTTATTAATAATTTTTTAATTGGGGTTATATATTTAGGGTATTATTTAGTATGAACTTTGTATTTTACTTTTGAATTTTAGTTACTAATATATTATATTATCAATTGAAGGCTTATTAGTTGTAGAAAATTTCATACCTATTTATATCCACTTAGTGTTTTTTAATGACTAATAATTGGTGTAATTACTTGTCTATCCATTTTATTGTAATGTGATCTGTTTGAATTTCATTTTTTTGATATAGACATGTAATGTGAATCTTAAATACTCATTACGTAGATAAAATTTTGGGATTTTGGTGTAAATTGTTTATTTTATGAAATTAAACATACATGATATGTATATTTATTTATTTTATTAGTATGTATCTGAAAATCAAGAAAATTATCTTTAAAATTAAATTATTATCCTATTACATTCATTTTTGGTGAGATTATTGTATGTTTTACACCTCTTTAGTTTTTGGTTTTGTTATTGTGGATTTATCAAGATAATTACATTTATTTTGATAAAATGTATATTCCACTCTCCATTATTATTTGGAAATTATGTTTCTATTCCATGTATACATCACAAATTCTCACTAAGGATTTTTAACATGGAAGCCTAGTTATGTGTTACATCATATGTCATTCATATTTACCTCTTTAAATTTTCATGTTAATACTTAATTAACCCTTTATAAGTGATAAATAATTGAACACGCCATTATTTATAAGAATATAAAATTTTTTGGATGAAATTTATTTAATTGGATGTATGTATGACCACATAATTTTAAAAGAGGAACATTATGTTCGATAACAAATTTGACCGATAACATTGAGCATAAATAACACAATACATATATTTATGTTTTAACCCTGTAAATGAATTAGTGGATATGAATATTATTAACTAATTCATGATATTTATATAATGGTTTAACTCATTATAATTATATTTCTAGTAATTTAATATTATTCAACAAAAATATGTTTTATTCAAAAATGATTTTTTATTTCATATTGTTTAGAAATAGTATAATTAATTTATAAAGGGTTTTTAATATTTATATAGTAAATTTAACTAATATTTTTAAATCATCATATCAAAATCAACTTAGGTTAATATTTTCTTGTGTTTTTCATGAAATAACGATTTTTTTTGTAATTAGGGATAATTACCGATTTTTTTTGAGAAAATCAATTATTTTTAATGACTTATGTAATATAATTGTACCATTACAATTTAAATTTTATTTAATTTATCATAAGTATTATTTTTTATATCAAATACATATAATTACAATCAAATCATAATTAAACTATATTTTATTATATGATTATATTTAAATTAGAATCATTTTTTCATGAAATCTATTTTAATGTGCATATTGTTTCCCCATTTTAATTACTTATAATTTCCTCTATGTTGGAATGAATTAAATAAGATTTAGAGATCATATATCAATAAAAATGTATTCAAATTAATGTTACGATGTTTAGTATTCATAGATTTAAAATAAAATCATCTTATTCGGGAAAAGTTGGTTTCGTGAAATACTACTTCTTCATCGCTTCTACATGTTCAATATCAAATTACATTCTTCACTTATTTGAAATAAATTTGGTAAAATGTAAAATTTAATTTTAATAAACATAATTTATATTTTATAATAATATTAACTTAATGTTTGGTAATCAAAAATATTAAAAATAGTAAAATAACTTTTACCATGATTATGGTTAAAATAGGTTTATATCTGTATGAAACTGAAAAGACAAGGGTTTATTTTTTCTAAAAATCATGAATAAATTCTATGGAATTTTCATAATTCAACCCTAATTACCATTGGAAATTTTTTATGTAAATTTTGGGACAATTTTCAATGAAATTGACGAATTTGATAATTTATGTAATGAAAAAGACAAAATGTAACCCCCTTGATTTTGAATTTATATTATGTGTTATCATATGAAAAAAGGAAAAATGAAAATGAATATTTTTACAAATTTTGATAATATAAAAAATCATTTATTTTTTTAATTATATTTTTAATTTTTAGTAATAATAATTTTACATTTAATTCTTAATCAATGATAATATATTACTTCTTTATTTAGTAAAAAACAAAATAACTTATACTAAAAATTCATAAGCTAATATGAATAGAATGAATTATTAGAAGACATGAATTTTATAGATATATATATATATAATAATAATATTTATGTATTAAAATAATGTATTCACATAATTAATTTTTTATGATATATTTAATGTCAAATTAAAATAAAAGTGTCAAAATTAAATAGTTTGGAAATTTATAAAATCATTATCCCAACTAAATTATAAAAGTACACTTACTCCAATAAATTCTTCACACCACTTAATCCATTGGGCTTGACCAAACCCTATCCAACCCAATAATCCTTACACATGGTCAATATTATTTGCATGTACCCAGAGTCAAACCATATGGTCCTTAAATAGTGATCTAGTAGATATTGTTCTAAGAAAAGGTAATTGTCTTCATTAAAAGTTTTCCTTTTTTCTTCTTCTCTTAACTGATTCAATCATGCATTAATAACTACTGTATAACAACACCAGTATATTACTTATAATAGGAAGTTATTTTTAATAAATAAACCCACTTCCACCTCTAATTCCTTCGAAAGCGAAACAAATCCATCATTCATGTGTACGATGTACTACCTCCTCATAGACTGATGTAATTTTTTCCATTATCTCCTATCACAAAAAAAATTATAATTTCTGATTTATGTTATATATTAATATATATTATATTATTAATATAAATATTATTTAATAATTATTATATCACTTATAACTTTATAATTTAAATTCATTTTGGAAATGATAATATCACACGTCTGTACGGTGGACTTCCACTTAAAGAAGAAATGTGATTCATGTTTCACTATTTCTATTTCATAGAAAATAAAATATATAATTTTAATTAAAATAAGTTATAGAATTTAAATAATTAGGATATTAATTAACTATTAATCAATTTGAAAAGGTAATATAACATTTTATTTTTTACCAATCAACTTAATAAAAATGGTAATATCATTATTGTGTACTTGTGGACTACTGAATCTGTTATGTGATGTGATTCTTCTTCATCACCACATCACAAGGATAATATATATATAAATTTACATTTAAATAATAAATATTATATTTAAGATATGAAAATATGTATATAAATAAAATATAATTCTTTCCTTCTATTATGATATATTAAAAATGGAAACATTACACAAGCGTATATACGACCTACAATCTCCATGATTGTAATGTGGTTCATTTTTTTTAAATATTTAACCTGATTGGTTTTAAAATTTTAAATGAATTATAAAAATGATAATTATTATATTTTTATGATCAATTTTATGATGGGGTGATGTCCTTTATTGAAATAGTAAACACACAAAATATATTTTGAAATATTGAACCAAATGTCCAAAAAAACACAAAACATAGAATTATTATAAAATGTAATTTAATATGTCAATAATATAAATAAAATAAATTCTTTAAGTATATTTTACAAATCATTTGAAATTTTCTTATGAAATAAAATAATTTTTATTAACATATTATAATAGTGTTAAATTTTGTTCATAGAATGTCTAGACTCAAGATAAGGGACATTGTCTCAATTTCCCTTCACTAAGGCATATTACAGTGTTATTATTATAATATAATTAATATGGTGTATAATTTAACCAATTTTATGTAAAATTATGAATATCCTTTTGTTCATGAAATTAAATGTTTAATTTTATGTTATTATTCCTTGGGTATTATCATTGATGAGTTACCGATGTGGTGTTGGACATATTTAACAATCACATTTTTAATCGATGCTATTTATGATTGAATTTACATTGGAAGATATTGATTTATATTTTTATACTAGAAAATTTCACTATAATATCATTTATTTATTCAATAATGTTTCCTATAATAGTAATATTTTCCCCTCATTGAAATATATAATCGTAAAATAAATGTTTTAAGGAAAACCAACTTCATTTCACTCTTTATTTGAAAATTAGTTTTTATCCAAATTCTAGTTTACTAAAATTGTACTTAATATTATCTTAATATATTCGTTAAATAATTTTTTACACTTATTTTTAGCTTTAATTTTTTTAAATGAATCTTCCAATTATTTTATGAATGGTGAACTATGTTTAGTTTTACCTAAAAATGAAAAAAGAATCATTTTAAAACATACTCAAAATGACATTATTTTACTATCCTTATAAGCCCTTAAATTTTTATATAATTCATTTAATGAGTGAAAGTTTATTTTTTTATATAATTATTTCATTAATGTGTGATAATTTATTATATTTTATCAACCTATTTTAAAAATAGAAATAATATTTTCCTGATGATTTATTTTATGTGATTTTTCAAAATAAACATCCAACTATGATTACATATTTTTCTATTACTAAATTTGAAATTTTATATTTTCTCATGATTTTTAAAAATATTTTAATGTAATTTTCATTCTAAAATGTCGAAAACCATTTATGTTACTTATTCTATACTAGGATATGTTGAAATAATATCATCCTTATTATATCTCTGTATAGATAATGATTGTTTTAATTGATTTTAATGAAAATAATTTATTTTCAAAGGGTTACTTTTGTTATGGAAGTAATAATGATTGTTTCATAGATTTTTATTTATTTTATCATTCATTGATTTTTTTTACGAAGGCATAATCCCCATTATAGATCATGGGTGATCCCAGTATAGCATATGTGAAGGGTTGAGCTGCATAATAGCCCATTGTATAGCCCAATTCAACTTATACAATGATTTGATCCCCATTCTAGGATAATATACATATGGTCAGCCATATTTTTACTCACAAGTGAGCTCCGTATATATTATATGATGTTTAATAACTATTGTAGCTCATAACAAATGGGTAATATCGATAAGATTATAGGAATAGTTGAGACCCCTTTAACATCTCATATTCAATGGGTTATGATTATGTTCTTTGGAGAATAATACTGAATGTTGTTCTCTGGGTTATTCATATTACAAGAAACTGTTAATGGTTTTATAATGATTATATTCAATGGTTCCAACACATTTTCTTTAAGATGACTATTGGTTTTAAAATGTTTCTTTGATAAAAGTTGAAATCGCATAGATCATGTTCATTGAACCTCATAACTCATTTCTTTTTAAGGAATTATATAATTACACATTTATATTGATCTAGGTTTAATGGAAATGAGTTATCTTATTTTTTTATGATTCAATTTAATTATGTCAATATACCATTTTTGTATTCTTATCCTAACTTTTGACATTAAAATATTAAAAAAAATTATCATTAATCATTATATGAGCAAACATTTCTTATCTTTAAATTTATTGGAGTTTCCAGGAATAAAGTTTAATGAATTATCACAAAATTTATTTCATAAGGAAGATAATAATGAACAATTATGAAATATTAATAGTTATCTATAGTTGAAAAAGTACTCTCATGATGTTATGAGTGGTTTTTATGTAATATTATTCCATGTTATCTAAAACTATAAACATAAAAGGTCATTTGGTATGTACATGATCCAATATTTTATTTTGATTTTTTTGGTTTGGATGGAATAAAAGTTGCAATCATTTATTACTATCAAATATAGAACGCTAATGTCTAAAATTTTAGAATTGAGTCTCTAAGTGAGTTTTTAGAGATATTAAATATTTGTTATAGAAAATTATAGTACTGTTTAAAATATTTAGAATAATATGTTGAATGTAGGATCTAATCCCTACTTCATTTGGAATATTTCCATAGATATATATTTGATAAATGTATCAAAAAAATAATTAAGGATTGATTAATGGAAACATCCAATTAAATATCAGTTTAAAATTATGATTCTTTTTCTTTAGAAATGATAACCAAAATAAATTTAGTTGTTATGATGAAAGATATAGTTCCTTAGTTGATCTTGTATATAGTGATGTATGTGGCCCAATAATTACTCATAAAAGTGGAATGTTTAACTACATTTCTACTTTTATTAATAGCATATGACAATATGAATATTTGATTATAATAAAATATTGGTATGCATCTTTTTTATGATTCAACTAGTTATATAATGATGTAATCAAATAAATTTTAAAATTGTTTTGTGTGTATATATTTAATTCTGGGTCAATAAACATGAGACATAAATTCTAATTACACTAATGAGATTGTGGAATTGTTTTAAAAATCACTCCACATAGATCACTAAAATATACTAGATTTTCTACGATGAGGTGTCATATTGTATTGAATGGGTGTTAATCAATGATTAGTCATTATAACCTTCCTATTTAATAATATGTTTATATTCTAGAGGCTATTGAATTTATACTAAACTATTTGAGTGTCGTAGTATGATATTATAGACACACTTGGGTGGTTAATCTGGTATGTTAAAAATATTATAACAAAAACAAAATATTGCATTCATTTATTCTCACATTTCGTTCGTGAAGTTTAAATAATGATTAACAGAAGCCAATGTTATGATGTTTGACTTAATATTACCATGTATTAAATTTATATTCAGAAAGTAAATTTGGCATATTTCTTTTTAAAAGGTTTATTTGATATGTGGTAATACTACTCCATTCATGATTGGTTAGTCCCCTAAATAACATATTCCCTAAATATCTATGAAATGTGATGTGGGATATTTTTATCCAATCCCACGATGCTTCACACAAAAAATCAACATACAAATATTTTAAAAACTTATAGATTCAAAATAGATGTCCAAATACATATTGTTCAAATATTATCTTAGTTATAGTCACATTGTCTCTGAAAAGTTGTATCCAAAAACATGAAATGTATCCTCCTACTATATGAGGTTGATATTCCTCTACTAACACAGGTTATCACTGGTTTTATCATGTTCATTATTCCATGAACTTCAATAATATGTTATTTCAATGTGAACTACTATTAAAAAATTATCTATTTAATATGTGGACTTTGATGACCACAACACAAATAAAACCTCAACCTACTCATTTTCCTTCTTCTAAACATCTTGAACACGACTGCATGTAAAAGATCAGAAAAATATTCATAATATTGGATTTAAATCAATTCATTTACCTCTCATTCTTCCTCATATATCATTAAGGAAAAAAATATTATAATCATACTATTAATCTTATTTTAAACCTTCATCATCATCTATTGTACTTAATGAAGAGTGTTGTCTGGGAAACTCTAAAATGATGCGTTGTTTTTATTATTTAGATTCAAAAGAGTGGTTAAATAATGTTTTTCAGATAAATAATTATGTAACATAAACAACATATTAAATGTATTATGATTAAATAATAAAATAAATAAAAATATATAAAATATGATGGGGTTCATGTATAATTAGAACACATTATGAAATAAGCGAGTAGAATTTTTTTAATAGAAATTAGATAATGAGGCACAACTGATGTTACTCTTAAAATTCAATATATTATTATTGAATAAAAATTTAATTAAAATTAATAATATTATCTGTATAGTAAAAATTTATACTTATGAATTTTTTATTCCTTCAGTTTTGGAAATCACAATAATCATTATTAGATAATTGAATTCTTATTTATTCTATCTAAAGTGTTTTAGAATGTTCTCTTACAGAAAACATAATTATTTACCACACTAAGAATTAGTTCTAATGTTTTCATGTATGTAAAATAACATTATTCTTTATGATTATCAAAATGGATATAGATACGATAAATATTAGATTCACCTTTATCAGATCAGATAAATTATATTCAGAATTGTTTTTTATACTAACAGTATTTATAATATATCTAATACTAAAACTGATAAAAATAAAATTTTCACTCATAAAAATTATCTTAATGAAATTTTTAATTATATCCACCAGTCTAAATAAATATTAAATTCTGATTATGGAAAACTGATTTCGAATATAAAGAATATATTTTACACTGTAATGGTATAACAAATGATATTGTGTATTTTGTTATGCCATATCATTATGAGTTATCATTGTGAATGTAGTCCAAGTACTTCTAAAAAACACCGAGAATATATGAATATTGTTGATGAAATATGATTGTAGAAATCTTTCAAAATAATACACAGTCATTGAAATATTATAGTGCTTATTTTAGCTGATCGACTTCATTCTAAAATTTCTAATTGTTCAAGATCTCTATTGATTACCAGCATGTATTTTTGTTCATAGTATCTATAATTTAATGGGGTTTTTAGAGTTCTATGGAATCCATTTCATGGGTGCCTCATTAGGTAATTTTTCTTTCTAATCATTATTCTGATATGGGATTACGATCAATGGCTTATGGGGATTGCAAGACAAATAATATAAGGTTCTGATCAAGGGTTTGCAGGGATAACAATATTGAATTGATCTATTAGAGCGAGGTATGATGAGGATAAGAATACAAAATAATGCCACCATATAGCATCAATGGATTCCAATGATAGGTTTAAAGAGAAAAAATGTTCAATGTAATGAGGGATTTCATTACTGAGTAATGGCATATTATCTTGTATGTATAAAATAAGTGATATCATTACCCATCGTTTTTTGTTATCTTTCACTTATGTTTAAAAGATATCTTTTTGTTTTAAATAGCTTTGATCCATTATCTCATTTGTTATATTCAATTACATGATTCCTAAATGTCCTAAATTCCAATTTTATAGTATATTTTTGTTTATAGTAATGATTAAAAATATGATAAACACAATCTGCAATATTAATCAGATATATTATATATCACTTATACTCTGATATAATTGTATCTATCCCAATTATGATATTTTTAATATGTATTAATCCAATGTTTTATGATTATTATTTTTTTTGAATTATATATATAAAAATCAATCCTGACTATGTAAATATGGTAATCAAACTAGGGGCTAGGACAGAACACGATGTCTGTACATAAAGTGGTTTGTGAATTGATTAAATTTAAATCTTTTAAATTTTTTTTAAACTAAAACTCACACAACCCCTATTGTAATAAATCCATCAATAACATATTAATTCAGTACTAAGTTGTATACTTCTAATATATATACTGCAATTGGTAATAGAGCGACATTCCACTGATCAAATACTTTCCATGTTTATAACATCATTACTTTTGTAGGTAAATTTTAATTTTTTATATAAAAAATATTTTAAAATAACTACTTTAAAAAAAATTATGAAAATATTTTTCTTCTTTTAAGATGGATTTTTTTTAATGAAGGATCAATGTCAAGTCATAATAATAATGAACGAAAAATTTTTAATGGTGCTGAATATGATTTTTTGATATAATGAATGAATTTTTTTTATCAATACAGAAGTTGAAAACTTTTTGATTCTCACTATAAATTATAAGATAGCTGACATGAATGTTGTAGCTACCAATAATAAAGAGAAAAAAATATTAACTAAAATATAGATTTTGGAAAAAAAATTTATGTTCCATCATACGAAGTATTTATAGCTAAATATCATTTTTTGAAGTAGATAACAATATTTGAAGGAAGTTTGAGGTTACAAATTTTTGTACATCCGAGATTCATGAATCTAGAATAGAAATTATCATAGTTGACAAACATTCTATATATTCATACAAGTATAATCTAATGCAAAATACATCATAGTTTCAAGATATTTATTTATATTCTATAGGATATTATTGAGAACGGATAAGAGGATGAGATCCTTGTGGATAATATAATATATATCATTCCCAATTAATGGGAATCTAAGATAATTATGGTTGATGAAACTAAAATGGTTAGAAAATTTATAGAAGATGATATTATTGGAACTGTGCTGCAATAAGAGTTTAGACTGGAAATTGATACAGAATCAAAAAAAATCATGGTGGAGTTCCTTTTACTACAACTACTGTTACTACTAAATACCAATTTCCAAAAAAAGTTTTTATTTATTAATGTAAGAAGATAGAGGATATGCAATCTGAATCAAGTGTTTTTAAAAAATCAATATTTTAAATAAATAATTTATCCAGAAGGATAAATTAAATAGTGGTAATAAAATATTCCCAATGTTGATACAATAATGTTAATAAGGATATAGGTGGTATGAAAAATTGTGTTACATGTTACGAATTCATTAAAGATGTATACATAAATGCATATTTTCATAAGATGAAATTAAAATTTAGAAATGATTGAAATTCATAATAAAATTATTAGATGTTCTATAATTATAAGGGAACAATGTTTAGAAGGAAACAGACACATAGAGTGACAATCGTGGAGACTCTATAGAAACTTCTTCTAAGAATGGAATTTCTGGAAAGTGTAAAATATGAATTTGTCTAAATGTTCCCATGCTAAAAAACCATATGGCTAAGTTACACACTACTGAGAATATTACTAATATGTATTTCCTTTTCAATTACCCTATTCATAAAAGTTTTGCATCATCATATGATGAATCTTCCTCATCATTTTATTATAATACTCTTCATTCTTATAAAGAAGATTTTGTTTTCCAGATCATTTAAAAAAACTAAAATCATAATGTTTATAAACAAATATGATAAAGATAATACACATATATTTTTTTTGACTAATTAAATTTATGACCATTCAAAATATAATGATAAATCCACTACATAAAAATTCACTATTTATAAATATTTAGGAATATTAATTTCTAATTTGTAATCTCTAAACATTAGTTTCAATTTGATTAATTCTAATACTATTATAAATACTGATAAGAATTTTTTTATAATCCTAAAGTATGAAATATCTTATTTAATAAATATTTTTCTAATCATTACCTCTAGTAATTTATATTTTGATAAAATGTACAAAAAAACCATCCTCATTGTAGAAGTTCTATAATAGGTTATAAATATAAAAAACCATTTTTAATAACAACATATTTATAACAAATAATACCTCCTTTGTGCAAAATGTCAATGTTTAGGCCATTGGAAAAGGAATTTTTTGTTAATAAATTTAAATCCATAGGTCTCCACAAAGCATATTTTTGAAAACAAATGTGTATTAAAAAAATTTTATAAGAATTTCGTGTACCAAGAAAGCTTGGGTGCCGAAGGACTTATCCATTATTTTTTAGGAAAAATATGAATGAACAATATAAAAGGATACATTTTATATAAATATTAGTTGATCCATATATATAACTGAAAAAAAATATTTTCTCGGAGATATTATCAATATAAACAGTGAAAAAGTTCCCTTTATAGAGAGTTATCTATGATAGATTATCAGTTTACGTAATATTGTTTTTTTTGGTTAAAATTAATTTCTAATGTTTCTTATTAAAGGTCACACCTATAACCTTCTAATGATAAATCAATTATTTGATGAAGAATATCCTGAGAATTATATAAATGATAAATGTTTTGTTCACAATTCTAGTGAATAATTCATTAATTCCTCACATCTGTATGAGAATATATACCCACGGAGCATAGAAGACCATATGTGCTAATACAGAACTTAACTTGGTGATATTGATGATAAATATTTACTATGGAATATAATTTTGGGATACTGTATACTTATAAACTAATATTATCTTAATATTAAAAGATATGATAAAGATATACCTGAACATAGGTTTTATTGCACAAAAGAATGTGACCATATTCAATACGGTAACGAAGATAAGTCTACATATACATTTATTAGATATATCAAAACTATTGTAGCCTCAGAGGTATGTAATTGAATTTATTTGGTCCTACAAAAACATATCCTATTAGGTGAAAAATAAAATGTATATTTTTTGGTCGATGATTGAAAAATACACCTCAGGGTGTATTTTCAAACAAATAAATAAGAATAATTTTTTTTCCAAATGATTGTAAAAAGAATTATAATTTGGAAAAATCATCCCATTAAAAATATTGTTAGTGAACATGGTGGGGAATTTTTAAATTCATATATCAAAAGTATTTTTAGTAATAATGTAATATGTTATATCCCTTCAGCTCCTATAACGTCTCATCTAAATGGAGTTGTTGAAAAGAAAAAATAGAATTATTCAAAAAATAACAATAATCTGGTTGAGTGAACAGTCATCTACTAAATTGTTTTGGAATTATATGGTTAGTACTACTTATTATACTATATGTTTGGTTTTAATTTTACATTTTTATAATAAAACAACTTATGAGTTATAGACATGCTGAAAACAAATTTCTATTACGTTAGGGTATTTGATTGTAATGTTCTATATTGAATACAAAATATAACGTAGAAAAAAATTCACCCGAATATGATGAATTGATATTTTTATGTTATTCCACTACATGTACGTCATATGGAATATTTTAACCAAAAAAATATTGTTTTGGAAACAATTCATGTTAAATATGGCGAAAATACCCTTTTTTATTCAAATAACCATCCAACATCCTCTATTTAAGTATTTTCTAAAACTAATTTGATATATTAATTAGAAGAGTCTTCTCATAAGGAAAATACCCAACAACTAGTTTGTAATGAATTTAATCAAGTATATATTCTACCTCAAGAAGATGAAAAACCTTGTCAAAATGCTAGTTAGTTATTTCATTGAAATCTTCCATGTGATAATATCATTTTTCATTTTGATCAACTAGATAGGACTAGAAAATTCTTTTGTAATTTAATATAACATCATACGTTTCATTCCAAATTTTATCTATATAATACTAATGATGCTTTAGGAAACGAGGATATGATTAAGTCTACAGAAGATGAACTAAATGACTTCGATATGAACAGTGTCTGGACTTTGGCTGAATAAACCAATGAATCTTATATAATTGGAGTATAGTGGGTTTTCATAAAAAATGTGATGAGAATGAAATAAAAATAAAAAATAATAAAAGATTTGTTGCAATTGGTTTCAAACAACATTGAGTCATATACTATAAATAATCTGATGCACCAGTAGAAATATTATAATCCATTTGTATTATATTATCATTTGTAGAAATATTTAATTGAAAACTTTTACAAATTTGTGTGAATCTTTCCTTATATAATAGATATGTTTAAAATGATTTTTTATCTTTAATAAACTCATTTTTTAAATACACATCATCCTGAGTACATTTCTAAAACTTGAAAGTCATTATATAGACATAAACAAGCCCCTAGAACCTAGAATTGTTGGATAAATGATTTTTTTAAAAAAATTTATTTTTCAAGTGAGCTCCAAATCATATTTTTTTAAAACAATTTATCAAAATTATTACGAATGTCCAAATCTATATTGATAAAATTATATTTGTATCAACTCAACAATAATTAATAGATTCCTTTACAAAACTCATGAAAAATGTGTTCTATATGATTTTGATATTTGAGTTAGCATTTTTCATAGGTTTTAAAATTTCTCAAGAACCAGAGGGTTTTAATATACATCAACATTCATATAATTTTTTATTTATTTATTTAGGATCAGAAAATACTAATATTATTAGTACTCAAATATGTATATCAAATACACTTGATCTCGATGAGGCGGGGCAACTAGCTGATCAAATATCATTTAGATGTATGTTATGAACATTACTATACATACATACTAGATGAAGACACATAATGTTTTATATATTATTGTGTGAATGATATCAACCTAATACTAAAGGAAACCATATGAAATCTATAAAAGAAGTTATTATATAAAGGGAAATATTTATTTTTTTATTATTTTTGAAATGAGTCTGATTTAAAATGTTTTTAAGATACTGACTTTTTTGGTTCTAGAATATATAGAAAAGGTTCTTTTGGAACATTCCACATGATATGAAAATCTTTATATTCTTGGTCTTGTATGAAAATACGTTCGATTGTACTTTTAACTGATTAATTTAAATATATGACAGCTATAAGTTGTTATGTTCAACTATTATGGATGAAACATACACTCACATTGTAGGGAATGAGTTAAAAAAATATAATATGTGATAATACTAGTACCATTTCATTTATTAAGAACTATGTAATCTACTCCAATGAAAACACATAGATATTAGGCACTATATTCTTAGATATCATGCATTTAACAGAGATATCATTTTACAATTCATCTTAATTCAAGAATAACAGGGTTATGTATTTACAAAAACACAACCATACAATAGATTTCAATTAATTAAAAATAATTTAAGAATGATCAACATAAAGTAATCATACCTATCTACTTTTTATTTTTCCATATACTTATTTTATGTTACTCATTTTTATAGAGGGGGTACTTATGTTTTTTGTCTTTCAAAACATTTAGTATTAAATAATTATTATTTATCTTAAAAGAATTTGTATTAATGATCTAGTCTCAAATTTATTTTAAAAAATTTAAGAGCTAGTAGTATCATAAGATTTAGAAAAAATTTCATCATTTTTGTATACAGATGCCTTATTTTAAATTATTTAGATTCAAAAAATATCATAATAATTTTTTTCTACTAGAAATTTTTCAATTAGTCATCTAAAAATATTAGAATTAGTTTTCCAAAAAATTAATATAAATATATTTCTCTCAAAAACTATTTATTTCATAAGTATAATAAATAATAATTTGTGAAAAATCATGAATAACATCATTACCATTCTGATAAATCATTTAAAAATTGATAGGTATTCATCATACATTTAAACAAAATTCACTATTTCATGAAATTTTTTAATTTATGTTAATGTTAAATTTATATTTAAATACTAATTTATAATTATTTCTTTCAATATTATTCATCTAAATATGATAAAAAAATATTAATAGCTGACTAATTAAAATAACATTCACAACATTCTTCAATTTATTTTCAAAAGTTAGATCAGATTAGCTCAAGTTTAAACCGATGAATTGTCTCTATAAACAGAACTGACATGTTAATTCGCAATATAAGGAAGGACCCCCTATGTCCCACATAAAATATTTCAGTATTTTTGGGATGGATTTTTTATGAGGTCAAAATACCCTTGTCTAAAAAATAACATTTATTCAAGCCCATGTCACTGACCTCATCTCTCAATACAATGCCTTATGCTTGGGATTTCTACAAATGGTTTGGTTTCTGAGAAAGCTTAGTAGATAGATATTTTATTGACAAGTACGAATCAAATCTATTGACGTTTATAAATTTCAAATAATGGTAGTCTCTATGTGTACTGAATTCTGATAAGGATGATTATTTTCCCTATCATGAGCTTGTTCGAGAATTTCATAGGTCATAAATTTTTTTCAAGGAGGATTGAAAAAAAATCATTCCTGATTTATCAATAAGGTTAAATGATAAAATATAAAAAATCATTGATATTTTTAGTGTTCTATCAGATGGATAAAAATAATCCTCGTTTAATAAATTAAAATATTATATTACTTCATTATATAATAAGAAACAAGATATTTCTCATTTTTTAATTATGAGAGGGATAGGAAATTTCATCACCTAACTATGAATAATAGAATTAGTTCCATTTAGTTGAATGTTTTTTGATTTCCATTTTTGGAAATCGAGAGTCTTTGAATGTCTCGGATTTTTTTTCTTTTGAATTATTATTAAACCTGAGAAAATTGGATATTATGAGATTCATTTTTATTATCATTAATAATTTTAAAACCACATCCATTAGGTATCAAATTATTTTGATTCTAGATGTCATAACTAATATATTTCTTCAGTGAATAAATTTTTTCAAAATTAAGAAAAATATCTGAATAAGACAAAGATTATTCTTATTTGCGATGTTACTTTGGAAATAATTATGTACTATTTTAATGATGAAACAAAATTTTTTATTAAAAAACATGGTGTTGAAGCATCAGAAGCACAAACCTAAATGAAACTAGGCAATGTCGAGTAAAGTAATAAGTAAAAGAAGAATAATGCCGGGAATGATGATCAGAAATGGAAAACCAAAGAATAATCTTCATCTCCATAAAAGTAAATGAAGAAAAAGAAACTCTATGATGATGTTTGAGATGAGTGTATAAGGAAGAAGGTTGAATGGAAAGAAGGGGATCCAGTTTTCTTAATGAACCAATATAGTCCTTTACCTTAATGATTCATGTTGAGGATTTTTAAAAGGAGAATAAAATAAGAATATATACAAGAAAAATATTTCTAATGACTAATTATTCAATATAAAACTATTAATAGTAAAAAGAACTTCCACAAATGAGCATTCAATATCTCAATGTGATCTGCTTAATCTTATTATAAGATTATATTTTTGTGAGATTTTAGTTGTCCATGATGATGTAGCATTGGAAACCGATAAATGTAAATCCAATGTAGTTAATGAATATTTGGTACCACCTAAATCTTACTAAAATCCATAGGAATTTATACCAACTATAAATATTGATTCAAGAATAGAGTATCAACTCCAAGAAGTGTTTGTTTAAATCAATGTATAATAGTGTTGTAGAAGTTGATGTTTTAGCCAATTGTAGAGAATGAATTGAATTATAATGTTATTATTAAGAATATTTTGTTGAAGAAGAAGTCAGCAATGATGAAAAAAACTGTTGGTGAAGATAGGTAAAAAGACGGTAAAGTAAATGAAATAAACGAAGTTGATAAAGATGATCATGTTGAAAATGTATAAAATAGTTAAGATACACAATCAGATAAGATTTATGTAAGAAAACCATATAAACCATAATCATATTTACCTTCTATTATTGATAAAAAATAAAAAAAATAACTAATTGAATTGAAGAAACCATTAATAAATTAAAAATATATTTCTTCATCTAAGGAAGATAAAAAATTTCAAAATTCAATGAGAGAACGTGAAAAAGGTGCTATCAATGATAAGGATATCATGGAAATATCACATGGAAAGTAACATTCTTATATAATTGTTGAAAATATTTTAATGAAATATATTTTAAATAGATAAATGAATGAATAAAAAACATGTCATGCACAACTTCTTGAAATTGAAAAGAATTATCATTAAGATAATCTAATTAATTCTCTAAGAGTTGATGGTATAATAAAAAACATAAAAATACATGAAGAAAAAATTCCATACCCTCTAATACATGAATGAAATGGGGAAATAATTCATTAAAATCCAATTTAAACATTAGAATCAATCTTGTTTTTATGGACATGGGGTTTTGAAAAAAATGTAATCTCAAACATCTAAGAAAAATTTCTCTACCTCACACAAATGCTTCAAATAATGTTCCCAAATGGAGTCTTGTTGCTGATGTCGATGTTATAATGAATGATTTATGCATTGAATATATGATTAAAATTTTGAATGAATCCACAGAATCTGTAACACCACATGGTTTTAAAAATATAAATTAAATTCCTGAAACATTTTTTAAAAAAGTTATTTATAAATACCCTTTAAACATAATTCTACTCCTATGTTTTTAATTTTGAAAAAACAGTCATCTATAATTTTTTTCTGTATGTTATTTATAGTTTGATGGAACCAACTAGTTTTTCTTGGTGAATAATATCATTTCTTTATGAATAGTAATATGAACAGTAATATTACCCTATTGAATTGGAAATTTTATTCTTATTTAATTCATAATTCATTATGAAAATGACATCTTGGTTAATATTTCAATATGATATGAGAGCATTTATAGATTTAAAATTGAGAATTTTATAATTAGGTATGATTTAATTAAACAAATAATTACTAATATATAGAAATTTATTTTGAAAAAATGGATTTCATTTTTGAATTCTACATGTCGATAAATGGTTATGGTGATTGTTTTGGATTTTTAGAAATTCTTGAATTTATGATGAATAGTGAAAAAGTAAAATACTGTATTTTCAAATTTTCAGTTAAAAATAATATTTATGACATCATAAGTGATATAAGATCCCCTAGTTACAACTCCAATGCCATAATTACTATTTGGGACACATGAATTAATATTATTTATAGTCTTCAGAAAAAAAATATTATTATAGTGATTTAAATAATGTAAAATACATCTTCTACTCCACTAAAAATAACGCCCTCAATCCCCTCTTCCACCCACCCATCTCAAGCCTTCATCATTGTATAATGTCATCCAAATTCCTTCCTCAATATCCTTCCTCATGAACAAGGCCTTCTGGTCTCACCCCAAGGTGAAAATAAAAGTCCTTAATTAATATCTCAAGGAGAAGAAATCACGAGGTCAGAAATCTAATTCCTTTTCATGTGTTTTTATTTCCATTCCTTTTAATTTATTTTAGTATATTGCCATAATATTATCCAAGATGAATGAATGCCCATGAAATATTTTGTATTTTTAATGTTCTCATGTTCATGTAAAATTCTTCATCATTCTTCTTTTCCCCTCTCACTTATTCAAGGAATAAAAACATTATCTTTGATGTGTCGAATTACAGACATCGTGGACGATGTGATTTTAATTTGAATTAATTTCATCAATTATAGTCATGAAACAATTTTTATGGTGGAAAAAGGTTATAATATAAGTGTCATTTCATATCCATGGTTCATGAATTAATTAATACACATGGTTTTAAATTATAAATCAATATGATTTCATTATTATCAAAGAACCACTAAAATGATCTAAACAAACATCATTAATATTTTAACATATGAATTATCATAATATAATAATTCAAAATGATAAATGGTAGAAGTTATGTTTTTTGGAATATTTAACTAACATTCCACTTCAATTTTGGAGTTCGACTCCCACTTGACACGAATATCCATCCTCAACCGATCATGGAAACTATGTAAAACACGCACCTAACACAATGTAAAAAACAAAATATTACTTAAAATTGTGTCTATTAATGTTGTAAAATGTTAATATATGGTGTTATAGACATGAATATGTTTCATTAAGATATTAATAATACACTTTTAACCATTATACAGGATGATTAAACACATTTGATGTAAGAAGAACCCAAGGTAAGGGAATTTTTAACCCAATTTATATTATTTGGGGTAACGTTCATGTTTAATCATTATGGGGTATTATGATTATTGGTGTTATGTTTTTTTATTTTTTTATGTGTATTTATGGTGTATACACATATCGGTTCCATTATTTTAATTCACACTGCAATTATATTTTATGGGAATATTAGTCTAAATTCCTTCTAAAATTCTCTTTAATAAATTCCAAAAGGATTGTTTATATATATATATATGTGTGTGTAATGAGTTGTTTCTCATGATTTCAATATTATTTATTACCATGATTACTTCCTTGGAAATTATTTAATTTGGGTTGATCCCATTATAGCTCATTATATATTGTATTTATCCCATTATCGCTCATGATATGACTGGTGAGACCCATTATAGCTTTCCATTGCATTTGGTACTCATGATAAAGAAGTTAACCAAAAGGTTATTACATGTATTAGGGTGAATGTAAGAGTGGTATGGTAAATATGACCCATGCAAACTACATGGTGTTTTGATGCATATTAGTTTTTAGGATTATGGGTTTTAATGGATTTTATGTTATCAATTTACTAGAAATTTCATTATTTATATACCTTACATAGTTTTATATTCAACCCATGTTTTTCTAATGTTTTTCATAGGATATGAGGATGGTTAAGAGAAGGAAGAGAGTCGTGATGATTGATATAGAGGGTTATCTAAGAAATCATGTTTTAAGCTTTAATTCAATATATTTTGAAAAAAAATGTTATTGTTTTTAATAGTATCCTCTTTTATGAATATGGTATGTTATATATGTAAGTTATCCTATTTTTATAAAAATATAATCCTAAAAATATAATCATTATGTAGATTTTTAATGGGGGTCATTAAATTTGGTATCAATAGATAAATTATATAACATTAGGTGTTGGGATGATATTAAAAGAATACCATAAATGATTCTTTACTCTATTGTAATTTTAAATTCTATAGTTCTTAATGATTTTCAGGTTTCTTCATCTATGTTATCTTTTTATAGAATGGTTTTCCACATTATAAACAAGGAAGCTGATGTAGGATGCCACCTAGAGGCTGATGTCTGTCCGAATTTGTAGCCCGAAAGGGCAGAACATGGAACTGAGCAGTTTGTGACAGAAATGGATCATTTGAATCATGAAATAAATAGAGGTGGTATCTATTCTAGAGATGAACATGATCTTACATGAATAAAGATGTCCATTGTGGATCAATTTAAGGGGAAACATCCTCCATCATTCAGTGGAACTACAGATCACATGATAGATGAATGATGGATCAATGCTCTAGAAAAGATATTTGATGTCATGGTATGTTCAAAATGTCAAAAAGTAATACTAGACATTTATCATAAGGAATGTGGATCCGATCAATCGTGGTATTTAGTTAAGAATATGAGATAAACGGATGACCTTGATAGTGTGGAATGAGATTATTTTAAGATTCTATTTCTAGAAATATATTATCCCAATACTGTTGGACTCAGAATGGAGAAAGAATTATTGGAACTCAAGTAGGAAGATGAAGATTTTGTGGTATCATATTACAATACTGTCTAGGAATGTACTAAATTTTACTCAGTATTTTTATAGTAAAATTAAAATTTTAGTCCGGTTTGAAATCATTTTTGTGAATTTATTTTGCATCATGGGAGTGTAAAATTTGTGCGAAGCTTTTTCATTTTGCTAAAAAAGTTGTGATGGTGTTTTCTGACACATAGGTGCCTCACGATGACAAGAATAAGAAGGGATCATGATGGCAGGAAATGTGAAAGAACTCATCAAAGAAGTCTATAGGTACGAAAATTAATTTCTCTTCTTGTGAAAAATGTGGTAAATGGAATCCTTGTGAATGACTTATAAATTATTATAAATTCATCCAATGTGGATAGTTTGGACACTGGTCTTGTGAGTGAAAGGAAATTGATCGAAAAATTAATGAGAAAACGTTGACGATATGCTGTAACTGTAAGGAATTACTTCATTTTTCTAATGATTCTTTGAAGATATTTACTCATGCAATGAATCAGCAATATTGAAAGTAGAATTGTTTGAAAAAATAATTTACAAATAATTTAGAAGATTTTGAGCTCTAAAATGAGGTGGTATCAACATCATTTCTTGTTTAACAAATTTTAAAATTGTGTTTTTTTATTATGGGTATACAAAATCATTCATTTCGGAAAATATTTCGGAAAAACTAGAAATTCAACCTCAGGAAAACATACCAGATCTCATGGTAAAAACACCTAGTGGAAATATTGTGGCAAAAAGACGCTATAAGAATCATTATATCCTTTTCTTGAGAAATAGTTGAACGGCCAACCTCGTTTTTTTCATCTAGTAGAGTTAGATGTTATTCTGGGAATGGACTAGATTTCTTTTTATCATGGTAAGATCCATTGTAGAGAAAACAATGTTTTTTTGGAAAGAATTTAAGTTTCTGTATAATAATGAACCCACAACATTAATATAATATTAAAAGCTAATAAAATAATAAAGTATGGAAATGACAGTTACACTGATCGTATTTTTTAAGATAAGGGAACTATCTAGATTAATGATGTCTCAGTGGAGAATGAATACATGTATGTTTTTCCTGATGATTTTCAAGGTGTTATTATTGGGAGGTTGATTTTACAATTGACTTAGATACTGAGGCTAATTCAATTCCTATACCTACTTATCGAATATCCCAAATAGAACTTCTTGAATTAAAAATTTAGTTTCAATAATTATTACATAAAGGCTTCATCTGTCCCAACACATCACCATGGGGTAGCCCTATCTAGTTTGTAATGAAAAAAGATGGTTCACTGAGTCTTTTCATCTATTATACTCCCATGAAAAACATTAAAATAAAAAATTATCATTTTCCTCATATAGATGGTTCACTGAGGCTTTTCATCGATTATACAAGATAAGGTCATTATGAATTAGTAGTTATTCTTTTTGGGATAACTAATTCACCTACTGTATTCATGGATCATATTAATAGAATATTCCATGTGTTCTTGGATATGATTTTGTTTGGGTTTATTGATGATATAATGTTGTGTTTTAGAAGTAATGAGGATCATGAAAAATATCTAAGGGTTGTTTGTAAATCCTTAAAAAAAATTGATTGAAAAATTTAAAAAGATTTTTTTGGTTACAATAGATTAATTTTCGTGGGCACATTGTAAATTATTATGGAATAAGAGTTGATCCTGCAAAAAAAGTGGTTCATTAATGGACAAGACCAAAAATTGATATAATGATTTCTATTTTTCTTCAATTATCAGATTATTACTAATGGTTTCTTAAAAATATTACATGGTTATCTAGTCCGCTAAATATGTTTTCACGAAAGGGGGTTAAATATATTTGGATAGATGAATGTGATGTTTGTTTTCAGGAACAGAAGATGATATTGGTGAATAATACAGTTTTGGCCTTGCATTCCCTAAATGTTGTTTTTTCATCTATAGTGATTCTTCATTGGAGTTACACGGTTTGGTTATAATGCACAATGATCGGGTAATTTTTTATGCTTCAAGAAAAATAAATCCTCATTAGTTAAGTAATCCCACACATGATTTTGAATTTTCAGCTGGGGTTTTTCTTTTGAAAAAATTGGGGACACAATTTATTGGATGCCAAATGTCAAATATATACTGACCATAAATGTCTGAAATATATATTCAATAAAAAGGATTTAAACATGAGGTAGGGAAGATGGAATGAACTAATAATGTATTAATAATTAATGATCAATTACCATTTAGGAAATGAAAAAAAAGTGGGGAGTGCCTTGAGTAGAAAATATCATTCACTATTAACCATGTTATATTTGTAACATGATCCATTGATTACTGATTAGATGAATTTTTTCTTCGAAGTATTCATTGTGGGGAATACATCTATTTTTTCAGGTTTCAGTGTAGTCTCATTATTAGAAATAAATAAGAAAACACATATAGAAGACCGTAAGATATAGAAAAAGGTAGGTTTTGCTATGATGGGTAGGCTGCTGGAATTTACCCTTGAAAAAGATTGTGTTTTATAATTTGGAAAAATGTTTTTTATTCCTTTTCATTCTGGGTTAAATTAATATTTGTTGTTTAAATCTTATATTTCTAAATTTTCAGTTCATCCTTGATGTACAAAGATTTACATATACCTTTGGGAGTATTACTGGTGGGATGGAATGAAATATGATATTTCAGAATCTACTATGAAATATTTGACTTGTAAAACGGTTAATAAAGAGCGGAAGTTACCGACGTAATGGTATTAACCTTTGCCTATGGTAGTGTGAAAAGGGGAAAATATATCCATGGACTTTGTGGTGGGACTATCTAAGACATTTCGATGTAAAAATACGATTTGGGTTATTGTTGATCGACTGACAAAATATTCACATTTCCATTCTATTTGAGATACATTGTCTTTGGATTAGCTTTCTTGGCTATACCTCAATGAGATTTTCAAGATACATTGAGTTCATATTTCCATTATATTTGACCGGGATCCTAGGTTCACTTTTAAATTTTGGAAGGGGCTTGAGAAGTCATTGGGCAAAAAATTAAATTTCAGTACAACTTTTCATCCTCAATCCTATGGGAAGTCAGAACAAATGATTCAGACCTTATATGATTTTATTTGATCTTTATCAATGGAATAATAGGTAATCTTGGATAAAAATATTTATTTTTATATGTTTTCTTATAATAACAAATTTCATTCCATTATAAAGATGAAACCTTTTAAGGAATTTAATAGGAAACGTATTTGAACTCCAACTTTATTTGATGATGTTGTAGAATGGATATTGACGAGACCAGAATGAGTAGAGGAATTGGATGAGAAGGTGATGATGATCTAGTAATACGTGAGGACAAATTAAGTTAGGCGTAAAAGTTATTCTGATAACCCAATGAAAGACTTCACTTTCGAGGATGTTGGCAATGTTTTCTTTATAGTATCTCCTTTGAAATGGGTGATTCATATTGGTAACAATGGAAATATAAGTTTTTGATTCATCTTTCCTTTAGAAATATTGAAGAAATTTGGACCAGTTTCATTCCAAGTAGCTTCTCCTATATTCCTATCTTAGGTACATAATCTTTTTTATGTTTCAATGTTGAGAAATTATGTTCCAGATTCATCACATGTCTTCAGTCTAGAAGTAGTTCAACTAAAAGATAACCTTTCTTATGAAGAGAAACAAGTTATGATTCTTAATCAAAGGGAATATGTATTGCAGAATAATTTAATCCACCAGGTAAATATTTTTTAGGGAAATCACATGGTTGAAGAATCACCATTGGAATCTGAAAATTCTATGAGGGAAAGGTACCCTCTCTTTTTTAAGAAGGAGATGAAATTGCACTGATTCAATTTCTAGAAGGGTGGGATAATGTAACACCACATGGTTTTAAAAAATAAATGATATTCTTGAAACTTTTCTTATATAGATATTTATAACTATTCTTTAAACATAAGTTTTCTACTTCTATATTTTATATTTTGTAAAATTGTCATCTACAATTGTGTTCAGTATGATATTTGGTGATAGATGGAACTAACATGTATTTTTGGTGAATAGTAACATAAACTTATGAATAGTAATATGAATTATAATATGACACTAATTAATATTTAATTTTAATATTAATATTTTTCTTAAGGATTTAGGATAATGAAATATTGGTTAAATTTTCAATGTGATACTAAAGCAGTTATAGAATTAATGTTGTTAATTTATGAAATAAGTATGATTTTATTTAAAAATTAAATTAATAATATCTATAAAATTATTTTCAAAAAATTGTGTTCATTTTTGAAATATAAACGTCGAAATATGTTCAGGTTAATTTTTTTGGGATTTTTTTGACCGAGTGGACAAAATCAAAGGCCTTGAGGAGGATCTCATGGATATGAGATCAAGTGGTAAGAAATCCTCTTCTTTTTCATGGGTTTTCCTTTCCTTCCCTTTTCTTTTATACAGTATCATCCCCTCCTCTTATCCAAGAGGAATAAATCTCTATAAATCATGTATATTATATATTTTCTCATGTTGATGAAAAATTTATCTTCATTATTCTTCTCCTCTGCCGCTTTTTCAAGGAATAAAAACATTCTTTGTGACGTGTTGAATTACTGATATTTTTAATGATGTGATTTCAATATGCATTAATTACTTCATGTATAGTAATGAAACAATTTTTATGGTACAAAAATGTTTTAATATATTTATTATTTCTAATCCAAGGTTCTATAATTCTTTTTTACATATTGTTTTAATTTATAAAACAAAATGAGGTCATTATTACAAAAGATACACTAAAACGATCTAAATGAATATCATTAGTGTTTCTAATTATGAATCATCCACATTTCAGAATAAAAAATGATAAATGATATAATTTATGGTTATCTAAATATGTATCTACCATTTTATTCCAATTTTTGAGTTTCACTCCCAATTGACAAGAATCTCCATCATCAACCAATCATGGAAGGCATGTAAAGAATGCACCCGACACAATGTAAATAAAAACATATTACTAATCAATGTGTCTAATGATGTTGTAAAATGATCAAATAAGGCATTAAAAACATGAATATTTCTCATTAAGATATTAATAACTCTACTTTGACCATTATAAAGGAGGTTTAAACACATTATATGTAAGAAGAACCTGAGGTAAAGTTATTCATAACCCAATTTCTATTCATTGGGTTAAAATTGTTCATTATTCAATATGTGGTATTAATATTGTTGGTGTGATGAATTTTTATTGTATTATGTGTATTTATAGTGTAGACACATATCCATTCCATTCTATTAATTCACACTACAATTATATTTTTAAAGGACTTTCTGTTTAAAACCGATTTAAAAATATCCTCAATAAATTCATAAAGAATTGTTTATATATATATATTTGGAATGATAGGTTTTTCCTGATTTCAATATACATTATTACTATTATGTTTTCATGATACAATATTTTTTATTGTTTTTATCCCATTATAGCTCATGATATGTTGGGCTGAGCCCATTATAACTCATGATTTGTCAGGTAAGCCCTATTATAGCTCTCCAATGTATTGATTTCTATAAAGATAGACGTTTAATAAAATGTTATCCCATGTGTATGGGTAAATTTAAGAGACATATTGTAAATGTTACCCAGGAAAATACATGGTATTTCTATGAAAATGAGTTTTTTGGATTATTAGGTTTAACAGTTTTTATATTATCACTTGACTAAGGATTACTTTATTTATATCCCATGCTGAGTTTTATAATCATCCCATGATTTTAAAAAGGATTTAACTGGATATATGTATTGGTATGAGAAATAAGTGCGCCAAGATGAATGATATAGAGGGTTGTAAATGAAATCTTGTTTTATGCTTTAATGTTTTATATTTTGAAAAAAAGTGGATATTGTTTTTAGTAGTAACCTCTTGTTTGAATGTGGTATGTTATGTATTTAATGTATCCTAATTATAAAAATATATATACTCAAATATGTTCTAAATTTGTAATAATGTATATAATTGACTAAAATTCAATATAAATTACAGTTTTATGGTAGAGTCCATATAGAATCATTCAACGATATATCAAGTTTTCTGTCAGATAAGTTGAAATTATGAGAGAGGTTGATTAATATAGTATAAAACCAGACTAAATAATTGAATTATATAAATAATAAGATAAAATATATTAACAAAAAATAATTCAATACTCAAATTATATATATATGAAATCATCTTTTTGAAGAATCAATATGATGAACTGTCTAAATTTCTTCGAAATCAATAAGATAAAATTTAGTCTTATGATAAAATCAATGAAATGAACAAGGATTAAATAATATAATTAAAAATTATGAATACCATAGAGAGAAATTTGATGTCGAAATATTTAAAATATTTTTCATTTTATAATCTTATTTTATTTGACTTAATATTTTGAAAAACATGTTTTTTAAGCAAACGAATTCATCATCATATTATGATTTGTTTAAATTATTTCAAATTATGATTTGTTTAATGTTATTAAATTTTAAAATATTGTAAGGTTTTTCATTATATTGTTTTTTACAATTATTTTTCTAACAATTTTTGTGAAACTAAATGCTTTTCACCGTATTTTTTTAAAATCAAAAACGAAGATGAATTTTATAATTTGTGTGAGAATTTTCCCTTCAGGAATGATTACTAAACAAATGGGGGAATTATTTGTAATGGTTAACATTAAATTTAAGGTTAGAATTTGATCTTTAGTATGCGATTTTATCCTAATGGGGAGTTATTCATATTCATATTTGTATTTTGATTTTTATAAAATCATGGGGTGTAAAGGATTAATGGACAATTCTGAATTTGATGTAACTAACAGATAATTGAATAAATTTTTTTCAAAGTTATATCGTCTTTTATGATTTTGGATTCTACTTTCCAAAGATGTGGAGAATGTTGAGTCAAAAGTTCCACTTATGACTCCTTCATTCCGTTATATTTGTAACTAAAAAACTATATTTTAGACACATGGTTACTATGTTTTTATATCCAAAGTGTTTTACAATGTTTGAGATGAAAAAATAATCTGTTTCCTTTCATAGAATTAGATATATGTTTCCATGAATATAAATTAATATTCTTCATTATGTTTATTTCAATGGGTATGGAATCAATATGTATTATAAAAAAATTTATTTGATTATTCATAGGTCTTTATAGATTGTTTTTCATATTAGGAGTCTTTAAAATTGTACTGATGCCAGAATTGATAAATATTGGATTCAAAATCATAAATATTATCATGGTGACATTAATAATTAATTCCATTAGTTTCACTGATTATTAAAATATAAATATGAAAATCTAACATCTAATGAAGGGAACATATTTTAAATTTTAATGGTGCATAAAACGATGTCAAACAATCTATTATTCCATGTCATTATGAGCTAATAATGTACAAGATTTCCATGTACTTTTGAAAACCTCATATAAAGTATGACAGTTTGGGGGAAAACATTTTTATTGGGACATTTCCTATAAATTCCTTGTACTTCAATGATTTTTAGGCTAATTTAGCTAATTGAATTCATTTTTCAATTTCACATTGTTTGGGAACTCTGTTTATTACATGTGTGAACATCTAGTTCTCAGTTTTTTTTAATTGATCATATTTTTTATAGTTCTAATGAATAAATTCCAGGTTTCCACTTTAAAAACCATTTCATTGTAATCATGTGTCCAATATGTGATTATGGACGAGAAATTATGAAGATAGAATGATAGATAGTAACATATTTTTATTGGGGGCTTGTGGGTATTGCAAGAATTGTACAATCCATCAGATTAAGGGATTTTGTGTATTGTTTGAAATAATAAATTTGATCTATCTTATCGAGGGATGTGGGGGATAGGCATAAAAACTGGTTTGATCCTCATATCTAAGTATTTCATTGCGGATGAAATATATACTAAACATTAAATATAAAACAATGGATACCTATAGCCATGGTTTCTGGATTCTTGTACAATATGGTAAAGATAGATCAATTAATTTTAAATAGTTGTAAATCATTATTAGAGTATATATATTATAGTAATTATTTCGTAGATGTTTTAAATTATGTTGTTCTTATATGTTTTTGATTATCATAATGTTTCAAAATATGATAAGCACTATCCGTAATAATAATCAGATCTATTATGTATTTGAGATACATTGATAAAATCATATCAATCCAAATTACAATAATTTTAATATTTTGAAATATAATATTTTTGGATTTTGACACTTTTAATCTCATATATCTATTTCAATAATGATTAAGATTCTTTGGTAATTGTACTGAGGGCCAAAATCAAACATGGTCATATTATCTAAAGTGGATTTGGAATAGATTTAGTTTAATACTTTTAAAATAAAGATTTTTTAACATAAAATCTCCCCCAACATATTCTAATAATTAAATCAGTAATGTATTCTTTAAATCCTAATTAGAATACGTAATATATACTAATCCAATGTTATAATCCATTAATTAATATAAATCTCTACCATACTGAAAATAACTCAACCAGTAAGATAAAATGTATAAAACCTTTAGCAATCTGTATAATGTATAATCCTAAACCCCTTATTGATTTTAAATCCTATGATAACACGTGTTAATTGGTTACTTAAATAAGAAATGTACATAAAAAATAGTATGTGAATTGAATCTATAGATTATATTTAAGGTTTACAATATTACACCAAGTTGGGTTTTCATAAATAATAATTTTTTCATACAGTAAATACATTACATGACCTCGTATGAAATGTGTTTTTCCTTAGAATGGTTTAGAGATTAAAAAAACTCATAAATTATATTTACATTGATAATAGAGTGTTTCTGGATTAAATAAACATTGAAGGTAGTGATGATTATATTTACTACTATGAAAATATAAGTTTTTATAAATTGATTAATCATTGTAGAAACGAATTATATATGTCAATTTATATAAAATGTATGAGCCAAACACATTTAAAATCATTATTTATAGATCAAATAAGTTATGTAAAAAAGATTAAAATTCTATAAAATGATAAATTGATGAGAAAAAATACTTTATTTTAAAAAATTAAGAATATAATAGAAAGATGAAGAATTTGGAATTGTATAAGAGATCATCACTTCAACAGTTATCCCACTAAATATTCTTAGATAATTATTGTGAAAAAATTTCACATTTTAACTCAAAATCATAATTCCTGACCAATCCCCTCTAAATTAGTTAAATAGTCATTAATGGTATGGAGGGGAGGCTTGGAAGATAAGAAGTTACAAGTCTGAATGGGAAATTCTGCTAAATATTCTAATCCAAATTGAACAATGTTTTCCATACAAAATCATCAACCAACTATCTATTTAGAAGGATTATTTTTGAATAATTAGATCATTTATCATATTTATATATTTAAACCAAATATTTTTAAATTAAATAAAATCTGAGCTAATAGTATATGAGAATTCCTAACATATGAGTCCGCTCTTAATATGAATTAATCACCCATTTTCTCACCCAAAAATTAGGGTCCATTATTAATGGTCTGATAAAAATTATATAACATATAATGTTGAATATTTTACTAAAATTTAAAATCTACATAGTTCACCTAAAATTATTTATATCAAAAATATTATATTGTACTTTAATGGGTTAAAACATGAATTTTCATCAATTTTTAAAATGCATGATTTAATACCATGTATCATATTACTAAACATATTTAGGGTAATGTGGAGAAATTATATCATTTATTTTAAAAAATATATATAAATAAAATGTGATTTATCAGCCCCCTATATATACCATTTTTCACTCAAGGTAAACGTCACATTCTATGTATTCCAAAAGAATAATGATAAGATATTCATGATGACAATCCATAAACTGTGAAAAGAATAAAAATAATGAATAATATGGAAAATTAAATATCCATAAATTTTGAATTCATTTTATTATAAATTGTTTGAAAATAAAATCATCTTTAATTAGTTACACTAATCTTGATGAAAAATTTTAAGATTCCATTATGCCACCAATTCATCACATCTATTTGTGGAAACCATTTCATGCATATCATTCCACCCATTATTTAGCATATCACGATTATGTACAAAAATTATAATTGCATGTTTCTTTTCTATTGAACCAAATTTACATCCATTATAATTAAATCCCATAACCCACTATCATCATAACAACTAAAAATAAAAACCTCAAGTTTTGGTCACATAAAACCCCATTCATTTTAAATTTTATCAATTCATTTTAATTTTAAATAATCATTGTATTTCATTTTTAGTGCAGTATAATTTTTTTATATCATATACACATGAATAGTTTGATTTAGTATAATAATAAAAGTGGTTAAAAGAGAACAACTGTGTGGAATGAATATTTTATATTCAAAAAAATTATTACTTCACTTAAATATACCTTTAATTGAATAAAAAATTTTAATATGTTATGATTATATGTGGTGTTGTGTAGGGGAATTAAATCAAAGAACGTATAATAATATAATATCATACAAAATGGTGTCGGAATATATTTTTTTAAGGAAATAACCAATAATATCATTTAAAATATATATTTCATCACAAAAAATCACCATTATTAGTGAAATATTTCCCTTAAATAAAACTAATACCAACAATATTGGGAAAAATAAAAAAAAATTGTTTCTATATGTATAAGATATAAATGATCAGGTGAAATATTTCTATTAATTATTAATTCCAATTTTATATTAATTTTTTTGGAAAATAACTCAATCTACATATATAAAAATCCTTAAGAATAATCCAAAAATGTTATCCCCTATCAAACACATAAAATGAAAATTTTCCACAATGTTGCACTATCCAATGATATATTCACCTGAAATGAATAAATTAAAAATAGAAAAAAGTTAATAAAATAGAGAGGTGTAGTGATATCATGTTATTCTCATGTGATATTTGGGTCATTTTATCTGATGAAATCATTTGAATGTGTTATATATCCCCAAAAGTATTTCAAAAATCACAACTCATAGATATTCAATATATTTCATGTGGACACATGTATGATCCCAATTAAAATAATAATAATAAAACATAATCATGAAATATAGATAAGAAATTTATCTCCTACAAAAAACTCCCTCTTTAAGATTATGTTTTCATGGGTTGCATCTAGTCTCTCTCTTTTTATCGCCCTGATTTCTCATAGGATGTTAATAAGATATCTTAAACTCTTGAAGATGTATCTTCTATTGATCTCCTCCATGACCTAATTCAGGGTTTCAATTTATATCCCCCAAAATTACAAATGCTCATACTCTATAAGGAATAGATGTCCTTCTTAAATACATTATAATATGAGAACATACAAGTGGGATTCTATTAGAGTTCACTATTATCACATACCACATCATCTATGTGATTTGATTAATCTTTATATTTACCAATGGAAAAGATCTTCATCAAATACATTCCCATTGCAAGGGAATACGATGATGTGTATCACGAATAAGTACACTACCTTCCTCCAAATTGGGATGTTTAATTTTCAATCGAGATTATACCTAGGGGGTTTTTTATATAATAATCTATTTAAAATAGATGTTGATGAACATTAGGAGCTACAGAAACATCCCCATATGAATATTGATAAGGGGTTCATACACCCATTTTTTACCATGGTTTTATTTTTTCCTTTTCATCAAGAAAATGGATGGGTTAATTTCTCTTTACATTGATTATAATGAGATTAAAAAGATCATTATAATGAAACATTATTCACTTACATGGTTTGATTACATTCTCAATTAGCTGAATGGTACCCAATTCTTCTCCATAGTGGATATTTGATTAGTTTATTATCATATAATTCTAAACAAGGATGGCATCCCTAGAACTGCATTCTATTCATGATATGAGCACTATGAGGTCATAGTAATTACATTCAGATTCACTAATTCCCCATAAGCATTTATAGTCATGATGAATATAGTCTTTATCTATTGACATGAATAGAAATTTGTAGTCCTTATATATGATAATATAATTTACATTAAAAAAAAGTAGGAACATGAGTAGTAACAAAGAACTATACTAATGACCTTATGAAAGGAGAAGTCGTATGTAAACTATTGAAAATATGTGTCTTTGTGGAAGAAAGAGTTAATATTGGGGGATATTATCACAAGAAATGGGATATCTTTGGGCCCTTCCATGACTAAGTAAATTGATGAATGTATTTGTAGAAATATGTGATAAAAATCCGAATATTTCAAGGATTTGATGGTTAAAATCATTTAGAAGTGAGGAATTTCTCAGAATTTTGAAACCCTCAATTGAATCTAACTCAGAAAAGATTCATGTAGTTTTGGAATAATTAATGTAAATTTTGCTTCATGTAGATTAAAAAGATTATTATCACTACACCTATACTTAAGCTACCCATAGGTGGTTTCTGTTTCATGGTATATAGAGATGCTTTGAATATGGTCATGGGATGTATTATAATGAAAAATGAAAAAATTATAGCTTATTTCTCAAGTCAATTGAATGCTCAAGTACAGAACCACCCAATGTGTGAATTAGAGTTCGATGGAGTAATCATCATGTTGAAAAACCATCATCCATACTACATTGTATAGAAGTGAGAAATAAATAGGATTTATAAGAGACTCACCTATATATTCACAAATAAAATTATGAATATGTTCTAGTATATATGGTTATCAATGATTAATGACTATGAATGATCAATCCACCACATTCTAGGGAAAATAAGAAATGTGGCACACACTCTATGAAGAAATAATCTAGAAATTTTATCATTTATGTGAATAAAGAAGGACTTCATCTTCTTAAACAAGAATAAGATGGACATGAGAATCATAAAATAAGGAACATCATTAGTCCATTCACAAATGATTTCTCAAACATCCATTATGGAGATGAAAAAGGATGAACAAAGAAAATATTTTTAAATTCATAAGAATGTACAACATACCAAAAAAGAAAATCTATATGGTTAAAAATTAGTAAAGGAGTTGTAAATTTTGTTTCTGAAAATATATACTATAGAAAACATTGTTAATAAAGGTTTTCTTTGGATGATTCACATATCTCAACATTCCTCATCCATCCCAAGAGAATATAGATGTATCGAGATCTCTGAGGGAACTATTAGAAGGACAATATGAAGAAAGATATCATGTAATATACATCAAGGTGTCTTGTTTTTCATTACGTGATGTTGGAAAAGAAAAAATCCAACAGGTTTATGTAACCATTACCAATATTGTATCACCCCAATATATCATGGTATGTTTATTTTTAAATTCAAAATCTTCAATAGAATAAAATATTAACAAAATATTAAATATTATTATTTAATAACCTCCTATATGTTAGGAATATTGTAAATTATTGCAATTAGGAAAATTATTAAAATATAAATTTCACCTATTTATAGAATTCATCCATCAATTACCAATTAATTAGAAATGAAAACCAATTGAACATAAGTGATATATTTATATAAAAAACTATTATTATTCTTATAATGAAATTTTATATTAATAAAATAAATTAATCACTAATATTAAAATATATTGATGTTATTTTTATATATTCTATCAAATATTGTTAACATTCATCGGAAATATTTTTAGAGGCATAAGATAATTATTAATCCTAATTTACACATAAAAGGCTATATTTTTTAGACATAATTTTGAAACCTATTAATGGAGAACCTATTTTAAATATAAATTTTGAAACATTTATAAAATATATATGAAAAAAATACAAATTATTTTTGAATGCATGATTTCAAAATTTACATTGATTTAATTTTTTGTATATTTATGATGAGATTCAATTTTGATGAATAGTCCACAGAGTTTGAATAATAATTTAATCGTTAGGAAGAGTAATCTTCCCATTAAAACAATACCCCCACCTATTAAAGCGTAAATAAATTTTTTTATCTTATAAATGTACATATTATATATCTATATAATTGAATAAATAAAATAATATTTTAAATGTGATAAATTATGTGTTGGTATTTTTAAAGTCATAAATATTTATTGTCACACACTGACCATGGATGCCTATGTTTTTATTCTATTCTCGGTCCCGCGACTCTGGGTAGAGTTGGGTTTGGGTCCGAGATTGAATTTTTGAAGAGTTAATGTTTTCGGTGAGTCCCAGGCAAGTGTGCAGTCACCGCACTACTATCGGTCACCATGCATTTGGTTCGGGTGGGTGCGCAGTCACCGCACATTCGGTCCCATCGTGTGTCCGGACCTGGTGAGTGCGCGGTTGCCCAAATTTTTAGATAAATAATAAAATTAAAAGAATAAATTAAATTGAAAAGAATTTTATAAAATGTTTAATAATAATAATAACAATAATTTATAAAAATGTTATTATTATTATTATTATTATTATTGGATTATTATTATTATTAATACTATTATTGTTATTTTTATTATTATTATTAGATTATTATTATTATTTATTTACATTCCTTTTTTTATTATTTTATCTTATCCTATTTTTTCTCTAATCCTCTCTTCTTTTCTATCATTCTTCTACACGCATACTGCTCCCCCCTTCTCCCCTTGTTCTTCGCATGACCACCTTGAGGTCTTCCCCAGGGTCTCCCCTCTCGCTCGTGCTTCATTCGGTAGGGCATCCTCCCCCTGTGATCTCGCCCAAGCTTCACGCTTCACTCGCCAGTAGCCCGCCATCCCTCATGTCCGGCCTCTTGTAGCAGCGCCCTCCTGCAGCGCCGACCTCACCCCAGCCACCTTGTCCAGGTCTGCCCTCCTGTAGTGCTAGTCTCCCAGCCTCCATGTCTGGTTCTCTCTCTTCTCTTTGCCCTCATCTGCTTTCCCCCCCCAGTGAGTCTTGATCACCAGTCATGCCACACTCCTGAACAACGCCTCCCATGTGCTCCCCTCCTGCATTCTTGCCTCACCCATGTCCAGCCCTCCGCCAGCCTCTGTTATCCCTCCTCCGGCTCTGGCTCTCCCTCGATTGTGCACACGGTTCTTGGGATCTGCCTAGCGTAGCATCCCCTTCGTCCGCCATCTTGCATCCACCCTGGCTGATCTTTCATCCTCGGTGCACCAGACCGACTGACCCAACTGGATCTACCTCGCCATGTGGGTTCACAGCAGCCCAGTGCTCCCTCCTCTATCTGATGTCTGCCAGCCGCGACTCGATCCCGCATTCCATCACTAGGCCACTGATTGCTCTAGCTCACCCTCAACAGCGCGCCCATGTCCCGAACTCACTACCTCCCTATTTGGGACCCCACATCACCCTCTTTCTACTCTGGTCCGGCCTCATTCCAGTTGGCCCCTCCTTAGGGTTGGCTATCTCTATCGCGCGCCCCGCTCAGCCACCATGTAGCATGCCCTCCGCTGCCCCCTGCCATGATTCGGCCCAAGCAGCACTGCCTCTTAGGTGCTCGAGCTACCTACCAATGACGTACCGTCATCAGACCTCCCTGCTCTAGTCGATCGGCCCTTGGCCTTCCCCCTTGTAGTGCCACCTTGCACTGAAGCTTCTCGACACCTCTGCTTGGCCCCATCTCACGCAGCTAACCGTTGTTTCCCGGCTTACTTGCACCCTTCCCATCAGCTATCTTGCATTACTGTCTGGCGGTCCTTGAAGCACCCCCTGGTCGGACCCTGTCCAGCCACGCGGATGCTTTCTGCTATTCCGGCATGACACCCTCCAGCAGTCAGTATCCAGTCGTGACCCCCCCACCATTGGTACATATTTATTTTATGTTCTATTTTATATTTTTATTATATATATATATATATATCTACATTTATATATATATACCGTGGTTTGATTATAATTTTTATTCAATAAATTCTTTTTAGGTCGGTTTGACTTTCTAGGACCCGCGCGGGGCGTTTCCGAGTGAGCGCCATCACCGCGCCTGGTTCTTGTGTATGCATCATCGTCGCACATCAATTTCAAGGTGACAGTTTCTTTTCACCGATATATTTAATATACTTTAAATGGGGTTCTTGGTTGTTTTTTGGTTTCTTAGTTTTTTTGGCTGTACATTGGACCTTACTGTGCGGTGTCGGACATGCATCTTCCTTTTTCATTACGGTCTCCAGGTAGGTCCCCCACTGAACTCACATTTAAATTTATATTTTATTTATTTCTTGATATTTTTTTAATTTTAATAAATAGGAAATAATATAATATAATTAAATTTTAAATGACTATTTGGAGTAAATGGATCCATTTATTTTATACATGATGCCTTGAATATATTCGTGACGAACGGACACCCAGTAGTGAAAGATTTCCCATTTGGGTTTTGAAAATAATTAACAGAATTTAAAATGTAGTTTTGTTTTAAATGATAAATTATTTCTTCTGAACATGTGTTTTGGTTTTTCTTGAGGAATGATGTTTTTATTTGAAGTTGGTGAAGGCCCATTTGGCACTTTAATAAAATATTTTTTTTTTGGAAAAACTCACTTTGGGGTTAGTAAGGGGTGATCTTTGGTGCGCATTTATTGTGTGAGTTGTGTGTGATATTTGTGCATCATGACTGATTGATTTACATTGTGGACAGACCCGTTTTTATTTTCGGTTTTGACATGGGAACCTGGAATTGTGAGTGAATATTTTGAGAATGATTGTTGAACTAGTTTAGATTACGCACTGGCTAGTGGCCCTATAGTAGTGGAATAGTAAGTTATTGCTTCTATAGGGATTGGGCCCTTTGATTAGGCCATGTAGGGGAATACCGAACGTTATGGAATTATGACGTCATCAAGTTAGGGCATGCCTTCAGGATGGGTCACATGTATAGTATGTTATGTATTGTTCTCAATCACCTTGGTTTGACCCATGATTCATTTAGTGTTTATTTTTATGTGGTGGATGGTTGAGAGGTTAAGTTCGGTTGCTGGCCACTTTGTGCCACTTTTTCCAATTCCCTTGGTGTCTGTTGTGTGTTATGTGTACTTTTCCTATTGGCTAAAAACTAAAGTTTGGTTTTCTAATTTTTCGCAAACAATATGTTTTAAAATGCAATGGACCTGTTCCTTTCAAGCATTATGAAAAATTATTAAATTAAAAAGGGCAATGGAATAATACTTGTTTTAGAAATGAAAGTGTGTGTGTGTGTGAAAACCAATATTTTGTATATTTATTTCAAACCTGGAATTAGTAAATTTATTTATTTAAAGGTAGTGCTTTGAGAATAGTTTGTTGGTCATGCCTACTGAGTTTTAATACTCACGCCTATAGTGTTTTCTTATTTTTAGTTTTGTCACTGGTTTGGCTCAAGAATTATCGTAGTGGTCAAAAGTTGGTTGTGGTTAGGTGAGGGACCCTCAGATTCCTGAGGAGTTTTTGGTGGAGTCCAGGTTAGTGTGTTTTGTTTGTCACTCTTTCATTTCAGTGTCATTTATTTAATTTTTGTTTTCCTTCTTTCCGCTGCTCTATTTATTTTCATTGGGAGAACTCGTTCTCGTTTCCTCTATGTTGATTCCTTGGTGTTTGTCGCCACCCTGGGAGGATCGGGAATGCATCTCGGGTCATGTTATGGACTGGATCAGGTGACTGATCCAGGATCGACCCGGGTTGGTTCGTGACAAAATGGAATCAGAGAAGGTTGTCTCTTAGTGGACCTCGCTTTTCATAGGGCCCTTTATTATTTGGGATTTCCAGTAGATGGAGATTTGGACTATCAGGGCTCAGGAGGTAGGTTATGGTTTGGTTCATGATCACCACCACTCATGACGTGACATGAGTTACCGTGGTTAGTCCAGGATTTGAGTTACATGCCCATGGTTGATTCGTATTGAGGGATGACAATGGATGCTAATCAGATCACTTTGCAGCCTCACATGGGGTGGTGACCCATGTTGATTCCAAGTTCATAATTTAATGTCCTCTTAGTGTTATGATTTACATGGGGCAGGGCTCACCCCTATGTCATTGGGTCAGATATGTGCACTAGTTCTTCATTCCATTTGGTTATTATTGCTTGTGTTTTGTTTTAATCTCGGTTTATTTGAGTGTTCGTTAAAATTGAAATTGGTTTTCAAATGGAAAATATTATCTTCAAAGTTTGTTTTTTAATTTAATAAGTGGGTTTCTAAATAAAAGGTGTATCGGTTTTCAAAAACATGGTATGTGTTTGGATTTGGTAAGGAAAAGAAGTGTTTGAACCTTGTCACCCATTATGGAGGGTCACACTTGAGTGGGTATGTATGGAATGTACGTGGGGGCACTTGTTCGCAGATGATGTGAGTGGGATTGAATAAACGCACATGTGATGGTTCATAAGGTTCCATTGGTGATTTTTTAAAATTTTAAAGAAATAAAAGATTTGGAAAGGTGATTTCTCCTTATGTATTATGTGTTCGGTTCATTTGTCTATTGTACTTGGCTTGTGTTATTTCTTTGATTGAGTTTTGGCTTGATGCTGGTTCCGATGTTGTTTTTCATGTTGTCATGAGTATTCCACCCAAAAAGCCTCCAAATGATGTTAATGAGTTGTGCCCAGTTCCCAGTTCTTTTGTGTGTTGCCTGCTTATTTAGATAATCGATGTCTGAAAAAGGTAGTTGCATAGTTCAAAAATATAGTGTGTCTATGGGTTATTGGGAACTCCCATGGTAGTTAATTTTCGTACTGCCCAAGATTTATTTGAGGGTTCCGTTCTGGACTAGTCAAGATGAAATTTTTCATTGTCATTAGATTTTAGGGTATGATTAATGGTGGTTGGATTCCGCGAAGGTTCCCCACCAAGAAAAGAGTGTGGACCGGTGGAACCTATCTCCAACAAACCTTCCTCGTTGGTACCCGGCTCCTAGTTCATCAGACCGCTCTCTTGTGCGCCACCAGTATGGCCTATCCGGATATTCTGAGTCATCATGTTGTATCCCTTTGAAAATGAACGACCATCATGGTTGCTGGAATCATTGAACGGAAGACGGAGTTAGAGTCCAGAAGATGAAAATGCCTGACTGTGAGGTAGGAGACGCTTCAGCCATCAGGGCCCCAGCCACCGGTCTCGGGGAGAAGCTCGTTCATAATCAGGAGTTGCTGAGGGTTTGTGGAACCTCATTCTATAAAATAACATTGGCTTTGGAATGTAAATATCCAATATTTCCCATATTCTATTCTCATCGCTATCCTAAGCTCATCCTTGTTGTGGTGGCGTGATGAGCTCATTTTCCCATAATGCAAGCAGTATTATCTTCTCTCAGTGTGGTTCAAAAGTTGTTTGGTCTCTATGAATGGTGTGGGACAGTGAATAAATGGTCCTATTCTGATTTTGAGTTGGTCTTAGATGTGTTCGATAGGGGAATGTTTGTTTTGTGAAATTTATCGGAGATGTATAGTTAATTTCTCAGACTCAAGTTGTTTGATTGTTTTGTATTATGGTTTTCATCAAGTCTAAGGTGTATTGTTCGGTACATGTAGGAAAATTAATCAGTTTGGTTTGGAAGTTCCTTTGATGCACCCCCAGGGGTGGTTTTTTCGAGTTTGAAGTATTTTTTTATTAGTGAAATATTTTGGTGGGGAGAACCCTCTCATGTTCTCCCCTAAATCTCGGGGACTTGTTTTGCGTGAATTGGTCGGGTGTGACGTTTTTTGGGAATGGTCACCCTGAAGCTCTTGGATCTCTATGATTTGATCTGTGAATGAACTCAAGTTGTGTCAACTATTGCCTTGGTGACATTCTAGGGGAAGAAACTGTCTGTGGTGGGGAGAATTGTCACACCCCGACCACGGACGCCTATGTTTTTATTATTTTCTCAGTCCCGCGACTCTGGGTAGAGTCAAGTTTGGGTCCAAGATTGTATTTTCGAAGTGTTGATGTTTTCAATGGGTCTTGGGCCAGTGCGCCTTCCCCGCAATACTGGCGGTCACCGTGCATTCGGTCCGTGTGGGTGCGTGGTCACCACACATTCAGTTTGATCATGCGTCCGGACCTGGTGAGTGCGCGGTTTCCCAACTATTTAGATAAATAATAAAATTAAAAGAATAAAATAAATTGAAAATATTTTTATAAAATGTTTAATAATAATTATTATTATTATTTATAATATTGTTATTATTATTATTATTATTGGATTATTATTATATTATTATATTATTATATTATTATATTATTATATTATTATTATTTATTTAGTTTTCTTTTTTTATTTTATCTTATCCTCTTTTTTTCTCTTCTCCTTTCTTCTTTTCATTCTTCCATCTCCACGCGTTCTGCTCCGACCTTGTGCCCTTGTTATGCGCGCGACCACCCAAGGTCTTCCCCCGGGTCTCCCCTCTCCCTCGTGCTTCATCCGGCAGGGCGTCCGCCCCCTGTGATCTCGCCCCAGCCGCACGCTCCGCCCGCCAGCATCCTAACATCCCTCATGTCCGGCCTCTTACCGCAGTGCCCTCCAGTAGCACCAACCTCACCCCAGCCTCCTTTGTTGGCTCCTCCCTCCTGCAACGCCAACCTCCCAGCCTCCCTGTCTAGTTCCTAGTGTCCTCTCCGCCCTTTTCCTCTCACCAACCCCCTACGAGTCTCGATCGCCAATAGTGCCACACCCATGCACAATGCCTCTCATGCACTCCCCTCCTGCATTCTCTGCCTCTCCCACATCCATCCCTACTCCAGTCTTTGTTAGCACTCCTCCGGCTCTAGATCTCCCTCCATGGTGCACCCGGTTCCTAGGATCTACCTAGCCTAGGCTCCTCAGCGCACCAGACCTACTGAACCAGCTGGCTCCGCCTCGCCCTAAGGGTTCGCAGCAGGCTTGTTCTCCCTCCTCTGTCTGCTCTCTACCAGCCATGCCTCTAGCCCACTCACCTTCTCCAGACCTCTCCTGCTCTGGATCACCCTCTACGGTGCTCCCGTGTCCCAACCTCACTAACTACCCGTTCTGGACCCCACACCTCCCTCTTTCGACTCAAGTTTGTCCTTATTCCAGCTGGAAGCTCCTACGAGTTGGCTATCTTTGTCATGCGCCCCACTCAGCCTCCCCGTAACGCACCCTCCACATCCCTCTGCCGCGATCCAGCCCTAGCGGCACTACCTCTCCTGCGCTCGAGCAGCCCGCCAAAGACCTGCCCTCCTCATACCTCCCTGCTCCAGCGAATCGGCCATCAACCTCACCGCTTGTAGAGCTGCCTTGAACCGTAGCGGCTCGGAACCACTGCACGGCACCAGCTCCTACCGCTGCCCGCCGCTTCCCTACTCACTCGCACCCTTCCCATCAGCTATCTCGCATCATCGTTGTCTGGCAGTCCTTGCCGCACCCCCTGGTCAAACCGCGTGTAGCCATGTAGACGCATTTCGTTGGTCCGGCACGATGCCCTCCAGCAGTCCATTTCCATTCGCGACCCCCCCCTTGGTACCTATTTATTTTATGTTCTGTTTGATACTTTTATTTGATATATATATTTATATTTATTTACCCTGGTTTGATTAGAATTTTTATTAATTAAATTTTTTTCTGGTCGGTTCGACATTCTAGGACCTGCGTGGGGTGATTTCGAGTGAGAGCCAGTGTTGCGCCTGGTTTTAGAGTTTGCGTCATTGTCGCCCTTCAATTTATTGGAGAGGTTTTTTTTCGCATGATTTAATATACAATAAATGGGTTTTTTGGTTGTGTTTCGGATTCTTAGTGTTTTTTTCCTGTATGTTGGACCTTACTGTGTGGTGTCGGACGTGCATCTTCCTTTTCATCTCGGTCATGAGGTAGGTCCCCCACTGCACTCACCTTTAAATTTAAATTTTTTTAATTTATTGATATTTTATTAATTGTAATAAATATAAAATAATATTAGATTTTAAAATTTTAAATTATTATTTGGTGAAAATAGAGCCGTTTATTTTATATACGATGCCTGGAATATTTTCATCAAGAACAGACACCTAGAATTGAAAGAATTCCCATTTGGAATTTAAACATAATTCATGAAATTTAAAATGTAGTTTTTGTTTAAAATATAAATGATTTCTTTTGAACAAGTATTTTTGGTTTTCTTGAGAAATGATGTTTTTATTTGAAGTAGGTGAAGGTCCGTTTGGCACTTTAATAAAATATATTATTTTGGAAAAACACACTTTGGGGATAGTAAGGGGTTATCTTTTGTGTGAGTTGATCGCATGAGTTGTGTGTGATATTTTTGAATCGTGACTGATAGATTTAAATTCTGGATGCACCCCTTTTTATTGTATGTGATAACATGAGAACCTGGCATAGTGAGTGAATCTTATGACAACCCTGCTTTTATTACAAACTTAAACAAGATTTATTACAGAAAAAATCACTTGATACAACAAATAATATCGAGAGGTTTAGTGTCTTTGGGGCTTAGGACCATTACATAAAAACTTAAAACATTAAATACAATATCTTTATTGAAAACTTCCTTTACATGACCACTACATTCCCTCGTACATAGCATTGCATGGGATAACCTGAGGACATGCATAAGAAAAGGGTGATCTATAGAGTCCAGTAAGGGAGTACATGTGGAATAAAATGAGGAGTACAATACATGTTAGACAATAGGAGTATCAATAGAGCATATAAGAAAATTTATCATAAAGGCATGATAATGCATGATAATCATGACATGGATATTTGGCAACAACACTTAACATGAATTAGCATGAGCCAAGGCTCATTGCACATGGAGCATGAGTAAATCCTCATTGCACATAAAGCACGAGTAAAACCTCATTTCACTTGAATTATCATGTGTCAACACTCATTTCACATGACGTATCATGATACTATACATTACCCAATGCATTGGAGCGCTATAAGGGAACACCCTTCTTAAACATTTCATTTCATGCATAAGTGTGCCACATGGATCATAAAACATGGATTCATAAAACATAATCATTTATTACATGATAAAGGAATGTAGAATTCATACATGAAACATTACAATAAATAAGTAAATGTGCATAATGGTGAATACCCTCGATGGAGAAATGGGCATGGTATTCACTACACAATGACATTGGCTTAGAAAATCGGTGCGATTTCGGCAGCGTAACGACATGACGTAAAAATTTAAAAAACGTTTGATGAGAGAGAAAGGGGTTCCTCATCATATTTACATGTAATGGACCGTAAGGCAGTCATATAGATACATGTCCCATCAATTTTAATGGAATTTAGGTTAATGATACAAGAGTATTGCTTGAATCTAAAAGAAGAAAGATAAGTTCCTTTCAGAATTTCGGCATAGTAATGGGTGTACATGGGAGGCATTTAATGAGAGATAAAGGGGTCTCCCATCATTCAAAAAATAAGAGGTCAGTATGGGGGTGGTGCGAAACCATACCCCAACATTCATAATTGAAATTAAAAGGTCAATACAACTTATAGAAAATCGACAATAAAGAGAAAGGAAGAAAAAACCTTTACTTGGAGGTGTGCATCCAAAGGCTAGATAGAGGCTTGTGAGAGGCTTCTTGGGAGCTTGGGGCACCTTGGGAGGATTCTAGAGAGAGTAGGGCAGAGGTTGGATGAACTCCAAAGGCTTTGAGGGAGGAGGAAGTGGGAGCTTTGGTGGGTTTATTTATGAAAGGTGAGGGAATTCTTTATTATTTAGGTATGGGACCCCTTATATTAAATTAATCCAAACCACAAACCATAACATGGTTTTTGCCCATGGTTTTTGGAAATGGGAAGAGGAAAACAATACTTTATAAGGTCAATGTCCGAACAACTTAAAATATTTGGGTTGCTTATGTGGAGGTGAGTCACACTCCCATGGAAATTAATTTAAAAAGGCAAGGTGTTGAATATATCTTGAGGGGTCCATTAATGCTTTGAAAAGTAAGTTAAACAAACCCAAAATGAAATTATATTAATGTTAAAAAATATATTGGCCGAAATTAAAGATTATATTATTTTATTAAATCACTATTGGGTCATTATCATGTCATAAAACACATTATATATTTAAACGGAAATTAATTTTTACTCAAAAATTTGACTGTCTCAGAAAAATATGAAACATTCACCGTTCGATAATTTCGACGTCCTGATTCCAAAAAAAAACAGTTATTTTATCTAAATAATTTTCAAAATATTTTAATTTCCACTTATAAAATAAAAACTGACATTTATCGAAAATTCACAGGTTTGGACTGAAATGGCTTTCAAACCTTAATAAAATTATAATTGCATTTATAAAATTATAAGATCATTTATATTTAATAAAAATTAATTTAATAATAATAATATATTATTAAAATTTTATTTAATTCAAAAATCCCTTAATTTAATAAAATATAATTCTTAGTTAAATAATAACTAATCACACTATTTGTACTCTAAAAACTATTTACAACGTATCAAAAATGACTAGAAATTATATTCATTATTATATACAAAAAAATAATGTACATGAACATAGTACTACTTATTTGTCACATAACCCCTTAAAAGAGCCGCATAAGACCTAAGGGTAAGGTGTGCGATGGTGACAGACTCTTGGGGTGGCTCGGATAGCATCGCTCGAGTGGTAATTTCAGTCAACATCCACTTTTCCCGTAGACAGTCACATTTGAGCTTGACAAGATGAAGCTCAACTTGGGCATGGTCAAGGGTGAATCCCAAAGACTACACCTCTTTTCCGATCTCCAACAAATGGGCTTCGTATGGTGCAATTCTACTAGATGAGGCCATCACTTCTTTTGTCTAAGTAAAATTGTATGTGTTAAAGCCCTATATTTATACTAATCATGTGATCACTATTCAACGACTATATTAGCAACGGTCAAAATTCTTAACATAAACCCAATGAAGTTGACATTTTATATTAATATAAAGAGACATTTAATTAGATCAATAGGGATTTCCATTAATGAAACTTTGGGTCGTTACAGTATTCCCCCCTTAAGAAATTTCTCCCTTGAAATTTTCCTTTTCCCACACTAAAACAAATGTGGGTAACTCATCTTCATCATATCCTCCAATTCCCAAGTTTCTTTTTAAAACTTTTGGTTTCTCCACAACACCTTGATGAAGGGAATTGTCTTATTTCGTAGAACATTTTCTCTACAATCTAAGATCTTCATTGGTTACTCCTCATAAGAAAGATCGTCTTCCAATTGTTCCACCTCAGAAGAGAGTACATGTGAAGGGTCTGGTATGTACTTTATTAAGAGGGATACATGAAAGACATCATGTAATTTGGCCATAGTATGTGGACATGCTAGTCGATAGGCCACAGCCCTGACACGATCAAGAATCTCGAAGGGGTTGTTGTACCTTGGACTTAACTTCCCTTTCTTTCCAAACCTCATGACCTTCTTCCACAGAGATATTCATAGAAACACCATGTCTCCAACTTTAAACTCAAGGTCTCATCGACGATTATTTTCATAACTCTTCTGTTGACTCTGGGCTGCCATGATATGATGCTGAATGGTTATCACCTTCTCCACCATTTCTTTGACCATTTCTGGTCCAAGCAGCTTATGTTCACAGACCTCATCCCAACATGCTGGTGTTTTGCACCTTTTCCCACACATGGCTTCATATGGTTCCATTTGGATGCCCGAGTGGAAACTGTTAATATAAGAGAACTCGACCATAGAAAGATGTTGATCCCATCCTCCTTTAAAGTCCATTGAGCACGCTCTCAACATATCCTCAAGTGTTTGGATAGTCCGCTCGGATTGGCCATCAGTTTGAGGATGATAGGCCGTACTGAAGTTCAGTTCAGTATTCAGAGCATGTTGAAGACTCTTCCAAAACATGGAGTTGAATCTTGGATCTCGGTCAGACACAATAGATAGTGGTACTCCATGAAACCTTACCACTTCCCTGATATATATCTGTGCCAGTTGATCGAATGAGAAATCCTCCAGAATAGTAATGAAGTGTGCAATCATTGTAAGATGATCTACAACAACCCAGATTGCATTGTTGCCTTTGGATGTCCTTGGAAGTCCGGTGACAAAGTCAATGGTGATGTTCTCCCATTTCCATTCTAGTATGGGCAATGGTTGCATCATCCCCTTAGACTTCTACCTCTATACCTTCACTTTCTGACACACTAGGCACATTGATGTATATTTAGCGATCTCCTTCTTCATATTATCCCACCAAAAGTTTTCTCGGAGATCTTGATACATCTTTGTGATCCCTGGGTGAATAGAGAAATTTGAACTATGTGCATCATATAAAAGTCCCTTCTTCAGCTCCGGACTTGATGGAACACATAGTCTTTTCCCAAACCACACGATTCCTTCTTCATTAATCTTAAACTCTGAGGATTTCCCCTTTTTGATAGCTTCCACTTTTTTCTGAATTCCCAGATCATCCTTTTGAGCATCCATTAACCTTTCTAAAAGAGATGGTTGATCAATCATTTGTGAATGGATTGATGGTGTTCTTTTCTCTATGATTCCCATGACCATCTTCATCAAGTCAAAGAAGATTGGATCCTTCTCAATTCTCATCATTGATAGAATTGCTGGATCCTTTCTACATAGGGCATCTGCCACCTTGTTCTCTTTCCCAGGGCGGTAATGTATTGAACAATCATAATCCTTGATGAGATCTATCCATCTTCTCTAGAGAATATTAATATCTTTCTGCGTAAATATATATTTAAGACTCTTGTGATCAGTATATATCTCACATTTCATTCCAAAGCAATAATGTCGCCATATTTTCAAGGCAAAAATCACAGCCGCTAACTCCAGATCATGTGTTGGATAGATTCGCTCATGGATTTTCAACTTTCATGAGGCATAGGATATCACTTTATCATTCTGCATTAGCACACATCCTAACCCCTTCTTTGAAGCATCACTGAATACCTCAAAAAGATCCACACTTGTGGGTAAAGTGAGAATGGGCGGAGTGATAAGCCTCCTTTTAAACTCCTTGAAGAATTCTTTTCATTCATCACTCCATGAAAACATTACTACCTTCCGAGTTAGATTGGTAAGGGGGATGGACAATCATGATAAATTTTTCACAAATCGTCGATAATATCCAGCTAACCCCAAGAAGCTATTGATATCTGTTACCGATGTTGGCCTTAGCCATCCTTCAATTGCATATGTTTTAGAGGGGTCCACAAATATACCACTGCCTGTGATGATATGGCCCAAGAATGAGACTTCCTTCAACCAGAACTCACAAATTATGTACTTTGCATAGAGATTCTCCTTGCGCAAAGTCTCCGGTACAGTTCTTAAATGCTCCTCATGATCCTCCTTGGTTTTGGAGTATATTAGAATATCCTCTATAAAGACTACCACAAATTTTCAAGGTAATCTCTAAAGACTCTATTCATCAAGTCCATGAATATTTCTGGAGCATTGGTGAGTCTGAAAGGCATTACAATGAATTCATAGTGCCCATATCTTGTATGAAAAGTAGTCTTGGGGACATCTTCCTTCTTCACCCTTACATGATAATATCCCAACCGAAAATCCACCATGGAAAAGTTTTGTGCTCTACGCAGCTGATCAAACATGTCATCGATTCTTGGGAGAGGATACTTGTTGGTTATCATGACTTTTTTATGTTCACAATAATCGATGCAAAGCCGCATTGACCCATCCTTCTTCTTGACGAAGAGGACTGGTGCACCCCATGGTGAAATACTTGGGCGTATAAACCCTTTATCCAGATTCTTCTGTAGTTGCCTCTTCAGATCTTCAAGATCTAAAAAATCCATTCTATATTGAGTCTTGGATATTGGTAGATCCCCAGGTATAAGTTCAATTAAGAACTCAACATCTCTTCTTGGAGGAAGACTAGGCAGTTCCTCGGGAAACACATCAGCGAATTCCATCACAATAGGCATTTCTTCATGGATGGTTTCTTCCTTGGACTCAATCATCTGAGCCAGATACGCGTGCTCATAAGGCAGTAATATCCATTATTGATATGATGGAGCTAAATGAGATTCATCTTCCTCCTGACACTTGTAACGAATCGGGGGTCGATTCTTCATATGGAGTGTGATTTACCTCTCCCGAAAATTTATATTGGCTCTATATAAGGAAAGTCAATCTATGCCAAGAATTGCATCAAATTACACCAGAGAGAGTATGAAGTGGTTCGCCGGGAAATTAAATCCACAGACTATAACAGGAGAGGACTTATATTCATGGGATGCAATGATTGCCCCATTTTCCGTACTCACTGACATCTTTACTTCCATGATTTGTGGTGGTGATGGGATTGTTCTACTAAACATTCGAGATATAAAAGAATGCATAGAACCTGAAACAAAAAGTATGTTCGCTATTATTGAATATATAACTAGCATACCTATCACCACTTCGTTGTCGGTGTTCACTTCGGCAGAAGTGATGGCAAAAGGTATTCCTTGCTGCATTAGAGGTTGTTGTTCGCCTCCGAAAACAATTGGATTAAGGAACTGATTTGAAAAATGACTGGTTCTTTGGATTTGTAGCATTGAACAACGTGTTGAGGTTCGAACGGAGCGTTCCTCTCCTCTGTCACAACCATGAGTCTTTCCTGCCGACAGTTAACAGCTAGGTTCCATTCTCTTCCACACCTGAAGCATTTTCACATCCCCTTAAGATAATTTCCTGGGTGCTTCTTTCCGCACTTTTGGCAAGTGGGGTGCTGGATCTTCTTAGCACCGTTGGATTTATCCATCGGACCACCAGTATTGAAGTCCACCTTACGCTTCTTGTCCCCATGATACCCCTGTGACTCCCCAATCTCCATTTCGACCTTCAGGGAACATCTGTCAATTTCCTCATATTTATCGAAGTCACGGATCGCTAATGCTTTCCACAATCTAGGATTCATCCCACCAAATAAGCAGTCAACCTTGCATTCGGGGGTAACGACAAAGCCGGAAGCGTATTGTGAAAGCCTTGTGATGTTTTCCTTATACACTCCGACAGATTATTCATCTTTTTTCTTGAGGGAAAGGAATTCACTTTCCATCTTAAGCTGAAGGGTGCGTGGAAAATATTTATCGAAAATCATATTCCAAAAATCATTCCATTCCAATGCCTCGATCTCCTCCTCAGGCTTCGTATTTTTTATCAACGTCCACCATTGGTCATCTTCACCCTCCATACGATAGGCAGCCAGGAGAACCTTCTCTTGGTCAGAACATTGAAGGATGGAGAAGATATTTTCAATGGAGCTGATCCATTGTTCAGCGATCATGGGATCAGATGATCCACTAAATGTAGGAGGCATTTGTCTCATGAAGCTCTCGATAGCGACTTGTTCATTCTTAGGGGGGGTTGAACTTTCCTCTTGACCCATGTTTCTATTCAATTCTAGAGTTAGCTGAGAGATAAGTGTGACAACGTTTGTGATTCCCGCTCCCATTGGATTGGGCATCTCATTAGTACATTCATCACACTGATCTTCACATCGATTGTTAGCCCGAGTCCTCCTATTACCGACCATTGGCTGGAATAAAATGAATGTTAGGGGTAACACATAAAGAGTAATCCAAAGAAAAATGTTGATGACTTATAAATATACTTTCATTTCCTCAACTCATGATTCTATAGGATTCAATCTAGGCTTTTCATGATCTACTTTCTAACATATATTCTTAGGGGCATTTTTTTCCCTTAATAACTGTTCATACTATGATTGTGAATTTATCAAAACATATCCCCCAGAAATGTCGTAACCAAGAGTGCAGAAAGGCCCGTTTTCGTGCACCAGTTCTCGTTCGAGTCTAGCTCAAAGAGGTGTTTTTGGGTTTTACCAATAGGATGCATGTGTTCTAGAGCCACATCTACCTGCTCGTATCCAAACAGGGATGTATTTGCTTGATAACCCACTAACTCAATACTCACCAAAACTTAGGGACATTTTTATTATACTTAGTCTTGTCTCTAGGGATTTACTAGGGTTTCCTAATCCCAAAAATAACTGAACCTATCCTCTGATACCAACTATGACAACCATTCTTTTATTACAAACTTAAACATGATTTATTACATAAAACATCACTTGATACAACAAAGAAGATCGAGAGGTTTAGTGTCTTTGGGGCTTAGTACCGTTACAAAAAAAACTTAAAACATGAAATAAAACATCATTATTGAAAACATCCTTTACATGACCACTACATTCCCTCATACTTAGCATTGCATTGGATAACCTGAGGACATGCATAAGAAAAGGGTAAGCTATAAAGCCCAGTAAGGGAGTACACATGGAATAACATGTGGATTAAAATACATGTTAGACAATAGGCATATCAATAGAGCATATAAGAAACATGAACATAATGCCATGATAAAGCATGATAATCATAACATGGAAATGTGGAAACAACACTTAACATGGAATTAGCATGAGCCAAGGCTCATTGCACATGGAGCATGAGTAAATCCTCATTGCACATAAAGCACAAGTAAACCCTCGTTGCACTTGAATTAGCATGAGTCAACACTCATTGCACATGATGTATCATGATAATATACTTTACCCAATGCATTGGAGTGCTATAAGGGCGCACCCTTCTTAAACATTTCATTTCATGGATAAGTGTGCCACATGGGTCATCAAACATGGATTTATATGTCACGACCCGCCCTTGGGGTCCGTGCTGTGACTACCCCAAGTCCGCCTTCCATAGGCCAGGGGTTGGCGACTAGCACCAAGGCGTAATTCCCGGTAAAAATGGAAGACATTGCCTTTGTAAAGTAAACAAACACCACAGAGTAAGCAAGCGGAAAGTAAACAGTAAGTAAAAACATAGTACAACTGAAAGTGCGGAAAAGTAAATGGGCCAGTATACAAACCCAAACTGAAAGTAAAGTACAACTCGAAAGGGAAAACAGCAACTGTAAAGTAAAAGCTGCTACACCGAGCTGTCCACTGGAAATCCCACCTGAAGGGTGTGTACAGATAGCTCCACTGCTCCACGGGTCCCGCCGTCCGCTCCGAACACGTCCCGCCTAGTGGTCCACCTCCAGGTTCTATCCTTCTCTGCAAGCCTCAGCCAAGATCAACGTTGTCTGTCGTCTGAAACCAACACAACGTAGTGCGGGCATAGCCCGTGCAGGGGTGAGTATAAGCTACTCAGTAGGGACCCCGAGACCCCCGAAGGTCTCCCAAAATCCACAAAGGATAAACCACAAAAGGAAGATACAAACACGAAGTAACAACCGACACTACTTAGGTATATACCCATACATATACCTAAGTCATCAATTCCAATACGCTCCAACCTCTGAGCCCAAGTACAACTCAGTCCACACAGGAAAGTAAACATATTCCACACAGGAAAGCAAACGAAATCCACACAGGATAGCACAACACAATCCACACAAGATAGCAACAGGATTCAGCTCACACAGGTATACTTCTTCGAAAGATGATAATGATGATCTCTGATCCATCTAAGTCATCGGACCCACGAAGGATCGATAGGTAACTAACCCCCGCAAAGACCCACACAGGATCGGGCCCACACAGGACCTGTAGCACTGATCCACATAGGATCGCTGAGTGTTGTAGTCTTCGTCGAATCCACACAAGATCTCTATACTGTCGTCGTCACAGTCACAGTAGCAGTAGCTGTAGCAGTAGCAGTAGCAGTAGTAGTCACAGTCGCAGCCAGCACTAGGGTTCCCGCACACAGCAAGCTCGTTCGGGAGGGTCCGCTCCACGAGCCGAGAGTCTGATACATCAACCGTCACAAAGTCCAGATTTGATGTATCCAAAGGTTCCATAACGTCATCAGGAACTCAACGCAACTGACGGCGCGTCGATCAGACGCCCGGTCTGAGAGTTATTGGCTTTTTCGTCCCAGGGGGCCGGATGATTTTTAAGGAAAAACCAACCCAACCGTACACCACCTATGACCAAACCTCAGGTGGAGTATGCCAAAAGATCCTTCTCACTAAGAGGAACACAACAAAGCTGACTGCACGTCAATCGGACGTCCGCAGCTCAAGATATGAGGGTTTCCGCTCCGAGGGCCCGGTTGGTTTCGTGTTAGAACCAATCCGGCCAAACTCAAAGTATTCCAAAACTCTGAGTGCGATATACCGAAACGACCGTCTCGATACAAGGATCGCATTTCCACTGACGGTTTGTCAATTAGAGGTTTGTGGCTCAAGTTATGGTCAAATGACCGAGGCTCATTGCACATAGAGCATGAGTAAATCCTCATTGCACATAAAGCACAAGTAAACCCTCGTTGCACTTGAATTAGCATGAGTCAACACTCATTGCACATGATGTATCATGATAATATACTTTACCCAATGCATCGGAGCGCTATAAGGGTGAACCCTTCTTGAACATTTCATTTCATGCATAAGTGTGCCACATGGATCATCAAACATGGATTCATATGTCACGACCCGCCCTCGGGGTCCGTGCTGTGACTACCCCAAGCCCGCCTTCCATAGGCCAGGGGCTGGCGACTAGCACCAAGGTGTAATTCCCGGTAAAAAGGGAAGACATTGACTTTGTAAAGTAAACAAACACCACAGAGTAAGCAAGCGGAAAGTAAACAGTAAGTAAAAACAGAGTACAACTGAATGTGCGGAAAAGTAAATAGGCCAGTATACAAACTCAAACTGAAAGTAAAGTACAACTCGAAAGGGAAAACAACAACTGTAAAGTAAAAGATGCTACACCGAGCTGTCCACTAGAAATACCACCTGAAGGTTGGGTACAGATAGCTCCACTGCTCCTCGGGTCCCGTCGTCCGCTCCGAACACGTCCTGCCTAGTGGTCCACCTCCAGGTACCGTCCTTCTCTGCAAGCCTCAGCCAAGATCAACGTTGTCCGTCGTCTGTAACCAACACAACGTAGTGCGGGCATAGCCCGTGCGGGGGTGAGTATAAGCTACTCAGTAGGGACCCCGAGACCCCCGAAGGTCTCCCTATATCCACAAAGGATAAACCACAAAAGGAAGATACAAACACGAAGTAACAACCAAAACTGCTTAGGTATATACCCATACATATACCTAAGTCATCAATTCCAATACGCTCCAACCTCCGAGCCCAAGTACAACTTAGTCCACACAGGAAAGTAAACGTATTCCACACAGGAAAGAAAACTAAATCCACACAGGATAACACAACACAATCCACACAGGATAGCAACAGGATTCAGCTCACACAGGTATACTTCTTCGAAAGACGATAAAGATGATCTCTGATCCATCTAAGTCGTCGGACCCACGAAGGATCGATAGGTAACTAACCCCCGCAAAGACCCACACAGGATCGTGCCCACACAGGACTTGTAGGCGCTGGTTCACAGAGGACCGCTGAGCGCAAAGACCCACACAGGATCGGGCCCACATAGGACCTGTAGCACTGATCCACATAGGATCGCTGAGTGTTGTAGTCATCGTCGAATCCACACAGGATCTCTGTACTGTCGTCGTCACAGTCACAGTAGCAGTAGCAGTAGCAGTAGCAGTAGCAGTAGCAGTAGCAGTAGCAGTAGCAGTCACAGCCGCAGCCAGCACTAGGGTTCCCGCACACAGCAAGCTCGTTCGGGAGGGTCCGCTCCACGAGCCGAGAGGCTGATACATCAACTGTCACAAAGTCCAGATTTGATGTATCCCAAAGTTCCATAACGTCAACAGGAACTCAACGCAACTGACGGCGCGTCGATCAGACGCCCGGTCTGAGAGTTATTGGCTTTTTCGTCCTAGGGGCCCGGTTGGTTTTTAAGGAAAAACCAACCCGACTGTACTCCACCTGCGTCAAAACCTCGGGCGGAGTATTCCAAAAGATCTGTCTCACTAAGAGGAACACAACAAAGCTGATGGCACGTCAATCGGACGTCCGTAGCTCAAGATATGAGCGTTTCCGCTACGAGGGCCCGGTTTGTTTCGTGTTAGAACCAATCCGGCCGAACTCAAAGTATTCTGAAACTCTGAGTGTGATATACCAAAACGACCGTCTCGATCCAAGGATCACATTTCCACTGACGGTTCGTCAATCGGAGGTCTGTGGCTCATGTTATGGCCAAATGACCGAAATTGATTCGAATACGGGGGGTCCGGGTCCGGCCCGACACGGCCCGACCCCCCCTGGGTCGGCCCGAATAGGGGCGACCCGAACCGAGTCCGACCCGGCCAGGCCGGTGGCGCGGTTTGGCACGGCGGCGCGGCGCGGCCGGAGGCGGCGCGCCCTGGCGCCGTTCGGTGCCACGCGCGGGGGGCATGGCCCCCGCTTCCCAGCTGGCGGCGCGACTGAAGCCGCGCCTTTGGAGGAAACCGGCCCCCCTCGTGGGGGCCTGCCTTGAGGAAAAACGGGGGGCCACCTGCCCCCCTTAATGAAACCAGCCCCCCTTTATTATGGGGGGCCAAAATAACTGCCGGGGGAATTTAATTCCCCCGGTTTAGCACCGTCCCGGCCGGCCCGACCTGGCCGGCCGACTACCTCTCAACAGGACCGGCATGGGCCGGTCCTCTTCCTTTTTCCAGCACCAGCTGCGCGGCTGGCCGCCGGTCATCACGTCCCGCTGCTGCCCGGAACCGGCCACGGCCTTCGTCGTCTGACACGGTGTGTCGGCACCGTGCCCTTCCGCCGCGGCCCTCCTCCGGCCGAGGCGCCTTCAACTCTCTTCGACGCGGCGTGACGGCGTCGCGTTCATGATGATCCATCCACGGCGCGGCGCGACGGCGCCGCGCAATACGTCCGTGCGAATTCCCGCGTGGTGCGACGGCACCACAACATCTCGTTCATCCACAAGAAAATAATATTAATCAAGCACAAGGGAGGGGGAATTCGGTCATGTTTGTGCGGTCCGACCCCCCTCTCGTTAGATGATAACCCTCAAATATTTATCCACAAGATTATCATGCTAAATCCAAGAACGATAGTAAATAAAATAATCCACAACAAACCCCTACCTTGGTTTCATGATCGAAGATCGTCAACGACCCGCGGAAGACAACGTCGTGGAGGTCGGGCGTCGCGGTAATCGTTCTTCAAATCCGTTGACGAAGAGGTACGTCCGAAGAGGTACGTCATTGGAGAATCTTCGTAATCTGACGAAGGAAGTCCAAGGAGGAAGCGGCATTCCCTTTCGTTGACACGGAAGACGTCGTCGATCTTCAGAAACAACCGTCTACGAAGAAGAGAGGTGCAGCGTTCATCGTTGGAGCTCGAAGGTTCTTTGCGTTCTTCGTCAAAGTTGAAGAAGAAGAAGGAGAAGAAGAAGGCTTAAAAATCTCTCAAGAGGCTAGAGAATTCTAACCAAATAAAATTAAGCTAAGGTCTTATTTTATTTACACACCTAACAAATTGAATTTCAAAGGTTTGAAATTCAAACAAAACAACTCCATTAATTAACAAAGTTGTCATGTCATTTAAAGAGGGGTTAAAGGGAGTTTTTAAAAGAGAAGATGAGGAGTTGGGGTTCGTGTGGGCCCCACCACACTTAATCCTCCCAAGGTAGGTTCAGTGGAAGTGGGTCCCACCTTTAACTCCCATTGGGAGAAGTTAACCAACAAAATAAAAATAAAAAGTGTTTTCACATTTTTATTTAACTTCTTATAATTTCTCCCAAATCTAACGTTCGTCCCGCAATAAATGCAACTTTGGAAAAGGTCTCCTTAAGCGAATATCGGCGTTGCGAGTTAATCAGTTCCCTCAGATTTCAATTCCGAGCACCGGATCAAAAGTTATAAATTCCCGCTTATTCATTCACTGAACGTACCCGAGCCAAACTTCGGAAATTCATTCCGGGCACTCCGGGCCTCAGAATGAGGTGCCGTCAGAAACCGTGTTCTTGTAAAATTCCAAATAAAATTAAGAAAAAATTTCCCTTGAATTTTACGAGTCTTTACATTACTCCCACCTCCGGGCTTTACGTTCCCGTAAAGATACATCAAAAACTAGGGGAACAAATGAGGGTACTGAGCACGCATCTGAGCCTCCCTCTCCCAAGTGCTCTCCTGGAGGTTCCCGTGCTGCCATCTGATGCGCACAAGAGGAATCGATCGCCCACGTAGGACCCGCTCCTGTCGATCCTCTATCTGGACCGGGACCTCTGTAAAAGATTCCCCATCGTCGATGTCAAGCTCCCCATGGTAAATGATGTGCGTCGGGTCGTGCACGTATCTTCTCAGGTGAGATATGTGGAAGACGTCGTGCACCCGGTGCAACGGAGGTGGTAGAGCCAAGCGATAAGCCACCTCGCCAATCCTACTGAGGACTTGTAATGGTCCGACGAAGCGCGGAGATAACTTGCCGCCTCGTCCAAATCTCTGTATACCACGTCGAGGTGAGACCCGCAAGAAGATGTGGTCGCCATCCTCGAACTCTAGTGGCCTCCACCTCCTGTCAGCGTATGAATTTTGCTGGCTCTGAGCTGTCCTCATCTGCTCCTGGATGACCTGGACCTTCTCTGTCGTGGCCTGGACCATCTCCGGTCCCACAAGTGCTGACTCCCCAGGGTCTGTCCAGCACAAAGGAGATCTACAAGGTCGGTCGTACAACGCCTCGTACGGTGCCATCCCGATGGTGGAGTGGTAGCTATTGTTGTACGCAAACTCCACCAAGGGTAAGTGGTCCTCCCAGCTACGACCAAAGTTGAGGAAACATGCGCGGAGCATGTCCTCAAGAGTCTAGATGGTCCTCTCCGTCTGACCATCCGTCTGAGGGTGAAAAGTTGTACTAAGACATAGCTGCGTACCGAACGCCTCCTGTAACCCCTTCCAAAGCCGGGAAGTAAAGCGAGTATCTCGATCGGAGACGATAGATGATGGCACGCCGTGGAGCCACACAATCTCTTGAATGTAGAAACGTCCCAAGCTCTCCACTGAGCCCTGCTCTCTGATGGGTAAGAAGTGTGCCGACTTGGTGAGTCGGTCAACAATCACCCAAATGGAGTCGTGACCTCTGGAGGTGTGTGGAAGTCCAGTCACGAAGTCCATAGATATGCCATCCCACTTCCACTTCGGGACCTCCAAGGGCTGTACCAAGCCTGCTGGTACCTGATGCTCTGCCTTCACCTGCTGGCAGGTGAGGCATCGAGAAACGAACTCTGCTACTACCTTCTTCATGCCCGGCCACCAGTGCTGTCGTCTGAGATCCTGGTACATCTTTGCCACTCCTGTATGTACCGCCAAAAGAGAAGTGTGAAACTCTCTCAGCACCTCCTCTCGCAAAGCGACTGGTACCATGGTTCATCCTCTGAAATGGATGGCGTGCTCTGCTCCTAGGGAGAAACCATCAGGTTCCTTCCCTGAGGATATCTGTGCACGCCGAGTCTCATAGTCAGCATCCTCATGTTGTGCCTCTCTGACCCGCTTCAGTAGAGGAGGGGTGACTGTGAGAGACTGTAGGAAGGCTGCTCCATCTCTATCCACGAAGGATGTCTGCAAAGAGGCTTGCTGCTCTGTCGCCTCCTCGAGGAGCTGAATGCCCATCCTCCTGCTGAGGGCATCGGCTACTACGTTCCCCTTCCTAGGAGTATAGACTATCTCAAAGTCATAGTCCTGGAAGAACTCGAGCCATCACCGCTGTCTCAGGTTCAGGTCCTTCTGCGAGAAGATATACCTGAGACTCTGATGATTAGAAAAGACTATAAAGCGTTCGCCCATCAGGTAATGTCTCCATGTCTTCAGAGCGAAGACCACTGCTGCTAACTCCAGGTCATGGGTAGCGTAGTTCTACTCATGCGGCCTCAACTGACGTGATCCATAGGCGATCACTGCCCGCTCCTGCATCAGAACACATCCATGTCCGCTCCCTGATGCATCGCAGTAGACTATGTACCCTACTCCCTCCTCAGGCAACCTCAAGACAGGTGCGCTGGTCAATATCTGTCTCAGCTCCTGGAAGCTCTGCTGACATCTGTCTGACCACACGAAGGGTTTCCCCTTCTTCGTCAAAGCTGTGAGTGGTGAAGCAACTCTAGAGAAGTCTGGCACGAATCTCCGATAGTAACCAGCTAGTCCCAAGAAACTCTGAACCTCAGTCACGCTCCTGGGTGGCTCCCATGCTAACACAGCCTCGATCTTCGCAGGATCCACTGAAACTCCCGCCTCAGAGATAATGTGTCCTAAGAAGTGGAACTCCCGTATCCAGAACTGGCACTTCGAGAGCTTACCATAAATCTGGTTCTCTCGGAGTGTGTCTAGTACAACTCGCAAGTGATAGGCGTGCTCCTCCTCAGTCGTAGAGTAAATCAAAATGTCATCGATGAAGACCACGACAAACCGATCAAGGTATGGCTGAAAGATCCTGTTCATGAGGGCCATGAGCACTGCTGGAGCATTGGTTATGCCGAAAGGCATAAACAAGAACTCATAGTGGCCATACCGACATCTGAAGGCTGTCTTCTGCACGTCCTCGTCTCTGACTCTGAGCTGATGATAGCCTGACCTGAGGTCTATTTTCGAGAATCACCGTGCACCCTTGAGCTGATTAAAGAGGTCATCAATCCTCGGTAGAGGATACTTGTTCCTCACTGTCAATTGGTTCAGGCGACGATAGTCAACACAAAGTCGCAGGCTCCCGTCCGCCTTCTTGGCAAACAATATCGGGGAAGCCCAGGGTGAAACACTGGGTCAGATGAACCCCTTGCCCTGAAAGTCCTCCAACTGTACCCGTAGCTCTCGAAGCTCGGCGGGGGTCATCCGATATGATAGAGTGGATATCGGGGCTGTCCCGGGGTACAAGTATATATAAAAGTCTACCTCCTTGCGAGGAGGTAGCCCTGGAACATCGTCGGGAAAAACGTCTGCAAACAGATCCACCACTGCAGGAAAACCAGGACTCCGCACGTCAACTGCTCCAAGGATGAGGCTAGCTAACTGATGAGTGATGGGATGTCCTCTCCTCCGCGGAAGTCCATCCTATGCTGCGAAGGCTCCCTTCTCACCGGTGAAGGTGAACCTGCTTCCGTCGGTGCGTACACATCGCACCTTACACCTAAAACAGTCAATTTGCGCATGGACCGTAGATAGCCAATCCATGCCCAAGATGACGCCATAAGGCCTCGACACTGCTAAAAGAAGATCCCAGCCGAAGCTCTCACCTCCTAGAGTGATCTCACACTGCCGACACCAGTGCGTAATCGTCGAGTTTGCTCCCGTAGGAGTCTCTAGCCGTAAGGATCGAGCCAACGGCTCTGTCGGAATCTCCGAGCTCCGAACAAGGGCAGCAGCTATGAAAGAGTGACTCGCTCCTATGTCTATAAGAACTGCAGCAAGGGTGTAATAGACACATATAGTACCTCGAATCATCTCGGGTGCGCCGTGGTCATAGGCCTCTGCTGCCTGGAGCTCTGCCTGTCTCTGGCCGCCAGCTCCCTATGGCTGGGGTGGACCTCCTGGTGGTAGTGGTGGCAGAGCCTCAAAGTGTCTCCCACCACCTGCTGCTCGGCCAGCTCCTCTGCCTCGACCACCTCCGCCTTGCGGACCGCCACGGTCAACCCTCTGCCTCTGCCTTGGTGGTCCCTCAATTGTCTGCTGCTCCTCGGCATGGCGGGTCGGGCAGTCACGAGCCATGTGGCCCTGCCCGCCGCACGAGTAGCACTGCCTGCCTCTCAAAATACTGGCTCCTCGCTGTGTTTCCCGCACTGCTGAGCCAGAGTCCTGAGGTCGTCTGCCCGAAGGTCTGGTCTGCCTGGTCCCCTAAGTCATCTGTCGGCTGCCTGCTGCAGATGACTCTACTACGTGCCGCCCTGCGGTGGGTCTTGGTGCTGGTGTAGACTCAGCAAGGAAGATCTCGATCAAAAGGGCCCGCTCCAGTACTCCTGTCTGAGTCGGTATGCTGTGGGAGATCAGCGATGCCCTGATCTCGTGTCTCAAACCCTGCTCAAAGGTCCGGGCCCGGAAGAATGGGTCACGTACCATGTCGGTCGAGTAGCGCGAGAGATCAGTAAATCTCGCCGAGTACTGAGCGACCGTCATGCTGCCCTGCCGCAGCTGAAGAAGCTCCTGGATACACACCGCACGAAGGGTGGCTGGGACGAACTCCGAGCGGAAGAGACTCTCAAAGTCCATCCAAAGTAGAGATGCCTCATCATGCAACTGGAGCATCAAGCTCCACCATCGTCCTGCTGCTGCATGTAGTAGGCTCGCAGCGAGGATCACCATGAGGTCTGCTGGTGTCCTCACTAGCCTAAACACACGTACCACTGCCTCCAGCCAATCCTCGGCTGCCTGGGGATCCGTCTCCCCGCGAAACCTGGGTGGTCGCTGGTGTTGAAACTCATGCAGTGCGCTGAGGTGACGTGCATCATCAGCGGCTGGTGCTGGAAGTATCGGTGGCTCGACTGGTAGAGCTACCGCCGGTGCCACTGCTGACAAAGGGCCCTGCACCGAGGCCTCGTCGCTCAGTGGGATGTCATCACACTCGACTCTCGGAACCCAAGCTGGATGCCGTCGTGGGGCCATCCTGAAAAGGAAACAGGTGTGCCATGGTCAGAATAGTATACCTGGTGAGCAGATATAAGTAATCACAAAGAAAACATTGAAACACACACGCAATCAATGTTTTCGTGCATTAAGTCGGAAATCAGAAGTCAGGGTCCTGGTGTATGGATACATTGGCCGCCGCACCAACACTGGACTCCCTGGACTGATAACCACACTCAATACGCTAAACACTATTGCTTCACATAGAAAAGGTCAATGTTCGCGGTAGAACCGAACTCCTCTGATACCAATTTGTCACGACCCGCCCTAGGGGTCCGTGTCGTGACTACCCCAAGCCCGCCTTCCATAGGCTAGGGGCTGGCGACTAGCACCAAGGCGTAATTCCCGGTAAAAAGGGAAGGCATTGCCTTTGTAAAGTAAACAAACACCACAGAGTAAGAAAGCGGAAAGTAAACACTAAGTAAAAACAGAGTACAACTGAAAGTGCGGAAAAGTAAATGGGCCAGTATACAAACCCAAATTGAAAGTAAAGTACAACTCGAAAGGGAAAACTGCAACTGTAAAGTAAAAGCTGCTACACCGAGCTGTCCACTGGAAATCCCACATGAAGGGTGGGTACAGACAGCTCCACTGCTCCTCGGGTCCCGCCGTCCGCTCCGAACACGTCCCGCCTAGTGGTCCACCTCCAGGTACCGTCCTGCTCTGCAAGCCTCAGCCAAGATCAACGTTGTCCGTCGTCTGCAACCAACACAACGTAGTGCGGGCATAGCCCGTGCAGGGGTGAGTATAAGCTACATAGTAGGGACCCTGAGACCCCCGAAGGTCTCCCAAAATCCACAAAGGATAAACCACAAAAGGAAGATACAAACTTGAAGTAACAACCTAAACTGCTTAGGTATATACCCATATATATATCTAAGTCATCAATTCCAATACGGTCCAACCTCCGATCCCAAGTACAACTCAGTCCACACAGGTAAGTAAACGTATTCCACACAGGAAAGCAAACGAAATCCACACAGGATAGCACAACACAATCCACACAGGATAGCAACAGGATTCATCTCACACAGGTATACTTTTTCGAAAGACGATAAAGATGATCTCTGATCCATCTAAGTCGTCGGACCCATGAAGGATCGATAGGTAACTAACCCCCGCAAAGACCCACACAGGATCGGGCCCACACAGGACCTGTAGGCGCTGGTTCACACAGGACCGCTGAGGGCAAAGACCCACACAGGATCGGGCCCACACATGACCTGTAGCACTGATCCACGTAGGATCGTTGAGTGCTGTAGTCATCGTCGAATCGACACAGGATCTCTGTACTGTCGTCGTCGCAGTCACAGTAGCAGTAGCAGTAGCAGTAGCCGTAGAAGTAGCAGTAGCAGTAGAAGTAGCAGTCACAGTCGCAGCCAGCACTAGGGTTCCAGAACACAGCAAGCACGTTCGGGAGGGTCCGCCCCACGATCCGAGAGGCTGATACACCAACTGTCACAAAGTCCAGAGTTGATGTATCCAAAAGTTCCGTAACGTCAACAGGAACTCAACGCAACTGACGGCGCGTCGATCGGACGCCCGGTCTGAGAGTTATTGGCTTTTTCGTCCCAGAGGCCCGGTTGATTTTTAAGGCAAAACCAACCCAAACGTACTCCACCTGAGTCCAAACCTCGGTCGGAGTATGCCAAAATATCCGTCTCACTAAGAGGAACACAACAAAGCTGACGGGACGTCAATCGGACGTTTGTAGCACAAGATATGAGCATTTCCGCTCCGAGGGCTCGGTTGGTTTCATGATCGAACCAACCCGGTCGAACTCAAAGTATTCCGAAACTCTGAGTGAAATATACCGAAACGACCGTCTCGATCCAACGATCACATTGCCGCTGACGGTTCGTCAATCGGAGGTCCGTGGCTCAAGTGATGGCTAAAAGACCGAAATTGATTCGAAAACGGGGGGTCGGGGTCCGGGCCGACCCGGCCCGAACCCCCCCTGGGTCGGCCCGAACCGGTTCGACCCGACCCGGGTCCGACCCGGCCCGGCCGGCGGCGCGGCGGCACGGCCTGGCGCCGTTCGGTGCCACGCGCGGGGGGCATGGCCCTCGCTTCCCAGCTGGCGGTGCGGCTGAAGCCGCGCCTTTGGAGGAAACTGGCCCCCCTCGTGGGGGCCTGCCTTGAGGAAAAATGGGGGGCCGCCTGCCCCCCATAATGAAACCGGCCCCCCTTTATTATGGGGTGACAAAATAACTGCCGGGGGAATTTAATGCCCCCGGTTTAGCACCGTCCCGACCGGCCCGACCTGTCCGGCCGACTTCCTCTCAACAGGACCGGCATGGGCCGGTCCTCTTCCTTTTTCCGGCACGGGCGGCGCGGCTGGCCGCCGGTCATCACGTCCCGCTGCGGCCCGGAACCGGCTGCGGCCTTCGTCGTCCGGCAGGGTGCATTGGCACCGTGCCCTTCCGCCGCCGCCCCGCTCCGGCCGCGGCGCCTTCAACTCTCTTCAACGCGGCGCGACGGCTTCGCGTTCATTATGATACATCCACGGTGCGGCACGACGGCGCCGCGCAATACATCCTTGCGAATTCCCGCGTGGTGAGATGGCACCACGCCATCTCATTCATCCACAAGAAAATAATATTAATCAATTACAAGGGAGGGGGAATTCGGCTGTGTTTGTGCGGTCCGACCCCCCTCTCGTTAGATGATAACCCTCAAATATTTATCCACAAGATTATCATGCTAAATCCAAGAACGAGAGTAAATAAAATAATCCACAACAAACCCCAACCTTGGTTTCAAGATCGAAGATCGTCAACGACCCATGGAAGACAACGTCGTGGAGGTCGGGCGTCGCGGTAATCGTTCGTCAAATCTGTTGACGAAGAGGTACGTCCGAAGAGGTACGTCGTTGGCGAATCTTCGTAAGCCGACGAAGGAAGTCCGAGGAGGAAGCGGCGTTCCCTTTCGTTTACACGGAATACGTCGTCGATCTTCGGAAACAACCGACTACAAAGAAGAGAGGTGCGGCATTCTTCGTTGGAGCTCGAAGGTTCTTCGCGTTCTTCGTCAAAGTTGAAGAAGAAGAAGGAGAAGAAGAAGGCTTCAAAATCTCTCAAGAGGCTAGAGAATTCTAACCAAATAAAAATAAGCTAAGGGCTTATTTTATTTACACACTTAACAAATTGAATTTCAAAGGTTTGAAATTCAAACAAAACAACTCCATTAATTAACAAAGTTGTCATGTCATTTAAAGAGGGGTTAAAGGGAGTTTTTAAAAGAGAAGATGAAGAGTTGGGGTTCGTGTGGGCCCCACCACACTTAATCCTCCCAAGGGAGGTTAAGTGGATGTGGGTCCCACCTTTAACTCCCTTTGGGAGAAGTTAACCAACAAAATAAAAATAAAAAGTGTTTCCACATTTTTATTTAACTTCTTATAATTTCTCCCAAATCTAAATTTCGTCCCGCAATAAACGCAACTTCGGAAAAGGTCTCCTTAAGCGAATATCGGTGCTGTGAGTTCATCGGTGCCCTCAGATTTCAATTCCGAGCAACGGATCAAAAGATAGAAATTCCTGCTCGTTCGTTCACTGAACGTACCCGAGCCAAACATTGGAAATTGATTCCGGGCACTCCGGGCCTCGGAATCAGGTGCCGTCAGAAACCAAGTTCTTGTAAAATTCCAAAGAAAATTAAGAAAAAATTTCCCTTGAATTTTACGGGTCATTAGATCATAAATGATAATCATTTATTCCATGATAAAGGAATGTGGATTCATACATGAAACTTTAAAATCAATAAGTAAATGTGCATAAAGTTGAATACCCTCGATTGAGAAATGGGCATGGTATTCACTACACAATGACATTGGCTTAGAAAATCTGTGCGATTTTGGCAGCGTAACGGCATGACGTAAGAATTTAAAAAAAGGTTGATGAGAGAGAAAGTAGTTCCTCATCATATTGAAATTTAATGGAGAGTAAGGAGGTCATATAGATAAATTTCCCATCAATTGTAATGAAATTTGTGTTCATGATACAAGAGTATTGCATGAATGTAAATGAAGAGAGAGAGAAGTTTCTTTCGGAATTTCGGCATAGTAACAGGTGTACATGGGAGGCATTTAATGAGAGAGAAAGGGGTCTCCCATAATTCAAAAAATAAGTGGGTAGTATGGATGTGGTGATAATCTATACCCCTACATTCATAATTGAAATTAAAATGGAAATACAACTTAAAGAAAATTGACAAAAAGAGAAAGGAAGAAAAAACCCTTACTTGCAGGTGTGCTTCCAAATGCTAGAGAGAGGCTTGTGAGAGGCTTCTTGGGAGCATGGGGCACATTGGAAGGATTCTAGAGAGAGTAAGGCAGAGGTTGGACGAACTACAAAGGCTTTGAGTGAGGAGGAAGTGGGATCATGGGTGGGTTTATATAGGAAAGGTGAGGGAATTCTTTATTATTTAGGATTGGGACCCCTTATATTAAATTAATCCAAACCACAAGCCATACCATGGTATTTTCCAATGGTTTTTGGAAAAGGGAAGAGGAAAACAATATTTTATAAGGCCAAAGTCTTATATTGGCCGAAAATAAAGATTATAGTATTTATGACATCACTATTGGGTCATTATGATGTCATAAAACACATTATATATTTAAATGGTATTTAATTTTTACTCAAAAATTTGACTATCTCAGAAAATTATGAAAAATTCACCATAGGATAATTTTGATGTCCTGATTCCAAAAATAACATTTATTTTATATAAATAATTTTATAAATATCTTAATTTTCACTTTTAAAATAAAAGCCGACATTTATCGAAAATTCACAGGTTTGGACAGAAATGGATTTCAAACCTTAATAAAATTATAATTGCATTCATAAAATTATAAGATCATTTATATTTAATAAAAATTAATTTAATAGTAAAAATATTTTATTAAAATATTATTTAATTCATAAATACCTTAATTTAATAATATAGAAGTCATAGTTAAATAATAAATAAAAACACAATTTGTAATTTAAAAACTATTTACAATGTATCAAAAATGACTAGATTTTATATTCATTATTTTATACAAAAAAAATTATGTACATGAACATAGTACTACTTATTTGTTACATAAGCCCTTAAAACAGCTGCATAAGACCTAAGAAAAAGGAGTGTGGTGGTGACGGACTCTTGGGGTGGCTCGGATAGCATCGCTCGAGTGGTAATTTCAATCAACTTACACTTTTCCCGTATACGGTCACGTTCGAGCTTGACAAGATGAAGCTCAGCTTGGGATTGGTCAAGGGAGAAGCCCAAAGACGCCACCTCTTTTCCAAGCTCCGAAAAATGGGCTACTTATGGTGAAATTCTACTGGATGAGGCCATCGCTTCTTTTGTCTATGTAAAATTGGATGTATTAAAGCCCTATAGTTTTACTAATCATGTGATCACTGTTCAACAGCTATATTAGCAATGGTAAAAAATCATAACATAAAAACAATGAAGTTGACATTTTATATAAACATAAAGAGACATTTAATTAGATCAAGAGGGATTTCCATTAATGAAACATTGGGTCGTTACAAATCTTTTGAGAACAATTACTGCACTAGTTTAGATTACACATTGGCTAGTTGCCCCATAGTAGCGGAATACTGAGTTATTGCTGCTATGGGGATTGGGCCCCTCGTTTAGGCCATGTGGGCCCATGCCGAGGCTTAGGGCATTATGACATCATCGAGTTAGGGCATGCCATCAGGATGAGTCACATGTATAGTAAGTTCTGGATTGTTCACGATCTCCTAGGTTAGACCCATGCTTCTTTGTGTGTTTATTTGTATGTGGTGGATGATTGACAGGTATAGTTCAGTTGATGGCCCCCATGTGCCACTTTTTCTATTTCCCTTGATGTGTGTTCTATGTTATGTGTAGTTTTACTTTTGGCTAATAACTAATGTTTGGTTTTATAATTGTTCGCAAAAATAAATTTTTCAAAATGCAATGCACCTGTTCCATTTAAACATTTAAAATTGTTTTTAAATTAAAAAGGGAAATGAACTAATACTAGTTTAAGAAATTATAGTGGGTGTGTGTGTGTGTGTGGAAGACAATATTTTTTATATTTTGTTCAAACATTGAATTAGTAAATTTCATTATTTAAAGGAAGTGCTTTGGGAATTGTTTGTTGGGAACGTAAGAAGAGTTTTAATACTCGCACCTATAGTGTTTTCCTGTTTTTAGTTTTGTCAGATGTTTGGCTCGAGCTGGCTCTCCGTGGGCGAGAGTAGGTTGTTGTCTTGTGAGAGACTCTCAGAGTCATGCAGAGTTTTTAGTCTAGACTAGGTTAGTGTGTTTTGTTGGCCACCCTTTCTTTTTGGTGTCATCTTTTTTACATTGTGTTTTACTTATTTCCGGTACTCTATTTATTTTAGTTGGGGGAAATCATTCTTGTTTTCTCTCTATTGATGCCCTGGTGCTTGTCGCCAGCCCGGGAGGATCGGGAACGCCTCTTGGGTCATGTTGCAGACTGGCTTGGGTGACTGGTTTAGAGACAAACTGGGTTGGTTCGTGACATTTATTCACTATTTTATAATTAAATTAATGATTTTAAAAAAATATATTTTCATAAAATTTAATCATAAATTAATATTTTATCATCTTATGATTATAATAAAAAAAATTTGACATTAATTATTTTTTTAAAGTGTTATAAAATGGGATAACAGTTTAAAATTGGTATTTTTTGAATATATGAATATTTAATTTAACCGTAAAATTTTTCTTTTTTGAAAATTGCATTAATAAAATGGAGTACATTTCAAAAATCAACACATTGAATAAAAATTCGGGTGAGGTTTTTATATTTTTCCAAAATATGTGAATTTGTAGTGAATAGTATAATAAGGTAATTTATGGTATATAAACATTATAATAATAATACACTATTACTTGAGTCAAGGATGATCTAATCACATATGGTTAAAAAAACATGAACTAATTACTAAATTTAGAAACTATAATAAATATTTTAAAAATCATGAGCCAAAATACTAAAAAAATAAATAATAATAATCAATAATCACCCCTCTTGTAACACCCCCAATGTTTTGAAATTAAATATAGAATGTAAATTTATAATCCAGCCATTAAACAAAACATTTCCTCTTCTATGCTTTGAATTTCGAAAAATGGTCATCTAGAGTCGCGTTCAGTAATTAATTTGGAGTCTGATAGAACAAACCTGATTTTTTATGAATAGTAAAATACCCTTATGAATAGTTATATGAATAGTAATATGACTCTTATGAATATTAAATAATTATATCTCATTATTTTCATATGGTAATATGATATTGGGATCTTAATTAATTTTTCAATGACACATAAAACTAACTATACCTCTAAGATTGTTATTTTTTTAATTAACTATAACATTATTTAAAAATAAAATTTATAATATTTTGAAAATAATTTTTAAAAATGGAGTACACTTTTGAATTCTACACATTGAAAAATATAAGGGGTGAGTTTTTGGGATTTTTCTGAACTTCCAAAATTTTTCATGAATAGTGAAATACTATAAAATATCGTATATGAAAATTATCATTTAAATACACTATTAATGATATCACAAGGGATGCAAGGCCACATGGTTCGAACTCACATGAACTTATTACTATTAGGGGTCACATGAAACAACACTATTGGTTTTATTGAGGGAAATAAGGAAATATTAAATTATATATTCAAAATTTACTCCTCTCCTCCACTATAAAAAACCATCACCACTCTCTCTTCTCTTCACTCCTCTAAGCCTTGAAGCTCCTCATACATCTTCCCAATTACCCTTCCCTAGTCTCTCCCCACATCCAATAATATTTTGGTCTTTCCAAATGACTAAAACCCCTTCCCTTGAGGAGATTCTCAAGGAGGTTATTTCAAGAGGTAAAACACCCTTCTTTTTTATTTGGTTTCATTTCAATATATATTCTTTTCCTATCCTATACAAACCTCCTCCATCCAAATGACTGTGATAACTCCATTAACATGTATATATAGTATTTATATCATGTTAATGGATGAACAATCCTAAATATTTTTACTCCCTCCCTGTTATTTGTTATAAATGAATTCGAAGACCATGAGGTTCCGATTTATAACCTTCATGGATGATGAAGTTTCTTTCTTCAATTTATTCATAATTACTGGTAATGAAACCAGATTCATGATTTAACCAGACTATGATATATGTTTTATAACCCAATTATCGTTCTTGAACAAGAATATGTACATATAATTAAGTTATATGACAAAACTATTTCATAATATTCTAAATATTGTCGAATAATTGAAGTAATTGTCATCTAATGATTCAGCCTCATTAAATGTAAACAAATGATATAAATGAACATTATCAATTCTCTTTGTTCATTAATAATATATAATTCCAATTTTGGAGATTTATAACCATTCCACATGAACTTCATTACATAAAAAAGTGAGTGGAAATGAAAATAATGTAAACGAACAATCTAGAATGACAAAATTCAATACAATAACTTATGAATAAAGATATAAATGAACTAACTAGAATTATGTTAAACTAAATAAATGTCTAATAGGTTCTGAAATATGTTGTTAACAATTATAATTTCATATTCTAGGAGCTTAAGTATAAGAGCGGAACAGGTTTGGAGTTAAGGTAAGGGTTTTCCACCGGAACATCCATTTTCATTCGGGTTAATTTTATTATCCATTTTCCACAATGAAATTCTTATATATTGTTATGTACTACTCTTAAATTATGTGTGAGTATTCAATATATATATAAACCAACCTTAATTCTTCCCTATTTTCTAGATATTTACAGGTTTTAGAATAATCTCTCACAACTGTTTCCAAAAATACGAGCCTGATACAATGGAATTTCTCAAATTCAAATCTATTTTCATGGGAAAGCTATAATCTATTTTGGAAAACCATTATCCATATAAAAAAATCATTTTACCATGAAATAATATTTTACTTTACTTATGGTTTTATGCAAAGGTTTTTCCAAAATAACTCTTCTTTTCAAAATAAAATAGTATTTTTCACAAGAATTGCTTAATGGTTTAAGGAGATTATTCTCGTTTGATTCAACACTCTTGTTGATTATTATGTATTGTTGGGGCTAATTATTTATGATTTCATATACCATATTATATTTAATGGTTTATGAATTACATTATTGTGGATTATCTATCATAAAACCATTCTCCATATTACTCGAAATGGTTAGTGTTTTAAGTTTAATGATTGAAGAATATTAGTTACATTTCATATGATAGTTTCAATATGAATGTATTTGTTGTTTATGTTGATACACACTCTTATGAATAATTAATTGGACTTATTATGTTATTTTTGGGGCCCTCTATATCCCCTCGATGCATCTGTAGGTCTCATGAGACAACTAGACATGGAATTGGCCGAGGCCTTTCCCTTTGTGATATGGATTTTGGCTGAGGCCTTAATCATTAGATTTGTTGGCCAAGGCCATGACAAAATATTTCAGAATTTATGGCATATGTACTTCCATCATTATGAAGCTATTAATTGAATGTTCATGTGGTTATTCGACTAGTAGAATACCCATGATTATGTTTTATTATGGCATTATTTACTCATCTCATATTCCTTCCATAATGAGTTCATGTTTATTGTTAAAGGAACATGTTTTCAATTATTCACCATGTATAATGTTAATATTCTCTTTTGTTGTATTGCTTACCCTTACTGAGTGTTTGAGCTCACCCCTTTATTATGTTTCATTTTCTCAGGGCAAGAAGAATTCTATTATGAATGTCACCCTGAAATAAACTAGGAGTTATGGAATTTGTCTAAGAAGTTTCAATGTTTTTTTTTCATTTCAAGTTGAAATGACGAACTTATATATGTATCTTTTTTCCAATAATAATAAACTACTCAGCCCTTTGGGATTCATATTCACTCTTTCTATGCCAATGTAATCAAAAAAATTCCCTGGCTCCGGGAAACTGGGGTCAGGTACTTTCAGTTGGTATTAGAGGATGTTTAGTAGAATACATGGAAACTAGATTTAGAAAATGTAGAATAAGGGAAGAGTCACTAATTTAGTCTTTGAGGTTATACATAAAGTAACTTCATGGAAGTTTGTTTAGTAATAGATTATGTGGATCTTTCAAGAAATACATCCCTATCTAGATACGAGCAGGTAGAGGCGGCACTGGCACAGATGTATCTGGAGGTAAAACCCGAAAACACTGCTTTGAGCTAGACTCGAATGGGAACTTAGGCACGACAACGGGACTTTCTGAACTCCTGGTTATGACACTTCCGGGGGATATGATTAGGATTATTCAAATTTTCTTTACAATCCATTATGAAGGATTGAAATGTAAAATATTCCTCAATGAACCCATATTTGTGAATTTGGGATTATCCATTCATAGTATATCAATTTTTTCTATGTATTTTGTTAGGTTAAGATTGTACATTATGATTCATAACCTAATATATCGTATGCCATTATCTTGAGATGGCACCAAGTGGAAGGAATGGAAACCACACGAACACACATGTCCCCTGTAGGAATTTTCCTCTGATGCATGATAATGATGTTGGATCTGGTGTTGTGACTGGTGCTAAGCAACTCATAAATAAATTGGGAAAACTTACTCAGGTTATGAATAATAACCTTAACCGTATGGAGCATCTGGATCCACCACGTGGATGAGCTATGCTATATGGCTTTATGGGAAAATTGCCTCTATCATTAAACGGGACTACAAACCCGTTTGTATCAAAGCAGTGGATATGTTCCCTTGAGAAGATTTTTCTCACTTTTGGATGTAATGAAAGAGATAAGGTTGTCCTAGAAGTATATCATCTATCGGGATATGCGGATCTGTGGTGTTTATTAACCCAAAACACAAAAGAGGAGGAAGAGATATAAGATATATAGTTGAGGGTTCTTAAGGAAATATTCTTGGAAAAATACTTCCCTCGTGAGCGCCGAGCAGATATGGAGAGAAAATTCATGAATCTGTGGTAGAAGTAAGATGAGAATGTTGCAAGATTCGAAGCTAACCTCACAGTATTAGAAATACATGTTGTGGACTACATATGAAATCCAAGGAGAACAATTGATCAATTTTTTATAGACTAAATCCATTCCTCTGGCGGGCACTGGTCTCCCGTTTTTTTCATCATATGAGGATATAGTTTCATGTTCTATCAAGATAGAAAAATGATTCCCTATGTCTAATGACTTTAAGGGAATGCAAGAAAAGAAGAGGACGGTTGAAAACCCTGGGAAATGTAAAAAGGAAATGGGGAAGAATGGGAGAGTTGAATTTCCACCTTGTGAGAATTGTGGAAGAAAATGCCCTGGTGCATGCTTAAAAAGAAAAGAAGTATGCTACAAATGTGGTCAGAAAGGACATCTTTCTGGTGATTGCAAAGGGAAGAAGGAAGCCAATGATGTTCAATTCTATAATTTTCAGGAGATGGGACACTATGAAAATTATTTTCCAAAGCTTCAAGGAAATATGCAACAGAAAAGTCCAAGGGATTAGGAACAAGCTTATGCAATCACAACTGTAGAGGATGAAGTTTCTAATGACTTGGTGGCAGGTAATTTAATCATTTCCTAAAATTTAGCCCATACTTTATTTGATTCTGAATCATCTAATTCATTTATATCTTCCCAGTTTTCCATGAAAATTTGATATGTTCAATTTTATTTAATAATAGAGTTATCAGTCAAAACACCTAGTAGATGTATCATTGCTACAAAGGAAAGTAGATTTTTTACCCCTCTAGACACCAAAATATGCAATAGTTTCTAACATTATAACCATACCAATATATGAATATGATATAATTATCTATATGGATTGGCTGTCAAATTATGATGCGAAGATTTATTAAAAGAAGAAGGAAGTTACAATTTTAAAAAATTGTGTAGAATCCCTTGTCTTTAGGGAGGAAACATTACCACCTGATTCATAGGTAGAACCACCCCTAGTAGCTCTACAGAATAAAATACTTGGAGAGTAAGATAAACCAATATCTATGGGTGAGGAAAGAAATCATCAAATTGAATATTTGCACATTGTCAAAGAGTACATTGATGTATTTCCAAAAGATTTACCTGGACATCCTCTGGAGCGGGAAATTGAGTTCTTTATTGATTTAATTCATGATGCAAGACCTATAATAAAGAGTCATTATATAATGGCCACTGTGGAATTAGTATAGCTAATGAAACAAAAAGAGGATTTGAGTGAAAAATGATTTATTTGACCTAGTGTTTCCCTATAGAGATCCCATTTCTTCTTTGTCAATAAGAAAGACAGATCCATGAGGATTTTCATTGATTACAGGGAAATCAATTCTTTACAATAAAAAATAACTATCCCCTTCCATATATTTATGATTTATTTGACTATCTTTATGGAGCTCAATACTTTTCGAAGATTGATCTTCAATAAGAATATCATCAGTTGTGTGTGAGGAAGGATGATATTCCAAAGACAACATTTCAGACCAGGTATGGGCATTATGAGTTTAAAGTGATGCCTTTTGGACTGAAAAATGCACCCTATAATTTCAAGGATTTAACGAATAGATTTTCCAAGGAATATCTTGATAACATTGTTCTGGTATTCATCGATGATATCCTCATATACTCAAAATGCTTTGAAGACCATGAGAATAACATACAGGTTATTCTGAGAAATCATAGAATAAATAATTTATATGGGAAGTTTAGAATGTGTAAATTCTGGCTTCAATCAGTATTTTTTTTGCCATATTGTCTCTAGAGATGTAATCATAGTTGATCCAGTGAAGAAAAAGGCAATCTATGATAGTCCCACACCAACAAACATAACCGAGGTATGTAGTTTTATTAGATTAGCAGGTTATTATCGGCGTTTCATTCAGAATTTTGCCCGAAAGGCTAACCTGCTAACCAAGCTCACATGTAACGGAGTAATGTTTGTGTGGACAAAAGAATGTATAGAATTTTTTGATGATTTGAAAAGAATATTGGTCAATGCTTCAATTTTGGCTCTTCCAACTGGGAGTGATGGATTTGAAATATAAAATGATGCATCAAAAAATGGATTGGGTTGCATCCTTATGAAAAATGATAATTTTATTTCTTATGCATCAAGACAGTTGAATACTCATGAATAAAATTACCCAACTCATGATCTTGAGTAAGTAGCTGTAATATTTGCTCTGAAAATATGGAGGCATTATCTCTACGGAGAGAGATGAGAGATTTATACGGACCACAATATTTTGAAATATATTTTTACATAAAAAGAACTCATCACGAGGAAAAAAATATTGCTCGAGTTATCAAAGATTACGATTGTTCAATACACTACCACCCAAGAATGGTGAATAATGTGGCAGATGCATTACGACTGAATGTTCATGGACTTTTGACTCAAATGAGGATTTAAAGAGATCATATGTGCATGGATATACTAAACATGGATATGGGAATTGTTAAGGAAGGGGAAACATCACTCCTCTTTCAAATTATTGCAAAACCATCTTTACTATAAAATATAAAAATTGCTCAATCTGATGATGAGAATCTACACAGGAAAATTAATGCAGTCAAGGATGGGAGACTGGCTGACTTCATGTATGAAGATGGAGTTCTGATGTTTGGGAAGAGGTTAAGCGTTCCATAAGTATCTGAGCTAAAAGGTAACAATTAGACTATTATCATAGCTCAAATTTCTCTATACACCTAGGAAACACCATGATGTATAGAGATATGATGGAACATTTTTGGTGGTAAAACATAAAGAGGGAGATTTCTGATTACGTTTCGAGATGTTTATTTTGTCAACATGTTAAGGAAGGAAGACAACATCCTGGTGGAGTCATGCAACCACTTCCTATATTTATGTGTAAATTGGATGATATTACAATGGACATTGTCATGGAGCTACCAAAGACTCCAATAAAGAATGATACGATATCGGTCATTGTTGACCATCTTACAAAATCTGCACATTTTCGTTCTATAAGGGATGATTTACCACATGAACTTTTAGCAAGAATATATATTAATTATGTTGTAAGACTTCATGGTGTACCCTTAGCAATTGTTTCTTATCGCAATCCCCATTTTACATCAATTATTCTGGGAGAGTCTTAAGAAGTCCATAGATACTGATCATTGTTTGAGCACTACCAACCACCCACAAACTAGTGGACAATTAGAGCGGACTATTCAAACATTGGAAGACATGTTGAGGTCTTGTTCACATGATTTTAAAGGCACGTGGGATCAGTATTTACCTCTCATGAAATTTTCCTACAATAATAGATTTCATTCATGTATTAAGGTTGCACCTTACAAAGCATTATATGGGAGGATATTTCATACACCAACTTGCTCAGATGATGTTTGTGAAAGAAAGCTCGTGGACCTAGAACATGTTAAAGAAACAATAGATAAGGTGAATATTATCTAGAACCATATCAATATAGATCAAAGTAGGAAAAATTGTTATGCTGATATCCGAAGGGATGACTTGGAATTTCAAGAAGGTGATCATGTTTTCTTAAAGGTGTCTCTATGGAAGGGTATTATAGGATTCAGTAAGAAGGTAAAATTCAGTCCCAGGTACATCAGACCTTTTGAAAATCTGGACCGAATTGGAACCATAGCATAACGTTTTGAAATTCTGCCAAGTCTATCCAAGGAATATAGTGTCTTCCACATGTCAATTTTATGAAAGTACATGCCAGACCCAACAAATGTACTCACTTATGAAGAAGTGGAACCTTAGCCCAATCTGTCTTACTGTGAAGAGTCTATCATGTTTCTTGATACATGAGAACAAGTATTGAGAAGTTAGACAACTCGTCTAGTAAAGGTTATATGGAGGAACCATAAGATGGAGGAAGAAACATGGGATCCTGAGGATCTTATGTTAAAGAAATACCCGAGTCTTTTTAGGTAATATTTTATGAATTTCAAGGAAGAAATTTTTGTAAGTAGGGGAGAATGTTACATCCCAAGTTTTTGAAGATAATTATAGAATGAAATTTTATTATCTAGCCATTAAACACAACATTTACACTTCTATGAATTAAATTTCGAAAAATGTTCATCTAGAGTTGCATTCAGTAAGTCATTGGGAGTCTTGTAGAACAAACATTATTGTTTGTGAATAGTAACATACCCTTATGGAGTTATTTGGATGATGAATTTTTGTTTTTCAATTTATTCTTCATTACTGGTAATGAAAAAATATTCATGGTTGATCCAGACTATATTATATGTGTTATAACATAATTAATATCCAGGAACTAGAATATGTACATATAAATAAGTTATATGACAAAACTATTTCGTAATATTCCAAATATAGCCGTATAATCGAAGTGGTTGTCATCAAATGATTTATCCTCATTCCATGTAACCAAATGATAGAAATGACCATTATAAATTATTTATTTTCATTAGTAATATATAATTCCAATTTTGGAGATTTATAATCATTCAACATGAACTTGATTACATAATAAGAAGTGAACCGAATATGAAAATACTGTAAACGAACACTCCAGAAAAACGAAATTCAATACAATAACTTATCAATAATGACAAAAATAAACTAACCTGAATAATGGTAAACTATATTCATGTCTAATAGGTTCTAAAATATGTTATTAAAAAGTATAGTTACATATTCCGGGAGTTTATGTACAAGAGAAGAACATGATTGGAGTTAAGGTAAGGGTTTTCCACCCGAACATCAATTTTCATTCTGGTTACTTTTATTGTCTATTTTCCTCAATGAAATTCTTATGTATTATTATGTACTCCTCATAAATTCTGTGTGAGTATTATATAAATGTACACCAACCTGAATCCTTCCCTATTTTCTACATAGTTACGGGTTTTAAAATAATCTCTCATAACTGTTTCCAAAAATACAAGCCCGATACAAGGGAATTTCTCAAATTCAAATCTATTTTCATGGGAAAGATATAATCTATTTTTGGAAAAAATTATCCTTCTAAAAAATTAATTTTACCATTAAATAAAATATTACTTTACTTTTGGTTTTATACAAATATTTTTCCAAAATAACTCTTCTTTTCAAAATAAAAGAGTATTTATCACAAGAATTACATACCGATTTTATAAGATTATTCTCATTTGATTCAAAACTCTTGTTGATTCTTACATGTTGTTGGGGTTAATTATTTATGATGTCAAATAACATATTTTATTGAATGGTTTATGAATAACTTTATTGTGGATGATCTATCTTAAAACCAATCAACATATTACTCAGAATGGTTAGTGTTTTATGTTTAATGATTGGAGAAAGCTAGTAACATTTCATATAATAGTTTCTGTATGAATGTATATGTTGTTTATGTTGATCCACACTCATATGAGGAATGAATCAGACTTATTATTTGATGTTTAGAGCCCTCTATATCCTCTCAACGCATCGGTAGGTATCATGAGAAAACTAGACGTGGAATTGGGCGAGGCCATTCCCTTTGTGATACAGATTTTGGTTGAGGCCTTAATCATTAGGCGTCTTGGCCAAGGCCATGACAAAATATTTCAGAATGTCCGGCATATTCACTTCCCTCATTGTGAAGCAATTAATTGAAATTTCATGTGGTTATTCAACTAGTATAATACCCATGATTATGTTTTATTATGGAATTATTTACTGAACTCATATTCTTGCCATAATTTGTTCAAGTTTTTTATTAAATACATGTGTTTTAAATTATTAACCATGTCTAATGATTATATTATCTTCCACAGTACTGATTACCCTTACTGAGAGTTTTATCTCACCCCTTTATTATGTTTCATTTTCTCTGGGAAAGAAGAATTCTATTATGAATGACATGCTGAAATAACATAGGAGTTATGGAAGTTGTCTAAGGAGTTTCTATGTTGTTTTTCATTTCATGATGTAATGATGAACTTATGGATGTATCTTTTTTACATTAATACTAAACTACTTGGTCCTCTGGGATTTATATTCCTTTTTTGTATGCCAATGTAATCAAATAAGCCACCGGGTCCGGGCAACTGGGGTCGGGTTCTTACGCCTCTCCTCCACTATAAATTCCACCCCTCACCACCCCTTATCCTCACACATTCTATGCCTCGATCCCTATCAAATTTCAGACCAATAATTTTCTTAAGTACCTCCCCCACCTATTTTATTATTATATCTCAAAATGTGACCAAACCCAACCACCTTAATGAGGTTTTCAAGGCAGTGAATTCAAAAGCTAAAAATGATCTTTCTTTTCTTTTTTATTCTTTTCAATTTATGTTATTTTCATTTCCATCCCTTCAATTCATTATAAAAAAATAATTTAAAACTCTTGTATAATTTATATAATTTCATTCTATCAGATTTGTGGAATATCCATCATCAACCTTTTTTTCTCTCTCTATTTTATTATATAAATTAAAACATCACTCGTGGCATATCAATTAACCGACATCATGGATGATGAATTTTTATTTTCCATTATCACCACAAATAGTGGTAATAAATCCATATTTTTAATTAAACTATAATTTATTATACATATTATTTATTATTTATTATTCTATAACTAGTATATATACATGAAATTAATTAATAAGACAAAACTATGTCTTAACGATCATAAAAAACATTATTATATAAATGGTTATCATTATTGTTCAATATAAAAAATCAACCTTGTGTATTAAACAAAATAATATACAAGACAATTACATGTTATATATATTAATTAGTAAAATAAAATTTCAACTCTATTTAATTATACCCTTTTCATTAAATACATTTTTTATAAACATGCTAACCGATTATGAAAAACCAGAAAACGAATGATCCTGACCGACGACATTAAACTCTATAACCATATATAAGAACATAAATGAACTAAATAAAACAATGATTAATCAAATAAATTTATAAAATGTTTTCAAATAATTAATTAATGGATTTAATTTTATTATCTAGGAAATTAATGTCAGGTGCATAACACATTCAGACATAAGCTAAGGGTTTATTCCCAAATATTCATTTTTATTTTTTTATCCTCTTATACACAAAATTAATTAATATTTCTTTCAATAATTTATTCTAAATTCTGATTACATGTCCCACAATAATTTATTCTTATGGGTTCATCTTTTTCTGTGTAAAATAATTCTTTTAAAAATTTACCTTTTAAATTCATCTCGATATTCAAGACCCAATAAAGGGAACACCTATATTTCATACCGATTTTATATTGACCTCGCTAATATGATTTAAGTAAATTTTTTTTAATAAAATCACTAATTTGTCATGAAAAAAAATATTTTTTGTTTTATTTTATTATAAAATCATTCCTCACAAATAAAATTGATTTTTACAAAAGAACACTTCTTCGGAATGTATAAGATTTATTTCTCTCAAGAATACCATGATGGTTTTATTAGATTATTTTCATCCATTTCAACATATTTTTTTGAATTTTTTTGACATATTTTGATTATCATATATAATATTTTATTAAATTTTTTATTATCAGCTTACTATGGATGAGATATCTTTATACTATTCACTATACTACTCAAAATGGTTAATTATTATGATTATAGATTGGGAAATGTTATTTACATATCTTATGTATGTTTTTTCTATTTAATCACAATTATATGATGAATTTATTAGACTCAGTAAGTAATGGGCGGGGCCTACTATATCCCCTTGATGAATTTGTCTGTCTCATGAGAGAAAAATGATATATACATGGTTGTGGACTTTCCCATTTTCAGATATTGTTTTAGCTGAGGCCTTATCTATTTATTTTCAGAAGTCTTGTATGAGGACTTAAGTATTTTTGTGATTTACAACCTATGACATCCCGCATAATGAAATTTTTAATTTATAAATCATGTTTTTATTGTAATATTATAATAACCATTGTTATGTTTCATGTGATTATTTATATGGTATTATTAATTCCGATTTTACTATTGTAATATAATGCTTAAGATTATATTTTAATGGCATGTTTTTTAGTTATTCACAATTACTTATTATTTATATTAGCTTCCAATTTATTACATACCATTACTGAGAACATAATCTCACCCCTTTCTTATGTTTTTTATTTACCAGGATGTGTAGATGTATATTACAAATGACCTACATAGATAATTTAGGAGTTATGGATGTTCTTAATTGATTTCCTATGTTTTATTTCATTTTTAGGTGTAAAGTAATAATTATATTTGAAATTTGTTTTCCAAAAACATGAAATCTAATTGTTCCATTTTGTGTGTGACATCTTTATTTATTATACCTATCTAATGAAGCATTGCACCAGCTTTAGGAAACTTTTTCAGGGTCATTAAAATTGGTATCAAATGATTTTTTTTAGAAACCATTGAAATTATATTTATAATAAATTTATTATGGAACCTAAAACTAAAATTGAATATCATGATAATAATATAATGTCATCCAAAATTATTAGTATATTAGAGATTTTGTGGGTCTTTTGAAAAATTTTTCCTTGTTGGGATGCTTTGTGAGGACTAAGTTGTAGAATAGATGTAACTATGGGTAATAACTCTAGCATGGTATCATGGGTCTTATAAGAGGTAACCTGGTATATGATAATGGGCCTTACTACCTTTATGGTTTGACACACCCATTTTATGTCCTCCGAATAATTCATTTATTCATTACAATCCATTATGGAGGATTAAAATACATAACCTATGCTAAATATAACGTATTTTTGATTGAAAATATGGTATCATGATATTTCATAAATGATTGTATATTTTTTTACTAAGACTATTTCAACTTACACTATGATTTCATTTTTTGTTTACAGATGTAACTCGAGGGAATAATGATAATATTGAACATTATGGAAAAATTGGTGTCGAGGATCAAATAAATGTGGTACTTGCATGATTTGAAGATATTTTACTCATTCCAAAAAAATTCTCTCGAAATATGACTAACAAAATTTATCTTAAGTAACTCCCAGACTTACTTAATAAGAGAATAATGTAGTTTTTTAAGAGCACTAGTGGTGGAGATCGAGGAGAAAGGAAGGATTGTTTTTCATCATGACCAAAATTGTGATAGATATATCTAGGAATGTAATTTAAGGGAATGTGAATATAATTTATGTGTGGGAAATAAGGACATAATGAAAATAATTGTTTAGGAAAAATTGAAGAATATGATGGAAGGAAGTAAAACTCATCTAGGCCATCCATTTATTGTTAATTTCCATAAATTTGGGTGCATTAAAATCCCCCGAGTCAATTGTCGTTTTTTATGATAAACTCTAGGCCGATGAAGTATCTATATGTAAATAAATAAATGAAATATATATATTTTTGGGGTTTTATTAGAAAGACTATTTAGCGGGATATTTAGTGATTGAGATTATTCTAAGTAATTACATCATATTTCTTTTGGAAGATATATTAATATGGTTTTAGGAAAAGAAATACCCATAGGATATGCTACAACCAATTACTTTTGATAATTCCACATAGTTTAAACCTAATATAGAAGGGTGAAAAGGCAGAAACACTTACCACTATCCAAGGTGAATTCCTTGTCAGCATGAAATGTTTTATAGTTATACTATCTAATGGGTAATAGTTATTTTGGATTTTATGGATGTTTTTTTTATAAAATAGATGACTATGGAAATGGAAAATGATTTGGTAATTAGTTTATTAATTTCATTTCAGATGATGTTTGATATTTTGGGAATCCAATAAGAATAAGGTAATAATACTACTTTAATAAATAAAGGATGAATTTTATATTGGATTCGAATATGATTTAATTGTAGAAATATTGTTATTTAGGTTATCTATTGAAATGATTATAATATATCAAAGATTATTATATTTAGTAAAATAGATTTTTTGGTATGAAACATTATTAATGATTGATGTTATTCAGAAGAATAAGTGATCATATCCTTCTTACTATTGGTTTTCACCCATAGTCAGAATTTTTTTTAACAAAAATGATTTTTTGGAAAAATGAACTATGTCAAACATTAGGTATTACTATTGAATTTTGGATAATAATTTTTTTTTCATCATATAAATGTTTATTTGTTTTCCGTAAATGAATTATCTCATCAAAATAATATCAGTTTTAGTTAATGTATAGCTAAACGAGAATAGATAAATCAAAATTTATGGATTTATTTATCCCTAGAAGTGGATTCTAATTATTCAAGTATGAGAAATCCATCTTCAGCATTCAATTATAGGTATAAGAAATGATGTAAAAATATATCTATGCACAACCATATGATGAGATTATTCTCATGAAAGGGCATGTAATCAAGTAATATTAACTTCTCAAGTGCATGACTAGATAATAATGATATCTCACAACTCTATGAAAATTATATTAAATGATAACATTATCTGGTAACATTCTTTTCCAAGAGATCATTTTCCTTATAAATGAATAAAAAGAATTATTTTTAATGATTTTTATCATTATAATGACAGTGTACACAATCATTTTCCATTAGAACACAAGGGTTACATATCTCTTTAAACCCCATGTTATCAATTCCCACAAATTTTATCCTATATAAAATTCTAAATTTGTGTTGGATTTATCATTTCCATTTCCGTCTTATTAAGAGGATGTTTTTGTAACCCTATTTCTTATGTGAGTTTCCTAAAAAGGATATTCAAACTAGAAATATCATATTCTAAAGAACAATTTGAAAATGTGAGGACTCAATATATTGAAAGAGGGTAGAAAGTAACACCCCAAGATTCTATGGTATGCATATGTTTAAATTTATCTTATTAAGTTGTTTAAGATATTAACAAGAGATTAAATATTATTTTTTATTTATCTCCTAGATGTTATAAATAGTGGGAATGAATGATACTAAAAAAAACAATTTACATAAATATTACTCATATTTATAAAATCAATCCATTCATTACTAATTAATTCTAAATGACAACTAATTGATCCTAAATGAGGTATTTTATAAAACAAATCTCCCATAATAACATTTTATATTATAAAAATAAATTAATCACTATTAGTGAACAATATTATGGAAAATTATATATATTTGATAAAATTTAATAATATTCATCAAAAATGATTTCAGACACATAATATTAGAATAAAACCAATTTCCCCTATAAAATAACAATATTTTTTTAAAAAAATAGTTTTACAACCTTTTAAAAGAAAAATTATTTAAAATATAAATATTTAGTCATTTAAAAATTATGCTTTTCCAAAATAAAAATTAATATTTGTATATTATTATCAAAATTTACTTTGGTTAAATGTTTGATGTTTTTATGATAATTTATATTTTCTATGATTTGTAATATGACTATAGGAATAATAATTTGACCATTAGGAATAGTTATTACTCCATTAGAAATGTAAAATAACCTATTAAAGTATATATAGAATTTATTTATCTTATAAATTAAAATATTTTATATTTATATGATAGTATAAGAATGTTAATATTAAAAAAACATAATTATTTTTATTTTTTGAAGTCATAAATATTTGTTCACAATTTTATAAATAATAGATGGATTTATAAGAAAATATATTCTATTAAAATATTAACAAAAATGATTAATTTTTTTCCTTATGATCACATGATAATTTTATATGATATTAAATAATGTTTTAAAGTGTTATAATAGTCAGTTATAATTTTAAAATTGGTATTCATCGACTAAATCATGATTTTATTAAGAATTTAAATATCTCACACATAAAAACATAGTTTTATAAAAATGATCATTTTAAAATTATGTACATAAAAAAATAGTTTCTGTGAATTGATTTGATATTTCTAAAATATTTTAATTTTTAGATAATAGTCAAATACCAAAATATACGCTATATATACATTATAAGGGAAATACAATATTACATGAATTATGTCTGATTTAGTAAAATTTTATTATAACAAATTCCCTATTTATAATAATTAGTCACCAAAATCCAAAATATTCATGGTGTTGAGCCAAAATGAAAAAAAATAAAAAAACAATAGTCAAAATACACCCCTCTTCTATACTATAAATACCACAACTCACCACCCCTTCCCCTCACAACATAAAAACAATAAAACCATTCAAATATCAACCATATCCTTTAAAAAAAGTATAAATTACTTTTATTACATGTAAAGAAAAAATCTAATCAAATTAAGTTGGTTCACAATTAGCCGAATTCCAGAGAGAAAAATACACTTTCATTTGTTCTATTTTCATTTCAAATAATTTAATATCCTTATCGTTCCCTCACCAACCCTGTCCAAACTGACATGATAACAACATTGTCATATCAGTACTATAATTATATTTTTAATTGAATATACATCATAACACTCTATTTACACTCTCTTTTATACTATAAATAAAAACATCACTAGTTGTGTGTCAATTTACCAATATCATGAATGATGAAATTTCATTTCGCATGAACGCATTAAATTCATGACCTGAAAACATAATTCTGATTAAAAAGAACATTATTATTTATATTATAAGTTATTTAGTTTTATGAAATAGGTATATATACATAAAAATATTTGATAATAATTAAAAAAATTTGTGGTAATCAAAAAATTACCAAGATGAATTAAATGATTTTCATTAAAGTTATATGCAATATATCATCCTCATATCTACAAAAAATAAAAATATATAATTCCATTAAATATTATATATATTTATTAATAACATATAATTCTAATTATTTATAACAATATACATTTTATATAATCTTTTTTATTTATAAGTAAACAAACCGATCATGAAAACCATGTAAACAAATGCTCCTAAACGATGAAATTAAACACTATCACCTATCAATAAATCCATAAATGATATTAACAGAAATATAATAAATAAAATGAATATATAAATGGTTATTAATCAATTTATTAATATATTTATATTTATTATATAGGAAATTAAGGTCTATTGAAGAACACATTCGTACATAAGGTACTCATTTCTTCTTGAACCTCCATTTTAAATATGATTTTTCTTCTCCATCAATAAAAAAAATTAATTATTAATTTAACTTATATAATTTTTAAAAATTATCATTATAATTTTAAAACTGATTTATTCTTATCAATTTATATTTCTATTGTGGAAAATATAGGTTTTACCAGATCCCCTTCTATGTTCATCCCGATATACCAGCCTGAATAATGACAATGGCTCAATTTCTTACCATTTTTAATGAGTCGATGATAATATTTTTTAGGACCCCATTGTTTTATTAAACTATTCTATTTTAACAAGAAACTATATTTATTCATGTTTATTATACAAGAAGTGATGAAAAATAAAAATGTTTTTTCCAAAAAAATTCTTCTTTTAGATGTAAAAGGGTAATTTCACTCATGAATTCCTCAATAGTATTTGAGATTATTTTAATAAATTTAATTCCCTATATTTAATATTAATGATCTCTTATGATTATTCTATACTATATTTTGTTAAATGGATTATGATCAATTTTACTATGCAATTTTTACCTTGATACCATTCACCATACTACACAGAATGGTTTGTGATTATATTTAAATGTTTGGGAATGTTATTTACTTCACATTTGTATATGTCTTTATTTTTTAACTGCATTATTTTGAGTAATAAATTTTAAATATTAAGTTATTGGTGGGCCCCAATATACCCATAAATTCATAGGTGGGTCTCATGATTGGAAATAGATATGGACTTGAATGAGGCCTACAAAATTTTCAGATATGGTTTTGGCTGAGGATATAAAAATTTATTTTCAGAAGTCTCGGTTTTTGAAATCGATTGAATATATCTGATTTCCGACATATTCATTCAGTAGTTATTCTATTACTAAATTTAAAGCCATGATATTATTTAACTATTATAATATCCATTGTTATGTTTTATGTGATTATGTATATTGAATTATTTTTGTAGAGTTTATTCATTTCATATTACGCTCAATATTATGTTTAAATGGAGTCTGTTTTTATTCCTTCACAATTACATATTTTTTATAATAGCTTTTTCTTTATTACATAACCTTACTAGGCATATGATCTCACCCATTTCTTATGATGTATTTTCCCCATAATGTGATGATGTATTTTATGAATTACATGCAAGGATAATCTAGGAGTTATTGTTGTTTCCAATGTAGTTTCTATATTGTTTTTGATTCAAATTTATAATGTAATAATTCAATTTCAATCAGATTTTCAAATACTTGTAAACTATTTTTTCCTTCAGGATGTAAAATCATTGTTTATTATACCTATCTAATATTGTAAGGCACTGGATCCAAGAAACTATGATTGAGGACTTTACACATGCCTATATGAAAATGGGAAAACATAACCATGGGATTTGTCACTATTTACCTAATGTCATCATGAGTAAGTAATTCTATATTGTTTGTGGTGTATCCATTTACAAATTATTCTTAATACATTAGAATTCATGTGGAATTCTTACTTAATCAACATTCTAGGATATATATTAGAGAAGTATTGAGGAGTCATGGAACACCCTTATTTATTTTATTTCGTTAAGATCCATGATTTACGTTCATTTTCTAACAAAGTATCTAACAGGAACTAAATATTTAGTTTAATGTCATAATGGTTTACTACCGTCAAAATGATGTGTAGTCTGTGGGGACTACCCAGAAAATCGATGAGATGTTGATGGAATTCATAATGGACTTAAAAAGAATATGGAATCAAAATATTCATTTATTTGATATCACATTCTATAATATTTCCCACTAATGAATTCAAATGTCTCCCTATAAAGACCATTAGGTTAAGTGGGGTAGAACGCCTACTAGCTAAGAAGAAATTGGCAATCATGGAATGATGGGTCTTGAAATGGTGGTTGAAATGACATTAATGGTCAATACCCTTAATAAGCACATTATGAATGTGTATAGTTGACCTAAGAGCTATATTGATAATTATATAGGAGTATTATTGTTTGAGGTGGGAGATAATGAATTACTCATCTATTCTCTATGGATTAATGACATGATATTTCAGAGGAAATGAAAGCTTCATCTAAGATACATCAGTACATTTAAGATGCAAAATCACATTCATGTGGTGGCCAGTAGATTATCACTCCCACCAAACCTACTAATGTATACGAATACTTCTATATATCTCTCTTTGGTATGTACATATCATACCTCTTACATATATCAAATCCCTAGGTGGTGCTATTGGAGAAATAGCATTCATCTCAGATCACACATGGGATGATCATAAATCATAGAGACAATATTCCATAAAATAAGACATTGTGCATGGTCAAAGATCTATGGAGAAACCAAATGATTTAAAAAGTTTCATGGGAAACTGAGAAGTGAATGAATATAATTACTTTCATTTGTTTAAATGATTGAAATGAAAATTTTCCAGGTGATATTTTGGAAGGGGGATATTGTAATGGAATAAACTATTAGAAATCAAATTCCCCTTATGGTATGATTAAATGTCATATTATGTATTATGGTTATACAAAAAATAGGAACATCACTGGTTTTTCTCTATCCTTAAATACTATTAAGAATCATAACCTTTGAAAATATAGCCACTATAAGCGTTCATATGATTAGTATAAATATAGAGTTTTGATCAATCCAGTTGACACCGATAAATGAAGTGATGACCTCGACCGGTAGGATGGTTCCCAATGAATCCCATTTATTTAATATATACAGGAACAAAACATTACATAAAGTTTCCCTTGACCATTCACAATATGTGTTCTAACAACTAATGGATGAGTGAAACCTTTTAATAGAGAATTTCATGAAAATAGAGATCACATCCAAAAAAAATGTTTGATGAACAACCACATAAAGGTATCACAATCATGCACATGAACCTTAGGGTCATTTCTGGTGTATTAAATGTATATGTATGAAAGACCTAATATTGTGAATATGTATATTTTAAAGAATAGTTATTGTGTTTTCATCTAATTATTTTTACTTTATAAATGATTTTTATTTTTATATGATAAAACTAAAATTTTATTTTCGGGTGATACAAAATTTCAAATAAGGTATTTATTTTAAAAAATTAATATATTTTATAAAAAAAATATATTTTAATAAAATATTATTATTAAATAATTATTACTAAATTTAAAATTAAAATATAATTCTTATGATATCAAATATATGTTGTACAAGGTTTCGAAATCTATCATTAAAAAAACCCATCATTTAACAATAAATTATCATTTTGGTTGAATATAAAAAAAATATTTAGAAAATTTTAATTATAATATGAATATTAATTTTTGAATCATCACATCAAAATTTTCTAATTTATAATTTTCCATATTTTTTGAGAGAGTAAAATGTTTCAGTGGAAAATAAATTCCATAAAAATATACCGTCTGTATTATGACATCATAATAAACCAAATGTAGGGTAATAAATGATATAAAACATAACAAAACCCAATATATGTATCCCCTTTAAATTGATTTGTTTTTTTGGATATTAAATTAATTTTATAATGAATTTATGATTATATTAAAACCTATATAATATTTGATGTTTTTAAAATCATTTCATTAAGAACATGACTCAATTGCATATCACCAAGTGTAATATTTTATTTATTAAAACCCCATTCGTTATAATATAATAGTAACCACTCATCGTTGGTATAAACCATTGTAATGGCCCAGGTTTTTGGGGTCTATTACTTGGTAAAAATCTGATGTTGAGGTGTTCAGGGTGGTCTGGAAGGCAATCCCCGCTTCTCGGTAACTCCTAGCGGTAGCCCCGACCTACCGGTAGACCTAGCTTACCAGTGACCTTGGGGCACCAGTGGCCCTCAGCTACTGGTAGCTCTAGGCTACCGGTATCTATAGGCTACCAGCATGTCTAGGCTACCGATAGATCTCACCTACCAATAGATCTTAGGTACTGGTAGTTGTTGCCAACCGATAGCTCTCAGCTACCGGTGGATGTTGCCAACCGGTAGCTCTCAGCTACTGGTTGCTCTCGCCTACCCCTACAGGTTTTTCAGTCGAGCCTCATTTTATTTTTGCGCTAATTGGTTTTTAAACAATTTCTTGACCCCGTTTTAAATCCCATTAATTCCCATTATTGTCATTTAATTAAATGATTGGTGAGGTACCCCTTAAATGGAAAACCATGAGGCGTGCGTCGGATTAAACCGCCCTGAAAGGCGTGGACCTTTACGTAGCATATGGGGTGTATTAGCTGTGTGGTAAACCCATGATCCTGCTCCTTACGTGGTTTTGAGTCTTTTTCTCTGTATCTTAACCGTCCGGGGCGTGCTGTATCTTAGCCCATGTCAGCCATTATAACCTAATAGCTTCTCTCTACGTTTCTTTTTCTCGATCACCCTGTCGTCGGAGTACCCGTCCTCCCAACGAGTTGTAACCCATCGATGTTTTCCTTGATCTTGTTTTGTGGAGCTCTTGCTACTCGTATGGGGACTTAACATTGATCCATGATCATTCATGTATGGGTTTCACCTTCGTCTCTCTATTCCGTGTATCTTGTGGGGTGGGTATGCTACTTCTTTTGTAGAATTGGATAAACCAAACTTTAATGAAGATAATAAAAATAATCTAAATAATGGAGGGGAGGGGTGTGATCGATGATGTTGCTCTGTTCTTCTCCTCTTTCATGATAATTGATTTCTAAATTGTGTGGGATTACGCCTACTAAAAATCATGGTCGTTGGTGGTCTTTCTCTGTGAACTAATAAACCCTTACCCCTTGTGATGTTTAAATGGCGTGTATTTTGGTTGTTAACCTTTTGTTGTGTAAAATAAATTGGTTACTTACATATATTAGGCTAAATAGATTGGAACCACCATGATAAACAACTTTTTTATGATAACCCCAGTTTAAGCCCAATGGAATTGAAATCATGGTGTGTGTTAAATCTTTTAAATCTGAAAATACCTGTTGAGTCTTCCTTGTGTTGGTAGTATTGGTTAGGTTTTTTCATCCACGGTTGGATAGGGGCATAGATTGTTTTGGTGATGTGGGTGAGGATGGGATCCTGTGTTTATATCATGAATTGGGGTGGGATCCTCTATTGTTGAGAAACTATTGGCTCTTGGATTTTGGGGACATGGGGCTGTATCTTGGGGTTTTCATTGGTTCTAGTAATTCAAGTGATCTCCCTTATCCCCTTCTTGTTGTGTTTTTACAAGAGAACCGGGTGTGAATTTTTAAATTGTTGTTGGGTGTACTCTTTCCTTGGCTTGTGCTTATGCTTACTAGATGGACAAGTAGGTGCAGAAAATTATTTAAACATTATTACTGAACATGAAAGCAAAGATGGAAAAAATAGGGATTTGGTTAGATGTGTGTTATGACTAGGTAATGAGTGTTATTCTCTTCTCTTATTAATGAATAGTAAGGATAGTGTTCTTTAGGCTGGCTGAAGAAAAACTTAGATTGGGTGAGTGATTGTTACCTATACATATACTTGTAGTTTTTGTGTTTCTTATTCGGGCCTCACCCAAGTTGAGAACCTTGTGACGAATACCCCCATTTCATTGGTGAGGGTGTTTTTTCCAACACTTCTATTAGTGGTTGGTTATTATCTCATTTCTAATCCATTTCCTGGACATCCCTAGTATCTTCGGGCAGGCTGTGATGGCCTGAAATCTGTTATTATCCCTGAATCTTCGGGCAGGGTAGTGTGGTGGTTGGACCAGGTGTGTGAGGGTAGGTAGTTTCCCAAGTATCTTCGGAATGAGGCCCATGTGTCTATGTGTTTGGCAGTAGTTCTTCTAGCCCAGGTGACTTCGGGCGTGGCAGTGGTTGTTCTAGCCTGGGTGTTTGCAGGCGTGATTACGTGTGACAGTTGTGGCCCAGGTGTCTGCGGGCGGGTTAGTGGTTGTGGCCCAGGTGTTTGTGGGCCGAATGTGTGGTTGTGTACCAGGTGTGTGCGGGAGGGGTATTTCAGTGGGACTGTGATAAGAATGGCGGGATTGGTCCGATGCGTAGGATGTCTTCAATGACCAGTGGAAAAGTGGTGTGGGGTACCCAAACATCGATGTGCTATTATGATACATTACTTGATTTCCGTTATTTGGGGAGTGTGCCTTGGTGAGGCGTGGGTGGTTAGTTTCCTTACTAGGTTCTTGGTTATCTATTTTCTCATAGGGAATTATAATGCCTCCCCACATGTGGACGAGAGTCTTTGGTTTTCCCTACTGAGTGTACTTTTATGCTCACCCTACATATATAAAACTTCATTCAAGTTTCCAGGTGGACTTCATGGATCGTGCGGGGCCGTACTAGCTTGGACCACTGGGGTAGTTGCTGTTGTTGTTTTACATTTTTGGTACCTTTCACCTATGGAGTTTTGTGACTTGTATCTTTTAAGTTTGAACATGCATATGGTAATGGTTTAGTTTTAACCGTATTTTCACATTCAGTTTTGGTATTGTGGGATTTACTATCTTATCTCCTGCTCCTATTCAAAGGAAAATGGTAATTCCTTCCATTTAGTGTGTGATTTATACCCTTAGTTTTGTTCTCCACTCCGGGACCTATTGAAGGCAGGTTTCAGGGGTCATTATCTATCCTTCATCATAAATAAGGATGGTCCTGGAAATCTACTGACCCTTCCCTCCTATTGGTGAAGGCGGGACATGAAAGAATGGTATCAGAGGTGGGTTGAGTGATAGGATGGAGTATAGAGTTAAGCTCATTAAGGATTTCATGGGATGGTAGGGAAACTGTGTGGGGTGACCTTGTTGCATGAATTAGGCCATAGAAGTCCGGCTAGGACACAAGATTTTAGGGGCCCTCATGATCTGATGCAAGGACTCTGAACCAACTGAACGACCAAGTGAGGCCCCACTGATTACAGGGTAGAGACCCTAGGATTGGTACATGCATAATAATGACTTGTGTTCTCGTGTTTCTGAGGTGTTATTGTAATTTTAAATAAATAAGAAGTTTAAGATGATTTATGAACAATATTCATCACTACATGGGCTTAGGCATTCCTTGTTTACCTTGAAGCTATGGAACCCGGGAGATGAAAATGAGTAGTACGGGCGATTAAGGCCCAGGAGGTTGACTTGGCCGATAAGCAGAGGTCTGATCGAGAGGAGGTGGATGACCAGTGGAAGAAGATTCTTTGAGCCTTCCAGTGACATACCCTCGTGAAGTACTAGGGCAGCACCTATGACATAAAGACGAAGGGCTGGATGGAGGAGCTGCTGATAGCCTTCGGCTTGATTTGGGCTCTCACCGAGTACTGGTTTCCTCTAGATGTCATCCAGATGCGGGGAGCAGCGCTTCAGTGGTGGATGCTCTACCTGGGGGAGAGGAGAGAGGATGAGGTGGCATGGGATGATTTCTAGAAGGAGTTCTAGGTGGAATTCCTCTCCACTATGATGAAGGAAGAGAAGAGGCAGGATCCACTCTACCTCCAGCAGGGGAGCATGTCAGTAAGGGAGCTGGGTATCAAGTTCAAGGATCTCCTCCACTTTGATATGGACCTCTTTCCGTATGGGGAGTCTCGGGTGAGACGTTTAGAGGACGCGCTCCGACCGTCCCTCCAATATGTTGTTACCCCCTTAACCTTTTTGACATGCATGGAGGTCTAAAAGAAGGTAGAGTTGGTGAGAGGATTCACACTCTAGTCATTGTGTCACGAGAGGGGATTCAGCTAGGCCCATAAAAGGGAAAGGCCGTCAGCACCAGACCTCCAGCATCGGGACCCTCTAGGTTCCAACCAATAGGGAGCAGGTCGCAGCAGTTCCAGTTCTGGTTCCCCGGTCCTTGCCCTTTCCCTCCGGGCCCAGGACCAAGGTGCTTTGTCTGTGGGAGCCATGGACATCTCCAGAATCAGTTCCCAGACCGATTACAGAATAGTAGTGGCAGACAGGCCTAGAACCCGCCTCAGCAGCAGTTTCCAGATAGGCCCTTTCAGTAGAAGTAGCAGGGGCAGCGAGCTCCCGTTCCTCCGAGGGAAGACGTTGCATGGGGAGGCCGACCTCAGGTCGCTCCTCAGGGACATCGACCAGGACATGGTCGGGGAGGCCGCCGACATCTGAGGGGTAGAGGAGCTGGGCGTGGACAGTTGCATGCCGTAGAGCCAACAGTTATAGCAGGACCAAAGGTTGTTCGAGGTACGATCAGTTTGTTCAGTACCATTGTTTACGCCTTGTTCGATACCGGAGCTTCACACTCCTTTTATTCTCCAAGTCTATCCTGTTCTCTGGGTATAGATTCCAAGAGAATTCTAGTTCCCCTAGTGCTGAGCACACTAGTATGAGGTCAGACTGACTTGTTATATGTTTGTAGAGGATGCAAACTGATGATATGGCCACATCAGTCAGTCAAGGATCTACTACTGCTATAGATACAACCATACAATTTCATCCTAGGAATCGACTAGATATTCTATGTGTGTTCCATCATCAAATTCTTCCAAGGAAGGGTTTTGTTCTTAGACGTGGGTGGCCAACGTGTTAAATTCACTAGAGAGCGGATTGGACAAAAGGGCAGCAGGCGAGAGGAACCCCTCCTCTCCTTGTTATCCAAGCTCTCAGTAGAGTCAGTGGATACTGAGATGGTGGAAGTACCATGGATCGTCAGTGAGTTTATGGACGTCTTCCCTCAGGAGGTGATGACTCTACCCCCTCGACGTGATATCGGGTTTGGGATAGACTTACATCCTGGTGCTCGTCTGATTTAGATGGCTCCCAACCGGATGGCACCTTCGGAGCTATGGGAGTTGCGGATTCAGATAGAAGATCTGATGAACAATGGTTTTGTTCAACCTAGTGCATCACCGTGGCGTGCTCCTGTGTTGTTTGCGTAGATTTTGGATGGTGGTCTAAGGCTGTTCATATGCTACCAGAGGCTGAATCAGGTAATAGCCAAGAATCACAACCCTCTTCCAAGGATAGACGATCTCTTTGAAAAGATGAAATGTGAAGGATGGTTCTCGAAGATCGAACTGCGGTCTGGGTATCACCAGCTGAGGGTAAAGGAATTCGACATCTCGAAGACGTCCTTCAGGTAAAGATTTGGGCACTTCGAGTTTGTGGTCATGCCTTTTGGCATCACGAATGCTCCATCTGTGTTCATGGGGCATATGAACTCTGTCTTTCAGGAGTATCTAGATCGGTTCATAGTCATGTTCATTAACAACATCCTGATCTATTCAAGATCAGAGGAGGACCACGTGGAGAAACTGAGGATGGTTTTGGAGGTCCTCCGATAACAAAAAATCTATGGGAAGTTATTGATCTACATGTTATGGACGCGAGAAGTGCACTTCCTTGGGCACGTAGGGTCTGAGAAAGGGGTAGCGGTCGACCCATCAATGGTTGAGGTGGTTGTTTCATGGGCAGCGCCCAAGAAAATGGCAGAGGTTCGTAGTTTTTTTTGGGCTGACAAGTTACTATCAGAGGTTCGTACCCAACTTATCTTGATTTGTGGCGCCTTTGACAACCTTGACCAAGAAAGAACAGGTTTTTGTGTGGAGAGATCGGTGCGAGGCTGCCATCAGCTATCTGAAGGAGAAGTTAGTTTGTGCACCAGTGCTGAGACTACCAGAAGAAGGGGCAGCGTATGAGGTCTTTTTTGATGCTTCAGGGAATGGCCTCAGATGTGTGTTGATGTAGAGACAAGGGGTGATCTCCTATGGGTATAGGCAGCTATGCCCTCGTGAGCGTAATTATGCCACCCATGACCTGGAGCTTACAATAGCCGTTTTCTTACTAAATTTGCGGCAACACTACCTCATAGGCGAATACATTGTGGTCTTCACGGATCACAAAAGCATGAGGTATATCTTCTCCCAGCAGGACCTAAACATACGGCAGTGAATGTGGATGGAGTTCCTCCAGGACTACGATGTTGAGATTTCCTACACTTCAGGAAAATGGAATGTAGTGGCCGATTATTTGAGCAGTAGGTTGCATAAGGATGCGGTACAAGAGTCGGCAGATGCTTGGAAGGTGATGGAGGAGTTGGCTGCCTTACACCTGGATGCGAGGATGGATAGTGGTAGAGGTTTTGGGTATCAGATGACAGTACAGTCATCACTATTGCAGGAAGTGGAGGAGTCTCAATGGGGAGACCTAGAGTGCGAAGTGATGCGCGACCGAGTTGACCAGGGTGATGCTTTGGAAGGCTGGATGGAAGATGGTCAAAATCGTATTCTCTTCTGGTGGAAGATTTTTGTTCCAGAGGTGATGCATGGAAAGGTTCATAGTTAGTTCCAAAACTCACCCCTAGCGGTTCACCCAGGAGTTTCCAAGATGTACCAGGTTCTGAGGAGACCGCTTTGGTGGCCCAGAGTAAAGTGAGAAGGGGCAGTGTTTTTGGCCAAGTGCTTAGTGTGTCACCAGGTAAAGGCTGAACACCATGTTCTAGGCGGGTTGTTGCAACCTTGAGAAGTCCTCGAGTGTAAGTGGGATGCCATCTCAATGGATTTTGTCACGTGACTACCTAAGGTGCAAGGGGAATGCGACGCCATATGGGTAGTAGTGGACCACTTGACGAAGTCGGCTCACATTCTAGCGATTTAGGAGTCGAGTGTAGTGGATGCTCTAGAACAGAAGTATGTGGACTAGGTAGTGTGGTTTCATAGAGTTCCGAGTTCCATAGTCTCGGACATGGATTCACATTTTACCTCATGAGTTTGGAGGGGTTTGCAGCATGCTTTTGGAACCCATCTACGCCTTAGCACTACTATCCACCCCCAGACAAATGGGCAGACAGAGCGCACCATCCAGACATTGGAGGATATGCTGCGGGCATGTATTCTAGAGTTTGGGGGATCATGGGTGTGACACTTACCTCTGGTAGAGTTCACCTACAATAACATCCATCACTCTACCATTGGCATGGCACCATTCAAAGCCCTGTATGGAAGGCCGTTTTTCTCACCTGTGTGCGGGAAAGTGGTTGGGGAAGTGGGTGTTCATGTAACGGATGTGGTGCAGAGCACGATAGAGAAGGTTCAGCCTATACGAGAAAGGATGAAGGAGGCTCAGGACCAGCAGAAGTCATATGCCAATGATAGGAGGAGACCATTGGAGTTTGAGGTCGGGGCCACGTGTTCTTGAAGGTCTCCCCTCAGCGTGGATAACATTGGTTTGGTAGGGGAAGTAAGCTTTCTCCAAGGTTCATCAGACCCTTCGAAGTGTTGCAGCGGGTCGGTGAAGTGGCTTATAAGCTAGCGCTACCACCGCCGCTACTGAGGATACACTGTGTATTCCATGTGTCCTAGTTTCGTCGATATCTACACGACGACTCCCACATCATTGATTGGGGAGAGTTAGATGTAGAAGATCATGAGAACTTCATAGAACGACCAATCAGGATCGAGGGTCGTAAAGAGAAAGTTCTTCATGGACAAACCTTCCCCTTGGTTCATGTGTTGTGGAGGCATGGTGTCCTGGAAGAGAGCACATGGGAGCAGGAGGCCCAGTTATTCGTTTAATACCCAGAGCTGTTTTGACTTCCTTGTTGTTTTTGTTCTGATACTTGAGATATTGTAACTTTTGCTTTAATATATGAAATTCTTGTTTTGGTTAGCTATTAGATGATATAATCCTTGTTCTCTATGTGTGTGTGTGTGCTCGAATGTGTGATGGTGGGAAAACCTTACTGCTAATCAGGACACATTAATGTGGATGCGATTAAACCCGTGCGGGTGAGACAGTGCTGCCCAAAGTGGATAATATCCTAACATATAGGAGGGGACTCCCTAACTCATGTGTTGGACAGTGTGATCCTTGTGCTTGTTTTGAATGTTTTTGGCTCTTGGGGAGTATTGTTGGATGTAGGGGGGGGGTTCTGTTCCAGCTTTCGAACAACTCTGGGGTTTTCCCATGAGAATTATCTTTAGGGGGAGGTAGTTTGAACCCCAATATTCTCCTTTCATAGTTGTTCTTATATTCTCAGGGATGAGAATAGTTTAAGAATTATCTGATGTAATGGCCTGGGTTTTTGGGTCCATTACCTGGTAAAATTATGATGTTGAGGTGTTCTGGGTGGTCTGGAAGGCTATCCTACCTTCTCAGTGACTCTTGGCGGTATCCTCGGCCTACCGGTAGACCTTGCCCAGCGGTGCCCTTTGGGAACCAGTGGCCCTATAGGCCACCGGTACCTCTAGGCTACCGGTGGCTGTCGCCAACTGGTAGCTCTGAACTACTGATGGCTGTCAGCAACAGGTAGCTATCAGCTACTGGTCGCTGTTGCCAACCGGTATCTCTCAGCTATCGGTGGTTGTCAGCAACCGGTAGCTCTCGGCTACCGGTATCTATCGCCAACTGGTATCTCTCACCTACAGGTATCTCTCACCTACCCCCATTGGTTTTCTAGTAGCACCTCCATTTTTTGCGCTACTTGGTTTGTAAACCATGTTTTGACCCTCTTTTAAAGACCACTATAGCCCATTAATGTTATTTAATTAAATGATTGGTGAGGTACCCATTAAATGAAAAACCATGAGGTGTGTGTTGGTTTAAACCTCCCCGAATGGTGGGGAACATTACGTAGCGTGTGGGGTGTCTCAACAACGTGGTCAACCCACGATCCCGCTCCTTACGTGGTTTCGAGTCTTTTTCTCCATATCTTAACCATCCGAGGCAAGCATTATCTCATCCCTTATCATCCTTTATAACATAAAATCTTCTCCCTATATTTCTTTTTCTCGATCAGCCTGTCGTTGGACTACACTTCATGTCGACGAGTTGAAACCCGGCGAAGTTTTCCTTGATCGTGTTTCGTAGAGCTCCTGCTACTCAGGCGGGGACTTAACGTCGATCCTTCATCAGTAAAGTAGGGGTTTCACCTTTGTCTCTCCTTTCGGTGTATCTTTCATGGTGGGTATGCCACTGCTTCTGTAGAATTGGATGAACCAAACTTTAATGAAGATAATAAACAGATTCTAAAGAATGTAGTGGAGGGGTGTGATTGATGATGTTGCACTGTTTTTCTCTTATTTCATGATTAATGATTTCGGAATTGTGCGGGCTTACGCCTACTAAAAATCATGGCCGTTGGTGGTATTTCTCTATTAACTAATGAACTATTACCCCTTGTGATGTTTAAATGGCTTGTATTTTTGTTTTAACCTTTTTCTATGCAGAGGAAATTGGTTAATTGCGTATATTTGGCTAAATAAATTGGAAGCACCAGGATCAACTACTTTTTTTTATGATAACCTGGCTTTAAGCCTAGTGGAATTGAAATCATGGACTCTGTTAAATCTTTTAAATCTGAAAATACCTACTGATTCTGCCTTGTGTTGGTAGTATTGGTTTGTTTGTTTCCTCCATGGTTGGATAGGGTCTTAGATTGTTATGGTGATGTCGGTGAGGATGGGATCCTCTGTTTGTATCATGAATTGGTGTGGGATCCTCTATTGATGAGAAACTGTTGGCTCTTGGATTTTGGGGACATGGGGTTGTATCTTGGGGTTTTCTTTGGTTCCAGTACTTCGAGGGATATCCCTTATCCCCTTCTTGTTGTGTTTTTACAAGAGAACCAGGTGCGAATTTTTAAATTGTTGTTGGGTGTACTCTTTCCTTGGCTTGTTCTTATGCTTACTAGTTTCCCAAGTAGGTGTAGAAACTTATTTAAAAAATTTTACTGAACATGAAAGAAAGGATAGTTCAAATATGGATTTGGTTTGATGTGAGTTGTGACTTGGGAATGAGTGATGTTCTCTTCTCTTATGAATGAATAGTCAGGATAGTGTTCTTTAGGCTGGCTGAAGAAAAACCTAGATTGGGTGAGTGCTTCTTACCTATAAATATACTTTTAGTTTTTGTGTTTCTTATTCTCCCCCACCCAAGTTGAGAACTTAGTGTCAAAAACCCCCATTTCGTGGGGGAGGGTGTTTTTTCCAACACATCTATTAGTGGCTGCTTATTAGCTCCTATCTACTACGTTTCTCGGATAGCCCAAGTATCTTCGGGAAGGCTGTAATGGACTGATGTCCATTATTAGCCCATGAATTTTCTGGTAGGGTAGTGTGGTGGTTGGCCTAGGTGTTTTCGGGCAGGTGGTATCCCATGTATCATCGGAATGAGGCAGAGGTGACTTCGGGCATGGCCGTAGTTCTTCTATCCTAGGTGTCTTCGGGAGTGGCAGTGGTCATTCTGGCCTAGGTGTTTGCAGGCGTGGTTACATGTGACTATTGTGGCCCAGGTGTCTGCAGGCGGGTTAGTGGTTGTTTCCCATGTGTTTGTGGGTGGAATTTGTGGTCGTGGCCCAGGTGTCTGTGAGCGGGGTATGGTAGTGGGAATGCGATGAGAATGGAGGGATTGGTCTTATGCATAGGATGTCTTCAATAACCAGTGTGAAAGTGGCACGGGGTACCCAAACATCGATTTTCTATTACTATACATTACTTGACAAACGTTATTTGGGGAGTGTTCCATGGTGAGGCTTGGGTGGTTAGTTTTCTTGATAGGTGCTTGGTTATCTCTTTTCTCACAGGGCATTAGTATTCCTCCCCACTTGTGCACAAGAGTCTTTGGTTTTCCATACTTAGTGTACTTGTTTGCTCGCCAAACGTATATAAAACTGCTTTCAAGTTTCCAGGAGGACTTCAGGGATCGTTTGGGTTCATACTAGCATAGACCTTTGGGGTAGTTTCTATTGTTGTTTTCATTTTTTTTGGTATCTTTCACCTTTGGAGTTTTGTTACTTGTTTCTTTTACCTTTGAACATGCATATGGGAATGGTTTACTTTCAGCCGTAATTTCACTTTTAGTTTTGGTGTTGTAAGAGTTACTATCTTATCTCATCATCCTATTAAAAGTAAAAGGGTAATTCCTTCCATTTAGTGTGTGATTTTATACCCTTGGTGTTGGTCGCCACTTCGGGACCAATTGAAGGCGGGTTTCGGGGGTCATTATCTCTCATTCATCTTAAATAAGGAAGGGCTTGGAAATATGTTAACCCTTCCCTCCTTTTGGTGAAGGTGGGTCGTGACAACCATGGTAAAAACCCATGGGATGGTTTTGTTCTTTACATTATCATATAATGTCTAAAACTTGTGTCTCAGAAGTAATAAGAAACTACAATTATATTTCAAATATAAACCTACCCAATATCCCATTTCCATTCACCCAAAAAAATCATAAAATTTGTTACTTTGGCCTCCCCACTAAATATTTATACTATGGTTCACCCAATCTATTCCAACATTCAATATATATTTTTAAATTTAAAGAATCAAGTTAGAGCACCACTCAATAAATAGTTTCACCAACTACCATTGTTCCAATGGAATTTTAAGAAAGTATAAAAACCCTACAAACCACCACCATTTCAATAATGGATAAACCATCGTGGATCATTATATGGTTCTCAAGAATAAATCATCACCAACTACAACTAAAAGTTGATGAATTGAAAAATTAAATGATGTAATTGACAACCCAACTATAAGGTCTAGTTGTAATGATGGCCAAGAATACTATAAATGTATTATCACAAACATTACTAAATAAAAATTCCACTATGATCATATTGAAAACCATAAGTTGAAAAATTGTTCACCGTGATCTAGAAACTGAAATAAAATATCCAAACCTACTAATATAGTAGAATTTAGTGGATATTAATATGAAAAAGAATAAAAATAACAACTAAAACAGCATAAGATCCCATAATAATACAATAAAAATGTTATAATAAATTCTCCATCTAGGATGGTAGAATCCTATAAACATTATGAAAAGTAAATTAGAATTGAAATATTTCATAAATTATAGAATATAAAAAAATTAATCTTATATAATACCTTTATCAGAATTATTATATTCTATGTTTTTAAGGAGTTATAGACAATGACAAGGAGAATTTCAGTAAATGGAATAGTTATACTAGTTATAAATGTTTCATATCTAATAATATCTTAATTAACTAAAAAATAAAAATTTCTCGGAATATATACAATTTTCTACACCATTAGTGACATGTACTTCACATATGAGTTATGTGATTTTTGAGATTCAATAAATTTTATTCTTTACTATATATTGTTTTCTTGAATATTTATAAAGATAATCTTTCCCATGTGGTAGTCCAACTAGATAACAGAGGTTCAATAATTGTAACTTTGGATCTGGAAGATGTTCTAGTAAGAGTCCAAACAGTAATTTTTTCACCAAACATTCACTTATACAATACACAGGGAATGAGATCATGAACCAAATAATAAATAATATAAGGCTTTCAATTATACTACTCAAAATATCAATTCTGTTCATGAATAAACTTGAATTAGTAAATTTATTGAAAACACATTACATGTTAATATTTTCGATTAAATGGAATATACCCTATAGGAAAATGTAATTTTCTAGTAACACACTCTTATATGCCCATTCCACTAGGGGAAAATAATCAATGGATGACAATTTTGAATTTTTAAAATAGTATATTATTTTAAAATTAAGTGAAAAATGAATGTAACAAACCGTAAATAATTATACAAGAACCAAAGGATGACTAAACATATAAATTATTTGAGATTGTAGATTATTTATTTTTAAACTATAAAAACAGCCCTTCAGATTTTGTATAGGAACTATATTTGGATGATTTTTGTTTACTAAATGATTTCCATATCTAAAAACTCCACCACTACTAGAATTGAAACCAATTAAAGTAGTGTTAAAATATGGTTACATAATGGTTAAACATAATTTATTAGTGATAGTTGTTAGAAACATATCAATTGATCCATAATATAAACTAATTGGTATTTTGAGAATGAATTTGATAGCTAAAGGATATAGTTCATATAACCAACCTAAACTCAGTCCAATAATATATACTAGTATAATACATCTTGAAAATAATTTTCAACATTTTATATAAACCCAAATCAGACTAAACACAAATAGGATTGAAGTATTCAAAATGAAATTGTAAAATTCCTTAATGAAGATGTAATCTACTCCCTTTTAACTCACAACGGATATGTCCCATCCACATTATGTTAAAAAATACAGGGTTCATTATTAATGAACAATAAATAATTAATTGATTCCCATTACTGTGTAGACTATTATTTTAGTACGTAGTTATTATAAGAAATCAAACGCAGTGACTATGAATGAAAATTAACAAATACATCTCCTAGACTAATTACCCTTGATTATTTCAAACGATTATGTAAAATATTTATTTGGACAATATTAAATATTGTGTTAATGTTTTTTACTATTATTTCAATATTTATAAAAATTCATTTGTTAATTTCTTGTTAAATATGGATAAAATTTTGAAAGCATGTACCTAAAATACCAGGTAATCAATTTTGAACTATATTAGACGGAAAAAGTAATCATTTGGGACTTGTAAATTATATGAATGGAATTCATGCTAAAAAATCAATGTTTGCAATCAATTTTGAATTTATTGTAGATATTTTTATCATTTTTATTGTTATATGATTCATTTATCAAGTGATTTATATATTATTTTCAAAAAAATGCCATTCCACTATCAAATTATCTTCAACAATAAACTATTTTCATTCTCTGTGATTATTATCGTACATATTCTAATGATAAAATACAATTAATTCCTATATTATAACACTGCTGTAATACTAACCTATACCAACGGTTTGGAACTGTTGGTATAGGCCTCCAAACCTTGAGTATAACCTATACCAACGGTTTGGAGAACTGTTGCCAAGTAAGATGTTGGGACAGGTCTATACTAATGGTTTTCCCAAAACTGTTGGTATAGACCTATCCCAACGGTTTTGGAAACCGTTGGTATAATTAATATGCAAATCTATACCAACAGTTATGGAACCATTGGTATATGTATTTCAAAAAAAAAACATTCTCTGGGATTTGATAATAGGACCCCTAGTTTATTATTCAACGAAATAACCACTAACCTAACATGACTTTTGTGAATATAATTACTTAAATATTTATATGTATTCTCATAATGATTTTAAATTTTGATTTATATAAAGTTCTGGGTAAGACGAAATGATAAAAAATCAAAGGATATATACCAATGGTTGTCAAAACCATTCGTATAGGCATATACCAACAGTTTTGTTTTGATTCTGGGGAAGGGTTGAATTGTGGGGGACCTTTCCGAACGATTTTGGCAAACCATTGGGATAGTTATACCCTTTCCCAACGGTTGTGGCCAAACCATTGGGAATTTTTTCCACAAAGTGGAGTTTTCCCAACGGTTTGGGCAAACCCTTGGGAAAGGGTATACCTTTCCAAACGGTTTTCCAAAACCATTGGGAAAGGTGGCCACAATGTGGGCTTTCCCACGGTTTGGCCAAACCGTTGGGAAAGGTGGCCTCAAAGTGGGATTTCCTAATGGTTTTTAAGAACTGTTTGTATAGAAGCATTGGGAAAGGTCATATTTCCAGAAGTGTGACCACCAAATTGAATAACCCTTTTGAGCTATTATGCGATGATTTAAACATTTTTATAGGGGTCTGACATTCAAAAAAAATCAAAGAAAATATCTATTTCAAAATATATGATACGAATAAAATACACTATATCCAATAAATTATACTACCATCAATAATTATCTTATTATATTTGATTATAATTTAGAGAAATTTACATCATATTTTTAAGAAACTAATTTATTATATTCTCTATTTATTATAAGCTAATGTACCAAAACAAACCCTAAGAGGTGGGTTAGGTTTCTCTAAAAACATTTATTATCATAAAATAAAAGGGATCATCACAATTTAGAATACCCTTCAAAATTCAAAAAAAAATTTACATAATAACACCTAGAACAATAAATATATAAAGAGAATTAACGCCGCTTTTTTAATTACTTCTCCTAGAAAATTTTATATATAAGTATAATATGTCAATGATAGATTGATATGACTTACAATAAATAATATTAATATGTGTGAATGTAATATTTAGTAAAATATCGCTACTCATCCATGATCTATGACCTCTTCCTCTATTCAAATCATCCATCATTCAATAAGATTAAAATAATTGTCTTTACTAAAATATAGTTCAGACCCACACTTGTTAGGATAAGAATAATAACATACTTGACCAAGGGTGTTCTCCATGATTACTTATAATTATATTCTCTATATGAAAAAATATGTTTATAAATGACCTATTCCAAGGCTGATATTCATAGATTTACAATCCAATAAATACATACTATCCAATCACCATATATTTCATTAACATTCTAGGATGGTTTCTCCACTTTTCTTCTTCCATTATATTCTATAAAATATATATTATTTAACAATTTATCGTATTTTGTTTTCACAATAACTCATATGTTATTTTGTATATTATTTTTAAATTTAAATTCAAAATTCATCCCTCAAAACAACATTAAACCACTTATAATAAAATCTCATCCATTAGATATTCAAATAATTATTCTTCATCTTTAAAAATTCAATATATAGTCAAAAATAGATCCATAGTACATCATCAATTATATAAAATTACAAGCCATTAATTATATTCAACTTCTATAATCTTGAATTATCATGAATATGACTCTACAATTTTTTTGAAACCAATGAATTCCGTTATTATTTTTTATTTAGTTTCCTGATACATTTTAGTATAATAAAAAGCATCAGGGAAAATTTTCTATTTTTGTTTTAGGAAAAATATAACACTAATTCCAACAGATTTATTTTTATGGTATAATATCTCCTATAAATATACATTCCACGTATAGTTGAATCATTTAAACTCACTTGATCCATGAACAAATATTTATTATAATATGATATGTGTCCTCATGGTTTGATTGACATATCACCCACATGTCGGTCTCAATAAAAATTCCCACATACTAATTATATATTTTTGATGTACTCATATTTATCCGTAATTTAATCTCACAAAATTATATTATATCATGAATAATGAACTACAATAATATTAAATCATGTGTACATCATGATTTAATCTTACTTAAATAAAAAACTTAATCATTGAATGTACATAATTTTTTTTTATAGAATCATCTATGTCTTTCTTCCATTATGAGTATCCTCCATCACAAAGGTTCTCAAGATGTAAAAAACCCAATCATAAACATATAATTCATTCCATTCTAAACAATGTTGATAATAAATATTATCCATTAATCTTAAAGTTGAAACATTATCCCCATTGTATTTTTTTTACATTTCACTCACCATTATTGAATAAATCTATTTCAAAAACAATACATTAAACCTGATATATATTAATTCTCATTCAAATATCTCTCAATGATAATAAAAATAAATTGGCATCTTATTTATATTTTAGTATATAAAATAACTATAAACTCCCTATATATGTGATCACTACAACATCACCAAATATCATGAATTATTAAATTGATGATAAAGAATGATGTAACAAAAGATTATCTAAAACTATGTGACTCAAGACTCTATATGGTAAATAAGATAACATGTGAAAAACAAAAAATACACTAAATTGTCATATCAGAGACATCCTTTTCATATAGTTTTCCCATGAATCATTTCTCCCCTATCTGTCTAAAAACCAAAAATTCCTCAATAGATAAAGAGAATAAGATCTATGTAATAAAGGAATATTATACGCATCTTAAAAGATTTAAGGATAGTTATGATAGGAGGTTTATAAGAATATTCATGAACACATGTGATATCGGTGTATGTTTAAAAATATCATATTTTTAATGATGAGTAAAAATAAAATCCAATATCAAAATTATTATTTTTTTACTTTGTCGATTATAAAATATTAAAAAAATTATGTGGTTTGAGTGGGAATTTAATACAAGATTCTCTGTTAAATTGATTACAGTCTTACTGTAACTTTGAATTTTTATTTTTTAAAACACCACTTTTTTAAGAAATTGTAACTACTACATCATCTGCATAAACATTGTACAATAATAAGTTATTGAAATATTCTCAACATCTTCTAATCAAAAGGATGTAGTTTGATAATATTTTAACATAGCCATACGACATAATTTCATCCAAAAATGAATGTTCTACATATTTTATTAAATTTTTAACCATAAAATATATTGTCCAATATCTGAATAGGTAACTAATTATTTATCATCCTCTCCTTTTGAAACTAATCTGTAGTTTAATGTAACATAAATTTTTATCTTTACACTATTGTATACACAGAGATATTATTCCTTTATAATACCATAAAAGAGTGATTCCAATAATATAAAATAATAGATAGCTGAACATATTTCTATGAGATATAATATAATCCCAAGATATGTTTTCCATGTTTAGTTCCAACCACCATAAATGTTGAAATTGGTTTTCAATATTCTATAACTATTTCATAATTCACCTATGATGTAATTATATTTATTTCCTTTTGATGAAATTTTATCTTAAAAAATAGGTGAACTCTCGTTTTCAAACATCTCATTGCACAGGAAATTAACCCGAATGAATAGTTAAGATCTAAGTATCTCACTTTTAAATTTTAGTCACATGCTTGAAAGATAATAGTTAAAATATAGAGAATATGTATCATTACTTTTCACAAGAATCGACTATAAAATTTAATCCAACTTTTTGAGGAAACTACATACTCTATTGAAATTAGTGTTTTTATTATGAGTGAATAACAAACATACAATGGGTATGGAGGGATCACCATACACCTATAATTTCATACCATCATGATGCTACCATTACACAATATAAAACTAGTAAAAATCTGTATACCATTGGTTATAATGAGATAGAATAATTGATAATGATCAATAATAACATTATTATTCATTAGAAAATGATAATGATCCATCTATCAAGAAAAATATATAAAACTTTAGAAATTGTCACTTTCCTCGACAAAGGAAACTACTACTCAAAAGAATGATAGATCTAGTCATTTCAAACTAGTGGAAGAGAAACCATTGTTGGTTTTGAATGAACTACATTATTGAGATAAATCATATTATTAAATGAGAGTAATCATGGCTTTAAGAACTCCCTTATTCTATTATTCCTTAATGAAACTCATATTTTACTTCCTCTATTTTCGATATGATTTCCAAAAATGTTTCATTTTTATAATATATTTTTTTGAGAATCCAAATTTTCTATTTATTTAATACATAAGCATCTAATGTTTTCTAATATAAAAAATTTTATATAATTTGATTTCATAATATTTCCAAATGATATATTAATGAGTATCGAACTATTATAGTTACTTTCACCTTTGTTACATGTTAAAACTAAAATTTCTCACCTAGCCCTTCACCCCTACATTCTCATAAAAATATCTGACCGACACTCTAATTATTCCTCATGTACACAAAATCATATAAAACAGATTTTAAAATGATCAAAAAATATGTATTTGAAAATATGAAGTAGCAATATATTTTTTACAATTTATTTTACTAGCTCAATACTAGTCATAGCCTCATTAATGTTGGTATATTTTCAATGAATCACATATGGGATGAAAAATGTAAAAAATAATAGTAGGAACATATCTCTTACATTCATAAATATGAAAATTCAATACCACTTGAGCAGAATGTTATTTTTTAATTTAAGGAACAACAAAGAAATATCTCACTTATATGAATAGTATTTTTGAAAATAGAACAACTCATTTAATATCTAATGAGATCTCTCTCATATATATTATCTTCTAATTTATCATCTAATTTATTGGGTGAGAATAACAAAATATTCATTTTAATTAAATCGTAATTTTTTTTATGTCTTAGTCACTAGTAAATGACCTCATCATCATATGTTTTTAATTCATTAGAAGTTCAAGACTGTAGTAAAACTAACTTGAAAAAAGTCAATTTTTGTTTGGGATTCAAATATTCATCAAGTAAATATCATATGATCTCCAAATATTCTCAAATGATAACATTGTATGATATTTCGATTTTCTTAATGGAAAATATTAGATGTGGTAAATTATCATTTGAACTCATCCATTTAAATAAATTTTAGAACAAAAATATCCTATGTGTAAATGAATTTATTTATGTAATTCCAAATCACATTCATATTGATGAATTATCTTTTAAAATTTTTTATTAATTTTACACGTGTTGCCCAGTTTTCTCCAATATTTGTAAATTATCAATTATTTTAAACAATTCTCTTATATGTAAATGAATTTGATTTACATATTTCTAAAACATTCGTAAATACACATAAATCTTGTTTCTCTATATGAATTTTCTTACGTGATCTCCCTATAATAGAATTTACAAGTAAAAATTTCCACATCCAGTATAGAAATTACATAAAAAAACAACTCTAACTAATATTATGAAAATTCAATATAACTTCCTTCAATAATATAGTAATAGTTCATATATATATATATAAACCTAAAAGACATTCATTGATTCAGTAATCTTCTCAAAAAATAAGCATCTGACTTTTTTATCCTGATTTTTAGGCATGGATGAAAAAAAAAGAAAACAGCCAAAAAATACAGGGGAAATTCAGTCATTAAATTTTTGATTTACTAAAAACATAACTCCACAAATTCTATTTACATTATATATATTTGGAGTGCATAAAAATATTTACATTCTCAATTAGAAGTGTCTTACACCACACCTCTAGATAAATTTGTATTTTTTAGATAATTATGTCCCTAGTTCCAAGAATACATGGCCAAGTGACTTATAATTATTTTCCATCAATCCACACATCATTTTTTTTATTATCATAAATCACTCCAATTTATCATGAACCTTAACTATAGAATATTCATTTAATTTTCGGAGCCTCAATCTAAATAATAAAATGATGGGTCACTAATTAATCCCCATTGGATAACCAAATCCAAATCCCAATAGAGGATTAGTTTCACACATTTTTATGTAAGAGGGAATAGCCATACAATTAGATCTAACATAAATAAAGTGAAAATATCCATTGGTAATGATTTTTGGAAAATATCCTCAACTTGTGACTTACTTTTACAAAATAAAGCTTTACATCACCCCCGCCATAATTCTATTTATTTATGTAATATCTATGACCAATATTATTGGATCTAGAATGAAAGACATGATTATTAGATTGATAAAAATAAATTTTATTATAAAATGAAATGCATTGTGTCTTACCATCCATAACACACAATTAATCATGATGGACCTACACCCGTATCAATTCAGTAAAAGCATCCACAGATTCTAGGTATATTTCTTCACTTTTATTTAAGGAAGCTGAATGTTACTATTCCATGTAACAAAAAATTCAACAAGAAATATTGATTCCATTTTAGTGGAACTCTTATCAATAGAACATCAACCCAATTACTATTTGAATCCCATTAGAGAGTTAGATATGTATTGGATTTATACAGCTAGTCAAAACATCATGTATTCTAGATATACATCATGATTCTCTAGGATGCTACTATATTATATTCCACTTGATCATTCAATAATAATGCACATAATATAATGAAGAACACTTTAATTCTTAGAGGATATTATATAAATTATATATAAAATGATTTTTTACATTCTATTTGAATCATAGAGTTTTTATGATATCATTTATTTGTATGGTACTAATAAGCATTTGTGTTGAGATCCCTTCAATTTCCTCGATACCCAAATTATTTATCAATTCTCTATAGTATTGTTCATTGAAAATAATTATGTGATAATATAATGATCTTATTTTTATCCATATAATATGTGAAATCACACCTAGAATTTTTATTTTAAAACTATTAGTTAATTATTTGATAAATTCCATACCAATTTGTTGTTTTTCATTTGTATAACTTATTTTACCATCATATAAAATAGTTATAAGAGTCTCAATGGAAAACTTATTCAGATAGAGTTTACTATGAAATGTTCATTTTTAATAATTCATTATCATATTACATCTATAAAGATTGTACTACTAGGCTCATGGGACCTTTTTAAAACCATATGAAAATGTTTCGAGCCTTCACACAATTCACTGGTAATTATCTAGGAAAATAATCCATTTATATCTATGATTTAAGCTTCTTAAAAACAACATTTAAATAAATTAGACACTATATTGATTTCGTAGATCATGTAATATTTTGTGAGATTCCACTCTTAATGACACAATAATTTTTTCAGGCCTTACTATAGGTTCACACATTTCTATTAATTAAAATCCTTATATTTAGGAAAACTCTTTGTAAACTAGTCAAGATATTTTTACATGTGACTTATCCTATATTGTTCATTTTATATAAAAAACACACATGCTGAAAATGAAATTTTTATTTTTAGGCACAGGTATAGGTTCCCATGTAAATATGTTATGTATTTTATAAATATATTCATTTTTTGAAACAATCCACTCATAATTCTCAACATCCTCAGCAAAAATGTGAGGTTCAATCTATTAATGGACCGATTTAGGGTTTTATAACCACAATATTATTTGAATTTGGGTAGATGCATCCAGTTAGAGAATAATATTCATAGAATGAAAATTATTTTTCATAATTTGATTCCATTTCCCTTGATTCTCAATAGCTTATTTATCCATAGAAACATATTCATAAATATAAACCACAACTTCCTTAGTTACAACATTCTCACCACTCTAATTTTCCAAATTATGACCGTTTAATGGCAATTTAGACTCACTATAAGGCTTAAAAATATTTTATATTTTGTGATGATTTTTTTGATATCTTACCATTCTACTAGATTGTACTGACTATTTCTCAATAACACGATGACTCTACTATTGAATATATTCCCCCAATAGGTACCTTCTTCATCCATTTCACCATGTTTTCCCATATTTTTGTTCTTAATATTTTTATAACAGGGTATTAAAATGAATATTAAGTATTTAATAGTTGTATTATATTATGCCACATCTAATATGATTTCTTGTGAGTTTACAATCATAATAAGAATCAATTTAGGATAAGTGAAATTGTGAAAACATCTAATAACCAAAAAATTATTGAATTTTTTTCTCAACTGATTTGGTTCCTCACCATTCTATAATTCTCATTCATTCTTATAAACATCAAAAAATTTAGGTTATTAGGGTGTAAAATTGTGATTTATTTTCTCATAATTTCCTAGATACGTATAAAAATTATTTCTTGATAATTATTTTAAAAATTATAGCAACACCATTTTTATTTAAACTCATACTTTCTTATCCTCGTAGAAGAAGGAAAATTTAATATCTGAATAGCCTCTAAATTTTACTTCATGAAGAAGAAATTAATCATCAATTGGTTTTCATCTATTAATTTAATGAAATAGATATCACCCTTTTTTTACTTGTTCCTCATTTGAAAACATATATTAGACAATATCTATTATAATGGTTTACTGTATGGTATGTCAATAATATTTTATTTTTTGGTCATCTATAATTTATAAAATGTTTTAAAACATATTCTTCTTCTATAATGAGTTTTTAAAGGTATATAACAACTTAAATCTATGAGATCTTAATTGTATTTTCATTCATATGTTAGTCATGTCTCATTTACCATAGATCATTTTCATTATTTGAAATCATGTAACATGATTTGGATGGATTAATAATATATAAAATGTTCCCACTTGTTCTTTAAACATTATTAATAATTATTACATCCACTATGTTCTGAAAATTCAAGATTTATAATGAATATGAACTTCATTTCGTTCCACATATAGTTCAACAACACATAGAATGTACAGTTTTTCCCCTCGACAACTGATACATTTATTCACTTGAGTTTTTAGACTCAATATTTTTATTTACAACCCCATTGATATTTAATTATCATTACTTTCCAAAATTAAATAAAATGTTTTCATATATCTTAATATATATCTATATTTTTGTGTATCGAGTCATATGTAAAGAAAATCCACTATTAATTATCCATGTTCTTTGATTATTTCTTATTTTCAAATCCTTGTTTACAGAAAATGTATCCTCAAATTTTTTAACTCATTTAACTATTTTAAAAAAAATATCTTTACGTATAGAATTTTCATACATTTTGATCGCAATTTACTAGCTTCTAATATTTACCACACACTTAAATAAAATATTAAAACATATTTTATTAGTTAAAATTAATTCAACTTTTGACATTGGGTTATTTTATGGGTATCACTTATTTTAATATCATGATTTATTCCACTTTCTTCATACCATCATCCATATAGACAAGTTTTATCGGCATGTGTAGTCATAGTGACCACAAATCCCCCAAAACCAATAATAGGCACTGAATCTAAATCTAATATTATAACTATACGCATGTTCATAAAAATAAATTTCATGATTATATCGGTACTATCCAATAATGTCACAACCATTATTATTAATTAAATGTATTTAATTTATATTCATTATTTTCACTTCCTAGGTTATCGACTATAATTTCAAAACATCTTTTTTATCCCATCGTTCCCTAGTTTTTTAATAGGAACCAAATTTGTTAGGAAAGTCAAATTTAAAATTTATAGATTTTTTAGGTAGTAATAAAACAAAAAATGATGTTTTGATCTATTAAAAGTGTCTAATAAATGATATTAATAGATTTATTGAACAATTATTTTATTATATTAAAATGTTTTCAGATTAATGATATTTTTATTCCATCATGCTATGTTTTTTCACTCTAGAGTCCAATTTATCTACATGAACTCTCAGGATATTTTAATTATTATCCACGTTGAAATTTTATTTCATAATTTATTCTATGAATTTTATATCCTTATTAAGAAACTATTTATATGATTCAATGATTTTATCATCATACTTAATTGGCTTTTCAACATCGTTCTTGAGTATCGTGTCGTCTAAAAGAAAGAATTTTAAATTAGATATGATCATGTTATCCATGTATTACTCTTAACCACCATCACCTATAGTGAATTACGAGGTTTCAACCTCATTTACATGTTCCATAATGATTGTAAACATTATACATCTGTCATCATTGGATTGGAATCATGAATAAGAATCATCATCTTATACATTGGTTATTGAAATATTTCATTTATCTTCTTGAGAATTTATTTTTAAAATAGTCATATTTATTTATCCTTGGATATCATCATCCATTTCTTATTCTTATGATTTTCATCATTATTCTTAGCCACATATCCAAAATTATTTTTCTTTGTCTAAAATAATGAATAATTTCGAACACCCCACACTTAAACCAAATTAATTATAGTTTTCCCATATAATATACTTTACATTTTTAGATATTTTTATAGATAAGATACATGATTCTCATTGCATCTTCAATTATCTCAGCTTCAGTTTCAAATTTACGAAATGATCAACATCTACTCCTTCTAGATTTGGATTTTTATGAATTTAAAATATATCTCATTTTTAGCATTCTTAAAATATATATTTATATATTATTATTGAGGAAATGTGAATATCATACTACTCATCAAGTGAAAGCTCTACCATATATTCCTGAGTAAATTTTTTTGGTTAAAACATGTCCCGAATATTCATCCATAGTTTTTTATAATAATGTTAAAATTGAATTTTTAAAAAAATATTCAGATTTCTCTCAATATTTCATAAACTCTATGTATGAAATCATAAATGGATAATTCCTGAATTGAATTTATATCCCCACTCATGTTTCATGAAATTTTTAACCATAATACTCTTAATATTTTATAATATATTCTTCTTTAAATAAATCTAATTTATTTAATTTCATATTTTACATGAAAAATATATTTTAAAGTATATCAACCAATGAAATGTTGATATAAAAATATTATACAATCATTTGTTATATTTTATAGAGTTATATTCATTATTTAAATATTATAAAATTTTTAATAAAATGAGAAAACATTATTTCTAACAAAATTGGATTTCTATGTATTATATAGTATTATATAAAATCATGATTTCTGAATTTTATAATTTTTAATGGAAAACATAACTTCACTTTTGAAATCATAATGTAAATTTTTTTATGATTATCATCATGAATTGTATGATAAAAATTTCTTTTTCAATGAATATTATAAATAAGTATTTTTATTAAAATCTATGTTTTCATTTAAAATTTTCTATAATTTGAAATTATATTATTATTTAGTTCTATAATATCCGGACTTTCTTTTTTTTAAAATAATGAAATAATTTTTTCTCAGTTTATTTTTATACATTACATTGGTATAAAACATTTTATATTTCAAAAATAAATTTTTTTGAAAATGATTTTTTCATTGTAATTTTCAATATTAATTTTTAATAATATTTTATTTCATATTTGTTTTAAAATATTATAATTTAATTCAATATTTTGTGTCAATAATTATAAATTGGTTTAAAGGGACTCTTTTATTTTTGGTAAATAAAACTAATAACCTTAGTAATGTTTTTCCATGATAAATTGTCAAATATGCAATTAATGATATAAAATAAAATGGTGAGGACAAGAAAATGATCCTATTACATTCATTAATTTTATAGGTTGAGTCTAGTTCAACCATACTGAGCAAAGGTTATCTTATATAACATTTTACATCCATTTAGGTGTGATTAAAACACTTGTAATATTTTTTAAATAAATGTCAAACATTTCACACTCATATATTTAATAATAAAATATTTTTTCCAAGAGAATACATAGAAGAAATATTCGTTAATAAAAATTATTTTGAAACAGTAATGTTTTTTTATTCCGGATTTTTATTCATTTTTAATTTTTAGTGAATGAATAATTCAATTAAATTCTTACACAATGGTAATATAGTAATTATTCTATTAATGAAAGAATAATAATTATAATGATAAAACTATTGAAATAAATATAATTGAACATAATAAATGTGATAATAATATTATTTATATAAATATAAATTATTAGGGATATGATAATTTGTACTATTATTCTTTTATGGTAGTATTTATATTATAAATAATCAAATTAAATGAATAGTTATAATATTAAAATTATAGATATTTTGAGAATTTTTTTTATTAAATTATATAAAATTTAGAAATAATAATATTCTCATTAAAATTAATTTATATGTTTAATTGAATTATCCATTTTCCCGATAAGGGTATTTTTTAAATTTTTAGTAACATTGATCACTGAAAAAGTATAGAAAATGTTAATATTATTTTAATTGTAAAATGTGTTAAAGGCACAATATATAGGTAAAAACCTAGTCAAAACTAGTCCAATTTTTTTAAAGTTAGATTATATGGATACTTAACCATTATATGTTTTAAATTAATCATTTTACTATAATTTTTTGTCATAAATTAATTTATACTATTTTAATATTTTTTTTGAAATTCCATGAAATCCCCTCCCCTCCGTCATAAAAAGCCATCTCTTCTACACATTACATCAGAGCTAGAAACCCATTATTTTGGACAATATGATCCCAATTACCTTGCTATAATCCTTACTATCAATCTATTGGTCTTTTTTCAGTTATAATACTATCCAGGTAAGGATTTCTATGTTAATCAAAGGAGACCCTATGACGAAGAGGTATTGTTTTTTACCACATTTTTTTTAATATTCTATATCCATCTTATTAAAATATTTGATAAAAAATAATTAATTAAAATTTTATATTACAAATAAATTGGTGTCTTTTTTTTAATTTCACTACTAATATTCCTTTCCTCTTCTGTCAAATGTGAAATGAAACTATCATTCATGTATATAATGAACTTCCGACTCCAAATTGATGTAATTCATTTTCCAACACTGTATTTCATGGATAGTAATAATTATATAATTAAAGAATATACATGATATTCATGAAACATTTATTTTTTATAAACTATAATATATCATTTATATCATTACTTATTCATTAATTGAAAAATAATAACATTATTCATGTGTGTGTATGGATTACCATCTCCATGAAGAGAGGTGATTTATTTTTCATCACAACATCACATGAAAGATATAAATATATATATATATATATTATTGAATAACTAATATTATAGTTATGATATTTTAAAAATTATATAGAAAAAATAACAAATAACTTATTTTTATAATGATTATCAAAAATGGAAATATTACTTGTGCTTTTGTATGGGATATTATTTCCACGATTTTTACATAGTTAGTTTTTCATAAGAAAATTTTTTTGTTGGATTTAAAATTATAATTAATTTATAAAAATGGTAATTATTTCCTGATTATTATATTATAATTTAGGAAATAATTACAACATTGACCATATTCAACTTTATGAAAGAATGTTTGACTTCTGGCATGAATATTGTACAAAATTACAACATAAATTTAATTAATTAAATAAGTATATATAGGATGATATTAGATTAAATAAAAGGAATAATATAATTTATAAATTTTATTTATAATTTTCCTAACTGTATTATTTGTTATGATAATGAACATATTTGTTAAGTTAGTCTCAAGATAAAGGACTTTCATTTAAAAATCATCATTTATATTTTTTTGGTAAAACACTTCTTCTTCAATATATAGATTTATAATATTATTTGTTTGATTTTTTGAGTCTATTGAATATAATTTCATAGGGAATTTAGTGTTTCTTTTTTATTTCATTCAATGCATTTAAAAATGAATATTTTATGGATTTTTTTGAATATCTTTGTTGAATATCAGAGGAATGTTATATTTTAATGTATAAAATAGTAATATCAATTCCCAATATTGTTTCCATTACATGTTTTTTTATTATTTATAAGGTTCTATGTATTTTTTAGTAAGAAACCCACTTCCATATATACATTTTTTAAAGAAATTATTCTTAGAATGTAATGTATATTTAAGAATCCAATTTTTTTTTTCTTATTTGGGCAATGGATGTTTTTATGATGAATAATTTTAGGAATTACTTAATAGTTCATGGTAATTATCTCTAATTTAGGGTTATTACATTAGGAAAAAAAATCATTTTATTTCATTATAGATCACTACTATATTCATTAAAGTGATGCAGTTGACCAATTTGGTTCTCATAAGAGATTGTAGGAATATACTATAATTGTTATTATAAGTAAGGTAGTGATGGTTATTACAAGTGTAATAGTGATAGTAACTCAAATTATAATCTTGATGGTCATTCCATGTCTAGATCAGAAGGATATGAAAATGATTCCATATGTATTATATATTTTCTAGTTAATCATACTATGGGTTTTTTGGAAAATATTATTATTTCAAAAGGTAAAATAAATTATATACTAATCTATATAGAATAAATGCATAACTCTTTATAAAAAACCATATTATGAGGTTTTCTTACTTTCAAGGAAAAATTATGATTTTTTCCATAGTATTTATTATGAAATGTTTGATGAAAACCCTCTTGTTAATAAGATTATTTCTTAGGTAAGATAATGTTTTTTACCACAAAAATAAATTTTAAAAAAGAAATCACATATATGTATTCATGGAATAATGTTTTATTTATTTATTTCCATGAATATTTTTAATCTTTTTATACTCATCACACATGTTACAATGTTTTTTCATAGGGATTATAATGGATAATGGTAGGGGAATATCATGTTGAATTTCATGAGGAGATGTTATGAAAATATATCATGTTCTACATTTAAAATTTTAAAATTGTGAAAAAAATAATATACAGTGGAAGTGTTCTATTTACAATATAAACTATTATTATATAAGAATTGTGACCTATACATATAAGTCAATAAATATAAAATATATTTGGTAATAAATTAAAATGAAATATAGTCTAAAGATAGTAGATTAATTAATTATAAAGGTAATTTTGTTATAGATGGTATCATAGAATTTGATAGATGACATTATAGCTTTGTATATTGTTTATAGAATACCTTTAAATAATTTAACATTATCATTATGTTAAATTATATTGATTTTTAATATTTCCATTTTTATATATCTTAAATATATAGGTTTAAAATGGTTTCATATAAAGGGATCATCATGTTTGAAGTAGGAAGACACCAAGTGAATGATATCCTTCAGAACTAACTAGATAGATTATTGTAATTGGAATATATCAGTTTGTTAATATGAAGTATTAGTTTATGTGGGCCATAAAAAGTGGTGTTACCCATGCTAGAGATCAGCTATATTAACTAAAATTGTAGAAGCTAATAATGTAACAATTTTGGTGGAAGTGTCCTCCTATATTGTTTTGGATATTTTATCCCACTGGAAGATATGGATAGATTAAATCCTTATCGATTCTATTTTATGTCAGCATATGATTGAATCATAAAAATGTATGACTTTCTATTTACTATTTCAGAGTTGAAGTGAATTAGTGGGGGAAAATGTTTAATAATACTATATAAATTAAATAGATTTAAATAATTTAATAAGATTGTTTTTAGAATATATTCCTTGAGAAATATTTTCCCAAATATATTCTAAAATGAAAAAAAATTAATTCATGTAAATTAGACAAAAGATGGAAGATTCCTTGAAAAGTACCAATTAAAATTCACCCTATTATCAAAGAATTCAGAAAATTGTATCCATGACCATGATATGAATATTTTTCACATGTAATCAGGATAGAGTCCAACATATCGAAGGGAATTTTCATCTGATGAATGAAATAGTTTTTTGAAAATTGTTTGATGTTCTAAAAAGGATGAAATTTTATTTTTGGATGATCCTATTTTTATCAAAAACCAAAGTAGAAAGTGGTCTATATGGTGGGAATCATTTATGAATTGTTAAAATAAATATATTTTTAATTAAATTAAGATTTCATTTTCTCAGTGTTGTGGAAAAAATCACACTATAGAATGTCTTATGATTTCTTTTAAGTGCTTCTGATGTTGTTAGATTGGTCATATGACATATAATTGAAATGGAATGTATCATTATTGTGGTAACAATAATTTGGGATAAAATAAACCAAAAAGGGATAAATTTAATTACATGGTTCATTATACACATGAGTGTCCGAAGAAGAAGCTAAATAAAAGGAATAAACTATAGTATAACAATAATTAGGTGGTGAAATCCTTTAAAACCACTTCATTAGATATTGAGCCAATGAATGAAGTGGTATTACATAATTTGAATTTTTTAATCATATTTTTCTAATGTATTGTTTTATTTAAGGTATATTAATTCATTTATATATAATAAATTTTCCACAAAATTAGAAATTATTTCTAATGAGATGATTTCTTAACTTATCATACAAATAAATTGGGGTAATTATGAAGTAAAATTAAATAATAAAGAACATATTATAATTTTATTTTGATTCAAAATAACTAAAATTATTATTTTACTTCCCATAAAAGAGTTTTATGTCATTCTAGTTATATATAGGACTCTATATACCATGCTATGATAAATTGTAGAAATAAATAAACAGTCTTATTATGAAGAATTAACGTTTTTATATAATAATGAACCCATAACATTGGTAAAATTTAGAGAATATGATTATCTTTTAAAATATGGGAATGAATGCCATCTAACACATATTGGTGAGAATAAGGAAACTTTACTAATAAAGAAGGGATGCTAGTAAAATAATTCTTATATATTTTCCTTACATCTTTACTAGTGTTATACAATTCTGAGAAAATAAAACTACTAATGTCTCCATTCTTAGTTATTATAAAATATGAAAACCATTATCAAATTGATCATGTATAACCTCTACATTTTAAAATTATCTTACAATTGTTTTTTTAATAATGGATCCATTCATCTTAAAACATCACCCTGCGGTTCATCTATAATATTGTTTAAAAATTACTATGGCATTTTGTTTACTCGAACTGATTATAGATCTTTTGATAACATTACATTTAATAATAAGTATATTTTTTCATTTACTGAATAATTTTTTTTAACAATTACCCAAATCATATTATTTTTAGATGGTTTATGTAACGCCCCGACCCCAGCTACCCAGAGTTGGTGCATTACTTCGTAACATTGGCATGATCACAAAAGATCAAGTCTCAAAAGACCGATTAGTTTAGTAGCCTTGGAAACACTAGATACATTCGTAAACGTTACATTACATCATAAAGTGAAAAACTATAATAACATAGTCTCCATAGTCCACACTCATATCTTCTTCTCACAATCCATGCAGGTCATTCATAAAGTACTTCTTCACATCCTGGAAAATATTAAAACATTGAAAGGGGTGAGCTCAGATGCTCAGTAAGGATAACAATATTTCAGAAGCTTTCATAAATAAACATAAAAATTTAAGGCAATTTATAACCAAAACAAAAGCCTTTTAAACTTGAACATCAACATAATATGGCAAAAGTAAAATGAGATAATGCCATTCACTTCTTCACATTGATATTCTACTGGTCGAATAATCACATGAAATAACAATAACCACTTTCATAATGATGGAATGCATAATGCCAGACTATCATAACCACGTAGCCAAGGCCTCGTTCCAAGACCACAAATAAGATTTTATCAAGGCCTCATGCCAAGACACCAGTTTGTCTCATGAGACCTGCCGATGCAATTTTTTTAGAAGATACATACATTTAAAATTGCTCAAATATACTCCAGTGTTTTTCTGAAAACATTATGCAGGCTTCTGAAAACAAAATAACTAATTCTGAGACTGCTCGACTAATTACAGGGCATGATGGGTCCACGCCCAATCCCTTCCTGTCTAACACACTCGACAGTCGGGTTTTCTGAAAACATTTTTAAGATTGCGTTAAGTACGTATACATTTGCACTGGATTTTCATATATTGGAGAGAAATATCTCTTTTTTGAAATCATTTAAAAATCACATAGTTATAAAAGAAATCCTTTTGAATAAATGTAAAAGTTAAAGGGGTTTATACACCGTATAAAATAAAGTTGTGTATAAAACGAAATATGCCTCAATGAAAGGAGATTGAGATGAAGTCCTTACAAAGATAATTTTTGAAATAAAATAGATCTATTATGTGTATTCACTATAAGTACACATAAAGAATTTAAAAATACAAGATAGGACATAATAATATCATTACATGATTTGAAAGTAGGAGATTAACCCAAAGAATGGAAATTGGGTTAAGAAATTCCCTTACCTTGCGTCCTTTCCTGACTCGACCGTTCTTTAACCTCCTGAATAATAAAATAGAGTTAATTCCTATTTACATAAGAACCTTTTTCATTTTCATTATTCCTTTTATATCCCTTATTACAATGTTATGAACATTATATAATTATTTAAGTTAATAACAGTCGTTTTGTCGATCTTTGGTACTTGAGTCAAAAATAAACTTCCTATAATTTCAAGTTGTTCATGTGGTGAAATATTCATTATATCCTGAATTATATTAATTATGTAGATATCATATATATGATATATATCTAGTATATACATTCATTCATAATGTCACTTAACATTTATAGGTAAGAAATGAAATGCACCGTTCATGGAGACGGTAAGCCGTACGTACGCATGAACGCTACTTTCATTTCTATTTCGTATTTAATGGAATGAAATCATAATGATATAAATTTATAATATAATTACATTATAATATAGTGTATATTACCATTTAATACATCCTTTATACATCCCACATATGGCATTAACGATTCAAATCACTTTGAGGGGGCGGTAGTCCGCACTTCCTAAACTGAAATTATCGCGTTTTACCCATAATGGAAATCATAAAGTATGCCATAAGTGAGAAATACAGAAGCATAAGTAAAACATAAACACATTATATATCATATATAAATATAGTGACATCTTAATGGCCACCTTTGAAGGTGTTATATGAGTGTTGAACAATCATCGTTTCGTGAGGGAGAAATTCGCCATCCACAGAAACCGTATGTTCTTTAACCATTAGATGTAGGTGTGTGTAAGTGTAGCTCAAATAATTATTATAACAACATCCTAGTATATTGAGTATACTGGTGTTGTTTCAAAAAAAATTAATAAAAATAGTTAGGGGGTTGGAGAAGAAAAATAAAACAAAACAACATTAGAGAAAACATTACATCAAAATCGGGTAACTCTTTTTGATTTGAGCCAAAGGCTTCCTTGAGAAGAGTTCTGCCCAAAGTGAGGCTTCTAGGAGTAAGTGAGGGATGTTGGGAGAGTATTTGGTCAGATGTTGGCCGAGCCAAATGGCTTGATGGTGTGAATAAGGTGGGAATGGTGGGGGCCTTTTATAAGTGGAGAGGAGGGGCTCTTTTGGAAAGATTGAAATGTTACATTATTACACAATGATTTTCGGATTCTAAAGGTCCCACACTTAAATAATTCGTGGATAAGGTGATAAGGGTTATAAATCTCTTCATCCAATAGTCTTTGGACAAGTGTAAGCCTTGGATGTTACATTATCTTTTCATTTTATTAAAATCGTTAAATAATGAGGTTATCACTGCATCATAATGATGTCATGAATAATTTAATTTATTTAATGTCTAAAAATTATAAAAAAAATACTATGATGTTGGAAATCTTTTTATCTTTCTAATGAATATTTGTAGTCAAAATTTTGACTTGTGTATCCCCACTTAAAAACTGTTTTAGTAAAACAACTCATGTTTGTGTCAATTTAATTTTAACATTAAATAAATATATATTAATGTCATTTTCCAAATAAAGTGGCTCCATGGGGTCCCCAAGTTGACCCATGGGTTTTCTTGGTCGGCCATGACTCATCCAATAGGAGTAGGACAAGTGTCAAGCTCATATCATATTATTAAAACATTGTTTTTACCTTAAACCACACTAATTACCTCTAATCGCGATTAAGAACTTAAAAGTTACTATTCACCAAAAATTATTTTAATCTCATTGAACCAAATTTTACTTCTTAATGACAACCATTTATGTTGGATTTTTGAAAATCAAATCAAAGAAGTGGTAATATTTCAATCAAACGAAAAATCAGTTATTTAACTACCACTTAGTGGTTTCACTATTCATTAAAAATTGAAGGTTTTCAGAACAATGCCAAAATTTCACCCTAAGCTATAATTGATATTCCGAATTCAAAAATGATTTCTATTTTACAAAATTCCAAACATATAAGTTGCATTAATTAATTTTATAATTAATTCCCGCTGTCACAACAAATAGCGTGTTTTTAAGAAACAATTTATATCAAAAGATTGGCAATTGTTTATGTCCAATTTCAATGTTAAATTAATTCTAATGACCACCATTGGATAAAAATGTAAAATATATATTATAATTATACTTTAAAACCACTAAATAGTATAATTTATCACTATAAATTATTTTGATTAAAAAAGTTGTTTTTAAGTAATTTTCACTATTCATAAAAAATTGGAAGTTCTCAGAAAATTATAAAAAATTCAAGTTTGGATAATTTCGATATTACGAATACAAAAATGAAGTCCATTTTGAAATATAAAATTTATATAATTTTAAAAATTGGTTATTACTATTCATAACGGCTACTTTTATTAGTCGTGGTGTTTTAGAACTCGAAGTCGCGTACAATGCAAGCTATTGCATTATTGAATGAGAAGCGTATCGTGGAAGCTCGGGGTGTTACATTATCCCCTCCTTCAATAAATTGCGTCCTCACAATCTGAAATTTTTCTTTGAAAATAAATCGTTGAAAAGAGAAAATACCTTTGAGGAAAACCCACATCAGAAATAAGATTAATAAAATTTAGCCTTAATAAGAGGGAAAGGGAAATGAAAAAGTCACCACCCAATTATGATATCGATTAGGAGAACATTGGTTGCAATTAGAGACATATAATTGGAGGAAAAACGTAAATATTTGTAGGGAGTGATTGAGGTCATCAATCACAATCAACTGTCAAATTGAGGGCCTCAAAGCCTTCAATCTATGTTGATTTAAAATATCATCAGTTCAACAAGACATAAGGTATTAGGATAACACATTTTTTTGTTTTAATATCCATTTAATAAAGTTTAAGAATTAATTTATTCATTGAATAAGAGATAGGTATATATATATTTATGCTTGACAATTACAGTTTCAACCTTCAACTCATCTTTCACTCAAAAAGATAATAGAACTCAAAAATATTATACTTATCCTAATTGTATAAGGTTCAAAATGTTAACACATACCATTTAGATTAGTAAAATTATTTTGTAATAACCAGGGACATACTGTAGGCTAGTGGTAGGAAATAAAGGCCTGTCGCACTATGGTTGTGGGTTCGATTCCTGCAGCTTTGTCCGACGCGATGGGTTATGCCCCACCCTGCAGGTTGTCCTTTTCCTAAAACTATAGTATCATAATATTCCAAAAATAATCTTCATAAATTTTTTAAGCTTAAACAATACAATCCAAATATCAACTTAATCCACTCCAACCTTTATAGTTATCCAAAATACCTCTGTCCAGACTTTCTCTAAAAGGTCTCTTAATTCCAAAATCAATTTATCAGATTCCCCAAACAATGTAAAGTTTCTCATATTGTCACATACTAAAAATATAATTACCTTCATCATATTAAAACCTTACTGAAATCAACATGTACTGCAGTACAATCCTTATATATATATATATCACATTATTCTAATAACCAAAATATAATCCATGAGTCCAAAAGCACCAATACATTAGTTATTCTGCTTCAACTGTAGTAACAGCATAAGATTGTCCTTGATCCCTTGGCCTTTTCTGAGGTAAGTTTCCCTGACGCTTAGGAAATTCATTTGCATAATGCCCCATTTCCCTACAATTGTAGCATTCAACTTTGAAAAACTCTTTCTTTCCCTTGCAATCACGAGCATGGTGACCCTTTTCTTCACATTTATAACGAACTCACATTCCTTTTAGGCACGTACCAGGGTGATTCTTCCCACAATTATCACATAATGGAAAATCCTTCTTTTCCATTTTCCCTTTATCTGTCTCTTGTTCCACCGTTCTCTTCTTCTCTTTCTTTACTTTGTTGTCATAAGACTTAGAGAATTCCTTTTCTGTCTTGATAGCCCACGAGAAAATATCTTCGTATGATGAGAAGGATTGTGATACTAAAGCTCGACGGAGAAATGGTTTTAACCCATCAAAGAAACGATAAATCTTACTCCTTGGGTTACGTATATAATCGGCAGCATGCCTCACTAACCTTGTAAAGTTAGCCTCATACTTTGCGACATTCTCATCCTCCTTCTGCCTCAGACTCAGAAATTGTCTTTCCATATCTCCTCGATGGTCACAAGGAAAGTATTTTTCTAAGAAAATATCTTTGAACTCTCTCCATTCCATACTTGATAATTCTTCATCTTCCTTTGTATTTTGAATCAATGACCACCATTGATCGGAATCTCCAGTGAGGCGGTAATCTGCCATGATAACCTTCTCCCTTTCGCTACTCCCCAAGGCGTGGAATATTTTCTCTAAGGAGTTTATCCATTGCTCAGCTACTAACGGATTTGTACCCCCATTGAAGGTTGGTGGTTGGTGCCTCATGAAGCGGTCTAACATTGATCCTCCACGTTGCGGATCAGGGTTCTCCATACGAGTAAGGTTATTATTCATAACCTGAGTGAGTTGTCCCAGTATGGTAACAAGTTGATCAGCACCAGTTGTATCTCCAGATCCACAATAATTATCTTGACCAGGAGGGCAATCCCTACACGGAGTTCATGCATTGATACGGTTTCCATTCCTTCCACTAGGCACCATTTCTAAACAATGGCATATACTAGATTAGTTTATGAATCAAAATGCATAATTCCATACTTGTAAGATACTTAACAAAAAATTGAACTATTTATGGATATAATCCATAAAAATGTTTTATTTGGGGAAGTATATACTCATAACCCTTCATAGTGGTTTATAAAGAAAATGAGAATTATCCAAAGCATATCCCCCGGGAGAGTTGTAACCAAGAGTGCAGCAAGGCCCGTTGTCGTGCACCAGTTCCCGTTCGAGTCTAGCTCAAAGCGGTGTTTTCGGGTTTTACCCCTAGGTACATCTGTGCCAGAGCCGCCTCTACCTGCTCGTATCCAGACAGGGATTTATTGCTTGGAAAACTCACAAAATCTCTACAATAACAAAATTCTAGGTAGTTCTTCTATACTAATCCTCAAAGTCTATCTTCGGGCTATGTGCTCTAATCAGAGTTTATCTAAATCTAGCTTTCATGGTTAGTACTAAATTGCCTCTGATACCAACTGTAACGCCCCGACCCCAGCTACCCAGAGTCGGTGCATTACTTCGTAACATTGTCATGATCACAAAAGATCAAGTCTCGAAAGACCGATTAGTTTAGTAGCCTTGGAAACACTAGATACATTCGTAAACGTTACATTACATCATAAAGTGAAAAACTATAATAACATAGTCTCCATAGTCCACACTCAAATCCTCTTCTCACAATCCCTGCAGGTCATTCATAAAGTACTTCTTCACATCCTGGAAAATATTAAAACATTGAAAGGGGTGAGCTCAGATGCTCAGTAAGGATAACAATATTGCGGAAGCTTTCATAAATAAACATAAAAATTTAAGGCAATGTATAACCAAAACAAAATCCTTTTAAACTTGAACATCAACATAATATGGCAAAAGTAAAATGAGATAATGTCATTCATTTCTTCACATTGATATTCTACTGGTCGAATAATCACATGCAATAACAATAACCACTTTCATAATGATGGAATGCATAATGCCAGACTATCATAACTACGTAGCCAATGCCTCGTGCCAAGACCACAAATAAGATTTTGTCAAGGCCTCGTGCCAAGACACTAGTTTGTCTCATGAGACCTGCTGATGCATTTTTTTTAGAAGATACAAACGTTTAAAATTGCTCAAATATACTCAAGTGTTTTTCTGAAAACATTATCCAAGCTTCTGAAAACAAAATAACTAATTCTGAGACTGCTCGACTAATTATAGGCCATGATGGGTCCACGCGCAATCCCTTCCTATCTAACACACTCGAGAGTCGGGTTTTCTGAAAAAAAAATTTAAGCTTGCGTTAAGTATGTATACATTTGCACTGGATTTTCATATATTGGAGAGAAATATCTATTTTTTGAAATCATTTAAAAATCACATAGTTATAAAAGAAAACCTTTTGAGTAAATGTAAAAGTCAAAGGGGTTTATACACCGTATAAAATAATGTTGTGTATAAAATGAAATATGCGTCAATGAAAGGAGATTGAGATGAAGTCCTTACAAAGATAATTTTTGAAATATAATAGATCTATTATGTGTATTCAATATAAGTACACATAAAGAATTTAAAAATACAATATAGGATATAATAATATCATTACATGATTTGAAAGTAGGAGACTAACCCAAAGAATGGAAATTGGGTTAAGAAATTCCCTTACCTTGCGTCCTTTCTTGACTCGACCGTTCTTTAACCTCCTGAATAATAAAATAGAGTTAATTCCTATTTACTTAAGAACCTTTTTAATATTCATTATTCCTTTTATATCCCTTATTACAATGTTATGAACATTATGTAATTATTTAAGTTAATAACGGTCGTTTTGTCGATCTTTGGTACTTGATTCAAAAATAAACTTCCTATAATTTCAAGTTGTTCATGTGGTGAAATATCCATTATATCCAGAATTATATTAATGATGTAGATATCATATATATGATATATATCCTGTATATACATTCATTCATAATGTCACGTAACATTTATAGGTAAGAAATGAAATGCACCGTTCATGGAGACAGTAAGCCGTACGTACGCATGAACGCTACTTTCATTTCTATTTCGTATTTAATGGAATGAAATCATAATGATATAAATTTATAATATAATTACAGTATAATATAGTGTATAATACCATTTATTCCATCCTTTATACATCCCACATATGGCATTAACGATTCAAATCACTTTGAGGGGGCGGTAGTCCGCACTTCCTAAAATGAAATTATCGCATTTTACCCATAATAGAAATCATAAAGTATGCCATAAGTGAGAAATACAGAAGAATAAGTAAAACATAAACACATTTTATATCATATATAAAAATAGTTACATATTAATGGCCACCTTTGAAGGTGTTATATGAGTGTTGACCAATCATCGTTTCGTGAGGCAGAAATTCGCCATCCACAGAAACCGTATGTTCTTTAACCTTTAGATGTAGGTGTGTGTAAGTGTAGCTCGAATAATTCTTATAACAAAATCCTAGTATATTTATGATACTGGTGTTGTTACAAAAAAAATGAATAAAAAGTGTTTAGGGGGTTGGAGAAGAAAAATAAAACAAAACAACATTAGAGAAGACATTACCTCAAAATTAGGTAACTCTTTTTGATTTGAGCCAAAGGCTTCCTTGAGACGAGTTCTGCCCAAAGTGAGGCTTCTAGGAGTAATAGGGGGAAGTTGGGAGAGTATTTGGTCAGAGGTTGGCCGAGCCAAATGGCTTTATGGTGTGACTAAGGTGTGAGAGGTGGGGGCCTTTTATAAGTGGAGAGGAGGGGCTCTTTTGGAAAGATTGAAATGTTACATTATTACACAATGATTTTCGGATTCTAAAGGTCCCACACTTAAATAATTCTTGGATAAGGTGATAAGGGTTAGAAATCTCTTCATCCAATAGTGTTTGGACAAGTGTAAGCCTTGGATGTTACATTATCTTTTCATTTTATTAAAATCGTTAAATAATGAGGTCATCACTGCATCATAATGATGTCATGAATTATTTAATTTATTTGTTGTCTAAAAATTATAAAAAAATACTATGATGTTGGAAATCGTTTTATCTTTCTAATGAATATTTATAGTCAAATGTTGGACTTGTGTAACCCCACTTAAAAACTGTTTTAGTAAAACAAATCATGTTTGTGTCAATTTAATTTTAACATTAAATAAATATATATTAATGTCATTTTCCAACTAAAGTGGCTCAATGGGGTCCCCAAGTTTACCCATGGGTTGTCTTGGTCTGCCATGACTCATCCAATAGGAGTAGGACAAGTGTCAAGATCATATCATACTATTAAAACATTGTTTTTACCTTAAACCACACTAATTACCTCTAATCGCGATTAAGAACTTAAAAGTTACTATTCACCAAAAATTATTTTAATCTCATTGAACCACATTTTACTTCTTAATGACTACCATGTATGTCGGATTTTTGAAAATCAAATCACAGAAGTGGTAATATTTCATTCAAACGAAAAATTAGTTATTTAACTACCACTTAGTGGTTTCACTATTCATCAAAAATTGAAGGTTTTCAGAACAATGCCAAAATTTCACCCTATGCTATAATTGATATTCCGAATTCAAAAATGATGTATATTTTAAAAAATTCCAAACATATAAGTTGCATTAATTAATTTTATAATTAATTCCCGCTGTCACAACAAATAGCGTGTTTTTAAGAAACAATTTATATCAAAAGATTGGCAATTGTTTATGTCCAATTTCAATGTTAAATTAATTCTAATGACCACCATTGGATAAAATTGTAAAAAATATATTATAATTATACTTTAAAACCACTAAATAGTATAATTTATCACTATAAATTATTTTGATTAAAAAAGTTGTTTTTAAGTAATTTTCACTATTCATAAAAAATTGGAAGTTCTCAGAAAATTACAAAAAATTCCACTTTGGATAATTTCGATATTAAGAATACAAAAATAAAGTCCATTTTGAAATATAAAATTTCTATAATTTTAAAAAGTGGTTATTACTATTCATAACGGCTACTTTGATTAGTCGCGGTGTTTTAGAACTCAAAGTCGCGTACAATGCAAGCTATTGCATTATTGAATGAGAAGCGTATCGTGGAAGCTCGGGGTGTTACAGTTTAACTTTGGTCCGGGAACTATCAATTAAGGGTGAATGATGATGTCATTCTAAAAACAGTGTTTTTAACTAGATTTGTAAATAATGAGTTTCTTGTTATCCCACTTGGGGTAACAAATTCACCAGTTGTATTTATGGATCATAATAATAGAGTCCTACATGAATATTTTGACAAAATTTTGGGTTTTTATCAGTTATATCTGAATTTATAAAAAACAATAATGAGGATCATTAACAAAATCAAAATATTATTCTATAACTCCAGAGATAAAATAAGTTATAGAAAACATTTATAAAATATTATTTGTGGTTGGAGAATATTTATTTCCCTGTTCCCACCATATATAAAAATGGATGAATAGTTGATCCCTCTAAAAATAATGTTATTGAGGAAGGTCCGTGACCTATTAATGTTTCAAAGATTCCATGTTTTCCTAGACAATCAGTCTATTACCAGTAAAATTTTTTATACTATTAACAGTTATCTAGACCACTGAACATGTTCACTCATAATGGAGTTAAATTCTAATGAAAGAAATAATTTGATGACTATTTTTAGGATCTAAAAATAGTTTTTTGATCCCTCAAGTTTTTTCATTATGATCTAGAAATTATAAATTTTTAATATATTGTTCACCATTATTAAAAGGACATAGTTTTTGAATAAAAGAAAATGATATATTAATTGATTATGATTTATTGAAATTGAAAAATAATGAGTAATTTTATCCTACACATGATTCATAATTTTATTATTTGGTTTTAGAATTAAAAATATAGACACATAATTTATCCATGTGTGAAATATATAATGATCATCAATGTTTTAATTATATAATCACTCCAAATAATTTGGATATGAGATAGAGGTGATATAGAATATTCATATAAGATTATGACTGTACAATTTATTACGATACTAAAAATAAAATAAATTAGCTGATTCATGGATTAATAAAAATAATTCTTCACTATCAATGTAACATTTAGAACATGACCCTTTGTTTAATTATTTTATGATTTTTTGAATAGAATTTATAGAGGAAAGAACATCCACGGTTTTAAATTAGGTTTTAAGAAATCATCTCTGTCAGAAATGATTAAGCACACTAATAAGGAATAAAATGTCTTATAGGAAAATGATGAATTATATAAGAAGGAAATGATTCCTGAATCTATAATTGATATATAATTATTTTTATAATTTCATTAATATAATGTTTAATTTTTGATTTCATATTGAAGAAAAAATTGTTCAGGTAAGATCATAGTTCCCCTATTTCTGTTCATCCAAACAGTAGTAATGTATACACATACATTAAAATGTATTACTATTTGGATGGAATGAAATGTGTTAATTTTAAATTTACTATGTAATATTTTACATATCAATAAGATATAGTAAATTGATAAATACCAAATGGGGTGATTGATCCTTTTAATGTTCAATATTGAAAATTTGAAAATATATCTATGTTTTTTATAATCGGATTTCCAATGACATCTCGAGGTAATTTTATGATTGTGTTTTAATAATCTATTAAAAAAATATTCACATTTACTTCTAATTGGAGAAACATTTTCATTTGATAAAATATCTTGTCAAAAAATAATGGAGATTGTTAGGATACATATATTCCATCTCTCTATTTTAACTAATCATGATGCCATTCTCAATTCCAATTTTTGGAAGGGACTTTAGCATTAATTGGATGCAAAAATAAATTTTAATATGTTTTCCATCCTAAATATTATGGAAAATATAAATGAAAAATTTATTATATTGAAGACATTATTCAGTGTTGTTAAATTTATTACAATATAATCTGGGTTTTTTATCTACTTTATTTGTGTGTTCTTATAATAAAATTTTACATTCAAGTATATAGATTGTACATTTAGAGGAATTATATGGAATGTGATATCATCCTCCATAATTTTTTGATGAAATAGGTTAAATTTTATTTTATGGGACTCACATTCTTGGATGAAATTATTTATATTCTTATGGTAATTAAAAAAAATACATGGGAAACACATAGTAAATTAAAAAAATTATCTATATAATTAGAGGAAAGATATTTCTTTTATGGTAGGTAGTCACGTTTTTTAAATTATATCCATGGAAAACTGGGATCTATTTTAATAAAAAGGGGATATTAGTTCTATGGTAAATTAGACCATATGAAGTAAAATAGAATATTGGATTATTTTTATTATTTAGTGGATTTTCCTATGTGTTTATCACAGGTACCCAATCTATTCCATTTTACAATGCTATGTAAATATATTACGGATTTATCTCATGTTTTGAACACTGGGTTATTTTAGTTAGAAGAGAAAATTTTATTTATGAAATAATATCTTCTTATTATTAATAATAAATTTTAGGTATTTTAGAAAAGTTTAATTAGAATTGTTATGTTATTTTTAAAAACACATAATTTTAGAAGTAACATCGACTTATTTAAATGTTGTTAGAGAAATGTACACCACTTTTATAATAAGTGTATAAAATTGAGTGGATGGAATTTTAAAAATGGTTAAAGAATTTAAATCCCATGTCATGTTCATATAATTTTTTCAAATATTCAATAGTTAAAATTTACAAATTTACGTTCTCTATAATAATTTTATGTAATTCTTTAGAATAGTGTAGAAACTGTATTTCTATGAAAAATGTATTTTAATGTATTGTATGGTTTTATTTATAATATTTTTTAGTTATTTTATTATTATAATTTGAATAACTAATATTCATTTTTTAAATCTTCATGTTATAATTTTCATAAGATTGATTTTTTAGATTTATCTACAAAAGTATTATTTTACAATGAAGATTCTAAAATAAATATTTTTGTAAAATAGATTTCCATTAAATGTATTTAATTAGTAAAATTCAATTAGTATTTATATTCGTAGTTACATAATATAATATTTATTTTTATTTTACATTTATGTTTATTTATATTTATTATATTGTTGAATTTTATATAAAAATAATTTTTTACTTAAAATGTGATCTATAAGAGAAAAAAAATTTAATTATATTTTTCTGGATTAATTTAAAGTTGAAAAATTATACTTATATATTTTTAATTTTGAAATATAGATTCTATATTTTGACTTAAGAGGTACAAATTTTGTAGATATTTCCCGGTTATTTTTGTCAATATGATTAGTGAACATAAAATTTTTTTCATACACAAATAAAACATCAGTTAAGTAATCATTGGTTAGAAATAAATTGATACAGACTACAAATTGGCCTTTAAAGTTTCCTTAAGTTTAATTTATATGTAAATTTCATCTGTATTAATTTTTCATTTAATTATATATCATTTTTTTGTATTTTATTAGTGTTTTAAAATATTAATAAAATTTTATTTAATTAAATGTCAAGCATGTGACACCCTTGTTTTCAGTAATTAAAATATTTTTTACATTGGGAATAAAAAGAGTATATATTTATTATTAAATAGTTATTTAAATATAAATGAATTATCTTCATCATTGTTATTCATTCTTAATTTTTATGGAAGTAATAATTAACCTAAATTCTTATACAATGCTGATGGAGTAATTCTTCCATTAATGTAAAAAAATAAATGCTATTGAAAATTTAAAAATAAATTTTAATTAAAATTATTATATTAATAAATTATTTTTTTAGATAACTATACCATTGTAGGGATATTTTAACTTATTATATTCTAATTACATTATTATACTGATGTTATAAAAAATTCAATGTAAATTAATAGTTTTAAAATTGTAATTGTTGAAATTTTAGAGAAATAGTATTTTACTAAATGGTATAAAATTCCACAAAATCATATAGTTTGAAATATTAAATTGAAATGGTTAATTAAACTATCCATGGCCCATTTATGGATCATTTTTATAATTATCGTTACATTATTAACCATTACATTATAAAATGTTTTAATAGAATTGTAATTTTCAAAATGGTTAATAATGGCTTAAAAAAAATATAAGCATTATAATATATTAAAAAATGTAAAATAATTTTTAACGAGAGTATTTAGTACATTATTCCTCCTATATTTAGAATAAATCAGTTTTATCTATTTTTATTGAATATAAATTTATAATAATTTAATATTTTGAAAAAAATCATAGAACACCGCTCAGATCCCTTATAAAAGGGAATATGCTCTCTGATTTACATCAAAATTAAATACCAATATAATTATATTTTGTTATGATAATAGAAAAACATTCATCAATCTCATCTTCCATTAAGTGGTAAAGGAAACCGTCAATCATGTCTATAGTGGACTACCACATCATGAACAGATATAATTCATTTTTCTTCACTGTCACTGAAGGATATATATAAAGACATAATTAATGTAAATAAATGATATTAAATACAAATTTATAATTATTAAATGTAAATATATTTATTATTGTATTGCGTTTCCATTAAATGTAAAAGGATAACAACATTCACATTAATGTGTCAACTAACACCTCGATGAAGCGATGTGATTCATTTATCATTACCACATGACATGGATTATATATATAAGAATAATTAATTATATAATAGAATATTTATGAGATTATTACAAATTTTTAAAGATTAAATTATGGTAACCTTCTTCCTATAATGATTATTGAATAATGGAAACTATACTCTTGCATACATATAACATATTATATCCTTGATTGTAACATAGTTCTTTTTTTGAAAACCATATTCGATGGTTGAATTTAAATGTAGAAGTTTTTAATAATTAAATTCTTTCATGATTATTATTCTGTAGATGATGGAATAATGGAATCTTTGACTGTATTTGACATACCAAATCTATTTTGGATTTTATGAACCGAATATCATCAATATATCCGACATGAATCAAATTAATTAAATAAATAAATATTGTATGGTGAGATAAAAAATAAAAGGAATAATATAATTGAAACATTTAAATAATTAAATTAATTTTATTATTCATGATGATAAATAACAAACATGCTGATTTGGACTCAAGGCAAGGGGCTTGGTTTTAAAAGTATTATTTTAATGTTTTGCTTAGAAACAAATATCATCATGTCCATATTTTGGAAAATTATTTTGTGGATTTTTTTTATTAAAATAAAAGAATTATTATTGAAATTTTATGTCAATGTTTACATTATTTAAAAGGTTTTCATTGTTTTTGTTTTATTGAATTTTTGTTACATTTATTATAATACCTACAAGGAATGTTATATTTTAATGTATACGATGGGAACGATCATTCCTATCATCAAAACCATTATTTTGTTTTTGGATTTCGTCACATGATTATATGTTTTCATCAAAGAAAAATAATACTTCCCTGTTTTCTGGTTATATTCTAAAAGTGTAAATATTATTGTAATATCCATTTTGGTATCAAAATTATTTTTCATTTAAGGGTAGTGACTGTTTTTATGATGCAAAATATTATATATTCTTATATGGTTACTAAATTTTTTTATATTGATGGGTAGTTCCATTTCTAAACCATGTTTAGTTGAGCCCGTTATATTTGTCCTATACATTAATAAAAGGGATATAGATGACTGATTAGGTTTATTTAAAGAGATTATTAGAATATATTTCATTAGTTATTATTTGTATAACACTGATAGTAACTTCAAATGTAATTGGGAAGGTTACTCTAACTATAACAAGGATTATTTTACCACTTTTATGAAATAATGATATGAAAATGATGCCTCATGTTACCTACATGTTTTATATATTGATTCTATAGGTTTTTTTATAAAATCCTATGATTTCATATGGAAATGGAAACTATATTCTACTATGTATTAGTGAATAATATAGCATTGTGAAAAAAAATATTTTTATGAGTATTTCATGATTTAATGAAAAGGATGTTATCTTTCCTTCACCTATATGATTTATTATAAAATATTTTTTGAATAACTTTGGGTAGAGAATTGGATTTATTGTGTAAGATAATGACTTTAACTAAATTATTTTTTTGAAAAAGATAAAATTTTATATATTTTCATGGATTATTGGTTTAATTGTTTTTTTTGTAATTCCCTTACTAATTTTTTATTCATTTCATGGTTTAAATAGTGTTTACATGGCTTAATTATTGGAAAGGGAGTCAAAGAAGCCATATTGAAAGTCCTGTAGAGCTGACATGAAAAATAAATCATAGTTTAATTACAAAAATATTATTTTAAAAAAATAGATATCATGTGAAAGTGTACTATTTGTAATATATGGGATTATTATGTAAGAGTTATCACCTAGATCTCTATTGCTCCAATCTTATATGTTCTTCTCGAATGAAAAAAATAAACCCTGAGTAATGGAATTAGATTATGTAATTATTATGGGCGTTTACCTATGTAAACGAATTGAAATAAATATTGAAATATTATTATAAAATATTTTAATAATTGTTTATTTAATTATGCTATTATTAAAGTAATTATGTTTTTTTATTTGCGTATTGGTATTTATTTTACAGTGAATTGTGAAATATAGTATGTTTTTTTAAAACATTTATTTCAATCCCATAAATAAAGTAATTTAAAATTATCATTCTATTTTGGATTTATAATTAATGTTACATAAGATCAATGTTATTTAAATTTGGTTTATCACATTACATGGTTTACATAAAAGTTAAATTTTATACCTAAAAACGCATTTTAGGGAATCTAGATGTTCATAAAAAATTCAAGTTTATTTTATATTTATTTTTATCATCTTATAGTATTTAATTATGATGAGATAATTAATTATTTAGAATCTGGGGATTAAAATTAATTAACTATGTTAATTTTTGGAAGTATAAATAGTAAATGTGGAAAAAAAAATTCAACTCGGTAAAGGGTAAATCACATAATTACTGTTAACATTAATTTCATAAAAAATTAATAATTTAACCGACATATGAATTTATTTACTTTGATGATATTATTTTGACATTATCCACCCTATTTTTTAATATATGTAATTTATATTCCGCATCCCATTGATAATAATATTTTTATTATTTTAAGTAGTTAAAATTTTAAATTGTAATCCGATGATTTTAATATCTAAAAAAATTACATAAGGAAAAATTCATAAGCTAAGTAATAAATGTTTATTTCAAAAAATAATTAATTTTTTATCATGTAAATTTATTTTTAATTTTATTAATGAGTTAATTACCATAAAATACTAAAAAAACATTGACTTAGTGCTTGTGAAAGTATTAGGAAAATATTATTAATGAATATAAAAACACTAGAAGTAATATCATTTAAGTGAGTTATAGTTCCCAAAAGAATTTTATAGATAATAAAAAAAATTGTTGTTGGAAATTTTTATATTCTTATTATATATTATTTCGATTTCCTAAATGTCAATTTAAATTAATCCCATGAGAAAAGGAATTTCTAATATTTTAGGAAAATAAAAATTTATTTATTTATTTCAAAATAAAAAAATATTTCAATTTGAAAAGGGGTATAATATATTTTATGAAAGGTATTCCATTTTCCATTTATGAGAATATTTTCAATTTGTAAGTAAAATTAAAACCCTTTTAATATTGAAATTTTTTTCAACATGTTAATGGTTAAAAATAGATAACTAAGGAGTAATGAAATATATAATTCCTAAATTAATATATAAATGAGTATAATTTTTATTGGGTGACTATATTTAGGACACAGATTCATTATAATTGAATCAATGTAATTTCTGTACAACATTTTCATGATTGTGAAATTATTATATTTTGAAAATTTTAAATATTTTAAGAGTCTTCCTCCCCTCACATATAAAGCTAACTCCATCTATCATTTCATTACACCAATTTTAGGTATCTAGATCCACCAGAACGAACCATATTATACTCTAAAAATATAAATTCATGAATTTTAGGAGTCAGTATTCTTAAAATAACTTTGCATGAGTCCTTAAGATTGTATTTAAATGATTTCTATTGAAGAATGGGTAATCCTATTTTCCAACTCTTTCAAGTGTGTTGCTTCTTATTCTTCAAATATATCTAATTTATATATACAAAAATAAAAAATACACTATATTAAACATACTCAGGTGTTATTTTGATTTTGGTACATCCATTTTCCCATTTTTCTATCCTATAAAAAGTAAAAACGTCACTCATCCGTACATTTGACTTACCATCGGCACAAAATGGTTTAATTTCTATATCATAAAAAACCTTAATTTCAAGGTTATAAAGATGAAAAAAATTAATATATATTATATTTATGAAATAATTATGTTTTTTAATTATAATATCATATCGTCCTTATTACATTGTAATCCTTTGGAAAATGATAACTTCACTTGTGCATACATGTGGACCAACACCTCCACAAAGCGATGTGATACATTTTATATTTCTTTTTATATGGATAGTAATATGAATATAATTAATGAATATATATTATATATATAATATATAACTTATTATTTATTTTTTTATTTTTTTAACATTTCTTTCAATACATCTTTTAAAAAGTGAAAATAGTGTTAATGCATACGTAAAACATACCGTCTCAATAAATGATGTAATTCATTTTTCATTATCTATAATTTATATCTAGATATATATATATACATAAAATATATGATATATATATAATTATTAAAAATATAGAAATGATGGAACAATAATACATTTAAAATGACCGAAACTACGGGCCAAAAACTCTCATGAAAAATGAAGCAATTAACACCAAAAGTAGTAATAGTAATAAACAATTATTAAGAAAAATGTGATAAGATGTTTTAAATATGTTATATATGATATTATAGTCATGAATATGGTTCTTTTATGATATTATAATAAAACTAAATTTGTTTTATAGGATATTAAAATCAAAAACATTGTAAGTCAAACATGAGGTTGGTGATTTAGCCTTAATTTCAAACCCATTTAGACATATTTGGTTTCTTCAGCCTATTTTATTTTAGGTTGTTTATATATTACTCATTTTATATATCTAACATGAATATAACTTTTTTTAGAATGACTATTATTTTTATTCATGTTTACAATTTCATGGGGTATAATTTAAATTTTAATGAAGAGGAAAGAATTTATTTACACTGACATTTTTTATGATTTCACATATTTTCCATTGAAGAAATCGTATAATATATCGTTCATAAAAATCATATTTTTTTAATTTATTTAGATATTTAACGATTTAATCTATTTTATTCAATCCGTTCTTCTCATTGGAATTCGATTCATGTAAATAAATATTTAAAATAAAATCCAGTCATATCTGTCTTTTGGGATAAATATATTTTTCATAAATATCCATATTTTTCAAAATTATGTTACAAAATTACATTCTATATACTAAAATAATTAATCATGGAAATTTTATTCTATCCATGACATTTTATAAATTTCTAGAAGAATCATTCAAATTGTTTTCAAATTTTTTATTATTTATTTTATATACGAAATCATAAAATAGATATTTTATTTTAATATATATGATGTTAATAGATTCTAAATACTTGAAAAAGTAGTGTCCACCTATCTGGATGTAAGAAAAACATCACACCCAAATGCTACATCTAATGGGTTGGGGCTGGAGTCTAGCGTCTTATAAGCATGTTAGACACATGGGAAGCATTATCACTGAGTAAATTTACACATTCATGATTCAAAATACAGTATTATAATATAGTATGGAAAAAAAATATTGTACGTTCATAAATAACATCTTTCTCTCTTTAGAGTACCACAATACAATAAAAAATATAAAGTCCAAATACAACATGAAAAAAATAAAAAAGTTCCTAGATTTCTAAAAATATTGGAGAAGTGAACCAAATGAAACTCGTAGATAAATATGGGATCCATCCAACACAAATAAGCTCCAAATAATTTCTAAATTCATTTATATTGGAAAAAAATCCAATGAAAATATTTAGATTTTATAACAGAAAACATTTGTGGGAAGATCTCATATAGGGGTGAGAATAAACATACCCAATAGGGCACCATAAGGTCATTAATCATAAATCACCAAGAGATTAGTTAGCTCATCACCATGGAGGAATATCAATCAGGATACGAGCCCTTAAATTATTGAAAATTGATTACCTATATATTCTCATGATATAATCATAATTTATATGGTTAGGTCAAGAAATAACTTCTATACTTTGATTGTACTACTGGTTGAAGATAAAAATCATTTAATTTAACTTGCATCATGAGACTTTCCATGCCAAATGTATCTCATCTGAGTGTTCTGGTTGATCAAGTCATACAATATAGAAGAAACTCGTATGAGTGATCCCTCTAATCATATCTCGACTTGAAAAAACATTAGGAATACAAAGGGGTATCTCCTGAGATATCACACATGATAGGTTTACACCTCATTATAAATAAAAACATGTGGATTCCCAAATAGGGGATCAAAACCTAAACCTAATGGTTAGTCATGATCAAAAATATATATCAAATGATATTAATATAAAGATACTCTATCAAATATAGTACATCTTGGGTAATCCAAAAACCTTCAAATAATAAAAATTTATGTAGGGGTTCATATGCCCATGTACAATGGTCGTGAAAATCCCTAAAACCCACTTAGGGAAGAAGAGAATAATCGAGGATGAAACTTTGATCCTCATGGATGGATTCCATATCTCTATCCAAGACTAAACCCATAATGGGGATCACATCCTATTTATAGTACGTAATGCCTCATTATACAATCATATATTTAGAACAAGGGAACACACCTATTCTAAATAGTCCATGTAATCTCAGCCAAGCTAATACCAAATTTAAAATGAAAGTTAAAATACCTCCATCATCCCCTTCATGGAGTACACAACATTTTAGAAGTGGTACTTGACTTGTATCTCTTATATTAGAACTAAATGTGTCTCATACTCACATTGAATGCATTTATAAATATTCGTAGTGTGTACCTCGGGGTACAAGGTCTGTAGATTTTTGGTCGGTACTAGGAAATCTATCTACTCAAGCCATTGTATTCATGTCGTGACATTAAAACTAGTGGTTTATCAGTTAATGTGGTTCTGTTTGGTAATTTAGTATATCCAGGTACTTTTTAATGTACAGGGTGTGTACCTCATGTCACATGGCATGTATTGGCCTAGAAGACACTTGATGTGTGTATAATATTCGATAGTGTGTACATTCAAGCATAGATAGTGTGTTCCCCACTCAACACGACATGTGGAGCCACATGGTTTCATATAAATGTAATCCCTATAAACACTATGACATCATCCAAGTGTTGTATAATATGTTAATGGACACAGACTACATGCTTTTTTACATGTCTTTTTGGGTGTGTACTCCATAGACATACACATATGCCTAGTTAAGCGTTACATTATGTGTCGACTCACTAAATATAATGTAATATTTGTGTCCACATGAAACCCCTATAAACATCACATCAGAGATTATACAAAGTGTGTTCCTTAATAATAATTCCATACTGTTCAGTTTTTTAATCTTGTTGTATTTTTCCATGGTTCCTCTCATTAATTTGATGTCGTAAGATCTACTATAATTATATCCTTTTAATCATCGATATATGATAACCATACCTGCCTCATCACTCATTGTTGGACTTTAGGTATCAAATATTCAAATGGAATGACCATTTTTCACACAACACTACCAACATTGTACTAACCAATAGAACATAGTCTCCTATAAGAACTTCAATCTCCTATGGTAATATACAATCCTTGATCATACATAAATAAAAATCCAAACCCCTCTATTATAGAATATTGTTCCGAATATAAATTTCACAATGATCACCCATGAAGTATTTTATGAGCAACCGACTAAACTGAATTTCGATGATGAAAGGTGGAGGAAAAGAACAATACCCAAGATGAAGAACAAACTATATACTTTTTTTTGGAATGGCCTCAAATAAAATCTATTATAATGATAAATAATTAACCAAAATAAAATAACATAAATTCACAAAACCCAATAAGGTAAACCCACCAATTTAAGGCATAATTTTCCATTAAATTAATTATATAGTGATGTCATTTCACATTCACAGTGGGATTATAAATGGAGAATAATATATTAAAAAATAAGTACCCATTATTTTTTTTGGATTTATCATTAGTGAAGTACGATTCCACATCACTTTCTTTTTGAGAAAAAATATCATAAACCATCATTTCGTGGCCCGTTATGAAACACCCCATGCGCACCTCTAGTTGTACAAGGGCTGGCGATTGACATCGAGTAGGAATATCACTAAAATGATGGGAATTTCCTATGTATTTGTACCCACACACACACTCATCTGCTAGCCCACAAAATATTAAAATGAAAAAAATGGGCAACCAATTCATGCATACATCTATGTCCCATAACCAGAGTACGATAAGAAGTAAAAACGTTAAAAGTTCCCAATACAAGCCCATCATAATGTTATGTGTGATATATGTCCAACCTTCAACTAATGGTACTAGGAATTCTATCTTAATGATGAAAGAACACAACGTGGTCTGTCCATTCTCACTAAGCAACATTAGGTCCTGGTCTAACTAGGACATCATCAAAAGGATGATCGTTAGTACAAGACAAGACATTTGTAGGCAAATCCAACATTTGGGTGAGTATAAAAATACTCAGTAGGATAGTGTAGAACCAAAAATAATATTTTTGACGCCGAAAAAAAGCCCGCAACTCTCGGAGGATGTTTTGAAATGACGAACCAAAGTCATATTCGGAATCAGAGGCCCGATCCGGAGGCCCGGGATGTGGTGTGCGAAATAAAGGAGGCTCCGCATGAAAAATTGTTCCATGCACGTAGAATCAATGGGTTTCGCGGAATTGAGCTACTGTGGCATGCAATCTTTGCACGCCCCGGTTCCGCGCGGTGAGTTTTTGTGCGCCAGCTGCGCTCGGCACGACGAATTTCGCGCACCGCCTGGATTCCGTGCCGGAGGTCACCTATAAATAGAAGGTGACCCCGAACGATTTGGGGGTTGAGGAATCCGAAGCGACTCTCGTGCACGCAATTTGGCTCCCCCCGCGTGAAAGATGACTTCCTGGTAAAACACTCATTTAACGCAACCTTTCCCCATAGTTCGCCTTTGCACGCAACTCCACCGGCTTTAGTGAATTTTCCCCTCCACAGTGTTCCAGTCTTGCGCGCAATCCGTGGCTCGTGCGCGCAATACCCTGCCATGCGTGCAAAACCCTGCGCGTAGTTCCCTTTTCGTGCGCAATTCCTTTTCTCCAATTGCGCGCCGTCCCGGTCTTTTTCACGCAATCCTTCCGTTTTTCACGTAAAACCCAGGACTCCTCACCTTGATTCCCCTTGGCTTCCCCCCGCACCAGCACCTGATGTCTCCCCTACCGGGAATGTACGCCATGCGTTGTTTTCCCGCACGACCTTCCAGGCTCGTGCGAAGTAACCTCAAGGTCCATTGGGCCATGTTTCCTGTTGTGTTGCTTTGCCTTATGCGTCTCCACATAGGCACGCTAACGGCTATTGCTTCTTCGCATAGCCACACTATCGTGGACCCCCCGGTGGTTTGCCCTGCGGCCCCCCTTCACCATGGCCTTGTTGATGCCTTCCCTTCCACAAGGGGTAGAGGGCGTGGGGCATGTAAGCCCAAGGGGTGTGGAGCGAACCCACCTCGTCCAAGCTGCAGGACGTTAAACTGCTAAGCACCTCATCCTTAACATAAGACGTTAAACTGTGGTCCGACCCCGTGCTTCGCACGCAGGGTCCCCCCCAGCTCGATCATTTTTTACGCCCACTCTTCTCCATGGGAATGGACTCTTCCTCACATGGAATGAGATCCTCCTTATTGGAGCGGCGTTTGTCCGTGGGGGAAGGGCTTCCTCATAGCATAAACCCCTAGCCCTTCTTGCGGATGATTGCACCCATGCATCTCTGTACTTCCCCCTGCCAAGGCCAGCAGAGTCCTTTTCCCACTGAGCTTTGTCGCACCACGGTCCTCCACCCTGGAGTAATCCCGGACACCAAGGGCTGATAACCACGCGTAAGCCCCTATTTCTCCTTTGGGCCGCTCAACGCGTAAGCCCCATTCCGCTTCTCATGGATGCACCGACGTGATCGTCTGGTCCCTGCTGCCTCTTGTTTCCCACACTGAGCATGACTCATGTGAGCTTAGAGCGCGAACCGACCATGACATCCTCTTATGGGCCACCTCAGAGCGTAAGCCCCATCCCAGCGAACTACGTGGAATTTGATCTGTGCTAACGCATGGTACGTAGGAAGCCTCCACGAGGTTCAAGCCCACCACTCGGTCGTCCCAACCTCTCCATGTCGGTCCCCTGACCACCTTGGGCCGCCTCAGAGCGTAAGCCCCAAATCCTTCTTCACGCATGACGTTAAACTGTATTCTGTCCCATATGACGTTAATCTGTATCGTGTCCCGCATGACGTTAAACTGTATCGCGTCCCGCATGACGTTAAACTGTATCCCCCCCTCTTGGGCCATCATAGAACGTAAACCCATGTTTCACCCCACCATCCATCCTCATCCTTACCTGGGCCGCCACATCCCGGTGAGATCATGCCACCCTTTTCCACTCCAGGATATATGGGAAGCCGCCCTCATACTGGCCCCAACATCGGTGTTCCCCCCTAGGGATCCATCAACACGATCCATCTCCACAAGAATTTAAACTCGCAACATACCCCGTGTTAAACATGGGAAGCTGAGGAAAACCTCAGATGATACACGTTCCCCGCGTTCGATGTGGTATGCCTCGGGCTTCCGAGCCCTCGAGAAGTCATGTGATGAGGGACCAATGACCGACATGTCGATGACGCCCCAACATGACCATTCTCCTCACCACAGGTTGCTGTCCTGACAAGACCCCTTGGAGAGTCTTGACGGAAGCAGCATAATTAACTGGCATCCATGTAGATATGGCACCGGGAATGCGCTTCACGAACCCGTCTTAAATCTATGAGGGAGACCCAGACTAGGTAATGAGCTCCGAGGAGGAATCCACGGAGGGAAGAACCGACATCCCATCATCCCGGTTTCGATCAAGGAGCAGACGTCCCTGAGCAAGGAACGGATGCCGCCCGCCTTTGGAAAGCGGGAATGTGGGGCAACAAGCAACGCGCCCTCCCCGGCGGACAGACGCGCGTGCCCCGGTGAAAGCGTCGAAAACAAAAAATGGCGAACCTGAGGTGAAGCTCTTCTCCTAAACACGGGGAATGATAGTCGTTGGAGCATCAGAATAATAGAATGTCACCAGGTCCGGGTAACCCTCACCAGGACGAGAACCCGCTAGGGGTCGAGGCCGTCAGGACGTTGACTACTCCGTTCTGTGACGTTGTCAGCGTGGATCCCTCTCTCTGACCATGGAAAATGGAATGATGTCGGGACTTGGTTGCTGATCTCATTTACAGTTGATACTAATGGGTTCTTCTCCCAGTTTCCAGTAATCAGATCACTACATTCGGAGCTCGATCGCCACCTGCCCACCAGCGCAGGGGCAGGGGCAGTGCCGACGCGGCTACCCCGCGAGGTCCCACCTATCCCACGGCCTCTTCGACTTCGACTGTCGTAGTAGCGAGGAGCTTGCGCCCCCTCTCCCTGTCAGAAATCATCCAACGGCGGGTGATCAATAACCTGGTTCGTAGGTATGACGAGGAAGGGGTCATCCTCACTAGGGGAATGGCCCGCTTGGATCCAGAGGCGGCCGCGCCTCACCACCATCACCGCCCTCAAGGGCCGCGTAGGGAGTTGCCTCTCCCAACACCGACGTTCAACTTCTTCGGGAGCCTATCCCCGGAGCGCTGTGACACATCCCTCACCTACGCCAATGAGGTGGGGGATGTCCGGGTCCACTCGATCGGCGATCCGTCCCAGGGGTTAACAGCCAGAACCCCCGCCAGGATGCGTCGATCCCACCGACCGACTCCCCGAGCCGAGGAGCAGGCAATCCTCTTGCCCGCACCGCCGATTCCGGCCCATCTGACTCGACGCTAGCGTCAGGTGCGAGTGGGGGAGAATGCCTGTCCTGGGGCACCAGCATCAGCAACCATTGTGGCCCCAGCCACTACTGACTCCTGTTCCCAGATCCCTGCACATGTTGAGCAGGGGCAGCCGTTTGCCCGACTGGGATCGAAACCCCGACCGCCCTGCAGGCAGGTTGGGTTGAATCTCCCGGTCGCGGACACTAGCAATGGCCACAACGGACCAATCCGCGGTAGTGCTGCTCACCATGAAGGCCCATTCTGTGCCACCGATCTGGGAAGCCGAAAGCCTCTTCGCAACGGTTATGCTCCGGGTATGACTCCTTCCAGCACCCACTGCATGGTGTATGAGGTCACTCCCCCTACCGCCGGTCGTGAGCATGGAGCCGTTGTGTATCTAGTCGCTCACTCACATGGAGGTCCTCTCCATGTCCCTTTCGACATCTGTCCCGGTGCTTCTCGCACCCCGACCATCGGTCCCCTCTTCCCCAGCTCTATTATGGTCGGGGGACCCCATGACGGAAGTCTTACATACCCTGAGGAGCTACCCAGGAGCAGGAAGGCTGGGTGTCGTCGTCGTAGGAGGAATGTTAGGGGAGTCCGGACGAGAATCAGACCAGTCCGTTTCTCGGATTCTGAGGTAGAGTACGACTCGACGATAGAACCTCCCCCCTAACCTTTCGAGTTGAGGGCAGGGATGGGGACGCGGCGCGTCAGGCTCGTACTCCCCGAATGCGAGATCCGTATGATTCCCTCCTCCCTTTGAAGGTATATCCAGGAGGACGAGGACTTGGCGTACCGCCAGGGATCAAGCCCGCAGTTGCTGCTGATCTCATCGGAAGCACCTCCTGACCCTGTTAGGGAGGGTGAGGAACTTATCTGGGGACCGACGGAAGTATCACGAGGTGACACACCCTCGGTTAGCACCGACATTGTGATGGGAGGCCCATCCACAAGCCCATCCTATCGCGATGTGGCGGCCAGGGCACTGCAACCTCGGAAGGATGACACAGGGATTGGCGGCCAATCGGCCTGTTCGCTGTATTCCCCGCCAGCCAGCCCACCGCCCCGACGGCTTGACTTGGCGCAATTACCAATTCCCCCATTATCCTCTGTGGAAAAGCAGGGGCGGCAAGTTCCAGACCCGGATCCAGAGACGTGGAGCTTCTGGACTGTTCTTGCAACGGGCCACTTCTCTGAGAAGTTTTGGCCGGTTGCGGAATCAGGTTCTGATGTACCTAAGTCACTCACCCCGGGAGATTTTGAATGTTTCTGCCAGATTCTTCGGGTGACTCACTCCCACCTCCGTCATCAGCTAGTGCCTTATCCTGGGAGCCAGGCGCATCTTGAGGAGATTGGTGAGCACTGCCGCCGGGTTGACCTAGCAGCACTCCCCACGGTCCGGCACCCCGAGTCACTGGGCCTCCATGAGGCCCTTCAGCAACAATGTGTCCAGAGTTTCCAAGTACTCCGTAGAGTTATTGAGGAGGCCATCCCCCACGCGCACGTCCGTGGGTGGGGACACTACACTGCTCTCCTCTTCTGTGCGATCCGCCGGCAGCCCGATCCACTGGGCGACCCGGATGGAACGTCGCCAAGGGCAGTAGCAGTCAACATGGATAAACCTTCATATGAGGGAAACACTATGGAACCCCTCGGCGGGGACTCACCCCCCGAAGACAGGCCGATGCTAGACCCATCTGGGAGGATTACTCGCCAACAGAGGAGCCTCCTAGGCCTTCCTGTACCCATGGAGGCACTGGCGCTGGGCCGAAACATCAACAAGGGTAAAGAGCCTATCGGGTCTGTCAAAATCGCCGACCCATCTGCCTCAGTGAAGATGGCAGAGGAAGATCCCGAGACGGCCACGCTGCACCAACAGCTAGCTGAGTAAAAGAGGCTGGTCGATGAGCTCCTGGCCGAACGCATTACAGAGCGGCGGCCTGTCTACGGAAACCCTAGACCATGACAGTAGGGGCAGGAGAATCTACCCCTTGCTGAGATCCCCCGGGCAACCATGACCGTGTCGTGCTCGCCGACTGGGGATACACTAGAGCCCATGGCAAGAGGGAACGATATGTTTCGTCGAACCCTCCCGAACGACGAGACTACCTGGGAGACCCTGTTCGGTTTCCTCCCGCTGCTCCGAGAGTCGCTCTGCCACCTACCCCCCGAGCTGCTGAGCGTGACTATCGTATCGAAGAGCCTGGCAATGCACTTGTGGTTAGATATCCCCGTCAGGACAGGAATCCGCATCGGGATGATCTGATGGAAGTACTCATCGCTCACTTGGAGGCCCTGGAAACTCGGCAGGTGGAAATCCCACCGGATGGAAAGTCGTACCCCGCATGGGTGGATGAAATGTCGGCCCCTCCGGGATTTGGGAACCCCACATTAGCCCCCTTTAACGGGACCGGAGACCCGCCACAACATTTGGCCCACTTCAACTTGAGGTGCGGGCCTATGTTATGGACTCTGGCGCAGTAGGAGGCTGCCAAGCTCCGGTGCTTCGTTCAGACACTAGAAGGACTAGCATTCCTTTGGTACAGCCAGCTCCCTATTGGATTAGTGACTAGCTGGGAGGACCTTCGTCGACAATTACTCTACCAGTTCAGTTCCACAACCTAGAAGTCGAACATTTCATACCTCTTCAGGTGCAAGCAAAGGCCTGGCGAGCGAGTTGCGGACTTCGTCACCCGGTGGAAGGGGCTCACGTACTCCCTTGACATGCCACTAACTCGTGAGAATTTACTGACGATGTGTGTGGGGAACTTCAAGGAGGAGTTGGTTCCTTCCCTGATCATGCATAATTACCCTGGAGGGTTCCAGGACTTCTCAGAAAAGGATCATTACCTCGAAGAAGCCCTGGAACAGGCCAGTCAGGCACGCCCGCTGCCTCCTGTGATCTCTGCAAGGAGAACCGCCAGAGCCGAGCCTGCTGCTGTGGTGTAGATAGAGGCACCCAAACAGCTAGAGTTGCTTCCGGTGAGGCCATCTCAACAGGCTCATAGGGGTCCACCCCCACAGCCTCTGGCCCAGCAGCGACAACCTCAAAATCGGCAGGTGCCTCCGCGTAACGCACCGCCACCACCTAAGTGAGGTAATCTGGCTCCGCCTCCTCGGCCTGCTCCACTGGACCCTGGCCATGGTCAGCCCCCAATAGTCCCCTTTCCAGGTAGAATGGATCGGTATTACTCATTTGGTGAGGCACAGGTCCCCGGTTATTTCTGTAGCGCCTTGGAGCAAAGGATCGTGCGACTACCTGAGTGTCGGAAGCCCAAAGAGGCGTGTCTCACGGATCACCCTAACTACTGCCCTTATCAGCGGTTCCTGGGACACACCATCCAACAATGCTAGGTGTTCAAGGACTGGCTCCAAGACCAGATTGACAACAACATAGTCATGTTGGGACCAGCCCCGGCAGAGATGGCAGGTGTCTTCGTGGGATCAGATGGCAGTAGTGACGACGGGGATGGGTGTGAACAGGTTTTCGACCGTGGGTCCCAGAAGTATAATGACTGGATGGCCCGCAGGATGGACTCCCGTGCCCATGGCATCATCTGTGCCTGCCTGGACCAACCAGAGCCCTCGGAATCCGCGAGCGCCGCTTCAGCATCGTCGTCCAAGCCTACTTCTTCCCAGAAGAGCAGGCAGCGGCGCAAGAAGAAAGAACACGCCCTTCCATTTCCGTCGTCTTCTCGCACGCTTGGAGATTTCATGCCCTCGGGAATGGGAATCCCTCCGAGACCCCGTCTGGTAATGGATGACTCCTCGAGTGAGAGCCGGGGGTACGCTTCGGTTAACACCATAAAGTTGGTAAATCCCTTCGTGGCTCCCGACGACGAGGAGCGCCAGTTGAACCTCCCCGAGAGCCCGGGGTACGCTTCGGTTAACACCGTAGAGTTGGTAAATCCCTTCATGGCTCCCGACGATGAGGAGCGCTAGTTGAACCTCCCCGAGAGCCCGGGGTACGCTTCGGTTAACACCGTAGAGTTGGTAAATCACTTCTTGGCTCCCGACGACGAGGAGCGCCAGGTGAACCTCCCCAATGTCCCCAGCCGCCGCCAACGTCGATGGAGTCGTGGCTGTGTGAATCTCCAGGGCACAGCGGTCGTCACCTCCAGTCAGGTCGTGCACACCACCGAGACCAGGCAGCCGGCCCGTTGTAGAGAGTAGCACTCGCGGCTCCCTCATCCAGTGACAACAGGTTCGCTTCCACAACCGTTTGTGTTGCTGGATCGAGCGGAATCGCTTTTCCCACATCGACACCAGCCAAGCCCTGCCACTGGACGACTATGGCCTTTCGGTCCTAGTATGGAAGCCACCTCCCGGGCTTCTGCTGGTGAATAGCAGGACGTGCCTAGTACCAGTCCGTCACCGGTCCCGCCAGCAGGGCCCGTCATACCCCCAATCGCAGAGCGACCTCCTGTAAGCAGAAGCTTGCGTTTGGCGCGAAAGTATGATTTTCTGAAGCATCTGGCCGGAATTCCGGAGAGGCTTTCAATCCTTGAGGCCCTCCTCCTATCATCTAAAATGTGTGAGGTGCTCGCCAAGGCTCTAAGGAGCCCCCTCCAGTTTGAAACGGAGGTAGCGGCCGCAGAATCCTTCCACACCGAGCTGATTGAGGACGCTGAATGTCAGGTGGTCATCTCATTCTCTAGTGAAGATGAAGACACTCCCATACAGGGGCACATCCGCCCGCTGTACATCACTGGTCAGTTCAATGGCGTGGAGGTTCGTCGCTGTCTTGTCGACACGGGTTCTGGGATTAACTTTATCCCAGCTCGAACCCTGCGAAAACTGGGTTTGTCCGAGGATGATTTAACTCCCTCCAACCTCAGAATCTAGGGGTATGATAGGACTGAGCAAACTCCACTCGGCAAGATTCGTCTGAAGACCCAGTTCGGCGGCTTATTTTCCAATACTGAATTCATGGTTGTCTCTCAGGACACTACCTAAAACGTGTTGATGGGCAGGTCGTGGCTCCATCTTCACGCAGTGGTTCCCTCATCATACCATCAGTGCCTCAAATACTCCCTTAAGGGTCGAGTGGGTGTGCTCCAAGGAGATGCGTCCCCGTTTTCCTTTTGCGAAGCTCGTTACCTGGATGCTGACTATTACAAGAGCAAGGACAAGAAGATCCTGGCAGGTGAGGTTGAGCCTGCCACTGTCGCGAGCGATCCCTGGGCAGGTTTGGATGACGCATATGTCTTCCCAATCCATCGGTTAGAGGCCACATCTCCCGATATGGGAGAGTGCTTTGTTGTCTCGGGTACCAGAGGAATGCATATTTTCGGGACTAAGCGACGGTGGGAAATCACCTCGTACTCTTACACCAACAAGGCCCGGGTTATCCCTTAGCATCCTTCCCCCATACGATATCCGGACATTGGGCTTATGGAAACGGCGGTACGTCATACGTGCCTGTTTCACGAGCTGGGATCGACCGGACCAAACCAACACGACACCACTGCTTCGATGTCATAAAGCGTGGCCCCTTGGGCCGTAGGCCGGATGGGATTGGATCAACCGCCTTTTTCACTACGGTCTCCGCGGTGCACGAGTCTCCCGTCGTGACGACCTCTGCCGCCCAAGCCGGCGCTAGCTCCCCATCAGAGACGAGCAGCCCCGAAACGCCTCCCCCCATGGACGATCCTTCCACAAGTGGAGAAGAAGACATGGAAGATGCTCCTCCTGCCTTTGATGAGGGCGTCTACACCACGGTCGACGATCTCATACTGGTGAACCTCGGTAGTGAGGCGGACCCGAGACCCACATTGGTCAGCGCTGCTATGCCTCCCGAGGAACGAAAACAATACATAGACTTCCTCAGACAACACCGTAATGTGTTTGCCTGGAGTTATGATGATATTCCAGGACTAGATCCCCAGGTAGCCGTCCACCACCATGGCCTCCTAGCAAACCATCGCGGGTTCAAGCAGCCTCCTAGAAAAATGCACCCCTTTCACAGTGCCATGGTTGAGGCAGAAGTTGATAAGATCATTAAGGCCAACTTCTTCAGGGAAGTCCAGTACACCAGGTGGCTAGCCAACATTCTGCCCGTCAGGAATAAGAACGGGCAGATCAGGGTCTATATCGACTTCCGCGATCTTAATCGCCACTGTCCGAAGGATGACTTTCCCCTTCCCGTGACAGAGATGTTGATCGACACAACAGATGGGTTCCAATCCCTCTCCTTCATGGATGGGTACTCCGGGTATAACCAGATCTAAATGGCCCCCATGGATGAAGAGTTCACTGCCTTCAGGGCCCCTCAGGTCACTTTCTGCTATCGGGTTATGCCCTTTGGCCTGAAGAACGCGGGTGCCACCTATCAACGGGCTATGCAGCGCATATTCAAGCTGATCCTCGGGACGCTGGTGGAGTGCTATGTAGATGACCTGATGGTCAAATCTCATCAGCACCAGGACCATCTCAAGGACCTTGAGAAAGTGTTCGGTTTGCTCCGTTCTCCTCACTTGAAGATGAACCCGTTGAAGTGTGCCTTCAGGGTCACCTCCGGATAGTTTCTTGGCTTCATTGTCAGGTATCGAGGTATCGAGATCGACCCCGAGAAGATCATGTCCATCAGTCATATGCCTCCACCGAGTAATATTCGGGTGCTTCGAGGCCTCCAAGGCCACTTATCCTATATATGCCGATTCATTGCGAATCGGGCTGGCAAGTGTAAGCCCTTTTCTCAGCTCCTGAAGAAAGGTGTCACCTATGGGTGGGATGAAGAGTGCCAGACCGCATTTGAGGAAGTCAAGCAGTATCTGCTTCAACCTCCGGTCTTGATGCCACCTTCTCCCGGAAAGCCACTGGTCCTTTACGTGACCACCCCGGAGGGATCCCTCGGCGCCCTTCTCGCCCAGAAGAACAATGAGGGAATGGAGAATAGCCTCTCCTACCTCAGTCGCATGCTCCTCGATGCGGATGTTAGATTCTCTCCCATCGAGAAGAGATTCCTGGCACTTGTATTCGCCATACAGAAATTGCAGCACTACTTGCAGCAGCACGAGGTACAGCTGGTCTCTCGTGTAGACCCGTTGAAATACATCCTGAGTCGGCCTATGTTGACCAGCCGATTGGAACACTGGGTGGTGATCCTCTAGTAGTTTGACATTAGGTTCGTACCTCACAAGACCGTCAAAGGACAGGCGTTGGTATACTTCTTAGCTGCTCATCCAACCTCTGCGGACCAGCCGCTGGATTTGGAGTTTCCTGATGAGGCAACCCTCTCAGTCGATCACGCCACCCCATGCTGGCAGATGCACTTTGATGGAACCTCCCGAAGCCCTACCGGTAGAAGGCTCAACAATCCTAGGCTTAACATAGTGGGCCTGGGTATCATCTTCATTACCCCAGAGCAAGCCGTTCTGCCATATTCTTTCTTGTTGTAAGAGGGATACACCAACAACGAGGCGGAATATCATACCCTCATCACAGGCCTCGAGTTGGCTCTGGTGGTTGACGTACCCCACCTGTATGTAAAAGGGGACTCTGAGCTAGTCATCAAGCAGGTTAACTGTGACTACGCTGTTAGGAAGCCAGAACTCGTGCCGTTGCTGGAGTGTACCCTCCATCTAATGGCTAAGTTCCCATCCTGACCAGATGTCGTTCATTTTCCCCGGTCGCAGAACAGTCGAGCAGATGCTTTGGCCAGCCTGGCTGCATCACTCGCGGAGCCCGAACAGGATGACATAATCATCCACGTGGCGCACTGAAGAGTCATTGCTTCTGTTATCCCGCAGGGCAGTCGTGGCCCGCGAGTGAACCATCTCACCGCTGGTGCCCCCACGTCAGGACCCCCGGGTCTTCAGGCGAGGTGATCGAGACAGTTCCTGACTAGAGGACACCCATGGTTGAATATCTCCGACACGTCAATTTTTTGATGGACCGATCAGTGCGGGAACGAATCCGGCGCCGCGTGCCGCAGTTCACCCTTCAAATCAGTCCCAGCCGTGTGGAGCTCCTTTACAGGTGTGGGTTTGACTGTGTTCTCCTCCGTTGTCTTCAAGGAGTTGAGATCCCGCAGGTCATGCAAGATGTGCACGCTAGATCCTGTGGTGCCCGCCAGGCCGGGTCGAAGTTGTCCCACCAGATTCGAAGACTGGGATACTTCTGGCCCTCCATGATCTACGACTGCATCGAGTATTCCAAGAGGTGTCCTGCGTGCCAAGTTAATGCTAACTTTGTGCATCGGCCACTAGAGCCTCTCCATACTACTAAGTATTCTTGGACCTTTGCAGTCTTGGGGTTGGATGTCATAGGACCTTACTCGCCGGCGACGGCCCACCAGTGCCGGTTCATCTTAACCGCCACAGATTTCTTCTCAAAGTGGGCAGAGGCAGCCCCGCATAGGGAAGTCAAGGCTGGTTCTATCGCCGACTTCGTGAGTTCCAATTTCATTCACCGGTTTGGAATACCTCACGCTATCCTCACGGATAACGGAACCAACTTCCGAGCGGCCGAGCTGAAAAAATTGAATGCCAAGTACAACATTCGCTCTAACCACACCTCCTGCTATCATGTGCAGGAAAATGGAATGATTGAGGCGTTTAAAAAAACCCTCTCTAACATTCTGCAAAAAATGGTTGGTCAGAACAAGAAACGTTGGCCGTACAAGCTCCCCAAAGCCCTTTGGGATTATAGGATGATGACTCGCAATTCCACCCAGGTGACCCCGTACTCCTTGGTATACGGAGCTGAGGCCGTCCTTCCCATCGAGGTCCAACTGCCCTCATTGTGCATGGTGGTCTACGACCAGCAAGTGCCGGACAGAGTTGCCGAGATCCGTCTAGCCGAATAGGAAGCGCTGGACAAAAGTAGGCTTCACGCTTTACATAACATAAAAAGGCATCAGAGCAGGATGGCTCGAGCTTTCGATAAGAAGGTTCGCCTCCGCTGCTTCCCGCAAGGTGACCTGGTGTTGGATCTTAGAGCGCCAATGATTCCTGGCAGGAAACCACCCATGTTGGAACCCAAGTGAGAGGGACCTTTTCTTGCCCATAAGGTCTATCCTAATGGTGTCTATTCCTTGGTGAATATGGATGTGGAGCGTATCACTCCTCCCACCAATGCCAGGTTCCTCAAGAAGTACTTTGCCTAAACTATATGGTCCTGCATGAACTTAAACTATATGGTCCAGCACGACCTTAAAGTACACACTTCCCTACATTTGGGCTCCACGGTGCGAGCTCTAATACCCAAAACTAAGACCTATATTTTTTCCAACATGACGCTAAACTGTATTTTCAGAACTACGTCTATCTTGATTCCCATCCAAATGGGATACGTAGGAATGCCCAGACCTTTCGTCTTTGGGTCCAGCTTGAGGTCTGCTATTGCGTCTTGTTTGCCTTTGGGACTTCAATAACAGGGTCGCGTGGTGTAGTGTGATATTATGTCCCCATTCACGTCGGGTTTGCGATAGTTGCACCCCGCGCACCCTGTCCTCAGGGTTTAGCCCTCCTCTGTCCAAGGGCGTTTAAAGACGCAGATCAAGAACTACGTGTGGCTTGATTCCCATCCTTATGGGATACGTAGGACCGCCTGAACACATAGATGTCAGGTCCATCCCCATCTCTTAGGAGATCCCACGATCTCCCGGTGCCCAGAGTGTTTGGCATTACACCCCCTCTTTTTTTTTTGCCCAGGGATCTGCCATCTATTGGCCGCTATCGGACTGAGCCCTCTGACCCTTTCTAGTGGTCTGCTGATGTGATCAAGGCACTCTGTTCTAGAACTTGGAGTGCCAGATTTGACATAGGACAGTTTCATCCACTTGCCAAGTTTCGTGTTCCCCTTCATTCGGGCCCCCGTCATCCTTCATACCCGGAGGGACCCCTAAGAACGGCCTGGGTACAACGCCCATGGGCTCCCCTACCATCATGGGCCAACGCCCCTAAGGGTTTCAGACAACAAATTGATACAAATCCCGTGTCACGAACATGGTCAGCGGTTGATGCTCATTTGTTTGTTCCCAAGGCTAACACGACAGGATGTTGTGTTGCGAACATGGTCAACAGTAGTCCTCAGTCGTCACGCCGGTTCCCCGGGCCCTGAATGTTACTGGAATGGTTCATGTCATGTTCTTCCCCACCGTGTCAAGGTGGAATCTTAACACTACTTATACTAACCCTCGGTACGCCCCCGCACATCAGACAGACCGAGCTGTGTAACGGTGTCTCTCGGGGCTCCCGCGATCCGAGTGCTAGAGTTTGTGCTTGGGTCTCTTCTTTACGGGTTGCGTGCAGCTTGACCTTCATCCCCTTAGGGGAGTGAGGAGTCACCCAGACATTGCGTTTCAGGCCCATCCTAGCTGGGAGCTAGCATCTTCTTGCCCTCCCTAATTGTTGAACCCTCGTAGGCCCCTTTGCCCGAGGCTCCTCTCTCGGTTGGTCCAAAACATATGACCTTAAACTGTGCTATTGGTCCAAACCATATGACCTTAAACTGTGCTATTGGTCAAAACCATATGAACATAAACTGTGGTGTTGGTCCAAACCATATGACCATAAACTGTGTTGTTGGTCCAAACCATATGACCTTAAACTGTGTTGTTGGTCCAAACCATATGACCTTAAATTGTGTTGTTGGTCCAAACCATATGACAGTAAACTGTGCTGTTGGTCCAAACCATATGACCCTAAACTCTGCTGTTGGTCCAAACCATATGACCCTAAACTGTGCTGTTGGTCCAAACCCTATGACCTTATACGGTGCTGTTGGTCCAAACCATATGACCTTAAACTGTGCTGTTGGTCCAAACCATATGACCCTGAACTGTGCTGTTGGTCCAAACCTTATGACCCTAAACTGTTCTGTTGGTCCAAACCATATGACCTTAAACTGTGTTGTTGGTCCTGCATGACCTTAAACTGTACTGTTGGTCAAAACAATATGACCTTAAACTGTGCTGTTGGTCCAAACCATATGACCTTAAACTGTTCTATTGGTCCAAACCATATGACCTTAAACTGTGCTGTTAGTCCAAACCATATGACCTTAAACTGTGCTGTTGGTCCAAACCGTATGACCTTAAACTGTGTTGTTGGTCCAAACCTTATGACCCTAAACTGTGACATTATCCTCCTGGACACATAACGAAAAACGACACTGCAATGTGGTGACCTTGTTGTAGAGGACATCACATTGTGTCTTAGTTTTATTCCATGCCATTTTTCAACGCCTATCACGGCTTGATGCTTGTAGCGACACCAGGGCCTACTACTCTAGGTCTGTCATTTCACAAAACAAAAAAAACCCACTCACCATAAAGGAAAAACAAGATTTATCAAATGCCGCTTCTTTTAGTACAAGGGCCATGCCCGCACTCCCCTTTTCCCTTGGCACTGGTATCTTACCATGTCACATTCAGAACTTTGTATGGATTGATTCTCATCCTTATGAAATACGTAGGAATGCCTGGGGCACTTCCCCGTAGGTCCAGCCTACCTCCGTGTTCGGTCTCTCGACTCGATCATTTCCCCAGAGAGCACATGTTAAGTAGGGTTTAGGTCCTCCTTCACGTCGGGTTTTGTTACTGCATGGACATGTGTCCGTTTCTCCCCTTTCTACGGTCCGAGCTCTAAGACCTAAAACTAAGATCCTTAAGGTCCGAGCTCTAAGACCTAAAACTAAGATCCTTATGGTCCGAGCTCTAAGACCTAAAACTAAGATCTGTATTCCATCCCACATGACGTTAAACTATATTTCGTCCCACATGACTTTAAACTGTATTTTCAGAACTACATGTGGCATGATTCTCATCCTCATGAGATATGTAGGACTGGCTGGACGTTTCGTCTTGGGTCCAGCCCCAGGGATTAGTAAACCCCGTCCTTCCTTATTGTTGGTCACTCAGCCCGACTTCATGGGAAGTGGTATAATCGGGATATATACCCCGAGCATGTTCGAGATGCCCCATGATAATAATGGGAAGCAGCAGTTCTCTCGCCAAAGAGGTCCTCCCTGGAAATTGGGACGACCTGTGATTAGGTTGGTACGTCCGCCTAATGCGCCTTCGCCGTGGTGGCACAATTTCGGGAGTGTTGGAATCTGTTCGAAAAAACCATCACTCCACCTCCACGCCTTGCGTCCCCCCTTGTTCGGACCCTTATTTCCTTACGTGTTTGACGGGACCCCCTAACAGTATGGATGCTCGACCTATGGTCCGCCTACTGTCCTAGGCCAACGTTCCGGAGAACTGGTCATGTTTGACAGGACCCCCTAATAGTATGGATGCTCAACCTATGGTCCGCCTGCTGTCCTGGGCCAAAGTTCCAGAAAACTGACCAACGATATTTGAGTTAGGCCCCGTGTTGCGAACATGGTCAGTGTTCAGCCCTCATTTATTGTCCTCTCATTCGAGGCCAACGTGATATGGATGTTGTGTTTCCGCCATGGTTGACAGTTATCCTCTATAGTTGCGCCCCATTGGGTTCTGAATCTGGGCAGTGTGATGCACCCCTTTTTCTCTATCCCCCTGTGTTCGGATGGATTTCAATGCCCCCGGAATTTTCCCACTCGTGTGTTAGGGCACATTGAGAAGTCGACACATCAATCGGCCCAGGGTCTCCTCAGAAGTTCAGGCCCAATTTTGGATGCCTGAAGCATGTTCAATGCCCCACAGTTGAACGAAATGATGGTATGAGCATCTCCTACTTCTCGCGTTGGAAACGTCCCACAGGAGCCTAGGGGTGAGTTGTTATTCGTTTTGAAACTATGTATGAGCACATTAAACCAAAGATACAAAAGAGTGGATTTGGCCATATATTGGATTGAGACGATGAGCAGTACAAGAAAAAAAGTTCATGAGATGGAAAAAACAAATCCCTTAGGGATCAACATGCTGAAGTAATCTTTCCAGCACTGCTACCCTCTTGATGGTAGCCTCTAGGACCGCTTCTCGCTCTTTGAAGACTCTCTCCTCATCGGCCACCATGGAGCGCAGCTCACCAGCCCTATCTTGTGTCTGCGCCGGCTCGGTTTGAAGTACGGTCATCTGGCGACTCGCCTCCACCAGTTGTTCCTGCGCATCCGCTAGCTGGGTGGTCAGTCACTCCACGAGCTCAGATCATGTTGCGATGAAGGCCTCTTTATCTGCCGACTGCCCTTCATGGTTCCAGACTTCTTGTTCCGCCCTCAGCAGCGCTTGAGCGCTCACCGATTCTTCTCGGCACTGGGCAATGTCAGTGCAACGGCTGCTCTCACGTATCTTCTCAGCCATGTAATCATGGACCGTTAGATGAAGGCGCTGAGCGTCAGCCCCTCTAGCGCACAGGAAGCGCATCCACGTCTGAAGTGATCCCATCCACCTCAGCCAATCCAAATGGGGCTGCCTAAGGAAGAGCTGGATACACTTCCACCCTTTGTTTCATGTCATCCGACTCTCCTCAGCGGCCTCTGAGTCTGAGTCGTCAATCAGTTTAGGGTCAGCGGGTCAATATAGAGGAAAGGCCGCCAATAGATCGACCTCCGGATCCACCCCAATGGTGTCTTCGTGAGGAATAGAATCCTCGACGTCTGGGCAACCTTCTCTCACCCCAGAAGCAATGATGCCTCCACCAGCTTCCGACCGCGTTTTAGGAACAGCGCCGCTGATGTCCGCCACCCCCCATTCATCTATTGTTGGGGCTGGCTCAGTGCAAAGAGCATGTTCCGAGCGAGGTGGTATGTTCGCCGCTGGTCCACTCACGTATGGCCCGGGCTCCGCATCCTGAAGTGCCTCTAATGTTGAGATCACTGTGCAGGGCATAAGCTGGTCAGACGGGATCTTTTGATACCAAGCACCAGTAGTGAAGCGTGAGACTTACGGGAATCTAGAGCATCGGTCCCCAATGTTCTGGCCGCTACAGGAGCCTCCATGATGGGAGACCCCTCTGCACTGGTTAATTCAATGATGGGTGTCGGATCCCCATCATGTCTCACCGGTTCCTCTCCTCCCTCCTCTGGTGGGGACACCCATCCACTGCTCAGTTTCTACTGTGTAGGATGGGGAAGTGATTTATAAGTTGGAAAGTAGAATGGATGAACGAGGGAAATGAATGAAGATAGAGACAAACCTCGAGAATCTCGGTTATGTCGAGATCAGAGTCGGCAATCTCGCCACTCTCTCGGAGACTCCCTTGGTAGGTCGCCCCTTGCGACCCCTCACCTTCGGGCTCCTCTTCTTCATCTTCTCCCTCGCCTTCGTCTTCTCTGGTTTCCTCCTCCCCCTCCGGCTCCTCGTCGCTGTCGCCTTCTCCCGGCGGCATCACTTCCGGATCATGCTCCTGGTCGAGCATCACTTTCACTAGGAAAGTTGGCTCTGCACGCCGCCCCAGTTGGAATGTGTATGTGTCCATGGCCGTCAGATAATCATGCCGCCGATGGAAATTCACTCGGTCGGTAATTAGAACGAGCCCGACCTCCAACAGTTGGATCCTGTTCAGCATTATCTTCTGCCAGATGGCTTCGACGCTCAGCGATTGCCACAGGATCATCCAGGCCGACCACAGTGCCGAGATAATTGCGTCTTGGGAAGGTTCGAGCAGATATCTTATCTGCTTCCCGGGTAGTTCCCTGGCCACCTCATGTGACCCCCCTGCGGGTAATGAGGACGTGGAAGCACCATGTGATGTTCCCGCTGCCTAAGTCCCAACCTGCGCTTGCCTCACTGCCTGACGCTCCCTTGGTTCCACCCTTCCGAAGGCACCGTGCCTTCTTTCGAGTCACCCGGTTTCTGCGCGAGTGACCTCGAGTTGCCGGACGCGCTTGCGTAATAGCCCCTCAGGGTACGCAATGGTCCAGTTTTTGGCATATTCGGTTGCTAGGCCGGCATCGACCCCGATGGGAGGAAGAGTAACGACGTCTCCAGAGACGAAAGTGGTAAACATCAACCACGTCTGGCGCAGGACACATGGATTCTTCTCCTACCAGACAACCGTGAATACTTTCTTCGGCATTCTCTGAAGGAACCCGAACTGCCTGGCGGATCGGGACGGAACGTAGGGCTCGCAGATCACCTTCCCGTCGATCTGAGCCATGAGAACCCCGCACCGAATGCTATAGAAGTATTCCTGCTGTTCCATAGAGCCTTGAACATTGTCAACCAGCTGGCCGACCGGGGTGGGGAACGTGCTGAACTTGATGTTGGAATGATTTCCGATGCGGATCCTCACGCCCTCCTCTTTGAGCGTCATCGACGCCACCCCTGTGATACATAGCAAGGATGGTCGCAGACCGTTGCCCGGAGGACAGATAACATTTGGGAAAGTATACCCGCTGAGATGAGCCTCCACCCAGCCATGGAAGATCTGGAAGGGACCACATACTCTCCGAGGCAACCCCCCTCATGAGATGCGCCCCAGGATGGTATACAGCTTGGCTAGCACGAGGACGCCCAAGTTGAACCGTTTGTTGGTAGCCACGGAGCCCGCCATCACCAAAGTCCCTGGATGGACGCCCATCCTCGCGTCCCGCACCGGCAGGAGCCACCTGCTCAGGAAGGCGGCAAGGAACTCGGCATACCGGAAGTTCGGGTCCCGAGCCTCAATGATGCGGTAGCCCCATGATTTGTATTGCCATTCCTCCAGTATGACCCATCCCTGCTCCTCTGAGTCGCGGTTGGGCACCGTTTGCCCCGTCCCGGTATCTTGACTGTGGGATCCTTTTCAAGGAACATGCTGATCCAGCTCTTGAAGGCCACGTCCTACAAGAAGTCCTTGACCCCCAACCTCTCCTTGGCCAGCTGAAGCAGGTGCCACATCAGCATAGGCGTCTGCGACCTGTCTCCCCATGTGTTCTTTGGAGGAACAAAATCTTCGTATTGGTAACTCTTCAGTGGGATACCTCTGATGCAGTGGACGTCCCAGAGACTGATGATGACTTCCCCATGATGAAGGTGGAACGTGTTGGTGTCAGGAGACCACCGGGTGAAGAACTCCGGTCCGAGATCAGGCTGGCAGTGGAAATGGAATTGCAATGTCCATACCGCCTCGAATAGGCCGATATACCGCAGTTCCTCTCCGAACTGGTCGCAGGTATGGCGAACCCAAAACCCGAAGGCCCATTCGCTGGTGAAGTTTCCCCAGGACCGCAGGTCCCAATCCTTCAGCCAGCCCTTTGTGTCATCCGTGATGCTCTGACAGAACGTGCTCGAGTAGAGGGCCGGGGAATCCTCTGCCACTTGCTCTTCCCCGGTAATGGTCCTAGTCCTCAGGTTCAGGACATATACATCCATATGTCTAGTTTCCATGGCAGGATGGTCATTGTTAGTGATGTTGTAGTGAAAAAGATCATCCTCCCGAGTCACCCAGGACCACGACGTGTCCACATCGAAGCCCGGCAGGGGCACCTCTTCCAGGATGCCAAAATTCCAGAGTGGGAGGTTGTCCGATAAGGGATATGCCTTTTGGGCCGGAGACATCAGGTCAAACAAGGTCAAATTGTTGGATTCAATCACCTTGGCGCCATAAACCTCCTCGTTTTCCGCCAGTTCTGTCCTACGGGCAGCGGCTTCCCCCTCATCAACTCGGTTTTCCGCCATCTCGAATTTTTCGAGAGTTGGGTGAAAGCTGGATGCAATGCGCAAAATCGGAGAGTTCTGCGTGAAGTCTGAAATAGTTGCGTGAAATCCAGGAGATGAGCACACAATCGGCACACGAAGCATGGAAGATACCAGTCTGGCTCGAAATCATGGCCAAATTTCGGAAGGAATTCCGCGCTGCCAATGCGTTATTATGCGCAGCCGCGGAGGGATTTCGCGCATGAGAGCGATAAGCTTATCATGCGGATCAAAAAGCGGATGTATGGAGTCGGGTCCCAATGACCCTTTTTTATAGGTGAGGCCAGGGTTCCGGGCCGCGCGGAAAGATGATTCCTCACGCGTCCGTAGTTTGGCGTGCCCCGTCGTATTTTTGCGCGCAACTTGATCAGGAGACTTAGCATTTTGGCGTTTCGGCGTTTCCCTTGGAATCCGATCATTGCGACCTCTCGCTGATCCCATTCCAAGGGGGGGCAGTTGTTGACGCCGAAAAAAAGATCGTAACTCTCGGAGGAAGTTTTGAAATGACGAAGAGAAGTCATATTCGGAATCAGAGTCCCGATCCGAAGGCCCGGGATGTGGTGTGCGAAATAAAGGAGGCTCCGCGCGAAAAATTGTTCTGTGCGCGTAGAATCACCGGGTTTCGTGGAATTGAGCTGCTATGACGCGTAATCTTTGCGCGCCCCGGTTCCACGCGGCGAGTTTTTGCCATCCAGCTGCGCTCGGTTCGAAGAATTTCGCGCGCCGCCTGGATTCCACTCCGGAGGTCTCCTATAAATAGAAGGTGACCCCGAACGATTTGGAGGTTGAGGAATCCGAAGTGACTCTCGTGCGCCAATTCGGCTCCACCCATGTGAATGATGACTTCCAGGTAAAACCCTCATTTCACACAACCTTGCCCCAGAGTTCGCCTTTGCGCGCAACTCCACCGGCTTCAGTGAAATTTCCCCCTCCCCAGTGTTCCAGTCTTGCGCGCAATCTGTGCCTCGTGTGCACAATACCCTACCATGCGCGCAAAAACCTGTGCGTAGTTCCCTCTTCGCGTGAAATTCCATTTCTCCAATTGTGCGTTGTCCCGGTATTTTGCACGCAAACCGTCCCTTTTGCACGCAAAACCCAGGACTCCTCACCTTGACGCCCCTTGGCTGCCCCCCGCACCAGCACCTGATGTCTCCCTTGCTGGGCATGCACGCCATGCGTTGTTTTCCCACACGACCTTCCAGGCTCGTGAGAAGTAACCTCAAGGTCCCTTGGGCCGTGTTTCCCATTGAGTTTCTTTGCCTTATGCTTCTCCTCATAGGCACGCTAATGGTTATGTCTTCTTCGCATAGCCACGCTAATTTGGACCACCCAGTGGTTTTTCCTGCGGCCCCCCTTCACCATGGCCTTGCCGATGCCTTCCCTTCCACAAGGGGTAGAGGGAGTTGGACATTTAAGCCCTAGGGATGTGGAGAGAACCCACCTCATCCAAGCTATAGGACATTAAACTGCTAAGCACCTCATCCTTAACACAAGACGTTAAACTGTGGTCCGACCCCATGCTTCGCACGTAGGGTCCCCCCCAGCTCAGACATTTTTTACGCCCACTCGTCTCCACGGGAATGGACTCTTCCTCATATGGAATGAGATCCTCCTTGTTGGAGCAGCGTTTGTCCGCGGGGGAGGGGTTTCCTCAGAGCGTAAGCCCCTAGCCTTTCTTACGGATGATTTCACCCATGCATCTCTATACTTCCCCCTGCCAAGTCCAGTGGAGTCCTTTTCCCACTACGCTTTGTCACACCACAGGCCTCCACCCTGGAGTAAGCCCCGACACCAAGGGCCACTAACCACGCGTAAGCCCCTGTTTCCTCTTTGGGCCGCTCAACCCTTAAGCCCCATTCCGCTTCTCACGGACGCACCCTTCGCGACGTGATCATCTGGTCCATGCTGCCTCTTGTTTCCCACACTAAGCATGACTCACATGGGCTTAGAGCACGCATCGACCATGACATCCTCTTATGGGCCGCCCCAGAGCGTAAGCCCCATCCCAGCGAACTACGTGGACTATGATCCGTGCTAACGCATGGTACGTAGGAAGCCTCCACGAGGTTCAAGCCCACCACCAGGTCGTCCCAACCTCTCCATGTCGTTCCCCTGACCACCTTGGGCCGCCTCAGAGCATAAGACCCAAATCCTTCGTCCCGCATGACGTTAAATTGTATTCTGTCCCGCATGACGTTAAACTGTATCGCGTCCCACATGACATTAAACTGTATCGCATCCCGCATGACGTTAAACCGTATCCCCCCTCTTGGGCCGTCTCAGAACGTAAGCCCCATGTTTCACCCCACCATCCATCCTGATACTTACCCAGGCCGCCACATCCCGGTGAGATCATGCAACCCTTTCCCACTCCATGATATATGGGAAGCCGCCCATGTGCTGGCCTCAACATCAGTGTTCCCCCTAGGGATCTTTCAACCCGATCCGTCTCCGCAAGATTTTAAACTCGCGACATACCCCGTGTTAGACATGGGAAGCTGAGGAAACCCTCAGATGGTACACGTTCCCCGCGTTCAATGTGGGATGCCTCGGGCTTCCGCGCCCTCGAGAAGCCCTGTGATGAGGGACCAAAGACAGACATGCCGACGACGCCCCAACGTGACCATTCTCCTCACCGCAGGTTGCTGTCCCGACAAGACCCATTGGGGAATCTTGACGGAAGCAGCAAAATTAACTGGCGTCCATGTAGATATGGCACCGGGAATGAGCTTCACGAACCCGTCTTAAATCTATGAGGGAGACCCGGACTAGGTAATGAGATCCGAGGAGGAATCCAAGGAGGGAAGAACCGACATCCCATCATCACGGTTTCGATCAAGGAGCAGACGTCCCTGAGCAAGGAACGGATGCCACCCACCTTTGGAAAGCGGGAATGCGGGGCAACAAGCAGCGCGCCCTCCCCGGCGGACGGACGCGTGCACCCTGGCGAAAGTGTAAGAAACAAATATAATTAATGGAATGAATTCATATATACATGGGTATATGTATAAAATTAATATAAAATAAATATATATATAGATATACTAAATCCAAGACACAATTTCAAGTGTAAATCCCCAACAACAGTATAATAGCATAGGATTACATCTCGAATATTCTAGGAAGAACTCACATAAAAGAAAACACATTATAGTCAGATAACATTATTGATTTATGTTGGAGAGGTACATCTCATTTTATATTGTCATTGGAACAAATATGATGACAGATCTGAAATAAATAGGATAAATAGATGAGGATCACTGTAATGTGCATGTGATGTGCCAACAAACTAAATCAGGATTAACCCTTATATATATAGGATTGATTCTTGTGTAGTGTTTTTAACATAGATACCATGAACTCCACCTATGGATTGATGTGGAATAAATGATCTCACTTCAGGCTTCTTGGAAGGATTCCAATGGCTCTATACATGAAGTCCCTGTGAAGGGATCATAATCCTACAAGTAAGAAACAATCCATACCCACCTTCAGGGAATGTATTTGGGGAACATAAAGTAATGAAACCTTCCAAAGAAACATAATAAAAGATATCTAATCAATATATTTAAAATAGTACATTAAGTGTTAAATTGGTACATGTTGTGTCCCTTCACCCCAAGTTTTCCGCGTGAAAAAAGTACAGTGACATTCAATTGTGTCTGTATAATATTACATGTCATGTAGAATTCTAATGTATTCTACTCTTGTATTAGTAGATGGATCTATCCCATGTACATATACTTGTGTACCCGTACATGACATGGAACAAGTACGTCTTGCATGTTATGTCATGTGCGGAATTACACGAAGTGTAGACACCCCATTTACTACATCCCCTGTACGTGTACATCCAATTATACATGCCACGTTTCATGGGATAAGACACATGTCATGTTATAAGGTAACGTTCCATGAGATCCTAGACATTCCCCCAAAAAATAAATCTTCTAAATGGGTCTCCACATGGAATAGAATTAGAATATATATCGTTCTCCATGGGACATCCCAGAATCATTGGTTCTTTCTCTAGTCATCTTCTCATTCGCTATGAACTCCATTATATCTAAACAAATTCTAGAAAATTCAATGGTAGCCTCTCCCAAGACATTACACAACCAAAATAATACACTTGGTTCCTTGATTCTTTTTTAGAACAATATTTACACCATTATTTGTTATGCACTGAAGAATGCTAAATAGTCAACAGCCGAAATTTAATCCTTTTTCACAACCACTTTTAAGTTGTAATAATTCTATATTTTCGATTTCATATCATTTCACCATGAATCATATTTGAAATGATCAATCATTCATGGAAATATTAAACCATGTATAAAATGAAGAATCAGGAAGAACATTGAATCAGGGGTGAAAAGAAAAAATTCTGAACAAGAGATACAAACCTTGATCAATGGCTGTGTGGATCTATATTCATTTCAATTAGAATCATAAATGAATAATCAATATCCATGATGATATCGCATGATAATACCTATAAATAAAATCATCCTTCATAACAATCAATATGTGGGCCAATTTTATTTCTGATTGGTTTTCATTTATCATAGGAATAAATAATGATTAATAAATTATTTAAATAACATTCCCAACATTGATTTGGTCCAATCACTAACAATGACTTATATTTTATCATCATCATAAAAAATATTCATCTAATCCACTATGGGTCAATCCCGGATTCACAAATCCATTGTTCTTCTCCCATGTGATTTCCCCAAAGGTTCTATTCAATGACACTCTAGAGGTTCATGGGTTATGAGGACAACCCTATGATTTTTGGATAACATTATATTTAAAGTCCATTAATCGCTACGTCTAAAAATTTAGAAAAAAATAAATAATTTTATAAACTTTATTATCTTTTACACCCGTAATTAATTTTACAAAATTTTTCCATGAAAAGTAATGTTAAGTGTAACCAAGGGTAAACTGTCCATTATGAACTCAATGGTGTACTCAAATTCCGTATCTTGGAACCTATTTAGATGTTAGTCCACTTTTTCAGGAAATATGATCCCATGTTCTATTTAATATATTTAATATATTTCAATCATTTATTCCATACACACTAGCCATCAAAATCACTCATTATCACTGTGAATAGACATTAAAATATTTTATATAATATTTAAAAATAAATCAAATTAAAATAGAGTTATTACATTCTCCCCACATTGGGGTTTTACATCCCAAAAGTCTAGAAACCGGGCTACCTAAAATGATGAAGTTGTTGAGCATGAAACTTAGCATCTCACTCCCATTCTTTCTCTTGCATATTTCTATGCTACCACAAGACCCAAAACAAAAGTAATTGATAACTCATGAAATATCATCTACTACCGATCCATGATTTCCACTTCGTACTTAGAAATTTTTTCTCCATCGATGATGTAAAGCTCACCCAAGTAGACAATGTGTGATGCGTCACGCACATACCTCCTCATTGGTGATATATGGAAGTTGTTTTGTAATTAGTCTAACTACGGTGGTAGGGATATGCGATATGCCACCTCTCAAACTCTATATATTATCTATAAATTGATGATTCAAATCATAGATATCTGGATCCCCCAACAAAATATATGTTATGCGTGTCGATGTGATACCAAATTGAACATATGGTCCTCTTCCTAAAAATGAAAAGGCCTTAGTCACCTATCATTAAAAGTATTATGAAGGATTTGTATAGTCTTCAATCAATACTAAATTGTCTTCACCATCTCTTTGGTATCTTGCACCAGCTCTGTGCCAATGACCGGCGACTCTCTTGGGTCTGTACAGCAAAGCGGTGAACTATTGGGTCACCAATAAAAATACTTGAATGGTTATATAATGATGGTTTAATGGTTTTTGTTGCTTTATGGAATCTCTAATATAGGTAAGTGATACTCCCAAGTATGGAAAAATTCCAAAGAAGAAATCTAGTAGAATGTCATCATAAGAATGAGTTGTCCACTCAGTCTAGAAATCAATTTGTTGGTGAAATATCATTCTCTATTGTAACTGGGATTCAAATGCCTCATGTAATCCCTTCCTCAACTTGGATTTAAAGCGAGCATCATGATCCGATAAAATCATCGACGGAAATTCATGGATTTGGACTACCTCATAAATATAGAGGCATCTCATGCTCTATAAAGGACTCTACTCTAAAATATCTATGATGTGGTCCGACATGGTGATTTGGTATAAGATCACCTATATGACAACATTTCCCCTATATGTATATGGTAAACCCATAATTATGTCTATAGATATCCTATCCCACATTCATTTTGTCACCATAAGGTTTTGAGATAATATTGTAGTATCATGGTTCACTTCCATCGCGTTTAGACATGTAAGGTGTTAAAACCAGTACAATTCAAGGGATATTTTTCTAATTTTTTTTTGGGATTTTACAAGAACGCAGTTTCTGACGGTGCCTGATTCTGCGGCCCGGTGTTCCCAGAATCAATTTCCGAGGTTTAGCTCGGGTACGTTCAGTTAACGAATGAGCGGGTTTTTCTATCTTTTGATCCGGTGCATGGAATTGAAATCTGAGGGCACTGATGAAACCGCAGCGCCTGTAATTGCTTAAGAAGAACCTTACTGGAGTTGCGTTTTCACGGAAGGAGTTCTTTTAAAAAAAATGTGAGGGATAAAATATAATTTTTACAATTATATTTTCTTTTCATGTTTAGTGGATTAAGTGTTTTGTTACAACACTTTGACCATCTCTTAACTATTTATAACCCATGTAAGGGAGTTTGTGGGGGGACCCACTTGATGTTAACAACTCATGAGATGATTAAAGGTTATTTGGGGCCCACACGAACCCCACCCCTTCACATTCCTCTGAAAATCCCTAACTCCTGCATCATTTTTTGTAAACTTATCTTTAATGAGTAAACATCCATTTCCCCACTCTCTCCCTCATTAACTCTAGCCAACACACACATTAAATTAAGTTAATTCAACGTTTGAATTTATTTTGGAAAAGCTTGGCATGGGTTGATTAAATAATGTGGAACCATTATTTGTTTGTGAAGGGTTGGAATTTGTGGTGTTGAGGGTAAGGGAAGAGAGCTTGGGAGTTTTTAACGAACTTCTTCTTCTTCTTCTTCATCAAGGAACGTCGATTCGGCGACCCAGATTCTTCCGTCTTCTTCTTCCTCGACAAAGGAGGAGGCACCGACGTGGGAACTCGCCTACGACATTCCGCCTTTCAATTTTCTCTCCACGTGAAAGGATGGGAGATGCTACTTCCTCCTCGGGCGTTCTCCGTCTGCATATACAGAACCTCACCCCACGACGCCGTTTTACGCAACACCATCATTCGACAACTTTTGTCAATGTAGGTGTTTTAATCGTTTATTTTCGTGAATTACTTCCATCATTTATCCACGTTCAATTGGACCACTTGCTATCATTTAACGAGAGGGGTCCGGACCGCACAAACACGGCCGACCCTCCTCCATTATTATTTTTTTTGTGTTGTTGCAGTTCAAAGGAAATTGATGTGGTGCCGTCGCACCGCGCGGGAACGAGCGGCAAGGATGCCCGGCACTGTCGCGCCGCACATTTGAAAATCGAACCAAGTCGCGGCACCATCGCGCCACGCTGGAAGAAAAACCCAAAGACACCGCGGCTGGAGAGGGGCCGCGGTAGAGGGGCGCGACACTGTCGCGTCGCGCCGGAAAGAATAAGATGTGTCTTAGGCAGCGGCGAAGTAGGGGGACCGACGGCCGGGTCCGGGCCGCCGGCGTCAGAGCAGGGGGACCGGCCTTCGCCGGTCCCGTGGCGGTAGAAGCCGGCCGCATAGAGCAGGTCGTCCGGTCAGGGGGAGATCCATGGGTTTTGACGCCCGGCTGGCCAGAAAAGAGTGGCCCCCATTATGGGGGACCGCGGTTACAAACGGAGGGGGGCAACGCCCCCCCCCCCCCCCCATGCACTACCGAATGGCTCGGCCGTTCGGGCGAGCCACCTGGCTTGCGCGCCGGACCGCCAGAACGCCGGGCCGCCAAGCCAGGCCGCGCCCAGGCCGCACCCTGGCAAGACGTGCCCATCCGGGCCAGGCCGCGGCCCTGCGGGCCGACCTAGGGGGTCTTAGGCCGGGTCGGTCCGAGCCCGAAACCCCCACTTTCGAACCTTTCACGATCTTTTTCCCATAACGTGGGCTGCGGACCTCCGATCAACTATCACGACCCTTCCTCGGGGCCCATGACGTGACTCCCCTAAGCCCGCCCTCCATAGGCCAGGGGCTGGCGACTAGCACCAATGGCGTAAATCCCGATAACTGGGAATGCATTGCCTTTATAAAAGTAACAAAATACCACAGAGTACAACCAGAAGTAAAACACTAAGTACAAAATGGAAGTGCTGAAAAGTAAATGGGCCAAAATACAAACACAATCGAAAGTACAGCTACAACTGAAAGAATGTAAAACAAAAAAGACAACAGCTGGAAGAACAGAATCAACTCCTGGGTCGTCCTCCTCGGATCCTACCTGAAGGGTAGGTACAGTTAGCCTCCACAACGCTCTTGCCTGCCAACCTCCTCCGAGTGTCGTCTCATCGTGAAGCCCAACTCCGGATACTGACTCGTCGTATGGTCCACCTCTAGGTACTGTCTAGTCCTCAAACCCTCAGCCTCCGCCAGCACTGACAGTCGTCTGCAACAAACACAATGAGGTGCGGGCATAACCCGTGCAAAGGTGAGTATAACGATACTCAGTAGGGACCCTGAGACCCTCATGGTCTCACTAAATCCAACAAGTATAACCACAAGAAGATCTCAACCGATAGCCTCAACTAGGATATATTCCCATACATATACCTATGTTATCAAGTAACCCATATAAATCTTAAGGAAACACAAAGATTTTGAAATCAACGGGTAACCACTACGCAGGTATATGCCCATACATATACCTAAGTTATTAAGTGACCCATCTCAATCATGAGGAAGCACAAAGATTACAGACTCAGCTCAACCAGGATTTCATTCATGACGTTAAAACCATGACTTCTGGAGAACTCCCCCTTTGTCGAGTATAGAGGGCCTGCCGCTACAACCAAGTGCGCCAAACTCCTCCTCTGTTGAGTTTAGAGGGCCTGCCGCTACAACCAAGCGCGCTGTACTCCTCCACTGTCAAGTTCAGAGGGACTGCCACTACAAAAAAGCACGCCGAACTCCTTGGACTGCTGTAGTACTCCACCTGTAGAGTATTGTGGGCGTGGTGCTGCAACCAAGCGCTTCCCTCCATGGGTCTGTCGCAACAACCAAGCGCCCCACCGCTGTGGGTCCGCCGCTATAACCAAGTGCTCCCCTTCATAGCCTCCAGAGGTACTCCTTCTGTTGAGTATTGCGGGTCTGCCGCTACTACCAAGCGCTCCTCCACCGTGGGTCTACTGCTACAACCAAGCGCTCCCCACTGGGCTATCCAAAACACACCGAGTCGATGAATCAGCTTTCATCAATTCTCATCCAGCTACTAGGTCTCTCCACTCTACTAGCTCGTCACCGGGAGGGTTCACTCCATGAGCTACTGGTCGATACAAAAAGTACCACAAAGTTCAATGAAGAAGTATCTCAAAGTACCACCTCATCATAGGGGTCTCAACGCAACAGACGGAGCGTTAGTCAGACACCCGGTCTGTGAGTTACTAGCATTTTCGTCCTAGGGGCCCGGTTGGTTTTGTGTGTGAACCAACCTGGCCATATCTCAACTGTCTCCTAAACTCTCATAGTTTATTCTCATAGGGACCATTTCTCAACGTGATCACCAATGCCACTGATGGTTCGTCAGACGGACGTCCGGTCTGAAAGTTATCAGCTTTTCCGTTCTAGGGGCCCGGTTGGATTTCGGGTACAATCTAACCTGGCCATTATCCAACTGCATCCAAAACTCAAGTGAAGCATGAAAAAAGTTCCATCTCATCAAGAGGAATTCAACATAGTCTATGACACGTCAATCGGACATCCGGAGCTCAAGTTATGAGTGTTTCCGCTCCGAGGGCCCGGTTGGTTTCGTGTACGAACCAACCCAGCCGAACCCAAAGTACTCCGAAACCTTGTGTGTAGTATACCGAAACGACCATCTCGATCCAAGGATCTCTACTCAACTGATGGTGTGTTGATCGGAGGTCCTCAAATCATGTTATGGGCGACAGACCGAAATAGGTTCGGTATTAAGGGGTTCGGGCTCGGTCCGACCCGGCCCGATACCCCCAGGGTCGGCCCAAACCGGGTCCGGGTCTGGCCCGCTTGGGCTCGGCCCGGCCCGGCTGGCGCTACCCCTCCCTGCCTGGGCGCGGCCCGGCCTGGCAGCCTGGTCTGGCGGACCGGCTAGGGCAGCCGACCCGGCACGCGGCGCGCTGGCCAGGGGCTCGGCCGAACGGCCGGGCCGTTCGGATGCGGGTGATGCTGCCCCCACATGAAGAAACTGCGGTCCCATAATGGGGCCGCTCACATCTGGCCAGCCAGGGGTTTCGAACCCCCGGTTCTTCCACGGTCCGACCGTCTTGGTCCGGACGGCCGACTTCTATCGGCACGGGACAGGCAAGGCCGGTCCCCCTGCTCCGACGCCGGCGGCCCGATTCCGGTCGCCGGTTCCGGTTCTCCGCCGAGGCTTAGGCCGCGGCCTTGGTCCGTCCGGGGCGGCTCGACGGCGCCGCACCCCTCCGCCGCGGCCCCGATCTGGCTGCGGTGTCTTTGGTTTCTCTCTGGCGCGGCACGACGGCACTGCGGCTTGGTTCAATTCACAAATGCGTGGCACGACAGCACCACGCATTCCTTTCCGCTTGTTCCCGCGTGGTGCGACGACACCGCGTTACTTTCCCTCGAACCGCAACAACAAATAAATATAAGGGAGGAGGGTCGGCTGTGTTTGTGCGGTCCGGCCCCCTCCCGTTAAACGATATCAAGTGGTCCAAAAGAACAGGGATAGATGATGGAAGATTTGAAAAATTAAAACACATAACCCCCACCTCAACGTTGTCATCGAATGAGCGTGCGTCGTGGAATTAACCATCGCAGAAGAAAAGGATCGCCACGGAAGAAGAGGATCGCCGCGGAAGAAGCGTCACAGAAGGAACGTCGTTGGCATTAGGTGGTCTCTGAGGAAGGCGTCTCTCGTCGTCGTCCACCATCGGAGGTCGACATTCTTCGTCGTCGGCGGTGCGTTCTTCTCCTTCTTCGTTGAAGAACGAAGAAGTTCCTCATGGATTAGCCTTTTCTCCCAAAGGCTACCACAACTAGAAATCCAACAAAAATAAAATAAGAGTCGTCGTATTTTATTAACGCACATGCCAACGTTTGAAATTAAAAAGAAACAAAACGAACAATTAATTCAAAGAAATAATTGTAGTGATTAAACCGCCCAAATTAATGTGTCATTTCTTAACCAAAATAAACGCACAGTTGACTTCATTAAAAGGGGGGGTGCGGGTGCGTTACATAGAAGGAAAGAAATGGTGGAGATCGTGCGGGCCCCACCTCACAAATATCCTACCAAGTGTGTAGGATATTGTGGGTTCCACCTTATCCACTTAATATAGGTTAAGCCGCTTTAAGTAAAACAAAATAAATTGTCGCAGCACTTTATTTTATTCCTTAACTTAACCCCAAAAATTATAAACCACACCCGAGCAAACACAACTCCAGAAAAGGAGTTTCTAAGCAATTATCAGCACTGTGATTCCATCAGTGCCCTCATAATTCGATTCCGAGCCTCGGTTGAAAAGTTAGAAAAACCCGCTCGTTTGTTCACTGAACGTATCCGAGCTAAACTTCGGAAAATGATTCCAGGCGCACCGGGCCTCAGAATCCGGTGCCGTCAGAAACTGTGTTCTTGTAAAATCCAAAAACATTAAGAAAAAATTTCCCTTGAATATTTACGTGTCTCTGCATTACTCCCACCTCAGGCCTTTACATCCCTGTAAAGCTATAACACAAACTAGGGAAACAAAAGCGGTACTCAACACGCATCTGAGCCTTCTGCTCCAATATGCTCACCTGGAGGTTCCTGTACTTCCAGTGAAAGCGCACATGATGAATCGACCCATCCTCGTAGGACCCACTCTTGTCGTTCCTTGATCCCCACTGGAACCTCCATGAGGGTCACCCCATCGCCCAAGTCCAGCTCCTCATGGTCGATGAAAAGCGAAGGGTCGAGCTTGTATCTCCTCAGTTGAGATACCTGGAAGTCGTCGTGCACCTGATGCAACTGAGGTGGGTGGGTCAAGCAGTAAACCACCTCGCCTACCCTGCTGAGGACCTAGAAAGGTCCGTTGAACCTCAGATATAACTTGTCGCCTCGACCACATCTCTGTAACTCACGTCGAGGTGAGACCCATAGGGAAACATGGTCGCCATCCTCGAACTCTAGTGGTCTCCACCCCCCGTCAACCCAAGACTTTTTCCGGCTCTGAGCTGTCCTCATCCGCTCTTGGATGACTTAGACCTTTTTGGTCCTACAAGAGCTGCTGAAATTTCTTCTTTGTCGATAAGAGATATCCGGTCTCATCCCCTGGATGAACCACGTTCTTTGCCTAATACAGTAAATCCCGACATGGCAGATACTAATCCACACCAATAATGACATCGTAAGGCCTCGATGCTACTACCAAGAGATCCAACCACTAGTCTCGCCTCCAAGGGTTGAGTCACACTGCCGGCATCAGTGTGTGGTCACTGGGTCTCCTCTAGTAGGTATCTCAAAGTGAGGGTCAAGTCAACGGTTTTTTAACCAGAACCTCTTAGTAACGACTAAAATAGAGGACAGGAAGGTAAACGCCACATGAAAGGTGTGTTTTTATTACTATAGCTCAAAGTACAAAGACACAAAGCATAAACAAACAAACATCAAGAGATATAGAAGCAACATGAACAAAAGTCTCTAGGTCTGGAGCTAGTCCTGCTCTTGTCCATCTACTCCTGGAGCTCCATGATCATAGGCCTCAGCTGCCTGTAGCTGAGCTCTCCCACGTCCACCTGTTCCCTGTGGTCGGGGTGGACCTCCTGGTGGTGGTGATGGAAACACCTAGAAGCGTCGTCCACCTCCAGCTGTAGGGCCAGATCCCCTCCCACGGTCTCCTGATCCATGCGGTCCGCCTCGATCGAACCTCTGCCGCTGCCTGGGAATTCCTTCGTTCATCTACGGGTCATCTGTATGGCGGGTCAGACAGTCACGAGCCATGTGACCAACCTCGTCGTAGGAGTAACACTGCCCGCGCATGGTAAGTCATTCTCCACCCTGGGTTCCTCGCACAAACGATCATGTGTCATGCGGTCGACCACCTGTAGGTCTAGTCCAATTGGACGTCTACATCATATGTCTACTGCCTGCTCTAGAAGACTCCTCCGCATGCCGGCTAGTGGTGGGTCAGGATGCTAGAGAAGGATCAGCAAGGAAACTCTCCACTAAGAGGGCTCGCTCCAACACCCATGTCTGGGTCGGAATTCTGTGAGAAACAACTGAAGCTCTGATCTCTCACCTGAGCCCCTGCTCGAAGGTTCAGGCCCTGAAGAATGGGTCTCGTACCATGTCCATCGAATAGCGTGAGAGATTAGTAAACCTCACCGTGTAGTGGGATACTGTCATGCTTCCCTGACACAGCAGTAGCAACTCCTGGATGCGCACCACTCGGAGGGTGGCTGGGATGAACTATGAGAGAAAAAGTCACTCAAAGTCCATCCAAAGGAGATATGCCTCATCGTGCACCTAGAGCATCAAGCTCCACCATCTGTCTGCTACCGCATGCAGGAGGCTCGCTGCAAGGACCACCATAAGGTCAGCTAGTGTCCCTACCAAACGCAAAACTCATACAACTGCCTCCAGCCAATCCTCGGCTGCCTGAGGGTCCGTCACCCCACAAAACCTTGGTGGTCGCTGACGCTGAAACTCGTGCAGTGCACTAAGGCAACGTGCTCCGTCAGCGGCTGGGTTTGGTAGCATCGGTGGATCGGTGGGTAGAGGTACCACCTGTGCCTCTACTGTCAAAGGGTCATGTACTGAGGCCTCATCGCTCGGTGGGCTGTCATCCCGCACAACGCTCGGAACCCTAGATGGCTGTCGTCGTGGGGCCATCTTGAAAAGAAACAGGTGAGCCACGGTTAACCATAAAATCTGGTGAGCTGACATAATGTAATAACAGTGAAAACATGAAACACACATGTAATCAATGTTATCGTGTATTATGTCAAAAATCATAAGTCAGGGTCCTAGTGTATGGATACGTCAGCCACCGCACCAACACTGGACTCCCTTGACTAATAACCGCACTCAATACTCTCAACACTATTTCTTCACATAGAAAAAGACCAGAGCCCTGAATTCTGTAGTAGAAACGAACTCCTCTGATACTAATGTGTCACGACCTGTCCTTAAGGCCCGTGTCGTGACTCCCCCAAGCCCGCCCTCCATAGGCCAGGGGCTGGCGACTAGCACCAAAGGCGTAAATCCCGATAACTGGGAAGGCATTGCCTTTATAAAAGTAACAAAACACCACAGAGTAAAAGAGGAAGTAAAACACTAAGTACAAAAAGGAAGTGCTGAAATTTAAATGGGCCTATACAAACCCAATCTAAAGTACAGATACAACTGAAAGAAAGTACAACAGAAAAGACAACAGCTGGATAAACGGAAGCAACTCCTAGGTCGTCCTCCTCGGATCCTACCTGAAGGGTAGGTATAGATAGCATCCACAACTCTCTCGCCCGCTAACCTCCTCCGAGTGTCATCTATTCATGAAGTCCACCTTCGAATACTGACTCGACGTATGTTCCACCTCCGGGTACTGTCCAGTCCTCGAACACTCGGCCTCCGCCAGCACTGACCGTCGTCTGCAACAAACACAACGAGGTTCGAGCATAGCCCGTGCAGGGGTGAGTATAACGATACTCAGTAGGGACCCCGAGACCCTCAAGGTCTCACTAAATCCAAAAATGATAACCACAAGAAGTTCTCAATAGATAACCTCTACTTAGATATATTCCCATAAATATACCTAAGTTATCAAGTAACCCATATCAATTTTGAGGAAACACAAAGATTATGAAATCAATTGGTAACCAATACTCAGGCATATGCCCGTACATATACCTAAGTTATCATGTGACTCATCTCAATCATGAGGAAACACAAAGATTACAGACTCTGCTCAACCAGGATTTTATTCATGACGTCGAAACCACAACTGCTGGAGAACTCCTCCTCCGTCGAGTATAGAGGGCCTGCCACTACAACCAAGCGCGCCGAACTCCTCCTCTATCAAGTATAGAGGGCCTTCCGTTACAACCATGTGCGCCGAAATCCTCCCCTGGCGAGTTCAGAGGGCCTTCCGCTACAACCAAGCGCGCTGAACTCCTCCTCCGTCGAGTTCAGAGGGACTGCCGCTATAACCAAGCGTGACAAATTTCTTGGACTGCTGTAGTACTCCACCTGTCGAGTACTGTGGGACTGCTGCTACAACCAAGCGCTTCCCACCATGGGTCTACCGCTACAACCAAGCGCTCCCCCTTATAGGTTCTAAAGGTACTTCTTCTGTTTAGTACCGTGGGTCTGCCGCTACAACCAAGCGCTCCACCGCCGTGGGTCTGCCGCTACAACCAAGCGCTCCACATCATTTCCTCCAGAGTTACTCCTTCTGTTGAGTACCACGGGTCTGCCGCTACTACCATGCACTCCTCTGTCATGGGTCTGCTGCTACAACCATGTTCTCTCCATAGGGCTATCTGAAACACACTGAGTCGATGAATCAGCAGTCATCAAGTCTCAGCCAGCTACTAGGTCTCTGCACTCTGCTAGCTCGTCACCGGGAGGGTTCGCTCCAAGAGCTACTGGTCGATACTCCAAGTATCACAATGTTCCATGAAGAAGTATCTCAAAATACCGCCTCGTCATAGGGGTCTCAACGCAACAGATGGCGCGTCAGTCGGACGCGCAGTCTCGGAGTTACTAGCCTTTTCGTCCCAGGGGCCCAGTTGGTTTGGTGTGCGAACCAACCCGGCCATATCTAGATTGTACCCCGAACTATCATAGGGTATTCTCATAGGGACCGTTTCTCAATGTGATCACCAATTCCACTGACGGTTCGTCAAACGGACGTCCGGTATGAAAGTTACCAGCTTTTCCGTTATAGGTCCCTGGTTGGATTTCATGTACAATCCAACCCGGTCATTATCCAACTACATCAAAAACTCAGGAAAATCATTCCAAATGTTCCGTCTCATCATGATAAATTCAAAAAAGTTGATGGCATGTCAATCGGTCGCCCGGAGATCATGTTATTAGCGTTTCCGCTCCGAGGGCCCGGTTGGTTTCGTGTACGAACCAACCTGGCTGAACCCAAAGTACTCTGAAACATTGGGTGTAGTATACCAAAATGACCGTCTCGATCCAAGTATCACTAATAAACTGATGGTGCATCTATCGGAGGTCCACATCTCAAGTTATGGGCGACAGACCGAAAGAGGTTCAGTATTAAGGCGTTCGGGCATGTTCCGACCCGGCCCGATACCCCCAGGGTCGGCCCGAACCGGGTCGACTTGAACCGGGTCCAGGTCCGGCCCGGCTGGCGTGGCCCGGCCCGGTCTGGCGGAATGGCTAGGGCAGCCGGCCAGGCGCGCGGTGCGCTGGCGGGCCGGCCAGGGGCTCGGCCGAATGGCCGAGCCATTCGGATGCGGGGGGCGCTGCCCCCACGTGAAGAAACTGTGGCCCCTTAATGGGGCCGCTCACGTCCGTCCAGCCAGGGGTTTCGAACCCTAGTTCTTCCATGGTCCGTCCAGCCCGCTCTGGCCGGCCGGCTTCTGCCTCAACGGGGACCGGCAAGGCCGGTCCCCCTGCTCCGACGCCGGCGGCCTGATTCCGGTCGCCGGTTCCGCTGCTCCTCCACAGCTTAATCCACAACCTTGGTCTTTCCGGCATGGCATGACGGCGCCGCGCCCCTCCGCCGTGGCCCCGCTCCGGCTGCGGTGTCTTCGGTTTCTTTCCGGCGTGGCGCAACGGCACAACGGCTTGGTTCAATTCTCAAATGTGTGGCGCGCCGGCGCCACACATTCCTTGTCGCGCGTGCCCACATGGTGTGACTGCACCGCTTTACATTCCCTCAAACCGCAACAACAAATAAATATAAGGGAGGAGGTTTGGCCGTGTTTGTTCAGTCTGGCCCCCTCTCGTTATATGATATCAAGTGGTCCAAAAGAATGGGGTTAGATGACGGAAGATTTCACAAATTAAAACACACAACCCCTACCTCAACGTTGTCGTCGAACGAGCGTGCATCGCAGAATTAACCGTCGCGGAAGAAAAGGATCGTCGCGGAAGAAGAGGATCGCTGTGGAAAAAGCGTCACGGATGGAACGTCGTTGGCGTTAGGTGGTCTCCGAGGAAGGCGTCTCTCGGCGTCGGCCGCCATTGGAGGTCAGCGTTCTTCGTCAACAGTGGTGCGTTATTCGCGTTCTTCTTTGAAGAACGAAGAAGTTCCTCAAGGCTTCTCATTTTCTCCCAAAGGCTCCCACAACCAGAAATCCAACAAAAATAAAATAAGAGTCGTCTTATTTTATTAACGCACATGCCAATGTTTGAAATTCAAATGAAATGAAACGAACAATTAATTGAAAGAATTAATTGTAACGATTAAACAACCCAAATTAATGAGGCGTTTCTTAAGCAGAATAAAGGCATGGTTGACTTCATTAAAAGGGTGGGTGCGGGTGCGTTACATAGAAGGAAAGAAAAGGTGGGGCTCGTGCGGGCCCCACCTCACAAATATGCAACCAAGTGGGTAGGATATTGTGGGTTCCACCTTATGTTCTTAACTTAGGTTAAGCTGTTTTATGTAAAATAAAATAAATTGTTGCACCACTTTATTTTATTCCTTACCTTAACCCCAAAAATTAAAAACCACACCTGAGAAAACACAACTCCGGAAAAGGTGTTTCTAAGCAATTATCGGCGCTGCGATTTCATCAGGGCCATCGGAATTTGATTCTGAGCACCAGTTCAAAAGTTTGAAAGACCTTCTCATTCGTTCACTGAACGTACCCAAGCTACATTTCGTAAAATGATTGAGGGCGCACCAGGCCTCAGAATCAGGTGCCGTCAGAAACTGCGTTCTTGTAAAATCCAAAAGAAAATTCAGAAAAAATTTCCCTTGAATTTTTACGGGTATTTACATCTATGAACCGTCAGCTGTGATGAAATATTTGGATTGAGACGGTCATTTCGGTATAGTACACTCATGGTTTTGGAGTACTTTGGGTTCGTTTGGGTTGGTTCATACACGAAACCAACCGGGCCCTCGGATCGGAAATGCTTATATAATGAGTTTCGGACATTCGATTGACATGCCGTCGACTTTGTTGGATTCCTCTTTAGGAGACGGAACTTTTGGTATACTTAGACCAAGGTTTGGACGTAGTTGGAGTATGGCTGGGTTGGATTGTAACCAAAATCCAACCGGGCCCCTGGAACAGAATATATGATATATTTCAGACCGGACGTCCGTTTGACGAACCGTCAGCGGCTTTGGTGATCACGTTGAGAAACTGTCCCTATTAGTATACCCTATTAGAGTTTGGGGTACAGTTGAGATACTGCTGGGTTGGTTCGCTCACGAAACCAACCGGGCCCTAGGGACAGAAAGTATAATAACTCACAGACTGGGTGTCCGATTGACGCGCCGTTTGTTGCGTTGAGACCCCTATGACGAGGCAGTCCTATGAGATACATCTTTGTGGGACATTGTGATACTTGGATTATCAACCTATAGCTCGTGGAGAGGACCCTCCCGGAGATGGGCGTATGGAGTATGGAGACCGTGTAGGTGGATGAGACCTGATGACTGCTTGTCCGATTCGATTCAGATTGACTAGCATAACCCAGTGGGGAGCAATACTTTGTGAGGTGGCAGACCCATGGAGGAGGAGCACTACTGTGTGAGGTGGCAGACCCGCGTTACTCGATCAGAGGAGTACCTCAGTAGTCATTGGTTAGTGAGCAGTACCTCTGTGTTGTGACAGGATCACTGTACACTCCAGAGATGGGCTCATCAGCAGTTACGGTTTCGATAATGAAAATCCTGGTTTGATCTAAGTCTATGACCTTTATTTTTACCCCATGACTGAGATGGGTCACTTGATAACTTAGTTATATGTATGGTCATATACCAGGGTAGTGGTTATCTGTTGATTTCATAATCGTTGTGTTTCCTCATGATTGAGATGGGTTACTTGATAACTTAGGTATATGTATGGGCATATACCTATGTAGAGGTTATCTGTTGAGAACAGCTTTATGGTTAACTTTGTTGGATTTAGTGAGACCTTGAGGGTCTCGGGGTCCCTACTGAGTATCATTATACTCACCCCCTATACGGGCTATGCCCGCACCTCATTGTGTTGGTTGCAGACGACGGGCAGTGCTGACGGAGGCCGAGTGTTCGAAGACTGGACGATACCCGGAGGTGGACCTCAAGACGAGTCAGTATTAGGAGGTGGACATCACGGCGAGAAGATACTCAAAGGAGGTTTACGTTCAAGAGCGTTGTGGAGGCTATCTCTACCAAACCATCAGGTAGGATCCGTGGTGGACAATCAAGGAGTTCCGCTATCTATACCTACCCTTCAAGTAGGATCCGAGGAGGACGACCCAGGAGCTGCTTCCCTTCTTCCATCTGTTGTCTTTTCTGTTGTACTTTCATTTGGGTTTGTATTCTGGACCATTTACTTTTCAGCACTTTCTTTTGTACTAAGTTCTTTACTTCCACTTGTACTCTGTGGTGTTTAGTTTACTTTTATAAAGGCAATGCCTTCCCAGTTATCGGGATTTACTCCTTTGGTGCTAGTCGCCAGCCCCTGGCCTCTGGAGGGCGGGCTTGGGGTAGTCACGGCACGGGCCCTGAGGACGGGTTGTGAAAAATTTGTATCAGAGGAGTCGGTTCTACCATAGAACATATAACTCTGATTTTTCATTCTGTGAAGCAATAGTGTTAAGGGTACCGAGTGTGGTCTTCAGTTCAGGGTGTCCGGTGTTGGTGTGGGCGGCCGACGTATCTATACACCAGGACTCTGAAAACAGATTTCCCACATTGAGCATGAATACACTGATTGTGTGTGTGTGTTTCGAGATTTTTTTAAAAGTCATCTCAAACTAGGTCAGCTCACAAGGTATAAATCGTTTAACCATGTCATGTTTGTTTCATTCAGGTTGCCTCCCTGCGGACGACCAACTAGAGCCCTGAGAGTTGTTCATACTGACATCTCGTCGAGCGACGTGGCCTTAGTACAGGGCCCTATCCCAGTTGAGGCACCAGCGGAGGCACCAGCGGTACTACTACCTGTTGGGCCACCAATTCCACCAGCCCCAATAGTAGAGGGTGCACGTTGCTCTAGCACACTGCACGAGTTCCAGCGCCAGAGGACACCTAGGATCAGGGGATATATGGACCCGCAGGCAGCTGAGGATTGGCTAGAGGCTGTGGTGAGAGTCTTCAGGCTAGTGGGGACGCCAGCAGACTTCATAGTGATCCTTGCTGCCAGCCTTTTTGAGGCATCAGCATGCAGATGGTGGAGCCTGATGCTCCAGATGCATGACGAGGTGACACATCTTTGGGAAACTTCGAGAGCTTGTTCCGGGCAGAGTTTCTACCAGCGACCCATCGAGCGGTGCGTATACAGGAGCTACTTCAGCTGCGGCAGGGTAGCATGACAGAGGTGCAGTATTCTGCGAGGTTCACAGACCTATCGCACTACTCCACAGATATGGTACGGGACCCGTTCTTTTGTGCCCGAACCTTCGAGCAGGGACTCAGGCGAGAGATTAGATATTTTGTTTTTTCTCACAGCATTCTAACATAGACATGGGTGTTGGAGGGAGCCCTCATAGTGGAGAGTTTCCTTGCTGAGTAGTCTCCAGCATCAGGACCCACCACTAGCCTGCATGTAGGAGATTCTTCTATAGCAAGCAGTAGACAGATGATGCAGAGGTCCAAGAGGACCAGACCTACAGGTGGTCGACCACATGACTCAGGGTCGGTAGTGTGAGGGACCAAGGGGAATGACAAACCCAGACCTTCCATGTAGTGTTACTCCTACGGCGGGATTGGTCACATGGCACGTGACTGTCCGACCCTCCATGCAGATGACCAACAGTTAAATTAAGAACCTCCCAGGCAGAGGCAGAGGTTCGATTAAGGCAGACTGCTGGAGCTGAAGGCCGAGGGAGGGGAGCTGGTCGTGCAGATGGAGGTGGAATATGCTTCGAGGTGTTTCCACCACCACCACCAGTAGGTCCACCCCGACCGTAGGGAACATTTGGACATTGGGGATCTCAGCTTCTGGCCACAGAATCTTACGACTACGGAGCTCCGGAAGCGAGTGGACAGGAGCGGAACTAGTGGATTCCTTTTATTCTTTGTATATCTATTTCCATGTTTTTTTTGTTACATTTGTGTCTTTGTACCATGTGCTACAATAATATAAAGACACTTACCATTGTGACATTTTCTTCCTTCTTTTTTGAGTACTAAGAGGTTCCGGTTTAAACTATTGACATGACCCTCACTTTTGAGATTCCTACTAGAAGAGACCCAGTGAACTCACGCTGATGCCGACAGTGTGACTCGACCATTAGAGGAAAGAGTGACGGTTGGATCTCTTGGTAGTAATGTCGAGGCCTTATGACATCATCCATGGAATGAATACATCATTCATGTCCGGATTGACTGTATTATACAAAGAATGAGGTTCATCTAGGGGATGAGATCAGATTTCTCTTATCGAAAAAGAAGAAATCATAGTAGCTCTTACGGGACATGATAAGGCCCAGGTCATCCTAGAGTGGATGAGGACAGCTCAGAGGCGACATAAGTCTTATGCTGAAAGGAGGCATTGGACCACTAGAGTTCGAGGATGGCGACCACGTTTTCTTATGGGTCTCACCTCGACGTGGAGTTATGGCGACGTGGCCGAGGCGGCAAGTTATCTCTGAGGTTCAACGGACCTTTCTAGGTCCTCGACAGGGTAGGAGAGGGGGTTTACCGCTTGACCCATCCACCTCAGATGCACCAGGTGCATGACGACTTCCATGTTTCTCAACTAAGGAGATACGTGCTCGACCCTTCACATATCATCGACCCTGGGGAGCTAGACTTGGGTGATGGGGTGACATTCTAGGAGGTTCCAGTAGGGACCGAGGATCAACAGGTGTGGATCCTACAAGGACGGTCGATTCCTCTGGTCCACTTTATTTGGTAGTACAAGAATCTCCAGGTAAGAACATGGGAGCTGAAGGATCAAATGCATGCTCAATACCACTTTTGTATCCCTAGTCTGTGTTTAAGCTTTATGAGTACGTAAATCCCTGAGGTGGGAGTAATTTAAAGACCTGTAAAATTCAATGGAATTTTTTTCTAAATTTTCTTTGGGATTTTACAAGAATGCAGTTTCTGACGGCGCCTGATTCCAAGGCCCGGTGTGCCTGGAATCAATTTCGGAATATTAGCTCAGGTACGTTCATTGAACGAACGAGTGGGTTTTCCTATCTTTTGAGCCGGTGCACGGAATCAAAATCTGAGGGCACCGATGGAACCGCAATGCCGGTAATTTCTTACGAAGACCCTTACTGGAGTTGCGTTTTCTCGGGTGGAGTTTTTTTTAAAAAAATGTGAGGGATAAAATATAATTGTTACAATTATATTTTCTTTTCTTGTTATGTGGATTAAGTGTTGTGTTACAACACTTTGACCCTCTCTTAAGTGGTTATAACCTAACTAAGGGAGTTTAGGGTCGGACCCACTTGATGTTAACCATCCATGAGAGGATTAAAGGTGATGTCACGAACCCCACCCCTTCGCATTCCTCTTAAATTCCCTAACTCACTCTTTATTTTTTTTGTAAACTTATCTTTAATGAGTAAACGTCCATTTCCTCACCCTCTCCCTCATTAACACTAGCCAACACACACATTAAATTAAGTGAATTCAACTTTTGAATTTATTTTGGAAAACCTTGTCTTGGGTTGATTAAATAATGTGGAACCATTTTTTTTTTGCGAAGGGTTGGCATTTTTGGTGTTGAGGGTAAGGGAAGAGAGCTTGGGAGTTTTTATTGAACTTATTATTCTTCTTCTTCTTCCTCTTCTTCATCTTCTTCTTCGTCGAGGAACGTCGATTCGACAACCCGGATTCTTCTGTCTTCTTCTCCCTCGAAAAAGGAGGAGGCACCGATGTGGGAACTCAACAACGACATTCCGCCTTTCAATTTTCTCTCCGCGTGAAAGGAAGGGAGACACTACTTCCTCCTCAGACGTTCTTTGTCGGCATATACAGAACCTCACCCCACGACACCGTTTTCCATGACACCATCGTTTTAAAACTTTTGTCAAGGTAGGGGTTTTATGTGTTTCTTTTCATGAATTACTTTTGTCATCTATCCACGTTCAATTGGACCGCTTGCTATTGCTTAACGGGAGGGGGCCGGACCGCAAAAACACGGCCTACCCTCCTCCCTTATTATTTTTTTGTGTTGTTGCGGTTCAAAGGAAAGAGACGTGGTGTCGTCGCACTGCGCGGGAACGAGCGGCAAGGATGTGCCGCACCGTCGCGCCACAGATTTGAAAATCGAACCATGCTACAGCGCCATTGCATTGCGCTGGAAGAAATCCCCGAAGGCACTGCGAACGGAGCGGGGCCGCGGCAGAGGGGCGCGACGCCGTCGCGCCGCGCCGGACAGAATAAGCCGCGGCGAAGCATGGGGACCGGAGGCCGGTTCCGGGCCGCCGGCGTCGGAGCAGGGGGACCGGCCCTCGCCAGTCCCGTGGCGGCAGAAGCCGGACGGTCAGAGCCGGCCGGCCATTCAGGGGGAGAGATGGGGGTTACGACCCCCGACTGGCCAACAAAGAGCATCCCCCATTATGGGGGGTCGTGGTTACAAACGGCGGGGGGCAGCGCCCCCCCCCCCCCCCCTGCACTTTCGAATGGCTCGCTCGTTCGGCCGAGCTACCTGGCCAGCGCGCCGGACCGCCAACGTACCGGGCCGCTGAGCCGGTCCACGCCCAGGTTGGGCCAGGCCGTGCCGACCGGGCAGCGCCCATGCGGGCCGACCCAGCGGGACGCGGGCCGGGTCGGTCCGAGCCCGAAACCCCCACTTTCGGAACTTTCACGGTCTTTTGCCCATAATATGGGCTGAAGACCTTCGATCTACACACCGTCAGCTATGATGCGATCTTTGGATCGATATGGTCATTTCGGAATATTACACTCAAGGTTTCGTAGTACTTTGGGTTCGGCCGGGTTGGTTCGTACACGAAACCAACCGGGCCTTCGGAGTGGAAACGCTTATATATAGAGTTCCGGACGTCCGATTGACATGTCGTCAACTTTGTTGGATTCCGCATGAGGATACAGAACATTTGGCATACTTCGCACACAGTTAGGATGTAGTTGGAGTATGGCTGGGTTGGATTGTACCTGAAATCCAACGGGCCCTTGGAACGGAAAAGCTGATATCTTTCAGACCGGACGTCTGTTTGACGACCCGTCAGCGGCGTTGGTGATAACGTTGTGAAACTGTCCCTATGAGTATACCCTATAAGAGTTTGGGGTACGGTTCAGATACGGCCGGGTTGGTTCGCTCATGAAGCAAACCGGGCACTAGGACAAAAAGGCTAATAACTCACAGATCGGGCGTCCGATTGACGCGCCGTCTGTTGCGTTGAGACCCCTATGACGAGGTGGTCCTTTGAGATACATCTTCACGGGAATTTGAGATAATTGGAGTATCGACATATATCTAATGGAGAGGACCCTCTCGGAGATGAGCGTACGGAGTACGGAGACCGTGTAGCTGGCTGAGACCTGATGACTACTTGCCCGATTTGATTTGGAGTTACTAACATAGCCCAGTGGGTATCACTACTGTGTGAGGTGGCAGAACCATGGCAGAGGAGCACTACTGTGTGAGGTGGCAGACTCGCGGTACTCGATAGGAGGAGTACCTCTATAGGCTATGAGGGGAGCACTACTGTGTGAGGTGGCAGTCCCATGGCGGAGGAGCAATACTGTGTGAGGTGGTAGTCCCGCGGTACTTGACAGGAGGAGTACCTCAGCAGTCTGAGGTTAGTGAGTAGTACCCCAGAGTTGTGATAGGATCACTGTACACTCCAGAGACGAGCTTATTATCAGTTACGATTTTGACAATGAAAATCATGGTTTAAGCTGAGTCTATGACCATTGTGTTTACCCATGATTGAGATGGGTCACTTGATAACTTATGTATATGTATGGGCATATAACTGGGTAGTGGTTATCTGTTGATTTCATGATATATGTGTTTCCTCAGGATTGAGATGGGTTACTTGATAACTTAGGTATATGTATGGGCATATACCTAAGTAGAGGTTATCTGTTGAGATATTTTTTGTGGTTATCTTTGTTGGATTTAGTGAGACCTTGAGGGTCTCGGGGTCCCTACTGAGTATCGTTATAATCACCCCTTGCACGGGCTATTCCTGCACCTCGTTGTGTTGGTGGAAGATGACGGGCAGTGCTAACGGAGGCCGAGTGTTCGAAGACTGAATGATACTCAGAGGTGGAACTCACGAAGAGTCAGTATCAGGAGGTGGACTTCATGGCGAGACGATACTCGGAGGAGGTTGATGTGCAAGAGTGTTTTGGAGGATATCTGTACCTACCCTTCAGGTAGGATCCGTGGTGGACGATCCAGGAGCTGCGCTATCTGTACCTACCCTTCATGTAGGATCTGAGGAGGACGACCCATGAGCTTCTTCCCTTCTTCCAGCTGTTGTCTTTTCTGTTGTACTTTCAGTTGGGTTGGTATTCTGGCCCTTTTACTTTTCAGCACATTCTTTTGTACTTAGTGCTTTACGTCCTCTTGTACTCTGTGGTTTTTAGTTTACTTTTATAAAGGCAATGGCTTCCCAGTTATCGAGATTTACGCCTTTGGTGCTAGTCGCCAGCCCCTGGCCTATGGAAGCCGGGTTTGGGGTATTAACGGCACGGGCCCCGAGGACGGGTCCTGACATAAGGCATCGACAGACACAATCTTCAACTCCAATTGACATCAATTGAATCCAAAACTAATTATGGAGGTCTAGGTACATCCTGTCCACATATGAATGAGCCACCCATGGAGAAGCTGAAAACATTCTTAGACCGTCCTCCTAAATTTTCAGTTATAACATATTATCTCTTCTAAAAATAATGACATAATCCCATCATTTAGAATATATATTAGAAAAATTCCCTATTGATTTATAAGATCATAAGGTCTCATTATTGGTATCCCCATGGTTTGCCTCCATGACTCAATAAATGATAGGATAGAAGAAAACCATTGATTGGATGTATCTTGCTCCATCTCAATCCACAATGGATAACAACAATGAGTCCAACTACTCTGAGGCCTTAGTTAGAAACTGTGAACTATATCTCATACTAAGAGAATATACTGCCATGTCACACTAACCATGAGTATAGAAAAATTTGAAGTTATTATTATGGAAGAACTTTGGCCATTGTCTCTATCTGAAATTATGATCTTTCTAGGAGAAGATATATTTGAGACTTCTGTGTTCAAAATAAATGATAACCAACTCACCAATCAGGCAGTGTCTCTCCATCCTAAATGTGAAAACTACAACTACTAACTCAAGATAATGGGTCACATTATTCTTCTATGTGTGGTTTCAACTGACATGAACCATATGCAATCAATTCATAGCTCTACATTAGAGCACAACTAAGATCGGTTCCTAGTCAATTGAAGAATTATTATTACTATGAACCCTCCATATGTAATCTCATATATGGAGATATCATCAAATTACATGTCACCAACTGAATTACCTACAATAACTTCTATATCCACATAAATGGATTCCCATTACTATTTATTACTATCATTGGTTTTGATACACTAGAGATATCGGGTATGAATCTCTGGTAATAAACTACCTACCCAAAGAATCATCACACCAATATCATATTCTTAGGATCCGCCCATGATGGCACATTATGGACCTTGGGTGGGTCCACATTCACTATATATATACTGATAGAACGAGTTGCTGGAAGTGGACTCCCTAAATCTAGAACTGAATCATTGTGAGATTTCCAGATAGATTATTCTATTATAGTATCTCTTGAACTATCCTAAGAGTATCATTTCCTCCCCCTCAGATTTTGATTACACAATGATATCATAGATACAGAAAACGACAAAACTGTATAAGAAATGATGTAATCTCAAATTCATGAGTCCCAAGAACAATTATGGGGATTTCATCATTCCAAATGGAACTACCATATACTCATAGCAACTACAGTGACGTCTAGATTCCATCTTCAATTAATCCTTATCATGTACTCATTCTTTGTGATAGATTAATATAAGACCAATATTGGAGAACTATTTCCCCCCCCCCTTAAATTTATTAAATAGGTCATTGATCCTTGTTTTTCATGGTCACCTGGATCAGAATCGGTAATCCACAAACAAACTCATTCTCTCGTCAGCCTTCACAGTAATCAAAACTGTGTCTGCCCAGGGTAAGACACTTGTTCTCATGAATCCCTTCCTCAGATAGTCCTCCAATAATATAATATTCCAACGAATATGTTTGGGTGATGATATTATTTCCTTATTGGTGTGTATATCAATGCGGAGCACTATTTCTCATTGGAGAGGTAAACTATGAACATCTTTGAAGATGACATCCTGATACTTTTTCAATATAGAAGGAATCTAGAAACTCATAAAATTCACTACACCAAGGGTTAGGCTTTCCATATGATGATTGATAATCTCCATCCTTTTATTCATTTGTGTATTATGTGCTTCCAATATTACCTTTTCACCTTCAAAGGATAACCTAGCTGTATAAAGTTAGACACATCACACCCTTCTCCTAAAATAGTCATTCGAGGATAAACTATTGATAATCAGACGATACCATGAATTACCATGTATGGCCTCATCAATGATTTCAAAATATCTAAACCTAAACATTTCCCATGAATAGTCATGTAACATAACTAGCAGATGTGTGTGATTTTCGATTCTTCTATATTAAATTTATCCAAACATAAGGGTCGAGTCAATAGATCAACTGGAATGATTATGTCTCGAGAAAAAAATTTGGTGATAAAATAATTACTAGAACATATGTCTATGAATATTGTAGCTAATTTTTAATAGACACATATCAAACCAAGAATAATTCTAGGATCCCTTTCTTCATAAGAATCGATCACCTGCATTTTCCCCTCACATGTCCTCCATCTCTTTAAGCCTGGCACGGTCCACCAGGGGGTGGTGGTGGAAAAAAATAAAAATATTTACCACCTCCTACTGATTTCCTTTATCATATATCATATCCTTCATCTTATAGTCCATCCATCTAATGTAGTTTTCTCATACTTATTGTCCCTTTTATGTATTTTATATTATCTATAGGGTGGGTCATAAAATCTCAGGCAAGATGTCCCCTGCCATCACATGAATATCACCATCTCTCTCATGCCTGACTGGACCCACCTTGTGAGCCCTGAACTATAGATCTTCTATTTTGGGACCTCCTCCTGAATCATTTACTACATCCAGGTCTTTGAGAATGGAATAGCCTCCATACTTCCAAGGAAAATGAACCTACTAAAAAACTACAAACAACAACTGACTATAACCTCTCAACCAAAAACCCCTCAACCACGAAATCATTCTCTATCATCCTAGTAGAGTTCGGAATACATAGAGGAATAACACTAGATCCGATGCCTCTATATAGACCTCACTCGTTGTTCTAAGACCTGAAGAACTAATCTCATACCATATCAATCGAGTACCAGTAATGGTTGGTAAACCGTGATAAATACCCAGATAATGTCATGTTTCCCTGCTAGAGCTTCAGAATCTCTTCGATACGAATAGACCCATGCAAAGCTACAGAGAACTCCTCTATGAAGAGTCTCTCAAAATATTTCCACAAAATAGTCTCCTTGTCATATTATTGGTTATCTAAACCCCATAATCACAATACTAAACTAAAAAATATGGGATATTTTCCATACCATAATATGATTGTCATGTTTCCTAAGTTGAAGGAAAACTTGTGCTACCACCTCATGTTAGTCTTTAGACACCAGTGTTTTGTGACCTCTATTGAACCTAATGGGTCTCTTCCACTAAAAATCATGTAGTGTGCTAAGCCTGCGCACCACATCGGCTATTACCACGGGAACCATGTGCTTCTCTACATGTTGTATGGTTGGTGCACCATATAGAGGTAAGATCTCAGGAACTATTCCATGTATCAAAGACTCTTCATTGTAATGATCATATTCATGATCATCATGAAAAATCATAGATGGTATACATCATATAAGAATCCTAAATAAAAACATATACCTTGATCAATGAGTATATATCAATAGCTAACTCAATAAGGACATGGAATAAAAAACATATTCATATATGATACATTTACAAATGTTTTTCTTTATGACTAGTGTTATCATGTACCGAGTCAAAAATAATTTGATTACAGTCCTTATGTATGGATATGTCACTCTTGACACCAACACTACAGTCCCTGGCCTGAATCCTAATCTCAAAACACTTAACATTGTTTCCCCAAAAAAATCTCACAGACCCCCACACATAATTTCGAACCGACAACATATGATATAACCCTAAACAAATGATGCATGCATAATTCTATATCCCCCAAATAGAGTATGACACGATGTAAAGAATGCAATGATAACAATATTAAATCCCTCTATAATTAATTTTTTAACACTAGTCCAACCCAAAATTAAAGGTAAATGGACTTTTATCTGAAAGCAGTAGGAACACACATCACTTTATCCATTCTTCATAATAACATTCAGGTCATAGTCTACCTAGTACTTCCTCAAGAGGTCAATCATTTACAAAATACATGACACAAGCTAGAAAACCTCATTCATTATTGAGTATAACAATACTAAGTCAGACACCACGAATCCCAATGGAATAAATCAATGGGAATAAAATCCTCTCTATAAATAAATATGTCTATAATAAATATAACAATATTTTCCTGATAAACTCAATCCAATAAATAACGAATGAGGGTAATCCCCATCTATTTCTTAATAAAGATGGATTATATCTCAATGTTTCCATGAAAAAATCATCTAGGATAACACTCTCTTGTGTCTGATAGCACTGATGATGTCCATCCAATAAGTACAACTCATAAGATCTCTTCAGGAGAATGAATATTAAGATAAAACTGATTAGAATATGATCGAAAAAATTGGATCCCTATGCAGGACATATGGTGATAACAACAAACTAAATTTAGAGTAACCCTGCTAATTAGAGGTCCCCCCTAAGTATTATTGGTCACGTCAATACTAAGAACTCCATCTAGGGAATGAAGATTAATAGAGGATCTCACACTGGGCCTCTCAGAGGGTTTCTAATGACTCTATCTAGGATATCCCTTTGTGAAAGGATAATTTTTCTAGGAGTAGGAAATAATCCATACCAACATTCATAGATATTATAAGAGGAAGAAAACCTAACATAACATATCCATGATATAGAGAAAAGAAGTTCTATTCCATGTATAAAATAGTACACAATGTGTTGGAGGGTTTCTTTCTATTTCCCCCGAACCTGGGTTCTTCTCATGTAAAACAGTTCCTGTTATTAAACTTTGTATGTTTAGTAATACACCGCATATAGACTTCCCATGTAGTCTACCCTTGTATCATTACATGGATTCATCATGTGTACATATTTTTGTGTAACTGTACACAGATTTGATACTATACTTATTCCAAAACATGTCACATGGAGGAGTACACATCATGTACGCAACCCATATTCTCTAACCCATTTCTTTGTGCAACACAAGACATGATCTGAGTTACCTAGTATAGACCACTCATCATGTGGAAGGGTCACACTCCATGTGATCCTTAAAATTCAACCGAGAATCCTTGTCTCCTGAAGGGTCCCCACATAAAGTGTAGATCTGGATTACACACCATGTTCTATGGTATTTTCCAAAATCCATGGTTTGTGCTCTAGTTTCATAATCCATTACTCCATCCACAATAATGGCCATTCTTTGTTGAGAAATTCAAGTGGGGGGGGGGGGCCTTTTTGAAGACATTACACCATCAATATACAACATCCTAGTCCTTTATTCACTCAGAAAGAAATATCTTCACCGTTCATTGTTATATACAGATGAATGCAAAATAGTCACCAATTACCATTCAATCCACTACAAAAAGCACCATTGAGCCATTGTTGAACTGTACTAATTCTAGATCTATTATCCTGGATCATGGTGCCATGAATCAGATGCACAATGATACATCGATCAAACAAATGTCGAACCACATGGGAAATCAAATAACATCATGAATAATGGTGAATCTGGGATGGAATTCTAAAATCTAAACAACATGAATGAACCTTGATCGATGTATATATTGATCTAATTTTTTTTCCATTAGAATGACAAAAAGCAATGCAAAATACATTAATAAATCTCCCTATAATCCCAGCAAATAAACACATCCGGAAGAATTATCAATTCATAGGACAATCTATACGTTGATTGGTCTTCATTCATCATAATTATCAAGAACAAGGTATTTACAAATAAAAACACACTAAATTGTGTAGTTACATTAGATTTATGATTAATAACAATCCATCATCATCATCATGGAAAATATCTGTCAAATTTTATGTGTGTTGATCCTTGATTCCCATCTCCATCAATATTCACTGGAGAGAATTATCCATTAGTTCTCTCCAACGACACTCTATAGGTTACATCACTATATGATTAACCTTGGCATTTCATCAAAACATTCTATTTCAATACTTTCATTTGATCTTTCAAAAAAATTGAATCCATATAACTTATTCTAATTATTTTAATAAATTTTGGGTCTATAATGATATTTCCACAAATGACCAATTCCTAATTATTTTATGTCACTCCTAGGGTAAAAACACCATTATGAACTGTACAGTCCCCTTATATTCAATTTCCAGGATCCCTTAATGATGATATTCTTCTTTTTAGGAAAAATATTCCAATGTGATTTTTACTATTTTTAATATATTTCATTCATTTATTTTAAGAAACCCGACCCATGGAATCAAACTTCATCTCATCACCTAATCTCAAAATTAGTCGACATAATATATAAAAATAATACCTAGAAAATACATTTTGTTAAATCCAAAACACTTTATTGAGGTTGATCCCCATGTTACTCTAATCATAAACCAATTATCCTATGTTCATCCTTCAGCGCACTCACAAATGGAGCTCTCATCCATGTTCATTATCAAAATCATTAGGTTAATGTGGCTAAAACTTTGAATTTATAATACATGTGATTAAATAGGGAAAAAATCAAGGAGATTAAAGAATTATACTTTATTATATAATTATTAATCTACCAATGATTTCCATTAATACGAACACCCGATATGTACAAGGGTTGTGTGATACATAGGGTAAAACCAGTATTTCTAATTTAAGGGTTATAACATAATTATTATTTGAGACTTTGTTTGGGAGTTATTTCCTCATTTCCAACAAAAATTACAATGAATGTTATAATATATATAGTATATTTAATATCACTGCATTGAGGTTTTCTCATCCAAGATCCCCACAATGACTCCACAAAAGGAATAAATATATTTAATAAAACATTATAATGTTTTAAAGGAAAAACATATTCCATAAATTTTCCTTACCTTCAAGGATTGTCATCCCAAAAAGAAAAAACATACTCACATGTGAGGACACCAAGCTCTCAACTAGTTTTTAAACTCCCATGACCTCTCTAGAGGGTTCTCATGCAGTTAATAAACACACACCTAATGAAAACACTTTACTATGAAGGGACATCTCCTTTTGGTTCTCATACGCCTCCAAAATCCTAGAACTTATCAAAATGGCAACTGCACACTCAATGTAAAACATTCTCAATTCAAAATGAATAAATGTTTCATGTACAAATCTCCTCAGATTTGAAATCTATAACACATCATATAACCAATCTATCTGTGATTGTAGAGTTACGTAATTTTCTGCCTTTTAATCCTAATACATTAACTGAAAAAAGGAAATATGAACCTCAATGGTATCACTCCATCCCATATTCATATTTTTAATCCAAAATAAATTATGATATCTCATAAAAATTGATATCCTAATCAAAATCCAAAGTCCCCCATCATGGATACAAAAGTACTACTGACATTTTTAAGAAGTCCTCCTCTACACCTGAAAGAACAACACCATTCACAATAATTGTTTGTACTAACTATAGGATGAACGAAATTATCTCACACTAGAATTAAAAAGTACATAATTGAATTACAAGGTCTCCAATTCAATGAATAATAATGTTCTACACTGATGATAAAGAGGAAATGGTTGTAATTCATTAATTGAACTATTTGTTGATGATACTCATTGCTATATCATTAAACTACAATGCACACATGAAGCATTTTTTTATAAAACCAGAATCGTCCCCGTTTTCCAACTATATACTTGTGGAATAAATAATCATTGATTAAATTAAGTGAAAATGGACTTTCTCCATCCAACATTGGAATCATAAACTCTTTACTATGCTCTTATAGTCTTTACCAACAGATATGTGATACACAAAGAGTATAAACCAAAAAACATGATATAACATCTTCAGGTTACTAATAAATTCTAATGGTTCCTAGAAAATCTTTACTCTTTTAGATATACTATTATGGGAAAGGATGAAACCTCTAATAATAGTAAGACTAAAATAAATGAACACCTTTGAATAGGGATGGCATGTTCACCCACTTAAGAATACCTATCATGAACATGTCCACTGTATAGCTAGACATGTTATATCTAATAGCCATAATTAATAAGTTGAGCCTAAAAAACTCACACTAGAAGTAGAGGGGTAACAACCGTCGATAGAAGGAATGAAACAACATCATCTTCTGTAATTTTAAATTTCAAGGATATAACCTGCTCCTTCACCTCATGTAGAAATAGTGAAAAATAACCTCATTGTGAGCATATGCTACGAATTCAACACACTAGGGTGGCTCCCATGATAGAAATACCTAGATATTTTATGGGTCCACATACACTCGCATATATGAAAAATGTATCCTTATATGTGGACATACAAAATGTACAACCACCTCTTCGAGGGATTCCTATGGAGACATTACTTGTATAGAATTTCTTGAACCATCCTTTGGTTTATAATGTGTTCCACTTATAATGCGAGTATATTACGATTTCTTGAAGTATAACTATGATGAACCAATTTAAGAAGGATTTAATGATCTAGTTCATAGGTCCCACAAACACTATATAGGTGTTGAATGTGAAAAAATGTATCACCAGGAATTCAGGGAAACCAAAGCGGCTTGATAAATCTTCCGACAATATATACCCATCTCGAACAGGGAGCTGATGATTACCCAAATGATGGTAAAACTCCAAGAACCACATCACCCATAACAACTAGAAGAAAAATCTTTCAATTCTCAAGAGTGAATATATTTTCCTAATCCACATGTTTCAGGTGACATTTATCCATGTCTAACCATAATAAATCTTTATTTTTGTAGCACATGAGCCTCTTCCCAGTTGGTGAGGTATCCTTAAGTGCATCCACAAGACCCAGGTTCTAAACCAGGTAGAGGAATAATTTTGAGTGTACTATAGAGGCACTGTAGCGGTACTGTAGCAGTACTATAGCATTAATATACAATGTTCTTGTACTGTAGTAGAACTATTCAATGTACAGGTACTGTAGCTGAAATGTACACTATGCAGGTACTATAGCAGGCATTGTAGTAGTTACTCTAGCAGGTACTGTTCGGTACAGTAGTAGCTAGAAATATTCACCTTGGGCCACCGGTTTGGGCTTGGAGTCCTTAAGAGTTTCCGGCAACCCAGGTCATCGAGTCAGTAGGGAATTTGAGCCACCTCAGGGCCTTCGGTCCACATACAGTTACCCCAAAAACACTACAAAAAAGGAGCAGACCTAGAAGAGGTTTCAGAGCACGTGCACTCACCAGAGTAGAGCCAAATGTATTTTTCAGAATGAGAGGGTTTGGCTATGCAATCAAAACCAGCCTATGCTTGCATGGGAAGCCTAGTCAGACGAGCATGCTAAGGTGGGAAGATACTATCATGATTCAAACACTGTGGAGGGGATGTTCCTTGTAGATAAACATGAAGCATCCTCAGAGAATTTGTATCCATACTCCTCCAACACTAAAAGAGACAAAAACCTAAAAACATATACATTTAAAAGGGTCTTACTAGAAAACTAATTATATTTTAGTCACACCCTATTAAACATGTTCTTTTCATACACTACTGAGGATTAATTATCACACAAGATGGAAAATCCATTCCCACTCACATGGGTAGTGTATGATTACCACTATTAATAGTCATCTAGGAAATATGAATAGCAAAAAATTCAATATCAAGGAATGAAAATAGTTTCTCTTTATGACTATTAAAATATTCCACACGAGGATACATAACATCATATAATAACACCATTGAAAAAACTCTGTGATGAATGATACTCTCTATAAGAGCCTCCATCTGAAGTGATAAGATATAAGTCCCCACTGGTATCAATATGTCTAGAATATGGTATACATTTTTGGAAATGTGTACTATGACCATATACTAATCATGTTGCTAGTGTTGAGAAGACACATGTTATACCATAAACCACACACCATGATAAAATTTCATAAGATCCTACCACCTGACTTTATTCCTTACATTACCCACTTATTCACCACAACATGGGAAAACTCTAATACCATAAGAATTCACAAGAAACATAATACATAAAATAAAAAATAAATCATCCACCACACATTGACACTATCATCTTTTTGTCATACTGACTCATAAACATGGTTTTGGATCATGCCACATGAATGTGTCTCAATGGGGGATGTTTCCTTATTCATTAAATTTCTAATGACAGATCAAATGTCGTCAATATAAGGCTCTAACAACCCAATTCATTAACCTAGATATTTCTTACATCAATTACAATCATTGAGAGGGGTTCTAATCAAGCGGGAAACTCACTCCACATGGTCAACCTAATCCTATACCAACTAAGGAATGGGTCAAGATCACCATGTAACCTTCATGATCTGAATCTCTATAAATCAAGATGTACAATTAGTACATGTTCGTAATTCATGAGTACTGCAAAAACTAGACACTACGTTACCTAATGATGTGTATCCACATAAAAACATTGAGTTTGGCTAATTTACTCTTTTTTTGGGGGAGAATTTTCTCATAATCCACCTAAAAGTACCCCCTCATACACATGTCCATATACTATAGACTCATTGCTATTAAGATCTTGACTATGATCTCTCTACGTAATCAAACATGGTTTTCATTGTGCACACTTCCCATAATAGTTATGATATAAGGCATTCAAATTAAAATATCGTTATATTAGATACATGAAGGGAATCAAACCAAAAGGCATTCTTATATCCTATATGTACCAATGTTTTTCTTGTAACATGTTCCTACATATGAAATTTCAAAAGGATGTCTATCAATGTCTAGGTTACTAGATATGTGAGACACCATACTAATAATTGGTTACCTAGATTGGATGTAGAACATAAAACAAAATAAAATTATTTCCCAAATTCCTAATTGAGTCCTCATAGATAAAAAATAACTAAAATATGGTCTTAAGATAACTTCCTTTGATACCACTCTTCTACAACCCAACCCATTAGGGATCATCTGGAAGAAGGTAAGACAATAATGAAACTAAAATACCACTTCTAATGGACTGTGGACCTGATAATGGAACTAAGTACGGATGTCACACACATGGGAGACCTCATCCTAGAGTACTTATACACACACACACAAACAAATACAACACATGTATACAATTTCTATTTCAAAAAAATCAATCTATAAATTAATTCATAACTATATCCCACAGAAAAGTACCATAATACATGCAACATAAGAATAAAGATCTAAATAAAATCCCCCCAAAACTAAAAAACACCTAACTTAGTGACAAAATGGGGCCAGAAACACAAATGAAACACATGGATCAATTTTAAGTCCATCCAATAGAACTAACCATCACCTACTCTAGTTTTAATCAGGAATCAAATGAAATATATTTATTCTAAATAATACATGATAAATTTAAAATGATATCATGTTTTTGATAGTTCAAAAATACCCATTGGAACACTCTAAATTTACTAAACATAAAACAATAAGAGAGTAGATAGCTAATTATGAAGATATTATGTCAAAAAAAGTAGTTTTCATATAAATAAACAAACAATAATAATGTTTATAATCTCAATATAGAAACAAATTCTCAAGGAGTTTTCATGAATTCACTTCTATTGTATGATTCTACTAAAGCATCAAGATAACACATCATCCTTAATGGAACACATCCATGATGTCTCAAAAATTAGGTTTTACTTTTTATTGGAAGTCATTTGAGAGATCATAATCATCATATATATCCACCAAGAACCACGAAGGAAACTAACAGGTATCTTGCACGATATCACACTTGATCAGACCAATCCTCGTTAGAAGAAAACATTTGAAGATACACAAAAAAGGGATCGCACAATAGAAGAATGGGGTATAACTAAACCATAGTAAAACTCTAAATATCATGATCCATAGAGTTGGGATATCATGATGGTCTTCTAGGGTATACCAAACCATGTCTATAATATCCCACTATGTCGGGAATCATACACCCATGTTAAATTGTCCAAAAGATTTAAAAAATCCCAAAAATGGAAGAAAGGAATGATATATAATCACAAAAGGCCAAAGAGAGGGATTCCATATTTTTATATAGGAAAACATTCATTGAGTAGATCAAATCTTATTTTTGGTAATTCGAGCCTCACTATAACCTCACATAGATTGACTAAGGAAACACACCCACACTAAATGGTTAATGGGAACTCACCCATGATCACACCAAAGCTGTATTGAGGAAATAAAATTTCTATGTTTTCCCCTAAAGATTTCATGTAATGTACTATGTGGTACATGACATGTCTCTATAATCATGAAAATACTCTTTTTCGTACTCACATGACAAGCATTTCTCAAAATAGATGTTCTATTGCATTGGGGAACAACATGTATATATCAGTCTAACACTCATTGTGCTGTCTTCTCATGCTCATATAGTGTGGGCCAATCCTGTTTACTCAGGGAATTCTCATGTATGTTGGTCATGTCTATGTACATGACCATATTTGAGTACAATATTATGTGAAAATGTTGTCCCACACATTAAATGGAATGTTTGGGTAGGGCCCACTCTTAGACTGTGTCCCCCACTCAAGACCATGTACCCTGTGATGTACATGGATTTTTCCCCAGAATACACATCGTGTGAGGCCATAAGTTCAGTAGTACTATAATCCCTTTCACTCACTATTCCACTCACTAATTTTTACAAGACATGTGAGTATACATACATGGCATGTATCACTACATAAAATACTTTATGTGTACTTCCTATTGACTCCAAGATCGCTTGAAAAGAGTTACTCAGCTTCTAGAACCACCACAATGTATATAATAGGCACATAAAGATGGAAACCTTCTCTACCCCTATAGAGGGTACTATGGGTTGTGTGTTTCTGATCTACATGTTTTGTACATTGTATTTTTCTAGAACCCAGTTTTTTATCACATAGTTCTTCTCATACCTCCATTAGAACTAGATCTACTGTGATTATCACCCTAAAAACAATTATGGGTTGACCATGCTTGCCTCATCATTAGTATCTTGGGACCACTTTGTGTTTTAATATTTTATTTTCTATCAATAGTGGTCAATGATAGTCAAAATGGAGAAAAAGATTATGAGTGACTCCAATGATAATGGAGATTGTATGAAATGAGGATGACTGTAGAATTATTATGCAATCATATAATTGCATTTCATTCATGGGAAATTCTCAATGAAGTCTATTCAAATGATTGATGCACATATCATAAAATTCAATGAACTTGTGTCAAAGGGGACACATTGTTTACAAAAATGATGAATTGTGAATTAACATCCATCTAAGGATTATTGAAGAATAAATGGTGGAAGTTTATGTTCTACATGTTACCTTGCAAAAGAAAATAAATATGTGATTATCATTAAGAGGAGAGGAATAGAATAGTGTGAATTAACATTGGTTGATAACACATCATGAATTCACTCATGTGAATAAATTAAGAACACCCAACCTAGTGAAAATTATGAATAGAGATGTTTCTATGCATGATATTGACATTTGAAATGTCCATGCATGATATTGGAGTTAAAGTGATGCCAATCATACTTAGTTAACATTGGAAAGTATGATTATTCTAAAAGATAGGGAAGTTAGAATACAATATTCCATATATATTATGATTCTTTGATGGTATTTATTTCACAATGATCATATGTTGTTTGTAGAACTTTTAATTATTGTTTTATGAAATAATGGGGAAGAAAACTTGTGGTCAATCAGCATGGTTGATCTTATAGAAGTATGTGTTTATGGTGGAACATTTTTTGAGTGTTTTCCAAATTATTGGTGTCTAAAATATGGATTTGGGGTAGCCTCGCAAAAATTTTATTTCCTTGAAGAGAATATTAAAATATGGAAAAGGTCTTAATTTCAATAATATGGGATTCAAGAAGTATATTTTCTAAATACATGAAATATTTGATAGTGTTCTTCTCTATTATGACGAGATTCATGAATGGCAGAGGTGAAGAGCTTAGGAAGCATGCTTTGAGGCATGATGGAAGAAGTTGTATCACTGTAGTGTAAAGAAAGAATTATCATCGTGGAAGCGTAATGGATTTGACCGAATGCGTCGTTATTATGACCAGCTTCATTAATCCGAAAAATATTCATGGTACTTCACGAAATAGAATGAATTTCGTCAGATATTTTGGCGTTCCATGATTTGAAGTTGACATGGGACTGAGGTTGCTGGAAGGTTCTAGAGTTAGTGGGAAACTCTTACAAATAGGCATCTACCCAATTGAGATTAGTAGAGTTACTCAAATAGCATTTTAGTGCTCTCAAATTGTGAAGAATCTTCATGATGTTAGTTGTTCCTCGAAGGCAATGCGCTTCGCGACGAGAAGTTGTTCTTCAAAAATTCAGTGAGCTTTGCGACATTTTGATTTCAGTGATGGAAAAAGCCTTGTGATGTAGTGAGCTTTGTGAAGCATTGAGAATTACGAAACAATGAGCACTGCGAAGCAGTGTTCTTTGGGAAAGAGCTTTGTGAAGGTGCTCCGCGAAGATTCGTTATAAACAACAGTTTTGTATAACATGTATATGTAAACTAGTGCTTGTGAAGACACCACTACATTATTCCATATCACTGTGTGTCCATGAAAAATCGTGTGTTCCCACTTAGAGACTGATCATCACTAAGGGAATAATAACTGTGATGGTGTTAGGTTGATCTGGTCCTCGTTATTCTCACAATAACAAAAGGAGGACTCTCATTCTACCAATATGTAGAAGAACATTCAATGTAATTGGGTTTTCAATAATGACGTTATAAATGATGATTGTGAATCTTTCAGGTTTTCTGCTGGGATAGAAAAATTGAGTTACATGCATGCAACTAAAAAAATTAACAAGTGGAGAATAGAAAATCAAGCAGCAGAGTGACATCCATCAGGTCTCAATTGGTGGAAGACTCTATTGGTGTTACAAACCCTATTCAATGGGGAGACGATAGTCTTAGGTGAAATTATAAAGAACTGGCAAGGAGCTGTAAGTGGGACTAGGTAGTCACCAGTTTAGGGAATATGATTGTTTCCCTCCCCTCCAAAATGTTGGGACACACCCTGACTACCAGGTTTTCTTCTTTTTCAACCCCCTATAAAAGGATATTACATTATATTAGAGAATCCTTGCATTGGTCAATACCATTCATTTCATGGACGTAGATTCTCTTATTGAGTGATGAACCTTTTAAAAATATCTAGTACATATTTTTACAATTTTCTGTTGTTGCATGTGATAGGGAAAAGAGAATAAGGGAATCAAGATCCTAACAGGTCAAGAGGTACAGGGGTAAAAAGATGGAATTAGTATCAAAATTCCCCAACACTGATTCACACCCCTCTTATTGTTACGTATATCCCAAACTTGTCCACTCACAGTAGCTAAATTCGGACTGTCCAATATGATCAGGAAACGATATGTGTCGCACTTGTGACAACTCGGGACATTATGAGATAGATTATTTTTAATTTTATTGATGTATTGTGTTGTATGCTATAGAAAAATTAGTTTTCATCGTACAAAACACTATATTATCTTACAGTATACGTAATACTCTTCATGGATCATGTTACACGCATGAGTAACCTTCCTCGATATCTTATGTTGTACGAAATACCGACTTTCACTAAATAATGATATATTATTAAAATGTTATAATTTAATTGGATATAAACCAGATTTTGTAGATATTATTAACCACATTTTTTATTTTATATAACATTAATATTAATTTTTTTAAAATTATATGCATGATATATTAAAAAATTCAGTTTTTGGGATAAAAGAAATATTTTTAAATGAAATTTAATTTTGCCGCATGTTGATGGAGAGAAAATTTTAAATATAGTTTCTGACAATTATATATATTCTATATGACAAAATAAACTTCATATTTGAAATTGAATGATAAAAATTTACATTTGTTGAAGTTTTCTAATTTTTCTGGTAAAATTCATATTTTTATGAATAGTGAAAAATACAGCATTTCCAAACAAAACACCCTTTTCATATAATTTATTTAGATAGTTAGATTATATTTATAATTGGATTTAAAGTTTTATTTTATTATTTTTTTATCATTTAATCCAATTATGGTCATTGTATGAAATTTTACTTTTAAATTGGACATAAACAGATGACAATCTCTTGATAAGTTTGTATTTTTTAAAAACCTGATTTTTGGTTTTAACAATGAGAATTAATTTTAAATTAATTTTTTCCCAATCAGTGTTTTTAATTGAGAAAAAATTCTTCAACATATGGAATTAGTGGTTCCAAATTATGTTAATAGGTTACTTTTATTATTTGGAATTTTAAATAGTAACGTTGTTAAATATTTTTCATACAATGGTTAATGGTATATCGGGGAATTAAAGATAAAAATAATATTGTTAAATTACCTTAACAGTTGTCAAAATCCAATTGGATAAATTAATTAAATTCTTATCATCTATGTTTCTAATTGCAAAAAAATAATGGCCACTTTCCAAAGAATGTGACATGAATATAAAAATTTAATGAATGTGACCAAATGGGACACTCTCATTTTATATAAGTATATTAATTTTAATTTAGGGTTACAAGGGATTAAAATCAACTATAGGTTGTTTCTGGAAAGATAATATAATTACCTACATCATAGATATTAATTTATAATTTTCAAAGAATAAATAATTATCATTATTGATGACTCCATAGTGATAGATAAATAATTATATTAAAGGAAATATCAAATAAATGATATTAATAATTTTAATTTAAATATAATTTGAGTTACTTAAGGTCATCCACTAATTTCATCGATGAATGTTACATGTTATTTATTGTTTAAAGTAGTTTTTTTGAATATATCTCTATGTTATGATACTTCTAAACAGTCTACTAATGAATATGGTCTAAATTGATAGTTTTGATATTTTAAATAAATAATAATTTATTAAATTATATAAATTTTTTAAAAATATAAAAATTTTCAAAATAATTGGGATGAAGTTACGTATGTCATTAAGGGTCTTTTTATGTCTACTGTGGTGTTTTATAGTGAATATATTAACCCTTATTAAATAAAAATATATGTTCCCATGGTATGAGTTAAACGAATTAACTAATGGTAACTCAGAATTATAAGGATTAAAATAAAATCACAATAAGTCAAAACAAATTATTAGATGAATAAGATTCAATAATTATCACAATATGATCTATTTTGAGTTGTTTAGTGGAAAATTTTACATGAAAATGAATTATATATTATTTAAATCATAGATATTTCAAAAATATCACTATCTTCTTTATTAATATCATTTATGGATCCACATAGGTCCAAAATCAAGTTATGAACAAATATAAATGTCTATTTTTATATAAATGAAACCATTTTAAATATATTAATTTATTTTTAATTTTTTGAAGTTATATAATTTCCTAAAATGTCTCTTCAATTCTAAAATAATATTTACCCAATTTATAGAAAAATTGAATAAATGAATTTAATAATATTAATTTTTATATATCATAAATTAGATAATGAGTCTAAAAAATTTCCAAGATCAATGAGATATATTATTTATGTTTTAAATCATTATAATCTAATTCCTACTTTGTCTTATTGTATTTTATGTCAAATTAAATGAATAGTATTAAATTTTGTAATAATAATATCATATTGAATGAATTTATTATTAAATTATTTAATAAACAAAAAAAAGTTAACAAAAATTACAAGGGGATAATCTATGATTTAAAATGAAATATAAGATTTATTTATGGAAATTTTTAATAATTTAGATCTAGAGTGGTCTTATTATATTTTAATATTTTGAGAGTTTCCTAAAGTGTCCCTCTCGTCTCTTATAAAAAGGCATCCAATCCCACATTTCGTAACACCTCCTAGAAACATCAATATTCGAAAAAAACCATAAAAATTATACTATAAAATTTTTTAGTTAACTTCTAGATGTCCTGGATTTTCTAAACTTCCATCCCTATTTTGCATAAGAAGAGATCCAATGGAAGACCAACGAAGAAGAGGTAATTTCTTTACCAATTCAAATAAATTTCATTTCAACTTCTACATCCCCATATAATTTTTATTCCATACTAAAGTAATAAATAAAATATATTGTACACTAAGAGATGTTATTATAATTATGCGACAACCATATACCTCCATTTATTTATCTTTCCAATAACAATATCATCATTCATGCGTACTTGTAGCATACCGTCTCCACATCGTGGTTTAATTTGTTATTCAAAAATAATTTATTAGGATGGGTATAATTATTAGTATAATGGTATTAGATAATCAATATAACATGATAATTATTCTTTATTATTAATATATCATCCAATTAAATATAATTTAACAGTCAAGAGAATGATATCGTTGCTCATGTGTACGTACAGATTACTATCACCATAACACAGTGATATTCATTATCCACATTAACAATTCAAGAATGATATTAAAATATATATAATGAGATAAAATAATAATTATGAACTTAATTTCATGAAAAAAATTCATCTTTTTCACATCAAACATGACTTACACTGCAAAATAGAAATGGGAAAACAAAGCAGTTAACACCCAATGTAATTATAATATTTAAATTCTATTTAAAAATTGATATAATAGGATCATATATAATATAAAAAGTATAGATATAGTACTTGAATAATTTAATATCCTTATTTAACCATTATAATAGAGGTTACCACACCGTCAACTAATGAATATTATAAGGTTAGGGATAATTTTGCAATCTCATTTTTATATGATATTGTTTATATTTACATATTTAATGGGGATATATTTATCATCCATGTCCATGATTTCATAACTATTATCATAAAATGTTTATATTTATTACATGTATGTTTATATACATTTTTACACATTTTTTACTATTACTACATGGTATGGAATGAATCATTCTTTTGTTTACCACATGAGATTATTTTTGACATTTTCGGCAAAAGTATGAGAATAATGTTTTTTTATCTTATATAGAATTATTAAATATTTACAGTTTCATCATACCGTATTTCTGTGAAACTTCCTCTATATGATTTCAAGATTAATTTCAACTAATTTATTTTCTATTAATATTTGTGGCATTTTGAAAAAATAATAAATTTCTGTTGAAGAAGGGATATTTTCCATAAGAATTATGTTCATGTGTTTTATCAAAATTGTTATCCATATAATATGGCATAGAGTTATGATTATATCCTAATTATTACTTTTAAATTATTCTGTTTATAATGGAATTATTATTATTAAATCAATTTATTTTATATGTATTATGATGTAATGCTATTTAAGAAACCCATTTTATGTCATGGGTTATGCTATGATGAATTATTTTTGTTTTTGTGGAACATGAAATAATGACTTCATTATGAAATTGGTGGGAACTATATCTCCCATGAATGCATTGAGTAATGATTTATATCTCATTATATAGATATGGCTCGAATGAAAAGTAAATCATGTTTAGTAATACATGGCTGGAATGGCATGTAAACCCAGTTTTGTAATGGACATTGTCCATTATGATGGTATTGGAAACAATGCATTGGCTACCATTTAAATCATATTTTGTTCTTAATTGTTATCCACAATTCCATGTTTTATGTTAGTGAAATTTTATAATGGTAAATTTTCCTTTATTATCTATTCCATTTGAACTCCCATGAATTATTTCAAAACTAATGATTAATATATTTAATCAATATGTTCATGTATTTACAATGTTATATTTATGGTTTGTTTTATGTTCACCATGTTTAACCATATTTCATATTTCATCTCTCCCTTTTTATGTTTTTTTCCACAAGATATAAACAGTGGTTTTAGGTTAGGAAAGAAAAGATGATATTTATGGGAGATGTTGAAGATTTTTTAAAAAGTTAGAAGATTATGTTCTATGTTTCCAAAGGCACTAAACTAATACCGTCTTGGGGGTCATTTTGTGTCATGTATTATGTATTCTGAAAAACAAATTTAATGACCATGTACATCAAGATTAGATCATTATAGTAGGTATCTGAGTAAAGGATTAGTTAACCGTAGTAAAATATGATGTGAAATATTTCGAGAGATCCGTAGAGATATTTCTAAAGTATTTCAAGGGATGTACCTATTGGTAAGTCTAACTATAGGTTAATGTATATTAATAAAGGTAATTATCATGAAAAACCTAGGATTAATCCGAAGAAGTTAAATATTGAATGTACTCTCCAGTAATTATATTGTTTTCCTAGTATGAGTTTTTTCTCGCACACAATGCTTTTTGGGTTTTGGACAGTGGTTGGAAAACGAAGGAACTGTGTTAATGATCAATGCACAAGGAAATTAAATGATTATCCTCATGAACAACCATATTTTATGTCAGATCTAATAAAAAATATTATTTATATATTTACACAATCAATTAATCATTCTCGACTTCCAAATGATAAGAGAAGGGACCAATTTTCTATTGAGTCCATCATGAGGAAATAACAACCTTCATTCAGTGGGTCTAGTGATATACATGATGTTGAAAAATGGATCAGTTCCATTGAAAATATATTTTCCATCATTTTTTGTTCTAAATAAGAAAAAACCATTTTGGATGTTTATTAGTTAGAAGGTTAAGAAGACCAGTGGTAGACTATAATTAAGAATACAACGAACCAAGATGAAAATAAATCCATGGAATTGGATTTGGTCAGGAAGTTTTTTTTTCAATAATAGCTTCCATTGTATTATTTGAAAAAATATTTCTAACATGGTTCCTTGAGCTTAAACAAAGAATGATAAATATGTCGGTACATACGAGGAAAATTTTACTAGACATGCATGGTATTCTTCTGGCTTTATCATCCAATGTGAAAGTAAGGTTGATCGATTCTTTAGTGGATTAAAACCATGTCCTTGATGGTCATTCTTTATAAGAGACATCAGTAACTATGAAGATATGTTGAATTTTTATATCTATGTAATAATTGAGATTGGTGTTACAAATATATCGAAGCACAACCAAATGATGATATTATTCTCATGACATGCCAAGTAATCAAGTAATATTAATTTCTCAAGTGCATGACTAGATAGTAATGAAATCTCACAACTGTAGGAAAATTATTTTAAATGATAAAATTAGCTGGTGAAATTCTTTTCCCAGAGACCATTTTCATTTCAAATGAACAAAAGGCTATATTTTAAGTGATTTTTAACATTATAATGACCATTTATACTATCATTTTCCATCAGAACATAATGGTTTGATATATCTTTAAAACACATGTCATCAATTCCCACAAATGTTATCCAATATAAAATTATAATTTGGTGTAGAATTTTTCATTTCTATTTCCCTCTTATTAAAAATATGTTTTAATAACCCTATTTTTTATGTGAGTTTCTTAAAAAGGATATTTAAACTATCAATATCTTATTTTCAAGAACAATTTTAAAATGTGAGGACTCAATATATTGAAAAAGGGAATAAAGTAACACCCCATGATTTTATGGTATGCTTATGTTTAAATTTAACTTATTAATTTGTTTATGAGATTAACAAAGATTAAATATATTTTTTATCTCCATGATGTAAGGAATTTTGGGAATTAATGATATTAAGAAAATAAATTTAAATAAATATTACACATATTTATAAAATCAATCCATTTGTTACTAATTAATTCTAAATGATATCTAATTATTCATAAATGATGTATTTTATAAAAAAATTATGCCCATAATATCATTTTATATTAAAAAAATAAATTAATCACTATTAGTGAACGATATTATGGAAAATTATATATATTTGATAAAATATAATTATGTTCATCCATAATAATTTCAGAAGCATAATATTAGAATAAATCCAATTTTTCATATAAAATAACAGTATTTAAAAAAAATAGTTTTACCACCTTTTAAAAGAAAAAATATTTAAAATATAAATATTAATTCATTTAATAATTTTACGTTGATAAAATAAACATTATTTTAGGTATATTAATATCAAAATTTACTTTGGTTAAATGTTTCGTATTTCTATGATATGTTTTATTTTTTATGATTTGTAATATGAATATAGGAATAATAATTTGACAGTTATGAATAATTATTACCCAATTATAAATATTACATAAACTATTAAAGTATATATAAAATTTATGCATCTTATAATTTAAAAAATAGTATATTTATATGATAGAATAAGTATATTAATATTAAAAAAAAGAAAACATTATTTTTTTTATTTTTGAATTCATAAATATTTATTCATAATTTTATAAATAATATAAGGACTTAAATGAAAATATATTTCCTTAAAATATACTCAAAAATAAATAAATTTCTTTCTTCTGATTACATGATAATTTTAGAAGATATTAAATAATTTTTTAAACTGTTATAATAATCAGTTATAATTTTAAAATTAGTATTTATCGACTAAATCATGATTATATTATGATTTTAAATTTCTCACACATAGAAACATAGTTTCATAAAAACATATCATTTTCAAATTATTTACATAAAAAATATTTTGTGTGAATTGTTTTGATATTACTAAAATATTATAATTTTTAGATAATAGTAAAATACAGTAATATACACTACATATACATTATAAGTAAAATAAAATATTACATTAATGATGTCTTATTTAATCATTTTTTTTATAAAAAAATCAATATTTAAAATAATTGGTCACCAAAATCTAAAATATTCATAGTGTTGAGAAAAAATGAAAAACAAATAAAACAAATAGTCAAAATAAACCCCTCTCCTCTACTATAAATACCACAACTCACCACCCCTTATCCTCACAACATAAAAACATTAAAACGTTTCAAATTGCTACCCAATCCTTTCAACAATGATTAAAATCATTTTTATTATAGGGAAAGAACAAATCTAATCAATATAAGGTGGTTCTCAATTTGGGGAATTCAGGATAAAAAAATCCACTTTCATTTTTTCTCTTTTAATTTCTAAAAAAATAATTTCCTTATATTTCCCTCAACAACCATGTCCAAATTGGCATGATAACAACATTATCATATAAATACTATAATTATATATTTTTGAGGGATTATACATCATAACACACTTTTCACACTATATTTTATGATATAAATTAAATCATCACTTGTTGTGTGTAAATTTACCAATATCATGAATGATACATTTTCATTTTACATGAAGGAATTAAATTCATGACATAATAACATAATTTTGGTTAAAAACATTATTATTTACATTATAAGTAATTTATTATTATTGACTAGGTATATATATATGAAATTAATTTATAATAATTAAACAATTTTGTGGTAATCAAAAAATTTAGAAAATGAACTAAATGATTATCATTAAAGTTATTTATATTATATCATCCTCTTATCTAAAAAATAATAAAATATAATTCCATTAAATATTATATATATTCATTAATAACATATAATTCAAATTATTTGTAACAATATACAATTTATATAATCTTCATAATTTATATGCAAACAACCTCATCATGAAAACCATGTAAACAAATTCTCTTGAACAGTGAAATTAAACACTATCACCTATCAATATAGCCATAAATGATATTAATAGAATAATAATAAATCAAATTAATAGATAAAAGGTTATTAAATAATTTATTAATAGATTTAATTTTATTGTATATGAAATTAAGGTCTATTGAAGATGACATTCATATATAAGGTTCTGGTTTCTTCTTGAACCTCCATTTTCAATCAGATATTTTTTATAAATCAATAAAATAATTTAATTATTAATTTCATTTATATAATTCTGATAAATTTTCATTATATTTTTTAAACTAATTTATGCTTATCATTTTATATTTCTATTGTGGAAAAAGCAGGTTTTACTAGATCCCCTTCTAAGTTCATCCCGATATACAAGCCTGAATGAAGGAAATGCCTCAATTTCTTACCAGTTTTAATGAGTAGATGATAATATTTTTTAGGACCCCATTATTTTTATAAAACTAATATATTTTAACAATAAATTATATTTATTCATGTTTTTTATACAAGATGTCTTGAAAAATAAAAATGATTTTTTTCCAAAAAACTCGTCTTTTTGAAGTAAATGGGAAATCTCACTCAGGATTTCCTAAATAGTTTTATTAGAGAATTTTAGTAAATTTAAATCCCTATTTTTAATTTTAATGATCTCTTATGATTATTCCATACCATATTTTGTTAAATGGATTATGATCAATTTCACTATGGATATTTTTATCTTGAAACCAGTCACCATACTACTTAGAATGGTTAGTGATTATATTTAAATATTTGGGAATGTTATTTACTTCCCATTTGTATATGTTTTTTATTATTAAACACATTAATTTGAGTAATTAATTTTAAATATTAGGTGATTGGTTGTCCCCTCTATACCCGCCAATGCATAGATGGGTCTCGTGATTGGAAAGAAATATTGACTTGAATGAGTCCTACCTAATTTTTAGAAATGGTTTTGGCTGAGGATATAAAAATTTATTTTCAGAAGTCTCGGTTGTGGCATCGATAAAATATAAATAATTTCTGAGATATTAAATCCATCATTCTTCCATTACTAAATGGAATGTCATGCTATTTTTTATCTATTATAATATCCATTTTTATGTTTTATGTGACTGTGTATATTGAATTATTTATCTCGTGTTTATTCATTTCATATTATACGCAATATTATGCTCAAATTGAGTATGTTTTTATTCCTTCACAATTACATATTTTTATATTAGCTTAATCTTTATTACATAACCTTACTAAGCATATGATCTCACCCCATTCTTAGAATTTAGTTTCCCTAGAATGTGATGATGTATTTTATGAATTACATGTCGGGATAATCTAGGAGTTATTTATGTTTGCAATGTAGTTTCTTTATTGTTTTTTATTCAAATTTAGAATGTAATAATTCTATTTCAATCAGAATTTCAAATACTTCTAAACTATTCTATCCTTCAGGATGTGACATCCTTGTTTATTATACCTTTGTAATATTGTAAGGAACTAGATCCAAGAAACTGGGATTGAGGTCTTTACACATGCCTATATGAAATTGGGAAAACATAACCATGGGATTTGTCACTATTTCTCTAATGACATAAAAAGTACGTAATGTTATTTTGGTTCTGGTGTATCCTCTTACAAATTCATCATACTTTATTATATATCATGTGGAATTATAACATAATAATCATTCTAGGATATATATTAGAGAAGTATTGAGGAATCATGGAACACCATTAATGATTGTATTTTGTTAAGATCCATGATTTATTTTGATGTTATAATATAGTCTCCAACAATAACTTAATATTTAGTTGAATGTCAGAATGGTTACCACCGTCAAAATGATGTCTAATCTGAGGGGACTTCCCAGAAAATCGATGAGATGTTGAGAGAATTCATAATGGACATAAAAAGAGTATAGAATCAACATATTTTTTAGATATCACATTCAATTATATTTTCCACTAATGAATACAAATGGCTCCCTACAATGACCATTAGGTGAAGTGGGTTAGAACGCCTTCTTGGTAGGAAGATGTTGGCGAACCTGGATTGATGGGTCTTGAAATATTGGATGAAATTAATGAAATGGTCAATACCCTTAAGAAGCACATTATGGATATGTAGTGTTGACCTAAGATCTATATTGACAATCATTGAAGAGTATTTTTGTTTGAGGTTGGAGATAATGAATTACACATCTAATCTCTATGGAATAATGTCATGATATATTGGAGGAAATGCAAGCCTTATCTAAGATACATCAGTCCTTCTAAGATCCACCATCACATTAATGTGGTGGCCAATAGATTATCACTCCCAACAAACCTAATAATGTATATGAATACTTCTATATGTCCTTCTTGAAGATGTACATATCATAACCCTTACATATATCAAATCCCTAGGTGGTTCTATTAGAGAAATATCTTTCATCTTAGATGATTCATGGGATGATCATAAATCGTAGAGACAATATTCCATAAAATAAAACATTGTACCTGTTCAGAGATCTATGGAGAAACCACATGATTTAAAAAGGTTCAAGGGAAACTGAGAAGTAAATTAAATATAATTACTGTCATTTTATTAAATGTGTGAAATGAATTTTTTCTGGGTGATATTTTTGAAGGGGTGTATTGTAAAGGCATAAACTATTAGAAATCAAATTCCCATTATGGTATAATTAAATGTCTTATTATGTATTATGGTTATACAAAGAAAGGAACATCTTTGGTTTTTATCTATCCTTAAATACTGTTAAGAATCATAACCTCGGATAATATAGCCACTAGAAGATGTCATATGATTATTAAAAATATAGAGTTTTGATCAATCTAGTTGACACAGATAAAGGAAGTGATTACATTGACCATTAGTATGGTTCCCAATGAATCCCTTTTATTTAATATATTCAGGATGATAACATTACATAAAGTTTTTGTTGACCATTCCCAATCTGTGTTCCAAAAACTAAGGAATGATTGAAACCTTTTACTAGAGAATTTCAAGCTAATCGAGATCACATCCAAAACAATGTATGATGAACCACCACATGAATGTATTACAATCTTGCACATGACCCTTAGGGATATTGCGGGTGTAGTAAATGGATACATATCAAAGACCTAATACTATGAATATGTATATTTTATAGAATAGTTATTATGTTTTCTTCTTATTGTTGTTACTTTATAAATGATATTGATTTTGATATGTTTAAACTAAAATTTTATTTTTTTGAAATATGAAATCTAAAATAAGGCATTTATTTTGATTAATTAATATATTTTATAAACAAATAATATTTTAATAAAATATTATTATTAAATAAATATTACTAAAATTAATATTAAAATATAATTCATATGATATCAACTCTATGTTATACAAGGGTTAGAAATCTATCATTATAAAAAACCCATCATTTCACAATAAATTATGATTTTGGTTAAAAATATTAATATGTTTAGAAAATTTTATTTATAAAATAAATCATAATTTTTGAATCATCACGTCAAAATTATTTTATTTTGAATTTTTCATATTTTTAAGGCATTAAAATGTTTCAGTTGAAAATAAATTACACAAAAATATACCGTGTGTATTATGACATTATAATAAACCAAATTTATGGTAAAAATTTATTTAAAATTTCTAAAAACCCAATATATGTATCCCCTTTAAATAAATTTGTTTTTTATGATATAAAATTAATTTTATAATGAATTTATGATTATATTAAAACCAATATAATATTTGAAGTTTTTAAAATCATTTCATTAATAACATGACACAATTCCACATCACAATGGGTAATATTTTATTTATTCAATCCCTATTCTAGATAATATAATAAAGACCACTCATCGTTGGTATAAACCATGGTAAAAACCCATGGGATGGTTTTTTTCTTCACATTTTCATATAATGTCTAAAACTTGTGTCTCTGACATAATAAAGAACTACCATTTTATTTTAAATATAAACCTACCCAATATCCCATTCCTATTCACCAAAAAAAAATAAAAAAATTTATTATGTTGGCCTCCCCACATAGGATTTATCCCATGTGTAGGAACCATATTTTTCACTATAAAAGACTTCGAAATATTCTTGATGTTATTCTAGAGCAGAGCCATCAGGCGACGTGCTATTCCAAACCCCAGTGTGGCCGGAATTAAATTTTCAGTGCGTTCACACTAGACACACCAAATAAATGGGAGAAATCCTAAACGGTAATTCGAATCCTAAATATGAGAGTACGGATGGGACTGAAATGGGGTGTTCACCCATTGAATGACATAAAACATGTGGGTGTGGGACATTGGGACCCCTCGCCAGTTACCGGAACATTAAAAAGATTAATAAAATAATTCATTCATTCTTTTAATGGTTAAACTAAATTATCTCTTAAACAATTGCTCGGATGGGAAAATTGAGGGCACCGTTGAGTCCAGAACGTGCCGTTTACCCTAGTAATGGTGTAATTTTCGCAGGTGCGACCCTTCTATGGAAAATGGCCACATGGGCATTTTCCAAATTTAGCGGCCTCAGATGTAAAGTTTTATAACTTGTGGATGGGTCCTCAAATTAAAATTTTGGGACTGTCGTTGTGCTCGAGCGGTGGTGTTTACCATAGGGGAGGCTTAATCATGACTGCGCCAGAGGTTTCAGATGCGGGCCAATTTGGGGGTTTTAAATTAATTAAATTTTTTAGTTAATTTTCATTATTTAAACCCAACCACCCCCACCCTCTTTCTCCATTTTCATCCTCTGGTGGAAGGATATCTCAATCAAGGAGGCTATCCCATCCCACATCCTCTTCTCCCATATTCCTCTAAGGTAATTGGGGTTCCGAAAAAAGAAGATCTCTCACGAAGTGTCGGCCTACGCCCCTACAGGTAAGAGATTTCCTTTTTCGGTTTTAATTTCTGAACCCATATTTAATGTTTAAATATATTGTTGAAATGATGTTTGATCTTCGAGAGAAGACCATATTTGTGAAGTACTATTTTCGAGCTATCAAACGCATCTTTCGGATTTAAAATCTGAGTTCCGAGGCAATCATAGTCGTCTGATGAAGAATGCAAGTTTTGGAGATTTTTCTGGCCAAAAACATCCATTTTCAGGTGAACTGGGGTGGTTCGGCGATATCCCAAGTGGATGTATGGGGCGTTGGGAGGCTTGAATTGTGAGGCAGATGGCTTCGGCCGGGAAAGTGGGCTGGTGAGGGCATCAGCGCGATCAGCTGGTGGAGGCGGGCGAGGTCAGTCAGCCAGGCGAGGGTGAGTGGAGGTGGTCGGCGGCTTCGGCGTGAGCTGCTGCAGGAGGCAGCCGGGCGAGTGAGGTGGTCTGGGAATGCTGCAGCGGAGTGGGCACCTATGTGTGGAGGCGTCCGGCATTGGCGAGCCGAACGGGCCCTTTGGCTCGTTGATGTGAGAGGAAGATCGGGGTCTTCGGACCCCAACTGGCAGACAAGAGCCCGCGTACAGCGGGTCTTGTGGAATTGAGATTGGACCGGCCGAGCCGGTCCAAGCAGTTCGGGACGGTCCACGCGGTGAACTGTGGACCGCCGGCCCAGGTTGAGGGTGGGCCGGCCTAACCGGCCCAGCCCACCCCGTTTCAGTCCATCAACACCAAAACACACCTAATTTCAAAACTATAAATCATATTCATGTGTCATCTATGGTGACATGTTCCTTGGATCTAGACGTATGTTTTGAGATGGTCTCGAGAGTTTTTAATTTCTGAGACGAAGGGATCATTGGCGCGGTACGCCTTTAAATGGATTGGTGTTTTTCTGGGGGGGTTTTGTTTTGGATGGTGCAGACGCATCCGAAGTCTGAATTTGAGTGCAGTCAATGGCATTGAGACCCTGGAGTGGAGAGGAAGTTTTCCGGTGTGTTTTTGGGAGTTGAAACCGAAGCTGAGGTGTGGGCCCCACGGGCTGTTTTTATGGTGCGAGTAGCATTTAACAACCTTTTCATTGGACATCCGTTCGGGGCGTGCGAGCAGTCTATTCTGGGTGTTTTTTCAAGGGAATTTCAATGGAACAATCTACCTGATTTAATTCAGAATGATGGTGTGATCCCCACGAGGGTCGTTTTGGGAGATGGTGGTGATTTCCATCTTCATCAATGGGTGTTCATTTCGGATAAGTGATTAATCAATCTTGTGTAATTTTTCGAGAGGATCTTAATGGCACGATTTGTTCGTCGCAATTTGATACCGAGATATGGGTCCTAAAAAGCACCTCTCATGTGAGGTACGGGGAAATACATCTGTTTCGCTGGATATCTGTTGCAATCAAGTGAGTAGTCAATTTGACGTTTCTTTCCGAGGAGATCACAATGGTGCTATGTGCCTAACTGTTTTCAGGACCGAGGCTCAGGACCACGGAACACTGTTCGGGCATAAAGTGGTGTTGGATAATTTTCTGTAGGATATCCATTGGAGGCGAGTAAATAGTCTATCATGCATGTTTTTTCATGAGGATTACAACGGTATGATCTACTTGGATGTGTGGAGTCTCCTTCCAGATCCCATTAAATGTGGAATCATGAAAGGTGTACCGGTAGTGGTTGTTCCTACGGTGTTTGTAAAGAATCATTGGCGTGTGATCGTGTTCACTCATGGGAGAGGGGAGTGAATTCTTATAGAGATGTGGTTGGTCATGATAGGGCCATGGAGGAAATAGGTTGGTGAAATTACGTTTTGACCTTCACGTTGACGTTGGGTTCCGTGTGCACAATAGCCTTTGGGCTGGAAATGTGGTATACTCTGGGAGTATACGAAAATTCCTGGAGGTATATGTTGTGTTTTGTACCAAAGGATGATTGTGGGTTTGGTTCGAAGATAAGATAGGGCCACACATCGTGTGGGCCCCTTGTACATGTCATGTTTTGATTTACATACCTTTGACTTCTCTTAACACAGATGGTCCTTCTGTTAATGTTGGTTTATACCATTAGGGTTATTGTGGATTCTGCTGTCAACAATTCTTTAGGTGGCACCGATCCTCTACTAAGGAGGTTTCTTCCAATAGGGATGGCTGGAGAAGTTCCACGTTTACCCTCCAGTAGAGACTGGGTAGTGGGTTGCTCATCGATTTCTTCTGGTTTTCCCTCCAGCAAAGACTGAGGAGTGGTTTGCTCACCGACTTCTTTGGGTTTACCCTCCATCAGAGACTGGGCAGTGGGTTGCTCACCGACTTCTTCGGGTTTTCCCTCTAGCAGAGACTGGGCAGTGGGTTGCTCACCGACTTCTTCAGGTTTACCCTCCAGTACAAACTGGGCAGTGGGTTTCTCACCAATTTATTTGGGTTTACACTCTAGCAAAGACTGGGTAGTGGGTTTCTCACTGATTTCATCAGGTTTACCCTCTAGTAGAGACTGGGTAGTGGGTTGCTCACCGGCTTCTTCGGGTTTACCCTCCAGTAGATACCGGGCAGTGGGTAGCTCATTGAATTCTTTTGGTTTACCCTCTAGCAGAGACTGGACAGTGGGTCACCCGATGACCACTTAGGGTTTACTCTCCAGTAATGAACGGGCAGTGGGTCACCTGACAACTCCTTTCAAACATAGTCTCTTCTAATAGGTCAGTCTGTGATTTTTTTCCATGACTACCAGAGCGGGACCCTTGGTTGTATGGGTTAGTGATGTGATAACTCTGACTTTGAGAATACCTCTCGAATGTGTGACATAGACGAGGTGTGGCTCGACACTCCCCTAGAACTCTCCAGTACAAGGGGCTCTTTCTCCACTGAGATTCATCCATGTGACAAGACCTAAGACCGTGTGGGCAAGTCAGTGCCGCTCAAACCAGATAGTGTCATGGTGCGGTGATTTGATCCACTTGACTTACAGTTCAGGGTAGACGTGCGGGATACTGGGAATCGATGGTGTTTACTTCTGGGACTATTGGCTACTCACATTTCATGGGCTGAGCTATGGGATGGGTATTCCCTTATGATCTTGTTCGGGTTTCTTGACAGAGCATATATATAAATATGTATACCTTGTTCTAGTACCCACTTCTTGGGTTTTGGTTACTCTCCTTCTAAGAGAGGCGATGAAACGCGGGGTATGCCACATGCCTTCCATGTCTAGCTTCTCGTGGTTGGGTGAGTCTACTCTCCTGCTATAGGTAGCAGAGACTCGTTGAGAAGATCCTCTTCTCACCGCTTCTATCTACTTCTGTTTGGTCGTGTCTACTTCCATCCACTTGTTGGGTTGAGTTGTACTCTTTACTGCACTCTCGGTGGTACTCCATTACTTTTCCCTTTTTGATCTACTTCTTACCTCTTAAATACCTCCTGTGTTGGTCCCTTGTGCCGTCGGGGCATCCTACTGAGTATTTTTGTACTCACACCTGCTTGTGTTTTGGCCACACTTGGTGTGACCTTGCAGACGACAGATAGTTTTGTCGTGACTTCAGTAGATCTTATGAGTTCGGTAGTCTGGATCTCATATGATGGTCATAGTCGGGTTCCAGGCGTGGGAATATCCTAGATATTTTACTTTTGTTTACATGTTGCCGGGTTGTGGCACATTTCGGGTTGGGCGCATGTTTTTTCCCTTCTCTTTTCAGTTTACCCTCAGCACTTTGTTTGTACATTTTATAGGTCGATGCACTTTGTGGTTTATTTATTACAGTTGGTACTTTATATTTATTTTTACTCTTCACTTCTGCATTGAGTGGGCTACGTGAGTGTGTATAGGTACTTAGCAAAAGGCCTCTTCGAGTTGTTTAGACTTCGACACTGGTCCCCATCCCCTGGCCTATTGAGTCGGGCTTGGGGTGGTTGCAGCTCGAGCCCAGGTATGGTCGGGTCGTGACACCATGGTTCACCCAATCTAATCCCATTTTCAATATATATTTTTCAGTATTAAGAAAAATCTATAGCACCACTTAATCAATAGTTTCACCAACTTCCACTATTGCAATGGAATTTTAAGAAAGGATAAAAAACCCTACAAACCACCTATATTTCAATAATGGATAACCCATCATGGAACATTATATAGTTCTCCAAAATAAATCATCACCAACTACACCTAAATGTTGATGAATTGAAAAATTAAATGATGTAATTGAAAACCCATCTACAAGGTATAGTTAAAATGATGGCCAAGAATACTATAATTGTATTATCTCAAACATTACTAAATAAAAATACCACTATGATCATGTTGACTACCATAAGCTGAAAAAATGTTCACTATGATCCAAAACGTAAAATGAAATATCCAAACCTAATAATATAGTAGAATTTAGTGGATATTAATATTAAAAAGAATAAAAATAACAATTAAAAAAACAAAAGACACCATATTAATACAATAATAATGTCATAATAAACATTCCATCAAGGACGGTAGAATCATGGAAAAATTCGGAAAAGGGGATTAGAAATGAAATACTTCATAAATTTCAAAAGATAAAAAAATTAATCTTATAGAATACCATTATAGGAATTATTGTATTCTATGTTCCATAAGGAGTTATAGACAATGCCAATGATACATCAAGTAAATGAAACAGTTATACTAGTTATAAATGATTCATAATTAATAATATCATAATTAATTGAAAAATAAAAATTTCTTGGGAGAATTACAATTCCCTACACCAATAGTGACATGTACTTCACATATGAGTTGTATGATTTATGAGATATGATAAATTTTATTCTTAACTATATATAGTTTTATTGAATATTTGTAATGATTATCCCACCAATGTGGTAGTCCAACTAGATAATAGAGGTTCAATAATTGTAACTATGAATCTGGAAGATGTTCTAGTAAGAGTCCAAATAGTAATTATTCCATGAAACATTCATTTGTACAATACATATGGAATGGGATCATGAACCAAATAAGAAATAATATATGCCTTTCAATTATACAACTCAAACCATCATCAGTGTTCAAGGAGATACATGAATTAGGATATTTATTGAAAACAATTTACATGTTTATATTTTGATTAAATGAAATATACCCTATAGGAAATTGTAATTCTCTATTAACACACTCCCATAAAACCATTCCACCAGGGGAAAATAATCAATGGATACAAATTTTGAATTTTTAAAATAATATATTATTTTAAAATTAAGTGAAAAATGATTGTAACAAACCTCAAATAATTATACAAGAACCAAAGGATGACTAAACAAATAAATTATTTGAGATAGTAGATTATTTATTTTTAAATTATAAAAATAGCCCCTCAGATTCTGTACAGGCAGTATATTTGGATGAGTTATGTTTACTAAATGTTTTCCATATCTAAACAATCCACCACTACTAGAATTGAAACCATTTGCAGTAGTGTTAAAATATGGTAACATAATTGTTAAACATAATTTATTAGTGATCATTGTTAGAAACATATCAATTGATCCATAATATAAACTGATTGTTATTTTGAGAATGAATTTGATAGATAAATTATATAATTCACTGAACCCACCTAAACATACTCAAATAAAATATACTAGTATAATACATCTTGAAAATAATTTTCAACAATTTAGATAATCCCAAATAAGAGTATACACAAATAGGATCGAAGTATTCAAAATGAAATTGTGAAATTCCTAGATGAAGATATCATGTACCCCTTCTGACTCACGAAGGATATGTCCCATCCACATTATGATAAAAAATATAGGGCTCATGATTAATGAACAATAAAGAATGAATTGATTCCCATTAATGTGTCGACTAGTTTTATATTATGTACTTATTATAAGAAATCGAATGCAGTGACTAGGAATGAAAATTTCCAAATACCTCTCCCGGACTAATTACTCAACAATATTTCAAACGATTATGTAAAATATTTAATTTTAAAATATTTAATATTTTTTTAATGTTTTTTATGATTATTTCAGTATTTGTCAAAATTCATTTGTTCATTTCTTGTTAAATAATGAAATTTTTTTGAAAACATATACCTAAAATTCCATGTAATCAATTTTGAAATATATTAGACGGAAAAACTAATCATTCTAGAACATGTAAATTATATGAATGAAATTCATGTTAAAAAATAAATGTATGAAATGAATTTTTAATTTACTATACATTTTTTAACATTATTATTGTTATATGATTCATTATCAGGAGATTTATAAATGATTTTCAAAACAATGCCCTTCCACTATCCAATTTCCTTAAAAATAAACTCTTTTTATTCTCGGTGTTTATTATGAGACATATTATAGTGATAAACATCAATCACTTCCTGTGATATAAACACCATGTTGGATCCCCCTTTTGAGCTATTATGCAACGATTAAAACATTTTTACAGGGGACTGACATTAGAAAAATATTAATGAAAATATCTATATAAAATTATATGATACGAATAAAATACACTATATCCAATACATTATACTACAATCAATAATTATTTAATTATATTTTTTTTTATAATTTAGATAAATTAACATCATTTTTTATAATAATGTTTTATATTCTCTACTTATTATAACCTAATTTCCCAATACACACCCTAAGAGGTGGATTAGGTTTCTCTAAAATCATTTATTATCTTGAAATAAAATGGATCATCACAATTGAATATACCTATCGATCATCCAAAAAATATCTCATAATAACACCATGAACAATAAATATATAAAGAGTATTAGCACTACTATTTTACTTACTTGACCTAGAAAATGTTACATATAAGGATAATATATCAATGATAGATTGATATGACTTATTATCAATATTTTCAGTATGTGTAACTGTAATATTTAGGAAAATATCCCTACTCATCCAAGATCTATGACCTCTTCCTCTATTCCAATCATTCATCATTCAATATGATTACAATAATTTTCTATAATAAAACATATTTCAAACCCACACATGTTAGGATAGGAATCTACATGACTAAGGGTGTTCTCCATGATTCCCTATAATTATCTTCTCTATATAAAAAAATATGTTTATAAATAACCTATTCCATGCCTGATATTAATTGATTTACAATCCAATAATGATATCATCTCCAATCACCATACATTTAATAACATTCTAGGATACATTCTCCACTTTTCATCTTCTATGATATTCTATAAAATATATTTTATTTTACAATTTATCATATTAGTTTTTCATAATAACTCATATGTTATTTTTTATATTTTTTTAAATTTAAATTCAAATTCAACCCTAAAAACAACATTTAACCACTTCTAATTAAATCTCAACCATTAGATATTTCATTAAATATACTTCACCCTTAAATATTCAATTTATAGTCAAAACTAGATCCATAATAAATCATCAATTGTGTTAATATACAAATTATATAGTTTTGAATTATCATGAATAGGACTGTACTATTTTTTTGAAACCAATGAATTCCTTTATTACTTTTTATTTAGTTTCTTGATACATTTTGGTATAATAAAAAGCCTCAGGGAAAATTTTTTATTTTTGTTTCAGAAAAAAATAACACTACTTCCAATAGATTTATTGTTATGGTATAATATCTCCTATAAATATACAATCCACGTATATTTGAATCAAGTAAACTCACTTGATCCAAGAAGAAATATTTATTATAATATTATATGTGTCTTCACCGTTTGATTGACATATCACCAACAAGTCAGTCTCAATAAAAATTCCCACATACTAATTATATATGTGTGATGTACACATATGTATCCCCAATTTAATCTCACATAATTCTATTATATCATGAATAATGAACTACAATATTATTAAATCATGTATAAATCATGAGTTAATAATACTTAAGTCCAAAATTTAATCATTGAACTTACATAAATTGTTGTTATAGATTCATCTATGTCCTTCTTCAATTATGAGTGTCCTGCAGCACAATTATTCTACAGATGTACAAAGCCCAATCATTAAAATATAATTCATTACATTCCAAAAAATGTTGACAATAAATATTATCCATTAATCATCAAGTCGAAACAATATACCCCATTTTATTTTTTTACACTTCACACACCATTAATGAATAAATATATCTCCAAAACAATTCATTTAACATGATATAAATTAATCCTCATTCAATTATCTCTCATTTATAATAAAATTAAATTTTATTATTCTTTATATTTTAGTTTATTAAATAACTATAAACTACCCATTTTTGTGATCAATACAACATCACCAAATCTCGTAATTTCTTCAATTGATGATAAGGAAATATGTAACAAAATATTATATAAAACTATGTGACTTAGTACTCTATATGTTAAATAAGATAACATGTGAATAACAAAAATTACACTAAATTATCATATCAGAGACATCCTTTTCATATAGTATTCCCATTAATCATTTCTCCCCTATCAGTCTAAAAACCAAAATTTCCTCAATAGAAATATATATTAAGATCTATGTAATAGAGGCATATTATAATCCTCTTTAATAATTTAATGATAGTTAAGCTATGAGGTTTATTAGAATATTCATGAACACATGTGATACTAGCATATGTTTAAAAATATCTTCTTTTTAATGATGAGTTACAATAAAATCCAATATAAAAAATTATTATTATTTTTACTTTTCCCATTATAAAATTTTAAAAAAATTATGTGATTTGATTGGGAATTTAATACATGATTCTATGTAAAATTGATTACAGTCATACTTTAACATTGAATTTTTCTTTTTTAAAAGACCACTTTTTAGGAATTTCAAACTAATACTTCATCAGTATCAACATTTGTACAATAATAAGTTATTGAAATATACTCAAAAAATTCTAAACAAAAGGATGTAATTTGATAATATTATTACTTAGTCATCCAACGTAATTTCATCCAAAAATTAATTCTCTACATAATTTTTAAAATTTTTATCTACAACATATACTATCCAATATTCGAATAGGTAACTAATTATTTATCATCCCCTACTTTTGAAACCAATCCATAGTTTAATGTTACATAAATTTTTATCTTTACCCTATTGTATACACAGAGATATTTTTTCTTTGTAATACCACAAAAGAGTGTTTCCAAACATATACAATAATATATAGCTGAACATATTATATGATATAATATATAAACCCAATATATGTTTTCCATGTTTAGTTCCAACCACTATAAAAGTTGAAAATGATTTTAAATGTTCTATTACTATTTCATATTTCACCTATGATGTAATTATATTTATTTCCTTTTGGTGATATTTTATATTAAACAATAGGTGAACTATTTTTTTTAAACATCTCATTGCATAAGAAATTAACCTGAATAACTAGTTAAGATATGAATCTCTCAATTTTATATTTTAATCACATCATGGCAAGATAATAGTTAAAATATAGAGAATATGTATCATTACTTTTTACAAGGCTCGACTATAATATTTGAACCAATTCCTTGAGGAAACTACTTAAAATATTGAAAATATAATTTTTAGTATGTGTCAATAACAAACATACAATGTGTATGGAGGGATCACCCTACACCTACCATTTCACAACATCATAATGCTACCATTACACAATATTACACTGTTAAAAATTAGTATACAAATGGTTATAATGATCTAGAATTAATGATAATGATCAATAAAATCATTATTATACTTTAGAAAATGATAATGATTCTTCTCACAAGACAAATATATAAAAATGTATACATTATAAGTTTCCTTGACAAAGACAAATACTACTCAAAAGAATGATAGTTCTGGTCGTTTCAAATTAGTTGTAGAGAAACCATTCTTGGTTTGAATAAACTACATTATTTAGATATATCATATTATTAAATGATAGTAATCATGGCTTCAAGAACTCCCTTATTCTATTATTCCTAAATGAAACTCATATTTAACATCATTTATTCTCGATATGATTTCCTACAATGTTTAATTTTCATAATATATTTATTTGAGAATCCAAATTTTCTATTCATTTAATACATAAACATCTAATGTTTTCAAATATTAAAAATTGTATATAATTGGATTTCATAATATTTTCAAATGATATAATAACGAATATCAAACTATTATTTTTTTATTTCACCTTTCATCCATGGTAATATTAAAACGTTTTAGGTAGTCCTTCACCCCCCCACATTCTCATAAAAATATCTGAACTACCCTCTCCTTATTCTCCATGCACACAAAATCATATAATTTTTTTTAAATGATCAAACAATATATATTTTAATATCTTATGTACTAATATATTTTTTACAATTTAGTTAACTATCTCAATACTAGTCATAGCTTCATTAATCTTCTTATATTTTGAATGCATCATTTATGGGATGAGTCATCTAAAAAATAATAGTAGGAACATATATCTTACATTCATAAAAATGAAAATTCAATACAAATTGAGAAGAATGTTATTTCTTAATTTAAGGAAAAATAATGAATTTTCTCACTTATGTCAAAAGTATTCATGAAAATAGAACAACTCATTTCAGATCTACTGAGATCTCTATCATATATATGATCTTCTAGTTTATCAGGTAATTCATTGTGTGAGGATAAAAAAAACATCATTTTAATTGAATCATAATTTAATTTTTATGTCTTAGTCACTAGTAAATGACCTCTTCATCATATGGTTTTAATTCATTGGAATATCATGACTGTAGTAAAACTATCTTTAAAAAAAAGACAATTATCATTTGGGATTCAAATATTCATCAGGTATGTATCTTATGATCTCCAAATTTTCTCAAATGATAACTTTGTATGATATTTAAATTTTCTTAATGGAAAATATTATATGTGGTCAATTTTCATATGAACTCATCCATTTAAATAATTTTTAGAACACCAATATCCTATGTGTAAATGAATTTATTTATGCTATTCTAAATCTCATTCATATTGATGAATTATCTTTTCAAATTTTTATAAATTCCACACATGTTGTATAGTTTTCTTCTATCTTTATAAAATATCAATTATGATAAAAAATTATATTATATGTAAATGAATTTAATTTTTCGATTTCTAAAAAATTCCTACATACACATAAATCTTGTTTCTCTACCTGAATTTTCTTATGTGGTTCCACTATAATAGAATTTACAAGGAAAAATTTCCACATCCAGTATAGAAATTACATAAAACAACCAAATCTAATTAATATTATGGAAATTCATTCTATCTTCCTTCAATAATCCTATAATAGTTTATATATATATAATACTTCAAAAACATTCATTGATTCAGTAAAATTCACTAAAAAATAAGCATTTAACTTTATTATGATGATTTTCAACCATTGTTTTAAAAAACCTAAATAGTCAAAACATCTAGGGGAAATTCAGTCAATAAATTTTTGATTTACTAGAAATATCACTAAAAAAATTCAATTTACATTTTATCTATTTGGAAGTCATAAAAAGATAGACTCTCTCAATTATATGTGTCTTACACCACACCTCTAGATAATGTATTATTTTTTAGATAATTGTGTCCCTAGTTCCAAGAATACATGGCCAATTTACTTATAATAATTTTCAATCAATCCACACATATTTTTTTATTATCATAAATCCAACCAATTTTACATGAACCTTAACTATTGAATATTCCTTTAATTTTTGGAGCCTCTATCTAAATAATAATGATACGAGTCACTAATTACTCCCCATTGGAAAACCAAATACAAATCCCAATAGAGGATTAGTTTCAAACATATATATATAAGAGGGAATGTCTATACAATTAGATTCTGCATAAATTAAGTGAAAATATCCATTGGTAAAGGTTTTTGGAAAATATCTTCAACTTCTGACTTAGTTAGAAAAAATTCAAGCTTTAGATCACCGCCACCATAATTCTCTTTATTTAAGTAATATCTATGATCAATATTCAGGGATCTAGAATGAAAAACATGATTAAAAAATTGATCAATAAAAATTTTATTATCACATTCAATTCATAGTGTCTTACCATCTATAACATACAATTAATCATGATGGACCTACACTGATATCATTTTCGTAAAAGCATCCACAGATTCTATGTATATTGCTTCACTTTTATTTAAGGATACCGATTTTATCTTTTCCATGTGACACAAAATTCACCATGAAATATTGATTCACATTTAATGGAACTCTTATCAATAGAACATCAACCCCAATTACTATCTGAATCCCATTTGAGAGTCAGATCAATATTGTTTTTATACAGCTCATCAAAACATAGTGTATTATTGATATACATCACAATTCTCTAGGATATTACTATATTATATTCCTCTTGATCATTAAATAATAATGAACATAAATTAATGAAAAATAATTTCATGATTGGAGGTTATTATATAAATTATACGAAAAATTATTTTTATGCATTCTATTTGATTCATATAAGTTTTATGATATCCTGTATTTGTATGTTACTGATAAGAATTTGAAATGAGATCCCTTTAAATTCCTTGATGCCGAAATTGTTTTATCAATATTATAGAGTATTTTTCATGGAAAAATAATTATCTGATAATGATATTGCCTTATTTTTATCTATCTAAAATGTGACATCACACCTAGAATTTATATTATAAAATTATTTGTTATTTATTTGAAGAATTCCTTTCAAATTTTTTGTTTTTCCATTGTATAACTTATTTTCCCATCATATAATATAGTTATAAAAGTCCCAATGGAACACTTATTCATATAGAGTTTTCTATAGAATGTTCATTTTTAATAATTCATTATCCTCAAGCATCTATAAAGATTGTACTACTATGATCATGGGACCTTTTTAAAACCATTTAAAAATGTTTCGAGCCTCCATACAATTCACTGATCATTATCTATGAAACCAATACATTTTTATCTGTGATTTACACTTCTTAAAAATGACAATTAAATAAATTATACTCTATATCCATTTTGTTGATCTTGTAATATTTTGTGATATTATACTCTTAAAAACACACTAATTTTATCAAGTTTTACTATAGGTTCACACATTTCTATTAATTAAAATTATTATATTTTAGAAAACTCGTCTTAAACTAGTCAAGATTCTTTTACATGTGACTTATCCTACATTGTTCATTTTATATAAAAACTCTCATGGTGAAAATGAAATTTTTATTTTTAGTCAAAGGTATAGGTTTCCATGTAAATATATTATTTATTTTATAAATATATTCATTTTTTGAAATAATCCACTCATAATTCTCAACATCCTTACCAAAAATGTGAGGTTAAACCTGTGAAAGGATGCCTTTAGGGTTTTATAACCACACTATTATTTGAATTTGGGTATATGCATCCAATTAGACAATAATATTCTTAGAATGAAAATTGTTTTTCATAATTTTATTCCAATACCCATTATTCTCAATCCAATATTTATACAAAAAAAATATTAATAAATATAAACAACAACATAGTTACAACAATCTCACCAATCCATTTTTCCAAATTATGCCTGTTTGAAGCCCATTTAGACTCACTATGAGGCATAAAAATATTTTATATTCTACCATCTTGTACTGAATATTTCTCAAGAACACGATGACTCTACTATTGAATATATTCCCCTAATAGGTTCCTTCATCATCCATTTCAACATGGTTTCCCATATTTTTTATCTTAATATTCATATAATAGGGTGTTATAAAGAATATTAAGTATTTAACTGTTGTTTTTTATTATGCCACATCTAATATGATTTCTTTTGAGTTTACAATCTTAATAAGAATCAATTTTTGATATGTGAAATTCTGAAAACAACTAATCCCTAGAAATATTAAGGAATTTATTTCTCAACTGATATGGTTCTTCACATTTCTATAATTATCTTTCATTCTTATAAACCACACAATTTTTTGGTTATTAGGGTGTAAAATTTTGATTTATTTTCTCATTATTTTCTAGATACATATTAAAATTATTTATTGATAATTATTTTAAAAAATTTGGCTGCGCCATATTTATATAAACTCAAACTTCATTATCCTCATAGAAGAAGGAAAATTTTACATTTGAATAGCCTCTAAATTTTACATTATGAAGAAGAATTTTTTCATCAATTCGTATTCATCTTTGAATGCAATGAAATAGATATCACCAATTGTTAAATTGTTCCTTATATGAAATTATATATTATACAATATCTATTATAATGGTTTAGTGTATTTTATGTCAATAATATTTTATTTTGTGGTCATCTATAACATATAAAATGTTTCAAAACATACTCTTCTTCTATATTGAGTTTTTAAAGGTATCTAACAAAAAAAATCTATGATATCTTAATTGTATTCTGATTCATAAGTTAGTCAAGTCTCATATACCATAGATCATTTTCATTATTTGAAATCTTGTAACATGAGTTGGATGGATCAATAATCTAAAAAAAGTTCCCACGTGTTCTTTAAACATTATTAATAATTATTAAATATACTATGTTCTGAAAAATCAAGATTTAAAATGAATATCAACATCATTTCATTCCTCATATAGTTGAATAACACATAGAATGTAGAACTTTTTCCCCTCGACAACTGATAAATTTATTCACATGAGTTTTTAGACTCAATATTTTTATTACTAACCCCTTTGGTATTTAATGATCATTAATTTCCAAAATTAAGTAATATTCTTTCCTATTTCTTATTATATATCAATATTTTAGTGTATCAAGTCATATGTGAAGAAAATACAATATTACATATCCATGTTCTTTGATTATTTCTTATTTTCAAATCCATGTTTACAAAAAATGTATCCTCAAATTTTTTATCTCAATTAACTTTTTATTAATAATATAACATTACATGTAGATTTTTCATACATTTTGATCATAATTTATTAGCTTCTATCATTTACAATAAACCTAAATCAAATATTAAAACATATTTTATATGTTAAATTTAATGTGTCTTGTCACATTGTGTTATTTTTTGGGTATCACTCATTTTAGTATCAATAATTATTCCACTTTATTCATGCCTTATTCCATGAAGAGACAAGTTTTATGGGCATGTGTAGTCGAAGTGACAACAAATCCCCCCAAACAAATAATAGGCACTGAATCTAAATCTAATATTATAACTATATGCATGTTCATAAAACTAAATTTCATGATTATATCGGCACTATCCAACAATGTCACTACCATTCTTATTCATTAATTGTATTTAATTTATTTTTATTATATTATCTTCCAAAGATATCGACTGGAATTTCACATAATCATTTTAATCCCATCCTTCTCTAGATTTTTAATAAGAAACAACTTTTTTAGGTAAGTCATATTAAAAATTTATAGATGTTTTTGGTAGTAATTTAACAAAAATGATTTTTTGAGCTATTACAAGTGTCTCATAATTGATTTTAATAGATTTATTGAATTATTATTTTATTATATTAATATGTTTTCATATGAATGATATTTTTAGTCCATCATACTATGTTTTTTCTACTCTAGAGTCCAATTTCTCTACATGACCTCTCACGATCTATTAATTATTAGCCACATCGAAATTTAATTTCCAAATTTATTCTATGAATTTAATATCCTTATTAAGAAACTATATATATGATTCAATGATTTTATCATCATACTTAATTAGATTTGTAACATCCTTCTTGAGTATTGTGTCTTCCTATATAAAGAATTTAAAATTAGATATGATCATGTTCTCCATGTATAAATCTTAACCACAATCACCTACAGTGAATTATGAGGTTTCATCCTCATTTACATGTTCCATAATGATTGTGAAAATTATACATTTTTCATCTTTGGATTGGAAACATGAATAAGAATCATCATCTTATACATTGATTATGGAAATATTTCATTTATTTTCTTGAGAATTTATTTTTGAAATCATCATATTTATTTATCCTTGGATCTCTTCAACCATTTCTTATTCTTATTATTTTCATCATTATTCTTAGCCAGATATCAAACATTGTTTTTCTTTGTCTAATGTATTGAAAAATTTCCAACACCACCACACTTGAACCACAGTAATTATAGTTTACCCATAAAATATAATTTACATTTTCAGATATTTTTAGAGATAAGATACATGATTCTCATTGTATCTTAATATATCTCATCTTCACTTTCAAATTTAAATAAAGATCATTTTCTACTCCTTTTATATTTAGTTTTTTATGACTTCAAAATCTATCTGATTTTTAGAATTCTTAAAAAATATATTTATTTATAAATATAGATGGAATGTGAATATCATACTGCTCATCAAGTGAACGGTCTTCCCTATATTCTGAGTAATTTTTTTTTTGGTAAAACATGTCACCGAAATTCATCCATAGTTTTTTATAATAATGTCAAAATTCAATTTTTTATAAAATATTCAGATGTCGCTCAATATTTATTATACTCTATGTATGCAATCATAAATTGATAATTTCTAAATGTTATTTATATCCCCACTCATGTATCACCATATTTTTAACCATAATACTCTTAATATTTTATGATATACTCATCATAATATAAATATAATTTATTTGAATTCTTATTTTACATGAAAACTATATTTTAAAATATATCAACACATGAAATGTTGATATAAAAAAATTGAATAATAATTCATTATATTTTTTAGATTTATATTCATTATATAAATATTAGAAATTTTTTAATCAAAGGGGAAAACATTATTTCTAACCAAATTGGATTTCTATGTATTATATAATATTATTTAAAATCATGATTTATTAATTTTATAATTTTTAATGGAAAAAATAACTTCACTTTTGAAATCTTAATTTCAATGTTTTTTATGATTATCTTATATAATTGTATGATAAAAATTTATTTTTCAATGAATATTATAAAGAATTATTTTTATTATAATGTATATTTTCATTTCAAATTTTCTATTAGGTGAAATTATTATTTTTAGTTCTAAAATATCACGACTTTCTTTTTATTTAAAATAATAAAATAATATTTTCTCATTTTATTTTTATAATTTACTTTAGTAGAAGAACTTTTTATATTTAAAAGGGACATTTTTGTGAAAAAGAGTATTTCATTGTAATTTTCAATTTTAATTATTATTAATATTTTATTGCATATTTTTATTGAATTATTAATATTTAATTCCATATTTTGAGTCAATAATTATAAATTGGTTAAAACTGACTCTTTTATTTTTGGTAAATAAAAAAATAACCTTAGTACATTTTGTTTCCATGATAAATGGTTGATAATGTAATTAATGATATAAAAGAAAATGATAAGGACAAGAAAATGATCATATTACATTAAATAATTTAATAGGTTGAGTCTAGTTCAACCATACTTATCAAAGGTTATCTTATATGACATTTTAAAACCATTTAGATGTGATTAAAACAATTGTATTATTTTTCAGAGAAAAGTCAAACATTTTGCACTCATATATTTAATAATAAAATATTTTTACCAATATAATACATAGAGGATATATTCGTTAATAAACATTAATTTGAAACAGTAATTTTTTTATTCCTGATGTTAATTCATTTTTAATTTTTTGTGAATGAATAATTCACATAAATTCTTAAACAATTCTAATATTGTAATTATTCTATTAATGATATAATAATAATAATAATAATAATAATAACAAAACTATTGAAATAAATATAATTGTACATAATTAATGTGATAATAATATTATTTAGATAACTATAAAGTGATAGGGATATTTTAATTTTTACTATTATTATTTTATGGTTGTATTTATGTTATGAATAATCAAATTAAATGAATAGTTATAATATTAAAATTATAGATATTTTAAGAAAACAATATTATTAAATTATATAAAATTTAGAAATAATAATATAATCATAAAAATTAATTTATATGGTTAATTAAATTTACCATTTTCCATTTATGGGTCTTTTTTAAATATTTAGTAACATTAATAACCGAAAATGTATAGAAAATGTTAATATTATTGTAATTGTAAAAAGGGTTAAAAGTAAAATATATGGGTAAAAACATAGTCAAAACTTGTCCAATTTTTTTTTTTAAATTAAATTATACGGTTCCTTAACCATAATACATTTTAAATAAATCATTTTACTAAAAAAATTATTGAAAATTAATTTATGATATTTTAATATATTGTTTTTGAAAATCCCTGAATTCCCTTCCCCTCCCTCATTAAAAGGCATCTCATATACACATTAATTAAAACCTAGAAACCCATTATTTTGGACAATAAAATCCAAAATACCTTACTAATATTCTTTAATGTCAATTTATTGGTCTTAATTTAGTTACAATACTAGACAATTACGGATTAATATATTAATTAAAGGAGACCCTATGATGAAGAGGTATTATTTTTTACCACATTTTTATTAATATTATACATCCATATTCTTAAAATATTTGTATGAAATAATTAATTAAAAGTGTATATTACATAAAATAGGTTTCTTTATTTTAATATCTCAACATATATTCCTTTCCTCTTCTGTCAAATGTGTAATGAAACTATCATTCATGTATATAATGAACTAATGACTCCAAATTGATGTAATTTATTTTCCAACATTGTATTTCATGGATAGTAATAATTATATAATTAATGAATATACATGATATTCATCAAAACATTTATCATTTATAAACTATAATATATCATTTATGTTATTAATTATTCATTCATTGAAAAATAATTACATTATTCATGCGTGTGTACGGATTACCACCTCCATGAAGAGAGGTGATTTATTATTCATCACAACATCACATGAATGATATATATATATGTATGTATTATTGAATAATTAATATTATAGTCATGATATTTTAAAAAATTTATAGAAAAAAATAAAAAATAACTTATTTTCATAATGATTATAAAAAATGGAAACGTTACACATGATTTTGTATGGGATAATATTTCCATGATTGTAACATAGTTTGTTTTTCATAAGAAAATTTTATGGTTGAATTTAAAAGTATAATTAATATATAAAAATGGTAATTATTTCTTGATTATTATTTTATAAGTTATGAAATAATTACAACTTTTACCATATTCAACGTTATGAAACCATGTTTGACTTATGGCATGAATATTGTAAAAATTTCAAACATGAATTAAATTAATTAAAAAAGTATATATAAGATGATATTAGATAAAATAAAAAGAATAATATAATATAGAAATTTTATTTATAATTTTTCAAACTGTATTATATTTGATGTTAATGAATGTATTTGTTAAGTTAGTCTCAAGATAATGGGATTTCATTTAAAAATCATATTTTATATATTTTTTTAAATCTCTTTTTCTTCAATATATAAATTTATAATATTATTTAGTGGCTTATTTGAGTCTATTGAATATAATTTAATAGGGAATTTAATGTTTCTTTATTGATTTCATTAAACGATTTTAAAAAAGAATATTTTATGGAATGTTTCGAATATATTTATTGAATATAAGAGGAATGTCATATTTTAATCTATACAATAATATGAACATTTCCCAATGTTGTTTCCATTACATGATTTTTTTTTCTTATTTATAAGGTTATATGTATTTTTTAGTAAAAAACAAACTCCCCTATATTCATTTTTTAATGAATTATTCTCAGAATTGAATGGATATTTAAGAATCCAATTTTTTTTTCTTATTAGGGAAATTGATGTATTTATGATGAATGATTTTTTGAATTCTTTAATAGTTCATGGTAATTATATCTAATTTAGGGTTATTCCATTATAAAACATGTTCATTTTATTTCATTATAGATCACTACTATATTCTTTAAAGTGAAGAAGTTGACCAATTTGGTTCTCATAAGATATTATAGGAATATACTATAATGGCTATTACAAGTAAGATAGTGATGGTTATTACCATTTGAACAGTGATAGTAACTCCAATAATAATCTTGATGGTCATTCCATGTGTAGATTAGAAGGATTTTAAAATGATTCCTTGTGTTTCATATATTTTCTAGTTATACCTACTATGGGTGTTTTTGAAAAATATTATTATTTTAAAAGGTAAAATAAATTTTAATCTTCTCTTAAAATAATAAATGCATAACTTTTTAGAAAAAACATTATTATTATGTTTTCATGATTTCTGGATAATTTTTTATTTTCTTCCTTTAGGATTTATTATGAAATGTTTGACGAAAAACCTTTGGTAATTAATAATGTGATTTCTTAGGTAAGATAACGTTTTTTATCAGAAAAATTATTTTGAAAAAGGAAATCATCTATATGTATTCATGGACTAATGTTTTATTTATTTATTTCAATGTATATTATTAATATTTCTATGCTCATCACACATATTAGAATGTTTTTTCATACGAATTAAAATGGGTAATGTGAGTGGAAAATCATGTTTAATTTCTTGAAGGGATGTTATGAAAATAAATCATGTTCTACATTAAAATTTTTTATATTGTGAAAAAAATAACATAGAGTGGAAGTGTTCTATTTACAATATAAACTATTATTATATAATAATTTTGACCTATATATATAATTCAATAAATATTGTTTCGGTGCGGATGTGCGTCGGGTTACGCTGTTCCGCCAGGACGCGTTCGCGCGTGCACCCGTCAACCCGAGGGGATGGGCGCGCGGCTTGTGGTCCCGCAGTCCCGCTTTCCAAGGGCGGGCGGCATTCGTCCCTTATTCAGGGGCGTCTGCTCCTTGATCGAAACCGGGATGATGGGATGTCGGCTCCTCCTTCCTTGGACGTCTCCTCGGAACTCGTCGCCTAATCCGGGTCTCCCTCATAGACTTAAGAATGTTCGTGAATCTCGTTCCCGGCGCCATATCTTCATGGACACCGGTTAATTACGCTGCTTCCGCCCGGACGTTCCAAGGAGTCTGGTCGGGGCAGCAACCTGCGGTGAGAAGGCCGGGTGGCTCTGGGTGCTGGGGGCGTGTCGTAACACTGCGGCTCTGCACGTCTGTCTTCCGTCCCTAATAGGGCTTCTCGAAGGCATGATGGCCTGAGGCATCCCGTACTTGGTGCGGGGAACTGTGTCACCTGAGGTTTTCCTCAGCTTCCCATGTTTAACACGGGGTATGCCGCGAGTTTAACGTCCAGCGGGGACGGCATCGGACCGATCAACACGAAAAGTGGATCAGATGACAGAACCCCTTGCGGGGAACCTCCGACGCTGGGGCCAGCACATGGGCGGCTTCCCAAGTAACGTGGAGTGGAGTGAAGTGGCATGACCCCACCGGGATGTGGCGGCCCGGGTAAGGATCAGGATGGATGATGGAGTGAAGAGCTTGGACCCCAGAGGGGCTTCCTACGTACCGCGCGTTAGCACGGATCAAAGTCAACGTAGTTCGGGTATACAGTTTAACGTCATGCTGGACGTCGGAAAGCCGACTCACGAAGAGGTCTAGGCCGCCGGGCGGAGGATTGAACCGAACCACCTCGCACAGAGGGGGATGGAACGGCCGGGTGGATCACAGTTTCACGTCATGCTGGACGATAAAAGGGGAAATGGAAAAGGGGGGCTGTGGGGAGGCACCGCGGAGATACACGCGGGCAGTCTCCCACAGGGGCGGATTCATAGGTGAATCGACGCAAGAGTGAACCCTGGAGGGGTCCACTGATGGACGAACCGACGTAAATACGACCGGGACGACCAGGTGGTGGGCTTGGACCTCAGGGAGGCTTCCTACGTACCCTGTATAGAAGACAGGGATCAAAGTCCACGTAGTTCATTCTGTCAGGACATACGCACTTGGGGCAGCCCGGATGCTGCAAAACTCAGTTGAAAGGGACTTGGACCGAAAGCAGAAGACACCTCGATCCCAGTCAGACCCTCTACTGGCTTCGGCAGTGGGGAGGCGCAATGGAGATACACATGTGCAGCCTCCCACGAGAAACTAGGGGTTTGTAATACCCGGCCCCCGTAGGGAAAAGCCGCTCCCATTAAATCGTCCCAAAAGGGGGACAATCCCGACATCCCTGCAGAGACGAGCGGGTGGGGGCCACATCCAAACCGGGGGAGACCCTGCGTGCGAGGCACGGGATCGAATGATGCGGACGGTTTAGCGTCTTGCCGGACGAAGTACAGTTTAACGTCGTGTGTTGAGGACGAGGCGGACGGTTTAACGTCTTGCCGGACGAAGTACAGTTTAACGTCGTGTGTTGAGGACGAAGCACTTGGAAGTTTAACGTCTTGCAGCGCGGACGATGGGGGCTAGGCAGTTTAACGTCGTGCAGCTTGGACGGATGTACAGTTTAACGTCATGCTGGACGAATATGCAGTTTAACGTCATGCTGGACGAATATGCAGTTTAACGTCATGCTGGACGTATGCGCAGTTTAACGTCATCCGGGACGAATATGCAGTTTAACGTCATGCTGGGCATAGGTTGCCGGACGATGGGTGCATGTCACTTCGCACGAACCTGGAGGGCCGCACGGGAATACAACGCACGGTGCGGGCACCCAGGATGAGGATCATCGGGCGCCACGCAGGCAGGTGCCCTCAGGGGGTCGAGGGAGGCGACCCTGGCGGATTGCGCGCAAAATAGGAGCTTTGCGCGCAAAACCGCGGGTCGGCGCGCAAAAATGGCGGGCTGGCGCGCAATTGGGCCAGCCCTTTGCGCGCGGAAGGTTGGGATTGTGCACACCGGGCTTCGGATAGCGCGCGGGGGCAACGGCTCATTCTCTAACGAATGGCCACTTTGAAAATGGGGGGTGCGCGCAATCGGGGCGGATTGCGCGCACCCGGGGGCAATTGCGCGCAAGAGGCTTCTTTTGCGCGCAAAGGCCTTCGGGTTGAAATTTATTCAAAGGAAATGTGCCAAGGGGATTGCGCGCGAAGGCGGACCCCAAGGCTCTATTGCGCGAAAGAAAGGAGGTTACCTGAGGATCGGCATTGCGCGCGGAAGGGGTTGAATTGCGCGCGCGGGAGACCGTTCGACTTCCAGCAACCTTTGAAACGTTGGGGGTCGCCTAGTATTTATAGGCAACCCCGGGCGCGGAATCCAAGGCGCGAGCGCGGAATTCTCCTCGCGGGCGCGGAATCGGGCACGGCGCGCAAGGGAGTTGCGCGCATCCCGGGGGTTTTGCGCGCGGATCATCATCTTTGCGCGCAGCCCTCTGAAATTCCGCGCAAGGCCTCCGGGCCCTCCGAAACATTCTTCCGACTCAAAATATGACCTCGCTTTCCGCATCCGGAGCTTCGTTTGGGAACAACGGACTTTTCCGGCGTCTACAAAAGCCCCCCCTCGGAATCTGATCGGCGAGAGGTCGCAACGATCGGGTTCCGAGGGAGACGCCGGAATGCCGAAGTCCTGGGCGGCGCGGGACATGGGCGCGCAAAAAGGGGCGCCGGTCGCGAAATTCGCCGCTGCGGTCGCGCAAAGCGCTTTCCGCGCAGCGCGGACCCGGCCTCGCCTATAAATAGGGGCGCTGGGTCCCGCGTTCCGTACTCTGGCCTTCCGCGCGATAAGCTCCAAAGCTCTCGTGCGCGAAATTGCCTCTTCCGGTCGCGAAATTCGCCCGATCGGCGCGCAAAGCCATCCGGATTTCGCCTGTTTTTGCGCGAAAACACGGAACTTTGCGCGACAGTCTTCCCAATTGCGCGCTGTCCACTTGGATTGCGCGCCAGCCTTCAAACTTCTCTACCAGCCTCGTCCGATCCCGCACGCTTCATCCCTTAACCCGCACGACTCCCGAAACTTCTGAGATGGCCGCGCATAGAGGAAATGAGGGGGATGCCGCCACTCGCAGGGCTGAGATGGCGACGAACGAGGAGGTTTACGGAGCCAAGGAGATTGTTTCCAACAATCAATCCTTGTTCGACTTATTGACGCCGGCCCAGAAGACATATCCACTGTCGGACAACCTACCGCTCTGGAACATCGGCATCCTAGATGAGGTTCCGGTGCCAGGGTTCGAGATTGATGCGCCGCGGACCTGGGTGACCCGGGAGGACGAGCTTCTCCGCTATAACATCACCAACAATGGGCATCCTGCCAGGGAGACCAGACACTTGGATGTCTATGTCCTGAACCCGAGGACGCGAACCATTGATGGGGGTGAGCCTACTGCGGAGAATTCTCCAGCCCTCTACTCGAGCATATATCGCCAGAGCGTCACGGACGACACCAAGGGCTGGCTGAAGGACTGGGACTTGCGGTCTGGGGGCAACTTCACCAGCGAGTGGGCCTGGGCGTTCTGGGTACGCCACACTTGCGATCACTTCGCAGAGGAGCTGCGGTACATCGGCCTGTTCGAGGCGGTGTGGACGTCGCAGTTCCATTTCTACCAGCAGTCCGAGCTCGGGCCGGAGCTGTTCACCCGATGGTCTCCGGATACCAACACCTTCCATCTTCACCATGGGGAGGTCGGCATCGGTCTCTTGGACATCCACTGCATCGGAGGTATCCCGCTGGAGGGCTACCAATACGATGAGTTCCTGCCCCCGAAGAACATCTGGGAAGACAGGTCACGGACTCCCATCCTGACATGGCATCTCCTTGACCTGGCTACGCAGCGGCTTGGGATCAAGGACTTCCAGAAGGACATAGCCTAAAAGGAGTGGTTCGGCCAGTTCTTGGAGCATGACCCAGCGGTCAAGATGCCAGGTAGGGGGAAGCGGTGCCCGACCACAGCTCAGAGGAGCCGGAACGGGTCGTACTGGCGGGTCCTGGAGACGGGCGACTACCGCTCATGGGGGTACCGCGTCATCGAGGCCCGGGACCCAAACGTCCGGTACGCGGCGTTCCTGGCCGCCTTTCTGAGTGGGTGGCTCCTGCCAGTGCGGGACGCGAGAATGGGCGTTCGCCCGGCGACACTGGCGGTGGCAGGCGCTATGGCCGCCAACAAGAGATACAACCTCGGGGTCCCAGTGCTGGCGAGGCTGTATGCCATCCTGGGACGCATCTCACGAGGGGGGTCGCCACGAAGGATCTGTGGGCCCTTTCAGTTCTTCCACGGCTGGGTGGCTGCTCACCTCGGTGGGTACACGTTTCCGAACGCCATCATTCCTCCGGGCAACGGCCTGCGACCCTCCCTGCTGAACATCGCGGGGGTCGCTCCGATGACCCTAAGTGAGGAGGGCGTGCGGATCCGGATTGGCAATCATGCCAACTTCAACTTCAGTCCGTTCCCCACTCCCGTCGGCCAGATGATCGACAATGGGCAGGGTCCGCTGGAGCAGCATGAATACTTCCTGAACATGCGGGGCGGGGTGCTCGTGGCTCGGATCGACGGGAAGGTGATCTGCGAGCCTTACGTGCCGACCCGGTTCGCCAGGCAGTTCGGGTGCCTTCAACGGATGCCGAAGAGGGTATTCACTGCTGTCCGGGAGGAGACGAACCCTGGCGTCCTTCGCCAGATGTGGCTGATGTTTGCCGCTTTCGGCTCTGGCGACGTCATCACTCTCCCTCCTACCGGAGTTGACGTAGGCTTGGCAACCGAGTACGCCGAACACTGGGCCATCGCGTACCCTGAGGGGCTTTTGCGGAAGCTAGTTCGGCGGCTCGAGGTTACCCGTGCGGAGACCGGGCGTCAAGGAAGGAGGCAAGGCGCCGCCACACGGGGGAGAACGGAGGCGCGCCAAGCAGCGGAGCCGGCGCGGGCAGGGACTTCGGCGGCGGGCACATCGCGAGCTGCCGCCACGACCTCAGCGCCCAGAGAGGGGGCACGTGCGGTGGTCGACGAGCGGCCCGGGAAGCAGGTGAGACGTCTGCTCGAACCCTCCCATGATGCGGTCTTCCCGGCGCTGTGGTCGGCCAGGATGACTCTGCGACAGTCATTGGGGACCGACGCCATCTGGCGAAAGATACTCAGGGAAGGAATCTATCTGCCAGAGGTCGGGCGCCTCCAGATTGCCGACAGAGTGGACTTCAACCGGCAGTATGCGTATCTGACGGCCATGGACGAGTACGCGCGCCAACGTGGTCAGCGCGCGGAGCCATCCCTTCTGGTGAAGGTGATGCTCGGCCTCGAGCCCGCTCCGGAACAGATGCCGCCGGAAGAAGATGACAGTAACGACTCCGAGGAGGAGGAGGAGACGGGGGAGGATGAAGGCTCCGAGGGAAGGTCCCATCGGGGGAGCCCACGGGAGAGCGGCGAGGTGGCCGACTCTGACAACGTTGATGTCACTGAGCTCCTCGAGGTCCGCTTCTATCCCTACTCAACTTGCTTCATCCATTCTCTTATGCAGCTTCTAACCCGTTTCTCCATCCTTCTCAGGAGCACACGGATGTCGGTCAGGCGTCCTCAACAGGAGTAGGAGAGGCGCCAGCAGGACAAGGCGGGGGCCAGGCACCCATTATCGAACTGTCAAGCGCTAAGGGGTCCCCTGCTGCAACTGTTCCTGCGGCGACCGGGATAGCGGAAGATGACGCTAAGAACTCCCGTAAGTCTCCCTACTTTACTGCTGGTGCTTGCCGTTGACGATCCGTGACTAACCATGGCATGCCCTGCGCAGTGATCTCAGCACTGGAGGATCATCGGGTTGCCGAACCCGGGCCATCTACGAGTGGACCAGTGGTGGACATGCCGCCTGCTCCGGAACAGGCTTCCCAAACCGAGCCGGCCCCACCAACTGCTAATCAAGGGGATGCGGACGTCGGCGGTGCTGCCACCGGAGAGAGGTTGGGGGCTGACGAGGGTGTCAGCGCCGCTGGGGAGAGAGAAGAAGGTCGCCCAGACGTTGGGGAACCTATCCCTCGTGAGGACCTCCCAGGGGCGGACCCTGCAGCAGACCTGCTGGCTGCCTTCCCTGCCTACCGGCCTGCCGATCCCGAGGAGATGGATGACTCAGACACGGAGGCGGTCGAGGAGAGCCGGATAACGCGCCGTAGGGGGTGGAAGTGCATCCAGCGCTTCCTCAAGCGAGACCCGTCGGAGTGGCTGGGGCGCATGGGATCACTTCAAACCTGGCTGCGCTTTCTGTGCGCCGGGGGAGCTGATGCTCAACGCCTCCATCTAACGGTCCGTGATTTCATGGCCGAAAAGATGCGCGAGAGCTGCCGGCGTGCCGACGTCACACAAAGTCGGGACATGTCGGAGAGCACGCGGGCGCTCCTCGCGGCGGAGCAGGAAGTCCGGCGCCTCGAAGGGCAGGCGGCAGAGAAGGAGGCCTTCGTCGCAACGTGTACCGAGCTTGTGGAGCAACTAGCAGCCCAGCTGGTTGACGCTCAGGTACAGCTGACGGAGGCGGGCCAACAGATGGTCACAATTCAGGTCGAGCGGGAGCGTGCACAGGCCAGAATCGACGAACTGCGTGCTGCGACCGCCGACGAAGAGAGGGCACGCAGAGAGCGAGAAGCAGCTCTGGAGGCCACCAGCCAAAGGGTAGCGGCATTAGAAAGACTCATTCAGAACGCTAATCCCTAAGGGCTTTGTTTTGCCATTCCCAAAACATTTGCTTCCGCTACTTTGATCCATCTGTATGAATCAATATATTTATCTGCATCTTTTGGTTTAACATGCTCAACCACAATTCGTTGTCTTGCGGGAGTGTTAACCAAGCATCAGGCATCCATAATTGGGCCTGGATTGCTGGAGAAAAGAGGGAGGTCATTCCTAGGAAAGGAGACCTCAGACCTAATCAATGTATCATCCCCCCAACTTGTTCCAACACACGAGCGGGACAACGCTAGGGGCGTTGAGATTTTATCCGAACATAGGGAAATGAGAAAGGGTGAATCGCGTGTCCCGAATCCAGACACCCACAACGGTCGGCCTTCCAGGAAATGCCCAAGACGGTAGGCGGACAGTGGATCGACCATAACAACTGCAATAGACGGACCGAAAATGGTCATCATTCATATTGCAGGAGGCGGACCACATGTCATCATGAATACCGCTTTGGGGTTCCTTCAGACACAAGGGTGGAAAATCCAGATAAACAGGGCATGCGAAGCGTGGGGCGAAGTGACGGTTTGTTCGGACAGAATCCAACGCTCTCATAATTGCGCCACCGTGGGGAAAGCGTATTAGGCGGATGCACTAATCTGGCCGTGAGTCACCTCAATTCTCAGACAGCACCTCTCTGACGAGGAAACCGTCCCTTCCCACCATTGCAATGGGGCATCCCGAGCTGAATCGGGGAGAATATCACAACTGCACCACTCTACCCGAAGTCAGGCCAGACGGCCGGCGACGAGGAGGGGCGGGACTTAACGATCCCTGAGGCTTGACCCGAGTCGGAATGCCCGGGCGTTCCTACGTACTCCATCAGGCTGGAGATCAAGCCACACGTAGTTCTGAGAGTGCAGTTTAACGTCATGCAGGACGTAGGACCCCATTTGGGGAGATCTTAGTTTAGGGTCGTAGAGCTCGGACCGTAGGGGTAGATCTTAGTTTAAGGTCTTAGAGCTCGGACCATAAGGACTAGATCTTAGTTTAAGGTCTTAGAGCTCGGACCATAAGGAGAGATCTTAGTTTAAGGTCTTAGAGCTCGGACCATAAGGGGGGATCTTAGTTTAAGGTCTTAGAGCTCGGACCATAAGGGGGGATCTTAGTTTAAGGTCTTAGAGCTCGGACCATAGGGGTAGATCTTAGTTTAAGGTCATAGAGCTCGGACCATAGGGGCTCAAAGTATGCCACATCGTGGTCCTATCCCCTGGGTATGCGAAGATGCACTGAGGATAGTGTCAAGAGCGTCGAGGTTTCGCCTGGTCAGAATGGGAGGTGGAAAATGTGAATCATGCGGCCATTCACTCAAGGACTGGGGGCACCGGCGTAACGATATGGGAGTACTGCCGACCGTGGCGGAAAAGCAGCATCAATATCGCACTAACCGTTGGTGGAATGAGGCAGCAAACGAGCATCGACCGCTCAATCGCAGGATTCATATCGATTTGCTGCCCGAGGCCATTGGGGGTACCGGCCCGAGTCGGTGGGAGAGCACTGAGGCATTGTGTCCGAACCGTTCACGGGGGCTCCACCCAGGGCATAGACGATGGGTCCGAATGAAAGGGAGCACGAAGCCTGAAAAGTGGAAGGAACCTGACCAAGCTGAACCTGACACTCCTGGCAATAAACCAGAGTACTCTTGACACCGGTGGACCACGGAAAGGGGTCGGGGAACACGCCTTGAGGGTGACCTGAAGGCGGCGGACTCCCCAGAGAAGGGGGAATCTCTAAGAGGTGGGGGGCTGGACCCGAAGTTTCAAACATCCGGGCGTTCCTACGTATCCCATAAGGATGGGAATCAAGCCGCACGTAGTTCTTGAAGCGCGGCGCAACACAATCGGGCACCAGCGCGGGGAAGAGTGCGGGTCTGACCCTCGCACACAGAAGGAGCGGCATTTGATATTTCTTGTTTGTCCTTAAAGATGAATGGTTTTTCTTTGTGCGGCGACATGCCTGTGATTGAGAAATCTCTGGCGTCGCCACAATAATCAAGCCATGGAAGGCATTGATGAATGGCGTGGTCATTAACCAGCGCCCAACATGAGTGTCCCCTGAGGAGGACATCACGATGCAGTGCCGTTTCTCGTCGGGCGGCCAAGACGATCACAGTTTACGGTCATGTGGTAGGACCAGACAACACAGTTTAAGGTCGTGTGGTTCGGACCATGGAGGAATCCGCTTATTGCGGTACGGCGGACACGGCGGAGGTGGGAACATACCCAGCCCTTCGGCCACGCACGATTCCAGGAGAAGAGTCTTGGGATAGGGGTCTGCATATGTCCATCACCCGAGGGGCAGAGATGCTAACCTCCAGATATACTGGGCCCAGAACGCGATTGTTCGGGCGACTCCTTCCTCCTTACGGGGACGAGGGTCCAGCCACGCACGACCCTTAGGGAGGACATCCGCATATATCCTTGGTGCTCAGATCATGGGGGCCTCGAACGACATCATTACCCTGGTTGGTCTGCCTAACGTGTAGAGGCGTACCGGAGGTCAGTATGAAGAGAGTGTCAAGATTCCACTACAACGCACAAAGGCGGAGTGTGATGAGGACTGCGCAACCAATGTTCAGAGCCTTAGAGAGCTGACATGGCGATCAAGGATGTTGCTGACGCATTCGCAACACAACATCCGATCGCGTCAGCCTAAGACGGGGCAAGCAAACGAGCATCAACCGCTCAATCGCAGGATTCATATCGATTTGCGGCCCAAGACCCGCCGGTAAATCGACCCGGAGCGGAGGGAGAGCACTAAGGCATCGTACCCAAACCGCTAACGAGGATCCCTTTGAGTGAAGGCTCGAACAAGAGGAAGCGCGGGGCCTGACAAGCAACACAGGACTTGTCGGGATTGAATCTGACACTACGAGTCATAGACCGAAGCAACCAAAGCATGTTAACAGATCTCCGGAAAGGGTCGGAGGACTCACCCTGAGAGCAACCGGAGGGGGGAAGATCCCCGTGATCAACCAAGAGACGGGGCTGGACCTGAGACACAAGCGTCCAGGCGGTCCTACGTATCCCATAAGGATGGGAATCAAGCCATACGTAGTTCTGGAGAGGCAGTTTAACGTCATGCAGGACGATGAGGGGTGTGAGGTAGTCCCACACACGGGGGAGGCGTACGGCGCGGCCAGTAGACCAACGCGAATGAGGACATAATCCCCCGCTCACGCGATACGCCTCGCACAAAAGAAGGGGAACTTGGGCCAGAGGGACGACGCGGGATAGAGATTCCCGGGAAATGGGGCTGGGCCTGAAACATGAATGTCCAGGCGGTCCTACGTATCCCATAAGGATGGGAATCAAGCCATACGTAGTTCTTGAAGTGCAGTTTAACGTCATGCAGGACGATGAGGGGAAAAGAAGGGGGGAGCAGAAGGCATCCCCAAACGTGGGGGGGCGTACAGCGTGACGAGCAAACCGACGTGAATGAGGGCATAGCCCCGCACTCACACCATACGCCGCACACCCGGGGGCAACTGGGCCAAGGGCCCAGGATGAGATGGGAATTCCCGAAGGATGGGGCTGGGCCTGAAACATGAATGTTCAGGCGGTCCTACGTATCCCATAAGGATGGGAATCAAGCCGCACATAGTTCTTGAGGGGCAGTTTTACGTCATGCAGGACGAATGCTGAACAGTTTAACGTCTTGTAGCTCGGACGTAGTGCAGTTTAGCGTCATGCAGGACGAAGCACTTGGCGGTTTAACGTCTTGCAGCGCGGACGAATGCTGAACAGTTTATCGTCTTGTAGCCTGGACGAATGCAGTTTAACGTCTTGCTGGACAAATGTGCAGTTTAACGTCATGCTGGACGAATGTGCAGTTTAACGTCATGCTGGATGTATGTGCAGTTTAACGTCTTGCTGGACAAATGTGCAGTTTAACGTCATGCTGGACGTATGCAGTTTAACGTCGTGCAGGACGTGGTGCAGTTTAACGTCATGCAGGACGAAGTGCAGTTTAGCGTCATGCGGGACGAATGAACACTCAGGAAAAGTATTGCTTGAGGAACCTAGCGTTGGTGGGAGGAGTGACACGCTCACCATCCATAGTCTCTATGGAGTACGCACCATTGGGATAGACCTTGTGGACAACAAAAGGTCCCTCCCACTTGGGCTCCAACTTGGGTGGCTTCCTGCCGGGGATCATCGGCGCTCTTAGGGCTAGCACTAGATCACCCTGCAGGAAGGAGCGGAGGCAAACCTTCTTATTGAAAGCTCGATCCATTCTACTTTGATGCCTCTCCAAGTTGTGCAAAGCGCGAAGTCTATTCTCATCCAGTGCTTCCAACTCGACTAGACGGGCTTCAGCAACTCTGTCCGGTGCTTGCTGGTCGTAGACCGCAGTGCGCAAGGACGGCAACTGGATCTCGATGGGCAGGACGGCCTCAGCTCCATACACCAGGGAATAAGGGGTCATCTGGGTGGAATTGCGAGTCGTCGTCCGATAAGCCCAGAGGGCGTTGGGGAGCTTGTCCGGCCAACTCTTCTTGTTCTGACCAACCATCTTTTGCAGAATGTTAGAGAGGGTTTTGTTAAACGCCTCGATCTGTCCATTCGCCTGCGCATGATAGCGAGATGTATGGTTCGAGCGGATGTTATACTTGGCGTACAACTTCTTCAACTCGGCTGCTCGGAAATTGGTTCCGTTATCCGTGAGGATGGCGTGAGGCACTCCAAATCGATAGATGATGTTGGAGGTCACGAAGTCAGCGATCGAACATGATTTGACCTCTCTGAGCAGAATCGCTTCTGCCCATTTGGAGAAGAAGTCCGTAGCGGTCAGAATGAACCGGCACTGGCGAGCTGTCGCCGGCGGGTAAGGTCCCACGACGTCCAGTCCCCAGACTGCAAAGGGCCAGGAATACCTTGTGGTATGGAGAGGCTCCGGCGGCCGATGCACAAAGTTCGCATGAACCTGGCACGCATGGCACCTCCTGGCGTACTCGATGCAGTCATGGATCATAGAGGGCCAGAAGTATCCCAACCTCCGAATCTGGTGGGACAGCTTCGGCCCAGTCTGGTGGGCGCCACACGAACCAGCATGAACCTCTTGCATGACTCATGGGATCTCAACTCCCTGAAGGCAACGAAGGAGAATACCATCAAATCCGCGTTTGTAGAGGATCTGCTCCAGACCGGGACTGCTCTGGAGGACGAACTGCGATGCGCGGCGTCGAACTCGCTCGCGCTCGGCCCGATCCGATGGAAGAATGCCATGTTGGAGGTACTCAACCAAAGGCGTCCTCCAATCAGGGGCTGATCCGACTGTCATATCTGGGGTACTCGGGGCTCCGGGCATGGGGGCAACCGTGGTGAGGTTACTTACCAACGGGCCGCGATCTTCTTCCGGGATAACGGGAGCGATGAGCCTGCGGCGCGTCACGCGGACGATCAGGTTGTCCTGTTCAGGCTCCGCAAGTGACGCAGCGAGGCTGGCCAAAGCATCTGCTCGACCGTTCTGCGACCGGGGAACATGGACAATTTCCGGCCGAGAAGGGAACCGGGCCATCAGAAGGAGGGTGCACTCTAACAATGGCACAAGTTCCGGCTTCCTGACAACGTAGTCGCCATTGATCTGCTTAACAACCAGCTCGGAGTCCCCTTTCACACACAGATGGGGCACGTCGATCTCGAGAGCTAACTCAAGGCCGGTGATGAGGGCATGGTATTCCGCCTCATTGTTGGTACAGCCCTCTGACAACAGGAAAGAGTATGGAAGCACGGCTCGCTCCGGGGTAATGAAGACGATGCCCAAGCCCACTCTGTTGAGCTTAGGATTATCGAGTCTTCTACCGGTGGGGCTCCGGGAGGCACCGTCAAAGTGCATCTGCCAGCATGGATCGGCTCGATCAACCGAGAGAATGGTCTCATCAGGAAATCCTAGATCCAGTGGCTGATCCGCGGAGGTCGGGTGAGCGGCCAGAAAGTCTGCCAACGCTTGCCCTTTGATGGCCTTCTGAGACACATACCTGATGTCGAACTGCTGGAGAATCACAGCCCACCGCGCTAGACGGCCAGTCAACATAGGTCGGCTCAGGATATATTTCAACGGGTCTACCCGAGAAACCAACTGTACCTCATGGTGCTGCAAGTAGTGCCGTAATTTCTGTACGGCAAATACGAGCGCCAGGCAGCTCTTCTCGATGGGGGAATACCTAACTTCTGCATCGAGGAGCATGCGACTGAGGTAATAGAGGCTATTCTCTGTTCCCTCGTTGTTCTTCTGGGCGAGAAGGGCACCCAGGGACCGTTCCAGGGCGGTCACATAAAGGACCAGCGGCTTTCCGGATACAGGCGGCACCAGGACCGGAGGTTGAAGCAGGTACTGCTTGATTTCCTCGAAAGCGGTCTGACACTCTTTATCCCATACATAGGTGGCACCTTTCTTCATAAGCCGAGAAAAGGGCTTACACTTGCCGGCCAGATTCGCGATGAATCGGCGTATATAGGCTAAGTGGCCTTGGAACCCTTGCAGTTCCCGGACGGTACCTGGGGGAGGCATCTGGCTAATCGCCCTGATTTTCTCTGGGTCGATCTCAATACCCCGGTATCTTACCACAAATCCAAGGAACTTTCCGGAGGTGACCCCAAAGGCACACTTCAACGGGTTCATCTTCAGGCAGCGAGACCGGAGGAAGCTGAACACTTTCTCAAGATCTTTGAGATGGTCCCGACGCTGGCGCGATTTGACAACCAGGTCGTCGACGTAGCATTCCACCAGTGTGCCGAGGATTGGCTTGAATATGCGGTGCATCGCCCGTTGATAGGTGGCACCTGCATTCTTCAGGCCGAAGGGCATGACCCGGTAGCAAAAGGTACCTTGGGGGGCCCTGAAGGCAGTGAAATCCTCATCCTCAGGGGCCATCCGAATTTGGTTGTATCCGGAATATCCATCCATGAAGGAGAGGGCTTGGAACCCTGCCGTGGCATCAATCAACAGCTCTGTCACTGGAACGGGAAAATCATCCTTCGGACAGTGGCGGTTGAGATCGCGGAAGTCAATGCAGACTCTAATCTGCCCGTTCTTCTTCCTGACCGGCACAATGTTGGCCAGCCATTTGGGGTACTGAACTTCCCTCACGAAGTTGGCTTTGATAAGCTTGTCAACTTCGGCCTCAACCATGGCACCGTGAGATGGGTGCATCTTCCTGGGAGGCTGCTTGAACCTGCGATGGTTCGCCGGGAGACCAAGGCGGTGGACGGCTACCTGAGGATCTAGCCCCGGCATCTCGTCATAGCCCCAAGCGAACACATCACGGTGTTGCCTGAGAAAGTCCACGTACTGCTGCCGCTCCTCAGAGGGCATGGCGGCACTAACCAATGTGGGTCTTGGATCGGCCTCGGTTCCAAGGTTCACCTGTATTAACTCATCGACCGTGGCGGGGACGCCTTCCTCAAAGGCTGGGGGTGCGTCTTCCATATCCTCTCCACTCGGGGAGGGATCATCCACGGGAGAGACTGCGTTGGAAACTGCATTGGGGCTACCAGATCCTGCTGGGCCACTGGTGCTGGCGCGGGCGGTCGCGGCCATCTCATCAGGAGACTCGCGGACCGTCAATACCATGGCGACGTCCAACCGGTGAATCGGGAGGACGTAAGCGACATCCAGACTTGCCCAGGGATCGCTTGCAACAGCGACAGGCTCAACCTCACCTGCCAGGATCTGCTTATCCTTGCTCTTGTAATAGTCCGCGTCCAGATAGCGGGCTTCACATGAGGCAAAAGGAGAGGCATCTCCTTGAAGCACGCCTACTCGACCATTAAGGGAGTATTTGAGGCATTGGTGGTATGACGAGGGAACCGCCGCGTGAAGATGAAGCCATGGCCTGCCCATCAATGCGTTATACGCAGTGTCCTGAGAGACTACCATGAATTCGGTGTTGGCAACCAAGTCACCGAACTGGGTCTTCAAACGTATCTTGCCGACCGGGGTTTGCTCGGTGCGGTCGTACCCCTGGATCCTGAGGTCGGAGGGAATCAAGTCATCCTCAGACAACCCCAATCTCCGGAGCGTCCGAGTTGGAATCAGGTTAATCCCGGACCCCGTGTCGACAAGACAGCGCCGAACTTCAAGGCCATTGAACTGGCCAGTGACATACAGCGGACGGATATGTCCCTGTATAGGAGGGTCTTCATCCTTACCAGAGAACGAGATAACTGCCTGACATTCGGCGTCCTCGATCGTTTCGGCGTGAAAGGCCTCTGCAGCCGCAACCTCTGTCTCAAACTGGAGGGGGCTCTTCAGGGCTTCAGCGAGTGCCTCGCGCATCTCAGATGACATGCGCAGAGCCTCAAGGATGGAGAGCCTTGCTGGGATGTCGGCCAAGTGCTTCAGGACATCATACTTTTTGGCCAAGCGCGAGCCCCTGGTTGCAGGGGGTTGCTCTGCGGTTGGTGGCATGACGGGCCTTGCCAGTTGGATCGGCGGCCGACTGGTACTTGGCGCATCTCGCTGTTCACTGGTCGCAGTCCGGGAAATGGTCACCGTACTGGAGTCAGGAGGCCGGGATGGACTCGTGGCAGGGCGGAGCTGGTCGCGACGCGGCTGAGGCGGTTCTGCCTGGTCCCACACCACAAACGGTGGCGGAGGCGAATCCGTCATCCCCGGATGGGGGGGCTGCGCGCGCTGAGCTCGATTTTGAGCCTGCTGCCTAGTCTCAGTGGCGTGCACGGCCTGGCTGGAGGTACCAACGGCTGTGCCCCGGCGACTCCTGTTGCTGCGGTTCTTCCGACGGTGGCGACGACCGGGGACACTAGGGAGGTCCACCTGGTGTTCTTCAACGTCGGGAACCGAAAAGGGATTTACCAGCTCGACGGTGTTAACCGAAGCGTACCCAATACCGTCATCGGACGAATCATCCATCACCGGGCGGATCTGAGGAGGGACCCCCATCTCCGGGGGCATGAAATCGCCGAGAGTACGGGATAGAGGCGGAACTGGCGGGGCGCGCTCTTCCTTCTTGTGCTGCCGCCGTTTGCTCCTCTTGGAGGAGGCAGACTGGGACGACGATGCCGAAGCAGCACCCGCAGGTTCTGGGGGCTCAGGCTGATTCAAGCGCGCACGGATGATTCCATGGGCGCGAATGGTCGTCTTGCGGGCCATCCAGTTTTTATACTTCTGGGACCCGCGGTCGGAGACCAGCTGCCATTCGTCCTCGTTGCCACTATCGTCATCTGATCCCACGAATACGCCCGACACTTGTGCCGGAGCTGGGCCCAACCTGATTACATTGTTGTTAATCTGGTCTTGGATCCAGTCCTTAAACACATAGCACCGCTGGATGGTGTGCCCCAAGGCTCGATGGTAGGGGCAGTAGCGGGGGTTATTCGTAAGATGTGCCTCCTCTGGCTTCCAACACTCAGGCAGTCGCAAAATCCTCTGCTCCAGGGCGCTCCGGAAGTAACCGGGGACCTGATCCTCATGAAATGAGTAAGCCAGGTGTCGCGGGCCCCTGGGAGCGTGGTCTTGACGAGGGGCTGGAGGGGCCGGCCGAGGAGGTGGACCCTGATTATCTCGCCTGGGTTGCGGCGGTACATTACGCGGAGGGGCCGGCCGGTTCTGAGGCTGCCGCTGTTGGGCCGGGAACTGAGCCCGTGGAGGCGGATTCCTGTGAGGCTGTGGAGCTGGTCTCGCCGGAAGCAGCTCCAACGGCCTGGGAGCCTCTATCTGGGCCACAGCAGCGGGCTCAGCCCTGCTGGCTCTCCTTGCAGGAATCATAGGAGGCAGCGGGTGTGCCTGGCTGGCCTGTTGCAGGGCTTCCTCAAGACGTTGAGCTTTGTCTGAGAAGTCCCTGAACCCTCCGGGGTAATTTTGAGTGATCAGGGAAGGGACCAGCTCGGTCTTGACGTTCCCGACGCACATTGTCAGCAACTGCTCCTGAGTCAATGGCATGTCAAGGGAATACGTGAGACCCTTCCATCGGGCGACGAAGTCCGCGACTCGCTCATCAGGCCTCTGCTTGCACTTGAAGAGGTCTGCGATACTTGTCTTTCGGGTCGTGGAACTGAACTGGTAGAGGAACTGTCTACGGAGGTCCTCCCAGCTGGTTACCGACCCGACGGGGAGCTGGCTGTACCAGACAAATGCTGGCCCTTCCAGTGTCTGAACAAAGCAGCGAAGCTTAGCGGCCTCCTGCTGTGCCGGAGTCCCCAACATAGGCCCGCACCTCGAGTTGAAGTGGGCTAAATGCTGTGGCGGATCTCCAGTTCCGTTGAAGGGGCGAAAGTGGGATTCCCGAATCCCGGAGGCGCCGGCATGTCATCCACCCATGCTGGGTAGGGCTTGCCGTCCGGTGGGATCGCCACCTGCCGAGTCTCCAAGGCTTCCAAGCGGGCAATGAGTGCCGCCATCGGATCGTCCGGACATGGGTTCCAGTCCTGGCGAGGATCTCTAACCACGAGCGCATTGCATGGCCCTTCAATCGGGTCGTCGACCGGGTCGTCGAACTCGGCAGCTCGTGGGATGGCGAGCGGAGCGGCCCTTGGGGCAGCGGGAGGAATCCGAGCGGGATCTCTCAAGTAGTCACTCCGCTCGGGAGGGTGTGGCGAAACATACCGCGCCCTCTTGCCATAGGCAATGGCCTCTCTCCTGTCGGCGAACACGGCATAATCACGGTTGCCCGGGAGAGTCTCATCGAGGAGCGGTTGTTCCGGTCCCTGCTGTCCTGGCCTGGGATCACCGTAGTAAGGCCGTCGTTCTGCAGCGCGCTCGGCGAGGAGCTGGTCAACCAGCTTCTTCTGTTCGGCGAGCTGCTGACGTAGCGTAGCCTTCTCGGGATCCTCCTCTTCCCTCTGCATGGAGGCAGATGGGTCGGCGGGCCTTATAGCCTCGCTGTGCTCTTTTCCTTTGCTGACGTTTCGGCTCAACGTCAGTGCTTCAGTGGGTGCGGGGAGCCCCAGGAGGTTCCTCTGATGACGAGTAACTCTCACTGATGGGTCTGACGACGGCTTGTCTTCGGGGGGGAAGCCCCCGTCGAGAAGTTCCAAGTCGTTCCCCTCTCCCGATAGGTCATCCATGTTGACCGTTCCTGTCCCTGGGGATATACCCTCAGGGCCACCCAGCGAATCGGGCTGTCGGCGGATCACACTGAAGCGTAGGGCAGCGTACTTCCCCCATCCACGGATATACACGTGGGGAGTGGCTTCCTCGATAACTTTGCGGAGTACTTGAAAACACTCAACGCATCGTTGTTGGAGGGCCTCGTGGCGCTCAAATGACCCGGGGTGCCGAACCGCGGGGAGCATGGCCAGGTCAATTTGACGGCACTGCTCACCAATATCCTCCAGGTGCGCTTGACTCCCGGGGTATGGCATTTGTAGGCGGTGAAGACAGGAGCGAGTCTCCCGGAGAGTTCGGCGGAAGCATTCGAACTCATCCGGGGTGAGCGATTCGGGTGCATCAAAGCCCGGTCCTGCGACTGGCCAAAACTTCTCAGGGAAGTGGCCCTCTGCAAGGACGGTCCAGAAGCTCCACGACTCAAACTCGGGACCCAGATCTCCTTGGTCCTCTTCAATGGCTGGGAACGGACGGGAAACTAGTAGTGGTGCCGAGGCGGGCCGCCGGGCTGACGGGCTGGCCGGCGGTGAATACGGCGAGCAGGCCGATTGGCCTCCATATCCCGGGCCGCCCTCTGAGGGTGGCGGTGCCCTGGCTACCACATCACGATAGGACGGGCCGGCGAGCGAACATCCTGCCGTAGCATCGGTGCTCGCCGAGGGTGCACCAGATCGTGGTTCGACCGTCGGTCCCCAGAAAAAGTCTCCGGCTTCTCCGATCGAGGCAGAAGGCACTTCCGGAGGGGCCGGTACCAACCGCAAGCTTGATCCCTGGGGGTCTACCAGGCCCTCGTTACTCCGGATATACCTTCGGAGAGAAGAGGGGATCACATCGATCTCGCTCTCGGGGAGCACGAGGCTGACGTGCCGCATTCCTACCCCTGCCCTTGACTGGCGGGATTGGGGAAGGGGCTCTGTCGCCGAATCGTACTCCGCCTCTGAGTCAGAGAAGCAAACCGGTCGGATCTCTGTCCGGAATTCCTTAACATTCTTCCCTCGGCGTCGACGCCTTGCCTTCCTGCCCCTGGGTGGTTCTTCGGGGCAGGGCTGATCTCTGTCCTGGCGTCCTCCGGCCGCACTGGTGCTGGGGCCAAGAGGACTGGGAACCAAGGTGCGAGGGGAACCGGGACAGATATCAAAGGGGACGCGGGGAGAGATGATTCCGGGCAGGCCTCCGGGCCGGGATTGGAAGGTGGGATGACCCATGCCTCCTGGATCGGCCACGCAGAGTAGACCCTGCCGGTGAATAGCGCTACCGCGAGATGGTCCGCGGTGGCTACTGCCAGTGCCAGCAACCGGGAGAGTCGACCCAACCTGCCTTGGGGGCGGTCGGGGCCTCGACCCAGGTCGGGCATAGGAGTTCCCCTGCTCAGGATGCGCAGAGGCCTGGCGACTGGAGCCAGCAGTGGCTTGGGCCAATGCGGCCGCTGTTGCTAGAGCCCCAAGGTGGGCATCCTCTTCCGCTCATGCCCGACGTTGGCGTCGAGACAGACGAGTCGGGATGAGCGGCGCGGGCAGGTGGAGAGCCCGCTCTTCGACTGGAGAGGCCTGGCGGCGGTGTCGCCGTGGCCTGGCGGGAGTCCTTACCGTGGATCCCTGGAGCAATCCCCGGATAGGGTGATCCCGGGCCTCTTCCACCTCATCCGCGTAGGGAAGGGAACTGTCAGAGCGCTCCGGGGATAAGCTCCCGAAGCGGTTGGACGTTGAGGTAGGCAGCGGTGCCTCCTTGCGCGGCCCTCGAGGGCGGCGGTGGTGGCGAGGCGCAGCCTCCTCAAGGTCTAGGCGAGCCATTTCCCTAGTGGGGATGACTCCCTCTTCCTCGTATCTCCGCACCAGGGTGTTGATCACCCTTCTCTGGATGACCTCCGAGGGGGAGAGAGGGCGTGGTCGTCCCGCAATTGCGGCTGCTGGGACGACTGTGGAACGGGCAGGACCGCGCGGAGTAGCCGCGTCGGTGTTTCCCCTATCCCTGCGCCAGTGGGCGGGTGGCGATCGGGCACTGGATCGGGCGACCTGATTTCTGAAAGCAGGGAGAAGAACCCATTAACACTGACAGGAAAAAGGAATCGTCAACCAACCATTAGCGCCACGACGCCTTCCGTGGGGGGAACCCAGGCCCTCGACGTTGCGAGACGGAGTGCCCGATTTCACTTCCCCATCCCCTGGCGGGTAAGACTGAATGCTTGGCCGGGCAACACGCCGGTCTTCCAACACCTCTGAAAGCCATCGGTCTTCGTATCGAGGAGAAGAGATTCACGTCGGGTTCACCATTTTTCTGTTTCGGTGCGGATGTGCGTCAGGTTACGCTGTTCCGCCAGGACGCGTTCGCGCGTGCACCCGTCAACCCGAGGGGATGGGCGCGCGGCTTGTGGTCCCGCAGTCCCGCTTTCCAAGGGCGGGCGGCATTCGTCCCTTATTCAGGGGCGTCTTCTCCTTGATCGAAACCGGGATGATGGGATGTCGGCTCCTCCTTCCTTGGACGTCTCCTCGGAACTCTTCGCCTAATCCGGGTCTCCCTCATAGACTTAAGAATGTTCGTGAATCTCGTTCCCGGCGCCATATCTTCATGGACACCGGTTAATTACGCTGCTTCCGCCCGGACGTTCCAAGGAGTCTGGTCGGGGCAGCAACCTGCGGTGAGAAGGCCGGGTGGCTCTGGGTGCTGGGGGCGTGTCGTTACACTGCGGCTATGCACGTCTGTCTTCCGTCCCTAATAGGGCTTCTCGAAGGCATGATGGCCTGAGGCATCCCGTACTTGGTGCGGGGAACTATGTCACCTGAGGTTTTCCTCAGTTTCCCATGTTTAACACGGGGTATGCCGTGAGTTTAACGTCCAGCGGGGACGGCATCAGACCGATCAACACGAAAAGTGGATCAGATGACAGAACCCCTTGCGGGGAACCTCCGACGCTGGGGCCAGCACATGGGCGGCTTCCCATGTAACGTGGAGTGGAGTGAAGTGGCATGACCCCACCGGGATGTGGCGGCCCGGGTAAGGATCAGGATGGATGATGGAGTGAAGAGCTTGGACCCTAGAGGGGCTTCCTATGTACCGCGCGTTAGCACGGATCAAAGTCAACGTAGTTCGGGTATACAGTTTAACGTCATGCTGGACGTCGGCAAGCCGACTCACGAAGAGGTCTAGGCCGCCGGGCGGAGGATTGAACCGAACCACCTCGCACAGAGGGGGATGGAACGGCCGGGTGGATCACAGTTTCACGTCATGCTGGACGATAAAAGGGGAAATGGAAAAGGGGGGCTGTGGGGAGGCACCGCGGAGATACACGCGGGCAGTCTCCCACAGGGGCGGATTCATAGGTGAATCGACGCAAGCGTGAACCCTGGAGGGGTCCACTGATGGACGAACCGACGTAAATACGACCGGGACGACCAGGTGGTGGGCTTGGACCTCAGGGAGGCTTCCTACGTACCCTGTATAGAAGACAGGGATCAAAGTCCACGTAGTTCATTCTGTCAGGACTTACGCACTTGGGGCAGCCCGGATGCTGCAAAACTCAGTTGGAAGGGACTTGGACCGAAAGCAGAAGACACCTCGATCCCAGTCAGACCCTCTACTGGCTTCGGCAGTGGGGAGGCACAATGGAGATACACATGTGCAGCCTCCCACGAGAAACTAGGGGTTTGTAATACCCTGCCCCCGTAGGGAAAAGCTGCTCCCATTAAATCGTCCCAAAAGGGGGACAATCCCGACATCCCTGCAGAGACGAGCGGGTGGGGGCCACATCCAAACCGGGGGAGACCCTGCGTGCGAGGCACAGGATCGAATGATGCGGACGGTTTAGCGTCTTGCCGGACGAAGTACAGTTTAACGTCGTGTGTTGAGGACGAGGCGGACGGTTTAACGTCTTTCCGGACGAAGTACAGTTTAACGTCGTGTGTTGAGGACGAAGCACTTGGCAGTTTAACGTCTTGCAGCGCGGACGATGGGGGCTAGGCAGTTTAACGTCGTGCAGCTTGGACGGATGTGCAGTTTAACGTCATGCTGGACGAATATGCAGTTTAACGTCATGCTGGACGAATATGCAGTTTAACGTCATGCTGGACGTATGCGCAGTTTAACGTCATGCGGGACGAATATGCAGTTTAACGTCATGCTGGGCATAGGTTGCCGGACGATGGGTGCATGTCACTTCGCACGAACCTGGAGGGCCGCACGGGAAGACAACGCACGGTGCGGGCACCCAGGATGAGGATCATCGGGCACCACGCAGGCAGGTGCCCTCAGGGGGTCGAGGGAGGCGACCCTGGCGGATTGCGCGCAAAATAAGAGCTTTGCGCGCAAAACCGCGGGTCGGCGCGCAAAAATGGAGGGCTGGCGCGCAATTGGGCCAGCCCTTTGCGCGCGGAAGGTTGGGATTGCGCACACCGGGCTTCGGATAGCGCGCGGGGGCAACGGCTCATTCTCTAACGAATGGCCACTTTGAAAATGGGGGGTGCGCGCAATCGGGGCGGATTGCGCGCACCCGGGGGCAATTGCGCGCAAGAGGCTTCTTTTGCGCGCAAAGGCCTTCGAGTTGAAATTTATTCAAAGGAAATGAGCCAAGGGGATTGCGCGCGAAGGCGGACCCCAAGGCTCTATTGCGCGAAAGAAAGGAGGTTACCTGAGGATCGGCATTGCGCGCGGAAGGGGTTGAATTGCGCGCGCGGGAGACCGTTCGACTTCCAGCAACCTTTGAAACGTTGGGGGTCGCCTAGTATTTATAGGCAACCCCGGGCACGGAATCCAAGGCGCGAGCGCGGAATTCTCCTCGCGGGCGCGGAATCGGGCACGGCGCGCAAGGGAGTTGCGCGCATCCCGGGGGTTTTGCGCGCGGATCATCATCTTTGCGCGCAGCCCTCTGAAATTCCGCGCAAGGCCTCCGGGCCCTCCGAAACATTCTTCCGACTCCAAATATGACCTCGCTTTCCGCATCCGGAGCTTCGTTTGGGAACAACGGACTTTTCCGGCGTCTACAAATATAAAATATATTTGATAATTAATTAAAATTAAATATAATCTAAAGATAGTTGAATAATTAATTTTAAAGGAAATTTTTTTATAGTTGGTATCATAGAATTTTTTAAATAACATTATATGTTTGGATAATGTTTATAGAATACATTTAAATGATTTTAAATTATTGTTGTGTTAAATGATATTTATTATTAATATTTTTATTTTTATATATCTAAATTATTTCTGTTAAGAATTGTTTCATAAAAATGGATCATCGAGTTTGAAGTAGGAAGTCACCAAGCGAATGATATCCTTCAGAACTAACTACAGAGATTACTGTAATTTTAATAGAGAAGTTTGTTACTATAAATGATTAGTTGATGTGGGCCGTAAAAAAATGGTTTTACCCATGCTAGAGATAAGCTATATCAACCAAAATGGAAGATGCTGACAATGTATCAATTCTGGTGGAAATGTCCTCCTATATATTTTGGATATTTTAACCCAGTGGTATATATGGATAGATTAAATCCTGATAGATGATATTTGATTTCATCATATGATTGAATAATAAAAATGTATGCATATTAATTTACTATTTCAATGTTGATGTGAATTAGTGGGTGGAATGATTAAAAATACTATATAATGTAAATAGATTAAAATCATGTAATAATATGGTTTTGAGAATATATTCCTTGAGAAATATTTTCTCAAATATATTCTAAAATGAAAAAAACATTCATGTAAATGAGATAAAAGATGGAATATTCCTTGGAAATGTACCAATTATAATTTACCATATTATCAAAATATTAAGAAAATTGTATCCATGACCATGATATGAATATTATTCATGTTAATTAGGATGGAGTCCAACAAATCGAAGGGAATTTTCATCTGATGAAAGAAATAGTTTTTTAAACCTAGTTCAATGTTCTAAAAAGGATGAAATTGAATTTCGGGATGATCGTGTTTACATCAAAATGCAGAGGAGAATGTGGTCCATATGGTGGGAATCATTTATGAATTGTTTATAGAAATATTATTATGTTATAATTATGATTTCATTTTTTTGAGTGTTGTGTAAAAAACACTATTGAATTCCTTTTGATGTCTTTTATGTGCTTCTGATTTTGTTAGATGGGTTATATGACATATAATTGAAATGGAAAGTATCATTGCAGTGGTACAATAATTTGGTAATAAATAAACTATAATGGGTTAAATTTAATTAGATGGTTCATTATACTCATCAGTGTCCGAATAAGAAGATAAATAAATGGAAGAAACTAGAGTATAACAATAATAGGGTAGTGTAATTTTTTGAAACCACTTCATTAGATTTTGAGCCAATGAATGATGTGGTATTAGGTACTTTGATTCTTTATTCATACTTTTCTAATGTATTATATTATTTAGGGTCTATTCATTCATATATATATATATAATAAATTTTTCACTAAATCTGAAATTATTTATCAAGAGATGAATCCTTACCTTATCATACAAATAAATGGGGTAATTATGAAGTGAAATGAAATAATAAATACCTTATTTTGATTTTATTTTGATTGAAAACAACTAAAATATTTGTTTTACTTCCCCTAGAAGAGTTTTATGTCATTCTAGGAATATGTAGGATTCTATATACCATGCTAAGATAGATTGTAGACATAAATGAATAGTCTTCTTATGACGAATTAGCCTTTATATATAAGAATGAACCCATAACATTGATAAAATTTAGAGAAGATGAGAATCTATTAATATATGGAAATGACTTCCATCTATCACAGATTGTTGAGAATAATTAAATTTTACTAATAATGATGTGATTCTAGTAAAATAATTCATATACATGTCCATGACATATTTACAAGTGTTATACATTAGTGAGAAAATGAAATTACTAATGGCTATGTTCCTGGTTATTATAAAATATAAAAAACCATTATTAAGTTGATCATGTATAACCTCTACACTTTAAAATTATCTTAAAATAGTTTTTTTAATAAAGGTTTCATTTATCTTAAAACATCACCCTACAATTAATCTGTAATAGTTTTAAAAATAACTATGTCATTATGTATACTTGAAATGATTATAGAACATTTAGTAACATTAAATTTAAGAATAACTATATTTTTGCACTTATTGAATATTGCTTTGTACAATTACCAAAATAACATTATTTTTAGATGGTTTTACACTGGTCTAGGAAATATCAATTGAGGATTAATGATGATGACATTCTAAAAATAGTGTTTTAAACAAGATTTTTAAATAATTAGATTTTTGTTATTCCACTAGGGTTAAAAAATTCACTAGTTGTATTTATGGATCGTATGAATAGAGTCCTACATGACTATTTTGACAAGGGTTTGGGTTTTTATCAAATATATATTAATTTATGAAAAACAATAATGATTATCATTAACAAAATCAAAATATTATTCTATTACTCCTAAGATAAAATAAGTTATAGGAAAAATTTAGAAACTATTAATTGTGGTTGAGAAATATTTATTTCCATGGTCACACCATATTTAAAAATGGTTTTATATGTGATCCCACTAAAAATAATGTTATTGAGGAGGGGCCATGGCCTATAAATTTTTCAAATATTCAATGTTTTCCTAGGCAATGATGTTGTTACCGGTACAGTGTTTTACACTATTAACAGTTATCTAGACCACTAACCATGTTCACTCATAATGGAGTTAAATTCTACTGACTGAAATAATTTGATGACTATTTTTAGGATCTAAAAATAGTTTTTTGATCCCCCATGTATTTTATTTATGACCTAGAAATTATAAATTTTTTTATATATTGTTCACTTTTATTAAACGGACATGGTAGTTTAATAATTGAAAATTCTCTAGTAATTTATTATGATTTATGGAAATAGAAAATTTATGAGTAAATTTATCCTACACATGATACATAATTTTATTATTTTGTTTTTACATTAAAAATATAGACACATAATTTTTCATTGCATGAATTATATAATGATCATCAATTTTTTAATTATATATTCACTCAAAATAATTTTGATAGGAGATATAGGTGATATAGAATATTCATAAAGGATTATGACTGTACAATTTATTTCCATACTAAAAATAAAATAATGTAGCTGATTCATGGATTTATAAAAATAATTCTTAATTAACAATGTAAAATTAAGAACATGACCCTTTTGATAATCATTTTATGAATTTTGGAATCGAACTTAATGATATAAGAACAACCACAGTTTTGAATTAGGTGTTCGTAAATCATCCCTGTAAAAAATGATTAAGCACACTAATAAAGAATAAAATTTCTTATACGAAAATGTTGAATTGGTTAAGAAGGAAATTATTCTTTAATTTATCATTGATATATAATTATTTTTAGAGTTTTATGAATATATGGTTTATTTTTGATTTCATATTGAAGAAAAAACTATTGACGGAAGATTATAGTTCCCCATTTTCTAGTCATCCAAACAGTACTAATGTATACACATACATTCAAAATTATTACTATTGGGATGGAATGAAATGTGTTATTTTGAATTTACAATGAAATATTTTACATGTCAATAAGATAAAGTAAACTGATAAATACAAAATGGGGTGATTCATATTTTTCATGTTCTATAGTGGAAATTTATAAAAAATATATGTGTTTTTCATAATCAGATTGCCAATGAATTTTAGAGGTAATATTGACATTGTGTTTTATTTATCTATTAACTAAATATTCACATATCCTTCCTAATGTATAAACATTTTCATTAGATTAAATTTCATCTCAAAAAATTAAAGAGATTTTTAGGATACATATATTCGATCTCTCTATTGTATCTAATCATGATCCCATTCTCAATTCTAAATTTTGGAAAGAACTTTAGAAGTAATTTGATGCTAAAATAAATTTTATTATGATTTTCACCCAAAATATTATGGAAAATATAAATGAATAATTTATTATATGGAAGGAATTCTTCAAAATTGATAAATTAATTATAATGTAATTTGGGTTTTTTATCTACTTTAGTTGTGTGTTCTTATAACAAAATTATACATTCTAGTATATAGATTGTATCATTTGTGGAATTATATGGAATGTGTTATCATCCTCCATAATGTATTGACGAAATATGTTAAAAGATATTTTATGGGACTCGAATTCATGGAAGAAATTATTTAGATTGTTAAGGTAATTCAAAAAAAATACATGGGCAACTCATAGTTGATTAAAAAATTTATCTAAATAATTAGAGGAAAGATATCTCTATCAAGGTAGGTAGTCATGTTTTTTAAAGTATATCCTTTGAAAAAATTGATCTATTTTAATAAAAGGGGGATATTAGTTCTATGGTAAATTAGACCATATAAAATATAATATAATATTGGATTATTTTTATTATTTAGTGCATTTTCCTATCTGTTTATCAAAGGTACCCAACGATTTCGGCCTTCCAATGCTAAGTAAATATATTACTAATTTATCTCATGTTTTGAACACTGGGTTAGTTTAGTTTGAAGAGAACTGTTTATTTATCAAATAGAATCTCCTTATTCTTAATAAAAAATATTAGGTATTTTATTAAAAGGTAATTATCTTTTTTTAAAACACATAATTTTAGAAGTAACATCGTCTTATATAAATGTTGTTAGGGAAATTTACCCTAGTTTTATAATAAGTGAATAAAATTGTGAGGAAGTTATTTTAAAAATGGGCAAGGAATTAAAAAATACAAGTAATGTTGATATAGTTTTTTTTTTCAAATATTCAATATTTAAAATTTACAAATTTACATTCATTATAATAATTTTAATTAAATCATTAGATTATTGTTGAAACTATGTTTATAAAAAAAAATTTATTTTTATGTATTGTATGGTTTTATTTAAAATAATTTTTAATTATTTTATTATTTAATTTGAATAATTGAAATTCATTTTATAAATCATCATGTAAAAATTTTTTATGATAGATTTTTTAGAATTATCTATAAAAGTATTATTTTACAATGAAGATTGTAAAATAATTATTTTTGAAAACTAGAATTCCATTAAATGTATTTATATTATAAGATTATATTACTATTTATATTTATAATCACAATATATCATTTTTTATTTAATTATTATATTTATGTTTATTAATATTTATTCTATAGTTGAATTTGATCTAAAATTCATTTTTTATTTAAAATGTGATATATATGAGAAACCAATTTTCATTATATTTGTCTAGATTAATTTATAATTAAAATATTATACTTATATACTTTTAATTTTGAAATATGGAATATATATGTTGACAAATGATGTATAAATTTAGTAGAAATCTCCTTTTTATTTTTGTCAATATGAATAGTGAATATAAAAAAATATCATACCTGAATAAAAAGTCAGTTAAGTAGTCATTGGTTAGAAATTAAATGATATGGACTACAAATTTCCCTTTAGAGTTTCCTTAATTTAAATTTATAAGTAAATATCAGCTGTATTCATCGATTATTTAGTTATATATAATTCTTTTATATTTTATTAGGTTTTTAATATATTTATAATATTTTATTTAATTAAATTTAAAACATGTCACAACCTTGTTTTTAGTAACTAAAATATTTTTTACATTGAAGAATAAAAAGAGTAAATGTTTATTATAAAATAGTTATTCAAAATATAAATTATTTATCATCATCACTATTATTCATTTTTAATTATATGGAAGTAATAATTACCCTAAATTCTTATACAATGCTGATGTAGTAATTATCAAATTAATGTAAAAAAATAAATGGTATTAAAAAGTTAAAAATAAATTATATTTAAAATTATTATTTTAATACAATAATTTTTTAGACAAGTATAACATTTTAGGGATCTATTAACTTATTATATTCTAATGACATTGTTATACTCATGTTATAAAAAATTCAATGTGAATGAATAGTTCTAAAATTGTATTTATTGAAATTTTACAGAAATAATATTTTAATAAATGATATAAAATTCCGAAAAATCATATATTTTGTAAAATAAATTTTTAATTGTAAATTAAATTAACCATAACCCATTTGTGGATCATTTTTAATATTATAGTTACATTATTAACCATTAAATTATAAAATGTTTTAATAGAATTGCAATTGTAAAAATGGTTAATTAAGGGATAAAAATAAAATATAAGCATAAAATTATATGAAAACATGAAAAAAATTTACGAGAGTATTTAGTTCATTAATTCTCCTATATTTGGAATAAATCAGTTTTACCGCTTTTTTATTGAATATAAATTTAAATTAATTTAATATTTTGAAAAAAATCATAGAGAACCACTCACATCCCTTATAAAAGGGAATCTGCTCTCTGATTTACATCAAAATTAAATCCCATTATAAATATATTGTGTTATATTAATGGAAAAACATTAATCCATCTAATCTTCCTTTAAATGGTAAAGGAATCAATCAATCTTGTCTATAGTGTACTACCACCTCATGAATAGATATAATTCATTTTTCATTCACTCTCACTAAAGGATATATATAAAGATATAATTATTTTATATGTATTATATTATATTAAATTTATAATTATTTAATGTAAAGAAATTTATTATTGTATTCTGTTTCCATTCAATGAATAAGGATAACAACATTCATGTTTATGTGTCGACTAACACCTCGACGAAGTGATACGATTCATTTTCCATTAACGCATGACATGGATTATATATATAAGAATATTTTATTATGTAATAGAATATTTATGAGATTATTTCAAATTTTTAAAGACAAAATTATGGTAACCTTAGTCCTATAATGATTGTTAAATAATTGAAACGATACTCTTGCATACATATAAAATATTATATCATTGATTGTAACATAGTTATTTTTTTGAAAACCATATTCAATGGTTGAATTTAGTGTAGAAGTTATTAAAAAAATTATTTCATGATTATTATTCTGTAGATGATGGAATAACGGATTTATTGACCATATTTGACATACCAAATCTATTTTTGATTTTATGAAATGAATATCATCAAAACATCCAACGTGTGTCAAATTAGTTAAATTATTAAATACTGTATGGTGAGATAAAAACTAAAAAGAATAATATAATTGAAAAATTTAAATAATTAACTTGATTTTATAATTCATGATGATTAAGAACAACCTTGCTGATTTGGACACAAGGAAAGGGGCTTGGTTTTAATATTATTATTTTAAAGTATCCGTTAAAAACAAATATCATCATGTCCATATTTAGGAAAATTATTTTATGGATTTTTTATGAAAATAAAATAATTATAATTGAAATGTTATTTCAATGTTTACGCTCTTTAAAAGGTTTTCTAAGGTTTCTTTTATTGAATTTTTCTTACTTTTATTATAAAACAAAGAAATAGTGTTATATTTTAATGTATATGGTGGGAACAATCATTCCTGTCGTCATAACCATTATTTGGTTTTTGTATTTCTTCACATGATTATATGTTTTCATAAAAGAAAAATAAGACTTCTCTATTTTCATGTTATATTCTAAAAGAGGAAATATTATAGTAATATCCATTTTAGTATAAAAATTATTTCTCTTTAACGGTAGTGGCCTGTTTTTATGCTGCTAAATATTATATATTTTTTTATGGATACTAAGATTTTTTATATTTATGGGTACTTCCATTATAAACCATGTCTAGGTGAGCCTGATATATCTGTCCAATGGATTATGAAAAGGGAAAGAGTTGACAGATTATGTTTCTTTTAATAGATTATGAGAATATATTGCATTGGTAATTATTTGTGTAACCTTGATAGTAATTTCAAATTTAACTGTGTTGGTTACTATAACTATACCAAGGATTATTTTTCTAGTTTTATGAAATAATGATGTGAAAATTATGCCTCATGTTATCTACATGTTTTATATATTCATTCTATAGGCTTTTTTTAAAATCCTTTTATTTTATATGGTAATGGAAACTATATTCTACTTTGTATTCCTGAAAAGTATAGCATTGTAAAATAATATTTTTATGAGTATTTCATGATTTAATGAAAAGATATTTATCTTTCCTTCTCCACTATGATTTTTTATAATACATTTTCTGATTATCATTGGGTAGAGAATCTAATTTAATGTGTATGAAACTGACTTTAACTAAATTATTTATTAGAAAAATATAAAATCTTATATTCTTTCATGGATTATTGGTTTAATTGTTTTTTTAATTCCCTTACTAAATTTTTTATTCATTTAATTGTTTAAATTATTTTTATAGGGCTTAATTATTGGTAAGGGAATCGGAGAAGACATATTGAATGTGATGAGGATCTGACATGAAAAATAAATCATGGTTTACTTGAAAAAAAATAATAACAAGTGAAAGTGTACTCTTTGTAATATATTGGATTATTATGTGACAGTTATTACCATGATCTCTATTACTCCAATCTTGTATGTTCTTCTCGAATGAAATAAAATTAAACATATAGTAAAGGTATTAGATTAAGTAATTATTATGGTCATTTACCTATGTAAATGAATTGAAAAAAATATCCAAATATTATTATAACATATTTTAATATTTTTTTATTTAATTATTATATTATTAATGTAATTGTTTTTTTTTCTGTAGTAGTATTTATTTTTCAGTGAATGGTGAAATGTAGTTTGTTTTTGTAAAAAATTTATTACAATCCCATAAATAAAGTAATTTAAAATTATCATTCTATTTTTGATTTATTATTAATGTGACACAAGATCAATTTTATTTCAATTGGGATCATCACATTACATGGTTTACATAAAAGTCAAATTTTATGCCTAAAAATGCATTTTGGGGAAATTAGATGTTCATAATAAAATTCATATTTATTTTTGATTTAATATATTCATCTTATATTATATATTTATGATGAAAGAATTACTTATATAGAATCCAGGGATTAAAATTAATTAAATATGTTACATTTTGGAAATATAAATAGTAAATGTTGAAAAGTTTATCAACTCTGTAAAGGGTAAATCATGTAATTAATGTTAAAATTAATGTAATAAATAATTAATAATTTAACCAACATATCAATTTATTTACATTAATGGTACAATTTTGACATTATCCATCCTAATTTTTAATATATGGATTATTTATTCTGCATACCATTGATAATAATTTTTATATTCTTTGATGTAGTTAAAATTCTAAAATGCCACTCCCATGAATTTAATATCTAAAAAAAATTCCATATGGAAAAATTCATTGGCTGTGTAATAAATGTTTATTTGAAAGTAGAATTAATTTTTTTATCATGTAAATATATTTTTTATTTTATTAATGAGTTAATTACCATAAAATCATTCAAAACATTGACTAAATGCTTGTGACAGTAGTAGGAAAATCATATTGATGAATATAAAAACTCTAGAAGTAATATCGTTTAGGTGAGTTATAGTTCCCAAAAGAATATTATATATAATAATATTTTTTTGAAATGTTTATATTCTAATTAAATATTTTTTCGAAGTCCTAAATGTCATTTTAAATTAATCGTATGGGAAATGGCATTTTTGATATTTTAGGAAAATAAAATAAAATTTATTTATTTACAAATCATAAAAAATATATCACTTTTAAAAGGGGTATCATAGATTTTATGAAATATATTCCCTTGTCCATTTATTATAAAATTATCAATTTATAAGTAAAATAAAAAACCTTTTAATATTGAAATTGTTTTCATCCTGTTAATGGCTAAAAATAGATAACCAAGGGTAATAAAATATAAAATTCATAAATTAATATATAAATGAGTATAATTATTATTGGGGGATAATATTTGGGCCACATATTAATTATCATATAATCTATGAAATTTATGTACAACTTTTTCGTGGTTGTGAAATTATTATATTTTAAAAAAATTAAATATTTAAAGAGTCTTTCTCCCCTTACATATAAAGTGAACTTCTTCTATTGTTTCATTACAAAACTTTTAGGCATCTAGCTCCACCAGAACAAACTATATTATACTCTAAAAATATCAATTCAACAATTTTAGGAGTAGGTATTCTTAAAATACCTTTTCAATCATCCATAAGAATGTATTTAAATGATGTCTTTTAAAGAAGAGGTAATCCTCTTTTCCAACTCTTTCAAGTGTGTTTCTTATTATTGTTCATATAAATCTAATTTAAATATAGAAAAATAACAAATCCACTAGAATAAATATACTCAGGTGTTATTATGATTATGATACATCCATTTTCCCCTATTTTTGTCATATAAAAAGTGAAAACGTCACTCATGTGTATATATAACTTACCATCGGCACATACTGGTGTAATATATTTTTCATAAAAACATTATTTTGAGGGTTATAAAGATAAAACTAATTAATATATATTATATTTATGAAATAATTATGTTTTTTAATTATAATATCACATCTTCCTTATAACCTGTTAATCCTTTTGGAAAACTATAACATCTTTGTGCATACATGTGGACCAATACCTCCACGAAGCGTTGTGATTCATTTTTCATTTCTATTTGTATGGATGGTAATATGAATATAATTAATGAATATATTATATATATATATATATATAATATTACCTATTATTTAATTTTTTATTTTTATTAACATTTCTTTCTATACGTCTAATAAAAAGTGAAATTAGTGTTCATGAATACGTAAAACATACCGTGTCCATAAATGATGTGATTAATATTTCATTCCCTATCATTTATATCTAGATATATACATATATATACTTAAAATATATGATATTTATATAATTATTAAAAATATAGAAATTATGGAACCATAATACATTTAAAATGACACAAACTACAGGCCAAGAATTATCATGAAAATGAAGCAATTAACACCAAAAAGAGTAATAGTAATAAATTTTTTTAAGAACCATATGAAAAGATGTGTTAAATAGATTATATATGATATTATAGAAATTTATATGGTTATTTTATGAAATTATGATAAAACTAAATTTGTTTTAGAGGATATTAAAATTAAAAACATTGTAAGTCAAACGTGAGGTAGTGATTTAGCCTTAATTTCAATCCCATTTAGATATATTTGGTTTATTCAGCCTATTTTATTTTAGGTTGGGTATATATTACCCATTTTATTTATCTAATTTGAATGTAAATTTTTTCATAATGATTACCATTTTAATTTATGTTTAAAATTTCATGGGGAATAATTTAAATTTTAATGACGAGGAAAAAATTTATTTATAATGTCATTTTTTATGATTTCACATATTTTCCATTGAAGAAACCATATAACATATCCTTCATAAATATCATAATTTTTTTTAATTATGTAGATATTTAAAGATTTAATCTATTTTATTCTATCTTTTCTCCTCATTGGAATTCGATTCATATTAATAAATATTTAAAATAAAATCCAATCTTATCTATCTTTTGGGAAAAATATATTTTTCATCAATGCCATATTTTTCAAAATTATTTTACAAAATTACATTCTATTTACTCAAATCATTTATCAAGGAAATTTTATTTTATCCTTTACATTTTATATGTTTCTAGAAGAATGTTTCAAATTTTTTTCAAATTTTTTATTATTTATTTTCTCAAAAAATTATTAAATTATATATTTCTTTGTAATATATAATGTGTTAATATATTATAAATCTCTAAACCACTAGGGTCCACCTGTCTGGATGTAAGAAAAACATCACACCCAAATCCTACATCTAATGGGTTGGGGTTGGAGTCTAGCTTCGTATAGTCATGTCACACACATGTGAAGCATTTTCACAGAGTAAATGTACACATTCATGATTCAAAATTCAGTAGTATACTATTGAATGGTAAAATATCATACTTTATATTTATGAATAACATATATCCCACTTTAGAGTACCAAAATACATTAAAAAATATAAAGGCCAAATACAAAATGAAAAAACTAAAAATGTTCCTGCCATACTAAAAATATATGAGAAGCTAACCAAATGAAACTCCTAGATAAATATGGGATCCATACAACATAACTATGCTCCAAATGAGATCTATATTCTTTTAGTATAGCATCTAATCCAATGAAAATATTTAGTTTTTATAAAACAAAACATTTGTGGGAAGATCCCATATAGGGGTGAGAATAAACATACCCAATAGGGAACCATAAAGTCAGTTATCACAAATCACCAAGAGAGTAGATAGCTCATCACCACGAAGGAATATCAATCAAGATACGAGCCATTAAATTATTGAAAATTTACTACCCTGATATTCCAATGATAGAATCATAATTTATTTGGTTAGGTCACGAAATAACATCTAACCTTTGATTTTACTAGTGGATGAGGATAAAACTCATTTAATATAACTCGCATCATGAGCCTTTCCATCCCAAATGGATCTCAACTGAGCATTCCCATTAATTGATTTATACAATCATAAAAATTCGTATGAGTGATCCCTCTCATCATGTCTAGCCTTGAAGAAGCACTAGGAAAGCAAAGACGTATCACCTTAGATATCATGCATTATAGGTTTACATCTCCTTATAAATAAAATCATATTGATACCCAAACAAGGGATCAAACCCTAAACCTAATTGTTAGTCAGTATTATAAATATATGTTGAATGATATTAATACAAAGATAGTCAATCAAATATTGGACCTCTTGGGTAATCCAAAACCTTCAAATAATAAAAATTTATGTAGGGGATCATACGGCCATGTACGATGGTCGTGAAAATTCCTATATCCCACTTAGGGAAGAAGAGAATAATCGAGGATGAAAATTTGATCCTCATGGATGGATTCTATAACTCTATCCAAGACTAAACCCATAATATTGATAACATCCTATTTATAGTACTTGATGCATCATTAAAAAATCATAGAGATGGAACAAGAGAACACACTTATACCAAATAGTCCATGTAAACTTGGCCAAGCTAATACCAAATTCAAGATGAAAATAAAAATAAATCTATCATGCCCTTCATGAAGTGAAAACCATTTTGAATGGTTTACATGACTTTTCTCTCTTATATTAGAAAAAAATGTGTCTCATATAGAAATGGTATTCATTTATAAATATTCATAGTGTGTCCCTCGGGGTACATGGTGTGTAGATGTTGGGTCGGTACTCAGAAATCCATATTCTCAATACATTGTATTCTGGATCGTGATAATAAACCTTGTGTTTGATCTTGTAATGTGGTTCTGCCTGGGTACTTGACTATATCTGTGTACTTTTAAATGTACAGGGTGCGTACCCCATGTCACATGGCATTTATTGGGCTAGACGACACTTGTTGTGTTTAAAATATCATATAATGTGTACCTTCTAGCACAGATAGTGTGTTGCCCATTCAACACGACATGTGGAGACACGTGGTTTCATATACATGTAATCCCAATACACACTATGACATCATCCAAGTGTTGTATAGTATGTTAATGGACACAACCTACATTTTTATTACATGACTTTTTGGGTTTGTACTCTCTAGACATACACATCTGGCCAGTTAAGGGTTACATTATGTGTCGACTCGCCAAATGGAATTTAATATTGGTGTCCACATGAAACCCCTATAAACATCACATCAGAGATTATACAAAGTTTGTTCCTTAATAAAAATTTCTTACTGTTTAGTTTTTTAATCTTGTTTTATTTTTCCATGGTTCCTCTCATTCATTTGATGTCAAAAGAACTACTATAATTATATCATTTTAATCATGGATATAGGATGACCATACCTTCCTCATCACTTGTTGTTGGAATTCAGGAGTCAAATATTCAAATGGAATGACCATTTTCACAAAACACAACCAACGTTGTACCAACTCATAGAACACGAGTCTCCTATAAGAACTTCAATATCCTCTGGTAATATACAATCTATGATCATACATTAACCAAAATACAAACCCCTATATTATGGTATGTTGTTCTTAATATAAATTTCACAATGATCATCCATGATGTATTTCTCTAAAAACCGACTAAACAGAATTTCGATGATGAAAGGTGGAGGGAAATAACGATACCCAACATGAAGAACAAACTATATAATTTTTTTTGGGTTGGCCACAAATAAAATCTATTATAATGATTAATAATGAACCAAAATAAAATAACGTAAATTCACAAAACCCGATAACGTAAACCCAAAAATTTAAGGCATTATTGGCCATTGAATCAATTAGATAGTGATATCGATTCGCATTCACAGTGGGATTATAAATGGAGAATAATATATTGAAAAATAAGTACCCTTCCTTGTTTTTGAGTTTATCATTAGTGATGTACGATTACAAATAACATTCTTTTAAGAGAAAAACTATAATAAACCATTATAATGGGGCCCGTTATGAAACACCCCATGCACACCTCCAATAGGCCAGGGGCTGGTTATTGGCATCGAGTAGGAATATCACTAAAATGATGGGAATTTACTATGTATGTGTATACACACTCACACACACTCATCTCCAAGAACACAAAATATTATAATGAAAAAATGGGCAACCAATTCATGCATACATCTATGTCCCATAACCAGAGTATGACAAGAAGTAAAAAATTAAAAAGTTCCCAATACAAGCCCATCATAATGTACTGTATGACATATGTCTAAACTACATGTAATGGTACTATGAATGCTATATTAATGATGAAGGAACACAACTCAGTCTGTCCATTCTCACTAAGCACCATTGGGTCCTGTTCTAACTAGGACATCATCAAAATGATGATCGTCAGTACAAGCAAGACCATTGTAGGGAAATCCCGCATTCGGGTGAATATAAAAATACTCAGTAGTATATTGTAGATCCAAAAATAATATAATTAATGGAATGAATTCATATCTACATTGGTATATGTCTAAAATAAATATATGAAAATATATAGATATACTAAATCCATGATAAATTTCAATTGTTAATCCACAACAACGGTATAATAGCCTAGGATTATGTCTCGAATATTCCTTGAAGCACTCACCTAAGAGAAAACAAATTTTATTCATAAAACATAATTTATTAATGTTGGATAGGTAAATCTCATTTTATATTTTCACTGGAAAGAATACAATGACAGATCTGAAGGGAATATGATAAATAGATTAGGATCACTATAATGTCTATGTGATGTACAAACAATCTAAATTAGGATTAACCCTTATATATAAAGGATTAAATATTGGGTAGTGTTTTTAATATCTATACCACGAACTCCACCTGTGTAAGGATGTGGAATAGAGGATCTCACTTCATGCCTCTTGGAAGGATTTCAATGACTCAATACATGATATCCCTCTGAAGGGATTGTAGTCCTACAAGTAGGATACAATCCACACCCCCTTATAAGAATGGATTTGGGGAATGTAAAGAATTTAAACCTTCCAAAAAAACCAGTTAAAATATATCTAATCAATATATATAAAATAATACATGAAGTGTACAAGTGGTACATGTCATGTCCCTTCACCCCAGGTTTTTCACTTGTAAAAAGTAAAGTGGCATTCAATTATGTCTGTATACTATTACCTGTCATGTAGAATTATAATGTATTCTACTCTTGTATCAGTAGATGGATCAATTCCATATACATATATTCATGTACCAGTACACGACTTGGAACATTTATCTCTTCCACGTTATGTCATGTGGGGAAGTACACGTAGTGTAGACACCCCATTTAATACATCCCCTGTTCGTGTACATCCAATTATACATGCCACATTTCATGGTACGAGACACATGTCATGTTATAAGGTCACATTCTATTCTATCCTTAACATTCTCTAAAAAAATAAATCTTCTAAATGGGTCTCCACATGGAATAGATTTAGAATATATATCGTTCTCTATTCGAATTCCAAAAATCATTGGTGCATGCTCCAATAATCTTCTCCTTCGTTATGGACTCCATTCTAGCTACAAAATTCTTGAAAATACAATGGTAGCCTCTCCCAAGACATTCCACAACCAAAATATTACATTGGGGTCGTTTATCCATTCATAAAACAACATTTTCAACATTCTTTGTTATGCACTGAAGAATGCTAAATAGTAACCAACCATAATTCAATCCATTGTCACAACCTTTATCAAGTTTCACTAATTCTAGATCATCGATTTCATATCATTTCACCATAAATCATATTTTAAATGATTGATCATTCATGTAATCATTGAACCATGTGGAAAAAGAAGAATCACGAAGAACATTGAAACAGGGGTGAAAAGAAAAAATCTGAACAAGATAAATAAACCTTGATCAATAGCTGTGTGGATCTCAATTCATTTCAATTAGATTAATAAATGGATAATCAATATCCATGATGAAATCTCATGATAAAACCTGCAAATAAAATCATCCTTCATAGAAATCAATATGTAGGCTAATATGATTGTTGATTGGTTCACATTCATCATAAGAATAAATCACGAGGAATAAATTAATTAAAACAGATCCCCTAACTTGATTTGGTCCAATAACTAACAATGATTGATATTTCATCATCATCATCAAAAAGATTCATCTAATCCTCTATCGGTCAATCCTAGATTCACAACTCCATTATTCCACTCCCTGGAAATCACCCTAAATTTTCTCCCCAATGACACTCTAGAGGTTCTTGGGTTATGAGGAAAACCCAGCTATTTTTGCAAAACATTATATTTAAAGACCTTTAATCGCTATGTCTAAACATTTAGAATTAAATTATTCATTTCAATTATTTTATTAACTTTTACACCAGTACTTAATTTTAAAAAATGGTCCTTGCAAAGTAATGTTAAGTGTATCCTAGGGTAAACTGTCCATTATGAACTCAATGGTGTACTCAAATTCCTTATTTGGGCACCTATTTAGATGATAGTCCACTTTTTCAGGAAATCTGTGCCCATGATCTATTTAATATATTTTATATATTTCAATCTATTATTCCAGACACACTATACATCAAATTAAAATCTATCTCTATGAATATACTCTAAAATAGTGCATATATTATTTAAAAATAATTCAAATTAAATTAGAGTTATTAAATTCTCCCCATATTGGGGTTTTACATCCCAAAAATCTAGAAACTGGGCTATCTAAAATGATGAATTTTTTGAGCATGAACCCAAGTGTCTCACTCCCATGTTCTCTCTTGCATATTTCTATGCTACCACTAGACCTAAAACGAAAGGAATTGATCACCCATGAAATATCATCTACTACCGATCCATGATATCCACTTCATAAATAGCAATGTTCTCTCCATCGATGATGTACAGCTCGCCCAAGTAGATAATGAGTGATGTGTCTTGCACATAAATTTTCATTGGTGATATATGAAAGTTGTTTTGTAATTGGACTAACTATGTTGGTAGGGATACGCGATATGCCACCTTTCAATCTCTATATAATATCTATAAATTGATGATGCACCTAATCGATATCTAGATCCCCTAACCAAATATAGGTTATGCATGTCGATGTGATACCCCTAGGAACATATGTTCTACTTATTAAAAATCCAATGGCCTTAGTCACCTATTAGTGTATATATTATGAATGATTTGTATAGTCTTCATTAATTACTAAACGGTCTTCACCATCTCTTCGGTAGCTTGCACAAGATCTGGGCCAATGACTGGTGACTCTCTTGGGTCAGTATAACAAAGCGGTAATCTATATGGTCACCTCTACAAATCCTCGAATGGTTCCATAATTATGGTTGAATGGTTTCTACTATTTTATGAAATCCCTAATAGAGGTAAGTGATCCTTCCAACTGTGGAAAAATTCCAAAGGAGAAATCTTGTAGAATGTCATAAAATTCTTGAGTTTCCCCAAGTTCTGGCCATCAATTTGTTGGTGAAATTCTATTCTCAATTGTAAATGGGTTTCCAATTCCTCAGGTAATCCCTTCCAAAACATGGATGAAAAGCGAGTGTCATGATCAGAAAAAATCGTCAATGGAAATCCATGGAGTTGTAATACCTCGTAAATATAGAGGAATCTCATTCTCTCTAATGGGCTCTACTCTCAAATTTCTAGGATGTGGGTTGTCTTTGTGAGTTGTTCTACGATCACCTACATGACATCATGTCCCCTATATGTACATCGTAAACCCATCATTTTTCCTATAGATATCCCATCCCGCATTCATTTTGTCACCATAAGGTTTTTAGCTAATATTTTAGTACCATGGTTCACATCCATCAAATGTAGACATGTAAGGCACCGACAGACAAAATCTACAACTCAAATTGACATCCATGGAATCCAAAACCAATGCTCGAGGTCTAGGTACATAATTTCCACATCTGAATGTTCCACCAAGGGCGAAGCTGAAAACATTCTCACACCCACCCCTCTTGAATTTTCACTTATAACATATTGTGTCCTCTAAAAATAATGAAATAATCCCATCATTTAGAATATCTATTTGAGGCATGCCATATGGGTGTCTACAAACATAATGTCTCATTGCGGGTATCCCCAAGTTTTGCCTCTATGAATCAATATAAGATTGGAGGGGAGAAAAAATTAGACTGGATGTAGCTTGCTCCATCCCCATACACAATGGATAAAAACAATGAGTCCTACTACTCAGAGGCCTCAGTTAGAAACATTGAACTGGATCTCATACTGAGAGAATCTAATTCCATGTTACACTCACCATGAGTATAGATAAATTTGAAGTTATTATTCTAGGAAAACATTGGCCATCGTCTCTATCTCATGTTATGATCTTTCCTGTAGAAGATATATTCGAGAGTTCTGTGTGAAAAATAAATGATAAACAACCCACCAATCAGGTAGTGTCTCTACATTCTAAAATTGAAAACTACCACTGCTAACTCAATATCATGTGTCACATTATTCTTTTTCATGTGGTCTCAACTGTCGTGAACCATATGCAATCACTTCTTAGTTCTACATTTGAGCACAACCAAGCCCGATTCCTAGTCAATTGATGAATTCTTCTTACTAGACACCCTCCATAAGTAATAGAATATATGGAGATATCATCAAATTACACCTCACCGACTGAATTACCAACTATAACTTCTATATCCACATGAATGGATTCCCATTATGATTCGATACAGTCATTGGTGATGATACACTAGAGATATTAGGTATGAATATCTAGTAATAGACAACCAACGCAAAGAATCATCACACCTCCATCATATTCTTAGGTTCCATGCATGATGTCACATTTTGGACCTTGGGTTGGTCCATATTCACTATATATTCCGATTGAACGAGTCTCCAGAAGTGGACTCCCTAAATCTAGAACTTGATCTTTGTGAGATTTCCAGATAGATTATTATATTGTAGTATCACTTGAACTATCCTAAAGAGTATCATTTCCACCTGCTTGGATGTTGAGTACACAAGGTTATCATAGATACAGACAACCACCAATCAGTCTAAGAAATTATGGAATCTCCAATTCAAGATTCACATGAACACTTATGGGGAATTCTTCATTTCAAAAGGAATTTCCATATACTCATAGCAACTACAGCATTGTCAAAATTCAATCATCGATAAATCCTTGTCATGTACTCATAGTTTTTGATGGCCTAATATAAAACCAATATTAGAGAACCATTTTCCCCAATCAATTGTTAAAATAGGTCATTGATCCATGTTCTTCATGGTCACCTGGATCATAAATTGTAATCCACACACAACCTCATCCTCTCGTCTGCCTTCATAGTAATCAAAACTGTGTCTTCCCAGGGTGATACACCTGCTATCATGAATCACTTCCTCAAAAAGTCCTCCAATAATACCATATTCCCAAGAATATGTTCAGGTGATGATATTATTACCTTCTTGGTGTGTATATCAATGCATAGCACTATTTCTCGGTGGAGAGGTAAACCAGGAACATCTTCGATGAATACATCCTGATACCTTTTGAATACAGCAGGAAACAAGAAACTCATAAAATCCACTCCACCAAGGATTAGGCTTTACATATGATGATTGTAAAGGTCCAACCTCATATTCATTAGTGTATTATGTGCTTCCATGATTACATTTTCACCAACAAATGGTAACCTAGTTCTATCAATTTAGACACAACACACCATTCTCCTAAACTAGTCATTCAAGCATAAACTATTGGTAATCAGTCGATACCATGAATTACCATGTAGGGCCTCAACATTGATTCCAAAATATCAAAACCTAAACTTTAACCATGAATAGTAATGTAACATAGCTAGTACAGGTGTGTGATTGTTGATTCATCTAAACTAAAATTATCCAAACATAATTATCGAGTCAATGGTTCAACTAGAATGACTATATCTCGAGCAAAAAATGTGGTGATAGAGGAATTACTAGAACATATGTCTATTAGTAGTGTAGCTATAGTTTAATAGACACATATCAAACCACGAATCATTCCAGGATCCCTTCCTTCATAAGAATAGATCACCGATATTTTCCCCTCGCATGTCCACCATCTTCATAAGCCTGGAACGGTCCACCTGGGGGTGGTGGTGGAAACAAATCAATATATTTACCACCTCCTACTAATTTCTAATCTTATATATCATATCCTTCATCTTATATTCCATCCATATCATGTTTCTTTTTCATACTTAGTCTCCCTTATATTAATTTTATATTAACTATAGGGTGGGTTAGAAAATATCAGGAAAGATATCCCCCACCACCACATGAATATCACCATCTATCTCTAGCCTGATTGAACCCAACTTGTGAGCCCTGAACTAGAGATCTTGAAAGTTTGGACCTCCTTATGAAAAATATACCACATCCAGGTCTTTGAGAATGGAATAGGATCATGAATTCCAAGGACTATGAACCTACTGATGAACTACTAACAACAACTGACTATATCTTCTCAACCAAAAACCCCTCAACCACCAAATAATTCTTTATCACCCCAGTAGAGTTAGGAATACATAGAGGAATAACACTAGATATGATGTCTCTAAATAGACCACACTAAATTTTATAAGCCCTAAAGAACTAATCTCAGACCATATCAAGAAAGTACCTGTAATGGGTGGTAAACCCTGATGAATGCCCAACTACTGTCAGGTTTCCCTGCTAGAGCTGTCAAATATCCTCGATATGAATAGACCCATTCATAGCTACAGATAACTACTCTATGATGTGTATCTTAAAATAAATCCACAAAATAGTCTCCTTGTAATAATATTGGTTAAATAAACCCCATAATCACACAACTAAACCAAAAATGAAGGGATATTTCATATACCACAATCCGATTTTCATGTTTCCTAAGTAGAAGGAAAACCTGTGTCGCCGCCTCGTGCTTGTCCTTAGACACCAGTGTTTTGCAACCTACATTGATCCTAATGGGTCTCTTCCACTAAAACTCATGTAGTTTTCTTACCCTGTTCACCTCATCTTTCAGTACCATGGGAACCACATTCTTCTATACATGTGGTATGGTTGGTGCACCATAAAGAAGTAAGATCTGAGGAACTGTTCTATGTATCAAAGACTATTCATTGTATGGATCATACTCAAGATTTTAATGAAAAATACTAGATGGTATACATCATAGAGGAATCCTAAATTAAAACATATACTTTGATTAATGAGTATATCTCAAGAGCTAACTCATTAATGTCATGGAAAACTAAACCTATTAATATATGATACATTTACCAATGTTTTCCTTATGACTAGGGTTATCATGTACCGAGTCAAAAACATTTTTCTTATAGTCTTGGTGTATGGATATGATAATCGTCACACCAACAGTACAGTCCTCGGCCTAAAACATAATCTCAAAACACTTAAAATTGTTTCCCAAAAAAATCTCATAGTCCCCCACACATAATGTCGAACCGACCACCTATGATATAACCCTATCATGACCCATCCCAATGGGGACCTTGTTGTGACTCCCCAAGAGATCCTCCAATATTCCAGAGGTTGGTGACTAGAACCATGTAGAAATATCATTTACATTAGTGGAATATCCTAAGTACCTAGACACACACACACACACAAATCTTCATTCCGTAAAAACATATGGAATAAAAAAATTACTAAACATATAATGCATGCATACTTCTATATCCCCCAAACAGAGTATGACAGGATGTAAAGAATGTAATGATAGACAAATTAAATCCTTCTATATAGAATTTTTCAACTCTAGTCCAACCTAAATTTAAAGGTTATTAGACTTCTGTCTGAAAGCATCAGGAACACACATGACTATATCCATTCTTACTATGAACCTTCAGGTCATGGTCTACCTGGTACTTCTTCAAGAGGTCAATCATCTACAGAAGACATGACAGTGGATGGAAAACCCCATACATTGTTGAGTATAACAATACTAAGTGAGACACCCCGAAATCTAATGGAATAAATCAATGGGAATAAAATACACTCTATAAATAAATTTTTCTACAATAAATATAACAATATTTTCCCGATAAAATAAATCCAATACATAACGTATATGGGTAAGCCACATCAATTTTTTAATAAACATGGATTCCAGCTTAAAGATTCCACGAAACAATCATCTAGGAGAACACTCTCTTGAGTCTGATAAAACTGATGATGTCCATCTAATAGGTACTACTCATCATATCTCTTCATGAGAAAGAATATTACGATTAAAATCTATAAGAATGTGATATAAAAATAGGATCACTACGAAGGCTAGAGGGTGATACCAACAAACTCAATTTAGAGTAACCCTGCAAAATAGAGGCCCCGACCCTTGAGTATTATTTTTCATGTCAATACCAATAACACCATCTAGGGAATGAAGATGAATATAGGATCTCACACTAGGCCTCTCAGAGGGTTTCTAATAACTCTTTCTAAGGGATATCGTTGAAAGGATCGTTTTTCTCGGAGTATGAAAAAATCAATACCAACGTTCATAGATATGATAAGGGGAAGAAACCCTAACATAACATAACCATGATATAGAGAACCACAGTTATATTCCATTTATAAACATGTACACAATGTGTTGATGTTTTGCATTCAATGTCCCGTCGAACCTGGGTTCTGCCCATGTAAAGCGGTTCCCGTTATTCAACAATGTATGCTTAATAGTACACTGCATATATGCCACCCATGTAGTCAACCCATGCATCAGTACATGGATTCAGAATGTTTACATATGTTTGTGTAATAGTACACATATTCGATATAGTACTTATTCGAAAACATTTCTTGTGGAGGAGTACACATCATGTATACAACCCATATTTTCTATCCTATGTATTTGTGCATCATAGGACCTGATCTGAGTTACCCAGGATAGACCACACAATATTTTAAAGGGTCACACTCTATGTGATCCTTAAAATTCAATCGAGAATCCTAATTTCTTCAAGGGTCCCTACATAGAGTGTAGATCTGGATTACACACCATGTTCTATGGTATTTTCCAAAATCCAAGGTTTGTGATCTAGTTTCCTAATCCATTACTCCATCCACCATTCTGGACATGACTTGTTAAGAAATTCAAGGGGGCCTTTTTGAAGAATTTCCACCAATAATACACAACATCCTTGTCCTTGATTCACTCAGAAAACAATATCTTCACCATTCTAAGTTATATACAGATGAACGAAAAATAGTCAACAATTACAATTCAATCCACTACTGAATGCACCGTTGAACCATTGTTGTGACGTACTAATGTCAGATAAATTAGCTTGGATAATTTTTCCATGAATCAGATTCACAATGATACATTGGTAAAAAAAATGTCGAACCACATGGAAAATCAAATAACATCATGAAGAATGGTGAATCTAGGATGGAATTCAAAAATCTAAACAACAAGAATGAACCTCGATCTATATATATATTGATCTTGTTTTTCTACAATTAGAATGAAAAAAATATGCAACATACATTAATAAATCACCCTATAATCCCAGAAAATATACACATCCTGAAGAATTATCAATTCATGTGCCAATCTATTTGTTGATTGGTGTTCATTCATCATAGGTATCTAGAACAAGGTATTAAAAAATTAAAACACACTGAATTCCTCAGATAAAATATATTTCTTATGAATAACAATCCATCATTGCCATCATTGAAATTATCTATCAAATTTTAGGTGCACTAATCCATGATTCACAACTCCATCGATATTCACCCGAGAGAACTATCTGTTGGTTCTCTCCAACGACACTCTATAGTTTACTTCACTATGTGTTTATCATTGGGATTTCATCAATACATTCTATTTAAATACTTTCATTTGATCTGTCAAAACAATTGTAACTATATAATATATTCAAATTATATTATTAAATTTTTTGTCCATAATGATATTTCCATAAATGACCAATTCCTAATTATTTTAAGTCACACCTAGTGTAAAACACATTTATGAACTCAACAATCCCCTTATATTCTAGATGCAGGAACCCTTAATGATGATATTATACTTTTTTAGGAAAAATATCCCGATGTGATGTTTAATATTTTTAATATATTTCATTCATTTTTTCAAGATAACCGAGCCATGGAGGAAAACTTCATCTCATCACCTAATCTCAAACTTAATCGATATAACATATAAAAATAATACATGTAAAATTCAGGTTATTAAATTAAAAAAAACATTAATGAGGATGATCCTCATGGTACTCTAATCATCAACCCATTATCATATGTCTATCCTTTAGTGCACTAACTAATGAAGCTCTCATCCCTGTTCATTATCAAAATCATTAGGTTAATGTGGCTAACCCTTTGAATTTACAATACATGTGATTAAATAAGAAAAAAAATCAAGGTGATTAAAGAATTATATTTTATTATATATTTATTAATCTACCTATGATTTCAGTTAATACAGACACCCGATCTGCACAAGGGTTATGTGATACATAGGGTAAAAACATTATTTTAAATTTAATGTTTATAACAAAATTCTTATTTGAGATTTTTTTGGGAGTTATTTCCTCATTTAAAACAAAAATTAAAATTCATGTTATAATATTTATTGTATATTTAATATCACTGCATCGAGGTTTTCTCATCCAAGATCCCCAATATAATACCACACAAGGCATAAAAAATATTCCTTATAGCATTATAATCTTTTGAAAAAAAAATTCCATAAATTCTCCCTACCATCAAGGATTGTCATCCCAACCAGAAAAAACATACTCACATGTGAGGACACCAAGTTATCAACTAGTTTTTAAACTCCCATGACCTCTCTAGAGGGCTCTCATGTAGTTAATAAAAATACACCTAATGAAAATGATTTACTATGAAGGGACATCTCCTATTGGTTCTCATATGCCTCTAAAATCCATGAACATATCAAAATGGTAACTGCACATTCAATGTCAAACTAACTCAATTCAAAATCAAATAATGATTCATGTACATTTCTCCTCAGATTTAAGATCTATAACACATCATACAACCAATCTAACTGTGATCGTAGATTTAAGTAATTCGCTACCTTTTAAAACAAAGACATGCACTAAAAAAGGTAATATGAAACTCAATAATATCATTCCATCACATATTCATATTTTCAATCCAAAAAAATTATGATATCTCATAAAAAATGATATCCTCATCTAAATCCAAAGTCCCCCCTCATCGATACAAAAGTGCTCTAGACATTTTTAGGAAGTCCTCCTCTACACCTGAAAGAACAACACCATTCACAATAATTATTTGTACTAACTATATGATAAATGTAATTATCTCACTCTAGCATTAACAAGTACATAATTGACTTACATGGTCTCCTGTGCAATGAATAATAAGGTTCTACACTGATGATCATGTTGAAATGGATTTCATTCATTAACTCCACTATTTGTAGATGACCCTCTGTACTATATCTTGAAACTACAATGCACACATGAATCATTTTTTGTAGAACCAAAATTGTCCCATTTTCCCAACTATATACCTGGGGTATAAAACATAATTGATTTAATTAAGTGAAAATGCACTTTCTCTTTCCATCATTTAAATCCTGAACTCTTTATTATGCTCTTCTAGTCTTTACCAACTGATATATGATACACAAATAGTATAAATCAAAAACATGATATAAAATCCTTAGGTTACCAATAAATTCCAAGGGTTCCTAGAAAATCATTTCCTCTTCTAGATGTACTAATAAGGGAATGGTTGAAACCTCCACTCATAGTATGACTACAATAAATAAACACCTTTGAATAGGAATGGAATGTTCACCCACTTTAGAATACCTATCAGGAACATGTCCACTGGATATCTAGTCTTGCTATATCTGATAGCCATTATCTATATGTTGAGCCTCCCAAACACACACTAGAAGCAGAGGGGTAACAACCATCGATAAGAGGAATGAAACAACATCATCATCTGTAATGGTAAATTTCAGGGATATACCCCCCTCCTTCACCTCAGGAAGAAATAGTGAAAAATAACTTCATTGTGAGCATCTTCTACCAATTCAACACACTAGGGTGGCTCCCAAGATAGAACTACCTCAATATTTTATGTTTCCACATTCACTCAGATATATGAGAAGAGTTTCCTCATATGTGGAAATACTAAATGTACAACCCACTCTTTGAGGGATTCCTATAGAAACATTAATTACATAGAATTTCTTGAACCATCCTCATGTTTATAATGTGTTCCAATTATAATGCCAGTATATTATGTCTTCATGAAGTATTACTATGATGAACCAATTGAGGGAGGATTTAATAATCTTGTTCATTACTTCCAAAAACACTATATAGGTGTTGAAAATTATTAAATGTATCACCAAGAATTCAGGTAAACCAAAACAGCTTCATAAATATTCTGACGATATATCCCCATCTCGAACAGGGAGCCGGTGATAACCCAAACGATGGTCAAACTCCAAGAACCACATCACACCTAACCACTAGAAGAAGAATACATAATGTCTAAAGAGTGAATATATTTTCCTGATCCACATGATTCAAGTGACATTAATCTCAGTCTAAACACAAGACAAAATCATTTTTGTAGCACAAGATCCTCTGCCTAGTTGGTGAGGTATTCTTATGTGCATCCACAAGACCTAGGTCAAAATCAGGTAGATGAATATTTCTCGGGGTACTATAGTGGTACTGTATCATTACTGTAGCATTAATATAGCATTACTATACACTGTATGTGTACTGTAGTAGAACTATACAATGTATATGTATTGTAGCAGTACTATTCACATTGCGGGTACTGTAGCTGGTACAGTTTGGTATTGTAGCTGCGGGAACTATTCACCTTGGGCCACCAGTTTGGGCATGGAGTTCTTAAGGCTTTCGGGCTACCCAGGCCTTCGAGTTAGTAGGGAATTTGGGCCAACTCAAGGCCTTCAGGCCACATGTAGTTTCCCTAGATACACTACAAAAAAGAACATCCCTAGAAGAGGTTTCAGAGCAGGTGCACTCACTCGAGCAGAGCCAAATGGATTTGTTAGAATGAGAGGGTATGCCTATTCAATCAAAACTTGCCTATGATTGCATGGGAAGAATATCCAGAAGAACATGCTATGGTGGAGATATACTATCTTGATGCAGTCACAGGGGAGGGGTACTTCCATATAGATAGTTTGGTTGATTTACCTAAGACCTTCGGGGCATGTAATCTCTTAATCCTATGTTCCATGTAATATTTGATCCTACGGGCCATTTAAGGGTTCCCTCTCATCCCTTGAAAGGGGGGTTATCAAAAATCAATAAAAATTAAGGCCTTCAGGCCATTCAAACATCATTTTTTGTAGGGTAAAATCATTGACTTTTTAGAGGAACACACTTGGTAAAACAAATCCCCTTCCCTACATATTATCCAACTGTACCTCCATCTCTCACAACAAATTGTGGTCATATAATATGTTACACACATATTGGACCATACCTGGTTGCAATTATATATAGAATGAAACATTCATGGTGGAGATAAACATGGAACATCCTCAAAGAATTTGTATCCATACTCCTCTAACACTAAAAGCAACAAAAAACTCCCAACATATACTTTTAAAAGGTTCTTACTAGATAACTGATTATAATTTAGTCACACCCTATAAAACATGATCTAGTCATACACTAATAAGGATTCATTATCTCATAATATTGCAAATTCATTCACACTCACATGCGTAGAGTATGTGTAATGGCTCGGACCTCTCCGACCCATTCCTTTGTCAAAAGAAGGTCAAGAAGTGTTCTTGAGGGTAAAATTGATTTTCCCACACTTTCCAGAATTTTGAAACTACCAGATGTGTAGTTTGAGTACTTTCCATGTACCCCCTTTCTAGGTTTACCTAGTGTTTAAGGTCGTGTCCTTTCTGTGTGGAATAATGGGTGCACACCGTGTGTCCAGTTCTACACGGTGTGTAGTCCTTCCCCGCATACGCGTTACTAGTGAGCGGTCGTGTGCCATGTAAGAGCCATGTCCTTGCAGTGTGCAATAAATGGGTAAATTTCGTGTGTCCAAACTACACGCCGTGTAGTCCCTCCCCGCGTATGCGTTACCCTCAAACCGTGTGTTGACCAGTCAACGGCCGTTGAGCCGTGTTGGAAGCCGCGTGGAGACCGTGTGAAATAACCAAGTACGAGCCATGTACCATTAAGTACACATCATGAACTTTTGATTTTCTCACCTATAAAAGGTGGGGGGGTCCCCTCCTCCATTCAACTCACCCCTCTCCTCCCATTTCCTCTGAGCAGAGTTCTCCCAATAGACTCGAAGGCTCTTTCTTCCATAACTTCTTCGTCCGAGCTCCGACGTACGATCCGTCAGCGGCCACGGGATCATAACGACGAGGAAAAACCTCCGAGCATGGATCAGGTGTCTTTCCTTCAGCCTTTCCTTTTCAACTACAACCTAAGGAGGTTTTTCCAGGACCTGACAGAAGTGACGGACGCCGACAGACGTCTTCTAAGGTTGATCCGGGGGAGTGTTGTGATCGTAACCTGTTGAAGTAGGGATCTTACCTTCGTCTCTCTAGTTTGTGCATCATGCAGGGTGGGTGTTCTCTTATTTATGTGAAACAATTTTGAACAGGTTTAATAAAGATAATAACTGGCTTATATAACGGGGTAAGGAAGTTGTGATTGCTGTTATCATTATATCCTGTAATATTATGTTGTGAATTGAATAGGCTTATGCCTACTGAAAATCACGGTCGTTGGGTACCTTTTCATGAACAATGAAATGTTTCCCTATCTTTCTAGACTGTTTTTTGGATGGAACATTGTGGAATGAGGAAATTGGTTACTCACGTAAAGTTGGCTATTTAAAATCTAGAACCCTTGTGTGATAACCCCGGATAAACAAAACGAAATAATGAACATGTGGGTGTTGTCTTCGATACGTGGCATGTGATGGGGGTGTTTTGTGGGTTTTTTTGGATTGGGTGAGTAGTGGGGCTGCGGTTGGCATGGTTGTGGGTTGGTGTGAATGTTATGTTGGTGATGGCCAATGTGGATGCGATAAATGGTATTAAAGGGATATTGATGGATGGTGCGGTTGTGGTTATGGCGGTTGGCAACTGGGCTGTTGGGATGGGTTGGAATGTGAACGGATTATGGGTTGTGATTAATAATAAAAGTGGAAGAGTTAATGAATGGTGGGGTGTGGTAATGAAACAGAGTAAATAATCAATGGGGCTGTATGGTTAATAAGAAGGACTTGGTTGTGTTGCTTTTTTTTCCTAACTTGATTTTTTGATGGCAGGGATTTGTTTTACGAACGATCGATGTGGTTGGTTGTGGATAGTTTCCCAGTAGTTAAGGAACTAAATAAACTAATTCTGATGAAACGTGAAAACCTAAATGGGGTTGGGGTTGTTTGTTTTATGCATGCTCCATAGTAGCAGTGCCGAGGCACGTGCTCAGTTTCACTATTTAGAAGCCATAGGTTGGGGTGTGTGGTTGGTATATATATATATATATATATATCTGTATCTTTTGTGTTTTATCACTCCCCACCCATGTTGAGCACTTAGTGACGCACACTCCCATTTCATGGGAGAGGGTGTTTTCCCTTAGTTACTAGCTCCTTCCTGCTCCTTTACCCCTAGGCTGTGATGGCTTGAGGTGACCTTACACCTAAGACTCTTCGGGTAGGTTTCGATTGGGGTGGTTTTAGCCCAAGACTCTTTGGGCAGGTTCTTCTGTTTCCCAAGAATCTTCGGGATAAGGCCCAGGTGTGTGTGGGCGGGATACGTGGTTGTGAGGCCCAGGTGTGTGCGGGCGGGATTCGTGGTTGTGAGGCCTAGGTGTTTGCGGGCGGGATACGTGTTTGTAAGGCCCATGTGTGTGCGGGCGGGATACGTGGTTGTGAGGCCCAGGTGTGTGCAGGTGGGATGTGTGGGTTGTGAGGCCCAGGTGTGTGCGGGCGGGGAGAGTGTGGCAGCATCAGGACGTTCATCGTTAGGAAGAGCAGCTAACTATAGGGAAATGGTGCAGGGTACCCAATACTCTCGTTTCTTATATACTACTACCTGTTGTGATTGTGTTTTGGTGAGTGTGGCTGGTGAGGTTGGGTGGATAGAATTCCTTTCTAGGTTTCTTCTGTTATTCTCACGGGACATTAGGATGCCTCCCCACTTGTGCACGAGAGCTTTAGGTTTCCCTACTGAGTATACTTGTATGCTCACCCTACGTTTACTTTCAGGTTTTCAGGAGGACTACCATGGTCGTGCGGGACCCTACTAGTCAGACAGTTGGAGTTGTTGCTATTACTATACTTTTTCTTTTGGTATTGTTCTTTTAGCTTTCTTGTACTTGTACCTTGTTATAAAATTGTTTAAACATGCACGTGGGCTTGGTTTGGGTTTATTTCTATACACTTGTTCTTTTCCTTTTTTGTTGGTTGACTTGTCCTATTTCCCAATATTAAACTAATAATATGGTAATTCCTCCCATATTTGTGAAAACTCATACCCTTGGTGCTAGTCGCCACCCTGGGGCCTACTGGAGGCGGGACTCGAGTTTCATTATCTCCCTTTCACCATTTCCAGCTCAGGAGGGGCATCTTTGGTGGGAGGGGGTCGTGACATAATGGTATCAGAGTGATGTTGAGAGATACGATGGAGTCTGGAGTTAGGCACTATATGTTTTGAATACGATAGTAGGGAGAAAATTTTAGTTAATCATGGTGTGTGACATAGGCTAGGGAAGGCCGGATAGGACACAGGATTTTAGCCCCCCCCCCCCCCCCGTGATCCGATGCAAGGAATCTGAGCCTACCGAACGACCAAGTGAGACTACATTGATTGCAGGGTAGAGACCCTAGGAAAGGTACATGAATTATCATGATTGTGTTTTACTTGATTTGGGTGTTCTGGGAAAGAAATTTAAATAAAATGATAAAATAAAACCATTATTTTTCCTTACTACTTGGGCTTAGGCGATCCATGTTTACAGTTCAACTATGGCACCTGGAAGTCGTCCCCGGGTGGGTGAGACAGTCGAGGCCTAGCAGATTAAGGTGGTCGATCAGTTGAGGATTGACCGAGAGTAGGAAGATAACCAGTGGCAGAAGACTCTCCGGTCTTTCCAGTGGAAGACCCTCAAGAAGTACGAGGGTAGTACTTCAGATACGGAGACATAGGGATGGCTTGAGGAGCTAGGGAGCACTTTTACCATGATCTGTGCTCCGAGGGAGTACTAGGTTCCCCTAGCCATTAGTCAGCTGAGAGGTGTGGTGTGAAACTGGTGGACACTCTACCTCGGAGAGAGGATAGAGGCAGATGTTCCATGGGATGACTTTGAGATGGAATTTCGATAGGAATTCCTTTCTTCCATGATCAAGGCAGAGAAGCGGAAAGAGTTACTCTCCCTTCAGCAGGGCAGTATGTCAGTACGAGAGCTGGGGATCAAGTTCAAGGATCTCCTGCACTTTTCTTTGGATCTCTTTTCGGATGAGGAGTCTCGAGAGGGACGTTTGGAGGAGGCGCTTCGTCCTTCGCTCCAGTATGCTGTCACCCCCATGACCCTTCTAACGTACTTGGCAGTACATGAGAAGGAAGAGGATGTAGAGAGGACACACTCACTGGGAGGTGTATCCCAAGAGGGGATCCATCCAGGCTTGTTGAAGGGGAAGGCAGTCAGCAGCAGGTCTCCTGCGACGGGACCTTCCAGGTTTAGGCCAGTGGGGAGCATGCCCCAACAGTTCCAGTTCATATCATCGGATCTTCGTCCCTTTTTCACGAGTCCATGACCGAGGTGTTTTTCTTGTGGATGTTTTGGGAACGTTCAGAGTCGGTGCCCAACCCAAGCTCAGTATGGTGGAGGTGGGCAGGTTCAGCGCCCACCTCAGCTGCACCAGTTGCCGGTGATGCCCTTCCAGCAGTAGTAGGACCATGCTCCTCCGAGGGAAGACTTTTTGGGAGGAGGTCGACCTCAAGGTGCCCGTCAGGGACCTCGACCAGGTAATGGTCAGGGAGGTGGACTATATCAGAGAGGCAGAGGAGATGGGCGTGGAAAGTTGCACGCAGCAGAGTTGACAGCTCCGGCAGGACCAGAGGTGGTGCGAGGTAAGATTTGTTTTTTCAGTACTCTTGTTTCTGCTTTGTTCGATTCAGGAGCTTCACACTCCTTTGTTGCACCTGGTCTAGCCCATGATTTGGGACTAGCTGTAGAGAGACTTTCCATACCATTGGTACTGTGTACACCAGTTGGAGGCCAGACTAGAATATCCTGTGTTTGTCGGGGATGTGGGCTGATGTTGGGACCACATCGATCTAGTGGGGACCTTCTTCTGTTACAGATGCAGCCATATGATGTCATCCTAGGCATCGACTTGTTGTTTTCTATTAGTCCTATTATCGACTGCTTCCGGAGAAGAGTCATTTTCTCCTACATGGATGGGCAGCACATATCTTTTGTTGGCGAGAGGAGCTTTGAGGTGGCAAGCCGGCGTCTGGAGCCTCTCCTTTCCTTGTTAGGCGGGTTAACAGTGGTTCGAGCTGATACAGATATGATAGATGTCCTGGAGGGTGTTGGGGAGTTCCTCAATGTTTTTCCTAAGGAGGTTGTGACTCTACCCCCCCCCCCCCCCGACGTGACGTTGAGTTTGGGATAGACTTATAGCCTGCTGCCCGTCCGATTTCGATGGACCCTTATCGGATGGCACCTTCGGAGTTGCGGGAGTTGCGGATTCAGATTGACGATCTGATGGAGAAGGGTTTTGTTTGACCCAGCGTATCACCATGGGGTGCTCCAGTTTTTTTCGTGAAGAAGGAAGATGGTGGTATGAGGCTATGCATAGAATACCGAAGGTTGAACCAGGTAACGGTCAAGAACTGCTATGCCCTCTCAAGGATAGATGATCTCTTTGACCAACTGTGTGGAGCAGGTTGGTTTTCCAAGATTGATCTACGATATGGATATCATCAGTTGAGGGTAAAAGATAGTGACATCCTGAAGATGGCCTTCAGGTGCAGGTATGGGAACTTCAAGTTTGTGGTGATGTTGTTTGGAGTTACGAATGCACCGGTTGTGTTCAGGGACTTATGAACATTGTCATCTAGGAGTTTTTGGACCGGTTTTTCATTTTGTTTATCGATGACATCCTGATCTACTCAAGGTCAGAGGAGGAGCATGTTGATTATCTCAGGGAATCCTTGGGAGTACTTTGACACCACCATCTTTACAGGAAATTTTCGAAGTGTAAGTTCTTGACACAAGAAGTACACTTCCTTGGGCACGTAGTGTCTCAGCATGGAGTTTCAGTGGACCCGTCGAAGGTGGAGGCAGTTGTTTCTTGGGCAGCACCCAAGAGCTTGGCAGAAGTTCGTAGTTTCCTGGGGTTAGCAGGTTACTATCTAAGGTTCGTTTCAGACATCTCTCAAGTTGCTTCTCCATTGACATCTTTGACTAGGAAGAACTAGATCTTCCTATGGAGCGAGCAGTGCTAGAAAACATTTGACTACCTGAAGGAGAAGTTGATCAGTGCTCTCATACTCAGGTTTCCATATGAAGGGAAGTTGTATGGGGTGTTTTGTGATGATTCTGGCCTTGGTCTGGGGTGCGTGCTGATGTAGAAGAAGGGAGTGATCTTTTATGGGTCTAGGCAGTTACACCCTCACGAGCATAACTTTTCCACCCATGACCTGGATCTATTAGCAGTAGTGTTCGCACGAAAGTTGTGGTGACATTACCTCTTTGGGGAGATATTTGTGGTCTTCTCGGATCACAAGAGCCTACATTATATCTTATCCCAGCGTGACCTGAACATATGGCAGCGGAGATGGGTCAAGTTTCTCCAAGACTATGACATTGAGATATCTTACACTGATGGTAAGGGCACCGTTGTGGCTGATGCCCTGAGCAGGAAGTTGCATCAGGAAGTGGTTTTGGAATCCACTTATGCTTGGACGGTGATCGGAGAGTTGGCTGCCTTGCACTTAGATGCAAGGGAAGAAGGTGTTAGAGGAAGTTTGTTTCAGATGAAGGTGCAGTCTTCCTTGTTGTAGTAAGTGGAAGAGTCTCAGTGGGGGGACTCCGAGGCGGAAGTGATGCGGGATCATATCGATCAGGGGAACACTCTAGAAGGATGGTCAGAGGACAGCCGACATCGGATGCTTTTCCATGGAAGGTTGTTTGTCCGTGAGACAATGCGTGAGGGAGGTCTTCGTGAGTTCCATAGCTCATCCTTGGCGGTACATCCAGGAGTTCAAAAAACTTACCAAGGCCTGAGGGAACAGTTTTGGTGGCCCGGGATTAAAAGGGCAGTGGCGGAGTTTGTGGCTAAATGCCTAGTGTTTCTGCAAGTGAAGGCTGAACATCGTGTTCCCAGTGGTTTGTTGCACCCTTTAGATGTCCCTGAGTGGAAGTGGGATGACATCTCAATGGACTTTGTCACAGGACTACCCAGAGCTCAGGGTGGTTATGATGCTATCTGGGTGGTGGTGGATCGACTGACGAAATCAGCTCACTTCTTAGAAATTAAGGAGTCAGGCCCAGTGAGTACCTTAGCACAGAGGTACATAGACGAGGTGGTACATTTACATGGTATTCCAAAGACTATCGTCTCATATCGGGATACTCGGTTTACCTCATGTTTCTGGAGGGGGTTACCGCATGCTTTCGGCACCTAGCTACGCCTTAGAACCGCTTTCCACCCCTAGTCTGATGGGCAGACAGAGAGGACTATCCAGACGTTGGAGGACATGTTGCGAGCATGCGTTCTGGATTTCAGAGGATCATGGGTACGACACCTACCTTTAGTAGAGTTCTCCTACAACAACAGCTCCCAATCTACTATTGGCATGGAACCATTTTGCGGATTTATATGGAAGACCATGTCGTTCACCCATTTGATGGGAAGAGGTTGGTGAGAAAGGTGCTCTTGGGCTAGAGGTAGTACATAGCACCACAGAGAAAGTCCAGCTTGTACGTGAGAGGATGAAAGCGGCTCAGGACCGACAGAAGTCTTATGGTTATCGTCAGAGGAGGCCCTTGGAGTTTGAGGTGGAAGATTATGTGTTCTTGAATTTTTCCCCTCGACGGGGGAAGCGGAGGTTTGGTAAAGGGAGAAAGCTCTCACCTAGGTTCATCGGACCATTTGAGGTACTGAGGCGATTCGGTGAGGTGGAATATCAGCTGGCCCTGCCACCTCAGTTGGGGAAGGTTCATGACATCTTCCACGTCTCCCAGCTTCGTCGGTAATTACACAAAGGCTCCCACATTATCGACTCGGGAGAGTTAGATATGAGAGACGACGCGACCTTCGATGAACGACCAATCAAGATCGAGGATCGTAAGGAGAAGGTGCTCCGTGGACGAACCATTCCCTTGGTTCGTGTGTTGTGGAGGCATGGCAGCCTCGAGGAGAGCACTTTGGAGTGGGAGACCCAGATGCACGCTCAGTACTCGGAGTTGTTTTGACTTGTGTTTTCATTGTTCTTCTGTGATTTGTGTTGATGTTGTACTCTATACCTTTGATATATGGAATACTTGGCTTGTCAGTTGTGAGACCTTTTGTCTCCTTGTTCCCTGATAATATGTAACATGTCCAGATGTATGGGAAAAGGAAAAACCTGACCCTTAATTGAGACACATTAATGCGAATGTGATTGAACCCGTGCGGGCGATTCAGTGCCGCCTAAAGCGGATAATATCTCGACATAGGAGAAGGAATTTCCCAAACTCACATGTTCAGGCAGTGTGTTGGTTGTGTGGTGTTGGGGGTAGTACGAGTTGAAAATAATCATAATGTCTGAAAGTGGGAAGACCCAATTCTTAATTGAGATGCATTAATGAGTATGTGATTAAACCTGTGCAGGCGAGTCAGTGCCGCCTAAAGCGAATAATATCTCGACATAAGAGAAGGAATTCCTAATGAATATGATTAGGGTTGTTGGTTGGGTTCCTGTTATAACAAGAACCTTAAGAGGTATCTTGTTGGGTTTTCTCTAGGTTGGTTTTTGAATTCATGGGGATGAGAATGTTTTAAGAGGTATCTGATGTAATGGCACAGATCTCTCCGGCCCATTCCTTTGTCAAAAGAAGGTCAAGAAGTGTTCTGGAGGGTAATGTGGACTTTTCCCACACTTTCCAGAATTTTGAAACTATACGCCGTGTAGTTTGAGTGCAGGCCGTGTACCCCCTTTCCAGGTATACCCCGTATTGAAGGCTGTGTCCTTACTGTGTGGAATAATGGGTGCACACCGTGTGTCCAGTTCTACACACCGTGTAGTCCTTCCCCGTGTACGTGTTACCAGTCAATGGTCGTGTGTCGTGTTGGAGCCGTGTCCTTGTCGTGTGCAATAAATGGGTACACACCGTGTATCCAAACTACATGTCGTGTAGTCCCTCCCCACGTATGCGTTACCCTCATACCGTGTGTTGACCAGTAAATGGTTACAGAGCCGTGTTGGAAGCCGCGTGGAGATTGTGTGGAATAACTGAGTACATGCCATGTACCATAAAGTACACACCGTGTAATTTTTCTTTTCTGGCCTATAAAAGGGGGAGTCCCCTCCTCCTTTCAACTCACCCCTCTCCTCCCCTTTCCTCTGAGCAGAGATCTCCCAAGAGACTCGAAGGCTCTTTCTTCCATAACTTCTTCGTCCGAGCTCCGATTTACAATCCGTCAGCGGCCAAAGGATCGTAACAATGAGGCAGAACATTAGAGCTTGGATCTGTTGTCTTTATTTGGACTTTACTTTCCGACATCCACCCAAGGAGGTTTTTCTGGGACCCGACATTAGTGACAGACGCTGACGGACGTCTTCTAAGGTTGATCCGGGGGAGCGTTCTGATCGGTACCTGTTGAGGTAGGGATCTTACCTTCGTCTCTCTAGTTCGACCATCATGCGGGGTGGGTGTTCTCTAGTTTATGTGAAACACTTTTGAACCGGTTTAATAAAGATAATAACTAGATTATATAACGGGGTTGGGAAGTTGTGATTGATGTTATCTTTATATCCTGTAATATTATGTTGTGAATTGAATAGGCTTATGTCTACTGAAAGTCACGGTCTTTGGGGCCTTTTCTTGTGCAATTAAATGTTTCCCTATCATTCTAGACCGTTTTTTTGGATGGAACTTTGTGGAATGTGGAAATTGTTTAATCACGTAAAGATGACTGTTTAAAATCTAGAACCCTTGTGTGATCACCCCAGTTGAACATAACAGAATAATGAACATGTGGGTATTGTCTTGGATACGTGGCAAGTGATGGGGGTGTTTTGTGGGTTGTTGTTTGTCGGGTGAGTAGTGGGGTTGCGGTTGGCTTGGTTGTGGGTTGGTGTTAATGCTTTTTTGGTGACGGGCAACGTGGCTGCGATAAATGGTATTAAAGGGATAATGATGTACGATGTGGTTGTGGTTATGGCAGTTGGCAGTAGGGATACAGGGATGGGTAGGAATGTGCACGGACTATGGGTTGTGATTAATAATAAAAGTGGAAGACTTAATGAATGTTGGGGCGTGGTAATGAAACAGAGTTAATAATAAATGAGGTTGGTTGGTTAATAAGAAGGACTTGGTTGTGTTTCTTGTGTTTTCCTAACTTGATTTTTGGATAGAAGGGATATGTTTTACGAACGATCGATGTGGTTGGATGTTGATAGTTGCCCAGTAGTTAAGGAACTAAATAAACTAATTCTTCTGAAATGTGAAAACCTAAATGGGGTTGGGGCTATTTGTTTTTTGCATGCTTTGTAGTAGAAATGCTCTTGCATGTGCTCAGTTTCCATGTTTAGAAGCCATAGATTGGGCTGTGTGGTTGGTATATATATATCTATATCTTTTGTGTTTTATCGCACCACACCCATGTTGAGCACTTAGTGCCGAACACTCCCATTTCAAGAGAGAGGGTGTTTTACCTTAGTTACTAGCTCCTTCCTCCTCCTTCTCCCCTAAGATGTGATGGATTGAGATGACCATACACCTAAGAATCTTCGGGTAGGTTTCGATTGGGGTGGTTTTAGCCCAAGACTATTCGGAAAGGTTCTTATGTTTCCCAAGAATCTTCGGGATAAGGCCTAGGTGTGTGCGAGCGGGATAAGTGGTTGTGAGGCCTAGGTGTGTGAAGGCGGGATACGTGGTTGTGAGGCACAGGTGTGTGCGGGCGGGATACGTGGTTGTGAGGCCTAGGGGTGTGGGGGTGGGATACGTCGTTGTGAGGCCCAGGTGTGTGCGAGCGGGATACGTGGTTGTGAGGGCCAGGTGTGTGCGGGCGGGATGTGTGGTTTGTGAGGCCCAGGTGTGTGTGAGCGGGGAGATTGTGGAAACGTCAGGACGTTCTCCATTTGGAAGAGCAGCTAACTAAAGGGAAATGGTGCGGGGTACCCAATACTCTTGTTTCTTATATACTACAACCTATTGTGATTGTGTTTTGGTGAGTGTGGCTGGTGAGGTTGGGTGGATAGAATTCCTTGTTAGGTTTCTTCTGTTGTTCTCACGGGACATTAGGATTCCTCCACACTTGTGCATGAGAGCTTTAGGTTTCCCTACTGAGTATACTTGTATGCTCACCCTACGTTTACTTTCAGATTTCCAGGAGGACTACCAGGGTCGTGCGGGACCCTACTAGTCAGACAGTTGGAGTTTTTGCTGTTGCTGTACTTTTTCTTTTGGTATTGTACTTTGAGCTTTCTTGTACTTGTACCTTGTTATAAAATTGTCTAAACATGCATGTGGGCTTGGTTTGGGTTTATTTATATACACTTGTTCTTTTCCTTTTTTGGTGGTTGGCTTGTCCTATTGCTCGATATAAAAATAATAAAAGGGTAATGCCTCCCATATTTGTAAAAACTCATACCCTTGGTGCTAGTCGCCACCCTGGGGCCTACTGGAGGCGGGAATCGGGGGTCATTATCTCCCTTTAACCATTGCCAGCTCCGGATGTGCATATTTGGTGGGAGGGGGTCATGAAAGTATGATTCCCCCTGGTTATAGTCATCTGAGAAATCAGAGTAGCCAAAAATTCAATATAAAGAAATCAAAATTGTTTCTCTCCATCACTATGAAAATATTCCATATGAGGATACATAAAATCATATAATAACACCATTGACAAAACTATGTGATCAATGATACTCTCTGTAAGAGCCTCCATCTCAAGGGATATGCTAAAATTCCCCACTAGTATCAATATGTCTAGACTATGTTATACATTTTTGGATATGTGTACTATGACCATATACTAAAAATGTAGATAGGGTTGAGAAGACACATGCTATACCATAAACCACACTCCATGTCGAAAGTTCATAATATCCTACCACCTGACGTTATCCCTTCCCTTACCCACTTATTCACCACAACTTTGGAAAACTCTATTTCCATAGACATTCACAAGAAACATAATACATACAATAAAAAAGAAATCATCCACCACAAATCGACACTATCCTCTTTTTGTGATGCTGACTCATACCCATAGTTTTGGATCATGCCACATGAATGTGTCTCAATGGGGGAAGTTTCCTTCTTCATTAAATTTCTAATGTGACATCAAATTCCATCAATATAAGGCTATAACAACCCAATTAATTAACCTAGATATTTCTTACATCCATTACCATCATTGGGAGGGGTTCTAATCAAGCGGGACACTCACCTCACAATGTCAACCTAATCTTCTACGAACTGAGGAATGTGTCAAGATCACCATGCAGCCTTCATTATCTCTATCTCTAAAACTCAAGGTGTACACTGAGTACATGTTTATAATTCACTAGTACTACAAAAACTAGACACTACCCAACCTAATGAGGTGTATCCACCTACAAACTTATAGTTTGTCTAATTTTATCTTTTGTGTGTAGAGAATATTCTCATAATCCACCTAAAAGAACCCCCTCATGCACATGTCCATAAACTATAGACTCACTGCTATTATGATCATGACTATGATCTATCTACATAATAAAATATTGTTTTCATTGTGTACACTTCCCATAATAGATATGATATAATAAATTCAAATTAAAATATCTTTATATTTGATACATTAAGTTAATCAAACCAAAATTCAATCCTATATCCTACATGTAACAATGTTTTTCTTGTAACTTGTTCCAACATATGCAAATTCAAAAAGATGTCTATCAATTTCTAGGATACTATTTACATTAGACACCATACCAATACATGGTTCCCTAGATTGGATGTAGAAAATATAACAAAATAACATTGTTTCCAAAATTCCTAATTGAGTCTTCATAGATAAAAAATAACTAAAATATAGTCTTATGATTACTTCCTTTAATACCGCTCTACTTTAACCCAACCCACTTGGGCCCATATAGAAAAAGGTAAGACAATAATGAAACTACAATATGACCTCTAATGGACCGTTGAAATGAGAATGGAACTAAGTATGCATATCACACAAATGTGAGACCTCATCATAGAGTAACTATACACACACACACACAAATCTATAAAACATTTATACTATTTCTATTTCAAAAAAAACCAATCTATACATTAATTCATAACATATATCCCACATAAATGTACCATAATACATGCAACATAATAATAAAAATACAAATATGATTCCGGCAAAACTAAAAACACACCTGACCTAGTGACAACATGGGGGCAGAAACACAAATGAAACACCTGTATCTATTTCAAGTCCATCCAAATGAACTAACCTTCACCTACTCTAGTTTTACGAAGGACTCAAATGAAAAGTATTTCTTCTATATTATACAATATAAATGTATCATGATATCATGTTTTTTATAGTTTAAAAGTATCCATTGGAACACTCTAAATTCACCAAACCTAAAGCAACAAGATATTAGTTAGCTAATTATGAAAATATTATCTCAAAAAAAGTAGTTTTCATAAAAATTCCACAAAAATAATAATGTTTGTATTCTAAATATAGACACAAATTCTCAAGGCGTGTTCAAGAATTAACGTCCATTGTATGATTCTAGTAAAGCATCAAGATTACAGTTCATCCCTGGTGGAACCCATCCATGATGTCTCACAAGTTAGGTTTTACTTTTTAATGGAACTCATTTTAGAGGTCATAATCATCAAATATATCCACCAAGAACCACCATGGAAACTAACAGGGATCTTTCACGATATCACACCTGATCAGACTAATCCTCATTAGAAGGCAACATTTGACGATACAAAAACAAGGTATCACACAAAGGACCAATGTGGTATAACTAAACCATATTAAAAATATAAATATCTTGATACATAGATTTGGGATATCATCAAGGTCCTTTAGGGTATTCCAGACCCTGCCTATAATATCCCACTATGTAGGGAATCATACACCCATGTACAATTGCCCAAAAGATTAAATAAAACCCAAAAAATGGAAGAAATGAATGCTAGATTATCACATAAATCCAAAGATAGGGATTCCATATCTTTATAAGGGAAAAAATTCATTGAGGGGATAAAATATTATTTTTGGAAATTTATGCCTCACTATAACCTCACATAGATAGACTAAGGAAAAACACCCACACAAAATGGTTAAGGGGAACTCACCCACGATCACAATAGAGCTGAATTGAGGAAATAAAATGTCTATTTTTTCCCCTTAGGAGTTCATGGAATGTAAAAAGTGGTACATAACATGTATCTATAATCTTGAAAATACTCTTGTATCATACCCACATGACAATCATTTCTCAAAATAGATGTTCTGTTCCATGGGGGAAAAACAAGAATATATTAGGATAACAATGATTGTTCCATCTTCTCATGCTTATATAGTGTGGGCCATGCCTGTTTACTAAGAGAATTCTCGTATATGTTGGTCCTGACAATGTACATGACCATATTTGAGTACAATATTATGTGAAAAAGTTGTCCCACACATTAAATGGAATGATTGGGAAGGCCCCACCATTGTATTGTGTCCCCTACTCAAGACCATATACCCTATGAATTACATGGATTTTCCCAAGCATACACATCATGTGAGTCCATAAGTTCTCCTTGTACTATAATCCCTTTACTCACTATGCCACTCATTTTTTACAAGACATGTGACTATACAAACATGGCACGTATCACTACATGAATTACTATATGTGCACTCCCTATTGACTCTAAGATAGCTTAAAAAGAGTTACTTAGATTCTAGACTCACCACAATTTATATAATAGGTACCTAAATATGGAAACATTCTCTACCCATATAGAGGGTACTAAGTGGTTTTTTTAGCTGATCTACATGTTTTGTACATTGGGTTATTCTAGAACCCAATTTTCTATCACACAATTCTTCACATACCACCATTAGAACTAGATCCAATGTGATTATCACTATAAAATACTATTATGGGTTGACCATGCTTGCCTCATCATCAGTATGGTGGGACCACTTTGTGTATGAAGAATTTAATTTTGGTCAACAGTGGTCAATGCTTGTCAAAATGAAGAAACTGATGAATATTGGCTCCAAAGTTAATGGAGATTGGACGAAATGAGGATGATTGGAGAATTGTTATGCATTCATAGCATTGCATGTCATTCTTGGGAAATTCTCCATGATGTCTAATCAGATTATTGTTGAACATATCTTAAAGTTAAATGAACTTGTGTCAAAGGGGACACATTTTTTACAACAATGAATAATAGTTAATTAACATCCATCTAAGGATAATTAAAGAATAAATGGTGGAAGGTGATGTTTTACATGTGATCATGCAAAAGAAAATAATTATGTGATTTTCATTAAGAGGAGAGGAAGAGAATATTGTGCATTATCTTTGGTTGAGAACAAATCATGCATTCACTCATGTGAATAAATTAAGAACACCCCAACGTAGTGAAAAGTAAGCAGAGAGAGGAATATATGCATGATCTTGACATATGAAATGTCCGAGCATGAGATTGTAGTTAAGGTGATGCCCATCATAATTAGATAAGATTCGAAATTATGATGCTTCTAAAAGATAGGGATGTTAAAATACATTGTTCCATATATATGATGATTCTTTTATAGTATGTATTTCAAAAAGATCATATGTTTTTTTGGGGAACTTGTAATTCAAGATTTATGAAATAATTGGGGAGAAAACATTGGGTCAATCAGCATGGTTGGTCTTGTAGAAGTAGGTGTCTAAGGTGGAACAATATTTGAGTGTTTGCCAAATTTTTGGGGTCCAAAATTGGATTCAGGCAAGCCTCGTGAAAATTTTATTTTCTTGAAGAGCATATTAAAATATCGAAAAGGTAATAATTTCAAGAATATGGGATTAAAGAAGTATATTTCCAAAATACATGAAAAAGTTTATGGGGTTCTTCGCGATTATGACGAGCTTCACAAATGGTGGAGGTGAAGAGCGTCACAAGAATGTTGTGTAGCACAAAGGAAGGATTATCATGGTGGTTTAAAGAAAGAATGATTATCGTGGAAGAAAAATGGATTTTATGGAATTATTTGTTATTATGATGAGCTTCCTGAATTCCGAAAATAGCCACGGTACATTGGAAAATAAGATGAATTTCACCAAATATTTTGGAGTTCCGTGATTTGATGTTGACACGAGGCTGAGGTGGCTGGAAGGTTCTAGAGTCTGTGGGAGACTTCTATAAATAGGCATCTACCCCAATGAGATAAGTAGAGTTACTCAAATAGAATTTTAGAGCACTTGAATTTTGAAGAATCTTTGAAAGTTAGTTGTTCCTCGAAGGCAATGATCTTCACGACGATAAGTTACCTACAAGGATTCAGTGATCTTTGCGAAATATTGTGTTCAGTGAGGGAAAGTGGCTTATGATGTAGTGAGCTCTGTGAAGGATTAAGAATTAAAAAATAGTGAGAATTGCAATGTATTGTTCTTTGCGAATGAGATTTGCAAAGGTGCTCCGCGATGATTCGTTATAAACAATAGTTTTGGATAACTTGTATAAGTAAACTAGTTCTTGGGAAGACACCACTAAATTATTCCATATCACTGTGTGTCCATGAAAAATCATGTGTTCCCGCATAGATACTGATTACTACATAGGGAATAATAATTGTGATGGTGTTAAGTTGTGCTGGTCCTCATTATTCTCACAATAAAAAATTGAGGTTTTTAATTTTACCGATATGTAGAATTACTTTCAATGATGTTGGTTTTTCACTAATGAAGATATAAATGAATATTTTTCAACTTTTAGGTTTGCTGTTGGGATAGAAAAAGTGAGTAACATGCATGTAGCTAAGAAAGTAACAAGTGAAAAATAGAAAATCAAGCAGCATAGTGACATCCAACAGGTCTAAATTGCTAGAATACTCTATTGGTGTTGCAAACCCTATTCAATAGGGATAAGACAGTCTTAGGTGGAATTATAATGAACTGGAAAGGAGCTGTATGTGGGACTAGATTGTCAACAATTTAGGTAATAAGATTGTTTCCCTCCCCCTCCAAAGTGTCGAGACCCACACTAACTAGTAGGTTGTCTTCCTAGTCAACCCCCTGTAAAAGGATATTAAATTATAGTACATAATCCATCTATCGGTCAATTCCATGAATTTTAGGGACATAGCTTCTCTTATTGAGTGATGAAACTTTTAAAAATATCTAGTGCATATTTTTACAATTTTCTATTGTTTCATGTGATAGGGAAAAGAGAATAAGGGACTCAAGATCCTAACAGGTCAAGAGGTACAGGGGTAAAAAGTTGGAATTGGTATCAAAAGTCCCCAACAATAATTCACACCCCTCTTAGTGATAGGTATATCCCATACTTTTCCTCTCACGATAGCTAAATTCGGACTGTCCAATATGATCAGGAAATGATATGTGTCGCACTTGGGACACATTGAGAAATTATGAGATAGATTCTTTTAAATTTAGTTGATGTATTGTTTTTTATTCTACAATACTGTTAGTTTTCAATATACAAACCACTATATTATCTTGTAGTATACGTACTACCCTTCATTGCTCATGTTACACACAAGAGCGACCTTCCTCGATAGCTTATGTTATACAAAATACTGAGTTTCACTTAACAATGACATATTTTTAAAATATTATTATTTAATGGAATATAAACAATATGTTATGGATATTATTAACCTCATTTTTTATTTCATACAATATTAATATTAATTATTTTATTTTATATGCATGATATATGAAAAAATACAATATTTTCGAATAAAAGAGATATTTTTCAATGAAATGTAGTTTTGCCGCATGTTGATGGAGAAAAAATTTAAGTATAGTTTTTGATAGTTTTATATATTCTATTTGAAAAAATAAACATTATATTTTAAATTTAAAGATAAAAATTTACATTTTTTGAATTTTTCTAATTATTCTGGTAAAAGTTATATTTTAATGAATAATAAAAAATACAGCATTTTCAATGAAAAATCCCTTTTGATATAATTTATTTATATAGATAGATTATATTTTTAATTAGATTTAATGTTTACTTGTATTATTATTATATTATTCAATCCAATTATGGTCATTTTATGTAATTTTACTTTTATATTGGACATAAATAGATGACTATCTTTTGATAAGTTTGTATTTCTTAAAAACATTCTTTTCGTTTTAACAATGCGAATTAATTTTAAATTAATTTATACCAAATAAGTGTATTGAATTAAGAAAACAATATTCCATATATGTAATTATTGGGTCCAAATTATGTTAATAGGTTACTTTTATTTTATGGCATTTTAAATATTAATGTTGTTAATTATTTTTCTTACAATGGTTAATGGTATGTCAGGTAATTAATGATAAAAATAATATTATTAAATTACATTAACACTTCTCAAAATCAAATTTGATAAATTAATTAAACTCTTATCATCTTTGTTTCGAATTTCAATCACTTAATGGCCACTTTCAAAAGAATATGACATGAATATAAAAAATTAATGAATGTGACCAAATTCGAAACTCTAATTTTATATAAGTTTATTAATTTTTCTTTATGATTTTTTAGGGAATAAAATCAACTATATGTTGTATCTAGAATAATAATAGAATTACCAACATCATAAATATTAATTTATTATTTTCATAGAATAAATAATTTTCATTTATGATGACTCTATAGTGATGGATAAATTATTTTATTAATGGAACTATCAAATAAATGATATTAAAATTTTTAATCTAAACAAAATTTTAGTGACTTAATGTCATCCACTGATTTAATGGATGAATGTATCATGTTATATATGGTTTAATGTAGTTTTTTTGAATATATCTCTATGTTATGATATTTCTAAATAGTCTAATAATGAATAGGGTCGAAATTGATAATATTCATATTTTAAATAAATAGTAATTTATTAAATTATATAAAATTCATAAAAATAGAAACATCATCCAAATAATTGGGATGAAGTTAAATATGTCATTAGGGGTCTATTTATGGCTCATGTGGCATTTTATAGTGACAATATTAACCCTTATTAAATATAAATATATTCTCCCATGGTAAGAGATAAAGGAATTAATTAATGGTAACTCAAAATTAGAACGATTAAAATAAAACCTAAATATGTAAAAACAAATTATTGGATGAATAAGATTCAATACTTATCACAATATGATCTATTTTGAGTTTTTTAGTGCACACTTTTAACTGAAAATAAATTATATATTATTTAAATCATATATAGTTACAAAATGTCACTGTCTTCTATATTAATATCTTTTATGGGTCCACATAGGTTCAAAATAAAGTTATGAATGAATATAAATTTCAATTTTTATAAAAATTAAACCATTTAAAATATATAATTTTATTTTTAATTTTTTGAAGTTATATATTTTCCTTAAATGTCTCTTCAATAATAAAATATTATTTATTCAATTAATAGAAAAATTGAATAAATGATTTTATTAATATTAATTTTGTTATATCATGGATTAGATAATGAGTCTAAAAAATTACCAAGATCAATGAGATATATTATATATGTTTTAAATAATTGTATTCTAATTCCTACTTTCTCTTATTGTATTTTATTTCAAATTAAATTAATGGTATTAAATTTTGTAATAATAATATCATATTAAATTAATTTATTATTAAAGTATTTATTAAACAGAAAAAAGTATTAAAAAATTTACATGGGGATATTATATGATTTAAAATGTAATATAAATGTTATTTATAGCCATTTTTTAAGATTAAGATCTAAAATAGTCTTATTATATTATAATATTTCGAGAGTTTCTTGAAGTGCCCATCTCTTCTCTTATAAAAAGTCATCCAATCCCACGTTTCCTAACACGTCCTAGAAAAATCTAGCTGGACCAAAACATGAAAATTTATCCTATAAACATTTTTAGTTAACTTCAAAATGTCCTGGATTTCCTAAAGTTCCATCCCTAATTTCCCTAAGAAGAGAACCAAACGAAGACCAATGAAGAAGAGGTAATTGCTTTACCAATTCAATTCAACTTTATTTCATCTTCTACATCCCCATTCAATTTTTATTCCATAATAAATTAATAAATAAAATATATTTTACATTAAGAGATGTTATTATAATTATGGTACTACCATATACATCTATTAATTTATCTTCGAATAACAATATCATCATTCGTGAGTACAGGTAGATTATAGTCTCCACGTTGTGGTGTAATTTTTTAGTCAAAAATAATTTATTTGGATGGGTATAATGATTAGAATAATGGGATTAAATAATAAATATAAAATTATAATTATTCTTTATGATTAATATATCATCCAACTAAATATCATTTAACAATCAATAGAATGATATCATCGCTCCTTTGAATGTACAACATACAGTCTCCATAACACACTGAGATTAATTATCCACATTAAAAATTCAAGAATAATTATAAAATATATATTATGAGAGAAAATAATAATTATGAACATAATGTTAGGAATAAAATACATCTTATGCATACCAAACATGACTTACACTGCAAAATAGGAATGGGAAAACAAAGCAGTTAACACCAAAAGTAATTGTAATATTGAAATACTATTAACAAAATTATTTAATAGAATCCTATATGATATAATAAGTATAGATATGGTACATAAATAATTTAATATCCTTATTTAACCATTATACCACAGGTTTCCAAACCGTCAACAAATGAATATAATAAGGTAAGGGATAATTTTGCAATCTCATTTTTATATGATATTGTATATATGTAGGTATTTAATGGGGATATATTTATCATCCATTTCCATGTTTTCTTAACTATTATCATAAAATATTTATATTTATTACATGTATGTTTACATAAATTTTTATAAATTTTTAACTATTAATACATTGTATGGAATAAATATTTCTTTTGTTTACCATACGAGATACTTTTTAACTTTTTCAGAAAAAGTGTGAGGAGAATGTTGTTTTAACTTATACAGAATAAATAGATATTTACAGTTTCATTATACATTATTTCTGTGTAAAATCATATACACGATTTCAATAGTATTTTCAATTAATTTATTTTCTTTTAAAATTATGGTGCATTTTGAGAAAAAAATACATTTATATTAAAGAAGGTATATTTTCCATAAGAATTATGTTCATGTGTTTTATCAAAATTATTTTCCATATAATATGGCATAGGGTTATGATTATATCCTTATTATTGCTTTGAAATTATTTTGTTTATGATGGATTTATTATTATTAAAGCAGTTTATTTTTTATCGATTATGATGAAATGATTTTAAAGAAACCCATTTATGTCATGGGTTATGCTATAATGAATTAATTATTTTTTTGTGAAAGATGAAAGAATGATTTCATTATGAAATTGGTGGGACCTATATCTCCCTCTGATGCATTGGGTAAAGATTTATATATGATGATATAGATATGGCTCGATCGAAAAGTAAATCAAGTACAGTAATAGAGGGAGGGAATGGCATGTAAATCCAGTTTAGTAATGGAATTTTTCCATTATGATTGTAACACCCCAAGGTTTTTAAAATAAATATAAAATGAAATTCTATAAATCTAACCATTAAACACAACTTTGCCTCTTCTATGTTTTGAGTTTCAAAAAATGGTCATCTAGAGTTGTGTTCAGTAAGTCATTTGGAGACTGATTGAACAAACATGAATTTTTGTGATTAGTAACATACCCTTAGGAATAGTAATATGAATACTAATATGAATAGTAATATGACCCTTATTAATAGTAAATAATAATTTTTTTTTATTTTCTAAAGGCAATAGGATAATGAGATCTTAATTAATTTTTCAATTTCACATAAAACTAAGTGCACTTTAAGATTGTTATTTTTCGAATTATCTATGACCATATTAAAAAAGTAAATTAATAATATTTAGAAAATTATTTTTGAAAAATGGATTTAGCTTTTTAATTCTACATGTCCAAAAACGGTACAGTGAAGTTTTGGGATTTTTCTAAAATACATGAATTTTTCATGAATAGTAAAAATACAGTTTTGAGATTTCTATTGTTTAATGACATTATAATGATGTAATAATTAAATATAAAGGTATGGTAGACTTTTTTTACAGTAATTTATGACATTATGTGTCCCATGTTGTTTAAATAATTAGAAAATACCATGGGAAAGCCCATGGTTTGGAAAAAACCACTAATAAGGTGTCCCTTTCAAATTATTAAAAAATTACCTCAATTTTTCTATAAATACCCACTCATCCATTCATTTTCGTTCATTCCAAATCCCTCATCCAAGATGATCTTGTAGTTTTACCTAACTAGAAATCCACCCAAGAAGTACCTAATCCCCTAAGGTCCCATCATTCTAGATCTAGGAGTAATTCTACAAGGTAAGAGAATCCATCATTCTCATCTTTAAGTGGACACTACATTAAGGTTAGCTATTTGAAATTCTTTTCTCATATTTTGGGGTTTGATTTTATGAATTCTTCTTACTTTATTTTTTATTTCAATATTATGAGATACTATTTTGTTGTCATCATTTGATTTTTTGAAATTTTAAGTGATGCTGTTAGGCGGCTGAATTTTCATAAGGGATCTATTAACTATTTTTTATTTTCATGTTCATCTCTTTAATTTTTCTCTCCTCACCTCCTCTATACAAATGACCATGATAACTCCAGTAACATGTATATAATAGATTTATATGTATTTAATGGAAGAAAAGTCATAAATATTCTTACTCAATCACTTTTATTTTTATAAATTAAATCGATGTCCTTGAGGTTCCGATTTATAACCGTTGAGGACGACGAAGCTTCATTTTCAATTTCTTCATCACTACTTGTCATGATAACATATTCAAGGTTGAAACAGACTATAATATATTTATTATAACATAATTAATATTTAGGAACCATAATATGTACATATAATTATGTTATATGAAAAAACTATTTCATAATAATCCAAATACTGCCAAATAATCGAAGTTATTCTCATATAACAATTCATCCTCATTCCATAAAAAAATGATATAAATTACCATTACCAATTATTTATGTTCATAAATAATAATTAATTCTAATCCTAGAGATTTATGACCATTCCAAATTAACTCCATTACTTAAATACAAATGAACCGATTATGAAAATAATGAAAATGAACACACCGGAACAACGAAATTCAATATAATAACTTATCAATAAGGGTATAAATTAACTAAAAATAATTACGATAAAATAAATAAATGTCTCTATGGATTTTAAATAAGTTATTAATAAGTATAATTTCATATTCCAGGAGGTTATGTTCGAGGGAAGAACACGTTTAGAGTTAAGGTAAGAGTTTTTCCACCCAAACATCCATTTTCATTCGGGATATTGTCATTGTCTAATTACCTCAATGAAATTATTATGTATTGTTATGTACTCATCATATATTCTGTGTGATTATCAAATATATGTGTAAACACATGAACCCTTCCTTATTTTATGGATAGTTACACATTTTTAAAGGAACTTTCAAAGTTGTTTCCAAAATACAATCCTGATCCAAGGTAATTTCTCAAATTCTTTACATTTTTCAAACACATTATATGATATGTTTTTGGAAACATTTATCTTTATAAAATCACTAATTTTATTATGAAAATACTAACTTACCTCACTTCTGGTTTTATACAAAAAATTTTCCAAAGGAACTCTTCTTTTCAAAATAAAAGTGTATTTATCTCAATAATTGTTTAATGATTTTATAGGACTGTTTTTGACTAATTCAACACTCTTGTTGATTACATGGTATTATTGGGTTTAATAATTTATGAAGTCATATGCAATATTTTATTTAATGGTTTATGACTAACTATATTGTGGATTATCTTTCCTAAAATCATTCACCATAATATTCCGAATGGTTAGTGTTTATGTTCAATAATTGGGGAATGTTTGTTACATTTAATATGATTGTTTCAATATGAATGTATATGGTTGTTTATGTTTATCCCTGCTCATATGAAGAGTACATTAGACTAATTATGTGATGGTTGGGGCCTGCTATAGCACCTCAATGCATCGGTAGGTCTCATGAGACAAACTATGGTCTTGGCATGAGGCATTGACAAAATGATTATTTTATGGTCCTAGCACGAGGCTTAGACGATATGGTTATGATGTTTAGTATATGCACATCCATCATTATGAAGCTAGTAATTGAATGGTCATGAGGTTATTTGACTAGTATAATTCCCATTTTGATGTTTTATTATGGAATTAGTTACTTAGCTCATATTCCTTCCATAATGAGTATTAAGTTTATTAATATAGGCATGTGTTTTTATTTATTATCCATGTCTAATGTTTATATTATCTTCTACTGTATTGCTTACTCTTACTGAGCATTTGAGCTCACCCCATTCTTATGTTTCATTTTCTCAGGACATGAAGAAGTAATTTATGAATGACGTTCAATCATAATCTAGGAAACATGATTATTTATAGTGGAATAAAATAGTGTTTTGATTCCCTTCATGTTGTAATGATAAACTTATTTATGTAACATGATTACAATAACACTAAACTACTCGGTCTTTCAGGATTTTTATTCCTTGTATTCATGCCAACGTAATCAAATAAGGAACCGGCTCTGGGAAACTGGGGTTGGGTCCTTACACTTGGTATCAGAGGAAGTTTATTAGATTACTTGGAAACTAGATTTAGAATATATAGAATTAGGGATGAGTCACTATGTTAGTCTTTGAGAAAATACATAAAATAACATCCTAGTTTTTTGGTAAGGAATAGATTATGTGGATCATTCATGCAACACATCCCTATCTGGATATGAGGAGGTTGAGGCGGCTCTGGCACAGATGTATATAGGGGTAAAACCCAAAAACACCGCTTTGAGCTAGACTCGAACGAGAACTGGTGAATGACAACAAGCCTTGCTACACTCTTGGTTACGACACTCCTAGGGGATAATCTTATGACAATTCACATTTTCATTACAAGACATTATGAAGGAGTTTAATGTAAATATTCCTCAAGGAAATCATTTTTGAGAATATGGTGATTAACCATGCGTAGGATCTGAATTTTTATAAGTATTTTTAAGTTATGATTATACTTTATGATTCATAACCTAATATAGTGTATGTCATTATCTAGATATGGCGCCTAGTGGATGGAATGGAAATCGCATGAATGCACGTGTCCCCTATATGGATTTTCTTCTGACGCAAGATAAGGATGTTGGCTCTAGTGCGGTGACCAGTGTTGAGAAACTCATAACTATATTGGGACAACTTACTCAGGTTATGAATAATAACCTTACCCATATAGAGCATCCAGATCCACCATGGTGAGGATCCATGCTAGATCACTTTATGCAACAACAACCTCCATCATTCAACGGGACTACAAACCCTTTTGTTGCAGAGCAATGCATATGTTCCCTTGAGAAGATATTTCTTGCTTTGGTATGTAATGAAAGAGAGAAGGTTGTCATGGTAGTTTATCGTCTATTGGGAGATGTAGATCAGAGGTGGTCCTTAAACCAAAACACAAAGGAGGAGGAAGAGATTGAAGAGATGGAATGGAGGGATATTAAAGAAATATTCGTAGAAAAATATTTCCCTCATGAGAAGAGAGCAGATATGGAAAGACAATTCGTGAATATGAGGCAAAAGGATGATGATAATGTTTCAAGGTATGAAGCTAACATCAAAAGATTAGCAAGACATGTTATCGACTACATATGAAATCCAAGGAGAAAAATTGATCGATTATTTTATGGCCTAATGAAATTCCTCTTGAGGGCACTCGTCTCCCGATGTTTTTCATCGTATGTGTATATAGTTTCATGTTCTATAAAGACAGAAAAAGAATTCATTAAGTCTTATGACTTTAATGGAAAGCATGAAAAGAAGAGGGTTGATGAAAACCAAGGGATAGGAAATAGGGAAATGGGGATGAAGGGAAGAGTTGAATTTCAACCATGTGACAATTGTGGAAAGAAACACCTTGCTGCATAGTTAAAAGGAAAAGGAGTATGTAAAAAATGTGGTCAGAAAGACCATCTTGTTGGTGATTGCAATGGGAAGAAGGTAGCCAATGATGTTCAATGCTATAGTTGTCGGGAGATGGAACCCTATGATAATGATTGTCCAAAACGTCAAGTAAATATGAAATAAAGAAGGCCAAGGGATGGGGGACAATATTATACAATCACAACTGTAGAGGTTGAAGTTTTTAATGTCGTGGTGATAGGTACAATAGTTGTTTCCTCAAGTTTATCCAATGCATTATTTGATTCTGGATCATCGCATTGTTTCATATCTTTCCACTTTTCTAAGAAAATTATATATTTCTAATTTGATTTAACAAGGGATTTTTCAGTCAAAACTCCTTAGGGAAGTATCATTGCTACAATGTTTTGTGAATCCATTCCCATTAAAGCATATAAATGTTATTTATCTACTGATCTCATAATCATACCCATGAATTAATTTTATATAATCCTCAGTATGGATTTTCCTTCATACCATGATGCAAAAATTTATTGTAAGAAGAAGGAGGTTACGATTCTTGATGACAATGATAATGAACACCTTATCTTTAGTGTAGTATTTTCATAACCAAATTATTATCTACATCCACCCCCAGTAGCTCAACAAAATTCAATTATTAGGGAGGAAGAGAATGAAATAACTTTAGGTGAGGAAATGAATGTTCAAATAGATTATGTACCTATTGTCAGAGAATATATTTATGTGTTTCCATGAGATTTTCATAGACATCCTAAAAAAAGGGAAATTGAGTTTTCCATTGATTAAATTCCTAGTTCAAGGCCCATATCGAATGCCCCTTATAGAATGGCCACTGTGGAATTAGTGGAACTAAAGAAACAACTAGAGTAATTGAGTAATAAGGTATTTATTCTCCCTAGTGTCTCTCCATGGGGAGCCACTATTCATTTTGTTAAGAATAATGATGGATCTTTGAGGTTATGTATCAACTACAGGGAGATCAATGCTATAAAAATAAAGAACAGGTATTCCCTACCTCGTATTGATGATTTATTTGACCAACTGCATGGAGCTTAATACTTTTCAAATATTGAACATCGATCTTTATATCATCAGTTGATTGTAACGAAGGAAGACATTCTGAAAACAACATTTCAATCTAGGTACGGGCGTTATGAGTTTACAGTGATTCCTTTTGGATTGACTAATACACCCTTTGTCTTCATGGATATAATGAACAATGTTTTCTATGAATATCATGATGATTTTTTAGTGGTATTTGTTGATGATATCTTGGTATACTCTAAATGCTATGAAGATCATGAAAATCACTTGCGCATTATTATGAAGATTCTTAGAAGATGTTAATTGAATGGGAGATTAGAAAGTTTGAATTATAGATTCAAGAGATTTCTTTTCTTGGCCATATTGTCACTAAGGATGGAATCCAAGTTGATCCTATGAAAACAAATGAAATCCATGATTTTCCCACGCCAAAAAATATAACTGAGGTACGCAGTATTATTGAATTAGTAGGACATTATTGGCATTTCGTGCAGAATTTTTCTTGATTGGCTAACCCGCAAAGAAATCTCACATGTAAAGGGGTTAAATTATTTTGGACAAAAGATTGTGAAAAATGTTTCGATGAACTAAAGAGAATATTAGTCAATGCTTCTATATTAACTCTACCATTACGGAATGACGAGTTTGTTATTTATAGTGATGCTTCAAAGAAAGGACTTGGTTGTTTCATTATCCAAATGATAGGGTTATTTCTTATGCACCAAAACAAAAAAAATTCATGATCAAAACTATTCTACTCATGATCTTGAGTTAGATATTGTAATCATTGCTTTGAAGATATGGAGACATTATCTCTATGTTGAAAAATGTGAGATTTATACTAATCACCAGAGTTTGAAGTATATTTTATAATAATATGAACTCAACATGAGGCAAAGGAGATGGCTTTAACTACTCAAGGATTATGATTTCATGATACACTACCACCTAGGGAAGTCAAATAAGGTGGATGTTGCATTGAGCATAATGTATCATGGAGTTATGAACAAGACAATATTTGAAAGGGATCCTATTTTCATGGATCTCGTAAAGATGGATATGGGAATAACCATGAAAGGTGAAAAATCAATGCTTTTTCAAATGGTTGCCAAACCATCTTTACTAGAAAGGATAAAAAGTTCTCTTGCTGATGATGAGGATTTTCAAAAGAAGATTAATGTTATGAATGATGGGAGATTGAGTGACTTATTATATTAAGATGGAATTTTGAAATTTGGGAAGAGACTTTGTGTTCCCGATATACCTGATCTAAAAGGGGAATTGTTGGATGATTCACATAGTTACAATTTCTTTATACACCCTGGTAGCACTATGATTTATAGATATTTGAAGGAACATTTTTTGTGGGACAACATGAAGAAGGAGATTTCTGATTTTTTGTCAAGATGTGGTTTTTCAATAAGTGAAAGCTGGAAGGCAAAAACCTGGAAGAGTCTTGAAACCTCTTCCCATACATGAGTGGAAATGGTATAATATCACAATGGAATGTTTCATGGGACTACCAATGACTCCTATAAGGAACTATGCAATATGGGTCATTGTTGATCTTCTTACCAAGTCATCACATTTTCTTACTATAAGAGAAGATCTAACACTTGAACATCTAGCAAGACTATATATTAATGAAGTGGTGAGACACCATGGAGTACCCCTATAAATGTTTTTCTGATCATGATCGATGTTTTATATCAAGATTCTGGAAAAGCCATCAGAAGGACCTAGATACTAATCATCATTTGAGCACTGCCTACCAACCACAAACTGATGGAAAATCAGAATAGAGAATTCAAACATTAGAAGACATGTTGAGGTATTGTTAACTAGATATTCAAGGCTTGTGGGATCAGTATTTACCTCTCTATGAATACTCCTACAACAATTTCTTTCATTAAAGTATTCAGATGGAACCCTATAAAGCATTATATAGGAGGAGAGGATGTACACCAACTTGCTGGGATGATGTTGGTTAAATAAAGCTCGTGGGCCCAGAACATGTTGAAGAAAAAATGGAAAAGGTAAAGATTATCCAGAAGTGAAAATTAAGTCCTAGGTACATCAGACCTTTTGAAATTCATGACCTAATTGGAGCCATATATTACCATTTGGAAATTCCGCCAAGTCTCTCCAAGGTTCATAATGTGTTCCACATGTTAATGTTAAGAAATTACATGCCAAACCCACAACATGTACCCACATATGAATAAGTGGAACTTGAGCCCGATCTATCATAATGTGAAGAGACTACCAAGATTCATTATACTAGAGAACATGTATTTAGAAATCGGACGACTAGACTGGTAAAGGTTATATGGAGGAACAATAATATGGAGGAAGCAACATGTGAACCTGAGGAGCTTATGATAAAGACATACCCGAATCTTTTTAGGTAATATTCTGTGAATTTTGAGGACGAATGTTTTGTATGGAGGGTAGAATGTAACACCCCAAGGTTTTAAAATAAATATAGAATGAAATTTTATAAATCTAACCATTAAACACAACATCTCCTCTTCTATGATTTAAATTTCAAAAAATGGTCATCTACAGTTGTGTTCAGTAAGTCATTTAGATTCAGATAGAAAAACATGATTTTTGGTGAATAGTAACATACCCTTATGAATAGTAATATGAATATTAAAAGGAATAGTAATATTACCCATCTAAATAGTAAATAATAATATTTTTTTTTAATTTTCTTAAAGAAATAAGATAAAGAGATCTTAATTAATTTCTCAATGTCACATAAAACTAAATGCACTTCATGATTTTTATTATTTGACTTAACTATGACATTATTTAAAAATTTATTAAATAATATTTAGAAAATTATTTTTGAAAAATGAATTTCACTTTTTATTTCAACACATAGAAAAATTGTAGGGGTTAATTTTTGAAAATAGTAAAAATACATTATTTCACTTTTATATTTAAAATACATGATTTGTTCATGAATAGTAAAAATATTGTTTTGAGTTTTCGGTAGTTTAATGAAATCGTAATGATTTAATAATTAAATATAAAATTATGGTCGACTTCTGTATAGTATCTTATGACATTATATGTCCCAAGTGGCTTATACCATTGGAAAATACCATGGGAATGACCATGGTTTGGAAAAACCCACTAATGAGGCGACCGTTTGAAATTATTAACAAATTACCTCTATTTTTCTATATATACCCACTCATCCATTCGTTTTCATTCATTCCAAATCCCTCATCCTCGATGCACTGGTAGTTGTCAGTCCCTAGGAATCCTCCCAAGGTGTCTCTAAGCCTCCAATGTCCCATCCTTCAAGATCTTGGATTTATTCTACAAGGTATGGTAATCCTTCATTCTCATGTTTAAGCCGACACTTCTTTTATCATATCTATTTGAAATTAATTTCTCAAATGTTTGGGTTTGATTTTATCCATTCTTCATAATGTAATTTTGATTTCAATATGATTATATACCCTTTGGTTCTCATAATTTTTTTTGATGAAAATTTATGTGACGTTGTTAGGCTGCCGAATTTTCATAAGGGATCCTTTAACTTTTCTTTTATATTCAAGTTCATCTATTATATTTTTCTCTCCTCAAATCCTATGTATAAATGACCATGAAAACTCAAGTAACATGTATATACTGAATTTATATCATATTAATTGAAGAACGATAATAAATATTCTTACTCCCTACCTTTTATTTTTATAAACGAAATCGACATCTATGAGGTTCTGATTTATAACCTTCGAGGACGAAGAAGTTTCATTCTTCAATTTATTCTTCATTACTGGTCATGAAACCATATTAAATGTTCAACCAGAATATAATATATGTATTATAACATAATTAATATTCGTGATCCTGAACTAGTTCATAAAAATTCAAATACTTCCAAATAATCGAAGTGGTTCTCATTTAATGATTAATCCTCATTCCATATATCCAAATGATAGAAATGAACATTAAAAATTATTTATGTTCATAAAATATATATAATTATAATCCTTTAGATTAATATCCATTCCACATGAACTCTATTATTTAAAAACAACTGAACCTATTATGAAAATAAAGAAAATGAACACCCCGGAACAACGAAATTCAATATAATAACTTTTCAATAAGGGTATAAATTAACTAAAATTTTTTTTTATTAACTAAATAAATTTCATATAGGTATTTAGATATATTATTAATAAGTATAATTTAATATTCCTGGAGCTTATGTTCTAGAGAAGAACACGTTTGGAGTTAATATAAGAGTTTTTCCTCCCGAACGTCCATTTTCATTCGGGATACTTTCATTGTCTAATTACCTCAACGCAATTATTATTTATTTTTATGTACTCATCATATATTCTGTGTGTGTATCATGTATATGTGTAGAAACAAGAACCCTTCCTTATTTTATGGATAATTACACATTTTTAAAGGAACATTCAAAGTTGTTTCCAAAATACAAGCCCAATCCAAGGGAATTTCTCAAAATATTTCCTATTTTCAAGGGCACTATATGATCTATTTTTGGAATCCTTTATCTATATAAAATCACTAATTTAATTAGGAAAATAAAATCTTACCTCACTTGTGGTTTTATACAAATATTTTTCCAAAATAACTCTTCTTTTCTAAATAAAATATTATTTATCTCAAGAACTGCTTAATGATTTTGTAAGAGTGTTTTCTTCTAATTCAACACTCTTTTTGATTCCATGGAATTATTGGGTTTAATAATTTATGAATCCATTTACTAGATTTTATTTAATGGGTTATGACTAACTCTATTATGGATTATCTATCCTAAAACCATTCACCATATTATTCATAATGGTTAGTGTTTATGTTCAATAATTGGGGAAAGTATATTACATTTCATATGATAGTATCAATATTAATGTATATGTTGTTTATGTTTATCCCCACTCATATGAGTAATGCATTGGAATTATTATCTGATGGTTGGGGCCCACTATAGCCCCTCGATGCATCAGTAGATCTCATGAGACAAACTATGGTCTTGGCACGAGGTCTTGACAAAAAATGATTAATTTATGGTCCTAGAACGAGGCTTGGACGATATGGTTATGATGTTTAACATATGAACTTCCCTTATTACGAATCTATTAACTGAATGGTCATATGGTTATTTGACTATTAGAATATCAATGATGATTTTTTATTATGGAATTATTTACTCAGCTCATATTCCTACCATAATGTGCTTCATGATTATTATTAAAGGCATGTTTTTCAATTCTTCACCACGTATAATGTTTATATTATATTACTCTATATTTTTTACTCTTTATGAGCATTTTATCTCACCCCATTCTTAGGATTCATTTAACCTTGGAAATGAAGAAGTAATTTATGAATGACGTGCAAGCATAATCTAGGAATCATGATGTTTACAGTGGAATAAAATAGTGTTTTTATTCCCTTCATTTTGTAATGATAAGATAATGTATGTAACATTTTTCCAATAATACTAAAATATTCAGTCTTTTAGGATTTATATTCCTTGTATGCATTCCAACGTAATCAAATAAGGCACCGGCTCTGGGAAACTTGGTTCGGGTCCTTATAATGATGGTCTTGGAAACAATGCATTGGCTAGTATGTAGATCATAATTTGTTATTAAATGATATCCACAATTCCATGTTTTTTGTTAGTGCAATTTTATAAGGGTAAATGTTCCTTACGATATATTCCTTTTGAACTACCAATAATTTTTTCACAACACATGATTTTGATATTTAATCGTAATGTTCATGTATTTAAAATGTTATGTGTATGGTTTGTTTTATATTCTCCATGTCTAACCTTACTGTGCATTTCATCTCTCGATTTTTATGTTTTATTTTCCACAAGATATAAGTAGTGGTTTTAGGTATGTAAAAACAAGATGATCTTTATGGGAGATGTTGAAGATATTTTATAATGTTTGAAGATTATGTTCTATGTTTTCAAAGGCACGTAACTAATACGTTCAGGGGAGTCTTTTTGTGTCATTTATTATGTATTATGAAAAACAAATTTAATGACCATGCACATCAATCTTAGGTCATTATAGTATGTATCTGAGTAATGGTTTAGTTAACATTAGGAAAATATGATGCAAAAACATTTTTGAGATACATAGATATATTTTTAAGCTATTTCTATGGATGTGCCTATTGGTAAGTCTAACTATAGGTTAAAGTACATTAATAATTGTAATGATCATGAAAAACCTAGGATTAATCCTATGATGTTAAATATTTATTGTACTCCCCTGTGGTTATATTGTTTTCCTAGTATGAGTTTTTCCTCTCACACAATTCTTCTTGAATTTATGACAATGGTTGGAACCTGATGAAACTGTTTCAATGATCAATGCACAAGGAAATGAATTTATTATCCTTTTGAACAACAAAATTTTATGGGAGATGCTATAAAAATTCTTATATCTATATTTACCCAATCAATTAATCATTCGTGACTTCCAAATGAACAGATAATAGGACAATTATCTATTGAGTACATCATGAGGATATAACCACCTTCTTTAGTGAGTCTAATGATCTACTTGTTGTTGAAAAATGGATCAGTGCCATTGAACATATATTTTCCATCATTTTTTTTCTAAACATGAAAATTTCATTTTGGATGTTTATCGGTTAGAAGGTTAAGCAGACCAGTGGTAGAATCTAATTAAGAATACAATGCTCCAAGATGAAATTGAATACATTGAATGGGATGAAGTCAAAATGTTTTTTTCAATAAGAACTTTTATTGTATTATTTGAAAAAATAAGGTTACATCATTCATTGAGCTTAACTAAATAATGATAAATCTGTTGGTACATACGATGAAAATTTTACTAGATATGCATTGTATGCTTCTGGCTTTATCATCCAACGTGATAGTATGGTTGATCGATTCTTCAGTGGATTAAAACCATGTCTTCGATGGTCATTAGTTATAAGAGAAATCATTAACTACGAAGATATGTTTATTTTTTCTATGTAATAATGGAGATTAGAGTTACAAATCAATCTAATTGTTTCGAAATAAAATGAAAGATAGTGATTAAAATAAAAATATTCAAACAATGCTAAAAAGACTATGAATGTTTCCTTATGATCTAAGTGTGGAATATAGCATGGTGAATATTATCTTAAAGTAACTATAATGATTTTTATGTGTCTAAAATAAGGTCATTGAGTAGTTCAGTTATGAAGTAATGGTAAAATGGTTTCTAAGGATGACAATAGTGAAAGGACTATAGAGAATGGACAACCCAAACATCAATTCTACCAGTTCAAGGAAGTGGGGAATTAAGGTAACCAATTCCCTAATCTAACGATTCATGATCATCAACATCAGTAAAATATTATGGCCATTGTTAGAGGAAAATCACATTCAATCACTATTGGTGTTGTTGATTATGACAACAAAGTGGAGGAATGATTATGTGTTTATGTAATGGGATTCCAAAATAGGGCAGTAGGATTGATTTTATTGTATTATGGAATATTAGAATTTATATGTATTGGGACATTGTGGTTTTCCATAATAATATGGAACTAATAACCATTAAAAATGATTAAAATGTTTTGTATAGAACTTGATATTCCTATAATGAGGGTATAAAAAGATAATCAGATGATTGATAGTGATATCATTTTTTAGGTATATAGAATATTTTGTATTATTGGTGTGACGAAAGCGTAACATTTGGCAGAATGAAAATTTTCACTAAGGTTATATTGTAATTCATGTCATTACCTTGTTTCTAGACAATACATGAATATGGTATTCACATGTTTGGTGTGTGATAACCAAGAACAACCAAATGAGATATTGGAGAAAAATGTTAAGCAGAATTAGTTCACCTCTTTCAAAATATTAATATTTTTAAGTTTTTTAAGGATTGAAATGTTATCCATTTATGGATAATATAAGATATATTCTGATTGATGTTTTTTATATTGATTTATTATCTCACTATAGGCCGACTTATGCAAATTTGATAACTTTTTATAACCTTTTTATTGAGATAGATGGAATGAACTATCATTCTATCAAATGATCTGCTAAAACATCATGAATGCAAAACTCAAATTCATTTCATTAAATAAAATTTGGAGTGTAATTTTTTTAGGGAATGGTAAATGATGATATTGTACTGAAATCATGTAAGTATTTATTATCATTCACAAATTCATCACCTTTATAAAACTAATCTTGATACCAAAAAAAGTTACCTTGGTACCTTCTTATATGATGAATCAGTTGTTACATTAAATCATCACAAATTTATTGACTTTTTAATGTTAACTATCTCTATACAATAATCTATATCACTATAAATCATAACATGGTGATTATAATTCTCTTCTATATCCATGTTTTTTACTTATCACTTATTTTCTCCTATGTGGAAACACACTGATGAGATAATTTGGGTAACTGTTTTCATTCTAACATTCATTTTTAAAATGAATTTTTAGTATTGATTTTTTACGATGTGTGTTTCCATGAAATAAAATTTCAATTTGTAAACCATTTATAATTGTTACAAATTTTAAGGGAGAAATTCATTTGAAGGGGCTAAAATGTGACACCCAGTGCTTTTATGAGATAGATTCTTTTTAATTTATTTTATGTCTTCTATTTTACACTACATAAATATTATATTTCACTACATGAAACACCATATTAGTTTTTAGTATCCACAATAATATTCTTGTCTTATGTTATACGCAATAGTAACCTTCCTCGATAGCTTGCGTTGTACGCAATACCGGGTTTCACAAAGAAATTCTATGTTATTAAAATATTAATATTTAATGAGATATAAACTAACCAATATGAATATTATTAACCTCATTTTAAATTTTATATTACATTAAAATTCATCTTATATATCTTCTAGACATGATATAAGATCAAATTCAAATTTTCATATAAGACAAATATTTTTCATAAAAATGCAGTTTTGCTACCTTCTGATGTTAAATCCATTTTAAATTTAGTTTTTAAAATTTTTATATATTCTATTTGAAAAAATTATCATCTTATTTTGAAGAGGAACATAAAAATTTACTTTTTTTTTAATATTTGTTATTTTTTGGGAAAAAAATATTTCTATGAATATTGAAAAATACTACATTTTAATTCAAAACTGCCTTTTCAAATAATTTATTTATTGAGGAAAATAATTTTTTTTAATTTTTCATAAAGTATAACTGAATTATGTTTTTGTCATATAATCCAAATTTCTTCATTGTAAGTAATCACACATTTATATTTTACATAAACACATGACAAAATTTTGATAAGCTTTTATTTTTTTTAAATCCGTTTTTTGGTTTTAACAATGAGAATTAATTATAAATTAATTTCTACCAATTGTGTGTTTTGAATTATGAAACATAGATTCCAAATTTGGAGTCTGTGGTCCAAATTATGTTAATAAATTACATTTATTTTTTGGCATTATGAATTTTATCATTAGTAATTGTTTTTATTAATATCATTAATGGTAAATCGGGTAATCAATGGTAAAAATAATATTATAAAATTGACTTAACAATTGTAAAAAACCCATTCAATGAATAAATTTTATCCTTATTGTCTACGGTTCAAAATGGAATCACGTAATGGCCACATTCCCAAGAATATGATATGAATATAAAAAATTAATGATTATGACAAAATGTCACACTCTCATTTTATATATGTATATTAATTTTAATTTAGGGATTAATAGAGAATAAAATTGCCTATAGGTAGTGTATGGAAAGAAAATATAATTACCTAAATCAAAGAAGTTTATTTATAATTTTTACATATTAAATATTTATCATTAATGATCACTAAATTGTGATGCATAAATTATTTTAATAATAAGAATACCAAATAAATGATATTCCAAATATTAATATTAATATAATTTTAGTTTTTAAATGTCATCAAATAATTTCATGGATGATGTTGACCTATTTTTTATGGTTTAAATGAGTTTTTATTAATATATCTCTATGTTATGATATTTTTAAGAAGTTAAATATTGAATAGTATAAAAAATGAAAGTATTGATATTTTAAATAAATAATTGTTTATTAAATTAAATAAAATTCATAATAATATAAAAATCGACAAAAAAATTGGTATAAAGTTAAAAATGTCATAAGTGGTCCACTTATGGCTCATTTAGAATTTTATAGTTACTATAATAACCCTTATTAAATAAAAATACATGTTTCCATGATAAGAGTTAGCAGAATTAATTAAGGGTAAATCATGATTATAAAGATTAATATAAAATCACAAAATGTCACAAAAAAATATTGGATGAATAATATTCAATACTTATCAAAATATGATCTATTTTGAGTTGTTTAATGGACACAGGTACATGAAAATATATTATATATTATTTAATTCAAATATAATTACAAAATATCACTATCTGGTATTTTAATAACTTTTATGTGTCCACACAGGGGAAAAATAAAGACATGGACGAATATAAATGTCTATTTTGATAAAAATGAAACCATATTAATTATAAAAATTTATTTTTAATTTTTAAAAGTTATATATTTACATTTAAAGCCTTTTCAATTATAAAACTTTTTTATTCAATTTACATAATATAGAATAAATTATTTCAATAATATTAATTTTATTATATTTTGGTTTAGTTAATGAGTCTAACAAAATTAAATGAACTAGAAGATAAATTATAGATGTTTTAATAAATTATATTATAATTCACACTTGGTTTTATTATATTTTATTTCAAATGAAATGAATAATATTAAATTTGGAAATAATAATATATTATTGAAATAACTTATTATTAAATTATATAAAAATCACCAAAATTTTAAACAAAACACACGGTAGAAATATATGGTCGAACATGTATTAAAAACTTCATTTATGGGACATTTTTATTTATTTAGATCTAGATTAGGTTTATTATATTATAATATTTGGAGAGTTTCCTAAAGCACCCTTGTCCTCTCTTAAAAAACAACATCTCCTCCCTCATATCCTCACACCTCCTTAGGCCTTCATAATCAACCAAAATATGTCCAACTATCTAATAAAAATTCTTATTTAACTTATAAGGGTGATGGGTTTCCAAAAATTGCATCCCTAGTGTCTCTAATAAGAGATCCAAAGGATGTCCAACAATGAATTGGTAACTGTTTTACCAATTCAATTCAATTTCATTTGTTCTTAGACTTTATATTTAAATGTTTATTACATAATTCAATAATACATATAGTGTATTATATATTAATGGATTTTATTTTTATTATTGCATAACATTATACCTCCTTTTATCCATCCTACAATTAATAATCTCACCATGTGTGCGTACATGCACCTTATCATATCCACATCGTGGTGTAGTTTGTTATTAAAAGAGACAATATTAGGATGGTTATAATGATGTGTATAATGGATTTAAATAATTAATAGAAATTTTTTATGATTATATATAATAAATATACCATCTAATTACATATCTCTTAACCATCCAGGGAATTATATCATCGCTCGTGCGTACATACCACCGGCCATTTCCACGATTCCGTTAGATTTGATCTCCACATTAACAATTATAGAATGATTATAAAATTTATATGATGAGCGAAAAATAAAAATGAAAAAAAATTAAAAAATAATACACAACATATGCATAAAAAGAAATCATACATGACGAAAACAATAATGGGAAAATGAAATAGTTAATACATGAAATAATTATAATATTCAAATACTATTAACAAAATAATATAATAGGATGATATATGATATCATATATATGTATATGGTCCTGGTATAATTCAATAAAAAAAATTAACCATTATAATGGAGGTGTACACAAGCTAAAATTTTGAAAATTACAAATAATGGGATAATTTTGCAAACTCATTTTTATCCGAGATTATATATAGGTAAGTATTTACTGGGGATATATTTAACATCCATGTCCATGTTTTTAAAAAATAATATCATAAAATGTATAATATTATTATTTTTATTTTTAAAATCATTTTTACTCATTTTTGGATTTTACTATATGTTATGTCATGAATCTTCCTTTTGTTTACCATACGAGTTACTTTTTTACTTTTTAGCCAAAAGTATGAGGTGAATGTGTTTTTAACTTCTAAGACACAAATTCATTTTTATATTTTGATGAAAATATATTTCCATGAATCTTACATATACATGATTTCATGATTATTTAAAAAAAATAGTTTCTATTAAAATTGGGAGAAATTTTGAGAAGAATAGTCATTTCTGAAAAAAAAAGATATTATTCTCAGGAATTATGTTATAGTGTTTTATCAAATTTATTTTCCATATATGATTCCAAAGGTTTATGTATCAATCCCTATTATTACATTTATTTTATTGTGTTTATGATTGAATTATTATTATGAAATCAATTTATTTTATATGTATTATGATGAAAGGTGGTTTAAGAAACACATTTTTTTCATGGGTTATGCTATGATAAATTTTTATTGATTTTATGGAACATTTAAGATTTATTTAATTATGAGATGGGTGGGACCAATATATCCCACTATATCATTGGGGAAATATTTATATCTCATCAGATAGATAGGTTTGGAAGAACTAGTAAATCCACTTCAATAATACATGGCTAGAATGACATATAATCACTGTTCAGTAATTTAATTTATCCACTATAATGGTCTTGGAATCAATGCCTTGGCCACTATGGAAATCATATTATGTGATTTTTTTTTTCATAAATTCTATTTTTTTCCAATAAAATTTTATTATGGTTAATGTACATTTAAGATCAATTCCTTACTAACTACAATGATTTATTTCATGAATTGTGATTTTGGTATTTAATCACTATGATTATGATTTTATATTCTTGTTTTTGTGGATTGGTTTATGTTCTCCATGTATATCCATACTAAGAATTTGAGCTCACCATTTTTATGTTTTTTATTACCCATAGATATAAAGACTGGTTTTACGTAAGAATAAATGGAAGATATTTATGGGAGATGATGATAATATTACACCAATTTAGAGTATTATGTTCCATGTTTCCAAAGGCACTAAACTAATATGGTCTTGGGCATTGGTTTGTGTCATATATTATGTATTACACAAAAAAATGTAATTTCCATATATGTAAAACTTGGGTTGTCATAACACTTCACTGTCAGGGCTATACCAAACACTAGATCAGTGGTCTCCGATATGAACCATGATCCCAAAAGGTCATCCCTACACCCCGATTGTGTTAAAAATCCCAATCATAACCCAACTGTGACCAACTATTATAAAATATATTGATTGTTCAATTGTATTCCACCATGTATTTTTCAATCCACTAATAAAAGAGAATATTTATGATGAATGCATGATGAACAGTTGAAGAAAAATAAAAATACACGAGAACATAAAAAAAAATTCCGTTGTTTTGGATTGTCTCAATTAATTTCCATTAGAACAACAATTGAATAAAAAAATCGAATAACATCAATTCCCAATACCAAGGAAGACAAAACCACACCCTACATTCATGATCAACTCATGAATCAAACTATTAGTGGAGTAGATTGATGTTTATCATGGTATAATCATTGGGGAATAAACCAATCAAAATAAAATCCATATAATTAGTTATTATCAATCACTAATAAAGAAAAATTACACATTTCTATAATTGGTAAGACCCAAGAAGTCTTATATGTTGATGATCCTCATAGTACACCAATCATCAACCCATGATCCCTCAACTATCCGCCAACACACTCTCCATTATATCACCCCAACCAAGATCCCTCTCCGAATCCTTATATTCATTAGCTAAATATTATAATTTTGTATACCTAGTTTTAAATTTGATAAAATTATGATATGATGTTAAAATAAATATATTTATTTATTTATAATCTTATACCCCCAAAATTGAACATAATCCAAATACCATTTGAACACAAATATTACATCGCGCCTAGGATAAAACCCACGTTCTAGTTTTAATGGAGGTATTAGTTCCTCAATCCCGGAACCATTCAATATTTAATCCATCATTTATAAAAGAAACTAATATTACAAGATGCAATATATTTGTTATTTTTAATATCACCAAATCAAGCATATTCAGACCCCTTAATCCCACACATACTCAGTTCCTCTAATAAAAAATATTCCGTAAAATATTATAATGGCTTATATTTGAACAATTGAGTCATTTCATGTATTTTCATTCCTCCATAACCACTTAACAATATTTATGTTCTTCTATATATTTTAATTATTTTTGAAATGAAAATTGATTAATATAATTCTATTTTAAATGTTTTCATTTTATTTTATTCTATTCTACAATATAAATTATTTTTTTATAAAATATACATTTTTGATGAATTCGTGGTCATCTTTTACAGATTTTATTACGTTATTTAGATTTTCTAGAAACATTCACTTTATTATGATAACATTTTATTGGTCTTTAAATATCTCAAATATCCATATTATTTGTATAATTGATATGACTATTATGTAAATAGAATAACCTTTATACATATTTTTTTACTATGAATGTCATTTGATTTTCTTGGAAAATATTTCTATTTTATCTGAATTGTTGAGTAAAAATACTTGATGATGGGGAATATGGTTTATGAATTTAATTGATCATTCAAAATATGAGGAGTCTAAATGGAATTTTATGAGTGGTGGGACCTGTTATAGGTATCCTCTTGATTTATCAACCAATCTGATGAGAAAAAAAATTTGAAAAAAATATTAAATTATTTTTGTGGTGTACACCTACTCAATGATTGAACTGTCTTAGAATAAGGGAAATAATATAATGATACCATGATTCATGAGATCGTGACATATGAAATTAATCATTTACTTATTTAAATTTTTTTTTTTATTATTTATGCTATTAAAATATTGATATTATCCATGGATGCATTTTTCACTCAATTCATTGATTAAATGATTTTTTTTTCTGTTATTACCTAACCATATTGATTATTCCTTACTTATTCAAGATATCTTCTTCAATATGTAACCCTTACTAAGAATATGAGATTACCCTTTTTTTATTTTCCTTACGTTATACATGATGGTTATTGCTAATAATATGAAGGATGTGAGAATGTTTTTTATTCTCCCTATTTTATATTACCAATGTTAGATGGGAATCACATATATATATTATTCTTCATTATAGATAAATTGATCAATCCTTGGTGATGTTTACAATTTTATTGTATTCGAACATAATAATGTGCACACCGACTTTGACTTACTATGGTTGGGGTTGTCCTAGTTGGTAAAAGAACTACTTTAAAAGATACCTTGGGAAGTATACTATTAATAAAAATAAAGAGAGTGAGAATTATAATAATGCCTTATAATATTTGGGAAATTTTACCATTATTTGTATTTTTATTTTATCAATAAATTTTCATGATTGTTATTATTTAAATTTTTTTGTTCCATTATTTAGTAATGGAAACTAAAAGAATAATGGGAATCAATACCCATAGTCAATGTAAGGATGTATCTTTTGTGGAATAAAATATATTTATTATTGCAACTGATCATATTATGGTCATATTTCGGATGTTAAGTCATGTTATTATGAAAACCATTCACATATAGAGTAAACTGTTATTTTAAATCGTTATTCAAATATGTTATATCACTTCATGTAGTAGAGGCCTCTATCTTTTAATGGAACAAAAAATCCATTAGTATCTAATAATTGATTATGCACCTCAATAATTATATTTTTGGATTTGGAATATAATAAAACACAATGTTTGGTCTACCCCAATCAACTATTACATTGGATCTATAGATTCTCATAGAAATAAAAAGGAAAACTATAGGATCAATCATTGCAATTAAAATTGACATGTACAAGGATTTGGATAGAAATGAATGGGGATTCATTCTTAATGTTATATCTAGAATGGAGTTCCTCAAGATGGTGTGAGACTTAATTTTTATGTTCTATATCTGTCCATGGTTCTCATTGACTTTCACGGAAAAAATATTTGTGTTTTTGAAATTATATTGTGATCTTATATAAAGAGATCCTCTTTCACTATGTCTCTTCATTATATATCAATATTTATTTTAAATATACATTTCCATATCTTTTCACAATCATTTTATTCTCTCTTTCGGGTGTAGGAGTCATTTTAATGGCGTATCTCACCACCTGTTTATGATATAATTCTCTTTATTAATGTAAGCGGTTGATCTCTACATGGAATCATTGTGGTATTTTAGTAATTCTAAAAAAGTAGAGTCCAAAAAATAAACTATGAGAATATTAGTATTTACATTTCAAAATAATATTATTCTCACCATATTAATAAGATCGAAGATATGCTAATTATAAAATAGAAATACTTTCATATGGATTATCTGAGGGGAACAATTTCACTCTGTGGACATCAAATTCTGCACTACGAGAGTCAAAGGATTTAATTAATGGTCTCACATTTATATAAAAGAGTTATTTCGTAATTTTTCAGGGTCACATCACATTTAATAATAGTGTTATTTATTCCATACCAGTGCATGATCTCATAATTTTCAATGTTCCTAACATAGTGGTCTATAACATTGAAAAAAAAATCCTGAATTCCATTGTGTGGGATCTTCATACAGAGGGTCACTTCCATTTTGTATCCTAGGCTAGAACAGTCATTCTAGTGGATTTATGTTGCATATAACATAATAATGTTGTTGATACCATGAATGGTATGTAAGGCTTATTTGTGTAGGAATCCTAGGAAGGTAAATAGTTATGGGGTACATTTTCCTTTGGGTAATATGGTTATTTATTAGCTAATATTAACTGGAATGTTTCCACATTGTGGATGATGTTGTGCAAGAACATAATGAAGATTCTTCTTTATTCTAGGTTGATTTTAGGGTATGATTCTATTATATTATGAAACTAGAACTAGGTGGGAGTTATCCTTAGATTTTTCATTCAATACCTCAACATTTATTTTTCTCATGTTTGAACTATTGAAACTTTCATATGGGCCATGCTCAACACTAACTATCATGAGGACTTAAAAAATATTCGTCTCTAAATTGAATAAGCCAAACTTATATTAAAAGTTAAATTGTTAGGGTCCTTCTCATCCAGGTATTATCATCTGTCACCCTAGGATAATCCCAAAATTGGAGACAGAAATATTATTTGGTGAAAATATATCTCAAAAAAATTTAACATCACATTATGGAATATTTTTTACCATTATATTCCAACCTATTATTTGTTATGTAGAAAGGGGTTCCACATTTTGTTCAAGTGATTTTGTTTTTTTAACTCTGCAGAAGATTTTTTTGGTCCCATGTTCTTTCAATGAACAATTGAAAATGATGCACAGAAAATCATAAAGAGTCTAATTAGTGTTAAATTTTTTTAATGGAAATGGAACGCTATATTTCATTATCAGTTTATGGGGTAGGGATGAATGTTCTGGAATGTAATTGTAACACCCTGAGATTTTATAAAAAATATTCTGTTTAATTTCCTTAATGTCTTGTGTTGTATGCTACACCAAAAGGAGCTTGCACAACACGCATCCTTGACTTGTCTTGCATTACACGCAATCACGACTTTCCTCGATAGCATGTGTAGTACGCAATAACGAGTTTCGCTAAACAACAATATGCTATTAAAATATTATTAAAACTAGCCGTTATGAATAGTAATAACCACTTTTTGAAATTTTATAAATTTTATTTTTTTAAATGGACTTCATTTTTGGATTCGGAATACCGAAATTAGCCTAGGGTGAAATTTTGGTATTTTTCTGAAAACTTTCAATTTTTGATGAATAGTGAAACCACTAAGTGGTAGGTTAAAAACTGAATTTTGTATAAAACATAATTTTACCGCTTCTGTGAATGGAATTTCAAAAATCCGAGAGACACGGTTAATATCAAGGGCTAAAATGTGGTTCAATGAGATGAAAATAATTTTTGGTGAATAGTAACTTTTTACTTTTTTTACCACGGTTAAAAGTAAATCGTGTAATTAAAGGTAATGATGATATTATTATTACCCCAACACATGTCCTAATTCTATTGGATAAGTGTAATTCGACCAAATAAAAACTTAGGAATAAAATATGACCATTTAGGCCCACTTGGATTAGATTAGGACATTTATTATTATTTTATTTAAAGAAGGGTTAAAATAGTTAAAATCAAATTTTAATAAGTAAATAATTTTTAATATGGGGTTATACATAAGATAAATTCGACTATAAATTTTCATTAGAAAGCTAAAAAGATTTACTACATAATGGTATTTTATTTGTAATTTTTAGACCTTAAATAATTTAATTTATTTATGACACAATGATGATGCAGTAATTATTTTATTAATGAAATATTGACATAATTGATGTTATAAACACAAAAATAAATGTAATTTGAAACTTTTTATAAATACAACTAATTTTCAAGGTTAATATGACATGTTATTATTGATTTAATTAACTTTGTTAGAACTTATCATTCTGTTATGATTTTCACAAAAATCAATTACTAAATAGTGTCAAAATTGACATAAAATAGTTTTTAAAACAAATATTATATTATTAATTGTTATTTTATTCTTAAAAATATAAGGATCGGCCAAATGACTTAGCTAAGATTATATATATTAATAATAAACAATTTGGGGTTCGTTTGGCTTCTTATTGTAAGCTTATTAACCTTATAGTGTAAGAACACAAGAAGACACGGTAAAAGTTAAATTATTTAACTTAATGTTAAATCTATATGATAAGGTTAAAATAGGAACCAAAACTTGTATAAATTCTATTGGATGAGAGTATTTAGACCCATACCCACCTTAAACACGAAATAAATCAATTTGGATCTATTTAAAACCGAACATGACTTTATAATAAAATAATATTTTCAGTTATTCCAAAGGTGCCCCTCTCCTCCTCACACCAATTTGAGCATTCAAGCTCGGCCAACCCCCTCCAAAATCTCTTCTCCACTTCCCTAGTATCATCCTAGAGGTTCTTGTCTTCTTCAAAGACCCATTTTAGTTCCCTAAAAGGAGGTCTCAAAGAAGCACTTCAAAAAAGAGGTAATGTTTGTTACCGATTCTTTCATCTTTATTTCTTCTTCCACTTCTTCTTCTTAGGTTTTTTCATTATGAAGTAATAACATCAGTATCACTCATATACTTATATGTTATTATAAGTATGAAACAACCCTATTTCACCATCTATCCATCTTACGGAAAAATAAATCACCGCGCGTGCATACGTACGGAATACCGTCTCCACGCCGTGGTGTAATCTATTTTCCACCACCACCTTACATGGATGGGTATAATGGTGTAAAGAATAACTATACATAGTTATTAGAACATAATATTGATTCTGATATATTGTATCATCCACTCCAATTCAATTCAATAATTATGGAAATGATATCATCACTCGTGCGTACGTACGGACTACCGTCTCCACGACGCGATGAGATTCATTCTCCATGTTAACCATTTAAGAATGATTATAAAGTATATATAAGAAATAATAATGAAATATATGACATTATAAAGCTACTGGATTTATGTGTATATATATGTATGTCATCTACTTAATTCCACTCAATAACGAAAAGAAAACAATGTTCATGCGTACGTACGGCCTACCGTCTCCATGAACGATGTATTTCTTTCCATTTATCGATCCATTATATATATGTATATTCTGAATATATATTATATATAAACCATGTTTTATATTATATAATTAATTAATAATGATCTATGTAATCATATGAATAATTACAAGTTAAAACACGAACGACAAATGAGACGATTTTACCCAAAACGCTACTTTAACAAGAATTTACAAAAGAACGGGTAATATAAAGTCATAAGTGAACCGTATATGATATAATAACAATGAATATGATTCTATAATAAGTAAATGACATTATTTAAATCATTATACAGGAGGTTAGGACACTTACGAAGCAAATCGCACCTAAGGTAAGGGAAATATCACAATCTTATTTTTATCCGAGATTGTTTATACTTTGGTATTTACTGGGGTGTATTTTATCATCCAAATCCATGTTTCCTTAATATGTGATGTTACTTCCATCCACCTAAAATTTTTTAAATCCAAATTTACCCTTCGGTGAGTTTTTAGTAAAAGATATGAATGGAATCTTTTGTTGTTTTTTCGTACGAGGTGCTTTTTGACTTTTCCGACAAAAGTATGAGAAGAATGTTTTTTTAACCTATACGGCATGAATGGATTTTTAAAACATTATTTCCAAGAATCTTCCTTTACATGTTTTCAAGTTTATTTTTAATCAACTTCTTTTAGTTTAAAATTGTATGACATGTTAAGAACGGAAAATGTTTTTGAAGATGAAATGATATTTTCCTCAAGAATGGAGTTCAAGTGTTTTATCAAAATTATTTTCCATCTAAGATAATAAAGGGTTCTGTATTTATCCCTACTTTTAAATTGATTTGATTATGTTATGATGGAATTATTTTTTTATGATGTCATTTTATCTTATATGGATTATGTTATTATGGCATGATGTTTAAGATTCCCATTTTTATTACATGGGTTATGCAATGATGTATGATTTATGATTTTGTGGAACAAATAAGAATGGTATCATTATGAGATGGGTGGGACCTATATCTCCCTCCAATTAATTAGGTAAAGATTTTATATGTCATGAGATAGACATGGCTGGAATGGTAGGTTATACAGGTTCAGTGAAACAGGACTGAAACGAGGGTGACTCGGTTCAGAAAGGGACTTTGTCCACTAAGATAGTCTTGGCAATGAGTCTTGACTAATAAGAAATGATTCTCTGTGATTATGTGTGTATGCCACAAAGTTTAATGTTTAATGTTATGATTATTGTGATTACATTTCACTGCCATGAGTTATCCCAGGTTATGAAATTATGATCTCTTTTGTAGGTTAAGATTTCCAAAAGTTATGTGCTTATGTATATGATGTGATTGCTATTTCTTTTGTTTACCCTTACTGAGCATTTGAGCTCACCCTTTTATGTTTTCATTTTCCCAGGATATAAAGAAAGGTTTTAGGTATACAAAAAAGGAATATCTTTATGGGAGATGTTGAAGATCTTTCACCAAGATTAGAAGATTATATTCCGAGTTTCCAAAGACACTAAACTATTACGATCCTTGTGTGTGTGTTTTTGTTATGTACTAAGTATTCCGCAAAAGTAATGTAATGTCCATGTACGTCAAGATAAGGGTCTCTACATTTGGTATTAGAGGAAAGGTTTAGTCAACCTTTGGAAACTAGGATGCGAAAACGTTAGTGAGATCCCTAGAGATATTTCTAAGGTATGTCTAGGGATGTCCCTAAGGTTAAGTATACGTACAGGTAATAGTACTAGAATTACGCTAACGATCATAGAATTAAACCTAAGATGTTAGATATTGAAGGTACTCCCCCTTTATTATGTTTTTTTCCCTAGCATGATTTTTTCCTCTCACGCTATTCTTTTTGGGTTTTAGAAGATTTCTGGAACCCGAAGGAACCGTGTTGATCAATGCAATGGACAATGAAATGATTGTCCTCCTGAACAAACAAATGTTATGGGAGATGGAGTGAAAAATCATATTGCTATACTTACACAAGCTATGAATCATTCTGGACTTCCAAATGAGCAGAGAAGGGAAAAATATTCTATTAAGTGTTTCATGAGGCAACGTCCACCTTCTTTTAGTGGGTCTTCTGATCCACTTGTTGCTGAACAATGGATCAATACCACTGAAAATATATTTTCAATTCTTTAATGTTCTGAACATGATAAAGTCATCTTAGCAGTGTATCGTTTGGAAGGTGATGCTGGTCAATGGTGGAATCTTATTATGAATACGAGGCAAAGGGATGAAATTGAGTCCATGGAATGGGACAAGTTCAAGAACTTATTTTTCAGTAAGTACTTCCCCCGTATTCTTCGAACAAAGATGGAGAAGGAGTTTCTTGAACTAAAGCAAAAGGATGATGAATCTGTTGGTATATACGAAGCGAATTTTACAAAACTTGCAAGGTATGCATCTGGCATTATCATCCAACCTGAAAGTAAAGTTGATCAATTTTTCAGTGGCTTAAAACCAAGTCTTCTAAGGGCATTAGCTATAAGATACTTCAGTAGATATGAAGAAATTGTGCGTTGTGCTATCAAGGTAGAAATGAAATTTGGTGTTACATATCCATCTCATGGTTTTGACAAGAACCGAAAGATGGAGTTCAAGGAGAAATCTCAGAATAATGGTGAAAAGAAGATGAATGTTTCCTTATGCTCAAAGTGTGGAAACAAACATTGTGGAGATTGTCTTAAAGGGACTAGAAAATGTTTTAAATGTGGAAAAGAAGGTCATCGAGCAGCTGAGTGTCGAGGTAATGGAAAAAGGGTTTCTAATGATGTGAATAAAGAAAACACTACAGAGAACGCACCACCAACACTTCAATGCTTCAGGTGCAAGGAAATGGGGCATTATGCTAATAAATGCCCTAATCAAAGGGTTAGTGATGATCAATATGAGAAACCACTTAAGAAAAAGGACAAAGGGAAGTCACATGCGATCACTATTGGCGATGTCGAATATGAAAACTATGTGGTGGAATGATTAAATGTTTATGTAATGGGATTCCAAAATAATGTTGTATATAGTATCGTGGAATATTGGAATATTTATGATTTGGTCTATTGTGGTTTTTAATAAATTTATGGTACCGGTAACCATGAAAAGTGATTGAGACATTTTTGGTAAACAGATGATATGAGCATAATGAAGGGATAAGATGATAATGAGATGTTTGATTGTATTCATGAGCTCATGATTGATATAAGGACTAAGTGATATCATGGTTTGAGTATTTTGAATTTTGAGGATTTTGGTATGTGGAAAGTGTTAACTTTCAACTACATTCATGTTTTCACTAAGGTTCAATGGGTATTCATTCTTCAATAGAATACATGATTAAGGTATTCACATGTTTGTAATTTGACATATCTTATGATATATGGGGGATAAATGATGGCATTCACGTGATTATTCTGTGACATTTCAAATAATCATTTTCTTTATACTATGAGCTTGGATCGAAGTATTTTAGATAATCCTAAAGATTAGAATCGATTATGTTGGACATAAGTTAGGATAAAACGTTATTTGATATTATCGATGGGATATTATAGTAATATAGCTTTAGAAAAAGGACAACCTGCAGGACGGGCGACAGCCCATTGCGTCGGACAAGACAGTGGGAATCGAACCCACAACCGAAGTGCGACTGGCCTTTATCGCCTACCACTGGCCTACAGGAAGTCCCTGGTTAGTAGAAACTAGTTTTATTTTATTAAGCGGTGTGATATATGAAGTATAAGTTCATTTCTGGAACCATATACGATTAACCATAAGATGGACTTATAACTTTTGCTAACCTTTTGTTTGAAAGAGATGGAATGAACCGTCATTCTATCACATGATCTGCTAACACTTCACGAATAAAAAATTCAACTTCATTTATTTAAGAGATGAAGTAGAAATTGTTCAAGGCACGAACAACAGTGATATTGTACCAAAATAAAGTAAGTATTTATTCTAATTCAAACTCTTCAACTTTAGGGAAACGATCTTTAAAACCAAAAATGTAGTCCTAGTGCTCTTATATCTGATTAATCAGATGGTACCTTAGATCGTCACAAATTTATGGATTTGTGATTGTTGGCTTTTCCATAGCCATGTTCTCTACCACTCTCCATCAGAACATGATGGTTAGATTTTTCTTCCATATCCATATTTTCAACTATGTGGAAACCCTGTGATTAGTTTATTTGGGTAACCGTTACGTTTCATACTTTCGTTTTTAAAGATTGGTTTTGGTATTCCTTTTTACGATGTGGGTTTCTATTAAATAAACTTTTGAATAGTAAACCATTTATAACCCCGACGAATTTCGAGGGCGAAATTCATTTTAAGGGGGGTAGAATGTAACACCCCTGAGATTTTATGAAAAATATTCTCTTTAATTTCATTATTGTCTTGTGTTGTATGCTACACCAAAAGGAGTTTGCACAACACACATCCTTGACTTGCCTTGCATTACACGCAATCGCGACTTTCCTCGATAGCGTGTGTAGTACGCAATAACGAGTTTCACTAAACAACAATATGCAATTAAAATATTATAAAAACTAGCCGTTATGAATAGTAATAACCACTTTTTGAAATTTTATAAATTTTATTTTTCAAAATGGACTTCATTTTTGGATTCGGAATACCGAAATTAGCCTAGGGAGAAATTTTGGTATTTTTCTGAAAACTTTCAATTTTTGATGAATAGTGAAACCACTAAGTGGTAGGTTAAAAACTGAATTTTGCATAAAACATAATTTTACCGCTTTTTTGAATGGAATTTTGAAAATCCGAGAGACAAGGTTAATATCAAGGACTAAAATTGGGTTCAATGAGATGAAATTTTTTTGGTGAATAGTAACTTTTTACTTTTTTTTACCACGATTAAAAGTAAATAGGGTAATTAAGGGTAAAGATGATATTATTATTACCCTAAAACATGTCCTAATTCAATTGGATAAGTGTAATTAGACCAAAAACAAACTTAGGAATATAATATGACCATTTAGGCCCACTTGGATTAGATTAGGACATTTATTATTAATTTATTTAAAGAAGGGTTAAAATAGTTAAAATCAAAGTTTAATAAGTAAATAATTTTTAATATGGGGTTATACACAAGATAAATTCGACTATAAATATTATTTAGAATGATAAAAAGATTTCCTACATAATGGTATTTTATTTGTAATTTCTAGACATTAAATAATTTAATTTATTTATGACACAATGATAATGCATTAATTATTTTATTAATGAAATATTGATATAATTGATGTTATAAACACCAAAATGAATGTAATTTGAGACTTTTTATAAATTCCACTACTTTTCTAGGGTAATATGACATTTTATTATTGATTTAATTATCTTTTTTCGAACTTATCATTCTGTTATGATTTTCACAAAACTCAATTACTAAATAGTGTCAAAATTGACATAAAAAAGTTTTTAAAACAAATATTATATTATTAATTGTTATTTTAATCCTAAAAATCTAATTATCGTCCAAATGACTTAGATAAGGTCATATATATTATTAATAAACAATTTGGGGTTCGTTTGTCTTCTTATTGTATGTTTATTAACCTTATAGTGTAAGAACACAAGAAGACACGGTAAAAGTTAAATTATTTAACTTAATGTTAAATCTAAATTATAAGGTTAAAATAGGAACCTAAACATGTCTAAATTATATTGGATGAGAGTATTTCGACCCATCCCCACCATAGCCACCAAATAAATCAATTTGGAGCTATTTAAAACCGAACTTGACTTTATAATAAAATAATAATTTTTGTTATTCCAAAGGTGCCCCTCTCCTCCCTTATAAAAGGGAACCTCCTCCCTATCCTCCTCACACCAATTTGAGCATTCAAGCTCGGCCAAACCCTGCCAAAATATCTTATCCACTTCCCTATTATAATCCTAGAGGTTCTGGTCTTCTTCAAAGGCCCATTTTAGTGCCTTAAAAGGAGGTCTCAAAGAAGAACTTCAAAGAAGAGTTAATGTCCGTTACCGATTCTTTCATCTTTATTTATTCGTCCACTTCTTCTTCATAGGTTGTTTCATTATGAAGTAATTACATAAGTATCACTAATATACTGATATGTTATTATAAGTATTAAAAAACCCTATTTCACAATCTATCCATCCTACGGAAAAAGAAATCACCTCGCGTGCGTACGTACGGAATACCGTCTCCACGCCGTGGTGTAATCTATTTTCCACCACCACCTTACATGGATTGGTATAATGGTGTAAAGAATAAATATACATAGTTATTATATAATCATATTGATTCTGATATATTGTATCATCCACTACAATTCAATACAATAATTATGGAATTGATATCATCACTCGTGCGTACGTACGGACTACCATCTCCACGACGCGATGAGATTCATTCTCCATGTTAACCATTTAAGAATGATTATAAAGTATATATAAGAAATAATAATGAAATATATGACATTATAAAGCTACTGGATTTATGTGTATATATATGTATGTCATCTACTTAATTCCACTCAATAACGAAAAGAAAACAGCGTTCATGCGTACGTACGGCCTACCGTCTCCATGAACGGTGTATTTCTTTCCATTTATCGATCCATTATATATATGTATATTATGAATATATATTATATATAAATCATGTTTTATATTATATAATTAATTAATAATGACCTATGTAATCATATGAATAATTACAAGTTAAAACACGAATGACAAATGAGACGATTTTACCCAAAACGCTACTTTAACAAGAATTTACAAAAGAATGGGTAATATAAAGTCATAAGTGAACCGTATATAATATAATAAAAATGAATATGATTCTGTAATAAGTCAATGACATTATTTAAATCATTATACAGGAGGTTCAGACACTTACGAAGCAAATCGGACCTAAGGTAAGGGAAATATCACAATCTCATTTTTATCTGAGATTGTTTATACTTTGGTATTTACTGGGGTGTATTTTATCATCCAAATCCATGTTTCCTCAATATGTAATGTTATTTACATCCACCTATAATTGTTTAAATCCAAATTTACCCTTTGGTGAGTTTTTAGTAAAAGATATGAAAGGAATCTTTTGTCGTTTTTTCGTACGAGGTACTTTTTGACTTTTCCGACAAAAGTATGAGAAGAATGTTTTTTTAAACTATACGACATGAATGGATTATTAAAACATTATTTCCAAGAAGCTTCCTTTAAAAGTTTTCAAGTTTATTTTTAATCAACTTCTTTTAGTTTAAAATTGTATGACATGTTAAGAAAGGAATATGTTTTTGAAGAAGAAATGATATTTTCCTCAAGAATGGAGTTCAAGTGTTTTATCAAAATTATTTTCCATCTAAGATAATAAAGGGTTCTGTTTTTATCCCTACTTTTACATTGATTTGATTATGTTATGATGGAATTATTTTTTGATGATTTCATTTTATCTTATATGGATTATGTTATGATGGAATGATGTTTAAGATTCCCATTTTTATTACATGGGTTATGCAATGATGTATGATTTATGATTTTGTGGTACACATAAGAATGGTATCATTATGAGATGGGTGGGACCTATATCTCCCTCCAATGCATTGGGTAAAGATTTTATATCTCATGAGATAGACATGGCTGGAATGGTAGGTTATACCGGTTCAGTGAAACAAGACTGAAATGAGGGTGACTTGGTTCCGAAAGGGACTTTGTCTACTAAGATAGTCTTGGCAATGAGTCTTGACTAATAAGAAATGATTCTCTATGATTATGTGTGTATGCCACAAAGTTTAATGTTTAAAGTTATGATTATTGTGATTACATTTCACTGCCATGAGTTATCCCAGGTTATGAAATTATGATCTCTTTTACAGGTTAAGATTTCCAAAAGTTATGTGCTTAGGTATATGATGTGATTGGTATTTCTTTTCCTTACCCTTACTGAGCATTTGAGCTCACCCTTTTATGTTTTCTTTTCCCCAGGATATAAAGAAAGGTTTTAGGGATAAAAAAAGGAAGATCTTTATGGGATATGTTGAAGATCTTTCACCAATATTAGAAGATTATATTCTGAGTTTCCAAAGACACTAAACTAATATGATCCTTGTGTGTGTGTTTTTGTTATGTACTAAGTATTCCGCAAATGTAATGTAATGTCAATGTACGTTAGGCTTCGGGTCTCTACAGTAATGTAAGAGACATATTAATTGAAGCTAGTTGTTGGATCATATAGGACCCCATGACCAAGGAATGGTTAGAGTGAACATGAAGTTCTTGTTTAGAAATGATGGTCCAATGTAGGTTCTTAATGGTTGATTTCAGAACTCTATTGAGGTATTGGGGGAATTCATAAACTTTTAGGATGGTCATGAATTGTTAATGACTATTTCCCCACAAAAAACTAATACACCATGGGGAAATTTTTTTTAGTGGAAACCCCCTAGAAAAGGACTAAAACTCAATATTAAGAGATCATTTTATACATGCATCATGGGAGGGGGTGGTGTATTCAGCTACTGAAAGGGATAAGTGAGTATATCATTTAGTATTTACTATGGAATAAGAAAATACCTTATGGAGGAGGCTAATGATTTACATAACATGATTCAAATTTTTCTATCATCCAACATTTCTCTCAATGATAATGAAAGTTATTCTATATTCATATATGACTCACTTCATGGGAATTTCAAATCCCCCTAGACCATTATCTATCTCATTGGTAGATTCCAGGAACTCATTAGACAAGCCTATATGAATCATACCTAAAATGAAGTCAGTTATGACATGGACTACCAATATTAAATATGTAACCAATTTATTCCTATCATTATTTATTCGAATCCAGATTCCCTTCCACTAATCTGTGATAGTTTTCAATGGGATGATTAAATTATCCTCCACTACTTTAGGCCTCTTTGACATTGTTGATATCCTTATTTATATTCTTAATAATACAAATAAATTAACCAAAATTATAGGAAAAATTAATCAGTGAATGTGTATGCGGATAATTTTATAATAATATCTTGGTATTATTCATAAAACTTATGTAATAATAGAATAATGAATGATAGTCTATTTTATGGGACTCTCTTATCCACAAATGGGCTTTATATTATCAATCATTTTAGTCATATGATGATATATTATCAAATTCAATTATGATAGGGAAATAATTGAATGGATCTTATATCATTAATAGAAATCAATATAAGAAGATGTCATATAAACATTTAGGTAATGTGATGACATAAAATAAGAAGATGTGAATGATCTAATTTCCACGGTGTAAGAATTATAAAAGGGAGCATCATTGAAAATTCTTATGGGGAATGAGTGTTTTTAAGAAAAATATAGATAATTGGCATCATGGTATATACAATAAGGAAAATAAAAAGAGCTATTATCCAGTGATTCAAATAAAAAGATATGGACTGTTAATAAAAACAAGACCCAATGCATCAAGGGAGCATACCACAAAAAGAGTAAAGGGGAGAATAAAAAACATATGCATTTACGGAAACCAAAGTGGATGTTCCTACTTCTATGGTGAAATAAAAACTTAATATTCACTCTAGAAGTGAAAGTGTATTATTTTATTTTAGTTTCACACACTGTTTTATATTTGAGAAATAATATAATGTTATCATATCACCAACTCAATGAGTATATATTTATTTATAAGTGAGAAATTATAATCTTACAATCATCACATCGTACATTTATAGATCATCACTAATAAAAGTTTGTGGGAACATGCTTCCAAGAAATCTCTATATTATTTATATTTCTTAAGCTAATATAGTTCTAGAATTTGTTATAACTCTCATTATAGATTCCATATAATGTATGGGTGAGGGGAAGTTAATGTAAATATTTAAAATCACCCTATGATAGTTATACGATGTAATGATGAAGCTAAACTAATGATGAAAATTACATTAATCATATATTTTTTACTACCAATTCATTGGAGGAATTTATCATTGAAGGATATCATGAAACTCTAAATTAATTATCTTCCAATTTAATGGGAATTTATTGATTTCATTCCAAAAGTGATGCATAGTCTTCCCCTGAAACATGATGTTTAGTATTCAATTGAAATCATTCTAAGTACTACAACTAGTTTATAGAATCCATATAGAATAGAAAATGTATGGGGTATATAAATTAAAGAATAAAGTCATGGAAAACAATTATAATGGACTTATGGTGCCTAGTGCATCACCATGGGTTTCACAATTTCTTTTTGTTAGGTCGAAATAATGGTAATTGTGACTTTTTATTTATTATATAATCATAGAAAATCATTATTTTAAAAATTGTCCTCTACACTGTATCAATGATAATTTTTTAATTACAAGGAGCTCAATAACATTCCAATATTGATATTCAATCTAGTTATCATCAGATAAGGGTCACAAAGGAGGATATACCCAAGACAATATTGTGTATAATATTTGATGAGTATGAATCTATAGTAATCCATTTAAGACTTAACAATTATTTTGTTATCTTTATGGACATAATAAATAGTGTATTTTGATATTACCATGTTTAGTTTTTTGTAGTATTTATATACAATATTGTTATACAATCAAAGATAATGGGATATCTTAATGAACATTTTAGGATTCTATTGATGATTCCATGTAAGGAGAAGCTATATGCTAAATAAAAAAAGTTTTATATTTGGCTACAAAAATCCAAATTCATGTGTCAGATAATTTCAACAGTGTGTACACTAGTGGACCCTTTAATGATTGAAATAATTGATAAATGGGCTAGACCAACCAAAAAAACCAATATATATAGTTTTCATAGGTTGGATGGATACTACCGACACTTTGTGTGGGATTTAATATTACTATCTAATCCACTCCCCATGTTTACATAGAAGGGTTTAATTTCTTATAAACAATGAAATGTGAGGATAATTCAAGATAATTGAATTGAAGGGTGGTCAATGTCTGTATTCCTACACTACCTAATTTTGGATATGTGATTTTGATATATAGTGATGCAATAATTAAGGTATTCGAATTAGTCCTCATAAAGAATAATATGGTGATATCTTACAACTAACACCAATTAAAAATTCCTGAAATAATTATCGAACACGTGATTTGTAAATGTTGTTGGTAATTTCTTCATTGTACATATGTATGAGTTATATTTATGTTAAAAGGTGTGATATATATATATTGATTATAAAATCATGAGGTGTATATTTAGATATAAAGAGTAACTAGAATAAATGGTTGGATTTGATGAAGGATTATGACTTCTCAATAACATTTTATTATGGGAAGTAACAACAATGGTTTATTCACTAAGTTAGATAGAAAATTCTAGATTTTATATGATGAGTATCGAAAGAGATGTAATATTTATAGATTTTAATATTTTGGATCATGAAATCATTAGAGAATGGGAAAATATTACCCTTATCATGGGAATGATCATTCATCCATCCTTGTGAGGACAAAGAAGGCATTGAAGGACAATCTGAAATTATAGATGAAGGTGAGGATTGATTATAATTTCAACCATGATATTTCCATATTGATAACATTAAAAAACATATTATATTTCTTGATAATATCATACTAAATAATGGGAAAGTTTGATAAAGAAAATAATTTATCATTCAATATTAATCCCATAAGTGTGAAGATGTATAAGTATCTAAATGTGAATTTCTAGTGGGTGTAGATAAAAATAGATATAATATATTATGTATCCTAATTTGTATTGTGTCTTAAGTTTAAATATGAGATATTGAATTATAAGGACATGTTACAAAAATTATCCATACCAGAATGGAAAAGTGAAAACATTACCATGGACTTCATCATTAATATCACCCAAATATATAGTGGGAACAATTAAATTTTGGTTGTTGTTGATCACCTTATAAATAATGAACTTTTTATAAAAATTAGAAAGAATTATATCTTGATTAACTTAAATGGCTACACATATTTGATTTTGTGATGTTTTATGGACTACCATGCTCAATAAAATCTAATAGGTATCTAAGGTCCACCTAGAGGTTTTGCATAATCCTTCACTATAATCTAGATATAGAGTGACATTTTAGTACCTTTTGTCATACATTGTAAGATGTATTGTCTAAAAGTTTCATTCAAGAAATACAATAAATATTAACAGATTCCTCTATTGATTTCAAAGGTGAAAGGGATCAAAAACATCATTTCCTATAATTTTATTACAAAAGAAAGATTTATATTAGAAATTATGATGGATACATTTGAATAAATCTATTTAATGAATTAATAAAATCAAATATATATGTATTAATTAAGAGACTCATTTCTATTCAGATTTTATCAAGGTGAGGAAATTTTATAAAAGGTTAGATCTATTCAAAATCACATAAGGGAAGCACAAAGATCAAAGAAGTGTTATGATAACAATCATAAGTGATATAATGATCTTGAGGTTATTGATACAGAATTACTTTCAATATCATCTTGTTAAAGGTAATGTGATTTGGAAAGAATATTAAGTGGTTCCACGAATATATCATTCTCTTTGAAATTATTGTTCATTTTGGGATTGTGTCTTATTACTTGGTTCTCCATTTGAATCTCTCTCAATTCCATGATGTGTTTCACGTATATCTTCTATGAAATTGAAAACCCAATAAAATATATGTACTAAACCTAAAGTTCATACAACTAGAGTTAAATATCTCTTATCCTGAAAAACCAGTTGAGATTCCAAATCACAGAGGGAAAGTAGAACAATATAAGACTGCACATTTTGTCAAAGATTTTTGGTGAAATAATAAAATTAAGGGTGATATTTGGGAACCCTAGGATGTGATGAAATAAAAATATCATTAGTTTTTTGTAGAATAATGAGGTTATTTTTAGTGGGAGATTATTATATAGGGGAATAATGCAATACCCTAATATTTTATGATATTTTCATCTTTATGTAAAAATAATTTCATTAACAATAATTTTTACACACACAAAAGAGAATGAATGTTATTTGATAACCTATTGAAATATTATAATTATATATTTTTATCAATTTATAAATATTCATTTCATTATTATCTGATTTGTATTTTTTCTGGATTTTTCTAGAAAGATTTAATTTTTAGTGAATCGTGAAAAATAATGATTTCTGTAAAACTCCCCAATCATTTATTCAGATATAGTAATTCAAAAGTATCATAATATTATTTATTTTCTATTAATTTAATATAATATAAATTTATATTACGTTATGATAACCACTATATATTATTTTTAGATATGCCAAATTTATAGGATTAAAAACATAATTTTTTTGAAAACAAATTTTCATCTGTTTTTATGGGATTATATTTAATCTAATTTATGAAACATATAGGAATTGAATTTTAAAAAAGGTATTAAATATTTTTAATAATGTGTATCAAATTTATTAATATTTTCTCTTAAATTTTTAGGTTCTATGAATAGTAAAAACCATATCTTTTATCACTTCAGTAAAGGGTAAATCGAGTAAATAAGGATAAAAATAATGTAATATGGAATTAAAATAAATCCAAAACATGAAATTAATTAATTATGTGATAATATTTTCACTATATTTCCTTAAAATTCACATTGAAGGATTTTTTATTAAATTTATTATTAATATGTACATTTATTATATGATTGTTGAAGAAAATTCCAAAATGATACTCTCTGGACATCAATATCTATAAATGTTTTACATAAGGATAAAATGTGGATATATTTGTTTAATAAACATAATTTTATGGATTAATTATAAATTTTTTAATTTTAATTTATTATTTTTTTATACAATAATTAATCGAAAATAATTCACAACGCCTACTCGTTTCGTGTTCATGCTATTGAAAAATCATGTAAGTGATTTTAAAAAATATAAAATAAATATTATTTAGGTTGTTTCGAGTTACATACTAATTTTATAGAAAAATATTACAAATTTTTATATATATTACTATTTTATATTCATATACGATAATTTTCTCTATCTATTAAATGTAAAATGAAATGAATAGAATTAAAAATGAAATATACGATATTTTATTGAAATAAAATTTTATTAAAATATTAATAAATCTAAAAATCATGAAATGCGTTTATTAGGATAATATATGGTCTAAAATGTCATCCATTTTTAAATAATGATCCAATTTTTACTTTAGAAGTAAAATTATATTCATTTAATATGAAAATAATTATTACTGTAGTTAATGCTGAAATGGTTAATAGTGAGGGTAATAAAATAGATAATGATTAAAATTATTTATAAACCTATAAAATTTTATTATAAAAGTGTATTAGGAATATATACTTCTTATAATATAGTAAATTTAATTTAAGAACCATTTTTCAATGATTTTGATGTTATTCTAATTTAATATTGTGAAACAATACCAGAGTGCACCTCCCCTCACTTATAAAAGGAAGCCCCTTGACAATTGTTTTTAAAAAAAATCTGTTATATATCACGAAAATAAACCAAAAACACAGCATTTAACAATTTATAGACATTAATTTGATAATATGATTTTCTTGAAAATTCATTCTGATGATCTTTATGAAGGGACCTGAAGGAATTATACCGAATAAGATTATTCATCTATAACAAACTCTTTCAAGATTATTTATTATTAAATTTCTAATAACTATATTAAAAATATCATTAAATATTACCTATGATATAATAAATATAATGATACTTTATTATTCTTTTGTTACAACCATTTTAAAACTCCATTGCATCATATGATGTTGGAAAACTTCACTCATGCATACATACGACTTACTCTCTCCATGAAACAGTGTAAAAAACTTATCATCAGCAATTTATGTGGATGTTTATAATGATGAAACTAATTAATATGTATGAAATTTATGAAAAAAATATTATTAAACAACTATAATATCATATCATTAATCTTACCCTCCAATCCATTGGAAAATACTGACATTGTTCATGTGTCCATATGGACTTCCACCTCAACAAAGCGATGTGATACATTCTTCCATTTCCCTTTTAAATAGATTTTAATTAGTATATATTAAACAATCTATATGATATATACGATATAATAATGATTCTATGTTAATGAATTATAATTTACCAATTTTATCCTTCTTTAAGAATGTGAAAATAATTTTCATATGTATGTATGAATTACTGTCACCATGAATAGCATAGTTCATTTTTTTATTCTCACTTTTTATGGATGTCTATTAATATAGATGTTACAATATCAACAAATCCAGATACCTAGGCCAGTTATATTATTTATTACATTAGCATTAATAATTTTTATCAAATCCTGTATGACTGATCATTTTTTTAATATTGGAGAAAAAGATACATATATGACACCCATTGTACATTGGGAAGTCAAAATGTAACTATAAAAAATTAAATTATTAGAATCATTGAAACTAATTGAAATGATTCATATTCATAACCAGTGGAATGGAAACACATTAAGGGTGAGATCAGATTATAAGTAATAGTAAATAAAGTAGAATTTAATACGATTTAATAAGAATATTTAACATGGAAAGGAAAATAATTTAATACACATGTCATTTAAATAAAAGTAATATTTTTATAAGATAATACATAATAATATAATAAGGTAAATAAATGAAAAAAATTCTATTTAATCAATAACTGAGAATAAAATGAATCTTGAGAGAATATCATATATAATTTATCATAGATATTAATTGTAAATATAATCTCAATGAGGTAAATAATTAAATATTAGACATAATAATCATAGGCATCATGATACCTCTACCATTAAGATCTATCTTCATGAAATTTTATAATTATTGGGTAAAATCCCATCTGATTTGGATAAATGAGTTTTCTCATGAGACTTGTCAATGTAATGTGGTGATATCGATAAATTCATACCGCCCATTTCTACAATTACAAATCATTACCAAAATTCCATAAAATTTATTTAATTCATTAATTAATAATAACTGTAATCAAATATTCATATTAAGTAAAGGATATAAATTTATCAATATTTTCCCAGTAAATAAAATAACATTCAATTTAACCACTATATGTACAAAATGGTATATAGTTTAAGAATTATTCATATTAATCATTAATTATATTTATATTTAATATAAACATAGTTTGTAATGAAAAAAGATCATAGGAATGTTATTGATTCAATATAATGTTTATATTCACCAAATAATAGGTGATGTCACAATATCTTTTAGTACTATTTAATTTTCATGTCAGTACCCATGAATGACATAATTAAAATGTGAAAAAATAATTTTATTAGAAAAGTATAAATAATGATATTATATGTAAAATTGTTTTATATACACCATATAAAACAAGTGTGGTGCTTAACTTTACTATATTTTTTAACGAAGGGAATTTGAGAGGAAGTCTATGACCTTGAGATTGTCTCATCAAATAAATTATATAACTTTATGAATAATAAAAAATGTTCCTTATTTATATTATTAATAACATTCTTATTTTTTATTATTCCATTTATTTTATTTATTCACATGTTATCTATAATTATTTAATCAATTATGTTTATGTCAAGTGTTTCTACAATATTTGACTTATGTTTAAAAAATATCTTTGGTGGGTTGAATATTTTTCTATCTGGTAATTTGTAAAGATTAAAAATAAATTCATATTTATAATAATTATACATAAATAATTTTTTAATACCAATCATATATAATATTTTTGATAATTTAGGTAGTTATGATCATATATATGGTAGGTCGTACTTACACATAAGCAATTTTTCCTTTTTCAAATGATCACCATCAAAAAAAGGTAATTAATATTTTACATCTATATAAGTGTAATATTATATTCGATACCATATTTATTATTTAAATAGACATATATATATATATATTATCCATATTTTCTCATCATATTAATATAATCACATCACATTGTGAAGGTGGTAGTCCACACACACACGAAGGACGATATCATCTTTTAGTGTGTTCAAATGATAAAAAGAAAATGTTGATTTTTTTGAATTATAAATATGTCATCCATATAATAATAATTTCATGTATTTGAAATATATTTGTTTAATTTATCCTTATAAACATCAATTTAATGCGATAGTAAAATAAAAATCACATCGCTTCGTAGGATAGTTGTACATCGTACACAAGAGCGTTGTTACCGTATCCCCTATAGAATGGTATTTAAAAAAATGTATATTTGGTATAATAAATACATAGGTTAGATTACATTAAAAATATATATCCATTATTATATCTGACCTTGAATGTTGGTATTGGAAAAATGAATTACATCAGTTCGTGAGGTTGTGATGTGTTGTAAAGACGAATGGTGATTCCAAAAATGATTAGATGGATTTTTCTTGGGTATGTAAGTAATGAAAATAACAAGTAAATAATATAATTTAATGTAATATAATGTGTATTTCAAAGAATAATGTTTTATTAATAATTTTAGGGGATACATGAAAAAATTAAACTAAAAAATGATCATTGAAGAGCGTTACCTCGTCTTCTGGTAACAACCTTGTTTTTACGCAAAAAGCATACTAGTATGGATTTATGACCAAAGAAGAGTATATAATAAGGGGATGAAAATTTTATGTGATTTTAAATTTTTTGGATAAACCATAAGGGTATCAATATGTGAATAATAGAGGAGATGTGGTGGCCTTCAAATGTGAGGTTAGTGGCATAATTATATTTTTTGGAAAATAATGGTGTACAAATGTTTTTTAAATAAAAAAAATAAAAAATGGATTATTTTAGGTCCCTAGACATGTGTAATAAAAAAACTCTTCCATCATATAGATTTTTTACAATATTTATGAAATTTATATGCTTTTCATTTTAGTTTAACCACTAGATAAACCCATTTTAACAATAACCATAAAAAATAATATTTATTATTTATAATATTAAATATGGTCAATAATTAAGTTAAAATAATTAGATAAAATAAATTATTATAATTACACATATTGAATAAATTATTCAAAATTCCATTTAATAAATAGTAAAATTATAATTCAAAATGAATTCTACAAATTTAATTAAAAAGTTTTCAAAAAGAGATGTTTAAATGTTTACAATTATTTTATATAAAAATTAAAAATGTAACTAATTAAAAATAATAATAAGATTAATAGTTATTTAATTGAATTTATTTTAATTTGTTAAAAAATATTGTTTAACATAATATGTAATTTAAAAAAATCAGTTTCAAATTTAAATTCAGGATTTTTTACTATTTATGGACAAATAAATCATTGTAGAAAAATCATAAAAATTAACCGTAACATAATTTTAGTACACTATTTTGAAAAAATATGTTCAATATATAAAATAAATTTTCTAAACATTTTCAAAACTAATTTTATAAATTTTGTATAAATCATGAATAATCCATCATTTTAAAAAAATACATTTTCCAAAAAAACATTTACATTTATTTTAAATGAATAATATTTTTATTAATAATTAATAGATAAGAAATGAACAAGGTTAAAATATATATTTATCACAATTTAGTCAGTTCTATACCTATCCTCTAATTTAATGGCTAGGTTATAATAGTCATGTTTAAATAACATTTTAATAGTGAATTGCATTTCATTTAAACCTGATGTTGAGTGTAACATATGATATCAAATAATATTAATTTATTCAAAAATAAATATATTTAAATGTATTTGGGTATAACTTCATTCCCTATTATAAGAATTTTAAACTCAAAATATGAGGGATATTACATTATAAACAGATTATGGATGTTCTTATTCATTATATCCTATAATTCCCACATTGATTCCTCCATTTTTTAATTTCAATTAATTAACATTAATAGTTGTGTTATCCAATTCCCCATCAAATTCATTCTATTAAAATGATTATCCACGGTTCTTCATAGTTTGATAGATCAATATCCAATTCAATTTCATAAATGGTGATCACATTCATTGGGTCTGGTATGTACGTCCTTAACAATGATATGTAGAACACATCATGTACTTTTGAGAGATACGACATTATTTACCAGTGATATGCAACCAATTCAATTCATTCTAGAATTATAGATGGTATGAAATACATGGATAATGGTATATATTTATTATATAACCTTGTAACGCCCTTCCATGGAGAAACATTCATGAAAACATGATCTCCCACATGGAATTCCAGTCATTCCTCAAGTCATCATCATAGCACATTACCTAAATTGATCTGATTTAATGTGATCCAAAATATCATTATCCATTATTTTTTCCTCTTTAACACATTATGGGATTATGATATTCCATTCACTACCTTCAACCCAATAATTTGGACTACAATATATCACTCCATAAAATGCTTTATATTCAAACTTTTGAATACATGAATGGATAATATTGTAATAGGAAATCATTAAAAAGGTAAATAATAATCCAAAATACCATTAAATTTAGGTGATAATGACTTATACATATCATAAATTGTTTTAATAATCCACTTGTATTGTCCTTCGGTTTGAGGATGGTATAAAAATCTCAAATGTAGCTCAATATCAAGATCCTAGTTACCACTATTCAATAATTTCAATTTAATTGGTATCATGATCAAATAGAATTGAATTTGTTTAACCATGAAGTCATAAAAATTCATTAATATTAATACATGATATATTCCCAAAAGGAAATATTCCCTTATAGCATGTATATGTGTTGATTGGTTTAGGATATCAATGATAAAAACATGTTTCATCATTATTTGTCAGAGTATTTGGTAGTATTATAACAAATTAATTTGAAATTTAATCCAATTTCCAAAAAAGAATAAGAAATGGTTTCATGAATCAAATAAGATTTTTTCTCACATATTTCAATTATTGAAAAACTAAACATATATACAGATAATAATTAAATCCCACATCATGATATCACACAAATCATTTTCCCTCAAATCTATATAGATCATTATCCTACCAAGGTGTATAGATAATTTGTATCTATGAGCATCACCCAAAAATAATATTTTTAGATAATGTATATATGTAGCTGAGAATAACATTTCATATTTTCAAAAACCATATTATCAAACGAAGTCTTCAAATTTCACATCATTCAGAGAATTAAATTTTAAGCGAATGTTCTCATAATCAGATTGAGAATAATTCATCTTCTCATTAAAAGTTTTTTTAAAAAATTAATGTTAAAAAATATTGATGTATAATATTAATTAAAAATTTCCATACTAATCTTTAATTGATCCATAAATATGGGATCTATGTTAATATTCATTTTTATCAGGAAACAATGGACATTACTAGTCAATGCATCTACTACCATATTATCATTCAATGGGTGGTAGTTTAATGGGAAATGAAAATCCTTGAGTATCTTGATAATTAGAAATTGTCTCTTATAAATCAGTTTCTATGAAAAATATAAATTTTACATTTTTTAGTATGTTTATATCTCACATCATTCACCATTGATATAATGTTTCCATATATTCAAAGAAAATATTTATATTTGTCTACTCAAAATAATGGTCTGGAATGTTTTAATCCTACATCTACAATTTCCTTTTTTAATTTGAAATAACATTATAATTTATCACTAGGAAAAAACAAAATCAAGTTTTTATGCATAATTATATATGAAAAACCCAAAATTTCTATATATTATAGTCAAATTTTGAACATTGACCAATATCCTATTTATTTTATCAAAAAAATTATAGACATTCCTTTTTCCAAACAAAATTAACACCTTTATATTTAAACATTGATAACATTATATATAATCATGAAAAATTAAGAATCACATATAGTAACATTCCTAATCGATGAAACTACATAACTCAGTTATGTTCATCGGTATACACCATTCTCTAACTACCTTATTCTTTGCATGATTAAATAGTATTTAATCTTGTCTAAAGATATGGACCTGAAAATAAACTTATCTAATCCATAAATCACCCTTAATAAATTTCCTATATAACTATTTATTTCAATCAATCTCAATAATGATTCAAAAGTTATTCTCATAATCTGCATGACATTTATAATACTCCAAAATATCATCAAAGAATACCTAAAAAATCCCCAATATTTTCATTTAGTAATCTGGTCATTATATCCATAATAATAAAGAGTGTATTAGTAAATTTCAAAGGCATTACTACAATGTTTTAATGTCCATTCCTCATTTGAAAATATGTCTTCGTAATTTCAACCTTATTTACTTTGAATTATTGATATAGAAAATGAATGTAAATCGTTGAAAAATATTGGGCTCTGTGAAGTTGAACAAATAGTTCACTCGTGTGAGGCATATGACTCTTGTTATTTATTGTAACAACATTGATTTAACAATAATCAATGCAATGTATAATGGATCCGAATTTCTTCTTTATGAAGCGAACATGGGTTCCCCATAGTATATCACTAGGGAGAATCAATCACTTATCACCAAACTCATCCAGTTATTTTATTTAATCAAAATAATCAAAATTGGCCTATCTATATATAATCTTGGATGTTATTTATTCATCAATTATTAAGTCAATGGAACACTCATCATTATAAAATGGTGTATGTGTTGGAAATTCCTTAGGAAATACATCAATTAATTGATGTACCATCGGTGCATCCTCAATTTAATGATTACTTTCTATATCCTTATATTTTTTATTCTATTCTTCAACAATAATATAATTAAGTAGAGATGTTGGCTGTGGATCTTAATATTAATCAAATAATTAGTTCTATTCTATAATGATAAGGAATTCAATATCATCCAAAAAAATTTGTGATATCCTTAAATATTTCAATAAAAAGTTGAATTAATTTCTAATGTCATTCAACAAAAAGCATAATATTAATGTCAACCATTTTTATGATAATTATTTCATTAAATAAAGCACATTTTTGTGTCATAATGGGTACTTCATAACATACATTGATTAGTGTGTGACATGCACATAGAGTTTTGACTGAAAAGTCCATTCCAAAATTAAAAGTAAATTTACTAATTTTCATGGAAAAATAGGTAGATTTTAAAGAGTTTTAGCATAAAAAAAAATAATTATCTATATTTGAAGAAGTTATTTATGTACCTAAAATGACATCTTTTGATATATACAACTCAACTCAAGAAATCATGTAAACTTGGACTCCCCCATGGGTGTTTAGTAGTGAATTCGCCAAAATCTTATGCCATTCATTTCCCTAGTGCCCAGTCTCCATATAGTTTAAACACTAAATTGTAGTATATTATTTATTCCCTTTTAATTATTTAGCCTAGTTATTTATATATTTGAATTTATAGTCGACTCATAATCTCTTAATGAATTTAAATAGTTTATTAGTTCCATGGTATTATCAAGGAGGAAATAGTTGTTGTCTCTTTAATTCATTGATGCATTCCATTTTTAATAATGTTTGGATGTTGTTTTATTCTTTTGATATCACATGAATATGTATAATTTAGATAATTCTATTTTTTACAAAACATAATCATATTTCATGGACTATTGAAAAATTTCGACAAAATATCCCCTTGGAAGACTTTCATAACCCCTTTAATAAAATTATCGATTATTCACATCTTGTTGTATATGTAATTTTTTCCATAGTTGTCAAACCATATAAATGTATATTCATACCCTGGAAAACATTATTCTTCATTTTTATTTAATCTAAAATATTTCGCATTATTTTATCATTATTATCATTCGATAACTATTTTTCTATGTATGTAACCCTAATAAATTTCAATCACATGTGTAATATTTCCAATTCCTCAATAGTATTATGTTACAGTAAACCCCACTTATCAAAGTACTTTTTTCGTGAATGCACTTCATGTGTAACCTTTTCCTTTTTAACTACATCTCAAGGAAATTAGTATCTTTTCTATATACAAAATCCATTTCATAGCTTCCATTGGATTAGTAGTCCCACCAAATGATGTGGGGTTCATTTTCATAATGAGATCCAACATCGGATAACCTTATTGTGAAATAGGTTTCTCACACAGGATAAGGATAATATTCATAACTTGATTAAGATTCCCTAATATTTCCATAATTTTCTCATTTATAATGCCTGTTGTATTGGCTTCCATGGTAGGAAAATATCTACCTTTTTATTGTGTATTAATACCCAGTTCTTTCTAATATCAATTTCATACAATTGAATAGACATGATTAGTTGATAAAATTATAAATTTAAATCATAATTTATAATATTATATATGGAGAAACACATAACATAAATTAAAAAAAATTCATTATTTATCTCAAAATCATAAAATTTGGTTTCTTTGGGGAATTGATTATATTGAAATCCTTCGTAGTGGTGGGTAATGAAAATGTGATTTATCTTAAATCATGTTGATCTAGTTTTTAAAATTAGGAATGCACGCTGGCTTATATTCATGCACCGGGTGATGATTGGTTCAATCCTAATGTACAATTTTCATATTTATTAAACCCATATAACTCTGTCCTTGAACTAACTCTACTTATATTATCTGGACAAAGGTATATTTCATTGAAACCAAACATAATCAACTATTTACCAAAAAATTAGGTTTTTATTAAGTACATATCATCATTGTATATTATAGGTTTATTTTCCCTAATATATATTATCATTTATCGAGCTCCCATAGTTTCCTCAAATCACCCACTTATACAAACAATAACGACCATGACTATAGTGACCTATAAGTGATGTATTATTTATCAAAATATCATATAACAAGACTTCAAATCATGAAGGTCTAAACAATTTTGAAGTTTAGAAGACCTAGATACATACATGATACAAATTTTAGATTGGTAATATTTAATAATGAATAATAATAGAGAATTAATAGCATTATTTATAGTCATTAAATATAATCTTTATCATAACATGGGGGAAGGAATCATAATATTTGTTATCTCAAATTATCCATAATAGTTATGTATAGTTGATATTACCATGATTCAATAAGTATGATCAAAATGGTATGGTAAATAACATAATAAAATCTCTATTTAAATAGAATAACAATAATGAAAAGATAATGTATAATCAATATGGAATGGTAAATAACTACAAACACATTCTATTTTATCAATAATAAATAATAAAATTCATGTAGAGATAATATCATTGAAAAAATAGGTTAGATAATGATAATAAATTCATTCTGTGTAAAAGAAAACATAATTATTAGTGTTATGATATAAATAATAATGATACATGTACTATATAGTTTATTCCTCAAGATGATTTAAAACTGTTGGCTAAAACCCAATCTGGTTTGGCTAACTAATTTCTCTTAAGAGGCTTGCTGATGTATCTATTAATATTCTGTAAATGAGCCCCATTTTTATCTAAATATAAAAATCATTCATCCTATATCAAAAAATCTATTTAATTCATGAATCAGTATTCCTTATCATAAAATATTTATATTTTTTAAACGATGCATATTTATCAATATTTACCTAGTTAATCAAATAACCATACTCATGATCATTGAGTTTAAAAAAGTAATATATTTTATGAAATCATCCTATATATCATAAAATAATATGGGTATTTTTTGTAAATTCAGTTTTCCTTGAATAGTGATCCTAAGAAAATGATTATTTCCAGGTACATCTATCATTCCTAAAAGAAAGTGTGATAGTAAAATAACATTATCTACAAGAAAATTTTCATGTCAATGCCCATGGATGATATATTTCAAATTAAAATTTAATTTACCATTAATGATTAATTAGTAATGATATTTCATGTCAACGGGTCAGTATATACAACATATAAATGAAATTTGGCACATAATATTATAATGTACACCATTTAATGTAAATTGAGAAGAATCCCATTACCATGAGACATAATTATAATATTAATTATTTATATTCCATAATATTAAAATTATGTTATTTATTTACATGATAAAATAAATTTTAAAATTTTATTATTCCTTTTTATGTCACTTTCTTACAAGATACAAACAATTTCTAAATCAATTATGCATACATTGGGGGTTTTGATTGTATTTGACTTATGTGTAAAAAATAATATCGATAGTTTGACTATTATTATAAGAGGTCATTATTAAAACATAATAATCATTATATAATTATCATAAATATAAATAAATCATAATTATATGATCAATAATGAAACATATTTCTATTAAAAGAAGTATGTTCTGATCATGGAGATAGTAGGCAATATGTACCCATGAGTAACATTTCCAATTTTCGACAATCATTATGGAAATTTCATATATAATATTTTATCATTATATAATGATCATAATATTATAGGTTCTATAAAAATTATTTAATAAAACTAATACATATAATCCGTTTGTTTTGGTGATGAAAATAAAATCTCATAGCTTTGTAAAGGATGTAGTATACACATACTCTAATGACACTATCATCTTTCTATGGATGAAAAAGAAAAAATGTAAAATGACGTATTATATTTTCAAAATAATAAATATGTAATTAATATCATAATAAATTTATTTATACCTGATATATTCATTAACATTATCCATATCACATTCCATATATATCATTTGTGAATGATGAATCACAATGATTAATGAGGTAGTAGTTTATCTTACCCATTAGAAACAATATCATATCCCCTATAAAATGGAAAAAAGTTATATATATGTTATCAGGAATCCATAAGAATAATTATGGTATAAATATCATATATATATATTTATATACTCTAGATAAATCATCATACCCAACCTTTGGAGGTGGTAATTAAAAAATGAATGACATTAGTTTGAGAGGAGGTAGTGAGCCGTAAAAAAATGTTGATCTCATAAAAAATTTGAGGAATCTAAGGATTTTTTTGGTAATTATGACAAAATAAAAAATATTACTATATTTAATATAACTAGTTCATTATATCAGATTTTTTTAATTAAAATTTAATGATGTAGATGAATAAATAAAATAAAAAATGCTCCTTAATAATTTTACTTCTTCTTCGAAGAACCTCATTAAATTTGAATGAAAGTACTTCAAAGGTTGCACTTATCCCAAAAAATATAACTTCTAGATTATGTTTCAGATTTTGGGTCATGTTTTGCAATGGTATTGGCATATATAATTTTTTATTGAATGAATTGAAGAAGATATGTGGTGGCCTTTTATAAATGAGGTGAGTGGAATACATATATTTTTTGGAAAGAAAAGATGTACTAATAATTTTCACCAACCAAAATGGTCTGATATAGAGTAATATAAATAATTATACATTATATAGTAAGGATACTTCCATCCACCATATTTTAGAAATTTTTATAGAAATTTAACACATATTATTATTATTTATCATACTAGTAAACTAATTTTTACATCAACCATGTATAATAATTATCAATATATGTACTCTTCATTTTGGTGATTATATTAAATATTTTAGATCACATAAATAATAATGATTATAAATATTTGAGTCATTTTTCAATTTCCATTCATATAAGTGTCGATATATAAGTTAACATTATTCCTATAAACGTGCAGACAAAGAACATTTTCTAAGACAAAATGTCTAAAATATTACATAATTTTTATATAAGAATTCAATATGAAAAATTCAAAATTAACCTAAATTGAAAAAATATTTATATTTTTGCCCTAATTTTACATTCAACCCAATTTGGACGATAATTTTTCATTATAAATAATATAAATTTAATTATAGTTTTCTAATATAAATCATTGTTTTTTACGATTCATCAAAAATTTAAGCATTTCCAAAAAAAATTGAAAATATCACCCTAAGATAATTTCAATATTCCAATTAAAAAAATATAGTTCATTTTATTATATATATTTTGCAAAATATTAATAAAATTTGTAATGACCCAATGTTTCATCAATGGAAATCCCTCTTGATATAATTAAATGTAACTTTATGTTTATGAAAAATGTCAACGTCCTTGGTTTTATGTTAAGAATTTTGACCGTTGCTAATATAGCCGTTGAATAGTGATCACATTATTAGTATAAATATAGGACTTTAACAAATCAAATTTACTCAGACAAAGGGAGCGATGACCTCATCCAGTAGAATTTCCCCATACGAAGCCCATTTTTCGGAGCTCGAAAAAGAGGTTGAATCTTTGGTCTTCGCTCTTGACGAAGCCCAAGCTAAGCTTCATCATGTCAAGTTTGAACGTGACCGTCTACGAGAAAAGTGGAAGTTGATTGAAATTACCACTCGAGCGATGTTATCCGAGCCACCCCAAGAGTCTGTCACCATCGCACACCTTACCCTTATGTCTTATGAAGTTGTTTTAAGGGGTTATGTAACAAATAAGTAGTACTATTTTCATGTACTTTTTTTTCTATATAATAATGTATATAACTTCTAGTTATTTTTTAAACATTGTATATAGTTTTGAAAGTACAAATGGTGTTTTAGTTATTATTTAATTAAGAAATATATTTTATTAAATTTAGGGATTTTTGAATTAAATAATATTTTAATAAAATAATAATATTATTAAATTAATTTTTATTAAATATAAATGATCTTATAATTTTATGAATGTAGTTATAATTTTTATTAAGGTTTGAAAGCCATTTCTGTCAAATCCCGTGAATTTTTGATAAATGTCAGTTTTTATTTTAAAATAAAAATTAACATATTTAGAAAAATTATTTAGATAAAATAAATGTTATTTTTGGAATCAGGATGTTGAAATTATCCAACGGTGAATTTTTCTTAATTTTCTGAGACAGTAAACTTTTTGGGTAAAAATTAAATACCGTTTAAATATATAATGTGTTTTATGACATCATAATGACCCAATAGTGATGTAATAAAATACTATAATATTTATGTTCTGCCAATATATGTTTTAACATTAAAATAATGTGATTATGTGCTTGTTTTACTTACTTTTCAAAGCATTAATGGACCCCTCAAGACTTATTCAACACCTTTCCTTTTTAAATTAATTTCCATGGGAGTGTGACTCACCTCCACATAAGCAACCCTAATATTTTAAGAAGATCAGAATTTGGCCTTATAAAGTATTTTTTTTCCTCTCCCCTTTGAGAAAAACCATGGGAAAAACCATGGGATGGTTTGTGGTTTGGATTAATTTAATGTAAGGGGACCCAAACCTAAAAAATAAAGAATTCCCTTACCTTTCCTCTATAAACCCACCCAATCTCCAACTTACTCCTCACTCAAAGCCCTTGGAGTTCATCCAACCTCTGCCCAACTCTCTCTAGAATCCTCCCATGGTTCCCCATATCCCAAGAAGCCTCTCACAAGCCTCTCTCTAGCCTTTGTAAGCACACTTCCAAGTAAGTGTTTTTTCTTCCATTCCCCTTTTTGCCAATTTTATTTATGTCATATTTCCCTTTTAATTTCAATTATGAATGTTGAGGGCATGGTTTCACACCTCCCCATACTTCCCTCTTATTGTTTTAATGATGGGAGACCCCTTTCTCTCCCATTAAATTCCTTCCATGTACACCCCTTACTATGCCGAAATTCTGAAAGGAACTTCTCTCTCTTCTTTTACATTCAAGCAATAATTTTGTATCATGAATCTAAATTCAATTAAAATTGTTGGGACATGTATCTATATGACCTAATTAATTTCCATTACATGTAAATATGATGAGTAACCCCTTTATCTCTCATCAACCATTTTTTTTGAATTCTTATGTCACGCCGTTACGCTGCCGAAATTCCACCTAATTTCTAAGCCAGTGCCCTTGTGTAGTGAATACAATGCCCATTTCTCCAACAAGGGTATTCAGATTTATGAACATTTACTTATTGATGATAATGTTTCTTGTATGAATTCCACATTCCTATATCGTGGAATAAATTATAATTTTTTATGAATTAATGTTTTATGATCCATGTGGCACACTTATGCATGAAATGAAATGTTTAAGAAGTGTGCGCCCTTATAGCGCTCCAATGCTTTGGGTAATGTATAGTATCATGATACATCATGTTCAATGAGTGTTGAATCATGCTAATTCAAGTGAAACGAGGGTTTACTCGTGCTTTATGTGCAATTAGTATTTACTCATGCTCCATGTGCAATGAGTCTTGGCTCACGCTAATTTCATGTTAAGTGTTGTTGCCACATTCTCCGGTTATGATTATCATGCTTTATCAGGCCTTTATGTTGATGTTTCTCTTGTTCTCTATTGATATTCCTATTGTCTAACATGTATTGTATGCCACATGTTATTACATGTGTATTCCCTTTCTGGGCTTTATAGCTCACCATTTTCTTATGCATGTCCTCAGGTTATCCCATGCAATGCTAAGTACGAGGGAATTCAGTGGTCATGTAAAGGAAGTTTTTAGTAAAGATGTTGTATTTCATGTTTTATGTTTTTATGTAATGATCATAAGCCCCAAAGTCACTAATCCTCTCGATCATCATTGTTGTATCAAGTGAATTTTTAAGCAATAAATCATGTTTATGTTTGTAATAAAAGCAGGGTTGTCATAGTTGGTATCAGAGGATAGGTTTATTAATTTTTGGGATTAGGAAACCCTAGTAATGTCTTAGATACACTACTATGTATAATAAAAACATCCCTAAGTTTTGGTAAGTACTGAGTAAGTGGCTTATCAAAAAAATACATCCTTGTCTGGATATGAGCAGGTAGAGGCGGCTCTGGCCCAGATGTATCCTAGGGGTAAAACCCAAAAACACCGCTTTGAGATAGACTCGAATGGGAACTGGTGCACGACAATGCTCCTTTCCGAACCCTTGTATACGACACTCCCGGGGGATATGTTTTTATAAATTCAATAGCTTAGTATGAACCCAGATTAAGGGAATTAAAAAATGCCCCTACAAATATATGTTAGATGGTAGATCATGAAAAGCCTATATTGAAGCATATAGACTCATGAGTTAATGAATCTTTAAGTTTATTTATTTGTCATAAAATTTTGTCTTTGGATTAACCATTATGTATTACCCATAATATTTCATTTATTCCAGCCAATGGCCGGTAATAGGAGGACTAGGGATAACAACCGTTGTGAAGATCAGTGTGATGACTTTACTAATGAGATGGCTAATCCAATGGGAGCGGGAATCTCGAACTTTGTCACGCTTCACACTCAGATAACTCAAGTTTTGAATTGAAACACAAGTCAAGAGGAATTTCCAAACCCCCCTAAGAAGGAACAATTCGCTATCGAGAGCTTCATGAGGAAAAGGCCTCCTACTTTTAGTGGATCATCTGATTGCAGGATCACAGAACAATGGATCAACTCCATTGAAAAGATATTCTCTATCCTACAATGTTCTGAACAAGATAAGGTTCTCCTAGAGGATTATCGTATGGAGGGTGAAGCTGATCAATGGTGAACGTTGATCAAAAATATGAAGCCTGAGGAGGAGATCAATGCATTTGAATGGAAGGATTTCCGGAAGATGTTTTTCGATAAATATTTTCTGCGCACCCTCTGGCTTAAGATGGAAAGGGCCTTCCTTTCCCTCAAGAAAAATGATGAAGAATCTGTTGGAGCGTACGAGGAAAACTTCACAATGCTTGCATGTTATGCTTCCGGCTTTGTCGTTACCCCCGAATGCAAAGTTGATCGCTTCATTGGTGGGATAAATCCTAGCCTGGGGAAAGAATTAGTGATCCGTGACTTCGACAACTATGAGGAAATTGTCATATGTGCCCTCAATCTCGTAATGGAGATCGGGGAATCACAGGGGTATCATGGGGACAAGAATCCTAAGGTGGAATTCAATGCTAGCGGTCCAATGGATAAATCCAACGGTTCTACGAAGATCCAGCACCCCACATGCCAAAAGTGCGGAAAAAAGCACCCTGGAAATTACTTTAAGGGGACGAGGAAATTCTTCAGGTGTGGAAAGGAAGGGAACCAAGCTGGTAATTGTCAGCAAGAAAGACCGGTGGCTGCGACAGAGGATAGGAACGCTCCGCTCAAACCTCAACGTTTTGTTCAATGCAACAAATGCAAAGAATCGGGTCATTTTTCAAAGCAGTGATCTAATCCAAGGGTTTTCGGAGACAACCTACAACCTACATGGAAGCATGGAAGAGCTTTTGCCATCACTTCTGCCGAAGAGAACCCCGAAAACGAAGTGGTGACATGTACACTAGTTATTCATTCAAGAATAGAGAAAGTACTTTTTGATTCCGGTTCTATGCACTCATTTATATCTTGAGAGTTTAGTAGAACAATCCCAGCACCACCACAAATCATGAATGTAATGATGTCGGTGAGTATGGAAAATGGGGAAATCATTGCATACCATGAATATAAGTCATCCCCTGTTATAGTCTGTGGATTAAATATCCCGGCGAACCTCGTCATACACCCTCTAGTGGAATTTGATGCAATTATTGGCATGGATTGGGTTTCCTTATATAGAGCCAACATAAATTATTGGCAGAGAGAAATCACACTCCATATGGAGAATCGACTCCCAATTCTTTACACGTGTAAGGAGGAAGATGAATCTCCTTTAGCTCCATCATCTCAATCGTGGATATTTCTGGTATATGAGCATGCGTATTTGGCTCAGATGATTGAGTCCAAGGAAGAAACCATCCTTGAAGAAATGCCTATTGTGAGGGAGTTTGCTTAAGTGTTTCGCGAGGAACTGTCTGGTCTTCATCATAGAAGAGATGTTGAGTTCTCAATTGAACTTATTCCTGGGGCATTACCAATATCCAAGACTCTATATTGAATGGATGTTGTTGAGCTTTAAGAGCAAAAGAAACAAGTACAGGAGAATCTGGATAAAGGGTTTATACGCCCAAGTGCTTCACCATGGGGTGCACGATTCCTCTTCATCATGAAGAAGGATGGGTCAATCCGGCTTTGCATCGATTATCGTGAAAATAACAAAATCACGAAAAATAACAAGTACCCTATCTGACGAATTGATGACTTGTTCGATCAGCTACGTGTAGCACAATACTTCTCCAAGGTGTACATGCGGTCGGGATATTATCATGTAAGGGTGAAGAAGGAAGATGTCCCCCAGACTGCTTTTCTTACAAGATACGGGCACTATGAAATCATTGTAATGCCTTTGGGACTCGCCAATGCTCTAGAAATATTCATGTACTTGATTAATAGAGAATATAGATATTACCTTGACAAAATTGTGGTAGTCTTTATAGATGATTATCTAATATACTCCAAAACCATGGAGGATCATGAGGTGAATTTAAAAACTATGCTAGAGACTCTGCTCAAGGAGAAGCTCTATGCAAAGTACAACAAGTGTGGGTTCTGGTTAAAAAATGTCTCATTAATGGGCCATATCATCACAAGCAATGGGATATCAATGGACCCCTCCAAAACAGATGCAATTGAGGGATGGCCGACGCCAACATCGGTAACAGATATCCCGAGGTTATTGGGGTTAGCAAGATATTATCGACGATTTGTGAGGAATTTCTCACAATTTTCCAATCCTCTTACAAAGCTAACTCAGAAGGGAGTAAAGTTTGCTTGGAGTGATGAATGTGAACAAAGCTTCAAGGAGTTGAAAAGGAGGCTTATCATTGCGCTTGTGCTCACTTTACCCACAAGAGGGGAACTTTTTGTGGTATTTAGTGATTCTTCGAAGAAAGTCTTAGGTTGTGTGCGGATGCATAATGATAAAGTGATATCCTATGTATCAAGGTAGTTGAAAATCCAATAGAGAAACTATCCAACACATGATCTGGAGTTGGCGGCTGTGATCTTTGCCTTGAAAATCTGGCGGCATTATCTCTATGGAGAGAAATGTGAGATATATATTGACCACAAGTGTCTTAAATATATATTCACAGATAAAGAGCTTAATATGCGCCAGAGAAGATGGATATAGCTCATCAAGGATTATGACTGTTCAATACATTATCACCCTGGGAAAGGGAACAAGTTGGCAGATTCCCTAAGTAGAAAGGAACCATTGATTCTGCCAATGATGAGAATTGAGAAGGATCCAATCTTCATAGACTTGATGAAGATAGACATGGGAATCATAGAGAAGGGAAAATCATCAATCCTTTCACAAATTATTGCTCAACTGTCTCTTTTGGAAAGGTTAAAGGATTATCGAAAGGATGATGTGGGAATTTAAGAAAAAGTGGAAGCTTTCAAAAAGGGGAAATCCTCGGAGTTTGATGTTAATAAAGAATGAATTGTGCGGTTTGGGAAAAGAATATGAGTTCCATCAAATCCGGAGCTGAAGAAGGAACTTTTGGATCCTGCACATAGTTCAAATTTCTTTATTAACCCAGGGAGAAAAAAGATGTATTGAGATCTCCGAGAAATCTTTTGGTGGGATAATATGAAGAAGGAGATCGCTGAATATAAATCAAAGTGCCTGGTGTGTCAGTATGTGAAGGTAGAGATGCAGAAGTCTAAGGGGATGATGCAACCATTGCCAATACCAGAATGGAAATGGGATAGCATCACCATGGACTTTGTCACCAGACTTCCAAGTACATCCAAAGGAAACAATGCAATTTGGGTTGTTGTGGATCGTCTTACAAAGACTGGACAATTCATTGTTATTTGGGAGGATTTCTATTTGGATCAACTGGAAGAGATATATATTAGGGAAGTGTTAAGGTTGCATGGAGTACCACTATCTATTATGTCTGACCGAGATCCAAGATTCACATCAATGTTTTGGAAGAGTCTTAAACAAGCTCTGAAAACTAAACTGAACTTCAGTACGACCTATCATCCTCAAACTGATGGAAAATCCAAGCGGACTATCCAAACACTTGAGGATATACTCAGAGTGTGCTCAATGTACTTTAAAGGAGGATGAGATCAACATCTTCCTCTGGTTGAGTTCTCTTATAACAATAGTTTCCACTCAAGCATCCAAATGGCACCATATAGAGCCCTGTATGGGAAATGGTGCAGAACACCGGCATGTTGGGATGAGGTCGGTGAAAGTAAGTTGCTTGGACCAGAAATGGTGGAGGAAATGGTGGAGAAGGTAAAAACCATTCCGCAACATATCAAGGAAGCTCAAAGTTAACAGAAGAGTTATGCAGATAATCGTCGACGAGACCTTGAGTTTAAAGTTGGAGACATTGTGTTTCTACACATATCTGCATGTAAGAAGTTCATGGGGTTTGGAATGAAAGGGAAGTTATGTACAAGGTACATCGACCCCTTCGAGCCTCTTGATCGTGTCGGGGATTTGGCCTATCGACTAGCACTTCCACCTACCATGGCCAAAGTACATGATGTCTTTCATGTATCCCTCTTATGGAAGTACATACCGGACCCTACACATGTACTCTATTCTGAGGTTGTAAAATTGGAAAATGATCTTTCTAATGAGGAGAAACCAGTGAAGATCTTAGATCGTAGAGAAACATTTCTACGAAATAAGACAATTCCCCACGTCAAGGTGTTGTGGAGAAACTGCATGTTTGAAGAAGCGACTTGGGAATCAGAAGAAATGATGAAGCTGAGTTACCCACATCTGTTTTTGTTTGGGAAAATAAAAATTTCGAGGGCGAAATTTCTTAAGAAGGAATATTGTAATGACCCAAAGTTTAATTAATGGAAATCACTCTTGATCTAATTAAATGTATCTTTATGTTTATATATAATGTCAACTTCCTTGGTTTTATTTTAATAATTTTGATCGTTGCTAATATAGCCGTTGAACAGTGATCACATGATTAGTGTAAATATAGAACTATAACAAATCAAATTTACTCAGACAAAGGAAGCAATGGCCTCATCCAGTAGAATTTCCCCATAAGAAGCCCATTTGTTGGAGCTCTGAAAAGAGGTAGCATATTAGGGTTTCGATCTTGACCAAGCACAAGATGAGCTTCATCATGTCAAGCTCGAATGTGACCGTCTACGAGAAAAGTTGAAGTTGATTGAAATTACCACTTGAGAGATGTTATCCGAGCCACCCCAAGAGTCTGTCACCATCGCACACCTTACCCTTAGGTCTTATGCGGCTGTTTTAAGGGGTTATGTAACAAATAAGTAGTATTATGTTCATGAACATTATTTTTGTATATAATAATGAATATAACTTCTAGTTATTTTTGGTACATTTTTAATATTTTTTAAAGTACAAATGGTGTTTTTAGTTATTATTTAATTAAGAAATATATTTTATTAAATTAAGGAATTTTTTAATTAAATAATATTTTAATAAATTAATATTATTATTAAATTAATTTTTATTAAATATAAATGGTCTTATAATTTTATAAATGCAGTTATAATTTCTATTAAGGTTTGAAAGCCATTTCTGTCAAAACCCGGGAATTTTCGATAAATGTCAGTTTTTATTTTAAAAGTGAATATTTAAATATTTGGAAAATTATTTAGATAAAATAAATACTATTTCTGGAATCAGGATGTCAAAATTAGCCAACAGTGAATTTTTCATAATTTTCTGAGACAGTCAAATATTTGGGTAAAAATTAAATACTCTTTAAATATATAATGTGTTTTATGACATCGTAATGACCTAATAGTGATGTAATAAAATACTATAATATTTATGTTCGGCAAATATATGTTTTAACATTAAAATAATGTGATTTTGGGTTTGTTTGACTTACTTTTCAAAGCATTAATGGACCCCTCAAGACTTATTCAACACCTTGCCTTTTTAAATTAATTTCCATGGGAGTGTGACTCACCTCCACATAAGCAACCCTAATATTTTAAGATGTTTGGACATTGGCCTTATAAAATATTTTTTTTCTCTTCCCTTTTCCAAAAACCATGTGCATTAACCATGGGATGGTATGTGGTTTGGATTAATTTAATGTAAGGGGACCCAAACCTAAAAAATAAAGAATTGACTCACCTTTCCTATATAAACCCACCCAGGCTCCCACTTCCTTCTCACTCAAAGCCCTTTTAGTTCGTCCAAACTCTATCCAAATCTCTCTAGAATCCATCCATGGTTCCCGATGCTCCAAATTATCCTCTCACAAGCCTCTCTCTAGCCTTTGGATTCACACTTCCAAGTAAGGGTTTTTTCTTCCTTTCTCCTTTTTGTCAATTTTCTTTAAGTTGTATTGCCATTTTAATTTTCAATAATGAATATTGGGGTATGGTTTCACACCTCCCCATACTTCCCTCTTATTTTTTGAATGATGGTAGACCCCTTTCTCTCTCATTAAATTCCTCCCATGTACACCTGTTACTATGCCGAAATTCCGAAAGGAACTTCTCTCTCTTCTTTTATATTCAAGAAATAATATTGTATCATGAATCTAAATTCCATTAAAATTGTTGGGATAGGTATCTATATGACCTCCTACAGTCCATTACATGTAAATATTATTAGGAACCCCTTTTTCTATCATCAATCATTTTTATGAATTCTTATGTCACAGTGTTACGCTACCGAAATTGCACCGATTTTCTAAGCCAATGCCTTTGTGTAGGGAATACCATTCCCATTTCTCCATCAAGGGTATTCAAATTTATGCACATTTACTTATTGATTAAAATGTTTTATGTATGAATTCCACATTCCTTTATTGTGTAATAATCTATTATGTTGTATGAATCAATGTTTTATGATCCATGTGGCACACTTATGCATGAAATGAAATGTTTAAGAAGGGTGCGCCCTTATAGTGCACCAATGAATTGGGTAAAGTATAGTATTATGATATGTAATGTGCAATTAGTGTTGAATCATGCTAATTCTAGTGCAAATAGGGTTTACTCATGCTTTATGAGCAATTAGAATTTACTCATGCTCCATGTGCAATGTGCCTTGGATCATGCTAATTCCATGTTAAGTGTTGTTTCCACATTCCCATGTTATGATTATCATGAATTATCTTTCCTTTAAGTTCATGTTTTTCTTGTGCTCTATTTATATTCCTATTGTATAACATGAATCGTACTCCTCATGTTATTCCATGTGTATTCCCTTACTGGGCTTTATAGCTCACTCTTTTCTTATGGATGTCCTCAGGTTATCCCATGCAATGTTATGTACGAAGGAATGTAGTGGTCATGTAATGGAAGTTTTCAACAAAGATGTTGTATTTCATGTTTTAAGTTTCTATGTAATGATCCTAAGCCCAAAAGACACTAAACATCTCGATCTTCTTTGTTGTATCAAGTGATGTTTTATATAATAAATCATGTTTAAGTTTGTAATAAAAGAAGGGTTGTCATAAAAATTTTTAAATTACGTTTAGTTCTTTTTTTCTTTAATTAAATCATATTTTTATTCTACATTATTATATAAAAATAAATATATATAAAATATATTTTTATCATTATTTATTAATTTCAATTCATAAATTATAATTTAATAATTATGTTATAATGGTTGGGTTTATATAATATTATAATAGATTATTTTGTTTCATTTACACACAGTGTTGTGTGCATCACAAGCTTTCAAAGAAATTGATATTAATCTAAAAAATATTTATTGTAAAAAATAGGGGTGTTACATATATAAAAAATTATATATATATATATATATATTATCATTATTGATATTATGGAACAATAATAAAATTACAAAGTTTATAATTATTGATCCCAAATTATCATGGAAAAAAGAATTCAACACCTAAAACAATTATAATAATAAAATATTGTTATAAAATTAGAGATAAGATTTATAAATGTAGAATATATTATATTATATATAATTATACTGTTCTATTATAAAATTATAATATATCTAATTTAATAAAAGAAGATGATAAAATCACATATAAGAAAATTCCAACATGTTGTAAGAGGTTTCATCTCAATTTTCACACCATTGAGAAAAATTTGGTATTGTGAAAATATTATATTTCTATGTTGTATATACTATGAATTTATTCCATTTTACAAGAATATATATTTATTCATGTTTATTAATTGTTAAATTCATGTTACACATTCATGGGTTTTCAATTTCAATCATACCAAAAAGATAAAAAACATATTTAGAGTATCAGTTTTTATGGATGAATTATATTCTTCCGGGAAGAAATATTACAAAATATCATTAATAAAAATAATATATTTTCTTAACCAATGGATGTTAATGAATCTTACTTCTTTAATTTAAAATTTTCATATAATTTTAAATTGAATTAAGAAAATAATTATTTTAGATAAATGCTGATCTTATCTCTCAATTTGATTGAGAATATTTTTCATCGATGATAATATTTGTCAACATTTATTTAAAAGAGTACATTTTATTAACTAAAATAATTTATCAAGGAAATTTTATTTTAGTTTCTAATTTTTATATGATTTTAAAATAATCATTCATAGTTTTTTCGAAAGGATAATTTTTAATTTCCTTTACATTATTTTTATTGAATGATTATTTTTCACATATATAATGTTAGCAGATTTTCTGTACACCATATCGATTTTATAGTATTTATACACTTTTATTTATTTTAAATGGTTTTATAAATAAAATATTTAATGATTTTTTTAGATATTTCACTACAATTTTCTTATATTACTAAAACTACATCATTTTACTATAAAATGTATTTTTATGATGAATTGATATTTATATTTTATTTACTATTTATTTTTTGGTAATTTACATTCTATTGAGGCATTCAATTCCATGTGATCATTTTTTACTAGAAATTATATTTCTCTAAAATATATATTCATTATAATATGGGTATTCTTATTACAAAAACTATATACAATTTCTAGATATATTGTCTTACTATGAAAATCATTTTCAAAACTATGGAATATTTATATTCAATATACATTAATCAATAAAGATATTATTTATACAATATATTGTTTATTCATTTAACTGATCATATAATATTTGATAAATATATTATACATGCAGTGACAAGTGTGTTTTAATTGTATATATAAAATCATTCCATCAACTGATCTAATGAGCCAAAAAATTATCTAATATTATTTTTGGGTTTTGATTTTATACCGAGACATTGATTAAATTATGTTGGAGCATGGAATTGATCATAAAGATATCTTGATGTTTAAGATAAAAATAACCCACAATAAACATTTCCATTGTTGATAATTAAATTAAAACTGTCTATGATATTAAAATAGTGATATTTTCCTTAGATGCATGTTGTGATAAAGATATAAATTATGTGGAGTATGGTCCCAGTTATTTACATTAAAATATTGATTATATATTATTTATTCATGATATCTTATACCATACGTAACAATGACTAATAATGTGAGATCATCCTTTATTTGTTTTTTCCTTTCCCTTGAATATAAATATGGGCATTTTGAATAATTTACCAGTTTGAATTTTCGTCATCCATTGTTTTAGTTCAGTGTTGGAGCATGGATTATTTTTTTAGTTATAAGTTTGAAAAGATAATATTTTGAGGTGATAATTATTTCAACTTTAGTCTTGTGGTTATTCCTTATCATTATTTGGGAGTCTTAGTTGACAAAATGTGTTTCAGGGATTGAAAAAAGGTGTTTCATTGTTGGTTAATGGTTAAGGGAACACATGTATCTCAGCATAGATAGTAATTTGACATTCTTTTGATTCTGGTTTATGGTTCAATATGTATGCACAGTAAGAAAAACCATTTCATAAGCATACATGAAGACACTATCTTGTGCCAGAACAATTCATCATGGTTGGTGTACAGTTTACCAAACCATGCAGCCAAACCATGTGTGATTCCCCGATCATAAAAATGATGCAATTAATACAGTTCCCTTATGGGAATTTAATCCCAGTTGTCCCATATTCATCATTACATAGTCATTTGTGACCCAAAATATGTATATCCCTACTCTTCCAAACTTCCTTTTTCCTCTTACGTTGTAGATCTAGTGGATTAACCATGTCATGGGGAAAATATATGAATGTAATATTCTCTATTATTCTACCTCATCATTATCCTTTAATTTTCTCATGTGATCTCTTTATCCTTTGGGCATGTGGATCTACTATTTTTGTTTCCCTTATTTTACGTTGGGTTCTTTTCATGGTAAGGATACCTCTTGTTGGATCATGCATCATAGATCCTTTATGAGATTGTTTTGGGTATGTGTTGATGAGAATCAAGGATTCTGATGTACGATTCCCTTTTCAAATGACAATAAAATTAATGATTCATAGGTTTCATTCTTTTCTAGCCTTATTTGCATGTTAAAAATGCATGTAATGCCTTTGGAAATATTGTTCGAAATAAATATGTTGGTTTTCATTAATATTTTTATGTATAATACATTGGTTACTTAATATTTCACACCAAGTTTTGAATGATTTGAACAATTAGAAATTGTGGAAATTTTTTGATGTTTGATGAATGGCCTGGATTTCAAAATATTTATGTAACATCGAAATGGTGGATTTGTAAATTATATTCATACATGTTTTTAATGTTTATGAAATTGGTGAAAATTAATATCATGACAACTCTATTTGGAAAATATTCATGGATTTTTTTATATTTAATTGGTGGGATTTCCTCATTGTCGAATCTTCTTGACCCATTTATGTTAGTCAGAATAGGAGGTCCTCAGTATGGACTAATTTAGATCTGATATAGAAACATATTGATCCTTTGTGTGATAAGAGATATGCATGTCGTTGGAGATATATATGTGCATGTGGTTTGATGCCTGGTTGAAATCTATTGACTCACCCAATTCTTGGCCTCTTCACATGATAACCGATCATAGTGAGAACATTTTCTTAGAGATATTTTACACTAGTTAGGTTATGTACTAACTAGTGGCCCATGGGAGGGTGGTATTTTATTTATTACTATATGATTATTCCTCATATCAAGTACCACGTGGGGAATGGATGAGCATATTGGGAATTATTCAAGTCATTGAGTGAGGCTTGATTTTCGGGATGAGTTAACATGTATTAGTGTGTTCTGCATTATTCATTAGAACCTAGTTTTCTCCCATTATTATTGACACTTAATATTCTATAATGAATGATTGTGTTGAATGGTCGGATGGTCGGATGGATACTCTTGTGTGATATTTTCATCATTCACTTATTGTGTGATTATTATTAATTCTTTAATGACTAGTGTACCTCTATGAAAATGTGATGAATTGTTTTCAAGTGTTTTTTTAAAAAGGTATTGGAAATACCTTATACACCTTCTCCACAATCTAAAAGAATTATTTTCTTCTCATAAAATGCATATTTTACATTGATGTAAAGACCATGGTTTCTAATGGTAAAATCATAGAATGGCCATGATATGATAATATGTGAAACAATGTATGTAAAATATTGTATTAAAATATTCTATTTCATTATTGATGTTGATGTTTCTTTTATTATAATGGATGTTCATTGGGAAATGTTTTTTGGGTGCAACTACTATGTTATAATACTCTTGAATATAGTTGTTTCTTATATTTAGTTTATGGTAATGGTCAGAAATATTTTAGGTTGTCATGATAAATATTTTCTATTAATATTAGATAATGTCCCTTGGAGTCACATGGAGGTAGTTTTTTGTTAGGTTTTTTATTGTGGTTTTTATGTATTGTTTTTTTATATTTCATCTTTGTATAAAATATGTTCATTTTGGATTATTGAATTTACATAATGGGATAAATTATTTATATGTCTTCTATTCGTTTTATTTATTTTTATTTTAAAAAATGGTTCCCATGTTTACTCATTTAATGATCAGACCTAGTGGCTAACTCATGGGGATCAGAAATGGCCTTTAGGCCTTTCCAAATATTGGATTGGGTGACCGGTTGAAGGTTGACCCTAGTAAGTTCAAGAAAAAATGTTATCTGAGCAGGTTAAATCATTGAGTACCTGGATTTCAGAGTACTATTTTTTTATTTAGAAATGTCAAGGTATATTGAGTAGGACTTCCTGGAACTCAGCGTGTAGGAATGATTATGAGTACATATTCCTAGAATACACTCCATGATGGATACGTGTTTAGAATATGCCTTAAAAACATATGGTCATGTAACCATTACACCCTATATCTCTCATGGTATTGAATATCGGTCATTGTGGATTCTTATAATTATTTTCAAAATGCCTAATTTGTAATTTGGGAAAATTTATTTTCAAATAGAAATGTATTGGTTTTGAGAATTTGGAAAGTGATTTTTCGTAATCATTTGGAAAAAATAATTATGAGAATGAAAATTTTATAAAATGACCCTTTGGTGAAAAACCAAAATGGATTATCAAAAATGGAATTTTTAAATCAAAACCTGAATTTTATAGGATTTGGTTGTCTGGAAAATGGGAAATTGTTTTAAAAAGCGAATTGAATTTTTTAAAATGATATTTAATGGGTTTTTAATAAAATTGTTTTTATGTAATGAAATATGTTAAGTGTTAGAACATTATTTTAATGAGGTGAATTAGATTTTTCCAAAGGAAATACATGGGCTTTTATTTTTTATCATGATGAAATGGTTTAATGTGTTATATTTGAGAATGATTTTTGTCTTGGTGGTTATTGTAGTTTTGAAAGGTATTATGGATTTATAAATGTGACAATTCATTTTGGCCTTTGGTATACCCTTGGATGATCACATGAATTGTCATTTATATATGTGGATGAGTTCTCATATTAGAAATAGTGGATGAATTCCTAGTATGGAATGTGTATCTTTCTTCTCGGGGCTGTACAGCAATGTGCATGTGAGAGGGACTTCATGGAAAAAAATTGCTGAGGATGCAACCCAAAATTTATATTTTTCACGAAAATGTTTTTAGGATGAAAATTATGGGTTTTTTATTTTTAGTGGTTATGTGTCTTGTTTTTTATATGTTTTTGGGATGTTTTTATTGCATGTTATTTTGAGTTTGATAACCCTTGTTGATGAGATGGTTTAGATGGAGCTCATGGTTTTCTAGTTCTCGGTATTTAGGAGAATAATTTATTAATAAAGTTTCTAGGGAACACATGGGTGGTTCACTATTGGAATATCCTCTAATTGATAAAACTAAAAAAATTTATCCTTTATTTAGAATGATACACCCACCTCTCATTCATGCATAAGTAGATCCTATCATTGTAGATGAGTGGATATAGAAAAAATAAATTACCTTTATCTTTATTGTGATTTATTAGTCTATGAAGGTGAATATTTTGACCATTATGTGATAAGTGCTAAAGGTGAAGAGGTGGCAGTTAGTGTCTCAGAACAAGCCAGTGGAAAATTTTACAAAGGAATTCATCATGGATTCATTCATACAGTAGTATTATTTTGATATTGTGAAGGTGGGGAAGGGGGTGAAGATTTTTTTTCTCCTCAAATGTAAAGGATCAATGTTAGAGTAATTAAAATGTTTTATATCCCTTATTATTTACACTCAATATTGGTTTAATGAGGATTCCTCAAAGGCTTAATGTAATTTGATTGGTCTTCATCTTGATCTGTAGTCGAAGGTATTGTAATTTGTTCTATATTCATTCTTCAACAATGTGAGGAACATTTTTTAGGTCATGTTTTTGTTATAAGGACTTATTAAGGTATTATTACCTCCCTTTTTCCTAGGAAGTGGAGAATATAATTATATTAGGGATGTAGGTCGGCTTCTGGAAGCTGTTGGAGATGTTTGTCGAATTAAAAGGCCTCAAGAATCTTATTCAGCTTATTATTGGAATGTAATCACATTTTCCCATCGATGCAGCTAAATTGATAATAATAATACATCATTTTTGAGTACACTAAATATAGTTCATTCTTGTGGCAGCCAAGGCCACATAGAAATGGTTTGTCGTGGTATTTTCAAGAAGTGACGTGGAGTTAGCTCATAGTTGTATAGTGATTTTTGTGCATTATTTAAATTCCATTTTCTACTGTAAAATTATTTCTATTGTGAAAGTTAGGCCTATTTTTTTCAAATTTTTTGTACATAAGAAATTTTTTAGAATATCTTGATAATTCATATTTAATGGATGTTGTTTCTCATTTAGAAAAATAAAAACATTAAATTTTATGTGATGTGAGTCTAGTGGTGCCTTATATTCTATTGGTTTATCCTAGAATTTGGTGTAGACATTTGTGTCATCAAATGTAGAATTTCAAGTTGAGGATCATTAATATCTTGATAATTCACACTTAATGGATGTTGTTTCTCATTTAGAAAAACAAAAACATTAAATTTTATGTGATGTGAGTCCAGTGGTGCCTTATATTCTATTGGTATCCTAGAATTTTTTGTAGAAATTTGTGTTAAAAAATGAGGAATTTCTAGTTGTATAGTGGTGGATAGTTTCATTTGGGTTGTTGGATAAGTGGTCTTCATTATGTAGATGTGGGGCTTGTGGTTGAATCCCAACATTTTTTTTCATTCGAATATTTGTTTGAAATCATTGGTTCATTCAGGTATGAAGTATGATTATCATTGTGTGGTAGTTTAGGGACACATGGTTTGGTAGGTCAAATCATGTGGATCTAAAAATCTTTAGTCATTGATCGATCAACTTGAAATGTTGTGGAAATACTAGGGATGAAATCATTAATGGTGGAGAGAACATTCACACATGAGTTATTGATTGCTTCATAAGTTCTAGTTCAATTTTTGATCCTGTCTTCTTTCATGAGTTCCACGTGATATAGGATTCAATTTCATGGTTACTTTTTCTTTACCTTTGGTCTCAAGGTTATTCACAAGCATCATCCAAGAGTTTTAGTTGAAAAGTTGGGGTTTTTTGGCCTAATCATAGGTGGGGAACAATTTGAACATGGTTTAGGGAAACTGTGTGTATCATCCCAAGTAATTGTACGGATTTGGGTTGCTTCTAGTTGAGGGTGTAAATCCTACACATGGTTAAAAAAGACATGTGTTAAGTGTGCATGAATCCACGATATCATGGGAGATTTATTTCTTATGGTTAGCAAACAATTTACCAAACCGTGTAGACAAGCAATGTGATTTTCCCATTCCATAAAAATGATGAAATATCTAATAGAACCATACATGATTTTAATCACAATATACTATTTAATTATACCCATGGTTCGTGAGACCCGAAGGATAAAACTCCCTCCCACTCCATGATTCCTCCTTCTATAGTGTAGATCTACTATATTCTTTATGTTTTGGGGACATAATCTCAAGAGAATATTCTCTCTTCATTTGTCACTTCATTCTCATTCCATTTTATCTTTATATCGACATCCCTTTGGTGATGTGGATAGAGGGTTTCTATTTACCTTTGTTTATTTTTAGTATAATTAGTGGTTAGTATTCGTCTTTGTCAATTTTGTATTTTGGATCCTTCATGAGGTTGCTTGGGGTTTACATTGTTGAGGGCCTTAAGTTTTGGGTAGTATTCCCTTTTCAATTTCCATTATTTTAATGATATATTGGATTAATAATTCATTACATATTTGTTATTGCTAAAATTTTATGTTTTACTTTTTGGAATAATATTTTAATCTGAAAAATATAGATTCACTTGATTGTTTCAATGTATATGACATTGTTTGAATAATATTTCACTCCATGTGATTGATGGTATGCCCGATTGGAATTTGTAGATATTTTTTGATCTCTGAAGAAAGTGTTTTCATTCCAAATATATTCTTATCCTCTATATTCATGTCTCTTAAAGGATATTGAGGCATGTTTAGTACTTTTATGATCTATTGATGCTCCTTTCGTCACAGAATCTAAAGATGGTAAAAGGGGAATATCTTAGCTCAAAGTGATTCAACCTTTGGAAAATTATCAAAAAAATTGACAAAGGAATGTATAAGAAGAACATTGTTCAAGGGTCGCCCCAGTTTTACAATGGTCGTGCAAGTATACTTGCACGCCATAATGGTCGCACAAGTACACTTTCGCGCCGAAGTTGGTCGTGCAAGTCACTTGCATGACCTAAGTGATAACCGCCCCGGGTCTTCTCCCGGCCTATAAATAGACCCTGTGGGCCCCCCATTCGAGGAGGAATTTTTCCAGAAACTCAAATTTGAGCTCCCGACACCCTAGTCTCTTCTCAAAACTTCCAGAACACTTCTAAGGTAATTTCATACCTTGAACAGAAGATCTAAATAGGGGGAGGAAGGCCTAAGTGTTGAAACTCATCCACACTTGTGCGCCTGAGTGGGCCGCCCTTAAGGGAAAAGGGCCCCACATCCGCGCCGCCTTACTCCATCAATAGAACTTGTGCGCCCCTCTGCTGGAATAACCTGAAAAGGATTATAAAGGCCTTTAACTAAGGTCGCTCATGTATTACCCTGCTGGTTGAACATCACGCAAGTACCAATCATGTTGCGCACGCGTACACCTGCGCGACTAGGACTTACGCGCCCACGAAGTACCTGCGTGCCTACCAGGACTTGCGCGCCCCTGCCTTTTTGGATGCCTTTCATGCCCATTTCACCCCTCTTATGCCATTACACATTTCCTATTCACGATTCAGTCTTCGTGACACTCTTCAACAACATTTATGGCATGATTTCATGATTTGACTTCCATATCTGAAAGGAATTATGTGGAATATCTCTCAAAACCTGGTGATTTACACATCTTTATGTGACTAAAGATTGAGATTTCCTTCATTTAACCTCATCCTTTAAGATGAGATAATCCTTAACCTGGGTCTACTTTTCAGGAATAATCCCCAGTAATAAGTCCTCTAAATTTTGGGAATCCTCTTAGGTGTAAGCCCCAGATCCCCTAACATGGGCTTCCTTTTTAAGAGTAAGCCCCAGTCTCATGTTTGGGTATCCTTATTAGGAGTAAGCCCCAGTCATAATTCTTATCTTGGGCATCTTCCTTAAGAGTAAGCCCCAATTCTTAAAGTTCCCAAATCTGGACATCCTCTTTAGGAGTAAGACCCAGTCCCCTAATTTGGGCATCCTCCTTAGGAGTAAGCCCCAAACCGTAATCCTTGACCTGGTCCTCCTTTTCAGGAGTAAGCCCCAGTCCTAAATTCTCTTAACCAGTCCGAATTTACCTTTGATCTGGGATTCCTTTTCAGGAGTAAAACCCAATCATAAGTCTTCTCCTAATTCTGGCCTCCTTTTCAGGAGTAAGCCATAAGTTAGAGTATTCTAAATCTCCATGAAGCACATATACCTTTATGGACCCTGTTCCTGGATTTCATCCCAAATGTAAATCCTAACCTCCATTTATCTGGGCAGTCCTACATACATAATTCCCACATCATTTATTTTGATTGCATCTTTCGGTGGCTCAATTGTCTAATTTTTACCAATACCTCTTGTTTCTCACACAGAGAATGACTCACGTGAGGTTAGAGTGTAAAAGTAATTATGACATCCTTCTTTGAGATATCAACCATAAACATCATACTCCCTTACTCAAACTACGTGGGTTATGATTCCTTTTATAAAACAAAGGATACGTAGGTAGCCCGTCTATGGGTTCGATCACAACTCTAAAATAATCTATGTCCTTCTGAATGACAATGAACTTAAAATGCCCCACTGAGTGGCTTTAAAACCAGCATGGTCATCATAATGACCAAGAGAATTCTATATAAATTTGTCGAAGGGTACCATTGACCAAGAATCTCTAATAAATGCAGATGATTCTCTATCTATGAAGAACCTAGAATACATATAAAATATTCTCTAAATTTCCTACATATTTGATCATTGATTGTCAGATCTGATGGAATGCTGATTTTATACTTGCTAATGTAATAAGGATTCACGAACATAACATAATTATATAAAGAGAGTCCCGTAGTAGACAATAATATCAATCAAAAAGGTGTGATGAGTCCGACCTCCCATTCTCTCGACCAATGCAAATTCCTATGCCTCATCAGTCCAAAAAACTAATGAGCACCTACCTTTGCAAAGTAGGTCTGGATGGATGTGGAATCATTGGATGTTTCCAGTTCTACGAACTAACCCGTTAGAAACCTATCGGAACGTTTCAACCTCCCATCAAGGCGGTCATCCCCGGATTCCGAGGGAAACAACAATGGTGAACCTGACGTGAATCCTTAACCAAGTTAAACTGATGTTTTACCAATTTGTTAGCCCCTTTTTAAAACTCAATGAGAGGGCCAACAAAAAAAATCATTGACATATATGCTCATCCAAAAGATGTAGTAGCTGAATTTATCTTGATTACGTCTGTCATATCAAAATGGCACTCTTTTCCCAAGATCTTCTGCATTTCTAGACTGGCTGCTCTCAAGTACACACCTGTAAATATTGCTACTGCAAATGCCACTACTGCTACTCCTGCTGGATCGTCTTCCGCTCTTTGGATGATATCACCTACTCAGCATCTTCAACGACGGGTATCAAATGCAATGGTTAAGGAGTACCATCTACACGGTACCATACCAACTCTGGAGGCTGCCCGACAAGCCCTCCAAGTAAAAAAATCGTATCGGTCGTCCGGACAATGACGACTGGTGATCAAGAAGCAGGTGGTGGTGACTACCATCTCCAACCGTTTCGGGTCGTTATCCCTAGAACGCAATCACCATTCGCTCCCTTATTCTGGGGAGGTGAATGAGCAGGTCCCTCAGGACCTTAATTTAACCAGACAGGAGTCCTTCCTGATGGCACCCACCATCAATCACCACCAGACTAGTGTGGCAGTGCGCCCTCAACATGATGAGGGTACCGACTCCAGGCGTTTGGCTCAGGTTCCTCGAACCCAAGCAAGCAAGACGAACCACCAGAGGGGGAATCCGGTCAACAGTGAGCAGGTTCTCTCTCTGCCATCTCCGAAGAAGTCTACCAACCTAACTTGGTGGCAAGAAACGAGCAGGCATATACACTTTCCCGTTTTAAACCTGTTGTCCAGCAGGCTCGTCTGGAATCATCGCGCCAATCCCGCCTGGAAATTCTGGCGGAGTACTATAGGCAGGAACATACACCTGTTTATACATAATCAGCTAGTCAGCAGGTTCGTCTGAATACTTATGATGGATCTCGTCAACCACGTTTGGGGAAGTGCAATCAGCAGGCACATACACCTTCTGGTATTAATCAAGCCTACCAACAGTCTTGCTTGGTAGCATTCGGAGAAGTTATTCAGAACGCCCCAAAAAAAATAGGAGGCAGACTCAACTCTCTGCCCCCACATTTGAGTACTGTCAGGATTCACTGAAAGGAAAAGGAGAACAGGACTAGGCACATACACCTGCTCCAATCTCGGAATGGACGTATATTCCCGTTCCGGCAGCTGAAGTCACCATGAATATTCTATCAATGGTGAAAGAGCAGAAACAAATCCCTGCTCATATTCTGGATTCCTGTCAGGATATTATAACAACTTCAGCGGCATCTCAGGGAAAGACACATAAATCTATCCCTACCAGTGGAGTGATACATCAACAATTCACTATGGAACAGACAGACACATCTGTTCCAGTCCAAGAGGGTTATGGGGAATACTCCCCTATATCATACAGATGAACAAGTCAGTTACATACACCTGATTTGAGAGGATATCATCAGCCTAACCTGGCCATCTTTCCTGATCAGGCTCATACACCTTCTCAGAGCATCCACTTTCATCAAAAAGTGGTTTCCAAGGTGAGTAAGAAGGCGTCTAAGAAAAATACCCACCCAGTACAGTCAGGAGATCTATATCCAATCTGTAACAAGTCCTTTCTCGATGCTAGAGTTCTTGAAGCCCTCAGACAATTATCTGTTGGAATTGAAGATTCTACTCCCTCAGTTCCCAATAGTGGGAACATTAATTCTGAAGGTCTTCAACAGACAGTTCCTCATGAAGGCTTGATTCATGACAATTCGGTCGATCTCAAAGTTTCATCTTTAGATGAGTTCCACAGGAACCCTCTGTGTGGTCAAAAGACCAAGGAGCAAGAGATCTCATCTTTTGTTGTATCCCATTATGGTGGTCCTCCCCATGATGATGAATTTCTCTGCGAATGTCCTCTTCGTGGTAGTGATGCACATTTCCCGAAAAATGTTCCAGTGGACAATGTATTACCGAGTAAGCCCTCTTATCTGGAGGCACTTGAAAATGTGAAACCAGTCATGTCTGAAGCTTCGTCACTTGCAGGTGAAATACATTCTCAATCAGAAGAAAGCCTAGGGTGTAGGTCATTCTCCAAACCACCCATAAGTCATGCATGTTCTAGTTTGATTAATAATTTCTCTACCAATCCTGTTGAATCCAATGTAGCAACAAGAAACACCAAATCTGGTCAAATAAAGTAGAAGAATCATCATCAAATGATAAAGAGGAAATTTTGAATATGAGAAAACAACTGGCGAAAGGTGAAGTGCCAGTCATGTTTTGGCCTCTGGTTGACTCTCAGTATAATATTCCGGAAATGTTGACGGAAGATGAAATTTATGATATTCATCTCAACATATGGAAAACTCTTTTTCAATTGATAAAGAAAGTATTATCTTATGATGAATATAAAAATCATCTGAAGATAATAGAAGGGTTACAATGTCAGATTGATTTGGCATCTCTATCAGTCTCTCGATATCCGAAGGCTGAAAAGCAGCAGAGAGCCCTTCAACGTTCATGCTTTGGTGAACTAAGAAGATTGCGTCAGTTAATTTCCAATGCCCCATCTGGTATTCATGTCAGATGATGGGGTGTTCATGGAGCACTACATTTCACAGTGCTCTCCACTCAGCAAAGCCCGCCGAAAATGGTCTCATGCAATATTATTGCCCATGGCCGGCCACAGTCAATGGGCTTTGTTTGTAATCAAAAGCATTCCCAAGAACATGCATCAACTAGTTCCTCTCAAAATCAAGAATACAGAGAACAAGTTGTCAAATTACTCTTGCATCAAGCAAACTAGAATATTGAATAGGCCTTTGGTTTGGAGAAAGCACATCACCAAGTGACAGAAGTGTCGGAAATCATCCAACGGTCTTTTGAACCGGGTGATAAAAGCGGATACAGGTTAATGCATCCAGCTAATTTCTGAACTAAGGTTCCCAAGATCAGGAGAGCTTTTAAGAAATTCTCACACATAGTATGTCAAGAGCCACCCCAGCTCACCAGACTGGGGACTCTTTTAAACCAACCCTCAGAATCAACGAAAAGGATTCGGGGAGTTGAGAGAGAATAGCAGGAATAGCCCCAGTCCACCGGACTGTGGAATTTTTCATGTCATCAATCCCCTCCTCAGAGAAATTCGGTGTTTTCTCGATTGGGGAAGAAACCTCAAGAGGAACGAAGAGCCAAATTATCAGGAGATTCCCTCCAAATTACGGTTCGTCAAGAAGTTCCTGAGGGATCAAATCAACAAAAGGCAATGTCTCATCAAAGACATGGAAGAAGAAAATATCATAGAAATGCTGATAGAAGGGATGTGATGAATTATGCATCAATTAATGTCATCAATGTCATTTTTTCTAATCCACCAGATGAGGCTCACTCAGGGGACTCAGATAAAGAGGTTCCTTCTCAAGAAGATGTACGCACCAACACAAACGAAGAAGGTGTGCGTACACGAATTCAAAGGATTACTCAGAACTTAAGTAATCCTTCGAGTAACCCACTTCCCCCTCTCCATAAAGGATCCAACAAAGGGAAGGGAAAGAACAATGTTACATATCCTTCCTCTGGAGAAGGTCAATCACTTTCACTAGACCAGAGGTTTGAACAACAGGATGAAGAAATGAAGGAATTAAGAAGGTTGAATGCAGAATTATTTCATAATAGTCTTCTTCTTAAGCAAGCTAGATTCAGTCAGCCAAAGAAATTTGTTGCATCTACTGAGATGGATCAAGAATATCCTCCTCTATCAGTACACCCTCATAGGTCTAATCCTACGTGTCAAGTGCAACAACGATTGGAAGTGCTACAATCAGTTGCAGCACCAATCGCCACATCTGTCCAAACTCCAGTCATTGAACCTACCCAAGTCCATGTACAACCAGATGTTTCTAAAAAGTTAATAACTACTATTGAGTCATTAAAAGCACGGTTAGGAACTATGGAAGGGAAGCGTGTGCAAGTTCAACTAGAAAGGAATTTTTACCCTGAATGGGTAAATTCAATTTCTCCTCCATCCAGTTTTGGGAACCATGTATTCCCTATTTTCAAGGGATCAAGAGATCATGAACAACATTTGATGCATTACGTGTCTTGTTGCAATCCTATGATGGGAACTCCGGAGTAGCAAGAAGCAGTGAAACTCATATGCTTCGTGTGAACCTTACAAGGACCAATTTTTGTTTGGTATAAAAGATTGCAATCATGGTCAACTACTGGATGGGAGGATCTTCGCCAAAAATTTCTCCTTTAGTTCAGCTTAACATTGCCAAAGACAACAGTTTTCGATCTTACAAACTGTAAGTAGAGGGAAATGAAAGAGTCTCTGATTTCATTGCTCACTGGAAGGGATTAACATATTCCTTGAACATAGCACTCCCTCAAGAAAAATTGTTGCCAATCTGTGTGGAAAATCTGCATGATGAATTATGCACGCCATTAATCCATGTGAAATACAAAGGAGGGTTTCGAGACCTTACTTCAATCGCTCAGAAGATTGAAAATTCCCTTATACAGGCTAAGGCTAATTCTCGTGAAATTCTATCAGCTCCATGAAGGAGAATGGGTAATGTAGAAACTGCTACAGTTTTACTCAATCAAGCACATGTACATATTTCTACCTCAAAACCTTCACCTTCTCGAAGGGCTCCACCTTCTGAGCGCCAACAAAAAAGGTCTTTTCGTCCAGATGATCAAAAAGATCAAAGATGAAAACAATTTGAGGATCTGAAGAGAAAAACATACTCTTTCCGAAATGAACAAGTTCCTGGTTATTTCATTTCGGCTCTGGAAAACAATTTGGTTCAATTGAAAATACCAAAGAGGCCAAACTAGAAAGGAGATGAAGACCGTCCTAATTATTTACCTTTTCATCAAATGTTGGGGCATCCAATCCAGGAGTGTTTTGTCTTCAAAGACCTCCTTCAAAATTTGGTCGACTCTGGACAGGTCACTTTGAAAGGCTCCTCAGCCCAGGTAGCAAGTGTCACTGCTACAGTTCCAGAAGAGGAATGTGAATGGCAGGATTTCAAATGAAAAAATGCACAAAAGTATGATGATTGGATGGTTAGAAAGACAATCAGTTGAACTCATGCTATTTTGCGAACAAAATAAAGGAAACCAATTGTGTCTTCTTCGATGAATGTTGCGGCAAAACCATCTTCCTCAGAGGGAAAGTCCTCAAAGAAATGGCATGATTCAATGAAAGAAAAATAATCAGAATAGGATTTGTATGTGTCAATGCCGAAGTCATCTTTGACTTTGGCAGACTTCATGCCATCTACTTCAAAGCCATGGGCACCACCCCCCCAAACTGCACAGCCTGAACAGGCTAATCAGGTAGAGTCTTCATCAGACGAAGAGTTAATCTTTGGTTCTGTTAATATGATTCAATTAACAGATCCATATTCCAGATTTTTTAAGAAGTATTATGTATAAACTGCAAAGAACTTATGTCCCTGCAACATTACACTAAACTGTGCAGCACCAGTTCGTCCTTGCTATATGACGTTAAACTATACAGTAACAGTCCAAGCATACGACCCTAAACTATTTACACATATGTCCCTACAACATGACACTAAACTCTGCAGCACCAGTTCGTCCTTGCTATATTACGTTAAACTATACAGTAACAGTCCAAGCATATGAACCTAAACTATTTACACATATGTTCCTGCAACATGACACTAAACTGTGCAGCACCACTTCATCCTTGCTAAATAACATTAAACTATACAAAAGTCCATTAATATGTCCTACATGACATTAAACTGTACTTCTTCCTTGCTATATGAAGTTAAACTATACAGCAATGGTCCATACATATGACCTTAAAATATTTGTACTTTCATCTCACATGACACTAAACTGTGAAAAAGTTCCCTAAATGGTCATGTATGACCTTACACTACATGACACTAGGTCCTGTATGACCTTAAACTGCATCATCAATTGTCCATGCATATGACCCTAAACTATTTGCAAGTCCCTTATGTCCAGCAAGATGTTAAAATGTGATGTCCTAAATACATGATGCTAAACTGTATAAATGTCCCTTATGTTCGGAAAGACGTTAAACTATATAATAATCAAAGGTCATGTATGACCTTAAACTACACCACCGTCCTGCATGATATTAAACTACACCATACACAGTCCATGCATATGACCTTAAACTATTCACACTTTCATCAAACATAACACTAAACTGTATCGTCCCTTTTTCATCCAACATGATGTTAAACTGTGAAAAAAATCCCCAATGCGTCCAACATGACGTTATATGGTGTACTCTTTTGTCCTCACTGCATGAAATTAAACTGCACAGTCCCCCTTTCATCCAACATGACGTTAAACTCTATTGTCCCCATCTTCATAACTATATGGCGCTAAACTGTACAGAAAGTCTGTGATACCTCCAACATGACATTAAACTATATTTTGTCCCTGCTACATGACACTAAACTGTGCAGCACCAATAGTCCTAACTGTAAGACTTTAAACTGCATAGTCCCTTCATATGTCCTACATGACGTTAAACTATCTATTGTTAAGGTTGTTGCTACCTCTTGTTTCTCACACCGAGTATGACACATGTGAGCTTAGAGAAAACCTCAACCATAACACTCTCTCTGGGCTACTAACCACGTGTAAGTCCCAACATCATTTTTTAGGTCGTTGTCCCCAAGAACAATGTGATCATTAATTCATTCTTTAATTGAACTACACGGACATTGATCCTTGCCTTCTAGGCTTGGTATGTTAGTAACCTCCCAAGGTTCAAGCCCAAAACCAATCTCTTCACATCGGTTCACCTCCATCTCATACAATGTTGATTTGTGAAACCACCCCTAGAATCAATATCTTTACAATGGTTCACATTCGTCCTAGCTATACGACGTTAAACTATACAACACATTTGTCCAGTATGAAAATAAGCTACAAATTTCTTTGATACCCTCACCTGAGAGGGAACCATTATTTTCATTGATTTTTCAATCATGTTTCATTTCAAAGACTACGTGCATACATGGAAATGCCCGAACATTTTATCTTGGGTTAAACCATCATTGCACTAAAGACCCCTTTTACCCTTCACATGTACGAACCAAATTTGTAGAGAGGGTATTTATAGAACTATGTGGGCTTGATTCCCATCCTTATGGGATAAGTAGGAATGTTCGAGTGTCCCTTCAATCTAGCCTCAAGTCTTTGGGCCTAACCCCAAATTCCATTTTCAGTCCCTTGGCTAAAAAGTCCCCATGAAAACACACACTGTGTATTTCTTACAATGGTCCAAGCTTTATGACCCAAAAAATAAGATCTCTAATCCTTTTGTCCCACATGACGTTAAACTGTAGTTTAAGAACTACGTATGGCTTGATTCTCATCCTTATGGGATACATAGTGAAGTCCAACATTTCAATTCAGGACCCATCCAGAACATGATTATGGTTAGCATTGATCTGTATATCTCTATGTACATTGAACAATATCCATCTTTATGTGTCATAATCATAACCTTAAATTTTTTCAGATCCTCATAACCCTTTTTCATGACTTCTAGTCCAAAAAATGACAAACATCTGAGAATTATTTTTCCTGACTATGCAGCATGTGCCCATAGGCATCCTTGCATAAACAGTCTACATAACAGACTTGTTAGCTAAAAGATACTATTATTTGACTATGCATCCAATGACCATAGGTGGCCCAGCATAATTCAACCCCCTAACGGGTTTGTCGGATAGAGGTAACTTCATTCTTGGGAAGAATGCCTCTTTTGTCCTTATTTGTCTTAAACGACAGTATGTAGGGATCCACAAAAAAAATTTCCATCCTTAACATATTTTTCCCATATCATTTTTCATGATCTGAAAGTATTCAAGTCTATGGTTTATATTCTTCTTCCCTACGTTTGGGTCAGACCTTCATAAGAGTGATATTCATCCAGTTCTTCGATAATCTTGTCTGGAAATATCTTCTCCATATTCAAGTACCTCTTTCCATACAAATAACTCTATACTTTGGAAGATTTGAATCTTCATAAACTTTCACTGGCTTTTTAGCACTAGGAAAGTAAATTTCTAAGAGTTTTTTTGTCTGACTATGCAGCACGTGCCAATAGGCAGACATGCATAAACAATCTACATAACATACCTGTTAGCCAAAAGATACTATTTTATTTGAATATGAATCCAATTCCCTTAGGTGGCCCTACATAATTCAACCCCCCAACGGGTTTTTTTTAAATAATAGTAACTTCATACTTGGAAACTACTTTTTCTGATTCCTTTTAATTTTTTTTCATATCATTCCTCAGATTAAAATATTCTTAAGCCATAGTTTACATATTTTCCCTCATACTTGAGTATGATAATATGTTTTCAGATGAATTTTCAATGAATTGAGTCAATTCTAATTCATTCGGTCAAATCTATTTCAACCTTAAACATTATCCTCTTTATGTCCGACATGCATGACATTAAACTGCCAGATTTCTTATTTCTTCTCACCTCAGAGTCAAATCCTCTTTTCTCTCCGGATCCAACACTGAGGGGGGACTTTTGTTGACACTCCATTCATCACAGAATCTAAATATTGGAAAAGGGGAATATCTTAGCTCAATGTGATTCAACCTTTGGACAATTATCAAAAAAATTGACAAAGGAAGGAATAAGAAGAACATTGTGAAAGGGTCGCCCAAGTTTTACAATGGTCGGGCAAGTATTCTTGTGCACTGCAATGGTCGCGCATGTACACTTGCGCATTGAAGTTGGTCGTGCAAGTCACTTGCGCGACCTATGTGATAACCACTCGGGGACTTCTCCCTGCCTATAAATAGACCCTGTGGGTCCCCGATTCGAGGAGGAATTTTTCTAAAACTCAGAATTGAGCTCCCGGTGCCCTAGTCTCTTCTCAAAGCTTCTGAAACACTTCTAAGGTAATTTCTTACCTAGAACGTAAGATCTAAAGAGGGGGAGGAAAGCCTAAGTGTTGAAACTCATCAACACTTCCACGCCTGAGTGGACAACCCTAAAGGGAAAAGGGCCACACTTGCGCGCCGCCTTACTCCTTCAATAGAAATTGCACGCCCCTCTGCTGGAATAACCTCAAAAGGATTCTAAAGGCCTTAAACAAAGGTCTCTCAATTATTACCCTTCTGGTTGAACACCGCGCAAGTACCAAACGTGTCGCAGATGCGTATACCTGCGCGACCAGGACTTGCGCGCCCACGCAGTACCTGCGGCCCTGCCAGGACATGCGCGCCCCTGCCTTTTTGGATGCATTTCTTTCCCATTTCACCCCTCTTAAGCCATTACACATTTCCTATTCAAGATTCAGTCTTCAAGACACTCTTCAAAGCCATTTAAGGCTGGATTTCTTGATTTGACTTCCTTATCTGAAATGAATTCTGTGGAATATATCTGAAAACCTAGTGATTTACACATCTTTATGTCACTAAATATTAAGATTTCAGTCATTTAACCTCATCCTTTAAGATGATAGAATCCTTAACCTGGTTCTCCTTTTCAGGAATAATCCCCAGTAATAAGTCCTCTAAATTTTGGGCATCCTCTTAGGAGTAAGCCCCAGATCCCCTAACATGGGCTTCCTTTTTTGGAGTAAGCCATAGCCTCAAGTTTGGGCATCCTCCTTAGGAGTAAGCCCCGGTCATTATTCTTAACTTGGGCATCTTCCTTAAGAGTAAGCCCCAATTCTTAAACTTCCAAAATTTTGGCATCCTCCTTAGGAGTAAGCCCCAGTCCCCTAATTTGGGCATCCTCATTAGGAGTAATCCCCAATCCTTAATCCTTGACCATGGCCTCCTTTTCAGGAGTAAGCCCCAGTCTTAAATTCTCTTAACCAGTCCTAATTTACCTTTGATATGGGATTCCTTTTCAGGAGTAAAACCCAATCATAAGTCTTATCCTAATTCAGGCCTCCTTTTTAGGAGTAAGCCCCAAGTTATAGTATTCAAAATCTCCATGAAGCACATATACCTTTATGGACCACGTTCCTGGATTTCTTCCCTAAAGTAAATCCTAACCTTCATTTGTCTGGGTAGTCATAGATACATAAGTCCCACATCATTTCTTATGATTGCATCTTTCATGGCTCAATTATCTAATTTTTACCAATACATCTTGTTTCTCACACCGAGCATGACTCACGTGAGATTAGAGGGTAAAAGTAATTATGACATCCTTCTTTGAGCTATCAACCATAAACATCATACTCCCTAACTCGAACTACATGGGTTCTGATTCCTTTTCTAAAACAAAGGATACGTAGGTAGCCCGTCTACAGGTTATATCCAAAATATAAAATAATCCATGTCCTTCTGAATGAAAATGAACTTCAAATGCCCCATTGTGTGGCTTTAAAACCCGCATGGTCATCATAATGACCCAGAGACTTCTATATAAATGTGTCGAAGGGTACCATTGACCAAGAATCTCTAATAAATACAGATGATTCTCTATCGATGAAAAACCTCGAATACACATAAAATATTCTCAACATTTCCTACATATTTGATCATTGATTGTAAGATCTGAAGGAAAGCTCATATAATACTTGGTAATGTAATAAGGATTCATGAACATAACTTAAATCTATAATGAGAGTCCCAGAGTAGACAATAATTCCCCTAAAAAAGGTGTGATGAGTCGGACCTCCCATCCTCTCAACCAATGAAAATTTCTAAGCCTCATCAGTCCACAAACTAATGAGAACCTACCTTTGGAAAGTAGGTCCGGATGGATGTGTAATCATTGGATGTTTCCGGTTCTATGAAAAAACCCGTTAGAAACCGATCAGAACGTTTGATCCTCCCATCAAGGTGGTCATCCTCGGATTCTAAGGGAAACATGAACATATTGAAAATGTTTACCATGAAAACCTTAATTGTATAATTTTATTTCCTTCTTTATATTTAAATTGGGGGGATTTCATCACTATGGAATCCTTTTGACCCATTAATGTTGAGCAGAATAAGAGGTTCGTAGTATATACTCATTGGGATATATTTTCATTATAGAGATATATTTACCCATGGAGGGACATGAGTGAGGCATGTTGTTTGTGTTATTGTTATATATGTGCATGCAATTTGATTACCACTTTTCTCACCCTCTTCATGACATATTGACATTTCAACATAGCGTAGGTATTGAATTTTCTGAGAAATATTTCTACTATAGTTAGTATAAACACTAGCTAGTTCCCCATAACAGGGGGGATATTTTTTGTTATTATTGATAGGGGATTGTTCCCATGGACTAGTTCAATGTGGGGTATGGATGAAGTTTTTTTGCGGTACTGATGTCATCGACTAAGGGTTTTTTATTTTCTGACTCAATATGTAGTACTATGTTCTGTGTTGTTCTATATCTATAATGTTTCTACAATGTCTTTTGACAATTCTTTTTATGTGGAGAAATATTGTGATTAATGGATGTGTGGATACTCTTATGAACTATATTCTTATTTCCCTAGTTTCTTGATTAATATTCTTTCTTCCTTGAGTTGTGTAGCTCTTTGCTGATAATTATGAAATATTTTCACGTGTTTTGTGATTTTTTTGGAAATATGTTATATCCTTCTCCCCATTAAAAATGAAATATTTTATTGCCAAAAAATTCCTATTTTAAATTTTCAGATAGAATTTTGTTTTTAATTGTTATATAGGATATCAATAGAGCTCTGAGTTAAATTTGAAAAAATTTGTTGAAAATATTACAATCATTTGATTAATTTCTAAAAACATTATGTTTATGTTTCTTTTAATTTAATGTATATTCATTAGTAATAGATTTTATAGGAATTCCTAATGAGTTTGAATACTCAAGCATATTATTTCATTTTATTTGTTGTTTGTAGTGTATGTATCAGATGGTTTTGATCACCACAGGTGATATTTTATATAGGAATTTGTAATAACATAGGTCTATATTTTAGGTATGGATCTTTATTTTGAGAATTTTCCTAAGAAATGGGAATAATTTGGAAATTTACTAATTACACTCTATGTACTATTGAGTACATTCCATGTACTGGTCGTGTAGGTGACATGGATGACCACCTAAAGCGAGATCCGGTTGAGACTAGTACACGACATGTACATTAAATAAAAATGTTGTGTGGTTTTATTTTTATTTTATTAGTTGGACTTCGGTCACGTCTCATCTCTAGATGTTTATACTTCTTCTAATGTTTTTTACAGGAGGGCGACGAGATGACCAAGAACATTGAACACCTCCCATTCCACTATCTGAGCTCCAATTGATATGAATCTTGGTGCTTTGGATTACAACTTGGGTGTTATCTATTTCCCTAAATCCACTCATGATTGTTTTTCCTCTCTCTTGAGTTATCAAAGGTTAATAATTTTTATCCATTTTGTAGATCTACTACATTATAACTGATTCATTGGCCAATATTCAAGTGTGTTAATCATACAACACTAAGGTTGGTGGTAATTGACTTTAATTGGTTTTCTTTGGATTATATATTCTCAAAGTGCCAAATACCCTTATTTACGGTATTGTGTGTTTTGGGATTTAACAAATTTTAATGTCTGCAACGGTTTTTTGTTTGAGAAAGGGGTATTTTATTTTGAATATTGTTTATTACCTTTTATAGGGATATATTTCCTATGTTTTATTTGGTTATGGTTTTTGGTCTATAATGCATGTTAGGATACTTTGTTTTCAAGAAAAGTATCGTTAGGATGGAGTTATTGTCTACTTGAGAAGCATGTGCTTCACATTATGAAAGTATGTCCAAGGGGAATTGACTATGAGAGATTCCTGAAGTAGGGTCTTCTAATTATGAATTGTTGTTGTGATTGAATAGAAGTATTGACTGTGGGAGTCGTCCGGGGTCAATGACTAGACCGGTAAGCCCATGAGAGCTACCTATAGGGTTATTATTCAATTAATGTTGGACCACATGGTATTGAATATGAGAGCTTCTACATGATATTATAATTTAGAACAAGGAGGTAATGAACATGAGTGTTAGACAAGAAGTCATTTTTATTTTCTTAGTGATATGCGGGACCAAAGGGGTCAAACTATGTGAGCTTTTCCATAGGGCTGTCAATATTATTTATTCTGTGATTTTTGGAACTATAGGCGATTAGACTTTGTGAACCTTCCCAAATGGTTCCTTGTGAGTGTTTGAGTGATTGTGATGAGTCTGCTAAGCCAAAGCACAATCTTGGACTCTATCTTACATGATTTTAAGGTGGTTTTTAGACATATATTTGTTATTTATATACAGAGGGATGCATAGCTAAGGAAAGATCCCAAGGTTAAGTTATTCAATGGATATAATAAATAATTAATGTAAATGAATGTAATTGGAAACTGAAGGATATTTTACTTTTTAGTACTTCCTAGTTTATTTCATTATTTTCCATATTTCCAACTATATATATTCAATGATAGTTATCACATATCTATTAGTTTTTTCATACTGGGATTCATCTCACAACCTATTTGGGCCATTATTTTTTTCCCAAATAAATTTTATGGTTGCTGGTATAGATAACAGAAAGCACCCTTCTTCATCAGTTAGATTATTTGTGTGGATCTGGAGAGCATGCGACCATGTTGTGGCTTCTTATACTGCTGGAGTTTAATGTTTTATAAACCTTGGTTTTTGTATTGTGTTTACAGAATTTTGACTTGTTTGGGAACATTCATAGATACATGTGACATGGATTATATATTTATATATATATGTTGCGGTTGTTTATAATATCATTCTTCCGATGATTACTTCAGTTGTATTGTATTACTTCTTCCTCTACTGTATAATATTTTTTCCACTATGTAATTCTTCGAGTGAGGGACTATTTTCCCCACTATCACAGGAAAGGCCTTCACTAATAGTCAGAAGCCTTTGGCATTTAAGGATATGTGTATATGGTCAGGTGACCAACCAGGTACAGGGAACCATTAGGAGGCTCCCAGATCCCGGACGTTACAATGTGATAACTGAGGAAGTTTTTTCTTCTATATATTACTGTTTGGAGCCTATAAGTTGGGATATGAAGGAATATGTAGTTGGTAATAATATTTTCTTGGGATTAGCTAATTCATGTATAGGTGAAATCCAAGTTACCTCGAATATTGAAATTTTTATGGTTTTTCAATTCTTATAGTTGATTTGAAATCATTCTTGAGTGATTCACATTATTTTTTATTTTATGATTTGTATCATTTTGGTTCTTTTTTTTCAAACCAAGGAGATGTGAGTAGTATGTCCCATGCATTAAATATTCACATACTACAGATCACATGTTAACCATTCTTGTCATGCCATTTATGGTGCATTGGTTATTTCATGTTGTTGTGATTGTTGTTGTACTATATATGCACAATGTTGTGATAAATGTAGTGATAAAATGCTTTATTTAATCTTTCATTTTTGATGGATTCTGAACGTAGGTTCTTGAGGTATTATGGTCCATCTTTAATTGAAATTTGGTGGATTATTTTGATCTTTAATTGAATTATTTTATGTTATGATGTGAATAAGTATGAAAAACATTTATTTGCTGGTGTTTGGACTCTCCTAAGTCGAAATTTTTCATTCCTTAGAAAAAATTTCATTTTTTAAGTGGTTCTAGATAAGTTTTAGAGTCTTACTCTATGGAAACCCAAACCTAAAGGCATTTGGTGGTATGAGCAGAAGACATGTTTTATTCTGTTCTGGATGAAAAAGTTTTCTTATGTACATTCCTTGTCTCCTATGTACACACCTTGTAGTCTTTAACCACATGACTGACTGAATATGTAGAGACACAAGGTGGATAAATGTTTGGTAGACCACTCTATGATTGTATTGTACACCCGGTGTTATAAGGAACTATGTATCTGCTCATGTGACCAATGACGCAGGTGGAAGATACATAGGTTATACAAGTCTTGTCTCGGTCCTTCACAATGTGTATAGTAGACCATGTCTCTCACCATGTGACCAACGACAAGAGTGGTTAGAACATAACTAGTACATTCCATATATAGGTTGAACACATCATGTAGTGTTACCCGAGAGAGAACCATGTGGTTCAGCAATGTAGAAGAACTTCTATAGGATGGATAATTTAAGTACACACAATTTCATAGGCGGATCATTATTTATGTAGGGGTATTACATAACCAGATTTGGCATAGGTACAAACCCTTGTAGTGATTAATGGGGAACACACCGAGTGGAGGTTATACATGTTGTGTAACCCTATTTAGTGAAATATGAATGTATTCCTTATCCAGTTCCAATCATGCACCTAATTTTTTTCCTTGAGAATACTAAACTAAGGTGTGTGTCTAACCATGAAGATTCATGAAAATGAGATGTCCCCCGATTGTACTCTAGGTGTAGGGAGATGACCACACACTAGAAAGGATAGATCGTGGACTACCAGTAAATCCTACCATTGTGCTCATCTTGACACGAGCTGTTTTACCAGACACATGTGCTGTCACACAGTCCAACAAAAGTTTTTTAGGATGTTACAGACTTAATAGTGAGAACCACATCATTCCCTGTCTATGGAAGAACAGACACATGTGTTCCATCAGTAGAATCACCCACATTTCTGGGGATGGAGGGCCACAGGCTACAGAATCATGGTTGGAGGCCATGCTTGATATCTTTGATCATATAAATATGCATCTGGAGAGGAGGGATAATCATTCCACGTACATGATACATGATTCTTCCGAGATATGTTTGGGTGTTATTTCACAAGCATTACATCATCGAGATATGGTTTGGGAATATCTTCGTAGGTTCTTGTATGATTAATTCTACCCTTAGACATTGAGGGCTGATCAAGACCAAGAGTACATGCTTTTAGAGGAGGTATCTCTATCAGTGAAGGATTACTCATCTCATTTTATAGAGCTTCAGTTCTTCACAACTATTCTAGGAGGTGATGAGTTATCTTTGTCTAGGAGATTAGAGGATAGTCTAAGGTGTGACATCTAGTCACAAGTGAATGTTGTCGAGATGTTGTTAGTAATGTCTACATCGAACCATCCACTGATTAAAATGTTTAATACGATGGAGTTAGGAGTTGCGAGCTAGGGTGGTTCAACATCCAGGGCTATCACTCCTTCGACGGATAGCAGGATGTTCCCTAGGGAGCATTCAAGTGATGTTTCTTTCGGTAGCCATGTGGTATGATACCAATGGGGGACGTGTGGTAAAATGAGAACTCAGTGCTAGAGAATCCTAGATGAGTGCAATTTTTTTGGCATGATGGGAGAACTTCATCATATTAGACCAGTGTGGTCACCATCAGCTTGTGAAATGTGTTCTACTATGAATCACTGTTAAGGAGCAGGACCACCAGTTTCTCAACCATCATAGAATTGGGAGTTCGTCCTGCTATTCAAGTCGAGTAGGTGGTCATGGCCATTTTAGTCAGTCCATTGGTTCATAATGATAGTAGTGTGGATCATCTCAAGGTAGTCAGAGAGGGTAGTAGTGTCAGTGTACAAGTTAGACTTTTGCAATGGAGCAAACCCAACAGAAGCAGTATCTCGGACCCTCTATGGTTAGAGGTATGATTGTATTTTCCTCGGTTTTAGCTTCCTCTCCTTTCGAAACAGAGGATTCACATTGTTTTTTATCTGTTTCCATAGTGGATATCCATGGGATCTATATCTTTACATCTGAGGATGTTATGATTCTAGAAAATATGTTCGGGATTAGAATGGCTAGTGTACGTCAGTGTAATGAGTTCCCTCTTGAGGTTAGGGGTTTAAATTCATATGGGACCTCTAATTATTAAGGATGATAGAATTTGATGACATTCTTGGAACATACTTGTTTTTTGTCTTTCCGGCCTTTGTTGACTGCAATCTCTATAGGGCGAGTTTCACATAACCAGAGGGAAGGTATTCACTTCAAAAGGGTGAATTTGATGTTCAGGAAAGCAGAGATGGAACTGACCATGTTTGGATGGGATAAATTATATACCATATTGCTTGTTAATATCTTGATGACTAGTGAATATCACATATGGACATTCCTCTAGTAGTGGATCATTTCCGAGAGGACTTTCCATAATACTTTTCTGCATTACCTCATTAGAGAGAGAGGTTGATTTCTCAATTAAGCATGTTCTGGGAGTGATACAAGTGTCCACTGCTCCTATAGAATTGCTACACTAGTGTTGCATGAGCACATGAAAGAACTACAGGAGTAAAGTGAAAAGGGTTTCACTTAACCCAGTACTTATCCATTGGGTTCACCTATCCTGTTTGCAAATAAGAAGAAATGTACCCTCGGACACTACAAGGATTATTGAAAGATGAACCAATTGACAGTAAAGAACTGATATTCCTTACCTTGTATTAGTGATATCATTGATCAACTTCAAGTATCCCAGTTGTTCTTCAAGATTGAATGGAGATCCATTTATCTTCAGTTGCATGTTATACCATCATATATAACTCTTAAAACCTTTCAGAGCATGTATTGTCTATAGGAGTACATGGTTATTTCATTTGGCCACATTAATGTGAAAGCAATTTTCATGGTAATAATGTACTGATAGTTCCATCCATACATGGATTCTTTTGTGGTAGTCTTCATGGATGATATCTGTGTGTACTCTCACGCTCGACTCAACCATGCCACCCATCTTGTGATTGTATTGAGTACACTGAAAGGGAATATTTTGTATGTTATGTTCTCAATATGCCACTTTTGGATCGAATATATTCATTTCATGGTTCATGTCATCTTAGATATAGTATTAGTAAACCCGAAGAATGTGAGAGTAGTATTTTCGTGGGAGATGGTGAAGAATGACATTGAGATATATTGTTTGTTAGAGATATATGGTTACTTCAGTCTCTTTATACATGAATTTTAACGCATAGAAATTCGACTGATGGTCCTAACTAAGAAGGGTGAAAATTACTTATAGATATAATCTTTCAATTCAACCATTAAAGAGCTCAAATAGAGGTTTACTTCAGCACTAATATTGATTTTTTTGAATTCGGGAAAGAGTTACACCATTTACATTGATGCATCAGGAATCGGGTTGGGAACAATTTTTATTCAAGTAATGGAGACACTGTGTACTGGTGTCGGTAGTTGAGGACACATTAGTGGACATACCCAACACACAATTTCGCGGTGGTTACAGTTGTGCATGGTTAATTTTGATGGTGACATTTTATTTTTGGAGATCAATTTTTGGTTTTCTCTGACCACAAAAGACTCAAGAATATCATTACTCAATGTGATATGAATTTTAGATAGTGATTATTGGTTTTGTAGCTTCTGTCTTTTGACTTTTATCATGCCTACATTCATGGGAGAGGCAATGTAGTGGTTGTTGCATTGAGCAAGAGGACTCAGATACTGGTAATTCAGGAGTCCAACAGTGAGTGGAAGCTTATGGATCTGTTTATTGTTATGAATTTTGAGGTTCAGTAATGAAAATGGACGAATATTATTTCTTCTATATGCCTTACTACTACTCTACAGGATCGAGTGGGAATGTGGAAGCTATCAGATCATGAAGGACTAGTCCTATGAGACAATGTGTCACGTGAGGACCCTACTATTGGTTAGACAATATGCAAGGATGTGGTATTTCCTTTATAAGGGGATGTATGGGGGTCTATATACAGACTCAAGGAGGTATTGTGAGATTTTCATTCATCGGTTTGGGGTGTTCATCCTAGTTTCCAAATGATTTATCGAGATCTACAATGTGAGTAGTGGGGGAAAACCATAAAGAAGGATCTTTTTGGTTTTGTTATGAGATGTTCCACCTTTCAATAGGTGAAGGTGAGGCACTAGTGACCAGCATGGATTTATAGTAGTTTCACATTCCTGAGTGGTAGTGGAATGATGTCGCAATGGATTTAGTGATGGGATTACCAAGTTCGCCTTGAAGGAATAATGTGGTTTGGGTTGTTGTTTATAGACTCTTGAAGGTTGAAAAATTCATGATGATCAAGGAAACCATTAGTGTTGTTTATTTTGGATTTATATACATCTGAGAGATTATACTTTTTCATAGTTTTACTCAGTATAATTTCAAACATGGACAACCGATTAAATTCTCATGTCTGGTCGGGACAATAGAGGGATTTTTGTACCCAGCTACATCTGAGGACATCGTTCCATATCCAGACAAATGGCTAGTCCAAGAGCATGATTCAGGTTTTGGAGGACATGTTTCGATTATGCGTCCTGGATTTCAAGGGGTCTTAGGAGATTCACATACCACTATTGGTGTTTACCCACCACAACAGATTTTGGGTGATGATTCGGACTGCATCTTATGAGGCTTTGTGCAGCAGGTCATGTCGATCACCCCTATGTTGTCTAGAGGCAAGAGAGGCAGCTATGTTGGGACCTCATCTTGTATGGGATACCATTAAGTAGGTGGAGTTGATTAAGAAGAGGATGGCTACTACATAGTCTCTCCAGATATATTATGTTGATCGATGAAGAGGATGTCTGGGGTTCGAGTTTGGAGATCAGGTTTTCTTGCACCTCACACTGATGTTGGGACACATGAGGTTTAGGATTCAGGGTAATCACTCAGTGAGATAAGGTATTTCAATTGAGGTTTTGTAGAGAGTCGGGAGGCATTCATATCAGAGTCAATTACTTCAGAGGTATTGGGATATGCACGAGGTCTTCCATGTTTCTCAGCTATGATGTTAAATTTCAGACCAGTCTAATGTTTTTTAACCAAAGAATTTTTAGTTGGAGGTGGATCAATCCTTTTAGGATCACCTATCACGATTGTGGATTATAGAATAAAGGTTATTCATGTTATGTTTTTTCTTATGGTATGAGATCTATGGAAGAACTAGCTAGTAATGGATGCGACTTGTTAGAGGGAGACCGACGTACGATCCCAGTGGCCAGAGTAGTTTGATGTTTCTTCTGTATCACCCTTTGAATAGAAATTCAGGGAAGGATTTCATTAAGGGGGGAAGTTAGTATGAACCCAAATTTTTATTTCATGTATGGATATTTATTTCAGTGTTTCTTAAAGAAAACATAAGAATTTGGGAATTTACTAAGTACATACCATGTACTCAGTTTCTGCATGTAGCCATGTACTGGCCGTCTAACGGGTGAGTATATAGTTTTGTAGGTGACCTGGATGACTGCCTAAAGTTGGATCTAGATGAGGCTCGTTCAAAACATGTACATTAAATGAAAAAGCCTTTTAATTTACATTTTATTCAATTAATAGGACCGGGGACACATCCAATCTCTAGAAGCATCTTATCCATATCGTGTTTCATTTATGAGAGTGAAGAGATGACCCATAACATTGAACTCCTCCCATTAATCCATCGGAGATCTGATAGGATGCTTTTGGGTACATTGTACTCCCACTGATGAGTTCTCTCTTTCCATCAAACCTCTCTTCTAGATTTCACCCCTCACTTGAGTTATTGATAGTTGATAGTTTTATCCAATTTGTAGATCTTCATCATTCTAGGACGATTCAAGGGATGACATTCAAGAGTGTTAATGGTACGACACCGAGGTTGGTGGTTTGTGACTTTTTTGGTTGTATTGGGATTTTATATGCCTAAAGTGTTGAATACCCTTGTTTAGTGAATTGGTTGTTTTGGAATCTACCCCTATTTATTTCCTACATTTGTTTGATTGTTTGGGAATGAGTTTATTGATTATAAATGAGGTTAATTTCATAGATTGTGGATGTGTTACCAATTTTTTATTTGGTATTGGTTGTTTGGTATAGAAATCATGTTAGGATTCTATGTTACAATGCCTATTGTGGTTAGGATGGATTTGATGTTTATATGATGCTAGTCAAAGTGGAAACTCAAGAGGGAGGCGAATTGAGTTCTTATATAACATTTCTATTAAAAAACTAATGAATAAAAATCCCCCAATTTGAAAACATCCTAGTTAATTATGACAGTAGAGATATATATGTTTAGTTGGTCAAAATTATTATCAAATGGATATTAGTCCATTGTTGAGTCAGTGTAAAAAAGTTATTCACCTTTTGAAACAGGTTTACTGAAGGAAAAATATACACACACTAACAAGAACTAACTATCAATGTCAATGAAAAAAAGTAGTCTGTTTTGAAATTATGAGCATTAGAAAATATAAAAACATAGTTTTAGAAAAATTTTATTCAAAGAAGTGTTAAACCAGTGGTTCAGTCTCAAGTTGAGACTTAATCCTCTACACATGGTGATCACCTACCATAAAGAAGTTTATATAAATGATAAGCATGATATATAGAATGTATTGGTATTTGCAATATCTTTCAAAATATTTTCAGGGTCCACACCCTCTACCACAATTATTCATGGGAAAAAAACCACCAGGACACACACGACCACCTCCATAGCTACACATCAGAAACAAGATTTATGTAAACTTTTATGTGAGGATTTTCAATATCCTCCTGCTCAAGCGCATGAGATTGTGTGTTTGAAATAGACAAAAAACACTTCTATGCAATGTAAAAAAGAACACAATAAACCTATGATTATAAAATTGAGTTTAAAAAGATCTATGTGTTTGCAGATCATCTCTTTACTTCATGGATTATAGAAATTGAAGTTCAAGTCTTTCTATTGAATTTCTCATCAAAATAGAGTTTCTCAACTCCAGGTTCTGGCTTCTATGTGTTGAGGGGTTCTTCTTCTCATGTTGATAGAGAGATTGTGAGCCACAAAAGGCTGATGTGATTTTTTTCTCCCGAATTGATATTCGTGATGCTCTTTTGTTCATAGTGTAAGTTATCAATGGATCTTCATTGTTCTCATTGATCTAGTGAGTATGCTCTATCTCATGCATTCATCTATCTTTACACACTTCTCATCCCCCTTCTATTATTCCTCTATCTTCTATTTTATATTCGAGTTCTGAAAATATGAATAAGTAAACCACGGGTGATCCTCCATCATACATTTACTAACTCTAGATATGGTCTCTTGATATGACTACAATCTGCAATAAATAATGCCAGAAGCATCAAACATACCAAATAAGATCGTTATAAAAAACATAAAAATTTGAAAACATATAGAGTAAAAGTGTAAGCATTGGTAGACTAGTAACAGTACCCTTCAGTGGTAGCCTTCTCAATGTTAGACTTCAACAGTAGGTGTCCATCTATGGCCTTCAACAGTAACCTTCTATCAGTGACCTTTCATTAGTGACCTTTCATAATTGAACTTTCATTATCACCATTCATTGGTGACCTTCTATTAGTGACATTATATCGGTGACCTTTCATTGGTGTCCTTCTATCGGGGACCTTCCATCGGTGACCTTTCATTGGTAAGCTTTCATCGGTGACCTTTCTTGGTGACCTTTTATTAATGACCTTATATTGTTGACATTTATATATATATATATATATATAAATTTTTTCCCTATATGCTTAAAAAAGAGCAGTGGGATTAAATGTACATGGTTATGACTTGATAGAAACTACGAATATTAATCAAACACAATTATGAAAGAATATAAACATTATTATTACATAAAGAAAACATGATCTGGGATTATTAATACATGTGAGTCCAAAAATATCCCCCTATTTTATAATGACAATTTATGGCACTAAAAAATTAGATTTAAGTAGTTTTTTAATCAAGGTTTAGCACATTTGATAATAACATCAGTGGTGTGTATAAGTACAATTGAACCATGTTTATTGTGGAAAATATAGATAGTATATATAGGCAAAGACTTCAGTCGACATAAAACTTCTCCCCCTTTTAGAAAACCTTTCAAGAAAGTTAAGTGAAAACATCAACACCTTTGTGATCAAAGAATTATATAAGAAAAAAAAGAGATAAAAGACTACTTTATTTTTAATGAAGCAAGAATAAAAGATACATAAATTTTACAAAGATCCCTATCAGAAAATACAGCCAACATTCAATTCACATCAGCTATGTCCAGTTAAGATTTTCCATTGGAAGCTAGGGATTCATGTTATGAAGAAGGAGGGATAGGCCTAGGTATGGCTGTATGTAGTGTAGGAGGAGATACTATAGAGGCATCAATAGACCTATAGTGGGAATATCACTAAAGAATCATAGGGGTAATGCTTTTAATATCTTGAGTAGGAGTCATCATAGGGGAAACACGGGTATATCCTACGGCATCTGTGGAAGATTGTAATGCTGGAGGAAAAATTATGGGAGTGAAATCCACATAGAGGAAGGGTAAAAGAAGATTTGAGAAATACTTAATAATGATTCCCCCTCCTTCCATAGCTTAGATAAAATCATCCTTATTTTCCATGAATTTTTCTATGGAATAATTCAACTCTCTAAGACTGCTAATCAGATCTTTATACTCCTGAGTGACATGTGGGATCCTCATGTTTTCCAATAGTAACATAAAGTGAACATCTATCTGATGCTTTGTGTACACACTTTTTTGGAATAAATCAACTAGAAATTTGATGGCCTTAGGATCTTGATAATCTTCCCTTATGTTTTCTCCCACAAGCTTATGAATTTATTTGGTTGTGGAATTTACCTAAGTCATAGACAGAGGATCAGTGGAACTAGCACAAGAGAACATCTCTACTTCTTCTAAAAAAATGACCTCAAAGAGTTCAGATCAATTGGATGATAGGATGAAGAGGAAGAAGATGCACAAATAGGATCCATAGTGAGATCCATTGTCACCTTAAATGATTTTGTCAGACCACTGATCAACTGCTTTACATCATCATCTTGACCTTTCACATTTTTCTCCATATATTTCTTGAAATCCTCAATCACAGTGACCATTTAGTGAAAAATACTCTAAACATATTTAAGATCATTGTCCACTTGAACCCATAAAGCCACATAAGAGTCTAAATTGACAATTGATATTTTCATATATTTGATTGACTCTTCAATGGTTCTGACATGATTTTGATATTCCATTAATTCATGTAACAATGTTGAGTGAGATGTATAAATTATCCTTTCCAAAGAAGATGTAATATGTTCTTGATTGTGAGCTACTAATCATTGTATCCCAACATATCTCTCATGAAAGTGTATCTTAAAATCTAATTTTAATGATTCCAAATCAACCTTCTTCATTTTTTCTTATGGTAAAACCATTTCCGGCTGAACAATGGTTGTTTTTGAAATAGAAGGAATTGGAGGGCTTCATTTAGGCTTTTCAACATCAAAGTCTCCACAGTCTAATCCCAAGAAAAAAAATACATAATATTTTGTCCAATTATTTATTCTATGTGAAACAAAAAATTAATCTATATAAATAGGTTCCTCCCACTCACTAAGAGCATTATATATATCAATTACATTTCTCTATGTTATTTCTCCTTGATCAACTACATCAACAGGAGATTCTATTCCCACTTCTTATATAGAATCTTCAACTACTACCACTACAATTCCAACTTCAACCGAATCAGCAACATATTCATCTACACATTCATCCATTTCAGTATATCTTATCAGGGGACTAATAAGTAGACATTCCCCATCGCTTTCATCAATAGCTGTCTCAAAATCATTAGGAGTAGAACAGTTTCATGTTCCTCCTCTGTGGTCTCACTAATTTATTTTAGTACATTTTCCCCCTTCTTCTACACTATTTTTCTCATAATCACTATCCATTAGGATAGTCTCTCTTCTAGGAAATATCATTGGTGGGATAGGTTCACCAAAATATACAACATTGGAATGAGGACTTGGGGGAGGGTTAGGATCACTCCTGTCATCTATAAGAGAATCCTCTATTTCTTTCAAAACAACAACCTCTTCATATTCATCTGAGTATGCTGGATCTACCATATTAGGATTTATACCTGGGTCTCTCTTATTCTTAGGCCTAGTAGGATGAGTAATAGGGTTGAATTACTCACTCAATCAATCCTCATCATTTACCCATTTTATTTTACATGGTTTCCAACTTATCTTCATAAAAATACAAATCATCTTGCTAATGACGATGTTTTCCCTTCCAATAATTGTTTCCTGCTTATTAATAGCAACTCTATTCCCCTTAAACATTAATGATATCAATCTAGAATGAAACAAAGCATTGTATTTGGAACTGGACTTTTTTCATACCATCTAATGGAATCATCAGTAACCTACAGATATTTATCTTCTACCCATGCTTTAGCAGATACAAAAGAAATACATCCCGATACTTCAAGATAGAAAATTCCCGTCTCATGGGACTCAAACCTTGTCGAACTAATTTAAACAGAAACATGTTTTCCCTTTCTATTCCAGCATTAATCACTTTCCTAGGAATTCCATTCCCTATGAGTTTAGAAAAGGTTTATTCATAAAAGATGAAATCAGTATTAAGAGGCACCACTCTAGAGTAGTAATCAAAAATTCCTTCATGTGAACCCTTAAACTATCATCCCATTCAACAACGGTGAATCTCACACTTAATCTATTTACCTTTGAAGACATCTGTTTCTATATCATAGACTGCTCGAATTTTTGATATTTGTAATATTCCTTCACTAGCATCAGGTAATATGGTCCATCGTGATTTTCATATCATTCGACCCAACCCTGAGTTTCAAATGCCATTAGCACAAAATAATTACTTAACATCATCTATTTCGAACATAATTCCTTATCATCCATGATTTACCTCTTTCAAAAATGTGTATTAAGCATCTTTTCCACTACATTGCTTCCACTACTAGACCCAGCTTGAGGTCTCTTAGGATTGGTCGCTTCTCCTTCATCATCAGCCAATAGTCTGTTTACCCATTCCATCAATCTGGAGCAGTTCGAGTGTTTCAGTATAATTTTATGTTCCAAGGTGTGGGATAAAGAAGTCATAAAATGGTTTGAAGTGGACTCAAAACGTGGTTTCAACAATGTTTTTAACATTTAGGGGCCGAAAAAAAATCATATAAATGAATTATGTAATACAAAAAAACATTTTTGATTCTGGTAGAAAAATGTGAAGTCCTGGAATGCTCAACTATCGGTAAGGTGCCAAAGGTGAGTTCACAATAGTATGGTCCAACGTGAGTTTCCTAACACGAAGGTCCAACATTTAGGTCCTAATGGTGATTTCCAGTGGTGAGGAACAATGGTGAAGTCCTAACTGTGAGGTCATAATGGTGAGGTTCCAAAAGGTAAGGTCCAACTATAACACCCCAGGTAAATAAAGAATATTACATTTTTATATTTTTCCATATTTGTGAATAAAATATTAATATTACATTAAAGGGGACTCTATGCTCGATGGCGTACCCAACACGCAACAACGAGTTCCTTGGAAATCTTACGTTGCACTCTAATAATAAAATAATATTATTTTAAATGGTAGTTAACATGTAGCCATTGTATTGGCGGGAATGGATAGAAATAACTAAAATATGATTATATATGTTTTTAAATGTTTTTACATTTATCCAATAAAAGATAAAGGCATAAAATACGGAAAGAATTCAATTTTAGGCGTATATGCCCTGGTTTTCACTAAAGGGTCACTTATCACCTTTTGATGGCGAACCGTCATTAAATATAGTTTTGTCCACTATTATACATTCTATTGGACAAAATAAAACTCTTCTTAAGAATTGGGACATCAAAATTTACTTTGTGTAAATTTTTGGTATCTTTCCGATAAAGTTCAATTTTTTTTAATGAATAGTGTAAAATGTTTTATTTTAATTCAAAACCTCTTTTTAATCTATTTTATTTATATGATTAGATTATCTTTTGAATTGGTTTTAAAGTGAAATTAGAATATATTTTTAGCATTAAATCCAATAGCGGTCGTTGGTGTAACGCCCTGACCCCAGCTACCCAGAGTCGGTGCATTACTTCGTAACATTGGCATGATCATAAAATATCAAGTCTCGAAAGGCCGATTAGTTTAGTAGCCTTGGAAACAGTAGATACATTCATAAGTCTTACATCACATCATAAAGTGAAAAACTAATAACAAAGTCTTCATAGTCCACACTCATATCCTCTTCTGACTATCCCTGCAGGTCATTCATAAAATACTTCATCACATCCTGGAAAATATTAAAACATTGAAAGGGGTGAGCTCAGATGCTCAGTAAGGATAACAATAATGCAGAAGCTTTCAAAAATAAACATTAACATTTAAGGCAATGTATAACTAAAACAAGGGCCTTTTAAACATGAACGTCAACATAATATGGAAAAAGTAAAATGAGATAATGCCATTTACTTATTCACATGGATATTCTACTGGTCGAATAATCACATGCAATATCAATAACCACTTTCATAATGATGCAATGCATAATGCCAGACTATCATAACCACGTAGTCAAGGCCTCGTGCCAAGACCAAAAATAAGATTTTGTCAAGGCCTCATGCCAAGACACTAGTTTGTCTCATGAGACCTGCCGATGCATCGAGGAGCTATAGCGGGCTCCACCCGTCACTTATTAAGTCCAATTCATTCCTCATATGAATAGGTTTAAACATATCATAAACCATAACATAATCGTATCACATAAAACATGCATAAAGGAAACATAACATTTCCACATTTCAATCACAAGATATCAATACAACTCATTGATATAATAAAAACGTTTTCAAAACCATTTTCAAAACCAAAATAAAAGAAAGTTAAAACTTTGTATTTATTTTTCATTAAAAAAGTGATGGCTTGTAGAGGAAGCTGAAACTCAAATAATGGTCACGGCGGTGGAGAAGTCGTTGTCGCCGCATAAGTACGGAAATAAAAACATTCCCTTTTTGTCGTTTAGTAAAACGCTTCGTATAAAAAAGATTCCTTTTGAATAAACGTAAAAGTCAAAGGGGTTTATACACCGTATAAAAGAAAGTTTTGTATAAAACCAAATATGCCTCAATGAAAGGGGATTTAGAAGAAGTCCTTAAAAGATTATTTTTTAAATAAAGTACATCTATAATGTGTATTCATTATAAGTACACATAAATAATGTACAAATACAATATAGTACATAATAATATCATGACATAATTTGAAAGTAGGAGATTAGCCCAAAGAATGGAAGTTGGGTTAAGAAGTTCCCTTACCTCATGTCCGACTTGACTCAACCGTTCTTTAACCTCCTGAATAATAAACTAGAGTTAATATCTACCTTATTAAGAACCATTTTCAATTTCATTATCCTTTTTATATCACTTATTACAATGATATGAACATTATGTAATTATATAAGTTAATAACGGTCGTTTTGTCGATCTTTTGTACTTGAGTCAATAATAAACTTCTTATAATTACAAGTTGTTTATGTGGTAGAATATCCATTATCTCTAGAATTATATTCATGATCTAGATGTCATATATATCTTATATATCCAGTATATAAATTCATTTATAATATTACTTAACATTTAGAGGTAGGAAATGAAATGCAGCGTTCATGGAGACGGTAAGCCGTACGTACGCATGAACGCTACTTTCATTTCAATTTCGTATTTAATGTAATGAAATCATAATTATATAAAGGTATAATATAGTTCCAGTATAATATAATATATAATATCATTTACTCCATCCTTTATACATCCCACATATGGCATTAACGATTCACATCAATTTGAGGGGGCGGTAGTCCGCACTTCCTAAAATGAAATTATCGCGTTTTACCCATAATGGAAATCATAAAGTATGTCATAAATTAGAAATACAGAAGCATAAGTAAAACATAAAATATATTATATATCATATATAGAAATAGTTAAATCTTAATGGCCACCTTTGAAGGTGTTATATCAGTGTTGATCAATCATCATTTCATGAGGCAGAAATTCGCCATCCACAGAAACTGTATGTTCTTTAACCATTAGATGTATGTGTGTGTAAGTTTAGATCGAATCCTTCTTATAAGAACATCCTAGTATATTGGGGATACTGGTGTTGTTACAAAAGAAATGAATAAAAATAGTTTAGGGGGTTTGAGAAGAAAAATAAAACAAAAGAACATTAGAGAAGACATTACCTCAAAATCGGGTAACTCTTTTTGATTTGAGCCAAAGGCTTCCTTGGGAAGAGTTCTGCCCAAAGTGAGGCTTCTAGGAGTAAGAGAGGGATGTTGGGAGAGTATTTTAGCAGAGGTTGGCCGAGCCAAATGGCTTGAAGGTATGAATAAGGTGGGAGAGGTGGGGGCCTTTTATAAGTGGAGAGGAGGGGCTCTTTTGGAAAGATTGAAATGTTACATTATTACACAATGCTTTTCGGATTCTAAAGGTCCCACACTTATATAATTCTAGTCTAAGGTGATAAGGGTTCGAAATCCCCTCATCCAATAGGCTTTGGACAAGTGTAAGCCTTGTATTTTTCATTATATTCTCATTTTATTTAAATCATTAAATAATGAGGTCATCGTCACATCATAATGATGTCATAAATAATTTAATTTATTTAATGTCTAAAATTATAAAAAAATACTATGATGTAGGAAATATTTTTATCTTTCTAATGAATATTTATAATCAAAATTTAGACTTGTGTAACCCCACTTAAAAACTGTTTTAGTAAAATAACTCATGTTTGTGTCAATTTAATTTTAACATTAAATAAATATATATTAATGTCATTTTCCACCTAAAGTGGCTCCATGGGGTCCCCAAGTTGACCAATGGGTTATCTTGGTCGGCCATAACTCATCCAATAGGAGTAGGACAGGTTTCATGCTCATCTCATATTATTAAGACATTATTTGTACCTTAAACTACACTAATTACCTCTAATCACGATTAAGAACTTAAAAGTTACTATTCACCAAAAAATTATTTTAATCCCATTGAACCACATTTTACTTCTTAATGACAACCATGTATGTTGGATTTTTAAAAATCAAATCACAGAAGTGGTAATATTTCATTTAAACGAAAAATTAGTTATTTAACTACCACTTAGTGGTTTCACTATTCATCAAAAATTGAAGTTTTTCAGAACAATGTCAAAATTTCACCCTAATCTATAATTGATATTCCGAATTCAAAAATGATGTCTATTTTAAAAAATTCCAAACATATAAGTTTCATTAATTAATTTTATAATTAATTCCCGCTATCACAACAAATAGCGTGTTTTTAAGAAACGATTTATATCAAAAGATTGGCAATTGTTTATGTTCAATTTCAATGTTAAATTAATTCTAATGGCCACCATTGGATAAAATGGTAAAAATATATTCTAATTATACTTTAAAACCACTAAATAGTATAATTTACCACTATAGATTATTTTGATTAAAAAAGTTGTTTTTAAGTATTTTTCACTATTCATAAAAAATTAGAAGTTCTTAGAAAAATACCAAAAATTCAACATAGGCTAATTTCGATATTCCGAATCCAAAAATGAAGTCCATTTTGAAATATAAAATTTCTATAATTTTAAAAAGTGGTTATTACTATTCATAATGGCTACTTTGATTAGTCTCGGTGTTCTAGAACTCGAAGTTGCGTACAATGAAAGCTATTGCATTATTGAATGAGAAGCGTATCATGGAAGCTCGGGGTGTTACAGTTGGAATTAAATTCACTTTGAAATCAGACTTAAACCAGTGTCAATCTTTTGATACTTATTATTTCATAAAAACACGCTATTTGATCTGACAGTGGGAATTAATTATTAAATTAATTAATGGAATTATATGTTAGGAATTTTATAAAATAGACATCATTTTTGAATTCGGAATATCAAATATAGCTTAGGTTGAATTTTTTGTAATTTTCTAAAAAACACCAATTTTGGATGAATAGTGAAACCACAAAGTGGTAATCAAGCAAAATGATTTTTCAGTTAAATGAAAGTTTACCACTAATGTGTATTTAATTTTTAAAATCTGACATACATGGTTGTCATTAGTATGTAAAATTTGGTTCAATGGGACGAAAATAATTTTTTGGTGAATAGTAACTTTTTTTCATTAATCGCGATTAGAGGTAATTAGTGTAATTTAACGTAAAAATGATATTATAAAAATATTAAAACACCATGACACTTGTCCTACCCCTATTGGATGAGTCATGGACGACCTAGACAACCCATGAGTCAACTTTGGGACCCCATGGAGCCACTTTGGTTGGAAAATGACATTAATATATATTTATTTAATGTTAAAATTAAATTGACACAAACATGAGTTGTTTTACTAAAATAGTTTTTAAGTGGGGATAAACAAGTCCAAATTTTGACTATAAATATTAATTAGAAAGATACAAAGATTTCATACATCATAGTATTTTTTTTATAATTTTTAGATATTAAATAAATTAATTTAATTATGACATCATGATGATGCAACGATGACCTCATTAATGAACAGTTTAAATAAAATGAAACGATAATATAAAATCTAAGACCTACACTTGTCCAAAAACTATTGTATGGAAATATTTCGAAGCCTTATCATATTATCTTCGAAATATTTCAATTTGGGACCTTAGAAATTCGAAACACTTTTGAAAATAAAATAATAGTTTCATGATTTCCAAAAGTGCCCCTCCTCTCCTCTTATAAAAGACCCCCACCTCTACCTCATTTCACACACTCCTCAAGACTTTGTCTCGGCCATACCCTACCCATTTACTTTATCCACATCCCTATCCTCATCCTAGAGGATTCCCTTTGAGAATAATCCTTTCAGAGGAAGCCTTTAGGCTCAAATCAAAATGAGTTACACTTTTAAATGTAATTCATTCTCTCATGTTCATTTGTTTTATTTTTCTTCTCCAACCCCCTAAACTCTTTTTATTTACTTATTTTGTAACAACACCAGTTTCTTAAATATAATAGGATGTTGTTATAATATTTATTCGAGCTACACTCTCACACAACTACATCAAATGGTTAAAGAACATACGGTTTCCGTGGATGGCGAAATTCTGCCTCCTGAAACGATGATTGTTCACCACTCATATAACACCTTCAAAGGTGGCCATTTAGATGACACTATATTTATATATGATATATAATATGTTTATTTTTTACTTACGCTTCTGTATTTTCATTTGTTTCATACCTTTATGGTTTCCATTGTGGGTAAACACGATAATTTCATTTTAGGAAGTGCGGACTACCGCCCCCTCAAAGTGATTTGATTCGTTAATGCCATACGTGGGACATATAAAATATGGATTTAAAGTTATTATATATGATGTTATACTGGAATTATAATATACCTCTATATAATTATTGTTTCTTTCCATTAATGTATGAGATAGAAATGAAAGTAGCGTTCATGCGTACGTACAGCTTACCGTCTCCATGAACGGTGCATTTCATTTCTTACCTCTAAATGATTATGTAATATTATAAATACATGTATATTCTGGATATATATGATATCCAAATCATTAATATCATTATGGATATAATTAACCTTTGACCACACAAACAACATGCAATTGTAAGAAGTCCATTTTCGAGTAAAGAACAAAATATTGAAAAAACAAACATTATTAACTTAAATTATTACATAATGTTTATAACATTGAAATAAGTGATATAAAAGGAATAATGAACTTTAAGAAGGTTCATAAGAAAGTATAAATTAACTCAAGTTTATTATTCAGGACATTAAAGAACGATCGAGTCAAGTCGGACCTGAGGTAAGGGATTCTACTCCTCTCTTTCTTTTTAAGAACACTCTTTTATGTCATTCCTTTTAAAGATCATATTTCTTGTTATTGGGATGTTATTTTATATTTCTATTACTGTAATTTTTATGATCATATGATGAGAGACCCTATTCCCTCTCATCAATCAATTTTGGAAGTTTTGAGTGGCACCGTTAGGCTGCCGAATTTTTCGTAAGAGATCCAACCTCTCTCTTTCTTTTTAAGTACTCTCCTTTACGTCACTTCTTTTAAGCTCCTCTTTGTTATGATGGGGGATGTTATTTTATATTACTCTTTCTGTAAATTTAATTGTAATGTGATTAAATACCCTATTTGATCTCATCAATCAATTTTTTTAAGTATTATGTGGCACCGTTAGGCTGGCGAGTTTTCGTAAGGGATTTCTCATCTCACTTTTATTCCCGTGATATTTATGCTACATTTGCCACAATTTACTTGGAGTGGTGTATTTAATGCCCATTATTCTACTCATTGTGTAATGTACATTCGTTTATGAGTATTTACATCAATGATTTATTGTCCTTCTTTCATGGGGTGTATGTTTTGAAAGATACCCAAGTCGGTAAGGGAACCTTTCACCCACCTCATTTTAAAAGACTTCGTTTGTTATGTCTTTTAATTCACATACTATTATGTTGGGATATGTTCTTATATATCCTGATTGATGTAAATTTTATTTCCATGTGATGAGATTACCTTTTTATCTCTCATCAACTCATTTTCTGAATTTTTGATGTGACGCCGTTAGGCTGTCGAATTTTACCAAGGGAACTTTTTAACCCAATTTCAATTTCTTTGGGTTCAACAAGTAGTTATTGAATATGTCATCCTTTGAATATGTTTGAATGACCATTAATTGTTTTACACTTAATATCCAATTATATTGGGTGTATTTATATTTGTCACACATAATTTTGAGATTGATATATCCTTAATTTAAGGATAGCTTCTTTATAAGGGATTTCATCACATTTTACTTCTCTATTGAGACTTCATTGTCGTTATGCACCAATTAACTCTTATATGGTGTATATACTATCCTTTGGAATATTATATCATGAATCCATTTATTCTCATGATATTATAAAGTTCTGATTAAATGTTATTCCTCAATTATGGTATTCAAGTTTCTCTAATTTTGGTAAAAACCCTTTAACCAAAATATCGCTTTAAATGTATTTATGATTTGTTCTTATTAGTATCCATGTTTTCAAAATGGTGTTAAGGATTTATTTATATGGATATTAATGGTTTAAAATGTTAAAAGCTTCAAGGTGGTATGGGACCCTTCGATTCAAAATCTCTTTATTAAATGTTTTAAATGGTTTTGAAAATGGTTTTTTTAATGGATTCATTATTTCAATATCCTAAAATGTTATATTGTGATTAAATGTGGAAATTTTATATTTCCATTATGCATGTTTTATGTGATACATTTATGTTATGGTTCTTGGGAATTGTTATGAAAACGGGTGGTTCCGTGATAAACTAAGGGCGGGTGAGCCCGATATAGCTCTCCAATGAATTGGGTAACGCGAAGGAGTGAAACATTGAGGTTTTTCCGAAGAGATTTATGTAATATACTATTATGGGTATTCCAAAATGTAACCAAGAGGGTTACTCCCTACGTAAGAATGTTATGAATGCCTCAAGTTACCTTTTATGTCTTATGATATCTATGATTTATTCATTATTTGATATGCATATGCTTTATGGGTAAAGTATGATTTGATTCTTATGTATATATGAACTCATGTTTCGTTTCCATATTTTTATAACCCTTACTGAGATTTTTATGCTCATCCCATGTTTTTGAAATGTTTTTCACAGGTCAAGGGAAAGGTTCATGATGTGATGACAGTGTCAAGGATGTGTCAAGAAAGAATACATGTTTTATTTTAAATATGTTTCCGTTTATGGGATGAATGAATACTGTCTTTTATGTAGCCACTTTGTTTAAATGTATAATGTAATGCAAGTTTCATGATTTAATTCTCTAAAACTCTAAACCTGAAAAGATCCTCAACGTGTAATCTTGTAATAACTCAAGATTAAGTAAGGTTTAAGGCTGTGGCCTTATAGTTGGTATCAGAGGTCGGTTTAGACAACTTTAGGGATTAGGAGTTTTTTTGAGGCACATGATTAGTCCCTATAACTATTATTTCAGTTAAATCCTTGTTTTAACACTTTTTTTTTCAGGTCAAGTAAAGTCGGTTACGAATGGAAGGAGGAGGATCTCAAATAACATTCCTATCTCTTCCTGATGACATTCTTGCAATATTTATTGCAAAGTCGTCTTTGGATGATTGTGAATCTTTTTCTAGAAAACAACTCACTTGCAATCATTTGTTTGAGATATCAAACACCTCCACTATACCTCGTTATCATCGTGGATCATGGGTTGTTTTTATAAAAATACTATTTTCACAATATATCTCATGTTTTCAAGAGAGGTAAATATTATCAAGGTATTTTCAAATATTTTACCTTATCACAAGAATTTGAAGCATATTATGATTTTAAAAATGGTGCTGAGGAAGGAGACCCTTGCGCAACCTATTTATATTTACTTTTAAAATATAGTCTCACATCACATACTTATGGTATTTTAAAAGGACCAATGATAGAAAGTTCCAACTCAATTTCGGTCCGACTATTGTTTAGAAATCATGTTTTATCAGATATTTTGGAATTATATGTCATACATGATTATTCTCCAAAACTGTTTTTCTGTGAACACCCATATGACCCATGTTTCACGAGGTGTATTTGGATGGAGGAAGCAAATGATTTTGAAGGATCTCTAAATCATTGTTGTAATGCATGGGACTTCTACCTAAGTGAGCAAGATGGCGATGAAACCGAGTGGACGCCATGATCAAGGTATGATGTTATTAATTTTGGGAATCGTTTTATTTTATCTTATGGTGGTGAAATAAGACTTCAAGAATTAAGGTGTTGAGATCACAATGAATTTGGATGAAAATAAAAGGTATAAGGAAACTATTGAGGTCAAAACATGTTAGGGATATTTTTGGATTTTTATAAAAAGGACAACATGCAGACCGTGTGACAACCTGTCGCATCAGCCAAAGCTGCGGGAATCGAACCCACAAAAAAAGTGCAACTGGTATTTATCGCCTACCACTGAACTACGTGAAGTCCCTAGTTATTTTGACTGATTCTTTTTAGTTAGATTATTTTATGAATTTAGAGTAATTTGATTTTGGGTTATCTATGGAAATTATTATCCTATCATGGAGGATATGTGATTAGGTTAATTAATTTTCAATATGATACATTAAGAGTAACTGATGTTATTTGGAGATAAGTGTTAATTTGTACCTTGGAAGACTATGTGACTAAATCCTTCAAATATTTGGGTTTCCATCTTAGATTGGTTTACTTTGAAAAATTTTATGGACAAATAGATTATTGAATGGTCTTTGTTGAACTTTGGGTATTGTTTGATAAATTTTGGAGAATGAGAATAGATTTGTTTTTTTAAGGATTATCCTTTTTGGGTATTATCTGATCTCACAATAACTTTTTTTGTTTTAGTTTTGGTTAAGGTCTAAATACATGGGAAATGTATAGTTCTATTCGGTGGATTAGGTGATTCTCTAGAAGTTTATTAGAGTACTATTAATGCGAACAAGTCTCCCTAAATACTCGTCTTTTGGAAAAAAAATATGAGTTTGATTAAGGAATCTAGTAAAAGTTGAAAGTCAACATGATAAGTGATTATGTTTCCTTATGAATAAATTCCTCAATAAAAAGTAACTTAAAACAAAAATGTTGTTTATTAACTTTTCATACTGGGGAATCGAATACCGTTTAACCCATCACAAGTTTGTGATTTTCTTATTTTAACTTTCTCTTAAACATGTTTTCTATCACTATCCATCAGAACATGACCCTATGTTTTCTCCTCCATGTCCATGTTTTACTACATGGAATCCTAGTATGGGTTAACTCAGGTGACCTCTGTACTTATCTTTCTTTATATTAAAGTGATTGTTTTACCGACTCTTGTTTCGATGTTGGATTTTCAATGATGTTTCAGAGCCCAATTTTAAAATTGCGAGGACGCAATTTCCAAAAGGGGGGAAGGATGTAACACCCCAGGTAAATAAAGAATATTACATTTTTCTATTTATCCTTATTTTTGAATAAAATATTAATATGACTTTAAAGGGGACGCTATGCTCGATGGCGTACCCAACACGCAACAACGAGTTACTTAGAAAACTTACGTTGCACTCAAATAATAAAATAATATTATTTTAAATGGTAGTTAACATGTAGTCATTGTATTGGAGGTAATGGATATAAATAACTAAAATATGATTATATATGTTTTTAAATGTTTTTACATTTATCCAATAAAAGATAAAGGCATAAAATACAGAAAGAATTCAATTTTAGGCGTATATGCCCTGGTTTTCACTAAAAGGTCACTTATCGCCTTTTGATGGAGAACTATCATTAAATATAGTTTTTTCCACTATTATACATTATATTGGACCAAATAAAACTCTTCTTAAGAATTGGGACATCAAAATTTACTTTGTGTAAATTTTTGGTATCTTTCTGATAAAGATCATTTTTTTAAATAAATAGTGTAAAATGTTGTATTTTAATTCAAAACCTCTTTTTAATCTAATTTATTTATATGATTATATTATCTTTTGAATTGGTTTTAAAGTGAAATTAGAATATATTTTTACCGTTAAATCCAATAGTGGTCGTTGGAATTAATTTCACTTTGAAATCAGACTTAAACCAGTGTCAATCTTTTGATACTTATTGTTTCATAAAAACACGCTATTTGATCTGACAGCTGGAATTAATTATTAAATTAATTAATGTGACTTATATGTTATTAATTTTATAAAATAGACATCATTTTTGAATTTGGAATATCAATTATAGCATAGGTTGAATTTTTGGTAATTTTCTGAAAAACTCCAATTTTTTATGAATAGTGAAACCACTAAGTGGTAATCAAGCAAACTGATTTTCAGTTAAATGAAAGTTTACCACTAATGTGTATTGAATTCCTAAAATCCGACATACACGGTTGTCATTAGTATGTAAAATGTGGTTCAATGGGATGAAAATAATTTTTTGGTGAATAGTAACTTTTTTTCATTAATCGCGATTAGAGGTAATTAGTGTAATTTAAGGTAAAAATGATATTATAAAAATATGAAAACAAAATGACACTTTTCCTACCACTATTGGACGAGTCATGGCCGGACAAGAAAACCCATGGGTCAGCTTGGGGACCCCATGGAGCCACTTTGGTTGGGAAATGACATTAATATATATTTATTTAATGTTAAAATTAAATTGACACAAACATGAGTTGTTTTACTAAACCAGTTTTTAAGTTGGGTTACACAAGTCCAAATTTGACTATAAATATTCATTAGAAATCTAAAAATATTTCATACATCATAGTATTTTTTTTAATTTTTAGATATTATATAAATTAATTTAATTATGACACCATGATGATGAAATGATGACCTCATTAATGAACAGTTAAAATAAAATGAAACGATAATATAAAATCTAAGACCTACACTTGTCCGAAAACTATTGGATGGGAATATTTCGAAGCCTTATCATCTTATCTTTGAAATATATCAATGTGGGACCTTAGAAATTCGAAACACTTTTGAAAATAAAATAATAGTTTCATGATTTCCAAAAGTGCCCCTCCTCTCCTCTTAAAAAAGGCCCCCACCTCTACCGCATTTCACACACTCCTCAAGCCTTTGGATCGGACATACCCTACCCATTTAATCTCTCCACTTCCCTATCCTCATCCTACAGGATTCCCTTTGGGAAGAATCCTTTTAAAGGAAGCCTTTAGGCTCAAATCAAAAGGAGTTACACTTTTAAAGGTAATTCATTCTCTCATGTTCATTTGTTTTATTTTTACTTATCCAACCCCATAAACTCTTTTTATTTACTTCTTTTGTAACAAAACCAGTATCGTAAATATACTAGTATGTTGTTATAATATTTATTCGAGCTACACTCTCACACAACTACATCAAATGATTAAAGAACATACAGTTTCCGTGGATGGCGAAATTCTGCCTCCCGAAACGATGATTGTTCAACACTCATATAACACCTTCAAAGGTGGCCATTTAGATGACACTATATTTATATATGATATATAATATGTTTATGTTTTACTTAATCTTCTGTATTTTCATTTGTTTCATACCTTTATGGTTTCCATTGTGGGTAAACATGATAATTTCATTTTAGGAAGTGCGGACTACCGCCCCCTCAAAGTGATTTGATTCGTTAATGCCATACGTGGGACGTAAAAAGGATGGATTTAAAGTTATTATATATGATGTTATACTGGAATTATAATATACCTCTATATCATTATTGTTTCCTTCCATTAAATTATAATATAGAAATGAAAGTAGCGTTCATGCGTACGTACGACTTACCGTCTCCATGAACGATGCATTTCATTTCTTACCTCTAAATTATTATGTAATCTTATAAATACATGTATATGCTGGATATATATGATATATATGATATCTAAATCATGAATATCATTCTGGATATAATGAACCTTTGAACACACAAACAACATGTAATTGTAAGAAGTCCATTTTCGACTAAAGAACCAAATATTGAAAAAACAAACATTATTAACTTAAATGATTACATAATGTTTATAACATTGAAATAAGTGATATAAAAGGAATAATTAACTTTAAGAATGTTCATAAGAAAGTAGAAATTAAATCAAGTTTATTATTCAGGATGTTAAAGAATGATCGAGTCATGTCGGACCTGAGGTAAGGGATCCTACTCTTCTCTTTCTTTTTAAGAACACTCTTTTATGTCATTCCTTTTAAAGCTCATCTTTCTTGTTATTGGGATGTTATTTTATATTAAGCTTACTGTAATTTTTATGATCATATGATGAGAGACCATATTCTCTCTCATCAATCCATTTTGGATGTTTTGAGTGGCACCGTTAGGCTGCCGAATTTTTCGTAGGAGATCCAACCTCTCTCTTTCTTTTTAAGTACTCTCATTTACGTCACTTTTTTTAAGCTCCTCTTTTTTATGATGGGGAATGTTATTTTATATTCATCTTGCTGTACATTTTATTGTAATGTGATGAGATACCCTATTTGATCTCATCAATCCATTTTTTTATGTTTTATGTGGCGCCGTTAGGCTGCCGAGTTTTCGTAAGGGATTTTTCATCTCACTTTTATTCCTGTGATATTTATGCTACATTTGCCACAATTTCCTTTGAGTGGTGTATGTAATGCCCATTATTCTACTCTTTGTGTAATATACTTTAATTTATGATTATTTACATCAATTATTTATTGTCCTTCTTTCATGGGGTGTATGTTTTGATAGATACCCAAGTCAGTAAGGGAACCTTTCACCCTCCTCATTTTAAATGACTTCGTTTGTTATGTCTTTTAATTAACATAATATTATGTTGGGATATGTTATTCTATATCCTGATTGATGTAAATTATATGTGCAAGTGATGATATTCTTTTTTTTATCTCTCATCAACTAATTTTCTGAATTTTGGAAGTGATGCCGTTAGGCTGTCGAATTTTACCAAAGGAACTTTTTAACCCAATTTCGATTTCTTTGGGTTCAACATGTAGTTATTGAATATGTAATCCTTTGAATATGTGTGAATGACCTTTTATTATTTTACACTTAATATCCAATTATATTGGGTGTATTTATATTTTTCACACATAATTCTGAGATTGATTTATCCTTAATTTAAGGATACCTTCTTTATAAGGGATTTCATCACATTTTACATCTCTATTGAGACATCATTGTTGTTATGCAACAATTCACTATTATATGGTGTATATACTATCCTTTGGAATATTATATCATGAATCCATTTATTCTCATGATATTATAATGTTCTGATTAAATGTTATTCCTCAATTATTGTATTCAAGTTTCTCTAATTTTGGTAAAAACCCTTTAACCAAAATATCGCTTTAAATGTTTTAATGATTTGTTCTTATTAATATCCATGTTTTCAAAATGGTTTTAAGGATTTATTTATATGGATATTAACGGTTTAAAATGTTAAAAGCTTCAAGGTGGTATGGGACACTTTGATTCAAAATATCTTTATTAAATGTTTTAAATGGTTTTGAAAATAGTTTTTTTATGGATTCATTATTTCAATATCCTAAAATGTTATATTGTGATTGAAATGTGGAAATTTTATATTTCCTTTATGCATGTTTTATGTGATACATTTATGTTATGGTTCTTGTTCATTGTTATGAAAACGGGTGGTTCCGTGATAAACTAAGGGCGGGTGAGCCCGATATAGCTCTCTAATGCATTGGATAACGCAAAGGAGTGAAACATTGAGGTTTCTCCGAAGAGATTTAGGGAATATACTGTGATGGGTATTCCAAAACGTAACCAAGAGGGTTACTCCCTACGTAAGAATGTTATGAATGCCTCAAGTTACCTTTTATATCTTATGATTTATATGATTTATTCATGATTTGATATGCCTATGTTATATGGGTAAAGTATGATTTGATTCTTATGTATATATGAACTCATGTTTCCTTTCCATATTTTTATAACCCTTAATGAGCTTTTTATGCTCATCCCAAGTTTTTGAAATGTTTTTGACAGGATAAGGGAAAGGTACATGATGTGATGATAGTGTCAAGGATGTGTAAAGAAAGAATCCATGTTTTATTTTAAATATGTTTCTGTTGGTGGGAAGAATGAATACTGTCTTTTATGTAACCACTTTGTTTAAATGTAGAATGTAATGCAAGTTTCATGATCTAATTCTATAAAACTCTAAACCTGAAAAGATCCTCAATGTGTAATCTTGTTATAACTCAAGATTAAGTAAGGTTTAAGGATGTGGCCTTATACCAACGGTGAGGTCATAATGGTGTGGTCCAATAGTGAGGTCCAACGGTGAGGTCCTAACAGTGAGGGTTTGCCATACCTAACTCATGTTTGATGTAATTTAATCTCCCATAACTCAAAGTCTTTGTGTATATATCATCTAATAGGTGTCCAATGCCAATGAATTTAAGAGAGATATCACCTATTTCATAATCATCTCTCAATAAGTGATGTCTCACATCAATGTGCTTTGTCCTAGCATGAGATACTAGATTTTATTGAGATGTTAATAAAACATGCATTCTCACAATTTATAGAGACATGTTTGAATAGATACCCATAGTCTAGTAAAGTATGTTTCATTCACATAATTTGAGAACAACAACTACGAGTAGCTATATCTTCAGCTTCGGCAGTGGATAATGAAAAAAAGGATTGTTTTTTACTACACCATAATACTAGTGACTTGCTAAAAAAGTGACATGTTCTAGAGGTGATATTTCTATCTAAAACGCATACTACAAAGTCCTCATACAAATTGCTTAATTAATCAAATTATTGTCCTATTTGATAAAATAGTCTAGGATTTATAGTAAACTTGAGATATTTAAAAATACATATAACAGAATTTAAATGGAACTTTTTGGGATTGGATTAAAAATAAGCACACATGCATACACTGAACATAATATTAGGTCTGTTAGAAGTAAGTTAGTGTAGACTCACAAGCATACCTCTGTAACTTGTTTGATACATTGATTCAATAGTTTCATCAGCATCGAACTTACAGGTTGTACTCATAGGTGTATCACTACCTTTATTACAATCCACCAAAAACTGTTTCAAAATAACCTTTATATATGTACTCTAATTTATAACAATAACATTTTTATTTTGAAAATTTTGAGATCTAGAAAAAAATCATACTTACCCCATTAAACTCATTTCAAATTCATCATCCATCATTTTTGAGAAGTCAGTACATAAATAATTTTTAGAGGATATAAAAAAATATCATCTACATAAATTTTAAGTATTAAATCCTATTTGTAAATCCTTTTAATGAAAATATTAGTATCACATATTCCTTTAGTAAAAACTTATAAAATAAGAAAAGAACTATGTTTATCATACCAAGCTGTTAGAGCTTGTTTTTTACCATATAATTCTTTCTAAAGTTTAAAGACATGATTTGAAATTGGGGATTTGTAAAACTAGGGGGTTGTTCAACAAATACATCCATAATAATGTAATGATTTAGAAATGAACTTTTTACATCCATTTGATAAAGATTGACATTTAGATGATATGTATAAGCAAGAAGTATCCTAATGACTTCTAGTCAACCTACAGGTGAAATGGTTTCCTCATAGTCTATTCCTTCTTATTGAATATATCCTTGTGCAACTAGTCTAGCATTATATTTAATTATATTACTAGATTCATCAACATTATTTCTAAAAACACATTTAGTGAATATGGTGAATGTGTATTTATGTATTTATTCTAATTACTAAACATTTTGTCTTTCAAACTGATATAATTATTCTTTCATATATATCACCCAAAATTCATCATTGAATGTATCATTAATATTTTTGGGTTCATGTTGTGAATGAAAAGATTCATGTTTAACATGGTTTCTTAAAGAATCTCTAGTGCATGTTCCTATGATAAGATCACCTACTACAACATCTAAAGGATGATTATTAATAGTTCTAATACCTCTATAAATAGTCAAACTACACTCTTCATGGTTTTCTATAGGTTTATATGCATAATGCACAGATTTTGGAAAATTTCATGAACTAGTAGTTTTCACTGGGGGTTCAGTGACTTTATCGTTAAGGTTCAAAATTGACATATCATCTGGAATATATTCAAGGGAGGTTTTGGGTTATTGTGGATTAGTCTCATTAAATTTTACATGAAATGATTCACCAACACATTTGGTTCTCTTATTTAATACTCTATACAATTTAGTAAAGATTATGTAACCTAGAAAAATTCCTTCATCACTGTTAGAATAAAATTTGTCAAGAATATTCTTTGTGTTAAAAATAATGACTTTGAAACCAAAAAATATAAATTAATTAAACATAGGCTTCCTATTATTCAATAACTCATATGGGTTCCACTAAAAAAGTTCTCTAATTAAGACTCTATTGATAATGTAACAAGTTGTATTAATAGCTTCCATCCAAAAAAAGATAGGTCGATTATACACATTAAGCATAGTTTAAGAAATCTATTGAAGTGTCTTATTTATTCTTTTTACAACTCCATTTTGTTAAGTTGTTCTAAGATCATATAAATTTTGATTGTATCAACTATGTGAGAAAAACTATTCAATCTCTTGATTTTCAAACTCATGGCCCTGATCACTTCTCTTGGTCTTAATTCTATTTCCACAATGATTTTTTATAGACATGTAATATTTAATGATGTAAGAACATGATTCACTTTTATGATATTGAATCTATAACCAACTATATATATAATAATCATCTATATGAACATAAACATAGTGCTTCCCATTTAAACATGAAACTCTAGATGCTCCAAAAAAATCCATGTGTACCATCTGAAGCAGTAGAGAATTTGAAACATCGTTCTTTTTTTGAAAGAAACTTTTTGTTGTTTTCCAATTTGATAAGAATTACAAAACATTGTTATATGGGAATTCCAATTTTGTTAAGTCTCTAACTAATCCATTCGTATTTAGATTCATATGTGAGTGCACATTGTAGTGTCCTAATCATCTGTTCCATAACCATGATTCCTTATGAAATCCATTTAAACATGATACATTTTCCTTAGCAAAGGGTTTTAAATATATAGCATATACATTTTCATTTCTAAGAGTAGTGATTATTAAACAATTTTTAGAATTAAATACATTACATGCATCACTTTTAAATATAAAATTAAATCAATCATCAATTAATTGAGAGATACTACGTAGATTGTATTTTAACCCATAAACAAAAAGTACTTTTTAAATTAATAGAGTATTAAGGTTACCAATTAGGTCTATGCCGATGATCTTCCCTTTGACATTATCATCTAATGTGGCATGTCGACCATAAACATTGATTAGGGTCTTGAATCATGAATATAATCTTTTCATATGTCTTGAATATCCATTGTACATGTATCATAGAGTATTATAGGAGCTCTTTAGACAATTTTACAGAAAAATATATTAAGGGCATGGTAACATTGGTACTGAGATTTTCTTGGTTCTAGAGATGTTAGTAATTAATGATTTCGTAAGCTATACTTGACTCATATGATTTCTATAATCAATATATATATTTTGAGACATGAACACATTGTTACATAATTTATAGAATTATTTTTCAAAAGATTTTCCAGAACATGAACTAGTAGTGAACTGTCCAGATTTTAGAAAAAAATTATTTTTGATCATCCTTCTCTGTATTGGTTGATATCGTTGACCAAATGTGTATTTTGATGATATTTTTTCTACTAAAAATGAGTCGTGTTATCTCTAACAATAGTAAACATCTCAATATCTCTTTCTAATTTCACCTTCGATAATTTATGTTCTGTAATTTCTTTTAAAATATGAGCACATTTTTCATTCTCAATATCCAAATCAGACATATGATTAACATTTAAAGCATGTTGTCTTTTTATTAATTTATATTTTCTCCTTGATATCATTAAAGGTACCCACAAGCATTCCACAATATTCAAAGAGTTTATCCTTTGTTATATATTCATCACTATTTGATTCAATTTCATTCCTGGAATAGTAAGCAATATGTATAGGAGAATTGGGAATTACCTCAGATGTTTCTATCATGAATCATAAGAATATATGTTTGTTATTTTCAATATCATATGTGTTAGATCCACTTGATCTATCTTATGAAGCACTCCATGTAACTTTCATAGACTGTTTATATCCATTTCCCATGACTTAATATTTCATCTTAAACTTCAACATGGGGTAATCAGCCTTTACATGGCCTTTTTGTTTACACTCCGAGAAGAATATCCTATTTGAGTTTTCATTCCAATTTCTATCCTTTTTCCACTATCATTTAATATCATACCTTCCCATATGAATTGAATTTCAGAAGAACATATTCTTTTAGTAAAACGTATTGAGTCATCTAGAAAGATGGGACATCTCAACATCACTATCAGAATATGAGTGTTCACTAGTGGAAGTGTCTATAAGAGGATGAAATTTTTCTTCATCTGTGGTCTTTGAGGAAGCTGTCTTGAATGCAACATATTTCTTTCTTGGTTCTTAATCTGCTTCCGGATTTACCTTAATCTCTTATTAGTACATCATATGATTTCTAATTAGTTAATTTATTGGTATCATGATAATGTCACAAGATTCTCGAATAGAAACAGATGTTCCCCTCCATCTATTAGGTAAGCATCAGAGCAACCTCATAACTTGATACTTGTTGTCCAGCAGATTACCAAGAATATTTGTGGTATTTACTATTTCATTGAACCAAAGAAACATTTTATATATAAGTTCATCCAACTTGATTTTAAAATTATTATATTTTAAATTATAAGCTTGTAATCTCATTTCATTAACAATGGTTATTACCTCATGAGAAACATCCAAAGTATCACATATTTCATAAGAAGTTTTACATGTAGATATTATATTGAATTCATCATCACCTAGAGAACAATAAAATTCATTCATTATTTTTTAATTATTCGTATATGTAGCTTTATTCAACTGAGACCATGTGTCCATAGTAGTAGGAGGTAATGCCAATTGTTCATCAATGGTGTCCCAGATTTTAGGACCCATGCTCTCTTGATAAATTTTAATTTTAAATTTCCACTGAGCATGGTAATTACAATTAATTACAGGACCCCTATTAGTAGAATAACCCTAAAATATATTATCTATTGTAAATTATAATTTTAATGAAATGAAAATTTATATATGATATATGTTTTATGATCTTTAAGATACAACTAAAATCACAGTTGAAAATAATTTGAAAACACAGTAATAGAGAATTCAACCCTTTGATATAATTTTTTTTGGATTAGAAACTCTAGAGGGGTGAATTGATTACTTATTTGAAATTTACGTTAAATAAATTATGAATAAAAATTTCCCAATTTGAAAACAACCTAGTTAATTAAGGTAGTAAAGAAATAAATTATTAGTTGGTCAATATGTTTCTCAAAGCATGATTAGTCCTCAGTTGAATCAGTGTAAAACACTTCTTAAACTATTGAAACAGGTTTTCTTAAATAAACATATTCACATAACAACCATAACAAACTATCATTATCAATGAAAACCAGTTTTCTTTTTTAAAATTATGAGTAACGAAAAATTAAAATACAGAGTATTATAGAAATATAACACAAAGAATATTTTAACTGGAGGTTCAGTCTGAATATGAGACTTAGTCCTCTCCACATGGTGGTCACCTAAAACCAATAAGTTTATATAAATGATAAAAATGGTTCTTTTCCTGTATCAGGCTTTACAATAGTATTTACAAACTTTCTAGGGTTCACATCCTCTACCACAATTATTTATTGTAAAAAGAAATAACTAGGCCACACACAACCTCTTTCATAGTTATAGATAGAAAATTATATGTATGTGAAGATTTATGTGAGGAAATTAAGTATCCTCTAGTTCATGAATATGAGACATTGTGTCTGTAACAGATAAAAAAACACTTAGAAATATAGAAACAACACAATTGATCTATGATTTTATAATTGAGTTTATCATGCTTTATGTGTTTTTATTTTAGCTATTGACTCCTTGGAGTGTATAAATAGTAGTTCAAGTCATTCTATGGATGTTTTACTCAAAATAGAGTGTCAAAACTACATGTTCCGGATTCTATATACTGAGGGGTTCTGATTCCTGTGTTTAAAAGATTTGATTAGACACTGAAGGTAGATCTGAGCTTGTTCTCCCAAAATGATATTTCTGATGCTCTTGGATTCACAATGTATATGCTGTATGGATCTTCCTTATTCTCTTTTCTCTAGCGAGTAATCTCTTTCTCATGCTTTCCTTTTTCTTCACACAATTATCATCCCTTCCTTTCATCCTCGATCATCTATTTTTTATTAAAGGACCAACAGTAGGAATAAGTAAACCATGTGCGGTCCTCCCCCATACATTGTACTGTCTCTAGATACAGTCTCTTGATATGTCTACAATCATAATAAATTAATATCAGAAGAATTAAATTAACCAAATATTACTGTTAAAATAAACTTATTAATTTGAACTGTATAGAGTAGAATATTACGTATCGGTAGACTGGTAACAATAGCATTCACTAGTAGACTTCTCAACAATAGGCTTCAATAGTAATTGTTCATAGATAGCCTTCAACGGCATTCTTCAATCGGTGACCATTAATATATTTCCTTTAATTGGTGAACATTCATCGATGGACTTTCATAGGTGAACATCTATCAGTGACCTTCTATCTATGACCTTTCATCAGTGACCTTCATCGGTGACCTTCTATCGGTGACCTTCAATCGAGGACCTTTCATCGGTGACCTTCATCGGTGACCTTTTATCGGTGACCTTCATCAGTGACCTCCTATCGGTGACATTCAATCAGTGACATTTATACATAGGTAAATTATTCACTGTAATCTTAAACAATAGTGGAGTGATATTAAAAGTAAATGGTTTTTACTTGATAGAAACTAGGATTATTAATGACACATGATTATCCAAGAGAAGAAACTTGATTATCAGATAAATGAAACATGATTTGGGATTGCCAAAATAAGTGATTTCGACATATGAGATGCATGTGATTCACATTATAAAATTTTGAAAATGGATAATTTACTGTGAGAGCTTCCCAATGTAGGGTCTTTTAATTATGAATTGTTGTTATGATTGACCAAAAATATTTACCGTGAGATCTGTCATTGGTAATTGAACACAGGGGTTAGATAGTGTGAGCTACCCGGAGGGTTGTTATTAAATATATGTTCAAACACATGGAATTGGCTATGAGAGATTCAATGGGGTCATAATAATTCATATTAAGGGGGTGTTGATCGTGAGAGCTACCCGAGTGGTCATTTTTATCTGATTACTGCTATGTGGTGCCAAAGGGGTTAGACTGGGTGAGAATTCCCAATGGGTCATTATTATTATTGAATGGGCAATAATTTAAACAGAATGGGATTATACTGTGGGATCATTCCCAGAGGGTTCCATGTGAGTGTTTGAATGAATTTGGTGAGTCTTCTGAGATAAAGAACAAGATTGGACTCTATCTTACATGGTGTTTAGATGGTATTTTGAGACATCATTTTTATTGATATACAAGGGGATATAGATATTAGGATAGATCCTAACGGTGCATTAGTCAATGTATTTAATAATTAATAGATTTAAATTAATATAATTATTTATTGTACGATTGTTTAATTTTGAGTAATTCCAAGATTATTGATCTATTTTTCATATTTATTGCTATATATATTCATCGACATTTTGGAACAGATCTTTTGGTGGTTTCATTAGGGATTCATCTCACGCACTATTTGGGTCATGATTTTAGACCCAAAAATATTATATAGTTGCAGATATAGATATGGCCAAGGACCATTCTTCATTAGGTACTGGATTGTTATGGAGCTGGAGAGCATGTGACCAAGATGAGGCTTTAGATGCTATTAGAGTTTACTATTTTTTTGTACATTAGTTTTAGTATTTTATTTCTTGCATTGTGACTACATTGGATGCTTTCCCAGATACATGTGACACGCATCATTTATTTATATACAATATTTACATGTTTATACTATTAGTGATCTATGGATTACTACTATTGTATGGTATTACTACTTCTACTATGGTTTTCTATTTTTTTCTACTGTGTTACTCTACCAATAATGGAATTATTTCCCCAATATAACACCCAAGGCCCTCACTGCTAGTTAGAAGCCTCCAGAATTCATGGAAATGCACTTGAGACCATGTGCCCAACCGAGTTGGGGGAACATTTGGTTGGCACCCAAAATCAGGACATTACAGTATTTGAGAGTGAAACATTGGTTCGTATTCCCATTAAGCCTTCCTCGAGTTCTGCATGGGTGAAAAGTTCAGATTGGACCTGGTTTGGTTGATGAAAAAATGGTATCAAATTAGGTTTGATCATTATATTAATTGTCTTTCGGAGAACCATTTTATTATTTGGTAATGTCAATGTATATAGTGTAGGACTGTAAAAACAAAGGGTTTTAGTTATGTAGTCATTTCTGGACATGAAATTATATACCAAGTCATTGATTTATTTGGGAATTCCAGTTTTGTTGGTTCATTTATTTATTTGGGTTGTTTGATGCATGGGACACAAAAAGTGAGTTGGGTTAGATTTTTTCTTCATATCATGGGTCCTATAAATTATTGTGGAGATAATGAAATATCTATAGTAGACTCTATATGGTTGCGGTATGTTTGGAATACATCCACAATCCATATGGTCAAGTCACCCATCAACACTAATTTCTTATTGTCTTTTATTTTCGTTCATCCATGATTCTTAACATTTTTTTTGAAAACATAAATTTTAGAATTGGGAAAATTGGATTTTGAAATGAAAATAATTTGGATTTTAGAATATGAAAAATTAGTATTAAGATTCATTTTGAAGATTCTATAAGAGAATAAAATATTTTTAATATAAACCTTTGTGGTGAAACAAAAATTATTAACAGGATTGGTTTTTTGTAATCTAAATATGTTTTTTTATTAAAGATGGTTTCATGTAAAATGGGACCATATTATAAAAAGGTTTGGAATCTTTTTTTAAATCTTAACAAATGGGAAAGTAATCAAATTATTTTGATGGAAGGGATATTTTTGAGTAGCTATAAAATGTTTTAAATAAGATGAATTGAAATTTTGGATGAAAATCCATGGTATTTTATTTTTGAGTGGGATTAAATGGATTGTTGAGTAAAATTTTAAAATGTTTTTTAATTGGTTATTATTGGAGATTTAAATTTTTTTTTCTGATTGATATTGGAATGATCTATTTTAGACTTTGGTATTCACATGGGTTCTCACATTCATGGTTATGTGTAGATGTGGATGAGTTCTAAAACTGGCACGGGTTGATAAATGTCTAATATGTTTTGAGATTCTATGTGCCCATGGTGATATGGTAATGTGCATATGAGAAATACTTAATTGAATACCATTTATTAGGGTGCAACACACAAATACTGGTTTTTTTCAAAACAAATTAAACTGGAAAATTTTGGTTTTTTATGGCCAATGGTTTTTTGGATTGTTTTTCCTATATTTTGGGTAATGTTTCATGTGTACTATCTTGAGTTTGATAGCTCCTATTGATGAAATGGTTTTGATAAATCTATTGGTTTTATTATTTATCAGAATCCCCTTACCCTAAATATTTGATGTATATTCATGGTGCGTCCGTGGGTTGTTCACAATTATTATATCTTCAAGTTGATAATCCTATGGATTTCATTCATGGGATTTGGAATCCAAATTCACCCCTAAAGCATGGTCAAGATGATTCTCTCTATGAAATAGTTAAGATGCAGACAATTAAAAGGAACATCAACCTCATTGAATATTATGAATAATAAATGATGTATTTTTCTACCATTATGATCAAAGGAATGACAAGGAAGTGCTCGAGGTCTCTATCTCAGAACGACCATCATAAAAATATTACATGGTAATTATTCAAGGAATCGTTCATCCAGAAGAATTTTTTTAATTGCAATGGTGAGGAAGTGGATTGAGATATTCTGCCGCCAACATAGAAATGGATTTTGTTGTATTAATATTTTCATTTCATAGAACATATCAGTTTCACTCCATAGTAGGACACGTATGATTCCTTGTAGGCTTGTTGTTTTTTTGGGCTTCATCATAATTTTTAGTCTTAGGTGTCGATTTTCAATAAATTTTATTTTTTTATGTGGTGGGGTATTTTATTCATGTTGAGGCTATGTTAACTGGAGTACAAGAGGTAGTTTTACACCTTTTAGTTCCTCGTATATATGAGGATAATTCTAGTAGGGATGTCGCGAGGAGGATGAATGATATTGGAGATGTTTGTTGAGTTAAAAGACCTTGACATATTTCTTCATCTTCATATTTTTTTGGAATCATGGAGACATTAATTCATACGTACACATGAACACTATTTATATTTAATTGTCGTGTTGATGTAAATAAAGTAAAAGACATATATATATATACATATATATTATCTGTAATGTGTATTTAAGATATCATATATGTATTATTTATGCACGAAAACCATCCTTAATACGATTCATGTAGTATACAAATTAAATATATCAATTTAAGGATTAGTAGTCCATAATTCCTCAAATGAAATTAGCATAATAAAACCAAATAGAGAGTAATAAAATTTATTTTTTTAAAAGAAATACAAAAGATTAATGAAATAATAAATATAACATATAACATATAAAAATATATTTTTCATCATAATATCCATCGTGATAGGTGTTAAGGATAATTGAACAATCATTACTTAGGGAGGCTGTAGTTCTGTACACATAGAAACTGTATGTTCGTTCCCCATTAGATAAAGGTGTGTGCAGGTGTTTATTGAAACCATAGTATAACATAATCCTAGTATGTTGAGGATATTTGTTTAAATATAAAATAAAATAATATATTGTGTGGTAGTGGTGTGGAGGGAAAATAATGTAAACTATCTTGAGATAAGGCAATACCTCTAAATTGGGTGACACAATTTTGATTATGCAAAATGGATTCCATTGATTTCTTTATGCCCAACTGAAGTCATTGAAGATAATGGTAGGATTTATAGAAAGTTTATTGGGATGATTTTGGATAATCATATGAGGTTTTAGATGTGTGATGATGTGGGTGGGGTGGTTTCATTTTATAGGGATGTAAAATGGCACACATAGAAATTTTTAATTTAAGTTAGGTGTAAACATGTTCTTACATAAAAATAGTCATAAAAAATCAATAATGGAAGGATTATGGAAAAAATATTTCATCCAACGGGTTTTGGACAAGAGGATAGGTCATTTGGTCCCCTAATATTAAGGTTTAGTGTCTAATTAACCATTATTTGACTTAAATCCATGTGATTAATTTTAATCACATTTAGTAATTATTATTCTCAAAAATCATCATGAACTAATTATACTCTAAAAATTTAATGTTAAAAATTTTTATGTTAGTTTTTTGAAATTTAATTCACAGAAGAAAACAATTTATGATTAATGTTAATTCTCATAGATCGGATGAAGTTACAGGTCTTAAAGTTGAATGACGTTCAAAATATTATTAAATTTTTATATTCAATTCCAAATTGAACCTTATTATAATGACTCTAATTGTATAAATAGATTAATTGTAAATCTAATCTGAACTTAAAACAAATTTAAAATATAATATGACATTAATATTTTTTAAAATAGATCGGTTGTTTTTAAACTTAAAGGGTTTTTTTGATTATTCATAAAAAAATTGTTTCATACGAAAGTATCAAAAATTAACCCAAAGATAATTTCGACATTCATAATTCAAATGAAATTATTTTATAAAATTAAATTTCTAATGTGTCTAAAAATTAATATTTTTATTAATATCGATTCATGAAAAAAAACTATTTTAAATATAAGAGGTATTTTCCACAAATCATAGCATTCATTATCAATATGTTTGTATATATAAAACAACAATAAATAAAATTTTTAAATCATTTATTAATATTCATATAACTATGTTTTGTAACTAGATTTTAATTATTACAATTTAAATAAATTTTACAACAAAATAATGTTTCATAGAAACAACAGTGTTACATGTAATGTACGCCAAGTCTCTATTGAATGTATCATACACCATGTGAGGGTTGCGTGTAATTTAAAACAATATAGTTCCATTTAAGATACACCCATTCTTTTCTGTGTGAATTTCATTTTGACTTAGTGCATTGGAAGACATGAAAGAAAATTTAACTTATTCAAAAAATGTCCATAACAACTTGAGGTGTTATATTCACCCCCTTTAAAAGGAACATTTACATAAAAAATCATCAATCTTTAAAAAAATGGTTTACTTATGATTCATCATATCCACACATTCCCCATATCTTCCTCTAACTAATGATTTCTCCACCAAACATTGACCAACTGGGTGGTCTTGTTTAATAGAACATTATATAATTGATCCAAAATGTCATCTGGTTGTTCTTCATTAGACAGATCTTTCTCCAGATGTATTATCTATAAGTTCATTTCAGTTTAAGGGTTAGAAATGTATGCCCTAAATGGAGATACATGGAATGAAACATGTACATCATAGATTTTTGTAGGTAGTTCCATGTGACAGGCTACTATCTTATTATGATGAAGAATCTCAATGGGAATGATATACCTAGGTCTTAGTTTCTCTTTCTACCCAATTTTTTTGATATTCTAACAGGTTTAGATTAGTTGAAACACTCTTTCACTAACGTCAAATTCTAGATCATGTTGGAGATTATCAGTGTATCTTTTTTCCATGTTTGAGCTACCTTGATATGCTGGTGAATGGTCTTAAACTACTCTACCATTTCTTCAATGATATACAGTCCCAATAGATTTTGTTCTCCCAACTCAAACCAGCAAGTTGGTGAAATACATTTATTCTCATATATAGCTTTATAACCTCCAATATGATTTATTTAGTATATTTTATAGTTGTATGGAAACTAAATTTAAGGAAGGTTTTGATCCTAAACACCATTGAAATATAGAGAACAAGATCTCATCATTTCCTATAGGGGTTGAATTGTTCTTTCAGACTGGTTATCTATCTAAGGATGACAAGTTGTATAGAATCATAGTTCTACATAATGTTCTTGATGATGTCCTTTCTAGAAAATTTAGTTAATCCATGGTTCCCAATATGATGCCATGGAATGTTCTACTCTATTAAAACATACAAATTCCTTAATTTATATCCAGTAAGCTAATGTATTGAGAAGTATTATTTGATTGGGATTAAGTGTGATAAATTTCTAAGGTGATCAACTACCACCCATATAGCAATAAAACATTTAGACGTTTCGGGAAGTCTAAAAAATTTATCAATAGTGATGTTCTCCAATTTCCATTCTGATATAGTTCATTGGATGAAACTTACCAATAGAATTTTTTCTTTCAACCATAAATTATTTGAATTCCATGCAATAAAATACAAACACTGTTTTATCTCCCTTCATGAAATCCATCTAGATGTAATTTTTGAAGTCTTTATAATTCTTTTTACTGCAAGGATGAATAGAGAATGAAGAACTATGATATTCTTCTAAGAATTATGCTTCAAATATCTTTTTTAAGTTACTAATACACGGTTATTGAAACATAGAATTCATTCCATATCATGGTTAATATATGGAAAATTTATAACATTCTATTGTATCTTATAATAATCCCTTTACGGCTCCTTAATCATTATGTGGATTGAGGGTGGAACATTAATTTGAGAAATATATGATTTTCCCCATACATCAGGATTTCTCTATCCATCCCTTAAATATCGTGAAATGTTGGATCTTTTGTGATACTCATCATGGAGAAGCAACCATTTCCTGTTAGACATAATGCATCTACCACCTTCTTCTCTTTCCCATGGTGGTAATGTATTGAGAAGTCATAATATATGTTCAACTGTAACCATATTATATGGAACATGTTCATCTCCCTATATGTGTTTATATATTATAGATTTTTATGATAATCATATATATCACAGTTTTCTCTATAAAAATAATGCATCTATATGATTAATGAAAAAATTACCAATCCGAATTCCAAATATGGTGATGGTCAATTTTTATTATTAATATTCAACTCCCTTGAGGTTTAGGTGATAAATATGTTTTATTAATTATAACACGTCAAAATCCTATCTCAGATATTTCACTATGGATTACAAACCCTTCTAGTCTATTGGGTAAGGTAATGTCATGGGAAATGACTAACTGCACATTTAGTTACATGAGATTCTCCTCCCATTCATCTGGATTTAAGAACATGACATCCTTCTGAGTTAACATGGTCATATGATTAGATAGTCAATAAAAATTATTTAAAAACCATAAATAATATACATTTAATCCATCAGATCTGTGTATCTCAGCCACATTGGGTGGTATAAGATAACATTCAATAGCCTTGGTCTTTGAGGTATCTAATGAGATACCATTTATTAAAATAATGAAAAAAAACAAAACCTTTTTCAGCCAAAATTAACACATTGTAAAATTTCTATATATATTATTCTTCCTTAGGGTATTTAGTATCATTATCAAGAGTTATTCATTATCTTACATTCACATTGAATAAATAAGATTATCATCAATAAACAGTGAAACAACTAATCATTGAAATCACTAAAGACTACATAAATTAAATCCATTAAAATAATAGGGGAATTAGTAAGACAAAAATTCATCACTATATATTCATTGTGTCCATACCGTGTAAATAATTCATTCTAGTTTATATCCTCTTTCTTGGCCCTCTATTGATGATATCCAGAATTATTGTCAATCTTATAAAAGTATTGAGGTCTACATATTAGGTAAAAAAAGTCATCAACATGTTAAAGAGGATACATGTTCTCTATTTTGATGGTTATCAACTCCTGATAATCTATGAAGGGTCATATTTATCTATATTTATTTTTCATAAAATGAAACGATGAACCAAAAGGTGACACACTTGGCTAAATTATTCCCTTATCATGGTTTTATTCGAGCATATTCTTCAATTCCTACAACTCAATCGATTCCATTCTATATGGAGTACTTGAAATTTGTGTGGAACCATTTTTATGTTCTATTTAGAACTCATCACTCATTTTTTGGAAGACTATAAAAACAATTCTTGAAGACATCCACAATATACCGAACAATAGAAATATTGTTGATGTCCATTTTTTCCCAAACTGTTTCAGATCAACCACCCTTATGAATTAAAATTAATACTAATACACTGTATGTAATCTCTATAATAAATTCATACATAATTTCACAATGATGGATGATCATAGTTCTGTTTAAAATGTCAAATTTTATTTCCGTTCCTGGAATATTGATATGATATTTATGTAATGAAATCCAATACATGCCAAAGATGAAATCAAATTCAACCAAAGGAAAAATGATAGGATATGTAGAATGCACCTTACAATAATTATCAACTGGAGGGGAATCGTATACATCAGATAAATACATCGTACCATTATGGTTTTACACTTCTAATTACACATGTAATTATTTTGTTTGAAGCATAACACCAATTTCAAAGTTTTTAATATAAGAAAGATTTTTTTTGATCGAGAATCAAATATGACAATAGCAGTTATAGAATGGATGATAAGTATAAGTTTCATCATATTGATATCATACCCCTCATTAGAAATAGATATTCCATGATATTTACACTTATCCCTTAGCTTAATAGGTTTCTTGATGTCGATCATCATTACCATACCATGGGTTTGGGAAGTGAGTATAATAATGCCCTTTCTCCTTACACATGTAGCACTGAATCGTGGGAGGTGAATTCTATGTATTTTTACCTCTATTAATATTTTGAGATAACATATTCCCATTATTTCAATATACAATTTCCCTGTGATCATCTTTTCTACACTTCAATCATTTAAAAAACCCCTTAGGACATTTCCTCTATGATTCTTCCGATATTTAGAGCATAAACGAAAAATCATCTTCTTTTCTACATGGTTTTTATAGATTCTTTTGAACCAATTATTTCATTTTTTTTCCATACCAGGACTTTGATATATGACTCAAACATCAATTTCAATCCTGATTATAGAACACCCAATCTGTTCTTAGCTATTAAATACTCTTATGGACTACACTGTTCGGTGACATTATATTATTCCACTAATGAACTAATCAAAATTAGTTTCAGATTGGATGATAAATCCTAAAGTACAAAACACAAGTATCATGAAATTTTCCACATAGGTACCAAAAAACCCCTTATTCATTTTCTTAAACACAAGGAACAAAATCCCTATCCTGTAATGAAGAATATGAGGAAATTACGTATTGAATGTTGTGTTCTTGAACTCATCCCAATCCATGGATTCAATCTCATCATGAAGACTTGATTTATTGATTAGACTCCACCACTAATTTGTTTTTCATTCTAACCTCTAATAAGTAATAATTTATTTCTCATTCACCAAACACTAGATACTGGAGGAAAAATTAATCAGTAGTACTGGTCCATTGTTCAATAAAAATTTGATTAGAAGGCCCTACATATGAAGTTTGGTGTTTCCACTTGAAGGACTCAATATAATGGTGTTTTCTACCTTACTCATTTAGAATTCCACCACTGTTAATAGCATGAGAAATCACTATGATCATAACAATGTTTTTTTCATTACAATTCCAATATCATTTGTTTTTTAGGAGGAAAATCACTGCATTTTCCTTCATAATCACCACTAACACATTTCCTTTGGCATCTACCCATTTACCAAATTCAAAATCATAAATCAATAAATAGTTATCATATCAAGGCACTATATAGTTATGACAAGTATGTTATACGATGATAAACTTATGAAACCTTCCTTACATTGTGACACATTAGGGTTATACAATGTTATTCATATCCAACATCTATTTAAATCCCTCAAAATGGATCGTATTGTGTTTTTGAATTCCCATTAAATATCACAATATAGCGTCAAACCAGTTTACAATAATGAATTTTTTTTAATAGATTTCCCCGATTTAGGCACGTATCATCTAGCCAAACTTGATACCCTTAGGTACATCCCTTCCAGATCCATATACACTTTTAGTATCTATATTGGGATAAACTTCTAGAAAACCACCAACTATATCCTTTACCAAAATTTCAGGACATTTTTTTTAAAAATTTTGAATATCCTTATACATGTTATTTTGATTTACACTATGGTTTTCTCATCTTATCATCCAAATGTTTTCAAAGAAATTTATTTAATACCGAAAATATATATCATCTCTTTTATAACATTAAAATTACATCACTTTTGAGAAATACATAATACATAATACATATAAATATCCGAAGAGAATACTAGTCTAGTGTATTTAAAAAAAATAAAAATAAACTCTAATACATTAGTGAGATACATTATCCCCCACTACATTATTCTTGAATAGAACCCTTCTTAGAAACATCAAACACAATGAAAAAATTCAAACCATATGGAATGAAACATAAAAATGGGAATTCCAAATTTCTAAATAAAGGTACAATATAGAGATATATAATAAATATTTGTGGATTAAGGTAATGAGAATATGATCATGAAAATATATGATCATACCCTAAATATAAAAGGTCATATACATGAATAATGGAGTAATTTTTGGGAGTTCACAAGGCCTGAATCATAAGTAAATAAAGAACATAATCCATTAAATCATATCATTGGAATAAAACATAAAATTGTGGTAGGAACAAAATAATATATAATTAATACCATAGTAGTCAAGGAACTATTGTTGAGACCATCATATTGGACAATTTCTGTAACTAAACTTGGTTCACAACCCATTCCAGTCTTATTTTACTGAACCGATTTCACCACCTCATTCAAGCAATGTATTACTGTACAAAAATCATTTCTCATTCTGGCCCTATAATACCAAAAAAAGTTAATTTATAATTCAATCCATGTATATATCATGATATATAAACTGTTTACCAATTCATTGGAAGGATATATATGTCTCGCCCATCTCATAGTGAATTCATGCATACATGTTCAAAAAACATAATAATTACTACATCATAACCAATGAAATAAAATGAGTATCATAATAATATAATCATATGATGATATGTGGAAATATATAGGTTTTCTAATTATTTAATAATGATCATTACCCATGAAAAAAATTGTGTTTCACTGTAATATAACCTCTGAAATAGAAACATGCTTCAATGAAATCATTACATCATAACATAATACATTAAGAGAAATAATTTGAATAAAAACAATGAATAATTTTATTAATATGAATTAGTGACAACATTGGATGTAATCATATATGGGAAATAATTTTGAAAAGTATTTTAGAAGCATTTCTTGAGGAAAATATCATTTTTTGCATTGAAAATAAATTTTTAAACCTAAAACCTTTTTTAAAAAAGTTTAATTGAAAATAGCTTTGAAAACATATACAAGAAGAATTGAAGAATAGAAAAAGTTTTAAAAGTCCACCTTTCATTAAATTTGGATTCAAATATCTTTTTATTTTTTCATCATGGTGTTTTAGTACATTAGATTTCTGAGAGATGATATATATGGTCATATTTTACATGAAAATGTTACCTTAAGTGACAATGAATGAGAAAATGGTACTAATTTATTGATATATATTGAATAAATATATAATAACTTATTTCATGAATTTAATTATGTTATGGATCGAAATATTTCATCATATGAAGCATGAACACAAATAGTCTTCATAAGTTATGAGATTGTCTCAATAAAATCCTATAACATGGAAATTTGTTATCATAATATCCATGTATGAATATAAATTAAATGAATTTTAAAATATAATGAATGAAATTAAATAAATCATATAACATTTAAAAGGGATTGATATAAACTTTGAATGAGAATTTATCTTCATAACAAAACATGAGTCTCGATGAAGGAAAATTAGGATAAATTTATTTTACTAATTTGGTAAATTTTGATACAGAAAACTCATAAAAGAAATATAATCAAAATGATATGTAAATACCCATAAATTTAAGAATAATAATTATATTATATAATGATGGTTATAAAATACTCTACATAAATGTAAATATTGGCTAACATATAATGTATTTCAATGAAATATATTAGATGAAATCCCCTTACCTTGTATCTTGACACTTGTCGTACTCATTTAAACATAATGTAAAATATATATAAATATATTATAAATATTTTAGATAAAATTATCTTATATCGGATACTGTATATAGTTTTATTACGACCTTATATTATATATTTGTTAACAAACCTATGTTAAAAATTAACTTTGTGTAATATTAACTTTATACTTCGCATTAGTCTTAATTTTTTATATATTTGGTATTTATAAATTATAATTTATTTCAATAATTTAAAAAATGATATAAATATCACTTATATACATTTAATTTGTTTTATAATAATATTAATAATATATAATTATGAAACTATATACACCGCTTATGGAGACAATATGCCATATGTAAGTATAAACGCTATGTCAGTTTTATTGTTGTGTTGAAAGAAAAAAATAAATTAACTAAATTTAAATAGTTTATTATGTATAAAATTATTATAGTATAATTAATATTTCCTATATTTCTTATATATTCACTAAAAATATCCATAATATAATCCATGTAGTGTATGAATGAATCATTTCACTTTGAGGGGGAGGTAGTCTACATTTCCTCAAAACAAAATTATCGTAATAACCCAAAATGGAATTTAAAAAATATATTTGATATATAAGGGATAAAAAAGATTAAATAAATAAAAAATATATATAATATAACATATAAAAATATTGTTTTAATCATTATATCCACCATGATATGAATTAAGGGAAATTGAACAATCATCATTTAGTGAGATGGTAGTTTTCCTTACAAGTAAATAATATGTTCATTGCCCATTGGATAGAAGTTTCTGTAAGTGTTGGATGAAACAACAGAATAATAAAATAAAAGTAAATTGAGGATATTATTTCATTATAAAATCATATTATATTGATTGTTTAGGGGGTGGAGAATGAAAATTAAATAAACGAGATTGTGAGAATGTGTTACCTATTAATTAACCAAAAGGATTAATTAGATTAAATTACTCTAAATGGAAGGCATATATTATTAAGGGGGATTTTATGGAAGTTCATTTGGAATATATTGGCTGAACATATATGTTTATATAAATATGAGGAAGTGAGAAATATTGTGTCCTTATATAGGGAAGCAAAAGAACATACTTGGAATTTTTTAAAAAAAGTTAGTTTTACACATCTTCACACCTACCTAAATACATAAAAAACCAACATAAATAAATAATTTAGGATTTATGATATATATATATATGTCTATAAATTTTGTTTTCTATAAGTGTATTAGTCATTTGGGACTCTAAGATTAAGGTTTAGACCCTAATTAAGCTTAATTTGACCTTAATCATCGTGAATACTTTTAATCACTTTTACAAATCATTTATGTCAAAAATAAAAATGAAATTCTTAGACAATAAATTTTTTACTTATTAAAATGTTTTATTTATGGTTTTCAATATTCTATTCATAGAATCGGAAAAATTAAGATTAATGATAATCATGAAGACGGGATGAAATTAAGGGTCTTTAATGTAGAATGAAGATAAGGTGTTTATTAAGTTTTTTTATTCAATTTCAAAGTGAAATCGATTATAATGAACTGAATTGTTTTAATAGATGTATAATTTATTGAATATGACAATTAAAACAAATTGAAAAATATAATTTCCCATTATTATGTATTTAAATTAAATGGATATTTATAAACTAAAAGATGTATCTTCCATTATTCATCATGAAGTGAAGTTGGTCATAAAAATTTAAAAAATTCACACTAAGATAAATTATAAATCCTAAATTAAAAAATGTTGTATATTTAATATAATTAATATTATAATTTATTTAAAGTTCAAATAATTATTAAAATCATTAAATTTGATAAAATATTTTTTTTAGACACAAAAGGACTGTACAAAAAATCATTTTATTCATACGAATATATTTTATCTATATAAAACAATCATAAATGGTATATGAAAATTATTTATTACTATTAATATAAATATATTTAATTTCTATGTCATAATTTTTTCATTTAAAAATTATTACAATGAAATGATGTTTCATAGAAACATTGATGTTACATGTAGCATTTCACATATTGGTGATTCATATAATAACAGCCATATTAGTGTTACATGTAATGAATACAAAGATGGTTCAGTGTAGCATTATATAAGCCCGTTTCATGTGAAATAAATGTTTGACTTAGTTTGTTCCACGATATTAATGAAAATTTAATTTTTATCTAACAAAAGGTCTATTAAAACCCAGTGGGTTACGAAACCCATCCAAATAATTCAGACACTAGGTGGGGTATAACATATAAGTCAACCATGAATATTCCCAACTATTAAATTCAAAAAATCCTCCAAAACCTCAAATAATAATCCTATAATCCACATGATATAAATGAACCCAACATCCCAGAGAAGCTATAATCTCTCTAATACAATCAATCATTTCAATGAAAATATTTGATGAAGATACAAAATTCTCACATCGATCTAAAACCATTTCCCATTTACCCACTATTGTCTCAATAATGATAGGTATGAGAATTGTATTATATCCGAAATAAAAATAGTTACTACGTCGGTATTATGGAGGAATTCATCTCATGAATCAATCTAATGGATGACACAGACCATTATCACCATAAATAGTTTATTTAAAAAATTGAAATAATGTAAGGTACCTATCAAAATAAGACACACCTTACAATTTATTGAAATTATTTCAATGAAATAAAAATGAAATATCCATAAATAAAAAATACCAAGATAAAAAACATGTTAAATGTTTTCCCCTTATAAACAAAAATTATCAATTAATTATGTTAATACTAATTTCTTATGGTAATTTAACTTTAAATAAATTTCCCCTCTTTAATAATAATTTTTTTGTCCCGTATGGATGGAAAAATAAAATATTATATACAAATATCATTTTTCTTATATTCTCATAAAATAAAAACTCTTCTCAAATTCAAAAATGTCACTTTTTTCATGAAAAATATATCATCCATCACAAAACACACCTTTTAAATATTCAAACCCGAATTCCATTTTCTCTTTAAAAACAATGCTTATATATCATAGTTCATAAACCACAAAACCCCATTGAAATGATTTTTTTAAAATCTAAAAACTATTTACTAAAATTTTATATATCACCCAAAATTATTTTATAATCCCCTTTCTCATCAAATAAATATAATTAAAAATATATCTTTTATGTTTTTAATTAATTTTTCAAAAAATTATTTATTATTTCTTATGTAAATTAATATATTTCATAAAATGATATTATAAAACATAAAATAATAATTTACCCAAAAAGAAATGCCATGTTAATAAATATTTAAAAATAAAGAATGTATATTACAAATTTCAATGGGGTGATAATTTTTGTGTGAATCCTGACTACTTGGCATGAAATCTTAGTTTCAAACAACACCACTTCACCTAGGAGTTACCACAAACCATGTACATGTGCTCCACATGACTTTCCAATACCTAGATCCCACCAAGTACCACAATGTCCTTCCCATTATCATCTCCTAAGGTAGAAATAAAGAAATAAAATAACATATTATAAGTGAAAAATCATAACACAATGTATATAAATCAAATATTTACTTCTTACGGAAATAATAAAATCAAAACATGATAGACATAACTATGCACTTCCAAAATTTTCCCACGAGTAATGGAAATTCTTTCTATAGTTTATCATTAATCTCAAAATAATGATGGATGTTATAAAGCCATGTACCTTTGATTAATCTTGGAAATGATATGATTATTCAGTAACCACCTTTTTCTTACCGCTGAATTTGGAACATGGGCTAGCCCTTAAAAAATTTCATGGGTTTTCCTCACCCTCGTGGGCTAGAACAAGTGTCAATGTATCTTGAAAAAGATATTTTTTATAGCTTCTCCCAAAAAAGATTTCAAAAATGGAGTTGAACATCATAATAAATTTTCATTATGACCCATCCATAAGTTGGATGTGCATTCCAAAAAAATAACAATGAAATAATAAGAACAAAAATTTAAACATTTCAAAGAAATTTAATCCCTCAAACCACCTCAAGTTTCATTTCTTAGAAAACCCATTAGATTCAATATCCACACCTCCATACATTTAATATTCCACATATTAATGTAATAAAAATTCATATAAAGGACATTTTGGAAGATGTAAAAATGAAAACTTGGGAAAACATAACCAATATTCCTCCCTATGACTGCACGATTCAAAATAAATACTATGTCCAAACATACTCATTGGGGAATCAGGAGCTAAAAAAATTCTAGTTTTGATAATATTCATGACCAAGAATTCCTAATAATAATTTGAATGAAAAACACACCTTATTTATATTCATTGTATAAAAATTAATTTTATTCTAGTTTAAAATCCATTATTAAAATTATATTTCCATGAATACGAACATAAAATAAAATAATATTTACATTATAAATTTATAAACACTTTATTTTTTATTCTTTGATGGAAAATATTCTCCCAGAAATTATTTCTAGGAAAAATCCAAATTTATTAAAAATATTGTTTTTATATTTATTTTTAAACCCCCATTAATTAATGATTAATCGAAAAATTTTAATAATCAAATTTTAAATAAAATTTTATAACATATTAGGTATTATGATAAATATAATGGTGTAGTCAAAATTTTACATAAAAGAGAATGGTATTATCATAATAGATCTGTTGTTGATGACAAAAAATAAATAATATTTCCAAAGAACAATTATGGGAGAATCAAAAATTTTTTACAATAGATAGGGGATCCAATATTATATAAGTCAATAATTACTACCATTCATTTAATTATGGTAAAAATTATCAACTATTAAACAATTGGGGTATTATATTTAGTTCACTATATTAATTAGTAGATGGGGAACCCGTCCAAATCTATCCTTTCCTACCAAAGTAGCTAGGATTCCTATGGGGTATAAAAAGTTTTTAAAATTTAAAAAATATTAAATTTATACCTATAATTGTAATAGTATAATGAAATAAACTATAATTTATCCCTTAAAAACCCCTCACATTGAAAAATTATCCCCTCTTGAAAACATTATTTATAGTCTAGGTTCTCCTAAATGGGGCGTTCATCACTTAATATTATAACCTTTAATATTTAAATCATATTAAAGGGACATGTTTCCTACATTTTCATTTTCAATAAAATCGTTTGATGGTTCCTTCCATTTCTTATCAACCTGCTTAAATCGTATGTTTTTTAAAACTATCCATTGAAAGCATTCCCAAAATATTGGGAAAATATATATAAAAATTATATTATATTTGTGGATAATATTAAAAAAAACATTTATAGATAAATGAAATATTTTTATATCGTGGTCAATCCCAAATAAATGAATTTAAATATTATAATTCATTTACTAAGGCAATTTGGGCATTTTAACACATGATGAGCACAATTCAGTAATTCCAATCTGAACAATATTTCTAAATGAAATAATATGTTGCATTGAAATTAAAATCAATCAAAAAGGGGTTTCAATTGAAATAATCCATAATGATACATAATAACATCAAAAAATAATCATATAATAAGTTCAAAAACCTGGAAATCATGGTTTATGTCATTAGAAATAAGTGAGGTGAATCCTACATCAAATTTATAGAGAATGGTCCAAAATTCTGAATACATTTTATATATAGACCAAATGAATGACCACTAAACCTAGATATCTGAAACTCAATAAAATTTTAATACCAAATCCCATGTTTTTCATGTATCTAAAAAAAGTAACAATGATATATGAAGTCATAATAGAGGGAGAAAATTGGGATATGAGTCATAATCTTGAAAAACAGACCATCAATTGTAAATAAACCACCTCTAACCACAAAATGATAGGAAATTCAATATTTGTGTTACACCTAGGGGGTCCATTCAATGGGTCATGAAAAATATAGAAATAAGGGGATATATGATCCCCTTAGATAAAAAACCGTATGGTAATTTTATAAATTTTGATTACTGTGTTACTAGGTAAAAACGATAGTCTTCATAGGGTTTACAAAACTATATGCCTACTGTGCACCGATCACTATGAACATATTTTTATTTTAATGATCGGGTCATGTAATTTTAAAATACATATTCCAAACATGAAGAGAACTACTATTATAATTATAGACACATCAACAAAGTCAATGGAGGGTTAAACTAAACATGTAAGCTAACAGTGTGTAGAGATAAATCACTATAATTTAAAAAAATGTAGTCTATAAATTAAGAAATAATAATAATAAATAAATAAATAAGTTAAGAATTTATGGGCCATGGTGTCTCTATATTAATCTATGATTACATTGTAAATTCTTTTAGTCTCTAATCAGGTAGTAGATTCTATCATTTTTCAATTAATTGGATACAAAACATAATTATTAGATTTTATAAATTTAGTCTCATTTTTTAATTCGAGTTTTAGAATATATTTTTATGTATTTTTATTCCTCAAATTACAATGTTTATGTATGGATATAATTTATTTTCTCACAATCTATTTCTAAAAGTTTTCACGTTTTTAAATGGGTTTTTAAAGTGATATAATTCTATTTTGGATTATAATTACATGGTTGGATTTGAAATAAAATGATAAAAATGGGATGTTAAAGGATTTTTGGATGTGAAATGATGGTGTTTGAATTTCAAAAATTGGTCATATGATTTTAGTTTCATTTTAATATGGAATTCATGGGTATTCAATGCTATTCATGAAAAAATAAAGGCATTTTTTATTTTCAAAACATTATAATTTCTTGTTACATACTCATATGAAGGAATTCAATTAGATTAGGATATAGGTAAATATTTTTAATATATTTTAATATATAAATTAAAATTTTATTATTTATTCAGATTTTTTTCTTTATAAAAATTGTTGTTATATGTTATATGAATATTTTTTAATAAAATACATATTTATTTAATAGTTTAAAGCTACATTGAAATATTTAGGTTCCTAAATATAAATCATATTGAAAATTCCCAAAAATATATTATATTAATCTTACAATAACCAGTAGTTATCCTTTTTCTCTATTGATTAGAAGCTAATAGTTATACTTTTACTATAGAAAAAGTGGTTACCTTGGTGAGTACTATAATATATTATTTGAACATGAATGGTTTATATCACAGTACTACTGTGTATATGTTTCCAATTTATCTATGTGTTAGATTAAACCATTAGAACAAGGGGACTCAAAAATGTATTTTTAAGGTTGATTGTGTAGAAGATTTAAATTTATTTGTTTATTGTTGAAATTTTTTTATAAGAATTTTTGTTTGGAATTTCAAGGAAAAATATGTATATTTAATTTTGAGAAGTACTTGATTATTTATAATAATGAATTTTTTCAACAGTTATTAGACAATAAGATTTGATTCATTTTGGAAAATAATTATATTCAATTGTTGGATAATTCCTAAATAATTATATAAACCCTGCATACATGGTAGCCTATGGAGTACATAAAAATTTTATTTTAATTATTCTTATATATAAAGACCCGACCTTAAAACTTACTTAATACTGAATTAAATGAATAATTCACATTGAGGATCTTTTCATATTTAGAGTTTTAGGAAGTTAGGCCATAACTATTACATATCAAAAGATTACAAAGTAGACACTTCTACCCAGTATCGATTTTTTTACAAAACATGAACTCTTGAAAAAATAGTCATGTCTAGTTCAATGTTTTGGATGACATGAATTTTCCTTGATCCCATCCTTGACCCTATTCCACTTTATGTCCTCTGAATAACATTTCAAAAACTTGGGATGAGCATAAAAAGCACAATAAGGGATACACAAAGAAGGAAAACTGTTAGATTTTCAAAAAAAAACAAATAAACCATGAATACATTATCATAAGTAATACTTTTCACCTTTTTTGAAGAATTGAATACTCTTTACTATATAAAATATCATTACTTAACCTTTTGTAACCAAAAGATTGCCATGAAACCCATTTAAAGAACACATATCATATAAAGGTAACATGAGACATAAACATACTTAAATGGAATAACCATACGGTCGACTTCTACACATATCACTAAATGGAATACCCATACGGCCGACTTACATACCCAATGCATTGGAGGTTATAACGTAACCGCCCATCCTGGTATTCACGGCACCACCCTTCATTTGGTTTATCACATAACCACCCATCAAATGTCCATGTACCAACAAAAATCATAACACATACAACAAATATAAAGGAATGAAAAAATTTCCACATTTTAATCACAATATATCACTTAAATATATTTACATAATAAATCAATTTACAAAACCATTTTCAATAAAAAAAATATGTAAAAGATTATAAGGTATTTTTTTCATTTAAAACATTACGGCATGTTGAGGAATCCAAAGATCAAATAATATTCACGGTGGCGGAAAAGGTCGTTGTCACCGTGTACGTCAAAAGAAACATTTCTTTTTGAAGTTTAGTAAAACGCTTTGTAGAAAAAGATTCCATTTGAAAAGTCAAGGGTATTTATACAGCGTATAAAAGAAAGTTGTGTATTAAAACAAAATATGCCACAATTAATGGAGATTGAGACGAAGTCCCTTACCTCGTGTCCGACTTGACACGATCGTTCTTAATCTCTTGAATAATAAACTAATGTTTTTTTTATAATTTCTTAAGAACTTTTTTCAAGTTTATTTTTCCTTTTATATCACTTATTACTATGTTATAAACATTATGCAATCATTTAAGGTAATAACGTTCATTTTGTCGATATTTCGTACTTGAGTAAAAATGAACACCTTATATTTACAAGTTGTCCATGTGGTCAAAGGTTCATTATATCCAGAATTATATTCGTGATTTTGATATCATATATATCATATTTATCCAGTATATACATGTTTTTATAATAGTACATAAAATTTAGAGCTAAGAAATGAAATGCACCATTCATGGAGATGGTAAGCCGTACGTACGCATGAACGCTACATTCATTTATATTTATTATTTTAATGGAATTAAAACATAATGATACATTGGTATATTATAATTCCAGTATAATATCATATATAATATCATTAAATCCATTCTTTATACATCCCACATGAGGCATTAACGAATCAAATCACTTTGAGGGGGCGGTAGTCCGCACATCCTCAAATGATATTATTGTATTTACCCACTATGTAAACCATAAAGGCATTCTATAAAAAGGAAAGTAAAGAAGAATAAGGAAATAAAAAACATAATATATATCATATATAAATACAGTTCCATCATAATGGCCACCATGAGAGACGGTAATATGTAATTGAACAATCATTGTTTCGTGAGGCGTTAGTTTTCCATCCACGTAAACATTATGTTTTTCACACATTAGATGGTGGTGTGTTTATGTGTAGTTCGAATACTCCTCATATAAACATACTAGTATATTGAGGATACTGGTGTTGTTACAAAATAAAGGAATGAAAAAGAGTTTAGAGGTTGGAGAAGTAAAATTAAAGAAATCAATTTAAGAGAAACTGTTACATTTAATTTGGGAACTTTCTTTGGATTGAACCAAAAGGACTTCTTCAAGTTCCTTATGCCTAAAGTGAGGCATTTAGGAGGAGAAAAGGGATGTAGGGAGCCTAATTGGGAAGAGTTTGGATGAGCCAAAGGGCTTGAGAGGTGAGAGGAACTGCATATAAGTGGTCTCCTTTTATAAGGTAGATGAGGGGCTCTTTAGGAAAGTGTGAAAACATTATTTTATTATAAACTTATCATCGGTTTCACAAGGTCCAAAACACATTAATGTCGAATATAAGATGACTAATAACCGAAATAAAATAATACAATCAGAATTTTAAATGTTCTGGATATTATTTTAATCATTATAAACATACTTATTTTAATAATTTATTAATGAGGTAAATACTTCATCATTATTGTGTCATGTATAATTTAATTTATTCTATGTCTAAAAATTATAAACAAAATACTACCATGTAGGAAATATTTTTAGCTTTCCAAATAATATTTATAGTAAAAACAATTCTTTATGTAACACCATATAAAAATTAATTACTAAAATATTTTTGTTTATGTCTATTTTGCCTTTACATTAAATTAATTAGTCTAAATTGTCATTATCACTACCAATTGGCTCAAAGGGGTCCCAATATCAACCCAAAGATGACCATGGTCGTTAATGACTAATCCAATAAGGTTTGGACAAGTGTTAAGGTAATTTTGAATTATTATAATATTCTTTTTACCTTAAATTACCCAATTTACCTTTAACCGCGGTAATTAAAAGCCAATAGTTACTATACACCAAAAATTGTTTTCATCTTAATGAACCACATTTTACTTATTGATAACAACCATGTATGTCAGATTTTTGAAATTCAATTTACAGAAGTGGTAAAATTTCTTTTAAATGAAAAAGTCGGTTTTTTAACTACCACTAAGTGGTTTCACTATTCACCAAAAATTGATGTTTTTGAGAAAAATACCAAAAATTCAGAAAAAGCATTATTTGATATTCCAAATTCAAAATTGATGTCCATTTTTCCAAATTCAAAACATATAAGTGGAATTAATTAATTTAAAAATCAATTCCCATTGTTAAAAAAATAGCGTGTTTTTAAGAAACAATAACTATCAAAAGATTGATACTTTTTTATGTATAATTTTAAAGTGGAATTAATTAAAATGACCAAAATTGGATTGAATGGTAAAAATATATTTTCATTTCACTTTAACACCTATTAAAAAGATAATCTATCCATATAAATAAATTAGATTAAAAGGCACTTTTGAATTAAAATGCAATATTTTTCACTATTCATTAAAAAATGAACTTTATCAGAAAAATACAAAAAAATTACCCAAAGTAAAATTCGATGTCCCCATTCTAAAGAATAATATTATTTTGTAAAATATAACATATTAATGTGAAAAAAACAATATTTAAAGAGGGTTCTCCATCAAAAGGTGGAAAATCTGCCTTTTAATGCAAATTATGCTTAAAATTAGATTCATTCACATTTTAAGCCTCTAACTATTTTCAGATAAAAGTAAATACATCTAATAAACATGTATAATCATATTTTAGTTAGTTTCGTTCATTTCTTCTACTACCTTTTAAAATAATAATATTATAATATTAGTGTGCAACTTAATATTCCAAAGAAACATGTTGTTGGGTATCGGGTACACTATCGAACATAACTACCCTTTTAAAGTAAGATTAATATTTTATTCAAAAAAATTAATAAATATGAAATATGCATTATTCTTCATTTACCTGGGATGTTACATCCTTCCCCCCTTTTGGGAATTACATCCTCACAGTTTTTATTTACTTATCAAAATAAGTGGGGGTTATTTATCCCTCATAGCATTTTCTGATTCCCACGTCGCCTCTTCAACGATATGTTTTTTCCACAAAACCTTTACCTGGTGAATTACCTTATTCAACGACACTTGCTCTCTATGGTCAAGAATCTGGACTGGTTGTTCTTCATAAGAGAGACTCTCTTCCAACTGAACTACCTCAAGGCTCAAAACATGAGAAGGATCTGGTATATACTTTCTCAACATCGAAACATGAAAAACATTGTGTACCTGAGATAAACGTGGATGTAAGTCCACTCCATACACAACTGATCCATCTTTATCTAGAATTTTATAAGGTCCAATGAACCATGGACTCAACTTTCTCTTCTTACCAAAACTGATGACACATTTCCATGGAGAAACTTTTAGAAAGACACGATCACCTACCTGAAAAGAAAGATCCTTCCTCCGGTTATCTGCATTACTTTTATGTCTGCTCTGAGATGTTCTCATGTTCATCTGAATCAACTGAACTTTCTCTTCCATCTCTTCTACCAATTCTGGTCCCATCTGCTTCCTTTCACCTACTTCACCCAAAAATGCTGGAGTTCGACAACGCTTTCCATATAATGCCTCAAATGGAGCCATCTATATACTAGACTGAAAACTATTATTAAATGAAAATTCAACAAAAGAATGGTGTTGGTCCCAACTTCCCTGATAATCCATCGAGTAAGCATGTAACATATCGTCCAAGGTCAGAATTGTTCGTTCTGACTGCCCATCAGATTGAGGATGAAAAGTTGTACTCAAATTTATTTCAGCACCCAATGACTTTTGAAGGCCTTTCCAAAAGTTAGAAGTGAACCTGCGATCACGATCAGATACAGTGGAGAGGGGAACTTCATGCAACCTGAATATCTCTTTATCATAAAATTGAGCAAGTTGATCTAGTGACAAAGTTTCTCTAATAGGAAGGAAATGAGCAGATTTAGTCAATCAGTCAACTATAACACAAATTGCATTATTACCTAAAAATGTATTTGGTAATCCAACAACAAAGTTCATGGAGATATTTTCCCATTCCCACTCTGGTACGGATAAAGGCTGAAGCATTACTTTCTGAAATGGTCACTCTTCTTTAACATACTGACAAGTCAAGCACTTCACAGTAAAACCAGCAATATCTCTTTTCATTCCATCCCACTAGTAATACTCTTGAAGATCTCTGTATATCTTAGTACTGCCAGGATGAACTGAAAACGGAGAACTATGAGCTTCACATAACAACTCATTCTTCAAATCTGAATCATAAGGCACACATAATCTCTTTCCAAATCTCAAAACACAATCATTATCAATGTTAAATTCAGGCAACATACCCTTCTGAACCAACTCTACCTTTTTCTGCAACTCACTGTCTTCCTTTTGCGCTTTCTTTATTCTTGTATGACAGAGATGATATCAATGACACCTGAAACAAAACAGAAGAATTTCTTGCACCAACAACTTCTATGCAATAATTCATTAAATCAAAAACCAAAGAATCTTGTTCCAAACTTAGCATGGTTAAAGAAGCATTACATTTTCAAATCAAAGCATCATCCACATTATTTTCTTTTCCCAGATGGTAAAGGATCATGAAATCATAATCCTTGATTAATTCCAACCATCTCCTCTATCTCATGTTCAATTCATTCTGAGTGAATATATACTTTAAACTTTTTTCATCAGTATATATTTTACACTTCAGTCCATACAAATGATGCCTCAAACTTTTTAGAGAAAACACAACATCAGCTAATTCCAAATAATCTGTAGGGTAATTTAACTCATGATATTTCAACATACGTGAAGCATAAGCAATTACCTGATCATTCTGCAATAGGACACAACCCATTCCTTTCAACGATGCATCACTATAGATAAAAAACTCATCATTTCTGGAAGGCAGTGCCAAAATTAGAGCATTCACCAATCATATTTTCCCTTCCTGAAAACAATCATCACATTATTTTGTCCATACGAACTTAACACCTTTTCGAGTTAACTTAGACATTGGACTAGATAACCGTGAAAAATTTCAAAAAAACCTCCATCAATAAGCTTCCAAACAAAGAAAACTACGAATCTTTGTTATATTTTTGGGTCTTGGCCATTCTTCAGCAACATTGGTTTTAGCAGGATCAACAGTTATGCCATTTTTTTTGAAACAATGTGACCATGGAATGAAATTTGTTGTAACCAAAACTCACATTTGCTGAATTTTCCATAAATATTCATTTCTTTTAAGGTTTTCAAGACAACCCTTAGACGACTTTCATTTTCCTCCTTACTATTTGAATAAACCAAAATATCATCAATGAACACAACCACAAACTTATCCAAGAACTCCCGGAAAATTCTATTCATAAGATTCCTGAATACAGCAGGTGCGTTGCTTATCCAAAAAGGCATAACTACAAATTCATAATAGCCATATCTAGTATGAAATGCGGTCTTTGGAACGTCTGCTTCCTTTACTTTCAACTGATGGTACCCCGACCTCAAGTCAATCTTCAAGAAATACTGAGCTCCCTGGAGCTGATCAAACAAATCATCAATATGAGGCAAAGGATACTTGTTATTAATAGTAATGTTATCCAATTCTCTATAATCAATGCAATGTCTCATTGAACCATATTTCTTTTTAAGAAACAAGACAAGAGCACCCCATGGTGATGTGATTGATCGAATGAAACCTTTATCTAATAACTCCTGCAATTGTTTCTTTAACTATAAAAGTTCAATTTGAGCCATTCGATAAGGGGGTTTTGAAATTGGCTTATCATCAGGAACTAAGTCAACAGTAAATTCAACTCCCCAATCAGTTATAGTACCATAAAGCTCATCAGGAAAAACATTGAGGTACTCATTTACCACTGGAACATCATTAATCTAAACAGTTCCTTTTATTTGAACAATATGTGCAAGGTAACATTCATTTTCATCTTTTTCTAGTTTCTTAGCCTCTTGATATGTTATAAAAAACAAGGGTTCATTCTTGTACACAAACTGAAAATCATTGTGAAAAGAAACCTCTTTAGCTCTGTAGTCAATATTAGAATGATAAACAGAAAGCCAATCTATGCCCAAAATAACATCAAACTCTACTATAGGCAAAATAATAAGGTCTGTAGGTAGATTCTTTCCACACACAAGGTCAGGAATGTTCTTATGTTTTCTTTTTGTTTCAATATTTCCTCCAATTGTTTTTACCATAAGTTCAGTATTCATATCTTGAGATTGAATTTTCAATTTAATAGAATACTTCTCAGAAATGAAAGAGTGTGTAGACCCTGAATCAAACAACACATTGGCATAATCTAAACAAACAAATAGTGTACCTGATACAACATCAGTTGATGGACCAACTTCTGATGAAGTAGTTGTAGTGGATTTCTCCACCCCTTTCCGTCTGTAGTCTTGATGCTTTCCCTCAGTTCAGTTGTTCTCTGGACACTCATTTGCATAATGACCCATTTCATTGCACATAAAACATCTTACCGATGGATTTTCATTGCCTTCTTGTTCATCTTCGTTATAGGTACAAGCAATATGACAAGACTTACCACACCGGAAGCACTTTTCAGTCTTTGATAAACATTATTCGGGATTATTTTTTCCACACTTCTCATAAGATGGATATTTAGTATTTTTACCTCCAGGCTTCTTGGACGAATTATTCCCCTTTTACTGCCATCTTGACCTTTTATTCTGTTGTTTGTCAAATAACACTTGTTCATCGACAAACTCCATTTCCACCTTCTCCGCACAACATACAAGTTTTTCATAACTTTTGGACTCACTAGAGTCTAATGATCTTCGATATCATGGATTCAGTCCTGAGTAAAATCGATTTGTCTTACTATCTAGATCTCAGATGAAATTTGGTGCATACTATTCCAGTCGAGTGAACTTTGCTTCATAAGTGGCCACTGAGTCATCCTCCGACAGCAATTCCTGGAATTGTTTTTTCATTCTAAGATGAACCAGCTTAGGAAAATATTTCTCAAGAATCATACCTTTGAATTCAACCCAATCAAGAGTATCAATCTCCTTACTATCCCTGATATTTTTCACCATCGACCACCACTGATCAGCTCCACCTTAAAAACGGTAAACAACAAGACTATCCTTTTCATGTTCTGAACAACCCATGACATCGAAAATCTTTTCCATTGCTTTGATCCATCCTTCATCTATCGTAGGGTCAGATTGTCCTCTTAATGATGGGGGATGTTGCCTCATGAAATGTTCCACTACTGACATGTTCCTCTATTGTTGATCTGGCTGATCTTGTTCATGGATACCACCACCATTTATTGCATGAGTCAACTATTCCATCATTGAAACAAACTGTTCAGTTCCAATTCCAACCATCACAGGTTGCTGACTTGGAAGGTTGTCTTCCTCCTGTTGTCATCCCAACATAGCTTCCATGTTTCCTCTGCGGAAAACCATTCTAAACATAGCAATATCTTAGGTGAAGCAACATGGTAATCTGGAAATGCATTATGATTTAAATATTAACATAAATTACTTTATGGATATTACTTTAACAATACCCTAACACCATTAGTTATCTAAACTGACCTCTGATACCAACTATAAAGACCCGACCATAAACCACACTTATACTGAATTAAATGAATAATTCACATTGAGGATCTTTTCAGGTTTAGAGTTTTAGGGAGTTAGGCCATGACTATTACATATCAAAAGATTACAAAGTAGACTCTTCTACCCAATATCCTTTTTTTACAAAACATGAACTCTTGAAAAAAGAGTCATGTCCAGTTCCATGTTTTAGATGGCATGACTTTTACTTGATCCCATCCTTGACCCTATTCCACTTTATTTTTTGTGAAAAACATTTCAAAAACTTGGGATGAGCATAAAAAGCTCAGTAAGGGATACACAAAGAAGGAAAATTGTTAGATTTTCAAAACAACAAATAATCCATGAATACTTTATCATAAGTAATAGTTTTCACCTTTTTTTAAAGAAGTATATACTCTTTACTATATAAAAGAGCATTACTTACCCTTTTGTAACCAAAAGATTCCATAAATCCCATATAAAGAACACATCACATATAAAGGTAACTTGGGACATAAAAATACTTAAATGGAATAACCATATGATCGAATTCCACACATATCTATAATAGAATAGCCATACAGCCGACTTACATACCAAATTCATTAGAGGATATTACGTAACAACTCATCTTGGTATTCACAGCACCACCCGTCATTTGGGTTATCACGTAACCACCTGTCAAATTTCCATGTACCAACAAAAATCATAACACATACAACAAATATAAAGGAAAGAAAACATTTCAACATTTTAATCACAATGTATCACTAAAATATACTGACATAAAAATCCATTTTCAAAACCATTTCCAATACCAAAAATACGTAAAATATTATAAGGTATTTATTTTCTTTTAAAAAAATTACATCTTGTTGAGGAATCCAAAGATCAAATAATATTTGCGGTGGAGGAAAAGGGCGTTGTCACCGCGCAAGTTAAAAGAAACATTACTTTTTTTCATTTAGTACAACTCTTTGTAGAAAAAGATTCCATTTGAAAATTCAAGTGTATTTATACAGCGTATCAAAAAAGTCATGTATTAAAAAAAATATGCCTCAATGAAAGGAGATTGAGACGTAGTCCCTTACCTCGTGTCCGAATTGACTTGGTCATTATTTAATCTCCTGAATAATAAACAAAATTTAATTTCTACATGATTAAGAACATTTTTCATGTTCATTATTCTTTTTATATCACTTATTACGATGTAAAAAACATTATGCAATCATTTAAGTTAATAACGTTCATTTTGTCTATATTTGGTACTTGTGTAAAAATGAACACCTTATATTTAAAAGTTGTCTAGGTGGTCAAAGGTTCATTATATCCAAAGTGATATTCATGATTTTGATATCATATATATCATATATATCCAGTATATACATGTTTTTATAATAGTACAAAACATTTAGAGGTATGAAATGAAATGAACCATTCATAGAGACGGTAAGCCGTACGTACGCATGAAAACTACTTTAATTTCTATTTATTACATTAATGGAATTAAACCATATTGATACATAGTTATATTATAATTCCAGTATAATCTAATATATAATATCATTATCCCCATCCTTTATACATCCCACATGAGGCATTAACAAATCAAATCACTTTGAGGGGGCGGTAGTCCGCACTTCAATGAATGAGATTATCGTATTTACCCACTATGGGAACCATAAACTCATGCTATAAAAATGGATGTACAGAAGCATAGAGAAATAATAAACATAATATATATCATATATAAATATAGTTCCATCATAATGTCCAATATGAGAGGTGGAAAGATGTAATTGAACAATCATCGTTTCGTGAGGCGTTAGTTTGCCATCCACGGAAACATTATGTTCTTCACCCATTAGATGGAGGTGTGTGTAAGTGTAGTATGAATACTTCTCATAACAACACCCTAGAATATTGAAGATACTGGTTTTGTTATAAAATAAAGGAAATAAAAAGATTTTAGAGGATGGAGAAGTAAAATAAATGAAAACAATTTAAGAGAAACTGTCACCTTTAATTTGGTAACTTCCTTTGGTTTGAACCAAAAGGACTCCTTGAAGTTCCTTCTATCTAAAGTAAGGATTTTAGAAGTAGGAGAGGGATGTAGGGAGCCTAATTGGGAAGAGGAAGGATGAGCCAAATGGTTTGAGAGGTGTGAGGAATTGCATAGAAGTGGTCCCCTTTTATAAGGGAGAGGAGGGGCTCTTTAGGAAAGTGTGAAAACATTATTTTATTATATACATATCTTCGGTTTCAAAAGGACCAAAACACAATAATTTCGAATATAAGATGACTAATAACCGAAATAAAATCATCCTATCATAATTGGACATGTTTTGGATGATATTTTAATCATTATAATCTTATTTATTTTAATCATTTATTAATGAGGTAAATACTACATCATTATTGTGTCATAAATAATTTAATTTATTAGATGTCTAAAAATTATAAAATAACTACTATCAGGTAGGAAATAATTTCATATTTCTAAAGAATATTTATAGTCAAAAATATTCCTTATATAACACCATATAAAAATTAATTACTAAAAGATTTTTGTTTATGTCTATTTTGCCATTACATTAAATTAATAAGTCTAAATTGTCATCATCACTACCATGTGGCTCACAGGGGTCCCAAAATCGACCAAAAGATTCCCATGGTCATTAACTCAACCCAAAATGTTTGGACATGTGTTAAGGTATGTTTGGATTATTATAATATTCTTTTTACCATGAATTACCCTATTTACATTTAACCGCGGTAATTAAAAGTCAAAAGTTACTGTTCACAAAAAAGTATTTTGATCTTAATAAGCCACATTTTACTTTTTGATAACAACCATGTATGTCGGATTTTAGAAATTCAATTCACAGAAGTGGTAAATTTTTAAATTTAAATTATGAAGTCTGTTTTTTAACTACCACTAAGTGGTTTCACTATTCATCAAAAATTTAAGTTTTTCAGAAAAATACCAAAAATTCAGCCTAAGCATTATTTGATATTATGAATTCAAAATTGATGTCCATTTTTCAAAATTCAAAAAATAGAAGTGGCATTAATTAATTTAAAAAGTAATTATTGTTGTTAAACCAAATAGCGTGTTTTTCAGAAACAATAACTACCAAAAGATTGATACTTGTTTATGTCTAATTTCAAAGTGGAATTATTTCCAATGACCAACATTTGATTAAATGGTAAAATTATATTTTAATTTAAATTTAAACCCAATTAAAAAGATAATATATCAATATAAATAAATTATATTAAAAGGCACTTTTGAATTAAAATACAATATTTTTCACTATTCATTAAAAAATGAACTTTATCGGGAAAATACCAAAAAATTACCCATAGTAAAATTGGATGTCCCCATTATAAAGAATAATATTATTTTGTCACATATAACATATAGAAGTGAAAAAAACTAGATTTTAAGAGGTTTTTCCATCAAAAGGCGGTAAATCGGCCTTTTAATGAAAATTATGCTTAAAATTAGATTCATTCACATTTTAAGCCTCTAAATTTTATCAGATAAAAGTAAATACATCTAAAAAACAAGTATAATAATATTGTTGTTAGATTTTTTCATTCCAGCCACTACCTTTTAAAATATTAATATTATATTACTAGTGTGAAATGTAAGATTACAAAGAAACCTATTGTTGCGTATCAGGTACGCTATCGAACATAGCAACCCTTTTAAAGTAAGATTAATATTTAATTCACAAATATTAATAAATATGAAATATTTCTTATTCTTAATTTACCTGAGATGTTACACTATATGTAGAAGATATTATTCCCCATTGATAGGATCCATACCATATTATTAATATTGACCTATAGTGGTGGTTTCATGTTGATTTTTTTGTATATCACTAGAAGATAAATGTTTATTTACTTTTATTATATATTGATATATTTAAATGGGTGACGTAAAATTTTTCTATATAATTATTCAATTAATTATGGTTTCTAGTATTGGACATTTGATTACACAATTTAAATTGATTTATGTTTATTTAAGATAAATTATCACATTATTGATTAATAATATTTTGAAATTTATTTTTAATAATAGAATACAAAGTCAAACATATGGTAATGTTAGGTTGTGTTTTTGTATGAAAACATTGTTTTACTGTTTATTATTAAATAAAGGGTTAAATTTCCCAAAAAAAATGATTATAATACCGTGAGAAATTTTGGCCACCTATGATAATGAGGAACACACATTAGGTCATTTCTTATACTGATATAGGTAGGTTACCCAATATCCATGTATATATGTTATAAATTACTAACCATAATTTAATCAATCAAATTGTGATTATTTTATTAAAGGGGGGCCCAATTAAAACATGTCATGGTCCTCTTTCATGTATAATGTATCTCTAAAAATAGGTATATCCACTAGCAGTCTTCATTTGACTTATGAACTATCTACGTGCGTGTCTTCATAATAGTAACATAATCAAATAAGTTTACTATTCTAAGTATATTAACCATCTTCGATTCGGAAATCACTAGGCACTAGAACCACCTCCATATCTTGATATTTAGGTCTCAATCATGAGATGAAGTGTTTAACGTTTTTTATTTTCAATATAAACCATAAATATCGCAGTAACGATATGGTGAATCTTACTCTTTAGTGAGTATACACCAATTATTAACTATAAATAAGCGGACTAGTAGTTCATATCATATTACCTATTATTCCCTAAACCATATTCTATTTATTGATTATCTTATATCAAAACACAATCCAATCCAATCCTCCATGAATTATAATATACAATTTATGTCATACCAATCTATATTAAGATCAATGTTAGCATAAAAGTGATTTTACCCTATAGAAACAGATCATTTATCCCATACAAATCATTTCTCTTAAATTTCACCCCTTTTATAGTGAATTTCATCATAAAAACATCCAATTAAGTGACGTTGCTATAGAATCAGTGATACTACTTGTCCAATCCATCTATTATTATAATTAAAAAAATTTAATTGGGTTATTCAAATAAATCACTATATCTTCTTTCATAGTTTAAACTGAGATAATAAACTCAATAATGGCATGAACTAATAATTTTACCTCTATAATACAAAAAAGAATAATTTATTATCTTGATATACCACTAATTATCTCATAATTTAATTAATAAAATCTAAAAAGGATTCCCATGTTCCACTTATTTTTATGAGTATAGAAATATTTCATAAAAAAATATGATGAATGAGTCAATAAATGGATAAAAAATCATTTTCATCAGGAAAATGGAAATTTTTAGTGCAATAATAAATCTGAATTGGACCACCAAAGAATATGTAATCTATATAAACTCTTAAAACTCATCCATGGAATTTTCCTTGACTCCCAATCTAAGATAATGATAGCTGTATTCCAAATTAACAATAATGAACCATCAGGTTTCCCTTAAAAAATCACACAGATCATCTATCCTCATAAATGGAAACATATTATTAATAATAAAATGGTTAAACTACTAATAATCCAAACAAAGTAATATATTTTGTGTGTCCATTAATAGAAAATAAATATAGATCACCCTAAAAGAAAATTTTTTTTATGATAAATCCATTCCCTTCTAGACCATTATGATAGTACTTTAAATCCCCCAAATTATATTTTTACGTATGGTATAAAATTATTGATATAATTTTTCTACTTTAAAATATGTTAATTTTAATATTTTATACCTAATTACGTCAAAGTCATGTTGAATGCAAAGGAAAAACATGAAAAAAACAGTCATCCTTTGAGGGAAACTTGTGATACCCTATCTCTACATCATCTCTATAATTTATATTGGATTTATATTAAGAGATAATCATTACATACTAAAGTTAATTCATTATGTTACCCGCTTACATGTCCAACTCTCCATTAATCATTTACGTGTTACATTTTGGAGAAGATAATACCACTTTTCTATTGTGGTTTTATATGTGACCACCGATTTGAGTCATGAAATCCATTGATTACATTACATAATAACTAATCATATCCATTATTGAAAATTTAACCACATTCATTTAAATGATCACTATTATAGTGCATCCATGACACTATTTAATTACCTTAGATGTTGTCACCATTGAATTATCCATATCAAATATACCCATTATAAAATCTAAAACTAAAACCAAATCATTAACTGTGCATGGAAAAACAAAAGACTATGAGATATAGATGTCAAATAAAATATTACAAATAATTTATTTCACCTTTATATCACCTAGTACTATTGATGTTCCGTTACCATCATCACATTTTGATCATTCCATTTTGAAAATTCCCAAAGAAGATTCACTAATTCCCTAATATTTTTAATTGTAACTCCATTACAGAGTTATCTACTACTGTTGTAGTGGTCACTATTAACCACATCTCATAATGCATCAAGACTGGTTAGAATAGATCATTAAATAACTCTATGATGATCCACTAATCCATGTATAAGACACATACGTTTATCCAAATCCTCAAAAAAACTTCTTAAATCACAATTATATAATTAAAATATAGTTCTCCATATTTTAAAAAATCATGGATCTCCTTTGGTGAAATAATATAATAAACGAAAAAAGGGTATCTCAGAAAATAATGGTATCACTCTAAATATGTTTTAGCATTAAGAGAATTTGGAAAATCTCTACTCTGATTACACATTATATTAATACCTTGGAACACATCATCATTAATTCTATGATATAACCCATAATCAGATCCCTTAATGGGATATAACATCCTAAATCCATTACATTCAATAAGTCTCTTCTTTGTAATGAAATTGGTTGTTCACACAAATATAATTAACTCAATTGACTTAAAATACCAACTTAAATATGAATATTTGGTTATAAAATAATCTAAAAAATTCTACAGTACATATCCTGGTACTCTTCCATTTATCATGAATAGTGAATAACATATTAGAAATATTTCACATAATCCATTAATGAAATTTTTCCACCGTTTAATTGATAAACTTTTCCGTTATTTCAAGATTCGTAGTCTCTTGAAATAATTTCTTGAAAAATACACTATATACCGATTTTTTATACTATGATATCAAATTCAAAAACCATTGAATTCTCTCTTATGTTAATAATTTAAATATATTAGTTTATTTAATGTGATATGAAATAAAAGTTCAGCAAATAAAATAAATGACATTGCACATAATCTTTTTAATGTGGAATAGGTATTTCATGAAACATCCCCTAATCCACTACACAAACAACATGTGTAGATATAGAAATTTTATCAAGCTCATTTTACTTAGGATATCATAGTAGAGTTTTCATAGATAACCAATAGTCTCTAAATATTTTTAAAATTTTTAACATGTATCTCACTCTATCTTATAATAGGACCCTTCCTTTTTTTTACACCACACTAATTACAATATATTTCCACTCATGGAAATAATAGGTAAATTGTAGAGTATGAATTACTCTAACACAAAATTGATTTAAATTCCATAACTGGTAAACATAATTATTATTCAGAGAAAAACTATATATCTAAATTGTTGATATGAAAATATTCAAATCCATTTTAAGGTATTCAATAATATATAGTATTAATTAATTATTATTATTATTCATTTTATAATTTAGTCCAATAGTATATAAAACAATAATAACAAAACCTTTAAGATAATAAAGAAATCAAAGTAAAATTTATTTATAGTTAACGAATTTTCAAAAAAAATCATTTGAATTTTTTATAAATACTATTTTCATTAATAATATTTATATATATATGAAGTATAATTTAATAGATTAAAATATTTTCTTTTAATTACACCTTCAATATAAGAAACATGATACATGGTAGAATTAATTAAATATTCAAAATATAATCACAATGGCACAACATTATAGTACATGGATATTAAATATTTTTTGTTTAATATGAAATAATATAAAAAAACACATACATGAGGATTGTAATAGATTATCTCTGTTGAAAAAACGGAACATAATATTCTAATTTTGTGAAATTTCTTCAATAAAAACCACACTGATCTTCTAATATAGTAGTCCTCTTATGCATACCATACCTAATAATATATTGAAAACCCAGTGAATAAAAAATTAAAAAGAGTTGGCTTAGAATACCGATAAGGATAAACATTATATATATCAATATTTGATCATATGTAAGAGTTAGATAAGAATGAGGGTATGTTATCATGAAGAAACCATACAATGTTGATAACCAACCTATCATGGATCATTAACAATATTCACATAGTAACAAATTATAATTTTAGATAACATGGGACATAATAGAGCTAAATCATCATAAACCAAATATAATACACATTCTCATATCATATAAGTGTGTTACCACTACGAAAAAAGAAAAATACTACATATGTCAAGATAAAAAAACCAAAAAACATAGTCGATCAAAAATTATAAAATGTGTCCTATTTTGGATCGAGATTCACTTGTTTCTAATTGTAATTTAGGATGGAAATGTTTCCCATTATAGATCAGGATACCTCTTTTTTCTCAAAAGGCTCAGAAAACACATGTTTTCCATCATGTATCTGGAAACACATGTTTCCTTTTATAGATCAATCCTATCACCCAATTTCCCATTTTCATCTCATTCATTATAAATCATTACCAAATAAGTCGAGGGGATTTATAAGTCCCACCCTTCTCATAATGAAACCCATATTTATAAATAAGACATGATCCTAGATATTCATCATATCATAGCCCATTATATGAAATAGGATTCATAAAAAAATTCATTATGTCCTAAACTACGAAAAATAGATAATTTTCATAATTATATCATAATTTCATCAAAAACAGAATCTATGAAAATTTTGGGTTATTTGGATTTTATCATTGTATAATCTGTGAAAAATATATGATATTAATTAAAATAATCATCATAATCGCAAACCCTTATTGGAATAAATAAAAATGGTATCCTTGAATCATATCCCAATAAATGAAAAGTCGCCTCAAAGAACGTCATTTTATATTGAAAATAATTTTGAACAATTACTTGGGACATTTCATGCGAAAAATATTTTTTCACAGAAATTAAATTTATGAAACATAAAAAATAATGAAAATAATTTTCTTTAAAGATTACCTGGAAAATATATAAATTATTCTTTTTAAAACCATTTCAAATTTTTCTTCTGGAAAAAAGATTTTTTCTTTGATATACACTTTTTAAAACATAAAATATTTTGAAATATTTTTTCCTTGAAAATTACATTAAAAACATATAATGGAATACTATAATTAATTATTGGTCATGATTTTATAAAATTTTGATATTATCCTACCAGTTATAGTGACTATTTCTTTCTTATTTTCGATAAAATCCAAATGTTCAATGTTTTGGAAAATGACATGAATATCATTTGAAAAATACGTCTTAAAAAATATAAAATATCTAAATATATCGTTTAAAAATACAAAGAGAGTATTAAAAAAATTGAAAGAATTTTTTTTATAAAATAATTTTATGAATGAAAACATATTTCTGACTAAAGAGTGAAATAATGTCATATTTACTCAAAAATATTTCTTTATGCTTTAGAAGTGATGTAAAGTTCAAAATAATAACATTATATGAATATATCATGTATAATTAATTGATAATTAAATTATTAATAATTCATGATATATAGATCATAAGATTTCACCATTAGAGACTTGATCAAAAGTAATCATGGAAAACAATGAGACTGTTGTAAAAAATCAATACCACCTTCTAAACTATGAATCAAAGACACCAGGAAGGAATAAGAAAATGAAGTATAAAATATAATAAAAATTCATATATTCATTATTTTTATCTGAATGGGGATATATGTTCCCATCATGGAAGAATATAGGTATATAACATAATTTATGTCTCTAAGAAGGAAAATTGGGTTTAAAATCCTTTACTGCTTGAGTAATATTTGAATAATAATACCCATGACCGAGTAACAGTAACATCAATAGAAATTATAATTATCTGGATATGAGGTAGAATTATGATATACCATTTCATATGGAATTATATACACCACTCAAAATAAATGTGTGGTGAATATGTAATAAGTTTCTAAAAAATAAATTTGAGACTATAAATCCCGTTACCATAAGTACTGACTTCCTTCATACTCATTAAACATCATATATAATAAATTTAATGTAAATATTACTCTATCAAAAAAAATATTCATATTTATCATACCAAAAATGATTTTATTATCAATTTATATTACTAATTTATTAATAATTCCATATTACTGTTTTGATTTAGATAATAACCGCTATTTTTTTGTATATGATTGGAAATGTTATTATTTTTCTCATTATGTGTATCCCGATATCATCACCTACATAATTTAAACCATTATATAAATAAAATATATATTTACAATATATTTATTTTTAGTAATACATAAAATTTATTAATAAGAAATTCAATGTATCATTCCCTGAGAAGCCAAGCCGCACATGGTCATGAACATTGTTTTTCATTTTCTTGTTATTTTGAAATATTTAAAGGTGAATGATATATAAAAATTAATGAATTTTTTTAATACACATATACTAGATAGATTTTTATAAACCCTTATTCAGTACATTAAATTTTATGCCTGAATGAATCACATTTCATCGTGATGTTGAAATCCACTGTACACATAAAAAACGTATTTATATTCACAAAAATAGAATCTATGAAATTATTTGTTACATAATAATTCCAAAAAAAATAATAATATAATTAATATCTTATATAAATAGTATTTCCATTATTATTATCATCTTTGAGGGGTGTTAATAGAAAAATGAATGGCATCAATTCATGAGGTGGTAGTCTTTTGTAAACATGAATAACGATTTCATAACCCATTTGATGTAAGTATGTGTAGTTTTAGATCATACTATTAAAAAACAATATATAATTATATTTATGAAAATTTTTTATATAAGAAATATTTAAAAATAATTTTTGTGGTTTGAGGAAGATATAAAACAGAATCATTCATGATAAATGTTACCTCTACTTCGAGTATCCTCCTTAGTTTTATAATAAATCATTCCTTGTATAGATGTTTTGTCCAAAATAATGATTAGAAGATATGGCGGGAAGTTATTTTGTTATATGGTGATTAATATTGTGATCCAAATATGTGTGATGGTGTGAGGAATAGAAGAGAGGGTCTAGATATTTATAAGTGGGGTGAGTGAGAAATGCTTAAATTTTTTAAAGAGAGAATATCCCCCATATTTTTCATATGTAATATTAGACTAAAATATAGAATTACATAACATAATATTTTCCAGGGATGGGATACATCTAGAAAATAGTTTCAAAAATTATATGGATAATTTTACTTTAATATTTTTAGTTTAACTCCTGGTAAACCAATTTTTAACTCAACCATGGTAAATATTTTTTACTTAATTGAAAATAAATTTTAGTTATAAATAATAATGAACTAATTATATATTATTAATTATGATGATTATAAATACAGAATACATTTTTCTAAAACAAATTAACACAGAAAAAAAAGTAATTTAAAATTATTCCTAGAGGCAAGATGAGATAGAGGGGGTTTATGGTGAAAATAATCAAAAGTTTACCATGATGTCCTTTCCAATTTCTATATTAATTTGTTTTCTATTATCAAAATTGGATTTATTGTTTTATAATTAATATAAATAAACATTAAAATGAAAATTGTTTTTTAATAAAAAAATATTTTCTAAAAACATAATGACTTAACGAAAATATTTATATTTTATTATAAATAATGATTCATTATATAAAAATAATTTACATAATATATAAAAATTATCTATTACTATTCATATAAATATTTTTAGCGTCTAGTTTATAATGGTATAATTTAAATAAAATTAATAATATATAATGTTTTTCTCAGAACATAATGTAATGTTTCACGAAAACCTATCATGTGATTCATATAGTACAAGATAATCTTGGGTATTGAGAAATATAGGCATGAATTTATGGTTTCTTTTACTAAAACAAAATAAATATATTTGATTTAATTGGAAGAAAAAATTCATAATAACCTATGGTGTTAATATAATTTATTGAAATAATCATAGAGAAACATTTCAAAAAATATACTATTATAATCCATTTGAATGTAGATGAAATAATTTCTATCTATAAGAAACCAAAATATTCAAAATATCTCTTAATTTTGAATAGTTGAAAATAATTCATTAACATTATATGTAAAAATTAATTTGTTTTTATGTAGAATATTTTTGAATAAATTTTTCCTTAATTATGTAATAACATTATTTCCAAATATGTATGAATAAATATAAAATTCAATTTATACATATGATTTCGTACTTAGTTTATTAAAAATAAATAATTGAAAAATCAGAATACAACTCCATACATAATCTCTTAATCATTGAACAATATCGATACACATGAGTAACTTCATCTTTTAACTGAATATATATAAAACAATCATTTTGAAATTTTTAATAATTATGATTAAATATAATTTCAAATGAATATGTATGATCTAATTGTTAAAAAATTGATATGTATGTTATCATAATATCTAGATTTCACTACATAAATAAGAGTAACCTCTTTATACATAACATTATATTTTTAGATAACATTATCTATATTAAATATTGAAAACATAAAATATAAATTGAAATTTAGAAACACATTAAAAAATAAATAATCCAACTAAAGATCTCATAATTTAAAATCATTAAAAAATTGAATGACTTTTGTGACAGAAGTGACATAGGATACTATATATTATATTTTTGTACAACCATTTTGTCTAAAAATATCACCCCTTTGATGATCATGAATCCCATAAAATAAAATAATAAAATTGTACAAATTTAGAGACATAAAAAACATTAAATAACTAAATAACAATTATTATAATTGTATAAAAAAGTATATTTACGTGTTATTTATATCCTTCCCTCATTTTTGTGACATTAGAATAAATATAAATAGTGAGTTATAACACAATAAAATAATCATATTGATATATGAACTATAAAAATATAATATTTAGTGAACTTTAAACCTATAATAAATTGGTTATAAATATATATAAATATAATAAAATATAATGAATGGAATATATTAATAATCAACTTCAAATTTGGAAAAAAATATTGTTCAATTGCATCAATGTTTTCTAGATAAACGATTTTTAATTTATATAATTGATGTCTAGTTATATTGGTTCGGGCACATTGGATTTCATGATGATAGAATTCATTAATGAGGACCCAAACATATCCCATTGATGATAAATACTAATATGTTTTTATAAATCTTTTAATTTATTATAAAATAATAGTTGTTTATTTTATAACATACCTGCGTTTCCTCTAGAGTATATTTTTCCTCATGAACATTTACACAATTTTATATGATTAGAATGTAGTGATAGAAATAGGGTCCTGTTTAGAAGATTTCATATCTAGATGATCATTAATGGATTCTTATGGATGCCTTATTTATGTTGAGACATGTCTTGTCCATTGGAAATGAGGATCAACCACATTTATACAAGTAAATTATTTTTGTGGACCAATTTTTTTTAATTAACTATTTCGGTAGGATGTTTATTTGGTGGAATACATCCAAGGCTCTAATTTCTATTAATTTCATAAAATGGTTTTCCAAATATATCCAATATTGAATCTATTTATCATTTTTCAATTAAGAAATATATTATATCTTCCAAAATTAGTCATATGTTTTTTCTTAATATCCTTCATGTGATCCTCTACATCATAATTAAAATTAATATAATTAATCAATATGGAATGCTTTTTATCCATATATGCATAAGTTTTTCATCATTTTTCACTAATCAATTTAAAATTATCAACAAAACATGATATAATTTTATGCTATCTTTGAATATAGTTATTTCCTCAAAATATATAATATATTTATAAACTATAAGCATGAGATTCTCTATATTTATCCTTAAAATATCATCTACTTTTATATCCACTAGACATTTATAAAAAACAATAAATTTTCAATTTCATGTTACAAATTAAATAAAATAAATCTAATTTTTGTTATGTTTTGTCCATTAATATCATTATAGGAATTCAAAAAGAGTCTTTCTTCCATGTTATAACAAACCATTATAGTGAATTGGAATATCCTAATTATTAATTGATCATTCCTTATTATCATAAATATCTGAATACCATTTCAAATTTTCTTATTCATTTGAAAATTCACTTTCAATACTTCTATTTAGTGTTTCATTATTCCCCAAATTTCATTATTATTTTTCTATTCATACCCATCTCAACATGATTGGAATCTTTTAAAATTCAAATTTAGTTTCCATCATTTGACTCAGCATAATGATGTTTGATTTAGAAACAAATGATTATTTAAACTATTTAAAATCATTATTATAAACATTATTTTTCGTACACATTTTTATCTCCCCTTTATAATAGTTTTAGTAATATTTCTAAACTAAAACTGCATCTTATTATTATTGAATATATGAAATATAATAATAGAAAATTGATTGTGATTATTACCCAATGACTGATTTTCCACTATGGTTCTCTACATAATTGTAAACTCTAAATCATTATCATAAATGTAATCTTATAAATTATTATATTGATATTTGTTATACATATTAGTAACAATAGTTTTGATTAATTTTATATTTTGGGATACATATTTTCACAATATCTTTTAAGATTTTATATTCCATCCCCTCAAAAATGACTTTCATCTTCAACATGAAATTGTTCCACAATAACATTAAAATTGTGATCTACAATTTTTGTCATTATTTTAGAACCTCTAACATAAAAATATATTCAACACCAATTTTATCCTTATGCATGGCTCATGTAGTAACATAAATAACATCATTTTCGAAAAATGTATATTCTACACCTACAATATTATTAGTGGTTGTAGTTTCAATATTTTATTTAATTTATTCATATTTTTATTAATTTTACTATTGAATAATAAATTTAATTATAGAAAGATGATATATCTCAATATATTCACTCTCAATAATAGTATCCATTTTTGTCTCACCTTGTACATTCTTAGGATTCCTTAGTAATATTATGTATATCTTCATCAAACTCTTCATCAAAATCATAACCTTCAACCTAAGGAAAAAATACATAATTCAAGTGTACACTCCATCTATATAGATTTTCCGCTAAAAGACAAACTGTTTTTGAATAATGATGATAACATTTTACATATTATAACCTGTTCACCCAACACATATTTTCTATAACTATTGATTATGAAATATTATATAAGAACAAACAATTATAGTCTTTTATCCTTGTAAATATTAACAACTATATACCAAAAATTACATTAGAAAATTTACCATATATTTATTAAAAAAATGTGTTGATATATATCATTAAAAATAAATTTACCAAAATTACAATCACTTTGTGAAATTATTGTTTTATAATATTTTAAAATATATTTATTCTTAGGACTAGGATTCCAGAAAAAATATCAATAAGGGCAACACAAAAAAAGGGTTATGATGTATGTATCATTAACATCACCATCATCAGCAAAATATTGAATAATATGAAGTATTCCTTTATAAGGTCACTAAAAAATATTATAATTATCATGAAATATAAAACAAATATTCCCTATTCATTTTAAATTCAAAATATCGTTATTTTTCCTAAAAACATTTGCATAACCATAAAATTCTCTAACATAATTATAAAAAAACTCATTATCATTCACATTTAAAATAATATCCATGTATAAGAATATAAAAATATTTCCTCAGTGGAATATTTTTATGATTTAATCATGAAATATATATTACAATGAAATGATTATAGTTTCATAATCTCATGATGTTTTTTTTCTTTATACATATAAATGAATAGTCAATAAATACTTCATTTCATTAAACCACAATTGAAAAATTCTGAATGTTATTGATTTTGGTATTGATGTCAAGAGTGAAAGAGAGAGAGAGAGAGAGAGAGAGAGAGAATCTGAATATTTCAATAGTTTTTTATTTTTGAAGTCACAATTTGAAATGTTTTGAGTGTTTTTGTAGATATTCAAATGATTCATTACAAAATATTGACATATAAGGATATCAATATTAAAAAAAACACAAAAGATTAAAATTTGTTAATATTACAAAAATAGATAATATTATATTCAAAACAATAATACTATGGATTATCATTTTAGGGAATTAATATTAATTATTATATTATATAAGATTAAATGCTCAATGAATAATAATAAAAAGATAAATGAATGAAATAAAAAATTAGACATAAAAATGTATGATTGATCACATAAATAAGGAAGACATAAAGCATAGATTATTCATTAAAACAATATAAACTAAAAAACTCACATATATACAAAAATACCCAATCCACCTTTGATAAAATAATCATGATTAGAAGTAAGATGATTAATGATGATATTTTTCAATGTATATTATATATCAATAATTTCAAGAGAAATATCACCTTTTTGAGAATGATATCTAAATAAATGATTGCTTATATTATTATATGTGGTTATAAAATGGATTATATAACTTTTAGGAATTTTAATAGCACTAATATTATTATATTTGATTTGTATATTCTCAGAAATTAAATCTAAAATACATTAATTTGTGTTTAATCCACAAAACATCAGCGAAATGCTTACAACAGTAAAACATTATTCTTTAACTATATGTACAAAAATAAAGTGTTGTTTAATACTAGAACAATAAATCAATTATTCCCAAATAAATTGTTGGTTTCCAATGTTCTCTTTTAATGTAGTATAAAACCTCTAAATTCAACATCTGAATATGAAATAACGTAAAATTCCACGGTTTTTATAAATAAAAGATTATGAATAACTAAAACTTCAAGATGCCTTAAAATCATTTTAGAATAATTTAGGTGAGATCGGTTATGATAACATGAGTTATAGAATAAATATTAACATTAAAATGGTACAATGTCTACTAAAAGTAATATATTACAACATAATAATAGTTACTGTATTTTACTTATTATTCACTGATATTCTAGCATCATCCAAGTCATTATTTTTAAGATGTCATAGATGTTTCACATGATTTAATTTTTTCAAATAAAATTTTTATTAAATATAGTATGTGATTAATTAAATATAATAAAATCCTAATTTATTCATTATTTATTTTAAAATAAAAAAAAAAATTCAACTTACCTATCATAATCAATTAAAAATCACGTTCCATTGGATTAGAAAACTGATTAAACATCTTCTCGTTTGTTGAAATGAAAATAACATCATCAGTATATATTTGAACAAATAAATATCTACATATATTTCTTTCATAAACAATATAGTGTCTACCAATCATAAAGAAAACATATTTTAAATAATTAAAGAACTATTCTTGATATACTGTGCTTAATAATAATATTTTATACATGATAATTATATTTTATGTTTGAAATAGAATTTAAAAAATGTGGATTCTGAAAACCTTATTGGTTTATAAAATTAATTTCTTCAATAAGAAAATAGTTTTAATAATATTATTTAACATCCTTATAGAAAATTAGAAAATTCATATGATGTTTATAAGTAAATATTATCTTAATTTAATATTATCTTAAAATTATTATAATGGTTTCATCATAATCTATCACATCCCATTGATTATAAACATTAACCTAGATAAATAATTTATAACTACAAATGACACATTTAAGAAAATTTTATTCCTAAATACACATCGTGTTCTTCTAACAGAATAATCCAGGTGTCCCTCAACTTTCTCTCAAAGAACATTTCACTCAAAATTATTAAACACTTTTTGAATATTAAAAAATATAACATTCATTACTCAAGGATTAATATGAGGTTTTAGGATTAATATGTATAATTAAGAAAATAAATATACATAGATAACAAATTTTCTAGTCCAAACACTATAATTTAAACAAACAATAATAGTATCCACATAATGTTTATTTAAGGTTGTAGTTTTTTCATGCATTACACAAATGAATTCCTCTATTATTTTAGAACCAGGCATTTTTATATATGGAAATTGATTTTATGTTGCTTATATTTTAAATCCAAACAGGTTATGTCAAGGAGTTTATAATATAACTAATCTTATAGTATATGTGGATTCAATGCTAAAGGTTGACTATTTTCCCAATATTTTTTTGAAACTGTTGGGGTAGGAAATTTGGTTGATGGATAAACATGTTTTTGGAAAAGGAAATATTTTTTTATAATAAAATAGTTTCAAAAAAGATAAAATTGTATAATAGAGTTTTGGTAAGGAAATATTCATGGAAATAACATCAATATATTTAAATATTTCGTGTTTCACGCATTTTATAAAACTTCCAGAATGATGGAGTTTTGTGAAAATGCAAAAATGGTGATCACATTTGAAATATAACTGAGTTTTCCCGCTAAAGGCGAGATCAAATCATTAATGGTCAGAACCCATGAAAAGTTACTAAATATGTTATAGTCATGAATGAATGATTCATTAAGGGTAAACTACATCTATAAATGGTTAGCTATATCATTTATTCAGTTTAACACTATGAATAAATATATAATATCTTTCGTCGTGAAAAGATTTGTGAAATTAAGTGTTTCACAAGATAAAAAAAGATAGTAAAAACTTACGGTGTGGCATGAAATTAACAAATTTGATGGAAATAAATAAAAGTATCAAAGAAATGTGGTTTTTCATGGAAGTGTAAAAGTATCCAAAAAATGAAATGATTCAAGAAAGAGGAGGTGTTGTGTGAAAGTAAAAAATTTGAATGACTGTGTGGGAGTTGTACGAACATGAAGTATTGATCATTTATTTTGATTAAAAATTGATTTCATGGTAATTGGTTCAACACAAATGTTTAATACGAGTCTTTTTATAATAAATTATAAATAACTATGTTCCAAATTTATTGTCGTGACCATAATGCAAATAAATTGAGAAATGCATCACCCAAAGAAAATAATTTTGAAGAATCATTGAAAGTGATTCGAGGGCGGTAGTATGTTATCCCAAAGCTTTTCTAAATAAAGGTTTTATATCCTGGAATGAACATATATAATGAATTATAATAATAAATATCATGTGAATATTAATGGATTCAAATGTGATAGAAACCTATTCGATATATGCTCTTTTGACTATCCCGTAGTGGTGAACCATCTTAAAATAATATATTGGGTTTCTATATATATATATTAATGCTGGATAATTATATGATTCCATAATACTATATTAAAAAGTTCTTACAAACATTTGGACAATATCCTTCTCATTTAAAGAAAAACATTACACCCAGATTCACTCCTCTAATCTTAGGGTGTTTCATGGCATTACAAGTTATATGACACGAATGTTATAGGTAATACATAATTCCTTTATTTTATGGACAATTCAATTTTCCCATTATTCATTTAAGAAGAACCCATATTTTATAACAAGAGAATGAAATATCATATGTGATCACAGGGGATGTAATTTATCTCTTCCATAGTTTAAGGGACTAATGTCAGTGTTTCTAAAGGTATGTTTATGATATAAATATAAAAGAAATTACATGATGAATATGAAAAATTAAAAAAAATCTAATTCTAGAATTATATCATCAAATATATTTTATTTTCATGAGTTTCACTATATCTGGGTCCATTTGGTATAATCTAGAAACTATTTAAGAAGGTGATAACAATGTGAAAGAGGCCATACAATATGCTTTTAATAATCTCTTTGATGATATAAAAATGAATCCAGGTGAAAATGCAGATAGATTGTTTAATTTTTTTACTAATTATATCAGATTAAATTTAGGTCTTCTAGATAAAATTAAGGATATAAATATTGCGATAAAAATATTGAGAAGGATTTAACCTAAGTAACATCCAAAAGTGTCATCTCTTATGGTAAGGGATCCTTCTAACAGTTCCTATTATAAATTTCTATGTAGTCTTGTGGATTTTGAAATAACAATAAAACTACAATATATAATAATATGAGTAATCATGGATATGGCATTAAAATAAATAAAAAAATTATATTTCTAAATTTAGTAATTATAGAGATGATTTGTAGGAAAATATTCATTCAATTTTTTCCTAAAAAAATCATGAAATGGAATGTGATATTTGAAGAAAAAGTTCCTTTTTCTATATTCTGATGGATTAATGTTGGATAAATTGCACATCAGTGATCAATAAAATTTTATGACATAGAATGTGAAGATAAAAAAATATAGAGGCATCCTGATCGGATCCCTAAAAAGGAAACATCAAATCACAAATGAAATTATAGAAGAAGTGATTCATTTCAAAAGAGGAACATGATGATAAAAAAATATTTGAGGCTTTAGATAATTATTTTAAATCAGATATTGAGTATTCCATGATGTTTATGGTAAAATTGTTATAATCGATGAAGGAAAAATATTTTTATTCATTTGGTATTGTCATTCTAGAAGTGAAACTTGAGTGTTACCTTAATGATATTGATAATAAAATAATAAAATTGAATATTTGGATTTTTTTCGAAAGGGTTATCAATGTATGTGGAAAAAAATGATTAAAAAAATTTATAGACATCAAGGTGTGGTATAATAACATTTAAAAATCTCAGAGGATTATAAGGGGATGTGTAGTTCAAACTAAGGATTTGAGAAAAATAAACTGTAATTAGTGAACATTGATCAACATTGAATAGTAATTATATGATTCTTGAGGTCCATAGAGAAGAATTAATTTCATTATGTGGTGAATATGAAATTGAAGAAAAAATATGGAGATGAAGAATAAATTACAGTTTGGATGTATTTTATATGCAGAGATTTTGAAAAAAAACTAGACATGGATCCAAATTAAAAGATAAATCACTAAATGATCAATGACCAATATTTATGCGTATTAAAATTAGGTGAGATATAACTATATCCATCGTTGAATATGATATGAATAAAAAGGGGATTTAGAGAGTTATAAATATCAAAAATACACATGAGGATCTAATAGAGACAACTTTATACAAAATATAAAAGATAACTGAAAATAATACTTAATTTAATATAGTTTATAACTATTCAATAACCATTATAGAATAAGGATACAAGTGGAGGAATGAATGTGAGAATTTATTTCACCTTACAAAATTTTTATTTTTTCTCTTTTTCGTTAATATCATGTCATAATGTGAAGATGCGATGAGCTATCTGAATAGAGAATCATATAGAAATAATGAATGAATATTGAGACCATATCCTTTATTATATAAAATAAATAATTTCAATGGATATTTATTTCACTCATATAACATTATACATAATGTAATTCATCTCAATAATAGACAAGATGTAAACAATACCATTATAATAATGCGGCAAGGAAATACTAGTCAAAAAAGAGGAATTAACCTTAGAAGTAATTTTTCCCATTACGAAGAAGATTATGAGTATGATTTAACGATGATTGTCGAAAGGATGTTGGAGACTACATCATATCTCTCCACTAAATTAGTTATCTCATGGAAGGAAAAGAAGAAAGTTGAGAGGTCCAAAATATAAGTTATTTATATCAAAGATAAAAAGAAGAGTAGAACCATGATTATTGATAAAATATTCTCATAATAAATGATAGGAAAGGAAAATTTATTTAAAAATGTCAAATAAAGGGTTAAATATATAGTGAGATTCAACAATGATGGTTCCATAAAGTGAAAATGTATGGGAAATATAGAATTAGGAAATGATGTGCAAATGAATACATAAGCTCTCTATATGGATAGTTTTCATCACAATATATTTAGTGTGGTTAGACTCTAGGACTTGTGGATTGTATTTATATTTAATCAAAAAGGGGGCCCCTTCAATAAAATGATATTCAATTCTATCATGAAATGATTTATGAAATATTTAAAGTTATACAAGGTGGGCAGTAGTGAAAACACTTTTTTTTACTAGTTTAAATGGAATAATCATTTCACAGTAAAGGTGGCATCACATTAATCATCATATCATAAAAAACATATTCATGATAATGGGTTTTGTTGAAATTCCTAATCTGAATCGTGATTGAGAAATGACATGTGATACATGAATGGGATGAAAGATGGGCTGAAATTCATATCAGCCAAAAAATGGAAAAAAAATCATCAAGATCTACTCCCCAAATATGTTTTTTGTAAATAACATTCCCCATAAAATCTATAAATAGTTTATTTTATGATTACATTGACATTTCATATAAGTAATCCACATCTCAAAGGACGAATTAGTTTAATAATCATGGTAACCAACACATATACATGAATCATTTATTACAAATGGAAACAATTATTAAATAATATTTTGAAAAATAACTTTATTATTTCTACAATACCCTTTCATATTTTTCTTTTTAAATATCACGGAATCTGTTGGAATGGAGTCCTAATATGGTTGAACTCAAATGCTTAATAAGGGGTTATTATTGCGGATGATATTATGAATCAATAATAAATAATCATTATATAAAGTTAAATAATTTAACACACATTCCATTTAAATATATAGACAAGGAATAATCAATATGTAATTGTAAATAACATGAACACATGACATTTAATAAATAAATTGAGAATGTAATTCATCCATTTATAATGTTAATGAAAAGATCTAATGGATAAATAATAAGAATAAATAAATTCTAAATGATAGTTATTATTAAGTGTTAGACACAATTTCTAAGCCACATGAAAACCTATAGACCCTAACGTCTCAAAATATGGCTTCAATCTACATGTTGAAAACCGATTAATTATCCCAACCGATTTACCTCATGAGAACATTTTAATGATTCAAGGTTCTATATAAACACATATCACCACCCATCACATTAAGTCCAAACCAGTCTTCATATATTGAATAATAAATTCAATTTATATATAATTTTACTTGACATCAAATATTAGTAATGAGATATTGATATAGATGTAATAGTTTTTCTTTTTTTAATCAAATAACATTAAAATTTAAACAGTAAATATATAAATGATGTTTTTTTTTAAAAAATCAAATGCAATTTTAATGATTTTGATAATTAAGGGAAATGTAATGTGTGGTGAATATTTAGGGGGGAATAAAATATAATTTATAGAAGATAATATAAATACTATTATTAGTAAAAATAATTATAAACTATGAAGGGGACGAATATGTATGGTATAAATACTATGTATACCCATTAGAGTATGAATAAGGGTGAATTTTGATGATAAATTAGAAATATCTTTAAAAACATATTGAGAAAAATATCCTTTCTATTTTGGAAACCATTTTGAAAATAATTTTTCCTATACAACAACTTTTATCAAAATCATTAATAAAGTCATTTCAAATTTTCAATGTAGGAATCAAATTAATAACAGTGGGAAATTTTATACAGGGTTAAAACATTACTTTTTCATTTTAAAGAGGTTATAAAAGTTCCATATTTTTATTATTACAAGACGATTCCATTGAAAATGATTTTTGAAGAAAAATAAGGTAAAATTTTATATTAATAAACCATTTCAAAAAGGTTAAAAAAACATTTTTTAATTTTTTTAAAAAATATGACTATTCAAGAAAACATATATCTAACCCAAAAGATTAATAAAGTAAAATTTTATTAAAAACATTTTATAAACCATTTTAAGCACCAAGGAGTGAAAAATGGAACTTTTAAATGACTGTAATAATGAATAACCTAAAAGATAATAAAATTAAATTGTCTACTAATAAATGATAAAATAATTTACTTTAACATTAATTCATGGGTAAATAATATAGACTAAAATGAGATTGTCAATTAATACCACTAAAAGACCATAACATTGAATTATGAATTAAATAATGAATTTATTATGTATATCAAATGTAATAAACATATAATTAGTGGAAATAAAACCATAGATAGTCATAATTAGTCATTTTCATAATTATATAATATTAATGGTAACAAGGAAGTAATATTACTTACTGAAATGAAATTCAGTTCGGATATTCTTTACACCTTGGTAGCTGTTAATTGAAACCCACCAATAAATAAACAAATAATATTGAAACTAAAAACACCATGAATAATGAATTTATCATGATATTACATGTCCAATGGGTTCTATATACACCAAAAAAGTTAAACCCGCTGCATAACATTAAAATATAACACAATGAAATGAAGTTGAGACATAATCCCTTACCTAATGATCATTTTATAGATTTAACCCCTTATATAATGTTATTAAAAATGTAATTAACTTGTTGAGAACCATACTAATATTTATTTCATCATATATGATCCTTTTATAATATCTTTTTACATATATGTTAATAATCCTTATTTATTTTCACTATTTCTGATGTTAATTGCCTAGTTGTTCGATTGTGCTTTGGCATGTAATATTTTGTTTATCATACATAGATCATGATTTACTCATCAATATAATGTAAAATATAATTTTAATATAATATGTATTTAGTTTATATGTATTTTTAGTAATCCCTATAATTTTGATATTTGAAATGAAATAAACCGTTCATGGAGATGGTAGGTCATACGTACACATGAACGTTGGTTTAATTATCATGTCATCATAAAATAAAGACAAAAAATATTTATATGGATATTAAATTTCATGTATAATATTTTTTAATATTCATTAATTATGTTTTTTATAACTATAAATGACACATTCTATGTAATATTTGAATTAATCACATCACTTTGAGAAGGCGATAGTCCACACATCCACAAATGTTGTTATCATATTCCCATTAAATGGAAAGAATGATGTTATGTGTTATATGATAATTAAATTTTCAAATATGAATCATATATATCATATATATATATATATAATAAATAAACTATATATTCACCATTATTCCCAACCTTGAATGGTGGTAATAGAATAATGAACAACATTAGTTCGTGAGGCAGTAGTCTGACTTTCACCAGAACAATGATTTTGTATACCATTTTGTTGATGTGTGTGAATTTTAGGAAATAATATTATAATAAAAAACATCATTATATTAATGATATTTTTTTATTTATGAAATATATTAGATTAATTAATTATTATATATTTAAATAAAAAGGTTATTATTGGAGAATGTTACTTCATCATTGGGTTACTCTAATTGGTATATTACAAAAGCCATCCTTAGTTGGGTATCATTAAAAATGCTGTATTCTAAGATTAGGTTAGTGATGTTTTGATTTTATTTTTTAATTTTATGAATGAGACTATGTTCTCGAGATGTGAAAAGAATTTATGGGGATGAGTTCCCTGTTATAGTGGAGGTGGTGTGCCATTATTGTAATTATCAACAGGTAAACACTATTGGGCGGTATCCCTTAAATAATGTGCCTTAAATAGTGAGACCAATTCGTTAATAGGTAATATATGTTCTATATATCTCTATAAAATGGGTTTTAGTAGGTTTCTACAATATTTTCCATATGAATATTAATTTTTAACATAAAAGCAAACTCATTTTTATATTGATTTTTTTAATTATGTTTAATTATTATCAATAATTGTATTTTAAAAAATGTAATTTGACCATACATGACTTTATGAATTATTATTACAAATATAGATACATTTTTTCATTTTCATATAACATAAGTGTCTAAAATTAATTTAAAATTAATCCTGCAGACAAGATGATAAAGCATGTTTTCAAAATAAAAATGATCAAAAGAATGAATTGTTTTTATATCAAAATTGAAACTAATATTGATTAAAATGAAATAAAATGTATTCAATGATATAAAATTAATCTAATTACGTTATAAAACAAGTTAAAATTATAATTTTACGATATTAATTATTTACATGAAATAGAGGTTTCCAATTAAAAATCAATATTTTTCCATATTTTTCCAAAAATGATTATTTTGAAAAAATACCAAAAAATAATCTTATAATAATTAAATAAATTAAACTCAAAAAACTAATTTTATTTTTGGAAATATATTTTAGAAAATTTTCATAAAAAATATTTAAATTAATCTCTCCATTAAAATGCAGCAAATCATCATTTAGAGAAATATAGGTTTTATACATAATATTGGATTTGTTATTATCTAATACCAATGAAATATATTTGATGAATTTAAAAATAATTTATTTAATATATAATATATTAATTTTACTAATATACTCTAATTATGTTTATTAATTTAAATTATTATGATAAAATAGCTTTGCTGTAAAAAAATCGGATTATAAGAACATTTCCTATAAATTTATTATGTTTTAATATTCATTTAAATTTAATTTAATACATTTTAATTCAAAAATATTTATTCATAATTGAGTGAATAATATTAATAACTACTAATTTAATTCATTTGATTAATTTTATAAATTAAATATCAATAGCATTTGGTAAAACATGGCCTTCATGTGACATCGGACATTGATAGATTTTTTTTTTCATATGATAGAAGCCAATCTCAGGGATTTATATAAAAAATTTATAGAATAATTTTGATTTAATTTAAATAGTAAAAATATTTTATATTCATTCAATGTTATTTTATTTTCAATTTTTAGTGTTGTGAATATATAGAATACTGAAAAAAAAGTTATTCTTTTAGAATTTTTGAGGTGTTACATTCTCAACATCTTAAATATTTTATTTCCTCAAAACATAACTAAATCTTGTTAACATATAGGTTTTATATTTGATAGTTAATTTTAAAAAACAACATCTTAAAAGGTATAATATATTATAATGTTATTAAGAGAGAAAAGTATGTTCAACAGTAAAAAGGAATGTTGTATAAATAGGATTAATTGTAGGAGAACATTAGTGAAAAGTAGAGATGTAGACATGTAAGAAAATAATAACTATTTATAGGGATTGATTGAGGTCATCGGTCAAACAAACATCTATTATATTGTATTAATAAAAAGATAAACTAGAGGGGGATGAATAGTGTATTTTTTATAATCATTATAGATTTTGACATTTGGTATTCTATAGGATTTTTGAAGATATTCCATATTTTCATCTATAATTAATTTGATCAATAAATAAACCAAAAAGAATAGAAATATAATTTTATTAGTGGGTTGGGGAACAAGATCACCTAGTCCACTCCACCAACTCTCTCTCTGTAGGAACATGGTGAATTTTACCATAAATTTCCTTATATAAAATGACATTCTCCACTGAGTGTATGTCATTGAATCCATTTTAATAAGGATTTACAAGGCCTTCTGGTTTTGTTACAGTGAACTATAAATCCACATCATAGTTTGATAATCTGATACTCCACAACAACTAAGTTCTAGAAGCCAAGGTTTCCAACTGGAAAAGATTTTTATATTTAAAAAATAATTAATCTTGATCACAGTTACACCAGATACTGAGAGAATACATAACTTATTCTTCAAGGAAAAATGTCCTAAAAAATAGAATATCGTTTAATATATCCAAGATTCAAATGATCCTCAGTGGGAGAAATAACTAAAAAATAGCATTAGTTACATTTCATAATGTTGAATCATTTATGTCTCAAATGTATAGTGAAATATAGGGTTTCTTCTAAAAATTTAAAAATACAAACATATGTTTTAATATTTATTGATGATCACAAAAGTAGGCTTAACGTACAATAAAATTTTTTCCTAAAAAATTATGTTCCATACATACATTGGGTTTTTTATCCATATATTCCATTTTCTTAAATTTAGGGTATCATAATAATATGTTATGCTTACTAATATTGAGTATAAAAAGTGTTTCTAGAATAAATTTAAAAATAATTTAAAAATAATTAACAATAATTATAACTATTAAATAAGACAATGTTCCCAAAAAATAAAATCATGGGAGATATATAATGTAATTTGATTAGTAGAATGTATACGTGTGTTTTTTTGAATCAAAATCAATAATATTTATAGAGTATTATTGACATATAAATTCCCAACAATCTATGACTTTTGGATTATGACAAAAACCATAACATATATTATAAAAAATATAGGAATTGTAAACAAAAATTGAATTATATCATTAAAAATATAAATGAATTATAGTAATTAAAAATTAATTTACAAATATTGTTCATTCCTTTCATGTAATAAAAAATTTGTAATTGAATGAAGAATGAATTTTGTAACAAATTTTATCCCCCTTTTTTATATCAAAAGAAGTTTATGGAAATTTTTTAATAGACATTTAATATACCACAAAACAATAAACAAATTTCATATTCTTTATAAAAGGGAAAAAATATATGTGTAATGGAAGTATAAATGAACGAAAATAATGAAAATAGAAAGAAATATAATAAACAAAGTAATTTCATTACATGATGTTTATTATTACAAAAATAATTTTTCCAATGAAATGATTTAAAATATATTCTTGTTAAATTAGAATGTGGTAGTTAATAAGATGTTTCATGCTATAGTGAATTTGGAATAACCTATGTAATATCCCTTAATTATACCATCTACCCATGTAATAATTTTTAAGATTTTCACCCAAATATTACATCATATTTTTATGAATCGTGACTAATATTTATGCCTCCAACCATATTGACTTTCAGGAAATCATGAAAATTATTCTATGATGGAATAAACATCTAAATATTGTCACTTTATTGATTAAGAATGATTTTGATTCTATGTTCACATGTTGTTATCTTATAAATTAGATATATTTGGTTGTTTGAAAAATAACCTAAGAGTTTTACTATTACCCAAAAGTGAGTGAATACTATCATTCATATCAGACATCACAATTGTAATTGATTGAAACATATTGATTAAATCTGGATAATTTTGAGGTGCAGATGACGAGTGTATTTATTGATTCAGACAACTAAAGACATATTTATATTGAAACCCAAACTAAAACATTAAATATTTAAAATATTTATTTTTGAATGATTCTAATCATATTTTTACTAATTAAAATATAATTTATATATGAAATGAATAAAAATAACTTCAAAAAAATAAAATTTCTCTTATATTTTGATGATGATCCTGAATGGATTCGAATTCTAAACATGGTATAACAGAATTTCCCAATTATCCCAAATAATTTGTTATAGATTTCAACTCATGCTATTACCTAGGATTATCCTCCATTATTATATTAATATTAAAGACTAAATAATTTATTTTATTATTTTGATATTCAGAATAGTCTTATTAATGGTATCATAATGATTGGGATCCTTCAATTAGTACTAATTACTTTCCATCATTCTTCTCAGTGAAATATATAGAGATGATACCATGAACATTTATTTTCTCTAAAAATAAATAAGTTGTTTTGTTCAAATATTCATCAATAGGAGATAAAATTTTATTATCAACTATTATAATGTTTTAACTACTAATACATGTGTTTTCATGTACCCATTAATAGTTTCATGAATAATTTTTTTTCATTAGATATAATTTTGTATTATTCTTGAATGTTAGTTTTTTTTTCATGAGTGATTGAAACTCCTAATAACACTAATGGATTAACCTCTCAAGGTGAATGAACGTAATTTTTTTTGTTCTGATTGGTATATTATTCTATATTCCTTGAAAATATGATAATTAACTCAATGTATAATATTTCATGATATACATAAACATGATCCTAATTATCATACATGAGACTTCATTTTATTGGTAGAAAAACATATTTTGTTCCATATTATCCTACATACTTGTTACATATACAAATAGATCCAACAGATTTAATATTTCTTTTCACCCAAGAGAAATAAATCTATATTACTATTGTCTATCCACCCCAACATGTAAGAGTTTTCCTTTTACTGTACTATAGGAGAAACCTATCTTTCATAATGTTCTATCATTAAAAATTTAACTATGTCGACACTTCATATGTGAATCTATATATAATATTTTATTCATTCTATACAATCAAAAACAAATAATTTTAACATTTGGATTGAAATAATTTCATTCCTCTAAATGATAATAGTGATGTAGATATTAAATAGTATATATTGGGAAGATTAGCTTCATATCATGTATCAATAATATCATCAAATATATATCAGGATATAGAACCATTTTCAATTCTATATTTCTAGAGATTTTTGCTGGCTGAATGAACTTGACCATGACCTTCTAGTAAGGTTGAGAATCCTTAATATTCATTTTACAAATTAAAGATGAACCGATGAGAAATTAAATTATATCCCGATATTTTTTATCTATATGTCCAATGGATTGAAGAAAAAAATAAAAAATAACATTATAAATATAACTAAAGACCATTAAAATTTCTTTAGAGAAAATAGAAATTTTTTTATCATCTACCCAGGAAGCGATAACATATTTTTTCATTAAACCAAACTGAATATTTTATAAAACTCATTATGTTCAATTTAAAATTGAAATTTAGTTTCTTCATTGTTATAAATAAATATCAACCTATGAAATGCATGGTCTTTATTAAATTAATAAAATATTTATACAAAACATAAAAAAATAAAAAATTACCTAGATGTGTTTTTCTAAAGGGTTTATGATGTTGTTTTTAGTAAAATTTTTAACATTTATATACCCTCTTCAATTTAAATTATTTTGAATCTATTGCTAGAATGTTCAATTTATTGTTTTTTTAAGGGATCATGAGTGTTATAGAAGGTGATATTTTTTTTGATATTTTAGGGTAATGAAAATATTGGGAGATGAAGTATTTTCTAATCATTTTGGAGAGGAAGTTCAAGTATCTCGATAAAACTATTCTGTATTATCATTGTAGTTTTTTATTTTGGAAATATGCACTTTTTCAAAAATAAAATAATATATTATTTCCAAATAAATACTCAATGAATAATATAAAAAATATCAATATAGAAATTAAATGCACAAACTAATAGAAATGTAATTAAAATTTATTATTCTCAACTTCCCCCCCTTAAAAAAGCATACAATGGGATGTAGTTTATTAAATGTACCTACATGCTAATATTAGGTAATTAAAATTCTAAAGATATATCTTTTTAAAGAAAATGTTCTCTTATAAAATGATATATTAGATCAATATGTGTAGTTCATGAGTCACTAGTTTTTTTATTATTAAATTCTATTTTATTATCACATTACAATGGAATATTATTATAATTGAGTCTAAGGTCATGTAAGGTGTATTTCATCCAAAAAACCATGTTCACATCTTCTGCCAACATATACAAATTCTAACTCAACTATAGAGAGTGAAATATAATCTTATGTCTTACTTGAACAAGAAACAATAGATTTCTTTTAAAAGATACAGGTTCCTGGTGTGGGTTTATATCTATTTACATATTCTAAAATTATTATTTTGGTATGATACTAAACTAAAATTTTATGTTTTTGGGAAATATAGAGATTAAAAAAAGTTCGTTTTAAATATATAAAAATTATTTTGAAAATAGTATGAAGAGATTCATTTTGGTTTGACTGAAATGTATTACATTAATATACATAAAACATTATGTATTGTCTTCAATTAGTAAGATAGAATAACCTACCAACCATACCATTGTATAAATTCTTTTTCATATTTTTTCCTGATTCATCCAAATCATATTTTAAATTACTTCATATCAAAGGTGTATAATTATTAGGTTTTTAAAGAATTTTTTTTCAACATATCAAAAATTTAGTTCCTTTTATTTTAAAACTGACCATATTATTTTTGATAAATTTCAAATCCAAGTAATAAATTTAATTCTCCCTCCAAACTCATGTCAAATTTTTTTCATAAGGTTTTATAAATCAATTAAAATATTTTTATTAACTGAACTAATAATAAGATCATCTAAAAATTATACTAATAATATATTAAAGTAAATGCATTTCATAAAAAGAATAGAATCTACTATCATTAGAAAAATCCATTTTCAAATTTAAATAGATTAATCTTTCAAAACAATGCCTCTATTGTTGTTTAAGGCCATAATGATCTTTAATAAATTTTAAAAATAAATTTTGTAGATGTGATTTTTTAAGACATGTTGGTTGTTCAATAAAATTATAATATTTAATATCCATTATGAAAGGTAGATTTTATAATAATCTGATATAATTTGAAATTCACATGACTTGTAAAATCTAGAAGGTTTCTATATTCATCTAATCTAGTAACATGTGAAAAGGGTTCATCAGATTCTATCCCTTCATCCATGATTTATCATTTTTCTAATAATATATATATATATATATAGTAATTATCCTTGATGATGTTCATTATTTATAAAAACCCATTTGGTTTTCATTACTCAATAATTTGTTGACTTATCAACTAATTCCCAAACATTATCTTTACTAAATTGATTAACCTTCTCTTTCTTATCCATTAAATGTCTCTTATCGTTTAAAAAATCATTTATCGTTATTAGGTACCAATCATGATAGAAAGGTAATAAATGTAGAATAGTTTCATACATATATAATTGTACATACTTTTAAATTAATAATTTATCTAACAATTTGTAATGGGTGATCCATAAGGGTTCAAAAAACTCTATGTTAGACCCGTTTATATTATTATAAGTCGTGTTCTTTTGGACCTAACTGAATTTCATTTATTTTGATTTCAAAATGGTTATTTGTTATTTTATTCCTTCTATTGTCAAAATATTCAATAAGTTTAGTACGATGATTTATTTTATCGAAATTTTCACATTCATCAAACTTCACATGAACTGATTCCTCAACAATAATTAAATTTTTAGTATAAAATATATAGCCTTTGAAAGAGGATAATATCATAGAAATATTCTTTCATCAGCCTTTATATTGAATTTACCAATGTTTTCAATAGTATTTTAGATATAAATCTTACATCCAAATACATTAAAGTATATAACCATAGATTTTAAGATATTATAAATATCATAGGGTTCCTATTTGATATGTTTTCTTAATGAAAATGTATTAATAATACAGAAATATGTTTTCATATCTTCTACTTAGAATAGGTTGGAAATATATATTCATTTAATATTGGCGTTAAAATATCTGAAATAGTTCTATTTATTCTTCTTAATAATTACATCTTATTAAGATGTTCATGGTGTATATAATATGTGATTCATACCTATTTTGATAAAGAAGAATAAAATTATTAATTTAAAATTTTAACCCCCATTAACACATTATAATGTATTTATTTAAAAATAATTTGAATTTTACAATATTTATAAAATGTCTTCTTTAATAGTTATTACTTCACTTTCATGTTTTAGAAAATAAAATCATGAAAATCATGAAAATTTATCAACTAATACATAAAACTAAAACATTGTTTAAACCCTTATACCCTTAGCCATCTAAAAAAATACATTTCATAGGTTCTGTTTTTATAGATGTATTAACATTGTTAATTGATTTGAATTATTTTTTATGTTATTTACCAACTTGGTATTCATCACAAATTATTTCATTATCAAATTGAAGACCAGTAATGTCAAAATATAAGTGTTTCATAGAATATTCATAAAAATTAAATATTTTAAGATTTCCATGTCATCTATACCAAGTATATGACTCCTTTTGCTTAGTCATTAAACAATTCACCTATCGTTTACATATGGAATTAATATCAAGAGTCTAAACCTTTTTAGTAATATGTGCATCAAAATTAAGTGAAATATCTTTAAAACATGATAAATATATATCATAAAAAAATAAATACAAATCTTGATGACATAGTTTATAAATAATTATCATGTAGTTATTTTTCCATTTAACGTATAGAACATTAGTGATTGATATTCAGTTGGGATCTATAATTAATCCAACTCCAACTATCCCCCCTTAACATTTTCCCAAAATAGACTAGTCGTACTTCCTTTTATAAAAGTTTATGGCAATTATAAGAGTCTTCAATCATGTTTTTAGAGAATACACATTCAATATAACATAAAATATTTCTTATACTATTATCATTTGTCACATATTATTCCTTATCTACAAATAACATGGTTTCTTTCACATTTTTGGATCTTTTATTTGATTAATTTGGATGTTTTTGTAGAATGTTCAAAAATAAAATCGGTTGCCTCTATTACCCTTTTCCTATATTTCTCATTATCATATTTCTTTGAATTTTCACTTCCAACATTCATCTTTCCTCTATCCACTATGGGAAATCATGTCTGTTAAGACACATCTGTTTTCATTAATAGCATCATACTTCTTTAGAACCATTTTAATCTTTCATATTGGATTTTTTGAAGCCCATAATTTTATTATAATTTTTTTTAACATTATAGAAGGTGAATTTTGTTCCATTTTAGAGTCTAACCGATTTGAATCTTTTGTGATGTTGACATCTTCATTCAAGTTTATTCATTCATATGAGATGTAACTTTAAGGAAAATATTTCCCCTTCTTACTAGCTTACGATCATTATCATTGTATATACCTTATACGTATTAAATTCCTAATATTTTCTATATTACTAAAAAAATTACATGATTCAAATTTTTAGGACATAATAATATAAAGATATGTAGAATGGGGGTGGGGTGAATTCTATCTTTTTAAAAATATTTATAGATTTTGACTTTTGGCTTTTTTTGTGATTTATGAAGATTTTAAAAATTCTCTTATATAATTAATTTGACCTACGGATGAATAGAAAAGTGTAACACAATAGTTATTATAATTATTTGGGGTAGAAAGATAACATATTCCACTCCACTAATGCTCAATCTGTGAGATTTTTGATTTTAATTAGAATGGTATACTTATCATAAGTCCTTCACAAGTGAGTACTAGAAGTAAAAACCATTATAATTAGGCTCTACAAATCCTTAGGATTCCTTAATGTGAACCAAAAAACAACAGATTAGTCCAAGAAGCTGATACACCTCCATGACTCAGTCCATTTAGATTGAACATCAATAAAGAAAAGAAAATTATTTCACTAAATAAATAGATTGTTCCACATAATTATAGTAGAAACTGACCAAATATTGTTCTTCTAATTCAATGGTAACCATCTTCATGAAATAATTGAAGAGATCTTATACATAAATGGTCTTTAAAAATATAGGAAATGACAAACAATAGTAGTAACTGAGCAGGATCTCAATGTTTAATTTCATTGAAATAACCTAGTAACTTGATTTGTTGTTTATCTACAACATTTATATATTCAAAATTATATTTCACATATGATGTTATATGTTCCTTTATTTAAACAAATTTACTCATTCAACATATATATAAAAAATTTATTTTATTCAGTTGATTAGATTAAAAAATATCACCTAATGAATAAACATTATTAATATTTAAATTAGTTAAGATATTCATAACATTCCATTGCTATATGAATGATTAAAACCATTGAATATGAGACTCTGAATCAATCATCAAATACATTTAAGATGATATTAACATCCATCGAGACTATTTTAATAATAAAATAATATATATTTAATTTAAACTACATTATTGAATAGTCTTATGTAGGGTCCCTTATTTTAATAAAATGATACAGATGTAGGTTTGACAGTATATTGTTGATCAAAAATGTATCCTTTATTTACTATATGTTTTTTCATAGACATGGGGTTCCTTAAAAATATATGTTTGTTTATCCATACATTCCTTTTTACCAAACATAGGGGTTTGAAGCCATACTTCACACTTTCAAATGTAGGGTATGAGAAGTGCTTCCATAATTTGTTTAAAACACATTCAGAATAATTTTAACAAATATTATAATAGATAAATAAAATAATCCTGTCAGGAATTGATTTCCAAAAAAATTATTACTGTTAATTCATTAATAAAATAAACTAGGGTATTTTTTACTATCAAAATTAAAAATATTTATAAAGTGTTTTTGAGAAAATATATTCCAATCAAATTTAATCATCAATGGAATGTTGAGGTTCTCAAAACAATAAATCTCCACTGGCCTAAAAGACAATTAGTTCAAAAAAATTATGGTAATAGGAAAACATTTTTTTATTTATATTTCCCAAATGTTGATGGATTATTTTACTTCCCATGTATATAATGAAATCTACATAATTGACATATTTCTATTTCATAAATGTAATTTCTTACTTCTGCTTGACTTCGAACACTTTCAAATTCATCCCTTTACTCTAGGAAATGAATAACCATTTGTTTGTGCTTGATGTTATAAAATTTCCATTAAATGGATCAAAAGATAAATAAAAGAGTGATATGTATTATCTCCACTATCTAACTATTTTTTAATGAACACATGGGTAATATATTAATCACTAAAAAAATTTAATACTACTGGTTCATAATTAATATTTATTCATCAATTATATTAAATAAAAATAATGAAATATTAACCCTAATATGGTGTGGGCTAATGAAGGAAAGAACCCCTTAATTCCATTTGATTATTAATTCACGCCCCACCACCTCACCAAATGTGATGGGTTTTCCCCATGAATTCTTCTTTTCGTTTTTCTAAAATATATAATTCATACAATGTTTTACAAAATATGATAAATATCCTTTACACGAAATTATTAATTAAATAAACTTTTAGTAGGGGTTGTAATAATACATGTTTTTACAGAGTATGATAATATTATCAGTATATCAACCATTATGTTTATCAATACATTTAAACTTATTAATATAAAGTGTTATGTCATAATTTCTCGAATATTTCTATAATTTCCAATTGTTTTATCAATATAAATTCCATTCTGATAATTTTTTTATATAGTATAATCACATAAAATCACATTAAGAACACAATACAAACATTATAAAAGAAAAAGTAATGAAATAAAAAAAATTTCTAGAATTTAAGGAAAATAAATGAAATGAATAGTAACATGACCCTTAGGAACAGTATACAAGGCAATTGAATATCATCCTCCCAAATGAAATTATAAGTAAAATTTATCCATCTTATAAGTTAAAACATGATATTATTATATCATACTAAATGTAAATAAATAATGTCAAAAAAATTATTTAATTATTGGCATTTTTATAAGTTAAAAATATTTAATTAAAATATTATGACTAATTTAATAATTTAAAATAAAATTTATTTTCATAAAATTTATTCATGAATTATAATTGTAATTCCTTATGATTATAATATTATTTCAGGAGACCTTAGTTGATTTTTCAAAGTGATATAAAATTAGTTATAATTTTAATATTTGTATTTTAATATAAAATGATTATTTTTATTAAAATTATAATTTCACATACGTTTAAAATAATTTTCCTAATATGGAGTTCATTTCTTAATTATACATTTTGAAATATGGATAGGGTGAGTTTTTGGTATTTTCTAAATTAAATAATTTATTTGTGTATATAAGAATATGGTAATTTACATTTAATATAAATAAATGAATTTTTGAATCATTATTCAGTCATGGATGACGTAAGTGACTATTGGTTTGAATTCAAATTCACTAATTTCAACATTTAGTCTCATAATTTAATACTATTTATTTTCATGAGCATAATACTAAAATATTGAGTAAAATAATGATAAAACAACCCTCTCATCATCAAAAATAATTTTTTCTTAAATAGGGAAAACGTACCAGCCGGAAAAAACAGAACTCTCTTAAGGTCTGAAAACCAAAGAAATTAGTAGGGGGACTAATGTATGAAGATGAATCTCATCACCTCTAGTCATATTAACACCTTCGGGTTTGAAAAAGAGGGTGCTAGGTAGGAAAATGATACGGGGCATTGATCTGTAATAGCCATGGATGCGAGATGATCTTCCACCTTGTTCCCTTCCCTCCAAGTGTGCACCACCGATGTATTCCTACTAAGAATGGATTTATATTTTCTGATGATGTAAAAAATTGAACATAAAGTGTAAACATTTCCATGCATGTAGTCGTGTATATTATTAGAATCAATCTCCACCTGAAAGAGATCCATATTCTCTTGTTGGAATAAGTGAAAACCTGTGAACATCGCATTAGCTTCCACTTGTATAGATGTCCCTTGTCCATAGAAATCAAGAAAACCCAAGAAGGACAATGCCCTTGAAATCCTGAACCACACCTCTGCCGTAGATGATCCTCTCCTTGCACGAGCCGTCCATATTATACTTGTGACCACAAGAAGGAGGGTTCCACCACTCCCACTGTCATCTATTGATTCTATATCCAGAATTGACAAGAGAAATGCTGCTTTTCTAGCATCATAGAGAAGGAACATCTCAACTGTTTTCTATACCAAAAACCTAATCCAGCATAAGTGACCAAGTACTCATGATAATGGATCGACTAGAGGTGGTAATTCCTTCATACCGGGTCCGAATTCTGGCTTTCAAGATACACCAGCACACATCATTCAAAATGTGCACCTTCACAAGTCTCTCCATAGCTGAGTTATTCATTCCAAGAAACTTCCATTCCAAAAAAGATCCATCCAGATTCGTAGCATAATACAATGCAAAAAATCACCAATGAAGCTCCAAATCTCCTTATCCCATTCACGGTCAAAAAAGTGGTGATTTTCATAATCATCTTGATGCCTCGTACAACAGTGGAATTCGTTGGGGAGATTAATACCCAACATCATGATCCTATCATCAGTTGGAACACCCTGATTCTTGATTCTCCATGTGATAAAGTTATATTTTATCGGAATCTTCCTTATATATATAATACAATTCCAACAATCTGACTGCACTTGTGGGAAAAGAGACTTCTGAAAATCCTTTGACATGGTGAACCCTGAGGTAGAGGGTGTAAACACTCATCGGTACTGTTATGAATTGATGTGGATGAGATAAAAAATTCCCCATATATCATTATCCAGAACCACATGCATAAAAATAGGATGTGTACTAGCCTCCTTGAACATAATTTGTGGATCATGACACCCTAGGAAGCCAAGAAAGGATCCTGCCCAATTGAGATTCATGAAAAGTATGTTCCACTCACCCACAATCCACTGAGAGTAACTATGGAAGGTCGGGATGAGAAATGAGATAATCGTCTTGAAAGGGGACTCATTTCCATCCCAAAAGTGCCCACAACATTTGAAAACGTGATTCTACTGCATAGAGTGATGTCCTCTAAAACCTCCCACACCATTATCGCATTCATACAGTGCATGGTGTCTGAATGATTCTGAACATCGATCCCTCCATCATGGATAGTCCTCGCCATTCTTTTCCATGAGGAATAGTGATTCTATATTTCAGATAAGCCATCCTAGATGAATTACACAAGAATGTTATCAATTATATCAATGGCCAAATTCGGAACATTAATGGACAATAAAGAATGGACCTAAATTCTAGATAAGGAACTATTGATATTGGTAATCCAGCCCCCAAATGATAGATAGTGATTCATCCAATTTAGCACATGACTTCTAATTCTGCACAATATAGGATCAATTTCATTAATTAAGGTTATTCTAGAGGATGTTGGGGCACCGAGGTAGTCCAAAGGAAATGATACATCTAGCATTTTAATCTCATTGCACAAAGCAGAGACCCGACTAGTTGCACATTTATTACAAATGTAAATTTTGTCATAGATTTGTTAATGAACTGGCCACTCCAAGAATAATATTCATCGAAACCCATGTTGATCCCACATGCCGAACTCTTGATAAAATTTGTGAAAATGATGGAGTCATCTGCAAACATCATATTATACAGAGAGGGAAGATTCAATTTCCAGCAAAAGGGAAGAATATCTCCAGAGGAAACTCTCTTGTTGATCAGACGGATGAGCGTGTCCTGAATCAACATGAAAATTGTATGGGAGAGTTGGTCACCTTACCTAATCCCATGGGTAGCTTTGAAAATTCCATAAGATTTTCCCATGAAATACACAGCCAACCAGGAAGAGCTATCACATCTAAAGATGAGGTCCGTAAACCAGTCAAAGAAGCCCATCTTCGAGATCACCCTATTAATGAAGCTCCATTCGATCCTATCATAGGTCTTATTCATATCCACATTGACTCCCATATTTGAGCCATGAGTATTGAGATTAATGTCTCTATGAATTTCATGTGGCAGGGCTATAGCTCCCTGAATCGACCGACATCCACAAACCCATGTTGCTATAGTGAAACACATCATAAAGTATATTTAGAGAGTCGTGAGTTGATAATGCATGAGAGGATATTTTAGGGGATGTTACACATTACCAGTAGCCTATAGTGATGAATAGATGATGTGGACTCAATCATTGGAATCATGACAAGAGTAGTGGCACATGAAATCCTAGGAAGATGACCTCCACAAAAAAATTACTGAATGGCCACCACAATGAACCCCTTCAGCACCTCCCAGAACCCCCTGTACAATGAACCAGGGAAACCATCAGGCCCCAGGGCACTATCTACCATAAGCTTTGTCATAGCCAAAAACACCTCTTCTTCCACAGTAATGGACTCAAAGAGAGTATTTTTTTTCAATGGAAACCCAGTTTCAAATATCTTCAATATGCTCCACACTCACCCTTGAATAGTCGTTCATCATGTTGTAGTTAAGACCCACCAAAAGATTTTGATGTAATGAAAGATCCAAATCTCCAACCACATCTCCATCATTCGAGTAAAATCCATCCTCTAATATAATATTTGTTCTAATCAACTGACTCCTCCCACTAATACATGCATGTATACAGTCTATTTTATTGTCATATTCTTTCATCCATTTCACCCTTGTTTTTCCCTTTCCATGCATTCCTGTTTTAGAATAAGGTGTGCCATTATGGATTTCTTGTTTGAAAAATCATCAAAAACCGAGTCATCCCATTCTCCATCTAGGAACAGGTCTAGGTGGTCTACATATTTCTTAAGGTTCGTAAGGTCCTGGTCACTACTAGGAGTTACATTTTATCAACTCTGCACCTACTGTTTGAGCCAACGTAATTTAGTATGGATTAAAACATAGGAATGTCTTTATGTTGACTCTTCACAGACCACCCGCACAATATAGTGAAACCCTGATGATTTGATCCCCTATTTTGAAAACATAAATTTTTCACACCCCATTTTCCTATCAACCAATGACACTAACAAGGGTGAATGATCAAAAATACCACGTACCATATAGTCCACCCTCACCTCTGAATATTTTGATATGGTATGATAGTTGGCCAAACATCGATCAATATGTCTCTAGAAGTGCCTATTTCCTTTCGGGTTATTACTCCATGTGAAGTTATCCCCAATGTACCCCAAGTCCAACAACCCCTAGCCAGTCCTAAAATGAGAGAATTCAAGGCTGGAAACTCGAGAGAAACAACTTTTTCCACGTTTCTCCTCCAGTAGAAATATGATGTTGAAGTATCCACCAATTATACTAGGACAACTCTCTAGATCAAATTCACTGAAACCATGCCCCAAATTCTATATAGGTTGTGCATCACACTTCCATACAAAAAAGAACAAAAGAGAGATTCATTCCCTGTGCTTACCTTCAACGTAATAAATTGGTCCCCATCTTGAACCAAATCCATATTGGTCTCCTTACTAAAGAAGATCCAAATGTGATGGTTGATCAGATCATAATGCATGACCACATGAATTCGAATTTTCTAAGTAAACACATTAATTTTAGCCGGATGTTGTTTATGATCCAATATAGATATAATAGAAAACTGCTGATTCTTGACCTCCATGGATAGAAAATCAATTTTCGCCTAGGCTCCAATTACACTAGCGTTCCAAATTAGGATGGGCATCATTAACACTTTTAGTTATTTGTTTTGGCCCCATGTTTTTTTAAAAGGTAGGTTCAGGTCAAAATACCAGAAATAAGAAATTTATTCAAAACAGAAAGTCACAAACGAGTTACAACAGATGGAAAGAGTGCAAATTTCTAGAATCCTTAAGAAAAGTAGAAATAAACTCTGGCGGGAGATCATTCATCCAAGTGATCTCATGAGAGACTCCCATGATGGCAAGTCCATCCGTGACTATATTAGCCTTTACAAGGCTAGTGTAAGAGCACTCATTGATAAATTTGTACTCAGCTCTCATACAGACTCCAGATCCAAATGATTGATATGTTCCATTCCAAGAAGATAGTGGGGAACATGACTTGATAAATGTCCACATCTTCTTAAATTGAGGAGTTAGAGAGGAAGAATCATCTTTGATAGAAAAAGGAATGACCATGAACTGATATCCCACCCCAATAGTCTGAAAATTGTAAATAGATCAGGCCTGGCTGGGAAGGAATCCTTTGGAGAAATACGGGAAAAAATCCACCTTGAAGTGAGGAGAACCTGTAGGGGAGAAAATAGCCTCCTATTTTCCCCTTTCCTTCGACATCTTGCTAGAATGTTCAATAAATTACAAAGGAAAAGATCTTGGACCTAGACAATATGCAAGAGAATTACAAAAATGGTCCTACCATGAATCATTTATGAGTATCTAGAATTGTTTGTAAAATCTAATAGATGAAGCTAGATATGGAGTGTAATTCAAGTACGCAAAAAACATTGACAAATACACACCTCTTGCACTGTCACATGAGGTAGCCTCAGATACACAACCAAGGGACTTAGTAGGAGAAAAAAATTCCTAATCCTCCTAATGAATGTTTTCTAATTGCAAAGTTGGAATGACTCTGTCTGATGGCGTCTTTGAGAGATAAGAAACCAATTGTCGATTATCATGACGACCCATTCGGAAAATTTTCGTCAAATGATCCTGAAGAGAGAATGCAGAACAAAACCAAGGAAAAATTGGGTATACAATATCCTAGTTCCATACTAGTGAATCTTGTACCTTCAGGGTGATGTGTTCCAGCAGTGGCAGTGAATGATCTATATCCACATAATTCTGGGCCCCAGAGGACAGTACACCACTTCGTACACAATCATCCACACAATGAAAGCCCCCAAGAGAATCCCCGACCTCTTTGAGAAGATCACCATTAATGGAAGGAAGTTGGTGCCTTGGATGAATGATCCACACAATTGCACGGGAGCCCCCCCCCCCTTCAATGATCCTCCAACGACCATCTAGTGAGGCTCAAACTCCATTCTCCCATGTAGAGTGGAGATTTATACCAAGAAATGATGAAATCATTCTCTGACGATAAGGATAGACAGAAAGAGTTCCTGTGATTTACACTAGACCCACAAGACCCCATGATTCCATAATTCATTTGAATTACGGGAGGGAAAAGCATTGCGGATCCAAATTGAGCCACCAAAGTCCACTTCAAGCCACTCACTGCATTCACATAAACCTACGATGGGAAATTCACTGAAAGAAGAGATCCTTCCAGGATTACCTTCGTAGTGAACAAAAAAATCAAAGGCAAACCCAATCACAAAGGTTCGATAGGCATACTACATACAGACTCCATGAAGGACATACCATCCCATCAATCCCCCAACGGTAGACCCAACTGGCTTTTGGGATACGATCCTTCAGGAGGAACCAGAATGGTAGGATCAGAAGGGGCTAGCTCCGGAATCTGCCTAGTGAAACATCAGGCCGAAGGCGCAATGGAGGGAAAAAATGAAAACCACCATGCACGTGAGGCGCGTTCTCTAGAACAGCGTAATGTGAAGCTATACTCCTTTGAGAAAACAACCCTCTCATCCACTGTAAACACCATAACACACCACCTCTTATCCTCACACCTCTCAATGCTTGATCCTTATCCAAATTCTTCCCAAAAAACCTCGATGTATCCTACCCCACATCGATTATCTTTTTTTATTATTAAAATAACAAATCTAATCCTCTAATGAGGTTCTCTAGAAGAAGGAATCAAGAGGTAATACCCTCTTTCTATTCATTTAATTTGGTTTGATGTTCATTTATTTTATTTTTATATCCTCACCTACCCTAATAAAAATGGTATGATAACCAAAGTAGCATTAATATACTATAATTGTGTTATGATAATGGAATAATTCATCATCATATCTCTTCCCCATCATTTTAAATGACAATTTAAATCATCATACATGATTTGTTAATTTATCATATTCAGGGATGATGAATATTTCAATATCTATTACCATCTTAAAGGATAGACATGTATCCATTTTCATTGTTAAACTATTTTATAATGCATGTAATTTACTTTATATAATGTATTTTTTTGAATTATTTGGTACACATGACATAAATAAAAAAACAAATTGAATTCACTGTGATCGAAACCCGCAAAAATAGAAACAAATGATTATCATTGACTATTTATCTAATGATTCATACCCAAACCATATGAAAATGATATATTAGAACAATTCAACCTCTGAATTATCATTAATAACATATATTTTTAATTTATTAAAATTATCCAAACTATACATGACATTTCGTACAAGTATACGAGTAAACCGATCAAGAAAACCAAAGAAACCAATGCTCATAAACAACTAAATTAATCAACATACCCCATAAAAATACCATATATGATCTTAATATAGTTATAATAAATAAAATATATGTATTAATGTTTCCTTAATTATTAATCAATGATTCTAATTTGATTATATCAGACACAAAGATCAAGTGAATAACACAATCATACTTATTGTATGAGATTCTAAAAGAGCCTCCATTATTCATTTGGGTTATTATTTCTCTCTCTTTACAAAAATAAAACTATCTTTTATTTATATGTTCATATTATAAATTCAGTTTAGTTTTACCAAAATCATTTAGAAAGAGCCTTTAATAAATAATTTTCAGGGATATACATGTTTTTGAGCGATTCCCTTCTAAATTCTTCCAGATAAGAAATCATGATTTAATTGATCTTTCGGAATTCTTACACAATATAAAGGTCACTCTATAGTCTATTTTAGAAAAACATTATTTTTATAAACTCAATCATTTTATAATGAAATAATTCTTGGTTCAACTATGGTTTTATATAAAATATTATTCCATTTTCTTCTTCAAATTCTGTTTAATATATTCTATACACTCAAATAAATTTTTTTTAACTATAATGTTGTGTAAATAATCTTTTTGCATGTTATCACATTAATTTGACATCACTAACCATGGTATATTTTTATAATTTAGTATAAATATACAAGTATCATATATTTTCATTCTTTCATTAACATGTTTATGATATACCCATTTATAATTATTTAGGACATGATTATGATTCCTGATACATTCCGTGGGTATCCATTAAGATTATATTTTATGTATTATGTATTGTTATTTACATGGAAAACATTTCCATAAATATTTTATGATGGGTGTGACCAGATATTCAGTGAATGAATTGGGTAATTTTTAGCCTAATGAGACATCATGTGCAATGATCTTGGTAGTCATCCTTGAATCATGCTCCATGTGCAACAATTTTGGTGGTTAGCCTTGACTCTGGCTCCTCTATGTGCTATGGGCCTTGTTGAATTCTATATGTAATTTTTTATATTGTGGACACATTACTATGAATCCCTGATTGTACGATCCAATGTTATAATTCTATATATTTAAGAATGTTATATTCCTTTTTATATCATTATGTGATGCCTTCTAACCCATGTGCTATACTTTATTCTAATGTTTACTCACATATTGGGATTTTTAGCACATGCATGTATTCAGTTATTTTCCCCCAATGTTATCCTATATAGATGTAGTAACATAATGGAATATAGGACCCATTATAGAAGATTAAAAAAATTGTTCTATTCAATGTTTTCACATTAATGTACCTACTCATATATGACACTATACATTATGATCAATGTATTGCAATGTGATGATGAATTATGATTCACATCATATAATGATATTTGTAAATTATTGTGGCACTATAGTTTGTATTCTAGGATGATGTTATTATTTCTGGAGTCTAAGAATATGCACATTATTAACTAATCCAATTTAATCAATAGTGATGTAATAAAATACTATATACATTATGTTCGAAAAATATATGTTATAACATTAAAATAATGTGATTTTATATTTATTTGATTAATTTTACAAATCATTAGTGGACCACCCTTCAAGACTTATAAATCATTTTCCCTTTTTAAATAAATTTTCTTGAGATACTGACTCAACTACACATAAGAAACCATATTATATTAATATTTTCATCCATTTTACTTATAAAATATTTATTTCCACTCCCATTTGGAAAAAACCATGGGCTGGTTTGTGATATTGATTAGTTTAGAACGTGATGACCCAAAAGTTAAGATTAATGAATTCTTTCCCCATTAATATATAAACCCACCATAGCTCCCACTTCCTATTCACTCAATGCATTTTTAGTTTGAACCACCTCTATCTCTTCTATCTAGAATCATCCCATGGTGCCCCAAACTACTAGGAATCCTCTCTCAAGCCTCTCAAAAGCCTTTGACCTCACACATCGAAGTAAGGGATTTATACCTTTCACTTTTTATCTATGTTTTTTCACATTGTTATGCCCTTTTATTTTAAATTATAAATGTTGGAGTATGATTTTTCACCTCCACCATACCACCCTCTTCTTGTTTTAATGATGAGATACCCATTTCTCTCTCATCGATGTCTTCCATGTACACCTGTTACCATGCAAAAATTCTGTAAGGAGTTTCTCTCATTTTCTTCAAATTCATGAAATTTTTTTGTATTATGCATATAAATTCCCATACAAATGATGGGACTTGTATCTATATGAATCCCTTACTATCCATTTCATATACATATTCTTAGACACTCATTTCCCTCTCATCAACCATTTTTTTGAATTCTTAGGTCACATCGTTATGCTATCAAAATCACATTACGATTTTCCAAGACAAAATCATTTTGTAATGAATACAATACCCATGTCCTTATCAAGAGTATTCACCTTTATGAACTTATACATATTAAATGGCGATTTCATGTATTTTTTCCTCATTTCTTAATAAATGTAATAACTTATGATGTTTATTGATCCCATGTTATATGATACATGTTTCACGTGTATGCATGAAATGAAATGATTAAGAAGGGTGCCCTATGATAGCGATCCAATGCATTGGTTATAGGAATTTATCGTGATACGTCATGTTCAATGAGAGTTTATTCATTCTAATTCAAGTGCAATGAGGGTTTACACATGCTCTATGTGCAATGAACCTTGGATCACGCTAAAGTCATGTTAAATGATGTTGCCTCATTTTCTTGTTATGTTATTCATTCTCTACCATGACTTTATGTTAATGTTTCTCTTCTAATCCACTGATATTAATATTTCCTAAAATTTCATTTATTTTTAATGTTAATCCTTGTTTACTCCCTTAATTGGCATTATATTTCACCCTTTTCTTATGCATGTCCTCAGGTTATCCCAGGCAAGTAAAAGTATGAAGAAATATAGTTGTCATGTATTGTATGTTTTCAATAAGATGACATACCTTGTGTTCCATGTTATTATATAATGTTCCTATTCCCCGAATACACTAGACCTCTTGATCATCTATGTTGTATCAAGTGAAGTATTTATGTAATAAATCATGTTTAAGTCTGAAATAATGTTCAGGATTTTCATAGTTGGTATCAGATGATAGCTTTTGTAATTTTTGGGATGAGGAATAAAAAACATAGTGAATTTTTAATGACAAGAATATGTATAATAAAAAAATCCATATGTTTTGGTGAGTATTTAGTAAGTGTTTTATCATGAAAATACATCCCTATCGGGATACAATCAGGTAAAGGGGGCTCTTTCACAAATGTATCTAAGGGTGAAAACCCCAAAAAGAGTTTCAGGCTTGACCCGAGGTATCCTTGTACACGAAAATGGGCCTTGCTTCACTCTTAGTTATGACACACCTGGGGGATATGCTTTGGTAAATTAGTAAGGCTAGTATGAACCATTATTAAGGGTATTAAAACATGCCCCTAAAAACTTATATAGGGAAGTAGATCATGGATAACATATATTGAATCCTAAAGATTCATAAGTTAAGGAAATAAAAGTAATGTATAAGTCATCTGTTTTGTCTTTGGAATACCATTTATTTGTTACCCCTAACATTCCTTTTATTCCATCAAATGGCTGGTAATAGGAGGACTCAGGCTAACAACGGATGTGAAGATCAATGTGATGATTGTTTTAATGAGATTTCCAATCCAATGGGAGAGAGAATCAATAAATTTGTCATGATACTCTCTTAGTTAACTCATGTCTTGAATAGAATTTTATGTCAAGAGGAACCTTAAACTCCATAAGAAAGAACAAGTCACTATCGAGAGCTTCATGAGGCAAAGGCCTCCTACTTTTAATGGATCATCTGATACCTCAATCGTCGAACAATGAATCAACTCCATTAAAATGATATTCTCCATAATTCAATTTTCCGAAAAGGAGACGGTTCTCCAGGAAGCATATCATAAGTAGTGTGAAGATGATCCATGGTTGACGTTGATAAAATATATTAAGCCTAAGGTGGAGATTGAGGCATTGGAATGGAAGGATTTCTGGAAGATGTTTTTTGATAAATATTTTCTGTGAACCCTCTGGCATAAGATGGAAATAGACTTGCTTTCCCTCAAGAAAAAAGAAGAAAAATATAATTTCCAGGTTCTGGAAGCCACCCAGAGGTACCCTGTACCGGGTTGCTTATATGGCCTCAAGCGCATTTCCCCGTATACCATAGGCTTTCGACTAGTAGTGAGGGCTTGGGTGTGGTTGTGGGGAAACTATGCCCTCATTGGCAGAGTACACAGTAGAAGTAAACAACATATAATTGAAGAAGTAGTAAATATACAACAACAATACACAGTGGAAGACTAGAATAATAAATTACTAGAGCACACACACACACACACACACACATATATATATAATAATGCATAATACAAGTGTCTAGGAAAACAGATAAACTAGTCAAAATGATGGAAATAAAAATAGTGATAAACCAAAGTACAGAAGAAAAAGATAAACTTCTCCTCAGCATTGCAAGCCTAAGTTTAGTCCCATGCTATCGAGCTCCACATCAAGTCAAGTGCCTGAAGTAGATGGGCGCTTGACCTTGTCTATTCCTGCAACAATATAATCAGTTTGGGCCCAAAAGCATGGCCCAAATAGCTTGTGAGTCTCAATCATAGTAGGAAACCACCCTGAGATCTGTTTCTATCAGTCAGCGAATATATGGAAGGTTAAGTATGGAAGGCAGTAAATAGGGAAGTACAAAGTAGTAAAAAAACCACATTATTAAAGCATTCAAAACACCACATAACATTCAATATATAATCAAAACGGAAACACACTATAGGTAACCCTTTGGGATGTACCCACAGCCTATCCCCTCTGGTACTACCTCGCCACACAAGCAAGTAGCTAAACATAAGGTAACCCTCTGGGAAGTGCTCAAAGTCTATCCCCTCTGGTCCAACCTAACATGTGCATGCAACCCTCTGGGAAGTATACTCAGTCTAATCCCACTGGATCAGCATAAGAATAGACTCTCTGGGGAAGCACTCACCATCAAATCCTCCTATAGTCTTGAATCAGTATCCAAAGGTTCTCTAGGGAAGCACTTACACCCTGTTCCCTCTGTGGAATGCTTCGAAGAACTACAAACACCCTGAGGAAGTAGTCAACATCAATTACCCCTATGATCTCTCATCGTAAGTAAAAAACACTCATGAGGCACCCTCAAAGTCTGTTCTCCCTATGTTCTATACACCAGGTTCACTTTGCCATGTGGATGTCAAGAAAGTGTACCAGCACATATCGGCCAAGGTAAACCTCAACAACTAATTAGCTAGAATTCTACAACATAACAGCATAACAGAACAACATTCACACCATCCTACAATACTAGGAATGGGATGTAAACACCAGCCTAATAAGAAAACTAGACCCAACTGTCAAAAAAGGAAAAACATGAATGGAAAACACTTCCAAAGCCCAAATATTCACCCTATTCACAATCAATTATCATCTAATCATCATAGAGGCATAACAGACAGAAAATGGGGCTAAAATGGTAAACGCACAATATCCCCTTAATGGGTGTTGGGAAAATTTTCACATAAAACTCAAATAAATTTTACAGAATGGAACAAACCACCTACCTCATCGTTAAGAGATCACTATATGTGAATCTCATGGCATGAATCAATTTAGAACGTCAAAGATATAAAAAAATTCCTAAATGGATCAACGAATAATTACTTGTGAAATATGAGGAATCATAACATGAAGTAGGAATAATGTCTTTAGATATTACCTTACTAAATTTGTGGTAGTCTGTATAGCTGAAATTCTAATATATTCCAAAACCATGGAGGATCATGATGATCATCTAAGAACTATACTAGAGAACTTGTGAAATGATAAGCTCGATGAAATATATATCAACTGTGATTTCAGGTTGAAGGAGGTCTTATTCTTGAGCCATATCATCATAATTAATGGGATATCTATGGATCCCTCCAATATAGCTGCAATATAGGGGTGGTTGTGGCCAACATCGGTAACAAATATCTATATCTTGTTTGGGGTTAACTAGATATTATAGACTATTTTTTATAAATTTCAAACGATTTTACAACCATGTTACCAAGCTAACTTGAAAGGGAGTGATGTTTTCTTGAAGTGTTTAATGTGATGATTTCTTCAAATAGTTAAAGAGAAAGCTTATCACTACACTAATGCTCACATTAACAACAAATGGATAACTTTTTGTGGTATTAAGTGATGTTTCGAAGAAGGGCATGGGATGTGTGTTGATTAAAATGACAAAGTCACTAACAATGCTTTAAGGAAATTAAAATTTCCTGATCAGAATTATCAAACACAAGATCTAGAATTGGCTGCAGTGATCTTCGCATTAAAAATTTGGAGGCATTATCTATTTGGGGAATGTGTGAAATATATACGGACCACAAAAGCCTCATGTATATATTCACACAGAAGGTGTTATACATGTTCCAATGAAGATGGTTAGAGCTAATAAAATCCTATTACTTCAAAATCCATTACCACCCTAGGAAAGAGAACAATGTGGTATATGCTCTAAGTAGAAAGGACCCATGAAATCTATTATTAATGATAATTGAATAGGAAATAATATTCTTGGATTTGATGAATATGGACTTCGGAATAATAAAGAAGTAACATTATCAATCCTTTCACAAATGATTTCTCAACTATCTCTTCTATAGAGGTTAAAGGATGCTAAAAAAGATGATGTGGTAATTCAGAGAAAATTAGAAACTATCAAAAAGGGGAAATCCTTAGAGTTTAGTGTCAATGAAGAAGTAATTGTGAGATTTGGGAAAAGAAAATGTGTTTTATCATGTTTGGAGCCACAGAAGGAACTTTTTTATGATTCACATAGTTCAAATTTTCCTATTCACCTAGGAAACACAATGATGTATCGAGATATCTGAGAGAATTATTGGTGGGATAACATGGAGAAGAAGATTGCGAAGTATACATAAATGTGTCGGGTATGTCAGAAAGTGAAGGCTTAGAGGAAGAAGTATAAGAGGATGATGCAACCATTACCCATACCAGTTTGAAAATGGGAGAAAATCACTATGGAATTTGACACCGGACTTCTGAAGACATCCATTCGAAACAATGCTAGCTGGGTTGTTGTGATCCATCTTACAATGACTGCACACTTCATTGAAATTTGGGAGGATTTCCCACTGGATCAGTTAGCACGAATATATATAAAATAAGTGGTAAGGCTGAATGTAATTCCACTATTTATTTTATTAGATAGAGATCCAAGACTCAAATATATGTTTTGGAAGATTATTCATCATGATATGGATATTAAGATGAAATTCAGTATGGCTTATCATCTTCAAACTGATGGATAATCTGAGAGTACAATCCAAAATCTAGAGGACATGTTGAGAGAATGCACAATGGGATTCAAAGGATGATGGGATCAACAACATCCTCTGGTTGAGTTCTCTTACAACAACATTTTCCACTCGAGAATCCAAATGGAACCATATAAAGCCCTTTATGGGAAAAGGTGCAGAACACCGGCATTTGGGGATGAAGTCGGTGAGTGTAAGATGCTAGGACCAAAAATGGTCGAAGAAAAAGTGTAGAAGGTGAAAACCATTCAGCAACATATCAGGGAAGCCCATTGACAAAAGAAGTGTTGGGTAAATAACTGTAGACGAGACCTTGAGATTATAGTTGGAGACATGGTATATCTACGCATATCTTCGTGGAAGAAGTTCATAAGGTTTGGAAAGAAAAGAATATTATTTCCATGATATATCACCCAATTCGAGATTTTTGTTCACGTTGGGGTAGTGGCCTATCGACTACCACTTACAACAACCATGGAAAAAGTACATGATTTATTTCATGTATCCCTATTAAGTACATACTGGACCCTTCACATGTTCTCTTTTCAGAGGTGGTATAATTAGAGGACGATCTCTCTTATGCGGAACAACCAGTGAAGGTCTTGGATCATAGAGAAAAAGTTCTACGAAAAAGGACAGTCCCCCTCATCAAGGTGTTGTGGTGAAACAACATTTTTGAAGAAGCGAGATGGGAACGAGAGGAAGTGATGAGGTAGAGATACCGACATCTGTTTTATTGTGGAAGAAGGAAACTTCTATGACCAAATTTCTTAAGGGTGGAAGAATGTAACGACCCAAACATTCATTAATTAAAACTTCTCATGATCTAACAAAATGTCCCATCATGTAAAATGTGAAATTCATTGGTTTTATCTTTTTTGGATTATAAAATAATGTTATGAATTGTGCCATTGCTAATATAGTCATTGAACAGTGATCACCTGATTAGTATAAATATAGGTCTTTAAAAAATCCAATTTACTCTGAAAAAGAAAACGATGGAATCATCTAGTAGACTTGCCCCATACGAAGCCCATTTGTCGGAGCTCGGAAAGGAGGTCGCGTCATTGGTCATCGCTCTTGACCATGTCCATGTCGAGCTAGAACACATTAATCTTGAATAGAACTGTCTATGGTAGAAGTGATGTTAATAGAGATAACCACCCGAGCGATGTTATTTGAGCCACTCCGAGAGTCTATCCCCATCACACACCTTACCCTTCAGTCTTAAGTGGGTGTTATAAGGGGTTCTATAACAAGACCTTAAAACTATTAATTTGTGTAATATTTGATTAAATAATATTGAATATACATTCATTTTATTATTGTTACATTTTATATAGTTTTTTAAAATGTAGATAGTATTTATAGTTAATATTTAACTTGGAAATCTATTTTGATTAATTAATTGATTCTTAAATAAAATAATATTTTAATAAAATATTATTATTATTATTAAATTAATTTTTTTATTAAATATAAAAATCATAAAATTTCATGAATATAATTGTAATTTTTATTAAGGTTTGAAAGCTATTTTTGTCAAAACCCGTGAATTTTAGATATATGTCGGTTTTTATATAAAAAGTAAAAATTATTATATTTGGAAAATTAATTTAATAAAATGGATATTATTTTTGGAATCAGGACATCAAAATTATCCAAAGGTGAATTTTTCAAAATTTATTGAGAGAGTCGAATTTTTGGGTAAAATTTAATTACTGTTTAAATATATAATGAGTTTTATGACATCATAATTACACAATAGTTATTTAATAAAATACTATAAACATTATGTTCAGAAAATATATGTTTTTACATTAATATAATGTCATTTTATGTTTTATTGATTAATTTTACAAAGCTTTACTTAACCCTTCAAGAATTATAAATCTTTTTCCATTTTTAAATGAATTTCCTTGAGAGGATAACTCACCTCCCTATAAGACAACCTATTATTTTAAAAAGTTCGTCTATTATCCTTATAAAATATTTTTTGCACTGCCCTTTTTCAAATACCATGTCAAAAAAACATGGGATGGTTTTTCATATTGATTATTTTAGTATGTGGTGACCCAAATCTATATATTAAATAATTCCTTCCACTTTCCTAAATATACCCACCCAAGATCTCCCTTCCTATTAATGAGAAGCCTTTGTAGTTCATAAAACCTATACCACCTCTCTCAATAATCCTTCCAAGGATCCCTAAAATCCAATTAAGCATCTCTCAAGCCTCTCCCAAGCCGTTCGGATCACACTTCCAAGTAAGTGATATCTACCTTTCCCTTTTTATCATAGTTTATAATATTGTTATGCCATTTTATTTTCAATTAAAAATGTTGGGGTATGTTTTTTCCCCTCCCCCATACTTCCCTCTTAATGATTTAATTTTGATAGACCCATTTCTCTCTCATTTATGTCTTACATGTACACTCGTTACCATGCTGAATATCTATAAGGAGTTTCTATCTTTTTCATCACATTTAAGAATTTTTTTATTAGGAATCTAAATTCCCTAAAAATGCCGGGACATGTATCTATATGAGCCTCTTACTATCCATTTCATGAAAATATAATGAGACACCCCTTTATCTCTCATCAACATTTTTTATGAATTCTTGTGTCACGCCGTTATGCTGTAGAAACTGCACTACGATTTTCCAAGCCAAAATCATTGTGTAGTGAATACCATACCCATGTCACTATCAAGGGTATTCACCTTTATGAACTTATAAATATTTAATGGTACATTCATTTATTTTTTCTACATTCCTTAATCATGTAATAACTTATTATGTTGATTGATGTAAGGTTATGTGATCCATGTTGCACATTTATGCATGAAATTGAATGATTAAGAAGGGTTCCCCCTGATAGATTTTCAATGCATTGGGTAATGGTTAGTATCATGATACATCAAGTGCAATGAATGTTTACTCATGATAATTCATGTAAAATCCGGTTTTAGTCATGCACCATGTGCAATGATCCTTGGATCATGTTAAAGTCTTGTAAAATTTTGTTGCCACATTTCTATGTTATGTGAATAATTCTATACCATGCCTTTATGTTCATGTTTCTCTTGATCTCCATTGATATGCCTATTTCCTAAATTTTCATGTATTCCTAATGTTTTTCCTTGATTACACCCTTATTGGCCTTTATATCTAACCCTATTCTTATGCATTTCCTTAGGATATCCCATGCAATGCTAAGTAAGAAGGAATGTAGTTGTCGTGTAAAGGAATTTTTCAATAAGTTGATGTATATTCTGTTCGAATTTATTATGTAATGTTCCTATTCCAAAAATACACTAGACGAATATATTTTTTATGTTGTATCATGCGATGGTATAATGTATTAAATCATGTTTAAGTGTGAAATATATAGAAGGGTTATCATACCCTCCTTCTCCAAGGAAAGTGTATGTTCATTTTGAATCCATTATATGGAAAATTCATCCCATGTTTAGTCGATATTTTTATACCCCAATTTGGAAAAATAGATTTACTCCACTAAAAATATATTCTCAATCCACCACGGCTCAAAAGAAGAGAATAGTGAGCAGGTGGTCTATCATTTTGATGGGGAATCTGATCAGTTGTTGACACTGATCAAAAATAAGATGTCCAAGGAAAAAACGGATTCCATGGTTTTGGATGAATTAAATAAAAATATTTAATAAATATATTCCTTGAATCCTTTTTCTGAAGATTGAAGGAGAGTTCCTCATGCATAAGTATAATTGGGAGGTGTCTATCTAGGAATATGTAACACAATTTACAAGGATTTCAAGATACGACTCAGATTATGTCCTGAACACTAAAATATTGGTTGATCACATCATACCTACGATGAGATTATCCATTATTATAGAATGTTTTAAATGGAGATCAAAAAATCTCAGTGGTCTCATTGACCAAGTGAAGAAAAGTGGAAAATATATTCTAATATGGGTTAATCAGAAATTTCATCCCATGATTTAAGGAGAACTAAATATCTCACATGCCAAAACAATGGGAAGTATCTTCATAGGAACTATATAAAGGGAATGAATAAATTATTCAAATATGGAGGAATGGGGCATCTTGATATGTACTGTTGAATGGATATGTATAATTCTAATAAGGTGGAAGAAGATAGGAAGGCTTATATTAGAACTCATCCTATAGTGTAGTGTTTCAACTAAAAGGAACATGGTAATTTTTCAATCCAATTTCCTAAGACAATGGTTTTCATAGGAAATCAACAACAACCTACAAGGAAACATGGAAGGGATTATTGTATCACTACCACTAAGGTGGAGTTGGACAGATATTTAGTGACAGGTACATTGGTTATTCATTCAAAAATAGAAAACATTCTTTTTCATTCTTGTTTTACACCTTCATTCATATCATGCATGTTTATTAGAACTATAAAATCATGACATCATAATATGGAGGATTATTTATCTAAGAGAATATAAATGGGGAAATTATCGCATCCAAAGAACATATATGGTCAACAATTAATGTTGGTGGGATAAACCTCCTAGAAAATCATGTCTTAATTCCTTTGGTAGAGTTGGAATCTATATTGGGAATGGATTGTCTATGATTATGAAATCCAATAAAAACTCTCAAGAAATATAGATCATACTTCACATTTCTAGGCATAATATAATTTTATAATAGTTTATGGGGAAAGTTGAATCTATTTTAGAATCCATTGATACAGTATTGATATTACCACCTTATACGAGATCATATCTTGGTCAATTGATTGAGACATATGAGAATATCATGCATAATGATATTCCTATTGTGAGGGATCACACATATGTGGTACCTCAATTATTATATAGTCTTATTCCTACTCAAGAGGTAGAGTTATCAATTGATCTTATTCATGGATCTATAAATATATGAAAGTCACCTCATTGAATGGCCACCATTGAGTTTGAAGAAATAAAGAAATAGGTACTAGTGAATTTGGAAAAAGGATTTATTTGACAAAGTGATTTAATAAGGGGTGCACTAATTCTATTTTTCTAGAAGAAGGTTGGAACAATGATCCTATGAATTTATTATTGTAGGATAAAAAAATATTGATAAATAAAAAGTATGACCACCATCCAATAGATGACTTATTCAATTAGCTATGTGGGACACAATATTTACATAATTTTGACCTTCTGTTGGGATATCACAAATTAAAGGTGAAGAAAAAAATATTCTTGAGGATTACATTAAAAGAATATATGTACACTATGAGTTCATAGGGATTACATTTTTACTTACTAATAATTCCCCCATATTAATGGACATAAAAAATAGTTTAATTATGAGTTACCTTGACATATTTGTGGTAGTCTTTATTGATGATATTCTAATATACTTCATGATGAAGGAGTTACATGAGGGGAATTTGAATATGATGTTTTAAACATTGCGAAGGGAGAAAATCTATGAAAGATATAGTAAATTTGATTTCTAGATGGAGGAATCATCACTCTTAGGGAATGTTATTACAAGTAAATGGATATCATTGGACCCTTACATGACATGGGTAATTGAATATTGTCTAAATTCAACTTTTGTAATAGTGATCATTAGTTTTTGTGGCCTAGATGGGTATTAAAAATTATTTGTGTTCAATTTAGCATAATTACCAAATTCAATAAACAAGATGACATGGAAGGGAGTAATTTGTTCCTATACTCAATACTGTGAGGAAATATTACAGAGATCAAAAATAAGATTTCCAATGAATCTATACTCACACTCCCAACATGTGGGGAACTCTTTTTTCTCTAAAATGAGGCTAAAAATAATTTATTAGTATGTATTGATATGTAAAATGATAAATTTTTAGACTAATCCTCATATAAATTGAAAATATATGATAAAAATATCTTATTCATGATTTGGAGTTAGCACATTTGATCATCATGTGGAAAATATGGTGGCATTATCTCTACGGGGAGAAGTATGATATATATACTGATCAAAAGTGTTTAGAAATATATATTCACACATAATGAGTTTTATATGAACAAGAGAATATTATTAGAGATAATTATGGATTACAAATGCTCATCCCACAATCATCTTGAGAAGGAATATAAATTGGCAGATGCTCCAAGTATATATGACACTACATCTTAATCAATGATGAGAATTATAAAGGATCCATTCTTTATAGACATACAATATATGGACATGGGAATCATTAAGGGATGTAAAACATCAATCCTTTCTCAAATTATTTCTCAACCATCCCTTATAGAGAAATGAAAGGATTATCAATGAAATGATGTAGAAATTCCTAAAATGGCAGATCATATCTGATATTAGAAATCCTATGATTTTATGCTCGATGTGGATGGATTCATAAGATTTCTGTCACAATTATTTATATCATCCAATTCAAAAATAAATAATGAACTTCTCAATGACGAATATATGTGAACCTTCTTTATTCACCTAGGGAGCACAATGATGTTCCGATATCTCTAGGAGAACACTTGGTTGGTCAGTATGTAAATATAGATAAATTAATATAAATAAATGTTCCTAATATATCAGAATGTGATGGATAAAAGGAATAAGTCAAGGGGATGATGTTACCATTATCTATACTACCTTGGAAATTAAAAGACATCCAAAAGGAATTTTTCACCAGACATCCAAAGACATCAAGATGAAACAATACTTTATGGGTTATTATGTTTCATCTTACAATGATAGATCACATTATCACAATTATATAGGGTTTCTCGCTAGATTAAATTTCATGGATAAAAATAAAAGAAGTAGAAAAGAGGCATGGAGTAATACTGAGCATTGTACAGACTGAGATATGAGATTCATCTACAAGTTCTAGAAAACACTCCAACATGCTCTAAGTACTGAGCTGAACATTAGTACGTACTATCATCATCAAACTAATGGAAAATTTAAGCATACAATTTAAATACTAAAATTCATATTCTATTTGTTTTCTATGGACTTAGAATTATTATGGGACCAATATCTTTCATTGGTTGAATCTCTTACAATAATAGTTTACACCAAAGAATCCAAATCGATGAATAGGAATCCCATTATGGAAAAAGATATAGAACACCCGCATGATGGGGTGATGTCAGAAAAAATAAGCAATTGGGCCCGAAATAGTTTAATAAATTTTGGAGAAGGTGAAAACCATTCAACAACACATCATGGAAGACCATATTCGATAAATGATCAATGTAGACAATAATCAATGGGTCATGGAGTTTAGGGTCTGAGATAAGGTATTCATCTGAATATATCAAAGTAAAAGAAATATAATATTCTTGGAGAATGTGATACTACATCCCTAGTACATTAGTAACTTTTAGGACCTTGATCATGTAGAGTCACATTCTATTAAAATGAACATCCACAAAACATGTCTAACGTATATAATTTATTCTAAATATCCCTCATGAAGATATATATACTAGATCCATCACTTATACCGAATTCATAGTTGGTAAAGTTGGAGAATTGTCATTATTACTAGGTGAATATAGTGAATATCTTGGATTATATAGATAATGTTATATACCATAGTACTGCTCAGTTATTCAATATACCAAATAAACAGCAACATGAACATTGGAATAGTAACATGACCCATATGAATAGTAAAAATTAAAATTTAATAGTAACATCACCAATGAAATTATAAATAAACTTTATAAAATTTATAAGTGAAAATATGCTATATTTATATCATAATAATTATTTTAAAAACTATTCATAATATTTGGTAATTTTTTAAGTATTAAATATTTAATTAATATTTTTTTACTAATATAATAATAAAAAAGATATTTTATTTCATAATATGTGTTCATGATTTAGTATTTAAATGTATTAGGTTAATAAGTTAATTTTATGAGACCAGAGATAATTTTTCAATGTAATGTAAAACCAAGTTTAATTTTAATATCAGTATTTTCCATGTAAATAATGATTTTAATTAAAATTAAAATTTATAATATTTAGAAAATTATTTTAATAATATAAATTAAAATTTTGAATTATACATAACAAAAAATCATTAGGATTAATTTTTTCTATTTTTTATAAATAATTTAATTTTTGTTAATAGTGAAATATAATAATTTACATTAAATGAAAATAAATGAATTTTTCGGTCATGATTGAATCGTGGAAAATGTAAGTAACCATTGGTAATAATTAAAGTTCACATATTATTGTATTCTCTCTCAATAATCATCACTATATATTATATTGTGAACAAAATAAAAATATTATTTGAAATAATAAGAAAACACCCATCTCCAACAATATAAATCCCACCCCTCACCACTTCTTATCCTCACACATATCATTTATTTTTCCTTGTACAAATTATACTAAAATTTTCTCCCAATACTATCTTACACTAATAATATATTGTGGGACAAATAAAATACAGATACCAATCCCTTAAGGTTGTTCTAAAGAAGAAGGAATCAAGAGGTAAAACACCCTTCCTTTTCTTTTAATTTATTTTCACGTTCCTTCCTTTTATTTTTCTAACCTCCCATCACCTCATACAATTGGTATAATAACTCTACTAAATAACATATAATATATTTAGTTATTTTAATTAAATAATTCATCATTATCTCCCAAAACAACTACTTTTATATTAAAAATCAAAACATCATCTATGATGTTTTAATTTAACACATTCAAGGAGAAAGATGTTTTTAACTTCCATTAACATATTCAAGATGGCAATGAAACCATTTTTGTGGTTAAAAAAATTATAAAATATTTATTATGTCTTTTTAAATGTTATTGAATTATTTTTTACTAATGATGTTAATTTATAAAAAAAATGAGTACATTATGATCGAAAACTGCCAAAATAACCCCAAACGATTATCATAAAATATTAAAATAATGATTCATCATAATTATATAAAAAATTATATATAAGACCAATTTAACCTATAAAATATCATTAATAAAATATTCTTTTAATTCATGATAATTCCATCCAAATCACTTAAGCTTTCTTATATTTATACAAGTAAATGAATCATGAAAACCACAAAGAAACTAGCACTCTTATATGGTGAAATTGAACCTCTTAACCAATCATAAAGGATATAAATAAACATAATAAAGTTATAATAAAACAAAATAGATCAAAAAAGTTTTGTAAAATTATTAATTAATTAATCTGGTTTGAATATTTAGGACATTGATATCTAGTAAATAAAAACATCAGCTGTATGGTACGATATTCTAGCCCAACCTCCATTATTCCATCAGTTTATTATTTACCTCTTTTTACCCAACTAAAATTATCTTTTACTTTTATGTACATATTATATATTTTTTATATGTATTACAAATTCATTTATCAATATCAATTTCTCTTTATTTGGTTTAAGAAATTAATGTTTTTAATAGGTTAATTACTCCATTCTTCCTGATAAGCAAACCTAGTTTAAGGGAAATTCCTGAATTTTAACAGAATTCTAGGTGCACTCTATAGTATATTTTTATACAAAATTAATTTTTAAATCACTACAATTATTATCAAAACAATCATAGTTCAATTATTATTTTTCTATAAAATATTATTACATTTTATACATTAAATGATGTTTAATATTATCCTTAAACTATGCAAAAATGTTTTAATTTTAATGTTTATTAAATAATAAATCTACATTTATCAATTTGGTTTGACATAAATAATCATGATATATGGCTGTTTTCCTTCATGAATGTCCATGTATGATTTAAGTCAATTCTCTTCCGGACACATTTATCATACGACCACTTATTATTCTTTATGACATGACTATGATACACATTTATTTCAATGGGTAACCGTTATACTATTAATTGATTTCTTATGTATGATTCTTTATGAGGAAAATGTACTCATGAAAATGATATAATGGGTGGACCTGGATAAAACATCATTTAATTAGGCAATGTTTAGTCTCATGAGAAGTTATGTTCATTGATTTCTGTGGTTATCCTTGAATTGTGCTCCAAGTAAAAAGGTCTTAGTAGTCAGTATTGACTTGTGCTACTATAATTGAAATTATCCTTGACTCATGTTAATGTAATGTTTTATGATGCTACAATATTACAATAAATCCATTATTATATGATTCCATGTTATCATTCCTTGTATATAATCATGTTCCATGCCTTTTTATATCATTATTTCAAGACTTATAAACCATGTCCTATGATTTATTATTATGTGTATTCCCCTAATGAGCCCTTTAGAGCATCCCTATATTCATGTACATTCTCCCAAATTATCATATATAGATTTAAGAACTCAATGGACGATATGATACCATTATATAACTGTAAAATAAATATTTCATATTCTTTATTTTTAGATATATGTACATAATTATATAATAAACTATACATTACGATCCTTGTCTTGTAATAAGATGTTTAATTATGGTGAAAATTATGTATTGATATTTGTAAAGACGGGGGTCGCTATAATTTTCTAAATAATGGTAGAGAAGTATTACATAAAACCTAAAAATATATATCTAATATACTAAACATATAATGAAACTTAATATAATTATCATGTGATTTTACCTATAAAATTCGGTTAATGAATAGTTGATTCTTTCTAAAATTGAACAAAATCATTAGATATTTATTTATTTGTGTAAGCAAAATAAAATTGGAAAAACACATAAAAATTTTATTTCTTAAATCAAAATACCTAAGAACTTAATCTGTACTATATCCACAGAGGTCAATCCATGTCCTAAGGGTTTCCCACTAGAGGAGTAAATTGAATAAATTAATGCCCACGTCACCCACAATAAATGAAGTGAACTATAAATAGATCCTAAAAATGAAATTTATTTACATACATTATAATATTTATTTTTATTTAGTAATATTATTCTTGATTTACCTATTTTATATACATAAATAATTTCTAAATTCTATTAATACACATTCCTCGAGGTATCCTTCAATATTTCATTTATTTTGAAAATTGAGCCTTCTTTTCTCCATGGTACCCACTAATAATTCTCTTAGAAAAATATATCCTTATCTTATTTGGTGAATCTAGGAGTTATCTGTGGTATAAGATGTTAATAAAATTTTATAAAATATGAGTATACATAAACATTAAATCACTCATTCATATAAAAATTTAATCTGGTTATTCATTATCACAACCATTTTCATTATGTCAAATTTTAACACTACCCCTTCAGGTTCAAGCCAATAACTAAAACATGGAAGAATTTCGTGATTAAAAATAATTAAGCGAGAAAACAATGTATTTATTTCTATGATACCTAATTAAATGAATGTTATTTTAAAACAAAAATACCTTAGGTTTAACCAAGTATATTCATTTTCATCTACTTAAATCCTTCATAGTGGTTTGTAAAGAAAATTTGAATTATCCTATGTATATCCCTCGAGACTGTAAAACTAAGTGTCTAGTATGGTATATTTTCATATACTAGGTTATCTCCAAGTAACTCCCAATGTGTTCTTTTTAAAATTATTACCCCTAGATACGTCCCACACTTTTAGTATCCTAATATAAATGTATTACTTGGAAGACCCACATAATACCATCCTTAACAAAATTTAAGAATGATATTCTATAATTATTATCATGTTTTATATTGGTGTCATATTCTCTAATCAATGTTTTCATACATCTGGATTCCGTAGTTTATATGAAACAACCACATAAACAAACTATCAGGACCCAAACCTAAAAATAATGTATTCAATACCTACTATAATTGCATTGGAATAAGATACGTGGAATGAGAGTCACAATATACCAATAAGATTAGTATTATTGGTAAACTAGATATATTTATGTTTCTGTTATTACAAATGAATACAACAATTATAGATTATTTGTTTTCAGAAATAAATTTATTCCATAGAGAATATCATTTAATATAATTCATAGTACACATCATGGAATATTGGAGAAAGTAAAAAATATATGGTTGATCTAACTTTTTTTTATGGGTTATATACATCAGAATATAGCTAGATTCAATAACAATTCTCCAATATAGAGTGGAAAATAACTAAAAAAATTTCCATTTAAATAACATGAATAGGAATAATCAATATGAAATTTTAAATTATTGAAACACATGATATTTAACAAATTAAATGATAATTAAAGGAATATATACGTAATTTAATGCATAATATTTCATGGATAAATAATAATAAAAATAACTTAATTTTGAAAGAAGGAAATACTTTATTATTTTACATCATATATAAGGCACATGATAACTTATACTACAATGAACACTCATAAGTAGGTATCAAAAAACAATAGAAAAATGATATGTTTTCCCTATTAAATTATCTAAAGATTCACTCTCTATTCATAGAGGGGCTATATAACTATTGATTCAAACCCAGTACATCTAGTGAAAAGCATTTATCATATATCAAATAATTAATTTAATTAATAAACAATGATCCACATAACCAAATTAATATATTGTGTAGAGGATTTGTATTTATCTATATTTCACCAATCAATAAATTATCATTAAAAATAAAAAAATGACCATTTAAATGAGATATGGTTTAATAATTAATCATATTCAAAACAAATGATATAGATAATTACTAAAAGTTCAATGTCAACTGAATATTTAAGAGGGACTAAAAATTGAATAATTTTAGTTAATGTAGATAATATCCTTCAAAAATAATGTTAAACAATCTATAAAATCAATAATTTTTTTATCTATTTTATTTATACACATTAGGGTATGAATAAGGGATGTTTTTGTTGATGAAATAAAAATACAATTAAGATAAATCACGAGGAAAGTGTAACTTATATATTGAAAACAATTTGGAAAAAAAATTATTTGAAAATAAATGTCAAATTACCATTCATTACAAATATATTTGAAAAAAATGAAAAGTTACCTTCATACAAATAACATTAAGAAATTCTATACAATGTAAAAATAACATTAATTTATTCATGAAAAATGGATAAGAATGATCCTTTTTCATAAAGTGACTGTAATATTCCTTGAATTTTTTTATAATATAAAATTTCGGTAAAACATTTATTTAAAAAATAATTTTTAAAATGTTAGAGAAAACATTTTTGAATGATTTTTTAGAGAACATTGTTTTTTAAGAGATCATATTTCAAAATTTAGAGAGAAATCTAGTCAGATTTTATTAAAAACAATTTATAAATTTTTTAAGTATATTTTTTTAAAAATGAATATTTTAATAGAAAATAATAATGAAAAACTAGATGTATAGAAAATTAATGGTTTTATTAATCAATGATTAAATAACATCGTTAATTTTAAATTCAATTGTAATCAATTATAAAAAAATGAGATTACGAAGTGAGCCTCTGAAATGAAAATAACATTGAAGTGAGAATAAACCAATGAATTGATTATGTGTATCTACTGTAAATAAAAATAAAATATGTTTAAATTTAAAACATAGATATTCAAAAGGCATTATAAAAATAATCAAAGAATATAAACAATAATGGTGATATAATATAACTTAATGAAATGAAATGGTGTTGTGAAATTCATTTCCAAACGATAAATATAAATTAAAATCCCCATACATGACATAATTAAAATTTAAAAATAAAACCACATTAGTAATGAATTTCTCATAATATTACATGTCAAACTAGATGTTTATAAACCATATAATGTAAACTAGGTGCATAAAATTATAATATGCCTCAATGAAATGAACTTGCGATGGAATCCCTTACTTTATGATCACTTTTCAATGAACTTTAACATCTTATATAGTAGTATTAAATGAGTTAATAAATAATTAAAGAATAATTTCAATATTTATGAATTCAGATTGTTTCTTTTTATAATATCATGTTACTCGTATATTAATAATCTTTCATTATATTCACTTTTTCTTGGTTCAATTACATCAATTGTTTTAGTAGGTTTTGAATTTTTATTTTTTGTTTATATGAAATGGATCCTAAATTTGTAATATAATTATTTTAATACATAATTTTAATATCATATATTTTCTGTATATATTTATATATCTTAATACATAAAATTTAAGGATATGAAATGAAACACACCGTTCAAGCAGACAGTAGGACGTACATATATATGAGCATTGTTTCTATTTTTGCATCATACTAAATGAATGAAAAATAAAATATATATATGTATATTTTTTTTTCAGTTTCATACTTATGTAATATTCATCACATAATTTTATTAAACCCATCCATAAATCATTCTATTAAAATTATGATTGTATCATATTTCTTTCACGAGGCGGTAGTCCACATGTTCATAAATGATGTTATCACATTCGAAAAAAATAAAAAACATGATGTTATGTGTTACATGAAAATTTTAGAATCATACAGGTGTCATAAATATCATATATTTCATATAAAACCTATAAATCCATTAATATTCACAAAATTGAATTTTTTTATTTAAATACCCAATGATATTAGTTTCTACGGTGGTAGTTCATCATACACATGGGGGATGATTGTTTATACCATTATTTTGAAGTGTTTGAATTTGTATGCTTGAATAATTGAATAAAAAATATTGTTATATTTAATATATTTAGTTCATTATATTTGAATTATACAAGAATAATTGGGGGAGTAGAGAAAGAAATAATACAAAAGTGGTCATTGAAGAACGTAACCTTTTCGTTGGTTAACTCCTTTGGGATTATACCAAAATCATTTTGTGGTATGAATTATTGAAAATAGGTGGCAACTAGTATTAGGGTAGGTAATTTGTAATTGTACTTGGTTGGGTTTGTTCGATAAAAATGGCATCAGAGGTTTAAATAAATGAGGGGGTGGTTGACCTTTTATATTGGAGTAGTGTCATTCTTGTAAATATAAAAAGTTACACAATATTTGTTGGTATCCCTCAGATAATTTTCCTCAAAAACTAAAAAAATAAAAATAAAAATTGGTATATGGTGGAAATAAGTGCATTCAATTATTTTGGACAAATTTCTAGGTCAGTTAGCCCCTTAAGCTTAATGTTCAACCACAAATAAACTGATTTTTACCTTAAAGGTGATAATTAAATTTAATTTATTTCACAAATATTTTCAAAAAAAAACAATTTTCAACATACTAGTCATTTTAAATTATTTTAATTCCATTTAATGAATATATTTACAAATTCTATATCATTGAAGTGATAGATATTAATTTCAATTTAATCCCACATACGGGATGAGAAAGGAGGTTGTAAAAGAGGATCAAAATAAAAAAATATTTTTATATAAAAATTCTATATAAAGTTGGTTCCAATGAACTAAATTATATTCAATCATTGAATATTTATCTAATTATACTTTCAAGATACTTAAATATATAAAAATATCAATGGAGATTACTTATATGTAAAAGTAGTTTTCAATTAAAATTTTATATTTTCTACTGTTAATAAAAAAATCAATTTACTTATAAAAATGAGCTAAATCACCCATATTCTATTTTTGACATGTAAATTATAAAAATAAAGTTTAATTTTTTATATTTTATTTATTATAGTGTCAAAATTCGTATTTAAAAGAAGTGCATCATTGTAGTGGAGGAGTGTAATTCATGTAAATATAAAACTGTACACAATCAATATATTACTATCATACAATAGAATATAATACACACCCATTAAATTATAAAATTACACTAAAACATTGGATTATTCGTGAGGTGTATTTAGTTAGATCAATTAAAAATGGAGACTTCTGACAAAAAAAATCTACTAGTGAATAAAATGGAAAATAATATGATAATTGTGTTTTGTGTTTCTTATTATTAATAGAAAAGGTATTTTAAAATTAATCATTAAAATATAAATATAAAATAGATGTTTTGGGGAGATGAAAAGATACCATATAATATTGGGAGTTTAATTAATACCTCACTAATTTATTTTCAGTGGTTTTAACTAAATGTTTCATTCAAAACACAAACGATAATCAATGAATGAATGGTGATGTAGTATATGAAGGAATATTATTTGGATAATGAATAAAGAGTAAGGAAAATTAATTCTAAAATAATCATCTTAAAAATATTGGACATAGAAACGATCTCAATATCATTAGTGGTAAAACTATAAATAACCTAATATGTTTATATTTTGTGATGCCTTAAGATTACTAGAAATGCTGAAAAGTGAAAAATACAAATGAAGAAATTGTGGAAGGATTCGCCCAAATTAAACTATATCATGATAATGATGATGATTCAGAAGTAGAATAAGAAGAGTGAACTGTTGATGGATACGCTCTACTAGAACCACAAAGAAGAAAAATAACACCATAAGTTGATCGATACAACATATTTAGGGATTTGGCCATGCCTACACCAATATGGTGAATGAGGAATGAAAAATAATCTATTGTACTATAAATTGTGAAACCAACCTTGTTAGAAGAAGAAATTAAGGAAGAGTCATGGGTTAAGGCCATGAATAAAGAATATTATCAGGCTGAAAAAACAACACTTATTTTTATGAGACAACAAAAAACAATGTAATGAAAACATTAATATCTCTAAAATATTCAATTAAGATCTTCCTATATCTGACAATTCATAGTGGGTAAAATGATTATCATACAGATGTCAAAAAATAATTTTGAAATAATATTCTTTGATTAAAAGAAAACATTGAGAAATTGGTGGGATTTTTTCATAGAAATGACGTATCAAAAGATTATTGATTACTGATGGATTTAAATAATTCACCTCAATCATGGGATTCTTGATGGTATTCATATTTTGAGAAGATACAATTTAAAAGTGGTGGTTTGGACCACCGAATCTATTGGATGAATTCTAAGGGAGATAAATTTTTGGATCATGTGTATATATGAGATATTTAATTTTCTGAAAGTAGGAATGGATGGGTGGAATAATTTTATAATCATATGAAATATAAATTTTAAATGTTCATTATTCGTGAACTCAAATAATTTTTTAGGAAGGTAGTGATTCAAAAGTACTACACCTTCAATTATTTGTAAATGTATGCTAGGGATCTTCCGGAGAAATTAAACATTCATAACTCCAACAAAATTTCAACAGTGATTATATTTGGGAAAAATCATGGAAATTATGAAGATAGTAAATCTTAAGATTATACAATTTATTGATGGATCATTGAAATAATATTATATTTGACTCTAACATGGATAGATATTGTCATTGTGACATATTTAGAGTCTCTCTTCAAATGTAATTTGATGGAAGTGAATTTTTTAGAAGTTAATAAAATAATCATGCACATTCAAGGATCTATAAACATTTTACTATACATTTTATATAAAATGTATAATGAATTTTTAGTATTTTTTATCCCTACATGGATAGATATGGGATAGATAGAAATACCCTAAGTGAGGATGTATTCTCCATTGGTAACAATTTTGTGGGATGGATGAGCAAGGAACAATAAAATATATATCTGAATATGTGTGTAATATTATATTTATGTTAAAATGGAATTAACTCAGCTATTTTAGACAAATAAACTATTAAATTAATTTTTTTATGAAGTAAAATAGATGATTATGATACGTTGTGATAATAATAATGTGAAAATTCTCAGAAAAGTTTAGGTTCAAATCTCCAGTAAAAAACATGTTGATATCCGATATCACATCATTGTAGACAATTTTGTACATTATGTTAATAAAATTAATCATATTTTATCTAATGATCATGTTGATGAAATATTAACTATGCCTTTCACATCCCCATTGTTTGAGAAACATTATATGGACATTGCTATCCAGCAAACCTCCCATTGGATAAGGTGGTTATGATTTACCAATATCACCATTTCTGTTATTTTTTAATATATTTATGAATGTGGTAAAAATTTAAATGGTATATAAAATCCAATTTTTTTTCTATGGGTAAAAATATGGTATATGGGGTTTATTTTTAGAGGGTGAGAGTGGATAATTTAACATGAATAAACTAAACATAAGGAATTTTTGAAGTAAACGAGGTCACTTGAGGTATAAAATTATCTCTTGAACACTTGGTTTTACATAGAGCATTGTGGAGATATAATTAGTGTGATGGGTGATCTATTCAACCAATATCGGTTTTTTAGGGTTGTAACTTATTTAATTTATCACTATATTTTTAATAAACCCAAAAGGGGGAGATTGTGGAAACAACGTGGTTTCATTACTAGAACCAGATTATATTTTTAGTTTTTTTTAATCCACATTGGGTTTATCAGGTATTTCAAAAAAAACATACCTTACGGTGCATGATGCTTCAGTGTTAAAGGTGGCATATTTTCCTAGTTTTTTCCATGTTTTTTCAGTAAAAAACATCAAGGTTGTAGAAATATATTTTTTGGAAAGGAATGACTGTCACCTAAATTTAACAGTTATGGGAAATAGTGAAGGGGATTCTAGAGTTGTGTTTACTATATTATTCTATTCCATTGCATCAAAATACAACAAATTTTATAGTATCGTGCATGTTCCAAAATAGTACAAAAGTTTGACTTTCACAAAAATGGAATTATTTCATTATCCCATTAAATAGAGGTGATATTTCACGAAGTTAGTATGTTTTGTGATAAATGAAACAACAAATCATTAATATTAAAGACCCATTGAAATTCTAGTTCATAGTTAATCTCATTAACATATGTTTTGTAATGTTTTAGATATGTATAAAAGTAGAATGATACCTACTTCATTTATTGTGACTCCCTCAATGAAGATAGAAGGACTCTACTTCAAAAATTTGTTTCACAAATTATAGTTTCATAACAGAATAAAAAATTTCAAGAATATTTAGTTGTGAAAAATAGATAAAATTATTTGAAAAAAATTCAAATAAAATAAGGTGTATCATCAATGTAATTAATTAACATGAAAAAACAAAATGTTCATGAAAACTGATGTGTTGCGAGAAAGTACAACAGTTGTTCAAATGTTCTAGAGTTGTGAAAACAACATTTTTTATTATCTTGTTTAGGGAATAGTTAATTAAGTTAATTTATTTTTGAAAATATCTCATGGAGATTATTCTTTTAATTAGGGTCAAATAATTATGTTCCCAATCTATTGAATAGGCCTTCTAGTAAATATATTGATAAAGAAATCACCCAAATAAGTGACCAAGGGGACTCGATGAAAGTGATATGGGGGTAGTGTAATATTGTTAAAAAAACATGGAAGTGTGCCTTTAACAAGCTGACTATTTATGAACAATTGTAATAAAAATAATCTTGTGTAGCTAAGTGGATTTCTATATGACTGACACATTGTCAACTTGTGATCCTTTGACATTCCCTTTGTGGTGAACCATATAAAACTATGTTTTTGTGTTTCTATTTATAAATATTGATATTTCATAATATCATCATTTCATGAAACATTTATAAAATGTACCTATATACTTATTACAAGACCTGTCTCATTCCAAGAAAATATTAACACAATGATTCACCCCCTGTAAGGGTGTTCTAGTTTATTAAAATTTCAAAATAAGCATGAATATAATATACAAGGAAATGTTACATAAAATCATCCATTTAATTTTTCATTAGAATATTAATGATCATGTAATCAAGGGAATAATTAATTTAATAAATGGTAGTTTAATTTTTAGAAAAGAGTCAATTTTATAAAACATTACAAGAATTTATTAATCAAGTACCCTGGACATTTTATTGAAAATATTATAAGAATTATAATTTTTAGAATAACCACAAAATATTTCTTTTACATACTTTGATTAATTTTACCATGAATTTATTAAGTACTAATTATACAATCCATTTATACAAAAACATTAATGAATCAAACATTTGGATTTATCTCATTCAATAACTCATTGGGTGTTTTCATTAATATATGATTTATTATAACTATGTTCATGATATTGAAATATGTACTAATAACCTTAGAACAAAATTTATTATTTAATCTATATTCAGATAACATGAATTTTTTGGAATTTTAAATTCATATAACACATTTCAATAATACCATATACAGTGGTTTTGTATGGTTATAAAATTTACCTTTTACACTTTGATTTGAACAAAATAAGTTAAACTTATAAATTAAAATTCCCCTCCACTGCCTATTCTTAGAGAAAGAAACATTATATATTATTCATTTTAAACAAGATTTTAGAAAATGATGAAGAAAAATAATATTTTGTATCAATCCTCCAAAAGTAAATGATGTAAATATATAAAAATCGATGACCAAAATAAAAAATTAGATATGAATCGAAACAGAATAAAATTTAAAATAATATGATAATTCAGTGTTCTATTTCTCGTTATTAATAGAAAGTGGTATTTCAAACTATTCTGTTAAATCAAAATCGAAAATAAATGTGTCAGGGAGATGAAAATATACCATATAATATTGAGAGCCCAATGAATCCCTCACTAATTTATTTTTATAGGTTTTACATAAATGTTTCGTTCAAAACATAGACAACAATCAATGAATGTCTAGTGATGTAGTATATGAAGGAATATTCCCTTGGATACTAAAAAAAGAGTAAGGCCAATGAATTCTAAAATAATCAACTTTAAAATATTGGACATAGAAATGATCTCAATATCATTAGTGGTAAAACTGTAAATAACTTGATAAGATCATATTTTGAGATGATTTAAGATGACTAAGAATATTGAAAAGAAAAAAAAATGCAGAAATTGTGGAAGGATTCCCCAAAATTCAAGTATCTCATGATAATGAAGATAATTTAGAAGTTGAGTGTGAAGAGTGAACCAATGATGGATACACTCTACTAAAAATACATAGATGAAAAATAATACCATAAGATGATAAATACAACATCATTGGGGATTAGACCATGCCTACACCAATATGGTGAATGAGGAATGAAAAATATTCTATTGTATTATAAATTGTGAAACCACCATGTTATAAAAAGTAATGAAGGAAGATTCATGGGTTAAGGCTATGAATAAAGAACATCACCAGGCTGAAAAAAACTTCACATATGTTTATGAGACAACAATATTACAATGTAAAAAAATCATTAGTTTCTTGAATAGAGTATATTATGATCTTCCATGATCTGACGATTCATAGTGGGTATAATGTTTATCATACAGATGTCAAAAATTACTTTTGAAATTATGTTCTTGGATAAAAAGAAAACATTGAGAAACTGGTGGGTTTTTTTCATAGAAATGATGTATCAAATGTTTTTTGATTAATTATGAATTTAAATAATGCACCTCAATCATGGAATTCTTGATGGGATTCATATTTTGATAAGCTACAATATAAAAGTGGTGGTTTCGACCACAAAATATCGGGGATGAATTCTCAGGGAGATAACTTTTTGGATCATGTGTATATGGAAGATATTATATTTTTTGAAAGAAAAAATTGAAAAGTGGAATAATTTTATAATCATATGAAATATAAATTTTAAATGTACATTATTTGTGATCTCATATAATTTTTTAGGATGTTAGTGATTCAAAAGTACTACACTTTCACTAATTTGGAAAATTATTCTAGGAATGTTTAGTACAAATTCAAAATTCATAACTCCAACATAATCTCAACTATGATTGTAGTTGGGACAATGAATGGAAATCATGAAGATGGGAAATCTTAGGATGCTACATTTTATTGAAGGATCATTGAAATCATATTATATTTGACTCTTACATAGATAGATATTGTCATTGAGACATATTTAGATTCTCTCATCAAATTTAGCCAATGGAATTGATTTTTTAAGAAGTTAATAGAATAATCATGAATATTCATGGATCTATAAAAATTATACTATACATTTTTTATGGAAGGGATAATAAATTATTAGTATTTATTTTACTAACAGATACATATATGGGATAGATAAAAATACACTAAGTGGTGGTGTATTCTCCATTGGTAACAAATTTTTGGGAGGGATGATCAAGGAACAAGAAAATAAATATTTGTGTATTTAGGGAATATTATATATATGTAAAAATGGAATATACTCAGCTATAGTAGATAGATAAACTATTAAATGAAATTTTATATGAAGTAAAATAGATGGTTCTGATACTTTATAATAATAATAATGTGACTAAGCTCAGAAAATGTAGGGTTCAAATATCTAGTACAAAACATGTTGATATCTGATATCAAATCAATTTACATAATTTTGTACATTATTTGATTAAAATTCATCAGATTTTAGTTAATAATCATGATTATGAAATATTAATTAAGCCTTTCACATTAGCATTGTTTGAGAAACATTATATGGACATTGTTTTCCAGTAACCTCCCATTGGATAATGTGGTTATGATTTACCAATATCACCATTTCTGTTATTTTTTATTATATTTGTGAATGCGGTACAAATTTAAATGTGATATACAATATATTTATTTTTTCTAAAGGTAAAAAATAAGGCATCATTGGGTTTATTTTTAGAGGGTGATAATGGAAAATTTAAATTGAATAAACTCAACATAATAGATTTTTGATGTAAACGAGGTCACTTGCAGAAATAAATTATCTCTTGAACACTTGGTTCTACATAGAGCATTGCTCATATTTAATTAGAGTTATGGGTGTTCTATTTTACCACTATCTGTTTTTAGGTTTGTACTTATTTAATTTATCTCCATATTTCTAATAAACCAAAATGGGGGAGATTGTTGAAACTATGAGGATTCATTACTGGAACCAGATTATATTTTTATTTTTATTGAATCCACATTGGGATGATCAAGTATTTCTAAAAAAATGATTTTACGGTGCATGATTCTTCACTGTTAATGGTGGCTTAGCTTCCAAGTTTTTTCCATTTTTTGAGGTAAAAAACATCAAGTTTGGAGAAACATATTTTTGGGAATGGAATGATTTTCACTTAAATTCGATAGTCGTGTGAAATAGTGAAGGGGCTTCTAGAGTTGTGTGTAATGCATTATTATATTCCATTGCATAAAAATTCAACAAATTTTATAGTTCTGTGCATGTTCCAAAACAATACAAAAGTTTGAGTTTCAAAAAAATGGAATTATTGCACGAACCCATTAAATAGAGGTGATGTTTTATGAAGGTAGAGAGTTTTGTGCTAAATGAAAAAACAAATCATTAATATTCAACCCCCATTAAAGTTCTAGTTCATAGTTAATGTCATTCACAAATGTTTCATGAAGGCTTATATATGTATATAAATAGAATGATACCTACTTTCTTTATTGTGACTTCTTCAATGAAGATATAATGCTTCTACTTCTCGAAAGAGTTTCACAAAGTATAGTTTCACAGCAGAATAAAAATTTTCATGAAAATTGACTTGTGAAAACATTATAAAATTATATTAAAAAAATTCATATAAAATAATGTGTATCATCAAAGTAATTAATTAACATGAGAAAACTGAATTTTTCTGAAAACTGAAGTGTTGCGAGAAAGTAAAAAAGTTCTTCTAATGTTCTAATGTTCTGAAAACAACATTTTTTATGGTATTTTTTAGGGAATAGATAATTAAAGGTAATTGATTTTTGAAAATATCTCATGTATCTTATTCATCAAATTGGGTCCAAATAATTATGTTCCCAATCTAATGAATAGACCTTCTAGTAAATATACTGATAAGTATTTCACCCAAAGAAGATAGGAAGGGGAGTTGATGAATGTGATCTAGGGGGTAGTGTGATAATGGTAAAAAAATTATAGAAGTGTCCCTGGAACAAGGTAGCTATGTGTGAAAATTTGTAATAAAATGAGTCTTGTGTAGCTAAGTGGATTTCAGTATGACCAACACACTGTCAGCATGTGCTCCTTGGACATGCCCTTTTTTGTGAACCATGTAAAACTATGGTTTTGTGTTTATATTTCTAAATATGGATGTTTGATAATATCATCATTTCATCAATCATTCATAAAATGTTCCTACCTTCATATTACAATACCTGTCTCAGTTGAAGAAAATATTAAAACACTGATTCACCCCCACTAAGGGTGTTCTATTGTATTACATTTTCAAAATAATCATGAATATAATATACATGGAAATGATCCATAAAATCATTCCTATAATTATTCATGAGAATATTAATGAGCACGTAAACAAGATAATCATTAATTTAACAAATGGAATTTTTATTTTTAGAAAAAGGGTCAATTTTATAAAACATTACATGAATTTATTCATCATGTACCCTGAACATTTTATTGAAAATATGATAAGAATTAGAATGTGTAGAATAACCACTAAATATTTCATTAAAATCATTAGATTAATTTTACCATGATTTTATGAAGTACTAATGATACAAACCTTTATACCAAAACATTAACGATTCAAACATTTGGATTTATCTCATTCAATAACTCAAAGGGTGTTTTCATTAATATATGATTTATTAGAACTATGTTCATGATATTGAAATATGTATTAATATCCTTAGAAAAAAATTATTATTTAATCTATATTAAGATAACATGATTTTTTTAATTTTATAGTCATATTCCACATTTCAAAAATAAAATATATAGATGTTTTCTATGGTTATAAAATTTCACTTTTACAGCATCATTTGAACGTAATAAATTAAACTTATAAATTTAAATTCCCCTCAAATTTCCCTTCTTAGAAAATGAAACATTATATATTTTTCTTTCCAAACATGATTTTAGAAATTGATGAAGATAAATAATATTTTGTTTCAATAATCCAAAAGTAAACTATGTAAATATATAAAAATATATAACCAAAATAAAAAATGAGAGAAATGAATAGAAAGAGAATAAAATTGCAAATAATATGATAATTGAGTGTTGTGTTTCTCATTATTAATAAAAGGAGGATTTTCAAATTAATCTATAAATCAAAATCTAAAATAGATGTGTCAGGGAGATGAAAAGATACCATATAATATTGGGAGTTCAATTAATCCCTCACTACGTTTTTTTTCAAAGCTTTAAGTAAATGTTTCATTCAAAACACATAAGACAATCAATAAATGTATGGTGATGCAGTATATGAAGGAATATTCATTGGATACTCAATAAGGAGTAAGACCAATGAATTCTAAAATAATCATCTTAAAAATATTGGACATAGAAATTATCTCAATATAATTAGTGGTAAAACTATAAATAACATGATAAGATCGTATTTTGAGATGATTTAAGATGACTAGGAATGTTGAAAAGAGAAAAATACAAATGATGAAATTGTGGAAGGCTTCCCCAAAATTTAAGTAACTCCAGATGATGAAGATGATTCAGATATATAATAAGAAGAGTGAACCATTGATGGATACACTCTACTATAACCACATAGATGAAATAGAATACAATAATTTGATCAATACAACATCATTGGGTATTGGACCAAACCTATACCAATATGGAGAATGAGGAATGAAAAAGATTCTATTGTACTATAAATTGTGAAACCAACCCTATTAGAAGAAGAAATGATGGAATAGTCATGGGTTAAGGCCACGAATAAAGAACATTATCATGCGGAAAGAAAACAGCACATATTATTATGAGACATAAAAAATAATAATGAAAACATTAGTAACTTGAATAGAGTAGATTAGGATCTTCGTAGTTTTGACGATTCATAGTGGGTACAGTTTTTTTCATACTGATGTCAAAAATTAATTTTTAAATGATGTTATTGGATAAAAAGAAAAAATTGAGAAACCTGTGGTATTTTTTCATATACATGATGTATCAAACGTTTTTTGATTAATTATGGATTTAAATAATGCACCTCAATCATGGTATTCTTGATGGAATTCATATTTTGAGAGTCTACCATTTAAAAGTAGTGGTTTCGTCCACAAAATCTATTTGATGAATTCTCAGGGAGATAAATTATTAGCTCATGTGTATATGGAGGATATTATATTTTCCGAAAGAAAGAATGGAAAACTAGGAGAATTTTATAATCATATGAAATATAAATTTTAAAAGTACATTATTTGTGAACTCTCCAAATTTTTTAGGATGTTAGTGATTCAAAAGTACTACACATTAACTTATTTGGAAATGTATGATAGGGATCATCAGGAGAAATACAACATTCATAACACCTACATAATTTCAACTGTGATTGTAGTTTGGACAATGAATGGAAATCATGAAGATGGCAAATATTCAGATGCCACATTTTATTGAAGGATCAGTGAAACCATATTATATTTGACTCTAACATGGATAGATATTGTCATTGCAAAATATTTAGAGTCTCTCTTAAAATGTAATCTGAAGGAAGTGAATTTTTTAAAAGTTAATATAATAATCATGCATATTCAAGGATCTATAAAAATTGTACTATACATTGTATATGGAGGGGATAACGAATTATTATTATTTTTATACTAATAGGGACAAATATGGGATAGATAGAAATACGTTATTTGGGTGTGAATTCTTTATTGGTAACAATTTTCTGGGATGGTTGAGCAAGAAACCATAAAATATATATTAGTATATCTAGGGAATATTATAAATATGTGACAATGGAATTAACTCAGCTATTGTAGAAATATAAACTATTTAATTAATTTTTTTAAGAAGTAAAATAGACGATTACAATACTTTTTGATAATAATAATGGAAATGAACTCAGAAAATGTCAGGTTCAAATCTCCAGTACAAAACATGTTGATATCAGATATCACATCATTTTAGATAATTTTGTACATTATGTGATTAAAATTCATCATATTTTATCTAATGAATTTGTTTATGAAATATTAACATAGGCTATCACATCACCATTGTTTGAGAAACATTATATGGATATTGCTGTCCAGCAACCTTCCATTGGATAAGGTGGTTATGATTTACCAATATCACCATTTCTGTTATTTTCTAATATATTTATGAATGTGGTACAAATTTAAATAGGATATAAAATCCATTTATTTTTTTATAAAGGTAAAAATATTTTTTCATTGGGTTTATTTTTAGAGGGTGATAATGGATAATTTAAATTGAATAAACTCAACATAATATATTTTTGATGTAAACGAAGTCATTTTATGTAAGAAATTATATTTTGAACACTTGGTTCTACATAGAGAATTTCTCAGATATAATTAGAGTTATGGATGATCTATTCTACCACTGTCAGTTTTTAGGGTTGTAAATTATTTAATTTATCTCCATATTTCTAGTAAACCCATAAGGGGGAGATTGTTGAAACTTTTAGGTTTCATTACTAGAACTAGATTATATTTTTTGTTTTTTTGAACCCACATTAGGTTGACCATTAATTTCTATGAAAACATATCTTACGGTGCATGATGCAGCACTGTTAATAGTGGCACCGTTTCCCTATGTTTTCCATGTTTTTCGGTAAAAAAACATCAAGGTTGGAGAAGCATATTTTTGGGAAAGTAATTATTGTCACGTAAATTCGACAGTTGTATGAAATATTGAAAGGGATTCTAATGTTTTGTATACTATATTATTCTATTCCATTGCATCAAAATACAACAAATTTTATAGTTTTGTGCATGTTCCAAAATAGTAGAAACGTTTTAGTTTCACAAAAAATGTAATTATTGCATGAACCCATTAAATAGTGGTGACGTTTCACAAAGGTATTTATTTTTGTTCTATATGAAACAATAAATCATTAATATTTGACAACCATTGAATTTATTTTTCATAGTCAATGTTCTTCACATATGTTTCACTAGGGTTAGATATGTATATAAATAGAATGATACAAACTCCATTTTTTGTTACTCCCTCGATGAATATAGAAGGCCTCTACTTCACAAAATAGTTTCACAATGTATAGTTTCACAACAGAATAAAAATTTTCAAGAACATTTAGTTGTGAAAAATTGCTAAAATTTTATGAAAAAAATTCAAATAAAATAAGGTGTATCATAATAGAAATTATTTAAGATAAGAAAACAATATTTTCATGAAAACTGAAGTGTTGTGGGAATGTACCAATGTTGTTAAAATGTTTTAGAGTTGTGAAAAAAAAATTTATTTCCATTTTTAGGGATTTGTTAATTAAAGTAAATTGATTTTAGAAAAAATCTCATGGAAATTATTCTTATAATTGGGATAAAATAATTATGTTTCCAATCTATTGAATATGCCTTCTAGTAAATATACCAATAATGACTTCACCCAAATAATTGAGCAAGGAGAGTCGATGAAAGTGATCTGTGGGGGGGGGGTAGTGTGATATTTGTAAAACAAATTCATGGAAGTGTTCCTAGAACAAGGTGACTATGTGTGAACAATTTAAAAAAAAGAATCATGTTTAGCTAAGTAGATTTCGGTATGACGGACACACAGTCAGCATGTGATCCTTGGACATGCCCTCTGTGGTGAACCATATAAAACTATGGTTTTGTGTTTCTATTTCTAAATATGGAGGTTTGATAATATCATAATTTAATCAAACATTTATAAAATGTTCCTACCTACATATTACAAGACCCAACTCACTCAAAGAAAATATTAACACACTTGTTGGACTCCTCATGTGTTAATCATGTTTTATGGATCATAAATCTGATTACTGTTAATTAATCTTGATCTTCAGTGCACATCTTGTTAAAGCTCTTCAAACTCAACAATAGGTGCATATCATGTTTTTATAATAACAAATATTATGGATGTTAATTACTCTTTACAACTTTTATGCATAATCACAATTCTCTCATATATTATCTCTAATGATTAACCTTAACCCATATTCTGCATATCACTGTCTTAGTCCGAATACAGTTTTTTTTCTGAGTATGCAGACACCGTGACCAGACACCGTGACCAGACACCGTGACCAGACACCATGAGCAGACACCGTGACCAGACATCGTTTCCATTATCACTGTGACACCGTTTCTTAAGATTTTGTAAATATTATTTTAAATATTGCTAATAGTCATATTTGTTGTTTTAATGCAGTTAATGTTATTTAATGTTAGTTGTTGGCTTGACAGGAAACTGTATCTCGTACCTATAAAATGGGAATCATTCCTACTTCCAGAGCACGTGGAATATAAAGAAGATTGAGCTGCATTAAGGAACATGTGTGCTTGACACGTCTCGACACATATACTTCAATACATGTGAGCTCTGTACTGAACAGAAGAACAATCCTAAGCACAACTGTGAAGAACACATTGCACGATTCTCAATGAAGTTACATACATGCAATCCTACATTTTTGAAGAACACACGACGAATCAAGAGACTGTAGAACACAAGCTGAACTACAACACTCTGTTTTTCAACAGAAAAACCAGTGAAGGACTCTGAAGCATTCCTTCTCAATACACCGAGTCCAGAGCTGCATCGACAATCACTAGAGACATTTATAAACTCTACATCTCTTCTATGTGATTCATTATTTACTTTTCGAGCAGTGTGTATCATCTGCTGTATTTTTACTCACACAGTGTCTCTTGAACTTTAACTAGAGGATCTGTAAATCCTCACTCAAACTCGTACATCTTTTATTTCCCACTGGGATAGTGGTAGAGGTCGTGTGTGACATGAACAGCTGGTTTGTTGTTGTTTTGTTTCCCACGAATAACAGTGGTATTGGTCTTGGGCCTGGAAAGTTTTTGTAAAACTGTTGTTAACCCCGGTCCATGGTGTGGATCAAATTCTTATATATATTTGATAGGACTAAGTCTCAAATTGATACTGAACCTCTTGTTATATCTGATGTGCATCTTTTATTTATGTTTAATGTATATGACATATATTATATTTATTCCGCTGCTATTACATTAAAATACAAAATTATTTTGAAGCTACTTTGACAGTTAGATTTGCAAGTGTTTACACTTATTGTAAATCAGTAGATTAGTTTCAAAAGTTAGTTTTATCTTGTGGTTAAACTAAATGAAACCTAATCAATCTTTGAGAAGCTAAGTGAACATTTACAATCTATATAAATTCTCTACAGTTTAACTTATTTTCTAAATCGGGGGATTTTAAATAGACAATACTTTTAACAGAAATTTTAATTGGAACTCAATTCACCCCCCTCTTGAGTGTCCACTCCGACCAACATTTTGTATCAGAGGCTTAGTTTTTGTTTTTTTGTTCAATGATTTTTTGAAATACTCAATTTTTCAACTGTGATTTTAGTTGCATCTTTAAAGATCTTAAATTTATGTTAGTTCTAAATTTTTTTTAACTCTTTAAATTGTCTTTCTAAAATCTAGTTATGGATAATAGACTAGATAGTGCTGCTACTAAGAGGCCACCTTTCTTCAATGGTACCAAATATGCTCAGTGGAAACATAAAATGAAAATTCATTTAGAAAGCATAGGTTTTGATATTTGGACTGCCATAGAATAAGAATATAAACTTCCCACTACTGCTAGATCCACTTGGGATGAACCTACAAAGACTGCTTACAATAATAATTGTAATGCCATGAATGCCTTGCACTATTCTTTAAGAGATGAAGAGTTTAATATAATTTCTGCTTGTAAAACTTCTTTTGAAATATGGGATAACTTGGGATTTTCTCATGAAGGAACAACCAATGTTAAGGAAATGAGACTAAATATTTATACTATTAAGTATGATAATTTTAATATAAAAACCGATGAACCTATTTTTGACATGTATCTCAGGTTTAATGAGATAATTAATACAATGAATTCACTTGGAAAAGCAGTTCCAGCAAAGGAACGAATTATGAGAATCTTGAGATGTTTACCAGACCGATGGAGAGGCACATATGTTTCAATCAGAGAGTCATGTGACATTGCTCCTTTACCTGTTAAAGAAATCATTGGTAATATTATGATATATGAGGAAAAACTCAAGGTGAATAAAGAAGAATAAGAAGAACCTAGAAGAAAGTCTGTTGCTTTCAAATCTTCAACTTCAAAGAACAAGGATAAGGAATAACTTCAAGCAATAAATGAGAGTTCAAGCTGTGAAGAAAGTGAAAGTGCTTCTGATAGTGATACTGAAATGGATCACATTTCCAGAAGGTTTAAGAAGTTTTATAGGGAATTTTTTTTTTCAGAAAATCAAATTAAAAAGGAATGTATGATAATAAGGAACATTGGAAGAAGGATTGGAAAAATCCAGATTAAAGTAATGATGTTTTCTGTTATGGGTGCCAAAGAAAAGGACATATTAAAGAAGACTGCCCAAAGCTCAAATTGAAGAGGAAATATGATTACAAGGACATTAAGTACAAAAAGGCTATGAAGGCTACCTGGAGCGCTTATGAGGATAGATCTACTGAATCTGAAGTTTCTGAAACTGAACACAGAAATAAGGCAAACATGTGTTTTATGTCAAACACTTCTGAGGTAACAGCTGAAACTCCTGATTTAAATTCTTATTATTCTAGAGATGATACTAACTCTGATAACATGTAAAAATCTGAACTATTTGAATATTGTGATATGTTAGAAGAAACCTGTAATGAGCTGAAATAAAAATACAAAGGTTTAAAGAAACAATATGCTTTAACTGTTAAACATAAATCTGATCTTGATATTGAAATGGAAAAAATGCTCAGTTGCATAAAGAAAACACTGAATTGAAATTATATAATGAGCAACTCAGAAAGTATTTAGAGAAATTCAAAAATGGGAAGGATACACTAACTCAAATGCTAGGAATGCAAGTTACACCAAAATACACTACTGGAATAGGCCACAAACCTGGATAGTGAATGTTTACTAAGAATAGATTTATTCCTAAATCTGGACAGAATGTTTCTAATTCTAGTTCTGGAAATTTATATGCTTTAACTAGTCATATTAATAGTTATGGATATAATAAGGATTATCTTTCAAAGTCTGTTGATTCTACAACTTTCATGAGACCCATAAGACAAATTTGTGTACCAAAAGCTTTTATTGCTAACCTGTTTGGACCCAAGAAGATCTGGGTACCAAAATCATTTCCTATATAAATCTGTTTTGTAGGAAACCTGCTTAAAGAGCTCCTGTAGGAAGACCTGATACTTGGATAGTGGATGTTCAAGACATATGTCTAGATACTTCTCATGATTTAAAATCTTAGTTAGGATTGATGGAGGCTTTGTCACATTTTGTTATAATTCTTATGGGAAAATCATCAGCTTTGGCCAGATTGGTAACACCGACTCGGTATTAATTTCTAAAGTTTTATTTTTTGGTGGAATTAGATATAATCTATTAAGTATTTCTCAGTTATTTGATGATGGTTTTAATGTTAAATTTGAAAATGATCCTTGCAATGTTTTTAATTCTAAAAATGATTTAGTATTTTCTGCCCTGTGAAAAGAAAATGTTTATGCTGTTGATTTAAATTCTTTATCTAAGCAGAATATTACTTGTTTGAATGCCTTTCATGAAGAGTCTTGGATTTGGCACAGAAAATTAGGACACTGAAATATACACACACTTAGAAAAATTACTAGGAAGAACTTAGTTAGAGACCTACCCAAACGTGAGTCTCCAAATGACAAAGTTTGTAATCCTTGTCAAAAGGTAACGCAACACAAAACCTCTTTCAAACCAAAGAAAGAAGTCTCAACTTCTCAACCACTCGAGTTGGTTCACATGGATTTGTTTGGACCATCTAGAGTTTCTATCTTAAATGGGAAGCAATATGTCTATATCTTAGTAGATGAATTTTCTAGATATACATGGGTATATTTTCTAGATCACAAAAGTGAATCTTGTTCTTACATTGTTAAATACTCCAAATCTGTAGAAAACCTTAGTGGACATAAGATTAAAACTCTGAGAAGTGATCATGGTCGTGATTTTAAAAATCATGAATTTGAATCTTACTGCTCACACAATGGTTATAGTCACAATTTCTTTTCCCCTATGACACCCCAGAAAAATGGTTTAGTAGAAAGAAGGAATAGAACCCCGCAAGAAATTGCTAGAACTATTCTTAATAAGAATGACCTATCTATTTATTTTTGGGCTGAAGCAGTAAATACAGCTTGCTATATTATCAATAGAGTCTTAATCAGACCTGTTCTTAAAAGGACACCTTATGAGTTGTGGAACCATAGGAAACCTATGGTTAACTACATCAGAGTTTTTGGCTGTAAAGTCTTTATTCATAATACCAAAGATAATCTTGACAAGTTTTCATCCAAGGGTGATGAAGGAATTTTCGTAGGTTATTCTATTTCTAGTAAAGCCTATAGAATTTTCAATAATAGAACCAAGTTTGTGGAAGAATCTGTTCATATAATGTTTGATGAAACTGATCCACATGATCCTAAAAGCTCTCTTGAAAATCTTCAATATGATCTCTCTACTTTTAACCTTAATGATAAAGACAGTGGACCTATAGTTAAAACATCCAGTTCTGGAAATTTTCCAAAACCTGATTCTGTTGATTCCCAACCTGTTGATGAACCTGAAATTTCTCACCCTACCTTTACTAGATCAACTAGAATTCTGAAGAATCATCCTTTATATGCTGTTGTAGGAAATCATGATAGAGGGACATATACTACAACTTCTCTTAGAAATCAGGTTGAACATCAAGCCTTCTTGTCACAACTTGAACCTAAAAATATTGATGATGGTATTATTGATGAATTTTGGGTAATTTCTATGCAAGAAGAACTCAATCAGTTTGGAAGAAATAAAGATTGGAATCTTGTTGAAAGACATAAGGACACATTCACAATAGGCACAATATGGGTGTTTTGAAATAAAGTAGATGAATCCGGAAACATTATTAGAAATAAAGATAGACTAGTTGCACAAGGCTATAGTCAAGAAGAAGGTATTGACTATGCGGAGACTTTTGCTCTAGTATCCAGATTAGAAGCTATTAGGATCTTACTTGCTTATGCTGCACATCTAAATTTCAAACTATATCAAATGGATGTCAAGAGTGCATTCTTAAATGGATATATTGCTGAGGATGTTTTTTTTTGAACAACCACCTGGTTTTTCAAACCCTCATTTTCCAAATCATATTTCCAAACTATCAAAAGCTTTATATGGATTAAAGCAAGCTCCAAGAGCTTGGTATGATAGATTATGTACTTTTCTAATTTCTAAAGGTTTTACAAAAGGAATATCTGATCCTACTCTTTTTATAAAACGAATTTCTAAAGATGTTTTAGTAGTAAAAATTTATGCTGATGATATTATCTTTGGATCTTCTAAAAATCATTATGTACTGGTTTTTCAAAAATGATGCAAAATGAATTTGAAATGACTGTAATGGGTGAACATAAATTCTTTCATGGTTTTCAAATTTTTCAAAATGATGATGGAATTATTTTAACTCAAAGTAAATATACTAGAGATCGTTTAAAACGTTTTGGATTGGATAGCTCAAAAAGTAGTGACACTCCCATGAGTACCACCTGTAAGATGGATCTTGATGAAAATGGTAAATCTGTTGATCAAAACACTTATAGAGGAATGATTGGAAGTCTACTCTACCTGACTGATAGTCATCCTGATATTATGTTTAGTGTGTGTATGTGTGCTCATTTTGGAGAAAACCCTAAAGAGTCACATTTAAATGTTGTAAAGAGAATTTTCAAATACATCAAGCATACTCCCAATTTAGGATTGTTCTATCCCAAAGGACAGTCATTTGAACTAGTTAGTTATTCTGATGCTGACTTTGCTGGATGTAAGCTAGATATAAAAAGAACCTCTGGAACATGTCATCTTTTAGGAAAGTCACTAGTATCGTGGTTTAGTAAGAAACAAAATTCTATTGCATTGTCCACTGTAGATGCTGAATACTTAGCTGCTGGAAGTTGTTGTGCACAAATTTCGTGGATGAAACACACATTACTAGACTATGGATATCAATTCAGACATGTCTCAATAAATTGTGACAACACAAGTGATATTAATATTTCTAAGAATACGGTTTCTCATTATAGGACAAACATATTGATGTAAGAAATCACTTTTTGAGAGATCATTATCAAAAAGGTGATATCACTTTGTAATTCATTGGTACTGAATATCAACATGCTGATATATTCACTAAACCATTAAATTCTGAAAGATTAGACTACATCATACATGATCTTGGTATGATTAATCATAAATGAATATCTTACTGATCTTAATGTTTAAAACATTACTGTAATTTTCTTTATGGTTTTATACTTACTGTTTCTAAGTTACTGTTTTATGCTCATGGTCTGACAAGTCATTGTCTCACCGTGACTATATGAACTACTCACTGTTTCACCGTGATAACTATAAACCGTCTCACCGTGATGCCTAGTTTTCTATCTCACCGTGAGAAGTATGATAATTTTTTATTTTATGTTTTCCCATATCATAGTAATTTTTATTTCACCGCTATTTGATTTCCCGCGTTTTTGTTTTTATGACGTTTGACATTCCCAAATGATAAAACATAATGGTTTCATTCGACTCCTTACCCGAATTCTCTCCTGAACCTTATCTTCCCTCTCGACTGAACCTTTAGTGAATGACAAGGATGAAGCGTCCATCTTCACCCTCATCTGAGAAGCAGTGCTCTAAGAAACACAAGATGATACTGAGGATAGCTCCCGAAGGACCTCTAAAACCAAACATGGAAAGTTTTACCGTTGTACCTGAAAAAGAGGATTGCCCTGAATGGTTGATGTCTAGCAGATCATTAGTTTTTAATGTCTTAAATGAACAAGGATGGCTTTAATGGTTCAGTGGACAGAATAGACCGATTTACCTGAGGCTTGTATCTCAATTCTATCAGTATGTGAAGTTATCTTTTGAGTTTGGAGAATGATTTTTGGTGACCAGCTGGATCAATGGTCAAAAGTTCTCTTTCTCTTCAATGTTGTGGGATGCATGCCTAAGAATTCCACATGAAGGAGTGTGTGAAGATTACCAGAGAGACCCTCCTCCAACAACTGAGATCTTTGACCTAGAAATCACTTTGTAAAATCTAACAGGAAATGGAACCATGCGAAGGTCCATAGTTGCTGAACTGGATTGGGAGACAATAATTTTTTTCAAGTTTCTTCAGAATTCGGTTAGTCCAAGAAAAGAATATTTTGATGTGATGAAGTATCAGGATGTGTTCCTGATTCACCTATTGATGAATGTCCAAAAGATCAATCTGTGTATGTATGTTATCAACCATATCTCTGAGCTAATCAAAGTATCTTCCAAATCCACCTCCCTGTTTTATTAAAGGATTATTTCAGCGATGTTAGTCTCAAAAGGAATGGTTGGACCGAATGAAGAAAAATTAGAGGACTTTGATTTCTGCCTATTCATGCCTATCATGAGAAGGATGAAGATTAGCTTGAATCCCTGAAAAAAGCAATGGGTTGAGGATAGTGATCAACTGTATTAAAAGTTTAATCCTGTTGACTATCCAAGAAGGCCTAAGAACCTAGCTGATCCTGGTTTGGAACCAGATGAAGTGGCTGAGTACTCAGAAGAAGAAGAACAAGAAGAAGTAACAGATGAAGTTCCATCTAGAGAATAATCGGTAATACCTCTAATGGAAACAGTTCCTATTGAAGAGGAAAGGGGTGTTATCCCTTCTTAAATACCTCAAGGAGAGGAAGTTTTTGTTGAAGAGACTCTTTCTATTGAGAAAGAAGCATGTCTGGCAGCTTATCCACTGGAACAATCAATTCATGAGATTATTCCATCTGCTGAAGAAAGAATGGACATTTCCTTTTAGCTGGAAAGGCAAGAGTTTGCTGAACAGATTAGTGATGATCCTGTGGATATTTTCCATGTTTCTGATCCTCAAGAATCTGAAAGGGAAGCCCAAGTTGAGGGGGATGAAACTCGAAATCTTGATATTGTGGAATCTGGATCTGGTGAAGCTTCTCAACCTTCTGTCACATTCTCTGTACACCCTCGGTATGAGTTCCCAAGATATTATGATGTGAATGAGTCACAACAAGTGACTGAAACTGAAATGGATATTTCTTCTCTGTTTCAACTGAAGTCCTTATCTCATTCAGAACCAGAACTAGAGACCCATCCTCAATCTGGATCAGAATCTGGGTCTGAAGATGACTCTGATCCTCAACCAGAATCTGAACATCTACCTTTACCTGAATCCTTACCTGAGATTCATTCCTTTGTAACCAAAGATGATCTGAAAGATTTTGGCAAAACTTTGTTAGTTGGTTTTGAGAAAATTTTCTCCACTCAACCTCTCCCAGTGACTCGATTAAGTCAATAAGATGCATCAATTATCTTGGAAAATATTATCTTGCATATTCAACCAAGGATTATCTGATAAATTCAAGAATTCCGAGTAGAGAATAAGCTTCTGAGTGCTGATGTTGCAAATCTGAAAAGTATGGTCGCAAGTCTGCAGAATGAGATATCTGTGAGATCCGAGCCTTCTCCTATTTCTACCCCTTCACCTGCTGCTGTTTCACCTGAGTCTTCTGATTCCCTCCTTGCTAGGGAGATTGTGTCCCATGTTCATCCTTACCTACTATCTTTTGATGAAATGATTGGAAAAAGGAACATGAAGATGCTGGAATGCATGAGAGAGCTTGTGGGAACTCTGAATAATATTACAGATGAATACACTGGATGTCTGCAAAAAGTTTTGAAATAGCTCAAAGTTCTAACCGAAGCTGTCAGGGCTTCACCTACTTCTGGTCAGACCTCCCCACCTTCTTTGGATGATTCTCTGCTTAGATCCATAATTAAGGAAGAATTAAAAAATACCTTCAGTGGATTGGAACTATCTTCTTTGTTAGAAGTGATTAAGAACAGTGATAGAGCATTGGACATGGTTAGGATCCATTCAAAGATAACCAATGATGCGCAACAAGAGATCCCCAAGAAAATAGATTTGTATCTTTCCCGGATTTTCTCTAAAAGTGACATGACAGACCACTTTAGATATCTTGTGGAAAATCTCAGAATCCCTCTGGTGACTCATGCTTTTAATGCTCAAGTTCAGAAACTTTTAGAGTTCACCAGATTGTTGTACAGATTTATGGAGAATAAAGATGATTTTGAAAAGTCTATGCAGTATGGTGGTGAAATAATTACTGATTTCATCAATCTAATGATGCCATATCTTCATGTTCAGAGTACTCCTATAGTTTCTCCAGCTGCTGCACCCCTTAGACCTGGACTTTCTACCTTAGCATCAACTACCATGTCAGTTAGCCAAGCCATTTCTCAGATCCGGCCAGTCATTCTTGACAAACCTAAGCCTAGATCTTCTACTTCTCCTACTTTGGCTCCATCTGTTTTTGAAGGCCTACCTTGTCCCTCATTGTCTCCCTCTTCTATGCCTTCTTCTACTTCTGCACCATCTCCTGCTACTGATAAAGGCACGACAAAAATGGATCCCTAAAGAGTTTACCGACTGTTTTTCTTTTTGATGGGATGTCATTTCTTGTTTGCAGTTTGTACTTCTCCTGTACTTTGTATTATGAAACCTTTATTTAATGCCAAATGCCGAGTTTCATTTCCTTTTCTCTAATTATTGATAATCCCAAAAGGGGGAGAAAAAACTACGGGTATCAGTTCTATAATAGTATAAATGGGGGAGAAAAACTGCAAGTATCTGTTCTGAAAAACTGCAAGTATCTGTTCTATAATGTTTTTTCGAGGCTAGTATCTTTAATATTACATGTCTTTTATATTCTGCCTATATATGTTTTGTGATCATCAAAAAGGGGGAGATTGTTGGACTCTTCATGTGTTAATCATGTTTTAATGATCACAAATCTCATTATTGTAAATTAATCTTGCTCTTCTGTGCACATATTGCTAATGCTCTTAAAACTCAACAATAGGTTCATATCATGTTTTTATAATAACAAATCTTATGGATGTTAATTACTATTTACAATTATTATGCATAATCACAATTCTCTCATATATTATCTCTAATGATTAACTGTAACCCATATTCTGCATATCAATGTCTTAGTCCGAATACAGTTTTTTTCTAAGTATGCAGACACCATGACCAGACACCGTGACCAGACACCGTTTCCATGATCACCGTGACACCGTTTCTTAAGCTTTTGTCAATATTATCTTAAATAACACTAACGATCATATTTGTTGTTTTTAATGCAATTAATGTTATTTAATGTTAGTTGTTGGATGAACATAAAACTGTATCTCATACCTATGAAAAGTGAATCATTCATACTGCTAGAGCTCATGGAATATAAAGAAGATTGAGCTGCATTAGAGAACACGGGCGCGCTTGACATATCTCGACACATATACTACAATACATGCGACCTATGTACTGAACAGAAGAACAATCCAGAGCACAACTGTGAAGAACACATTGCACGATTCTCAAAGAAGTTCCATACATGCAATCCTACATTTCTGAAGAACACACGATGAATCAAGAGACTGTAGAACCCATGATGAACGACAACACTCTGTTTTTCAACAGAAAAATCATAGAAGGACTCTGAAGTATTCCTGCTCAATCCAATGAGTCCAGAGCTACATCGACAATCACTAGAGCCATTTCTAAACTCTACATCTCTGCACTATGATTCATTATTTACTTTTCGAGCAGTGTGTGTCATCTGTTGTATTTTTACTCACACATTGTCTCCTGAACTTTAACTGGTGGATCTGTAAATCCTCACTCAAACTCTTACATATTTTATTTCCCACTGGGATAGTGGTAGAGGTCATGTGTAACCTGAACAACTGGTTTGCTGTTGTTTTGTTTCCCACGAATAATAGTGGTAGAGGTGTTGGACCTAGACAATTTTTGTAAAACTGTTCTTAACCCCGATCCAGGGTGTGGATCAAATTCTTATATATATTTGAGAGGACTAAGTCTCGGCTTGAGACTGAACCTCTTGTTATATCTGATATGCATATTTTATTTAAGTTTAATATATACAACATATATTATATTTATTCCGCTGCTATTACTTTAAAATAAAAAATTATTTTGAAGCTACATTGACAGTTAGATTAGCAGGTGTTTACACTTATTGTAAATCATATGATTATTTTCAAAAGTTAGTTCGATCTTGTTATTAATCTAACTGGGACCTAATCAATCATTGAGAAGCTAAGTGAACATTTACAATCTGTATAAATTCACCATAGTTTAAATTATTTTCTAAGTCGATGGATTTTAACAAGACAATATTTTTAAGATAAATTTTAATTGGAACTCAATTCACCCCCCTCTTGAGTGTCCACTCCGACCAACAACACTGATTAACCCCCCCTCCCCCTCCAAGGGTGTTCCGGTGTATTACAATTTCAAAATAATCTTGAATATAATATACAAATAAATGTTCCATAAATTCATCTCTTTAATTTTTCCTGAGAATATTAAGGATCATGTAATCAAGGGAATCATTAATTGAATAAATGGTAGTTTTATTTTTAGAAAAAGGTTCAATTTTATTATAAATTACATGAATTTTATCATCAAGTACCCTGGATATTTTATTGAAAATATAATAAGAATTAGAATTTGTAGAATAACCACTAAATATTTCTTTCACATCCTTACATTAATTTTACCACTATTTTATGAAGTAATAATGATACAAACCTTTTATACCAAATCATTAAAGAATCAAACATTTGGATTTATCTCATTCAATGACTCATAGGGAGTTTTCATTAATATATGATTTATTAGAACTATGTTCATGATATTCAAATATGTATTAATATCCTTAGAACAAAATTTATTATTTAATCTGTATTCAGATAACATGATTTTTTTTAATTTTATTTTCATATTCCACATTTCAATAATACCATATGTAGAGGTTTTCGAAGGTTATAAAATATCCCTATTTCACTATGATTTGAAAGAAATAAATTAAACTTACAGATAAAAATTCCCCTCCAATGTCTCTTCTTAGCGAAAGAAACATTATATATTTTTCACTCTAAGCATTATTTCAGAAATTGATGAAGATAAATAATATTTCGTTTCAATCGTAAAATAAGTAAATGATTTAAATATTTAAAAATATGTAACCAAAATAAAAAAAATTCATTCTCAAAGGATTTATAATCTAGAGGATCCTAAAAAATATATGCAGATAAGTTACCAAAGTCTATAAGTAGATACCTCTTACATTTTTTTAATATAATATTTTTTTATTTCCCAATCAAAATTATTAAAAAAAACATTCTTCTCATTAAATATTAATTGATGAAAATTATAAATCTATTCATTAATTAGTAAATTTCTCAATGTAAAAGAATTAAAATGTTTTTCCCGTCAATGAAAATTCCAAGAATCATTTATTGTAGTTTTCATGGAAATTATTCTACATATACAAATAATCAATATCTAAAGTATACAAATATTCATTTTTATATGATATAAATATAGAATTTTTGTACATACAAAAAAAAAGAAATATTTATTGAAAATAAATAGAATAATCATCAAAAAAAGTTGAGAGAAACTTATTAGAGAGTTATTTAATTTTTTAAAATATAAGGCATTGATGAAAAGGATAGATTCTGAATTTTTAGCTGACCCCACCCAAATATGTTTTCATTTTTCATTATCTATAAACGTTTCTTGAAAATTTTAACACTTTCATAATGAATAAAAATTTTCAAAAAATCTCCTTGTATGTATTAAGTATCCCCTTTCCATATACCATTTTGTATAGCAATTTTATATGTCCTTTAAAAATATATTAAATAAGAAATTTTAAAATCATTAATATAATTTTTGGACAAAATGTTTTAATAATTACTTATTTATCTTATATGATATTCTATTATTTATTAGGAATTAAATTCTATATAGAATATATATATTTAGTAATACAGGTATACCTATCAAACCAAAGTTAATGAAATTATTAAATGTTATTAATTCAAATAATTTGAAGGAATTTTATTATTAATAAAATAATTCATATACGAAATGTTCATATTGGATCGAGGAACAAAATAATTTTATATTGGTTTGGATATTTTCCAATTTGTTCAATTCCTTTTTTTATTTTAGAATTTTTTTACTACCACATATCATATTGAGGTATTCATCTATTGGTGTAAAAAATATATTATCCAAAAATAAGGTTACAACTTTGTATAAAAATAATCATTAACTCTATTACCATGTAAAAAAATTATTTGGTTTTATAAAAATTATAAATTAATTCTAAAAACTATTAAAAAAGTATTCATATAATATATAATATGTTAAATTATTTTTATGACCTATTTATTCCCTTTTGTTAAAGAATAATATTTATCTTCAAGAATTTATCAATAATCACTATGCACATAAATATAATGATATTATGATTCAAATATATGTGAGAAAACATAATTTACATCCGAATTATAAATTATAAAAAATATATTTTCAAAATGATTATTTTTATAACCACATTTTTATAATTACAAATATCAATATATGATTATAAATAACTACAAGTACATTTCAAAACATTCTTACATTTCTTTTTGTTATACATTCTTCTTTATTTCTAATCATGTTTCTTCTTCTCTTCACATTGAGGGAAATGATTCTTGATATGACCACATTTTTCTGACTAATATCGTATTAACTCATACGATTTTCCATTATTATTATTTTACATTGTAAATGATCATATGAATCTATTTCATCTATTGTAAAAAATCTTGAACCTTCATTCCAATTGGGACAGTTCAACCAAAGAATTTGTACCACAAAAATAACTTATATCATATGAATCAAAAATAATATCTTCTTAAATATTTTCACTATATAAAGTAGTAAATTTAATAGAAACATTATCCCATCTATTAAATTTATGATAATCATCATCTTCTTATATTTTTTCATCATACATCATGAGATTTCCAATTAGTTTTTTTATTTTAAGGTCTCTAATAAGTGTGGATCATCTTATTTTTGTAGATATTCCACTCCATATGATAGTTAACACAAGTAATAATTTTAAATATTTATTTAAATTTGTTCCAATATATCCCACAAAAGAATCAATGTTCATAATCATAGTATGTATTTCACTCATCAATTTTATTTTTTGTTAGTAGAATATCCCTAACATGTAAAACATCAATTTGCAATTGTTATATAATAGTGGTCTCACATCTCCAGTTTTTTATAAGAAACATAATTTGTTTCCCATATATCATATATAATGGATGATTAAAAAATATGGTAAATTCATCCAGAACTAATATATAGAATATAGTATTTAGGGAATTTTAATTTAAGCATTATTTAAATACCTTTTTAAACCACCAATGTCTTGGTTCTTTAATAGGCACCTTGTATGGTTTTACCACATTCATATAAATTTTAATCCCAAATTATTTAAATAGATAATCATTTTTGTCTTTCATTAACCATAAAATTCTATCATGATGTTTGTTGATCTAAGGTACATCTTCTTTGGATTAGTATTTATAGAAATGAAGATACAATTTTTATTCATTAATTGGTTTATATAGATAAATCAAATGATAAAAATTGATATAAAGTGTTGTCACAAATTTATTAATTTTAATGATTCAATAGTTGTTTAACTATTATCTAGAATTTGATAATCTAAAAAAATTACTACGAATTTCAAATAACTCTATAAATCTATAATTTTCATTAATAAAATATATAGTCATATAATAGAAATTAAAATAAAGAATATGACACATGATAATTTTATATTGGTTTGGTGTTTTAAATTAACTACCCCTACTATAATTTATAAACATCCAATGAAGGATTATTTATTTTTCTAAATATAATTTAATGGGGGATATCATTGTCGATTGAAATCATTTGACATGTAATCCATTCAGAATACAAGGTAATTCAATCAATCCCTCATTTTATCTATTAATATGAATAACAAAAATATAACACGAAAATTAGCACATGAAGTGTTCACACTAGAATGTAATAGATAACTAATTGTTTTTTATCACAATAGTGCACCATTGTTCTATATTCTATAACTAGTTCAATATTTTTCTTCTATAGGGGAAAATAATATCGATAAATGGAAACAATTAAAAGATTCAGATTCATATAACGATCTTTATGGACACATGGTAAATTTATGAATTTATCCTCATCCATGATTCCACCATTTACTATTAATATATATATAACATGAATAATAACTATTAATAAATAATCAAGAAATTTATATAATAGTATTAAAAGTTGTTCTTGAATTTTCAAAAATAGTCATGTTAATCATTGATATATAGTTTTTATAATAGATTTAAATATATATTAATAAAATTGAATAAAAAATCACTCTTTTTCAATTCAAATTTTATTTTTATTTCTAGATAATCCTATTTTTAATTATGTTGATCAGGGTCTCTTTGAAAGGCTATAAGCCTATAAAAGTGTATGAACCAAATGCCCAATTGTTTTGGTGTCCCAAAGACCCCAATGGAAGTGGCTCAAAGGCCATAAGTATAATGGCATTAAATATCCACGTCATGCCCTCCAATACACCATTTCATGGAGACACCGTCACCATGACCATCAACAATGCTATAACATAACAAGAACCACCTATTACTACACCCACAAAAATATTGAGCCACCACCTTTTTTATGCCCCCATGTTGGTTGTGCACTCCTCCACCCAGGCATCACACCATTGAGAGAGACTCCAATAATATTCAATAACCTATGCAATTAAAACACATTGTAAAAAATTCAGCTAACAAATAATGGGGGTAATGACATAGTTATAGGGGGTTAATCACCTGACCCCTTGTTAAGTGAGGCCTAAAGTCACATATATCATAATATGACATGTTCACCATTGAAATAAATACTCTATTAGTACTCTACTTATTTATTGGAATCGTAAATCCATTTATAAATTAATTGGTTTTCCAAAGATAATAGATCATAATAATCGTGGAATAAAATTCTTAAAATCAAGCTTTCATTAGAAAACCATTTCAATGATATATAAATATCCTATAAATTAGCAACCAAAAATATCTAAAAATATCATTTAATTTTGAATATATATTAATAATTCATTAAATTCATATGCAAGTATATATTCATTCCTTGGAAATATACATAGGAATAAATTATTTATAAAATATATAAGAACAACATTTTATGATAAGTAATAATAAATCTGAAATTGAATTTATACATATCATTTATTACATAAATAATTATAAATGAATAAGGAATTTTTTTGAATACAAATAAGCACATAATATCTCAAACTACTAAAAAATATGAAACATAACAGTAACATCCACTTTACATCGAGTTTGAATGAAACATTCCTTTATGAAATTTTTGAAACGTATGAGAAAATATCCCTTTGAATGTATATTTATGATACAATAATTGAATAATTCATACATATGTATGATAAATTTATAAAAATCACTAAATTTCAGATGATAAATTTAATATAAATAATATTAAATAATTTGAAACCATTATCAAAAATCAACACATCAATCATAGATTATAATTTAACATTTATAATCTCTTTAAAAATATATAAATTACCTAAAACACACTTAAATAAAAATCATTATAAAAAAACATGTACTTTTTTATCATTAAAATGTATTATATTATAGAGTTTATTAGAGAATAAAAATATAGTCCAATAGTAACGATCAGGTAACCATCTTCAAATTTATCACATCTGACGGTAAAAATCTTGTCAAATATAAACTAAATCCATTTAATACAATCATATATGCATACAGTCCACAACATCCCTAGAATATGCTTGGATTCTATATTTATAATTAATTTTTAGGACTCTATATCGTGGTATCTCAACAGTGGAATCTTCTATATGTGGCCTTTGTCATTTTAACAATGTGTGTACATGACGCTACAGACATAGAAATCATATCCATGCCCACATATAATATGATTAAATAATTATGGTGGGAGATCTAGATAATTTCAAAACCATTTTTCAAGGCCATTTTAATATATATTTTTATTTTCAACCAATTTAGTAAATGTTTTCATATTATATTATACCACCCTACTACAACACCCTACCTATTCCATAATGAGCCATATCATATCATTCTAGGACCTAAAAGAGTAACCTAAAGCTCATAAATATCATGTATAACAACATTTATAATAATGAAATCATCCATTCTCCCATTATCATGTGAAATTAAGGTATCTACATGCCTATAATAATGACTCTAGTGTTTCCATCCAAACCTAGTATACCTTTTAAACATCTATATTCTAATCATGAAATAAGAATCAATAAATATTCATTTACCTTTTTTAGTTTATTAATTTGATGGTAATAATTTATTCAGTACAATAACTGATAAATTATCAATGATGTTGTAATTAACTAAAAAACATCTTCAAAATCCATTCCAATTAGAGACATTCATGCAAAACTCATTTGAATTTAGATTTCACGTATAATACACGCATAAAAACTAGGCCTTGATTATAGGAAATATTCTCATAACTCATAAATATAAAATTCTAAAATATCTAAATGATATAAACATCAATATAAAGGTAATTTCCCTTTATATGTAAAATTCCATACTTAATCAGTGTTTATAAAAAATTCTTATATTATAAAAAATTATTTAGTGAGTGAAGTGAACATAGAATGTCTTACAACACATATAAAAATTCAGAACACAAATATTTATACTCGTTTGTATCATAAAGATATTTTTCCACTCCTCATCCTCATCTACTCCTCAATGATATTTGTACCACTGAAAACATCACTTTTAATGGAGTTAGAAAATTATTTATAACACTTCCTTATAAAAAACTCTAAGGCACCTCTTAATCTATTAAAGGGTTCAAGCTTAGTTTGATTACCTAACTTTTGATTTTTTGTCACGTCCTAGACATCCTCTTTTGTGGTCGAATAACAAAACAAAGGATATATCTAAATTTAAAGGGAACATCATATACCAGACATTAGTAAATAGAAATATAATTAAAAATAATTCATAAAAAATCTAATAGAGATAACATAGCTGATGATTAGAAATGAAATAGATGATGAATCATTATGATCATTGATCACATGATTTAGAAAATTTATAATATGAATTCATTCAATGATCAAAGAAATAATATATATTTTTCATATGTTTCTTAACAATTGAGATCAACATGAATGTTGATGTTGTATGACTTGTTTTCTATAGAAACATTATTCACTCTATTATGATTATATTCCCAAACGATATCACCATGATCATTAAACAATAAATCCTCTTGGAGTGTATTCCAATCAAATATATACATGAATAATTTTAGATAATAAAAATGATATATTATGACTATTAACACTATTTTTTAAATCCTCACAAAAAAATGTAGGGAAAATAATTATTATTTTTCTTTCACTATATATCAAAATAAATCAATTAATATTTTTACTAAAATAAATAAAATAAATAAAATAAAATATTATATGGGTTCTAATTTATAAAAAATAAAATTAAAGAATAATATTTTTTAAAATAATATTATTATAAACTATATAAAAGAATAGAATCACATTAGTTCACTATGAAAGAATATAGGTACATAAAATTACTATAACAATTACTTTATAAACTCATTATCAAATTTATTTCAAAATATAATAATAAATCTTTTGAAAAATTAATTTCATCAGTAACATGAAATAATAAAAAATTGTAAAAATTTTTAACAATCATTGGATAATTTATCGAACATTGAAACATAGAGTGGTTACTTTTTTTTAAACCACTAAAAACAGAGAGCCCTGCCTTATTTTTTGGGACATGAACGAACCAAATGGGGATCAAGCTGTGACTATCCCAAGCTCTCCTCCATAGGCCAGAGGCTAGTAAAAGACATAAAATGGAAAATATAACATGGGAATGTCTTCATATTGTGTAGTTATATGCACTAACCCAACAATATCAATATACAATTGGGGAGGGATAATAATAAAAAGATAAAAGTTCTAGAATATAATCCAAGCATGAAAACACTATAGGGTATATAAGAGTACAATATTAGAAGTTGAATGTAATTGGAAAAAATACATTCCCATCCAGAAAGATGTCCCAAACTAAAAATCATGAATGTAAAGGTTTCATGTGAGACCAACTCCTGATCTCCAGGATCTGACCACCATATGTAGTCTAATGCATTGAGTATATAAAAGCATGTCAATAGTCACTATTGGCCTAATTGTTGTCTTCATAATACTAGACACATGATGTTAAAGACCATGAAGGGGTGTGTATATACATACATGGTAGGATTCATAGAATTTTGAATGGGTAGAACCACGATACATGATAGGAATTGATAAAGAGATATTTAAACCCAATGTAAGAGAGATAAAATCTATTAACATGAATATATATATTTATATATTTATTAATTTATATTCAAAAACAAAATAAAATAAAATGAGAGAGACATGGATCTCCACCTCACAACCCAAAATATCAAAAAATTACATCAGATTCAGAAGACAATCAATGATGCATAACATCTCATGCGTCTTCCCAGAAGAAAATATCCATGTCAAGACACACATTTCCATATTGTTTCCTAGTAATGGTGAATTATCCCTAGTTATAAGATACATGCCCTTATATAAAACGATTGTGTCACATGGGATGGCTGAGGACACATACCATGACTTTATAGGAGGGTGAAACTAAAAAATTTATAGGGGGCCTTTCCTAGCATGACATGACAGTTCTAGTCTAGTAGTTTGTAGAGGACCCATGCCCATCCCGGGTAGAGGGTTCCACTCTAGTTTTTGTGGACCCATTCCATTTTCATTATGAATGTGTCACTCTAGTAGTAAATGAAAAATTCCATTCTAATAAATAGGTTTCCACACTGGTAGTCTATAGAGTAGAAAATTCAAGCCTAGTTAGAGAGTTCTACTCTTGTTGCTGACGACACACTCCCTACCAAATTATAGGTTTCTAATCAAGTAGAAGATAGAGGAATTATGCCCTACATAGCAGCATGGTTCCACTACAATAGTCAGTCGAGGAACCATTCCCTTCCATGAAGAAGGGTTCCACTCAAGGATTAGATAGAGGACCCATTCCCAATGTAGTTAGATGATTCTTCATTATAGGTAAATAAAGGACACATGCTTATCATAGTTGTATGTTGCCACTTTAGAATCCACTTGTGATCATACATGATAATTTACATTATTCTAGATCACCAGAATACACATAATTCATTGAACATCTTTTACTATATCTCAAAATCAACAATGGAGTCCACAACCGTGTTCTATGATTGAAGACACACATGATAGTCATCTAGATTTCCCAAATTCTAGTCCAAACAAAACAGGTGTGTGGGGATGAAATTTCCTCAAATGGATAAAAGGGTTACATAGTGTTTGAGGGGACACACACTATGTGTGATCCCACCCCATCACATATTCATGTACTTAAATATACAGAAATTAATACCCATGTAACAATTCATGAAATTTGGAGGGATTATATGGTGTTTCAGAGCCACCAAGATGCCTTCGCGTTCTCTCTAGTAATGTCTGTGTACATTTCAAACATGGAATGTTGATGAGTTTTACCATTTAAATTTACTAATGGTGTAAAAAATGAGTCTATATAACAAGTGTCGTAGTAATTATGTGGGTCATACATGGTGTGTGATACATATCTCTCCCAACATCTTAGCCTCTGTTGCCAGGACCCTACAAACTACATGTTCATTGAACTACCCGTCATGTTTTTTGGTTTTTTTCATATGATTATATCTGGACCCTGAATAGATTATATATTATCTCTTCTTTCATATCCAATATTTTACCATATGTTTTTGGATATATACATCAGCCAAAATTTTCATCCTTCTAGTGAAAGGAAGTGGAATTCGGATTATTCCTATGTGAACACGTATGCACTACCACGCCTCACCTCAATTACATTGTCTCCATCGATATCAAATGTAAAATAAATAAAAAAAGAAATATTCAACTATTCAACATCATATCAATCCTTTATCATTGATTGCTTCATTTTCTACAAAATAGTTGTGAATCTGGGGGTCTTATTGGGATCGATCTGACCCATAAATGAAGAATCCTATCCATGTGGTCCAATAATGACTAATGTAAAGAATTTTTGTGAGAAAGAAAGAATATCAAATGATTAATAATATTTAAAAAAGTTTTATTGGATAATTAATTAAATAGGGTGATGATGGGTCCTAAAAAATTGATTTGGAAATTTAATTACAGTATGCACGTTCATGAAATTGTCAATAATTGGTTCAGATCAAAAAGCAGGATTGATCTTGCCCGGAAATTTAATCATATAAAGAATATTCCACAAATGATTAATTAATCCAATATATTAGATCATTAATAATTTAATGAATATATATTTAATGAATGGAATATGTCATTTCATTTTTTCTGTCCCTATCTTATTTGATTCAGACTCTCACAACAATTTGAATTCGATCCACCATTGAGAGATGGAAGAATTCACTATAAAATGGTATCACATTTTTGCTGATAAAACAAAAAATCATTCCACAATGATATATTTTTCGATGAAACAAATTTTACTAATTAATGAAAATTATTATATTTAATTATTTATTTTAACATAATAAACCCACCAATGGTCAGGACATCTAAATGCCACATACCAACCAATTTTTGGTTTAACCTAAGGTAGAAATGATTTTCTAGACTCAACTACGGTATCAAATTTATGATTTTATATTCCATTTATGATTTATCCCATTTATATATAAAACTAAACCCACATAATATATAAAATATTTACTTCATTTGGAATATTAATTTTGGGAACATTATGCCTTCATGTCACATGTCATCTTTGAACCTAGCTCAAAAATATATATCCATAATTATTTCAATATATTACAAGGTAGAAATGGTATATCTAAAAAATTCCATACTTCCTTCATTTCTTCCATGAAAAGAAAAAATAAACCAATAGATCAAGATATTGAGCCCATATATAAATATCCGGCTTAAATGAGCTCTCATACACGTTGTCTTGCTACCACAACACACAAATAAAGGGGTTTATCCATCCACATATGTCCCTGTCCATTCGATACTTTATCTCCACAAGGTGTTCCATATAATTGGATTTGTACTTGATTAATATGTTTCCCCATTAAATCACATGTGTAGGGATATGAAAATATCTTCTATGATGTAATAGATTGAAGATTACATGCACTAACTCTACCTGTGGGGGTAAGGAGAGGTGGTAAGAAACATTTCTTACCATCAGAAATATCTAGAATAGCCTAATGAACCTGAGTGATGGTTTTTCTTCCTACTTGAGTATCATAAATCCTCTACAAAGGGATTCTCTTTGGAAAAATTATTGAACCTACTCAAATATCAATGTCCTAAGATGTTGATCTACATATCATGTCTTTCTTCTATGGGTTGTCCTCATCCACTCATGGATGAACTAGACATTTCTACAGTGCCTAAACCAAATCTGGACCTACAAGAGATATCTCAACTATCTATTCCCATCACAAGGGTATCCAATAGGATCTCCCACATATGCCCTTAGAATCATAGGGACCAATAATAGATTTCTTTACATTGCTGTATGAGAACACTACCATGATCATTTGATCATCCTATATCTATAAAATGTATAACATGAGAGAAATCATCATACCCATGAATACCAAGATAATGTGGTTGGTATTCCAATTAGATTGAGGTTGAATTGTTATAAACATCCTCATCTGGATCATGAATGCTTTATTTAGGCCTCTCCTTATCCATAACATGAGCACAAATAATGATTGGAGACAATAGTCAAGGGAACCCTGTTAAGGGTAACAATATACCATATGTATAACTTCCCCAAACAGTCAATATAACATTTCTTCCTGATAGAAAATAAGTGTACAGACTTCATGAGTTTGTCAGCAATCAACCAGATGCAATCGTGGGGCTTCACTGACCATGAAATCCGTGCTAAAAATTCTATTGATATTCCATCCCATTTATACTCCATTATCTCATGGTTCAATAACGATCATGCCATAACATAGTGCCCAGCCATCACCTATTGACTGGTGACGCACAGTGAGATGAACTCAGCCAAACACCATCTCATACTGGCTGACCAAAATCACAACTTATTTTCTTTATTCATTTTCCAAATACCACTATTCATAGCTGATAGAGATATGTAAAAATGACACATCACCTCCTCTTTCAACATGATTAGATGTACAATCCATCCCTAGAATGTGAATACATGATTCCCACCTTTAGAAAAAAAATGTGGTGAATCTCTTAAGGATATATATGAAAATCCAAAGAGAACCATATGTGGGGAGGGGAATTGGGGTGTCATCTTTTTCTTGTAAAGTTATGAATATTTTTCCCAAATTATTGTGAACTTGTTAAAACATTCTATTGGAGTCGTGAATTGATAAAACATTCATATACAAATATAGAACACAAAAGTAATACTTGGTTCACCACTAAGGGATGGTCTAACGAGCGTACGTCGACCATGTATCAGTCATACATTAATACAATAATCATTAATTGATGTGGGACATAGAATTTTTGATAAAGTCACTCTGTGCTAATAACACTTCCATCAAATGGTATTACAATTAGCACATTGCATCCCCTAGAACATTTTATTCGACTCCCCCTAGCTCACTACATTGTAAGAAATATAATTAAATTTAACAACCTGAATGTCACATAAATGGTTTGTAATTATAGTCATTTTCCCTAACATAGTACGAGACTTGGCTTACACCATTGAACTGATTTGATGCACCTTCAAATCCATTCCCTCTTAAAACCATTGTTCAATACCACCTTTGAAAATGATCCTTTGTATATCTCCATACCTTCATGAAGAACTCTACCTTCATGGAACAAACTATATTCTTGAAGCTCACTTCATTCATGGAACAGATAGTCTTCTTGAATCTCAATGAGTTAATGAATAAGACCTCATCATTGTGAGGAACTATTGTTCAGAAGGATTGTAATCATCCAAGACTAAAGTATATTTTTATGATTCTCAATCAATCATGGAATATCATAATAGTAGATCTCCCTTTTCTTCTCATAATCAGAGATATTTTAGATTTTCATGGGAAATATATTTTATTCAAGTGAGGGGTAGCCCTCGAATTTAGTGGCTCCACCCTTTTGATACCCTATATCATCTTATCATATTTTCTGGATCATTCATAATAATTTTTACATTAATTTTCATGTCATGAAGCTCTGTGGAAATTCCTAGTTCATGATTCTCATCATAATCATAGTGATCTCTATCATAAACATTGCTCTGCTACAAAGCTCAAATTCTAATAATTATAGAGATCACAATTATGGTTCATAATGATCCAATTCATTATCATTTTCAATGCTCATCCTTGTCACATAGATCACCATGAAAACCCTTTGATCCTTAACAAAACACCTCTCACGAAATATATCTTATCATGAATCTGTAATTTTACATATTTTCATAATCCTTTAAAGGAGGTGCACTTTTCCCACTGAAATAAGTCCTCTAAATTTTGGGCCACAATATTTAGAAAAACATTGGGTGACTATTCCACCTTCAATACTATTTTCATATTGAATATTAAGATCCATTTCCCTGTAGAATCTCAGGACTTCCATGTATAGACTGACAAAAAACACAAATCATACTCCATTTACAATATATAACAACTTTGGTTTCAAAAATATGGTAACACAAGACCTCACAACTCATGTCCCATGTTCAGGACTATCTTAAAAGCAAGATAAGTGGATAATTCAACACCATTGATTGAAGAAAATTTGTACCATGATTCTCCTCTAGGGTTACCTAAAAGGAATCTTATTACTCAAAAGCCTCCTACACAAATGACTTTAATACATTTTACTAAATTTACCTATTACTGCCTTTCCCTTACCCATTGTATAGACCTCATTGAAGTAATAGACCTACAATAACTCTAACAATAAGAGCTATCATTGGATGAATTCTATCTCTAAGACCTGAGAAATTGATGGTCATAGTAAAAACAATTGTTATCCATGAGTATAGTGCTCCTAATACTTAGGGAAATGACTTCAACTTCTAGATTTAGGTCATATGTTTCATAGTTCTTCTTAATGGGTATGAAAAACCTCAAACCCTATGTGATAATTTTTTTTTGATGCATCAAATTAATAATATGACAATTTACTAATACATCATAATACACTACAAACTCAATATCCACTTCTGGTACTCTCAAAAGAGGATAACTCTTCAGTCTCATTCTTAACACATCACAGGAACTCTAGCACTACTCGGCCTTGGAAAATGGCTACCTGTTCCATATCACAACATTAAAATGGGATGTAATAGTATATAATTCATCAAAAAACTCATTTAGTACTCATCCAAGCCAATAAAACTCATCACCTATGACACAGTCTTGGGTGACTACCAAAAAATCACTACATAGATCTTCACTGGGTCTATGGATAAACCAATATTATAAATGATATTTCACAGGAAGTGAACCTTTCAAATCTAGAACATTCAATTGAATGGATAACCATAAAGTTGTTTCTATCAAATAAATTCTTGGACCATGCTCATGTTCTCTACATACTCCTCCTTTAAGCCGGTGTATATGAGTATTCCTTCAATGGATACAACCAAAAATAAGACCATGCATTTTTTGAAAACATTTTTCATCAAATCCAAAAATACGGCAGGGGCATTCATCACCCCAATGGGAATCACCATGAACTCATATTTTCCATAGGTACATCATAATGCCTGCTTTAGAATATCCAACTCGCAAACCCTCAATTGGTGGTATTTCGACCTGAGATTGATCTTGAAGAACCATCTCATGCCTCACTACTATTTAATGAGAGAATTAATAATTATTAGGGTTCTTTGTTCTTTATCGTCTTGGTTTAGTTTGATGATAATATATAAATATCTGAATTTTCTTATATGACACTTATATGATGAACAATGTTTCCTCGCAGGTTTTCAAATAGAGCATGATGAAACCCTTTTTCTGATGGACCTCCAACTACAACCCCAGCTCCAAGAGCTTTGTAAGAGAAAGATGAAATGTTTTATTGGATGTTAGTCTGGTCTCAAAATTAAATTCAATAAAAAACTCTATCTCCTGCCTTAGAGTTATTCTCAGAACATCCTTGTGAAATATGTCCATAACTTCCTCCATGAATAAAGCAACACATATGGATAAACAGAATACAATACAAAGGGTGAAACTTGAAAAATAATGGATGATGGGATACTGCCTCCAACTTGTAGAACCAACAATTCCTTCCATGTAATCACTCTCTCTCTCATAATGGATAATATTTTTCTATTAATTAAAATGAATCGACCTCATTTGATTTGAAATTAAATTTGGGATCATACTAGTGAAAACAAATCCACACCATAGAATATTTCATAGGGTTCTATTTTGATGAATAAATGTTCTACATAAACCACTCTACACCATGTTATGACTTTAACATCCAATAGATATGTGATATAAAAGTTGCATTCCCTCTATGAACCTCATGATAAATATAATAGTCTTGAAACTAACCTAGAATCTCTATCTCTCCCAACAAGATTATATGGATAAAGTAATTACTCTAACCTTTGTCTACCAATGTTGAGTAAGGAGTTCAAAAATCACATATCGTACATATAAACATCTCAAGTATTTCTATGTTGTAATACTATATAGATAGTTGTTGTATGCGACCTGAACTACCATCTACCAAAGCATGAAATGGTCCACTTTGTGGTGTTAGTGGTGAATATATATCATAGATTTTTCCAGCACCAATAGCTCCTCATCTTGGAGCTCCACCTTATCAACATCCATTTTTTTTACTATGTGTGTTACACAACCCTCACCAAGATGATCCCTAATCACATTGGTGCATCTACCATGGTGGTTTATACCAAATATTAATTTTATCATAATCATTTCCAATCATTAAGTCTCATGATATGTGACATCTCAAATCATAAGTATATCAAAATCCCTCTTTATGCTACCACGGTCCTCTCTATTGTCCCTAACCATGTTCTAGAACCAGGTTTTGGGAATATCTAATGAGAAGAGATCCATGTAACTGGTATCTAGTAGCCTCTATAGATGACTCATCCATCTGATGACCACATCTAGATCAATATTCCTAGGGTCCCTTTAATATGAGTTTCTTTTTTCACCAATACTGACTCCAACTCCCTAAACTATTGTGGGGATTTACAATGGCACCATGATGGGATGAATCTCCCCTTGGAGTCTCTACTCAAACATTTGTGATTGAAAGTATCCATACCAAATCATTCCAAGGGAATACCATGTATGGTCTTTGAACCTTGTATCATAATCAATCACTGCCATTCCCCCATTTTATATCTACAAAATCACATGAATCTAGATTGAGTAAAAACTTGAGGGTTTGTAATACACATTGTATGGTTGATGAAAGTCGAATATCGAAAGTGTAGACACATTGTGCATCTATGTAACAAGATTCAATCAGCGTCCAGAAGTGTCATGGAAAATGATAGCTTCCATTGAAACCACCTAGACTATTTGTGTTTGGATAATCCTAAAAAAAATTAAAAACAGAATCTTGTAAATCCCCCATTTCCTGAGGTTCTAACTCATCATAGAATTCTAGTGGCCTCTAGTGCTGGAACATATAGGTTGTGTTATAACTATGAATTTCCAATAATTATATACTAGAATGACATAATTCTCAATAGGTGGGTAATTATACCTGTCCACATAGAGGAAGGATCAATAGATTTCAAACCTAAAATGAGTCCTCATCACTCATTAGATAATCATCCAGATTGGGCACTGGTAACATGGTAAATTATTATTGCAGTGGAATCATGGAAATATAATCAATATACCCCATGGTTAGATGTGAACATATATAAATATAATTGGTAGATTATGCAACAAGCATGTCCAATGAATCATTAATATGTGATGAATTTATTTTTGATCAATGAAACCATTGAATCTTTATTCTGAGTTCCCAATAAGGTAGTCAAGATCCTATAGAATGGTTACATCAGCAGCCACAACAAAACCAAGATTTCAATTCTATGATTCTACATTGAAACAATTTGAATTGTTTCAAAAAAATACAATCAAAACTCATAAAGGGTATTATCCAAACATCATCCTAATGATTGAACCACCCCTAATACCAATCTATCATGACCCACCCCAATGGGGCTCATGCCACAACTATCTCAATACTACTTTATTTGGCTAAGGGATAGTTAAAAGAACAAAAAGTCATGTATAACATGGGGAGGAATTTACCAAATGTTAATTTTTGTACACACCATACCATATCAATGCTAAAGTGTATATAAATAGAAATAAAATGAAGGAAAACATAGAATAAAAATGGTAGAAAAATCTCTATGCTATATAAGAGTGTGATAGTGAAAATTGAATTTGAGAAAGAAAATAACCAAACAACATGAAAGTTTTCCAGACCTAAAAATATATATTTAAATGTTCCAAGATAGCTTGAGTCCTGATCTCTAATATCCAACCACCATAAGTGATCCAATAAAATTTGTATCCTTAATATACTAATTACAAACTACTAACCAATTCATAATATTCATAAGAAATATTACATCTGGGAAAATACCAAGAACTGTTGAGTATATACATACCCAGTAGTATTCCTTAAAAACTGAAGAGTGAGAAGTAAGAGACACAATACGAATAGATATGCAAAAACCTAATCCAAAAGAGAGAGAGTAAAAATCCTAAAACAAGGATATATATATCTGTGTGTGTGTGTGTTCAATCCAAATGAAACCCAAATGAGAGATAAGGTGATCTCCATCCCACATCCCATCCCATGCAGGATAATTCCATTAGTTCTAGAATTTCATCTACGATACCCAGCATCTCACGCGTCTTCCTAGATCAAAAAAATCTATCCCAGGACACACCTTTCCACCATCGTGCTCAATTTTTTAGTACAATCTCTATGTAGAGAACCCATGCCCATGTACAGTAGGAGGGATCCACATTGATGGTCATGGACCCATAACCTCACTCTATAAGAGGGTTCTAATAAAAAATTGATTAAGTACCTATGCCCATCTCAATTGGAGGGTACAAATAAAGAATATGGGGACCAATTACAAACCCAATAGCTAGTTTCCACTCAAATATTTGAGGACCCATGCCCTACCTAGCAGGAGGATACCACACATATAGTGTGTAGAGGACCCATTCTATTGCCGAATAAAGTGTTCCACTCTAGTAGTTAATGACCCATGATCTACCAATTAGTAGGGTGCTTGTGTTGTATTAGATAGATGACCCATTTCCTACCTAGTAGGATGGGACCAATTAAATTATCATTGGATGACTCAATCCCTACAGAGATGGAAGGTTCCATATGTGGAGTATATATAGGACCGGTACACATCCCACCAAGAGGGTTCTTCTCTATATGTTGATAGATGGCCCATTCCCTATCCTTGTAAGAGGGTGTGACTCTAGAATCCTCTATTGATCTAGTGTGATCACTTTCATCATTGAGAATCACCTAAATAGACCTTTTTCCTAGAACATCTCAAACTATATGTCAAATTCCACTATAAGGACACTATCAAATTCTACATGGTTAAAAAAGTATCTTAGGATACTTATAGGACAAAACCACTATCCAAATGAAAGATATATGAGGAGATGTAGTTTCTAAAAATGGAAGGATGGGATAAACAACATGTGAGAGGACCCACATGGTGTGAGGTCCTGCTCCATTTCCTAACCATTTCCTTACATATAAATAGATTTTTCCCTTTGTAACTCTACATAGAATGTATAATTTCAACCCAGTGTGCCTAATCCACCTAGATTCCTGCTTGTGATCTATGGTTGTGACTTTTTTACATGGTATATTTCCATGTACTTTGGTAGACAATGTGTTACGGGTTTTTTCTATTCATTTATAATCGTAGAGTACACACTTATTCATCAAAAAAATTCACAAAGAATGTGGGAGTCTTAAATGGCATATTGTACTTATCTCACATGAAACCTGAGCCACTACAACTAGGGTCCTACATAGCGCGTGTTCATCAGAAATTACATCATGATGTAATAATATTTTTAAAAATATTAGATATAATACCCACACAAAAAATATAGTAAATTCACATTTATATCTCTTGGGTGACCAACAGAAATCAAGGTATCTATACTATTTCAAGGGATTCAAGCCTTTCGATTCTCAGAAGATGAATTCTGATTCTTCTCATACGAACCCATATGAAATTCCATACCTCCACTAAATCCAATAAATTTCATCTATCTCAAATCAAAAATCCGTAATAAATTTCTGTTCCACGATTCAAAACAAAATACATCATTTCTCACTAATCGATTTATCTCCAATTAAACTGATGTGAATCTAGTGGTCTTATTGGGCTTCGTCCCTCCCAAAAAAACAACTCACAATATTGTTGTCCAAAAATGAGTATTATGGAGACTTTTATAAATAATTCACATGAATAACAGTTTAAAAAATATTTTACGAGATTTACAAGAAAATTAATAATATTTTTATATCTAAGGTTAGAAAAAAATTCATCAAACAATTAATTTCAATATTCAAGAACATTCAATTATACAAAATTAGAATACATCAAAGAATGACATTGATATTTCTAAAAAATATAATAAAATGAGAAAAAATCCCTAAATGAGGATTCCTACTAAGATATATAATTTTTTTTCAAATAATTCTCCCACTAATTAATGGAAGAAGTTTCTTTATTTGTCGCATCTTAGTCATCTTTGAACTGCTGTCTCCTCGTAGTTTAAATTTGATTCATAATTGAGAGGGCGAAGTCGTCATTGTGTAATGATCCTAGAGTTATATAGATAACCATATGCACCATTCAATAATGATATATTTAAATATAAAATTTAACAGTTTGATTAATTTAAATTAGTAAACTTAATTAATTATTTTAACTGAACGAACCATGTAACATTGTTGGAATCCTAACATCGCACGCTTACCTATTTTAGGTTGTTCCTTGGGTAAAAATCACATTATAGACATAAATTTGGTCATAGATATCAAATAAGATATAAAATTTAAGATTTATTCAATTTTATTTAATAATTTTCTTGTACCTAATTTGAAATATTGGAAATATTTTTATTAAATTAATAATTGTTACATCAAGGATTTAAATCACACTCTATCTCAACACCTGGAAATGGAAAAATTTGTAGAAATATTTCAAATTATTATGAGAAAAATAAATGGCCTTTACATTTTATAAGTCATAAAAATAAAGATAATATTTTTTTTATTTTACATATAGTAGAAAAGGAGCTGACCATTACAAAATTAATTCCATGGCACTAAGTAATAAAAGTCTCTAGGAGAAGAAAAAATTATATCCATTGTTGGATTTCTAATGGTGACTAATATATAACTTTTGGAGATTTCCATTGGTGGCTCAAATCACTCCATTAGAGGATTCCAATGGTGACTTAATAAAACATTTCCAACCAAAAAGATGAAAAAACAAATAAAAAATGGAAACAAATAAATATGAAAAGAGCTTCAAATAGAAAAAAAAATATCTGTATCATTTGACCGATGAAGGGATGAATTTTGTTGGACCATGAAGTGAATTCATCCATGTTCTATAGAAAAATAATTAAAAACCCATGGGTAAACATTATCAATTAATGGTTTCTAATAGTGAGTAAAAAATAACTCAAAATTGATTTCCAATAGTGACTCTACTCACCATTGATGTCGAATGATGACTCAACTCAATATTGTTGTTAGACTATGAATTGACTCACCATTGTTGTTTTACTATAAATAAACTCACCGTTTATGTCCATTAGTAACTTGGATCACTGTTTTTCTCTGATAGTTACTCGACTCGCCATTTATGTACAATGATTAAACCATTTAGCAGCCAACAAATGAGAAGGCATCAAAATAGAGAATCATCCACAGTATAAGTGAGTATAGGGAATCCTGAAGAAGCTGTTTATCATTTTTTTACAGAAGTTTCAAAAAAATATACTAAAACTATATGATAAAAATTTGAATGTATGAAGAATATTTGTTACATGCATCATGGACACTGTGAATATTTCCATTTAACTATAAAACAACAGTCAAACCGCCAAGGGAGATGATGAAAAATAATTCAAAATGAAAAATAAATTCCAACATATATACAAGAGTGTTCAGAAATAATGTTTTGGATTTTATAAAATATCAAATAGTTGAAATTTAAAAAATAAAATGACCATGATTACATCATAGTTTTCAACATGGATGACCATTGAAAAAATATCCTTATCCCACATTGAATTTTGGAATCAGATGCAGAATGTAACACCCTATTTTTTCATTTTTTTAATAAATTATTTTTCTTTCATGTCGTTTTTTGTATGATACAAAATGTCAAACAATCATTATATGCTACTCGATGATATAATTTCACTACCAAAAACCCTGAAATTCTTTGTGCTACATGAAACACTAGGATTCAATGAAATATCATTTTACTGTTGTAATTATTTAAATGAGATAGTTATATACTACCCATTAAACATAATTATAGGAATATTAAGAACTAAATTTTAAATGTTATTTATAATTATTTTACATAAATAAAACATATTGAAAATAAAACATGTAATATGGGTAATGTATTTATATGTTCGAAAATACTATTTTCTCAAATGATATACTTTTTTATTCCCTTTTCTGAAAAATAAAAAAAATTAATTTTGCAAAATTCAAAAAATTTAATTTCAGAAATTAATCATAATTTTTTAAATAATAATTTAAAATTATCTTAGGTTTAATGTATTATATGTTTTTAAAAAAATCATTTTTGGATTAATATTCTAAATTATGGATTTTTAATTCAGAACAACTATTTTGTCTACATAATTTAAATGGTAAAATATATTTTAATTATGTTTTAAATTTTAATTTGTAAAATTTCACATGAACTGATCCAATTTGGGTTATTGGTTGCAATATTTCATTGAAATTGGATATATTAACATCCAAAACATTGATATTTTTCCAAACCCAAATCTGATCTCATGACATGTCTACGAGATTAATTTTAAATTAATATATGCCCATTTATTGATTGAATATTGAAATATATATTCCATATTTGGAATCATAATAATTGGTAATTTGTAAAAATTACAAGTTATTCTTTTAACAAATATACTAGGGAATGTAATTATAAATAATTATTATTATTAAGAGAAAAATTATCTTAATTAGAGAGTAATATTTAAATGTATGGGCCAAAATAACCTAGAAACAGTTACCACAAACATTTAATGGTGATATTTAAAAACAATCCTCCCTTTTCCAGAATTTGGACCATTATATAACCAACTTTTCCATGATATTATGTGTGTGTAATTCTATTTTGAAAAATATACAAGAATCTCACTCCACTATAAAAATGGAGTCATGTAATGGCCCGGACCTCTCTGGTTCATTTCTTTTGAATATTAGGGTTAGGAAGATGTCGTGTTAGTTTTGTGGGAGAAGGATTTAATTAATAGGAGAGAGGGAGTAATTATAAGAAAATAATGGGTGTCAATAATAAAAATAATATTTAATGATAATGATGGTGACCCGTTGATGAAATTGAAAGAATATTTATTTCTATTAAATAATAATGGTTTTGGTGGATTTTATTATGTGATTAATTAAATGGAATGGTTTTAATTAAATATGAGAATAACCATTGTCAACTAATTTAATGGGTTTAAATTAGAACATTAATGATGGGTGTTATTATTATTATTAATAAAATTGAAGTTAGAAAGGATTTGGGGTGTGATGGAATGGAGTAATGTCCATGGGGAGGTGCCACTTTTGGTGGAGTGGGAGAAGAAATCTTAAATGGAAAAGTTAGATTAGAGAGAGAATGTGAGAATTAAATGGGGAATTAATTAAAGAAAAAAGAAAAGAAAATCAATTAAGGTTAAAGGGAGTGAGGGGAACCAAATTGGAGAGAGTGGTGTGTGAATTTGGGTATTTGAAATAATTAAATTAAAAAAATAAAAATATGATAATCATATTATTGTTTTTGTTGATAAAACACTTTTTCGACCGTAACTTCTTCGTGCGACCTCGGTTTAACAAACCGTCAAAAACAGTGTGACCCTGACTTCAAGATGGTAATTATGAGTCCAATATTGGATGTGTATTTCAGGTTTTTGGATCTGGTACCTGAAGCGCTCAGAAAATAATAGATTTAATATTATTATTAAATATTCTACACGCTATAACTCCCATGTGCGACGTCCAATTGACTTCTCATTAGTGGCGATGTGATATAGTCATTAATACGATCGATTCATGTCTAATGCGGAATATTAAATTATGGTTCGTGGATCAGGTCTACAAAACACCCAATAATAATAATAATAATAATAATACGGGATCTTGTATCCAACATATCTCTCTCATACAATGTTGGAATAGGGAACTGTTAGTGATGTTGCAACCCTGAAATTATAAAGGATGATTCAAAGACCATAAATCCTATATTAATTATTCCTATGGCTCGGGATGTTTTAACTCTGTCAAATAGTGTAGGTTAATGTGATCCTCTTTTAATGTGGAATGAAGCGTATCTTAAACCGTCAACCTATTAAATCTTCAAAAGGGACAAGATATCATCCTCCTGTATCCTTACTCGTTGTTCTCTGCTATGAGACTCTAGACGCTGTCAATCCTTCCCATAGAAGTTGCACAATCAAACCTTACTCCTAAGATCAGTTCCGCTCTATTTTGATGCAACAGAGCTTTATCGATCAATCCTTGAAATAAGGTATGTTTTATAGTCGTTCCTTTGGGATCATCTTCTCCTGTTTCTCCCTCTCATATTAAAGCATGTATTCTCCATGCTTCTAATGGATTTTTTCTTGGTTTTGGATGATGTGTTTGTTCCGTGGCATCCTCGAGTGGATGCAGTTGGTGCAATAGGAGGATCATAACCCATTTTGTGGATAAAGAACGTCATGAACTCTTATGGGTTGGGGATTCATTGCTTCTTTTTTCTTTTATATGAAACTGTATTGTAAGCATGTTTAATCACATTGTACAAGAGTGTAATTGACATAATAAATATTTCAACTGAAAAAATAAATTGATATCGATCGTTTGTTATTGCCTCATGTTTTCTAGATAGTGTTATATATATTCTTGCATTGATTGGTTATTCGTTCTTGATGTAAATTTGTAAAGAACGTAATTTCGGATTAATTGATAATTTTTTGGCCAAAGAAAAAGAGGCATGAAAAAAAATTAGCTTCTTATTGAAATTTTATGTTAATCAAATTAGTGAAATAAGCATGTTTGTTTATTTATGATAACATACTGGTTAGGTTTCCTGAATTTGGATCCTACGACTAATAAATTGGTTAACCCAAGATGGATCAAAGAACTGATTGTTTGATAATTTAAAAAATTGTTCTGAGTTAACCTCTTGATTATTAAAGGGATAAGTACCCAATTAAATGTGGTGTTTTTTTTCTTGTTGTTGGTGCTGTGATGTGATCCTGGATGGCTGTTGTGATATGTGGGGTCATGGAGGTTTTTGGTTGTGGAAACAGATGACGCTTAGAATGGAGAGATGCATCGGTTTATGCATATGGGTGTTAGGGATGACATCAGGGTTGATTGAATGGAGTGGATGTGATTGTTGGAATCATGGTAATTTTGATTGGTCGTTTATCTGCTTTACTTTTCCCCACTTCTCAAGGAAGCTGGTCTTGCTTACCCTTCTCTCGAAAGAGGTGATGACACACAGGGTATTCCACATGCTTTTAGTGTTTAGATTTTCAATGGGGAATGGGTATACTCTCTTGTTATAGGCGGAAAAGACTCGATGGGTATTACATCTACACACCATGTTGAGCCCCCTTGTGTTTAGAAGCATAGAATGCTTTTATAGAAATCATGAAAATATTGTAAAGTAATTTTTTAATGAATATTTGAATAAATGGTGTCAACCCATGGGGATAGTTATTCTGGAACATAATGATGAGGTTGTAATTTTTGAAGTAACACTTGACTTTGGGTGTGATGCTAACTAAATTTCAATGTGGAATTGATCATGGTTAATTAATGTATAAAGAATTAATTGACATATAGTGGATCTGATAAAAAGGGAATGATGTAATCTAATAAACCCCTTTAAATGGTTGTGTGCTTATAGGATACCTAGTCATAGAAGTAGGAGCCCGGAGTCTGAGAGACGTTAGCTTCAGTTGTGTCTAAGACTAGGTAATTCCTATACAATGGTTGTGAGATAAAATATATACTATACTTTTTGTGTTTCTATACGATAATCCACCCTGTCAGTAAGGGAAACTGACACCCCAGGGATTGTGAGCCCTGGGGGTGTTTTCCCAAATATTCCGGTTGGAGAATGAATGGATGACTACCCCCTTTGGCCCCGCCCTCTTCTCTTGGTAGTTACTTGTTCTGATAGGCACATTTGTTAGTTTTCCCCATATATGTGTGTATAGGGATGTAATGGCTTGTGGTTTTTCACACAAATATTCTGGATATAGTTTTCCATGTATTACTATAGGTGTAACGTGTGTAGGCTATGATGGCTTGAGGATCCTTACTTGGTGTATGGGTTGTAATGGCTTGAGGTATAATACACGATGTTTGATATATGTTATGTGAGATCTGGTGGCTCCTGGAAACTACCTGGATAATTTTGGTTGTGAGGATGGTGTGGTGCTTCACCCAGGTGTATGCGAGCAAGCCTTGTTGGAGAGAGATGGTTAAGACGTGTGACGTTGGGGAAAATGACAAACTAATGGGGAAGTAGTAGTGGAGTACCCTTGATATTATTTATTACTTGATATATTATTTTATGCATTACTTGGTGATATATGACATGGTGTGGTTGGGAACATAGTATACATGTTTAGGTGACGAGTTAGTTTCACTTGTTGTTCACTGTGCTTTAGCATTCTCTCTTTAATTATGCATGAGAGGATTTGGGGAGGATACTACTGAGTATACTTTTATAATCACCCTATGTATATATAAACTATTTTTCAGTTTACCTGGAGCAAGTTGGAGATCATGCTGGTTTCTACTAGCTTGGAGTTGCAGGAGCTGTTCGGGCTTGTGGTAGCTGCTGTTTTTACTTTCTATTGGGTACTTGTAGTTTTTTCCTTCCAGTTGTAGAACTTTTGCATGAAATTTCAGATATGAACATGGGTTTATTTCATATTCCAATTCTGAGTTGGAGTTGATTGGTGTCTATCTTATATGTCTCTTACGCTTGGGTTCTCTTAGAGGGTAACGCCTCCAATTTGTGTGTATATTATACCCTCGGTGTTAGTCACCAACTCGGGGCCTAATAGTGGCGGGACTCGGGGGTCATTATCTCCCTTATCACATTTCCGGCCCAGGAGGGGTACACATTGTGGGGTGGGGTCGTGCCATAGTGATATTAGGGGTCTCGTTGAGAGATAGGGTGGAGTTTGGAGTTAGGCATAGGTGAGTTTGAATGGGTTGGTAGGGAAACAATGTCATTCATGTTTATCAGGTGAGGTAAACACTAGAGACAACTGATACATAGGCATTTAGGGCCCCCTATGATCTGATGTGTGGAAATTTAAGTTTACAATGGATACTAAATACAGTGATATTAGTTGCAGGGTAGAGACCTAGGAATGATCATGCATCATTCTTCTTTCTTCCTATGTTTGAATGGGTATACATTGGGGTAGGTTAGCATAAAATGAATGAAAAAAACAATAAATTAATTAATGTTGAGTCTTCCATATTCCAGGATTAGGAACACTAATGGTTTTTATTTTATATGTATGGCTCCAGGTTGACGTCCTTGTCAGGTTTTCAATGAAAATGTCAAGCAGGATGCTCCAGGATATCACTGCAGGGTAGAGGATGATGACGAAGACACATGGAGGAAGAAACTCAGAGAGTTTAATCACCAGACTCTGCAGAATTATGAGGGCTCTGTTTCAGATGTATTTAAGGAAGACTGGTTAGTGGAGGTTGATATTGGCTTGAGTTAGATTCGTGCTCGGAAAAAGCACTGGATGTCCTTCGTTGTGGAGATGCTACGTGGAGCAGTGAGGGAGTGGTTGTTCTTGTTCCTCGGGGACTGTGAGGAGTCAAAAATATCACGGGAGGAGTTCTGAGATAGGTTTAGAGTTGAGTTTATTTCTTTGACTATGAAGGTGTCTAGTCACCAGGAGCCTATTACCCTTCGAAAAGGGAGCTCCAGTGTTTGAGATTTTGGACTCTGTTTCAAGAACCTTTTACGATATGCTTCGGACCAGTTATCAGATAAAGAGGTCAGGGCGAGGCATTTTGAGGAGGCTTTGCGTCTAGAGATCCAGTGATAGTCACCACATTTATGCTGAAAACATATATTGAGGTACTAGAGAGGTCACATGTTTTCGAGAAGACTTTGGCCATGACTGGATCATCATGAGAGGGGAATCTTTATGATTCTTCACAGAGCAGAGTTGTGGCCCGAGGTTCCCGGTATTCAAGGCAGAAGAGTTTCCATTCAGCCGGGGGTAGGTCCCAACCCTTCAAATATCGTTTCACCAGAGGAAGAAACTCTCAAGATTCTACCAACGGATCATGCACTTTTTTTCTTATGGTGGTCATGGCCATCAGCAGTGGGAATGCCAGAACTTTCAGAGTGGTCATCATGCACCGAGAGCTATGCTCCAGGTTCGTTCGTTGAGGCAGTTCAAGCCGAGGCAGCAGCAAACAGTTGAACCCTCTATAGATCAATGGAGAGTAGATGGGGATGGTATATGACATACCCATGACGCTCCTCATCCTCAGAGATCAGAGCATGGTCGTGGTGGTGGTAACTATCAGGGTCAGAGAGGCCGTGGAGGAGGTCGTGGTCAGCTTCATGCTCTAGCGTTGCTAGCTCCAACTGAGCCAGATATCGTTCGAGGTACCTTTTTTAGGGTTTCTACCTTGTTGTATGCCTTGTTTGATTTAGGAGTGACACACTCCTTCATATCATCTACCCATTTCCATGCTTTGGGAATGTGGTAGAGATGCTTCCAGTTCCCTTGGCAATGACTACGCCGGTTGGAGGTCGAGCAGACTTGTTTGAAGTATGCTGAGACTGTGAGCTAGTGTTGGGATAACACCTATCCTAGGTAGATTTCCTATCATTAAGAATACAACCATATGATGTCATCCTTAGCATGGATTGTTTGTATTCGGTGCAGGCTATCGTGGATTGCTTCAGGAAAAAGGTCATTTTAAATGGTGAGGATAGAGAGAAAGTGGTGTTTGTTGATGAGTGAGGCCCTCAGATGGGTCATAGGTGTGTTCCATCCTTATCATCCATGATGGATGAGTTGATTCTTAGTTCTTCAGAGGTTCAGTAGTGGTAGATTCCTAGGGTCGTAGAGGAGCACATTGATGTCTTTCCAGAAGAGGTTGTAGCATTACCCCCTCGATGAGAGATCGAGTTCGGGATTGAGGAATAGGAAGGTGCGTCTTCTATCTCTATGACTCCATATATGATGGACCCTTCTAAGTTACGATATATACGTATACAACTTGATGTTCTGTTGTACTGTGGTTTTGTTCGACCAAGTGTGTCACCATGGGGTGCACCGGTTTTGTCCATGAAGAAGGCTGACGACAGTTTGCGGTTGGGTATCGATTATCATCGCTTAAACATAGTGACAATAAATAATTGCTACCCTCTTCCTTGAATTTATGATTTATTAGATCAACTGAAGTGTTCAAGTCAGTTCTCAATGATCGACTTGCGGTCGGGATGTTATCAGATGCGTGTGAAGGATAAGGATATTCTGAAGACTACATTCTGTTGTCGTCGTGGGCATTATGAGTTCCTTGTAAAGCCATTTGGCATGACAAATTCTCCAGCCGTATTCATGGGATTTATGAATTCTGTGTTTTGTGCGTTCCTGGTCAAATTCGTGGTATTCTTCATCAACAACATCATTTTGTACTCCACAACTAAATAGGAGCATGCAGAGCATCTATGAGCCGTTTTGGGAGTTCTTCGCCAACATCAGTTGTATGGGAAGTTGTCGTAGTGTGATTTTTTGGATCTAGAAGTCCATCTATTAGGGAATTATGTGTCCCAACAGGGAGTAGTTGTGGGTCCATCTAAAGTAGAAGCAGTTGTGTCTTGGGCATCCCCCAAGATATTGTAAGAGGTGCGAAGATTCCTTGGACTCACAGGCTACTACAAAAGGTTCATAACCAATTTTTCACAAGTTTCAACTCCTCTGAATGTTTTGACCCAGAAGGATTAGGCATTCATATGGACTGATCAGCCTCAGGCAGTATTCGAGTATCTAAAGGAGAAGTTAGTAACTGCTCTAGTCCTTTGTCTTTCAGCTGAGGGAGTCCAGTTTTTTATTTTCTATGATGCATCCCATCTAGGGTTAGGTTGCGTTCTCATGCAGCAGAGGATAGTTGTTTCTTATGGGTCTCAGCAGTTGAGTCCCCATGAATGTAACTATGCCACCAATTATCTTGAGTTGGCAGCCATGGTGTTTTCTCTCACAATGTGGAGAAATTACCTCATTGTTGATCACATTGTGGTTTTCACTGATCATAAGAGTTTTAGGTATGTTTTCTCTCAGCAAGACTTGAACATACGACAGCATTAGCGGATGGAGTTATTACAAGATTACGACTTAGAAATATCCTATACACCTGGAAAAGGGAATGTTGAAGCTGATGCACTGATCCCAAAGTCTTGTAGTGATGATGTGCATGAATCCAGAGATTCAAGGAGAGTAATGGAAGAACTGTCATCATTTTTCTTGATATAAAATAATTTGGTGGTAGAGGATGTCATTTTCAAATGACAGTAAAGTTATACCTGGTGTAAAAGGTGTAAGAGTCCCAGTTGGGAGATCTAGAGGTGGAGGTTTGGAGAGACCGAGTTGTTTGTGGTGAGTATCCTGATGGTTGGTTGGAGGATGAACAACACCGAGTGTTGTATAATGGGAGGCTTTCTGTTCCCATAACGATGTGTGAGACGATTTTCCGAGAGTTCCATAGTTCGCCCTTAGCAGTACATCCTGGCGTAACAAAGATATATTGATCCTTGAGGATTCAGTTTTGGTGGCCTGGGATGAAGCATGCGGTTGCGGAGTTTGTGTCTCGATGCTTAGTCTAACAAAAGCTGAAGGTCGAACACTGTGTTCCTGGTGGTCTTCTCCAACCATTAACGATTCCTCAGAAGAAGTGGGAGGAAATATCAATGGACTTTGATACAGGTTTACCTCGAGCTCTGGGAGGACATGATGCTATTTGGGTGGTAGTGGATCATTTATAAAAATTGGCCCACTTCATAGAGATCAAGGAGTCGAGCATAGTGGAAGTTTTGTCGAGGCAGTATCTGGAGGAGGTGGTGAGACTTCATGGAGTCCCTAGGATGATCATTTATGATCGAGATCCTCATTTTACCGCCTGGGTATGGAGGGGTCTCATACATGGTTTTGGTTCTCAATTATGCCTTAGCACTACTTTTCATACTCAAATAGATCGTTAGACAGAGTGAACCATCCTGACTCTTCAATACATGTTACGCTCCTGTGTTCCTGATTTTGGAGGTGCATGGATGAAGCACTTACCCTTAGTGGAGTTCGCTCACAATAATAGTTTTCACTCCCCCATTGGTATGGCACTGTTTTGAAGCCTTGTATGGCCGAACTTTCTGTTCTCTGTTGTGCTGGACTGGGGACGGAGAGTCAGCAATTCCCGGACCGGAACTAGTGCAGAATAAAATAGAGGTGTTTTAAGTGATTCGTGAGAGGTTGAAGACAACACAACATCAACCGAAATCATATTCTTATCAAAGGAGTAGACCAATGGAGTTTAATGTTGGGGATCGTGTGTTTTTTAAGGTGACTCCCCATTATGGGAAAGGAATGTTTGGTCATGGAAGTAAGCTTTCTCCCTAGTTTGTTGGGCCTTTTGAGGTGTTAGCTTATGTTGGAACAGTGGCGTATTGAGTTTCTCTTCCCCCACAGATGAGTCGGATACATGATGTTTTCCATGTACCACAGCTCTGTCGTTATCGTCATGATGACTCCCACATTATTGATTGGGGAGAGATCAATGTTGATGATGATTTAACCATTGAGGAGCGACTTGTGGAGATCCAAGACCGCAAGGAGAAGGTGTTGTGTGGGTGTTCTATCCCCTTAGTTCGTGTCTTGTGGTGACATGGTGGCATGGAGGAGAGTACCAGGGAATGTGAGTCACAGATACGTGCTATGTACGCAGAGTTTTTTGATGCTTAACTCTTTTCTTGTAATGATGTTACCTTTGTGGTTAGACCATTCATGTTTTATTTTTGAATATCTTTTGTTGCTTTTGTGCCTTTCTCTCTTTTGTGAGGTATCTCGATGGGTGGTTGTTCGTACCTCGTTTCTTTTTTTTTTTGTCTCTTTAGGTTGGTTTTGAATTCTCAGGGACGAGAATGTTTTGAGAGGTATCTGATGTAATGGCCCGGACCTCTCTGATCCATTACTTTCTGAAAATTAGCATTAGAAATATGTCGTGTGAGTTTCGTGGGAGAAGGATTAAATTAATGGGAGAGTGGGAGTAATTATAAAAAAATAATGGGACTCAGTAATAATAATAATTATTATTAATAATGATGGCGACCCATTGATGAAAATGAAAGAGGTTTTATTACTATTAAATAATAATGCTAATGGTGGATTTTAGTGTATTATTAATTAAATGGAATGGTTTTAAGTTAATATGAGAATAACCATGGTAAACTAATTTAATGCGTTTAAATTAAAACATTAATGATGGGTTTTATTATTATTAATAATAACATTGAAGTGAGATAGGAATTGGCGAGTGAGGGCATGGATTAATGGCCATGGGGTGGTGCCACTTTTGGTGGAGTGGGAGAAGAAATCTTGAACGGGAAAGTTACATTGGAGAGAAAATGCGAGAATTAAATGGGGAATTAAAAAAATAAAAAGAGAAGGAAATAAATTAAGGTGAAAGGGAGTGAGGTGAACCAAATTGGAGAGAGTGGTGTGTGACATTGGGTATTTGAAATAAATGAATTAAATAATTAATAATATAACTATCATATTATTGTTTTTGTTGATAAAACACTTTTTCTACAGTAACTTCTTCGTGCGACCATGGTTTTATTATACGTCAGCGTCAGTGCGACCCTGACATCGAGACATAAATTATGAGTCCAATATAGGATTTCTTTTTTAGGTTTTTGGATTGGGTACCTGAAGCACTCGGAAAAAAATTGATTTAAAATTATTATTAAATCTTCGACCCGTCATAACTCCCGAGTGCGACGCCCGATTGACTTCTCGTCAGTGGCGATGTGACCCTATCATTAATACGATCAATTCACGTCTAATATGGAATATTAAATTATGGTTCGTGGCTCGAGTCCACGAAACCCCCAATATTATAATTATTATTATCATTTTGGGATCTAGCATCAAACATATCTCCCTCATACAGTGTTGGAATAGTGAACCGTTTGTTGACGTTGCAACCCCGAAATTAAGATGGATGATTCAAAGGCCATAAATCCTATATTAATTATTCATATGGCTCATGGTGTTTTTACTCGGTTAAACCACATGGGTTAATGTGATCCTCTTTTAATGGGGAATTAAGCATATGTTAAACTGTCACCCCATTAAATCTTCAAAATGGACAAGATATCATCCTCCCTTGTCCTTCATCTTTTTTCATGGCTATGAGATTCTATAACCATTAAATACATCCCGCAAGATTTTCACAATAAAAACTTACTTATTGGATCGTTTTTTCTCTATTTTGATGCAACCGAGTTGTATCAATCAATAATCGAAATAATCTGTGTTTTATAGTCATTCCTTTGGGATCATCTTCTCCGGTTACACCCTCGAATATTAAATAATGGAATCTACATGCTTCTAATGTGGGTTTTCAGGGGGTTTGGCTAGTGCGGTTGTTCATTGGAATCCTCGGGTGGATGTAGTTTGTGTGAGCAGAGTATAGTGACCTGTTGTGTGGATAAATAATGTCAAGAACTCTTCGAGGTAGGGTATTCATTGGTTATCTTTTCTTTTTTTTGAAGCTATATTGTTAGCATGTTTAATCCCACTAAATGAAAATGGAATTGACATAATAAATATTTCAACCAGATAAATAAATTGATATCGATCGTATGTTATTCCCCCATGTTTTTCTAGATAGTGCTATATCTATGCTTGCTTTGATTTACTATTCGTTCTTGATGGATATTGGTAAATAACGTAAATTGGGATTAAATGATAATTTTTTGGCTATAGATAAAGAGGCATGTAAACGAATCTGGTTCTTGTTGTAATTTTATGTTAATCAAATTATTGTAGTATGCATGTTTATTTATTTATGTTAACTTATTGGTTAGGTTTCTTGAATTCGGAACATACGAATAATAAATCAGTTAACACAAGATGGATTAAAGAATTTATTGTTGGATAAATTACGTAAAGGGTTTTGAGTTACCCTCTTCATTGTTAAAGGGTCATGTGCCCAATTAAATGCGGTGTTTTTTTTCCTGATATTTGTGATGTGATGTGATCCTGGATTGATGTTGTGATATGTGGGGGAATTGAGGTTTTTGGATGTGGCAGTAGATGATTCATAGAGTGGCGAGATGCATCAGTTTATGCATATGGGTGTCAGGGAGTACACTAGGGATGATGGAATGGAGTGGATGTGATTGATGGATGATTGGTAATATTCATTGGTTGTTTATATGATTTGTTGTTCCTATATATAATGGTTGCTGGTCTTGCTTACCCTTCTCCGGAAAGAGGCGAAGAAAAGAGGGGTATTCCACGTTCATTCTGTGTTAATCTTTTTAATGGTGTATGGGTCAACGCTCTTGCTATAAGAGGCAAAAACTGGATGTGTAGTAAATCTACTCACCGTGTTGAGACCCCTAGTGTTTAGTTGCATAGAATTCATTTCTAGAATGCCTCGGAATTTGGGAAACTAATTCTGTAATGAATATTTGAATAAATGGTGTTAAACCATGGGGATGTAGATGCATGAACATAATTAAGAGGTTGTAATTTTTGATATAATTGTTGACATTGGGTGTGATGATAATGTAATTTCAAGGTGGAGTTGCTCACTGTTAATTACTGTTTAGTGAATTAATTAACATATAGTGGAAATGATAAAATGGGAAGGATGTAATTTAATAAAGATCATTAAATTGTTGTGTGCTTATAGGATACCTAGTCTTAGAAGTAGCAGCACGGAGTCTGAGAGATGTTAGGTGAAGTTGTGTCTAAAACTATGTAATTCCCATTGTGTGGTTGTGAGATATAATATATCCTGTACTTTTTGGGTTTCTATATGCTACTCCACCCTTTCAGTAAGGGTAACTGACACCCCGTTGATTTTGAGCCCTGGGGGGTGTTTTCCCCAACATTCTGGTGGGAGGACGAATGACTGACTACCTCCTTTTGCCCTGCTCTCTTCTCTTGGAAGTTAGTTGTGCTGATAAGCACATTGGTTAGTTTTCCCCATATATGTGTGTAGAGGGATGTAATGGATTGTGGTTATTCAGACACATTATATTCTGGATATAGTTTACTATGTACTACTATGGGTGTAGCATGTGTAGACTGTGATGGCTTTAGGATCCTTACTCGATGTATGAGCTGTAATGGCTTGATGTATAATACCCGATGTATGATACATGTTATGTGAGATGTGGTGGCTCCCATAAGCTTCCTAGTTACTTTTGGTTGTGAGGACAGTGTGGTGCTTCACCCAAGTTTCTGCGGGCAAGCCTTTTTGGAGAGAGATGCTAAGGACGTCCGATGTTGGGGCAAAGCGGAAAACCAGCGGGGAAGTAGTTGCGGGGTTCCGTTGATATTATTTATTATATGATATATTCTTGTATGATTTACTTGGTGAGTTTAGCCATGTTGAGTTTGGGAACTTAGTAAACCTATTTAGGTGATGAGATAGTTTCACTTGTTGTTCACGGTGCTCTAGCATTCTCTCTTTACTTTTGCACAAGATCCTTCATGGAGGATCCTACTGAGTATACTGTTATACTCACCCTATGTATATATAAACTATTTTTCAGGTCACTTAAAGCAGGTTGGAGATCAAGCTGGTATCTACTATATTGGACTTGCAGGAGATGATAGGGCTTATGGGTGCTGGTGTTTTTACTTTTTTTGGGTACTTATTGTGTTTTCCATTCCAGTTGTAGTAATTTTGAATGACATCTTGTTTATGAACACGAGTTTCATTTATATTCCATTTCTGAGTTGGAGTTGATTGGTGTATATCTTATCTCTCTCTTCAGAATGTGTTTTCATAGAGGGAATGCCTTGGATTTGGGTGTTTATTATACACTCGGTGCTAGTCACCAACCTGGGGCCAACTGTAGGTGGGACTTGGGGGGTCATTATCACCCTTCTAATATTGCCAGCCCAGGAGGGGTACACTTTGTGGGGAAGGGGTCATGACAACTCACCCCTCCCACATCCTCAAACCACTCAATTAATTTTTTCTAAACTAATATATTCTCATATAGCTCCTAAAAATACATCCCATCATCCTTAAATCCTCACCATGAGATAAAATCCATCTTAGGAATCCATTTTGTTCAATCAAAAATAAGTTAATCAAATAATAAATAACATACATCCTTATACTTGTTTGCTTAATTTTCATTCTCCAACTCCTAATTTATTATTAATTCATGCTTATATGATAATTTAATTATCATAAGTAAAAATATATATTTATTATAAGGTTACTAACTAGAACTAGGAGAGTTCCATCTAATGGGTAACTAACATACCATTATTTGTACGGCGCTCCACCGCCTTGCTTGATGATGTTGTTAGTTTTTCCTTTTCTACCTCTCATGGATATAAATTGTGATAGAAAATATATGTTTATATGATATAAATGATGTGTATTTTTTTATATTCTTTTGAAATTTTTATTTAAATTATAACTTCATTCATTTAATTTTTTTTAAACTTGATAACTTCATGAGTGAAAGTGTGGACTACTACCTCTTCAATGTGATGTGATTCGTTCTAAAATTAAATGGTATGTATTAAGAATGTTTTTATGTTAACATGTAGATATATATTAATAATAATTATACTATAATTTCTATACATATGTGTATTTATTCATCTAATTTATTTCATTCAATATGACAATAAAATGAATAAAATATGCTTGTGTTCTTATAACCAACCATCTCCATGGACGGTGTATTAAATTTCATATTTATAGATTTTATAAAATATTATAAATAATTAAATAATTAAAATATATTTTATTTATATTATTTGTTACATTATTTAAACAATTAAATCATGATCTATTTATGATGATCAACTATAATTAGCCAAAACATGTTCGAAGAACAATGTCGGTACTACCTGAAATAAAATCTAAACGTGGAATTTTTTTAAGTGGGAAATATAATGTAAAACAATACAACCATATATATTATTAGATATAAGATTATTACTATATATAATATATATAATAAACCTATATTTATTATATATTATTTTTATAGGGATGATGAGATTCATGACATAAGGCAATAGGGTTTAGTCTCACATTTACTTTATTGAGAATTGTGCCTCATCCACCAATTGTTTATTTTGTGTAGTTCATATAATGAAAATGAATATATTTTTTGATTATTATTATTAAAAGCACATGTATTTTCATATAAATTTTATGATCTTTATTTCATGGAGTTTGTGTTTCATATGTTATCAAATCTGTGATGTAGTTTTGTCTCAATTTTCCTTTTCTAAGAGACATGCCATGAATTTTAAAAATCATGATTTCAATTATGATACCAAAATTGTTTTCTAAATTTTACATTTTTAGATATTTTTCAAGTAAAAAAATTTAATTTTTTTTTCATTTTAAAATATTTTTTAATAGTATTTAAATTTTTTTTCAATGAAATGGATTTCAAAACATTATGAAGATTTCCATATATGTTTTGAAATTTTTTTCAATGAAATATAAATTTCTAAAAAATATCAATTTATTTTAATTTTTAATGATATTTTTAAATGTAAATGGATTTTATATGGTCTTATGTTCAAATATTTTTTTCATAGAAAAAATGATATTTTCTTCCAGAAATATTTTTAAATAATATTTAAAAATTATTTCCCATCTAAGATGACATGTGTTAGTGATTCTCATGACTTTTTAGGGAAATTATCTAAAGGTTGAATTTATATTTTTTTTATGAATGGTTTATGTATGCATGGAATGATTTTTATGAAACTAATTTCTCCTTCATTAACTATATTCTTATTAAACCATTTTCTTTTTCAGAGGTTATATGTTTATGAAACCCACTTCTTTTCATGGGTTATTCATTTAAAAATAACTTATTATGAAATTTGTTTCTTTTTCTACATGTTATGATATCATTACTTGTAAAAAAATACACATTTCATTTCATGGGTTATGATATGATTTTTATGATATTTTGGAACACATATGTATGATAGCACTATGAGATATAAGGGACCTATATCTCCCTCTAAGAAACTGTGAAATGATTTATATCTTATTTGAAAATTATGGGAATCATGTTGACGATCATGATCCACTATAGAACATGGAGAAACATGATTAAATATGGGAATATGGGGAAGCATGATCCACTATTAGAAGTTGGGGAAACCTAATCCACAATGGCAATTTGTGGAATCTTGATTGAATAAAAGAAGACGAGGAAACATGAACCACTATGGAAAGATGGTGAAACCTGATCCATTATGGGAATATTGGGAATACCAGTATATTATGGGATGATTGGGAAATCAGATCCCATAGAATGAAATGATTATGTCTAGGAATGGTGGTGTGTCCCTCTGTGAGGGTTTTGTCCCGATGAGATTCCCTGATAATTTCTAGCATTTTTTAGACATATAGGGAATTATATTACATATTTGTATGTATACTAGAATTCCATTTCTGATTCTAGTGATGTTATTTAATTACCATTTTCGTAATTCCATTATAATTCATGTCTTACAAACTACCAATATTTATGCCATGATTTATGTTATTGATCATATATATGTGAGGTATGATATCTAATGTTTTAATGATATTCTCATACACTTATTCTCATGTTCATTATATCATATATCCTTTTTTAACCCCTACACAACATTTTATCTCACCCTCTCTACTTTTTCTTTCACCAAGTTATGAAGTTATTTTTTATGTATGACGTTTATAAGAAGGGTTATATTCATGAAATACCATGTGGGGTCTAATGTAACTCATTAAAGTACCATTTTTTATGATTCTTTTTTTCTATAGTCACTGATGTAATAAGTTATTAGAGTTTATATTTGTGTAATATATTCAGTTTTCCACAAAAGTGATGTAATTTTAATGTAATAAAAGAGTGGGAATTTGCATATAGAATAAGAGAAAAAATTTACTTAACCTTTGGAAACTAGGATGAAAAATGAATATTTAGAATTCTATATATGTGTCTAAGGAAAATTCTAAGGATAACTAAAATTTAAGGGAGGTTTCCTAGAAGTTGGGTAATAGATAGAGAGAGTGGGTTACAAGAAATACATCCCTACATATATACTAAATATCATATTGGTTTTGGATATTATATACCTATGGGTAAAAACACTAATAGGATTCATCAGGCCCATCAATTGAAGAACCTATTACACAAAAATATGCCTTACTATGCATCTGGTTTGAACCTCCTGGTGGATATGCATATGAAATTCACAAACTCGTCACACAAAACATTGAAGGATTAAAAAATAAGTATTTTATGAATAACCAATGTTAAACCTATGGTTTCATTTATTAACTAAGGATTCATAATATAGACATCCTATATGTGAGATTTTATGATTGTATTGTTTTTTATAGGATATTTGATTTTTAATCTATGATTTTTGTATTTAGTCAATGGATAGAACAAAAAGGAACCACATTAATGCTGATTGCGATAAATAATGCAATGATTATTCTCTTATGAATCAAAATAATATTGGGGATGTAATGAAAAAAAATGATGTTATGGTCACACATATTTATAAATCTATGATTATTAATATTTCCCTTGGAATCTGGGGATGACCACCTTGATGGGAGGTTCAAATGTTTTGATCGTTTTCTAACAGGTTTGTTCGTAGAACCGGAAACATCCAATGATTCCACATCTATTTGGACCTACTTTCCAAAGGTAGGTTCTCATTAGTTTTTGGAATGATGAGGCTTAGGAATTTTCATTGGTCGAGAGGATGGGAGGTCGGACTCATCAAACCTTTTTGAGGGAAATGATTGTCTACTCTGTGACTCTCTTTATAGATTTAAGTTATGTTCGTGTGTCCTTATTACATTACCAATTATAAAATGAGATTTCCTTCAGATCTGACAATCAATGATCAAATATATAGGAAATTTAGAGATTCTTTTATATGTATTAGAGGTTCTTCATCGATAGAGAATCATCTGTATTTATTAGAGATTCTTGGTCAATGGTACCCTTCGACACATTTATATAGAAGTCTCTTGGTCATTATGATGACCATGCTGGTTTTAATGCCACTCAGTGGGGAACTTGAAGTTTATTGTCATTCAGAATGATATGGATTATTTTAGAGTTGGGATCGAACCCGTAGATGGGCTACCTACGTATCCTTTGTTCAGAAAAGGAATTAGAACCCGCATAGTTCGAGTAAGGGAGTATGATGTTTATGATTGATGGCTCAATGAAGGTTGTCACAATTACTTTTACACTCTAATCTCACGTGAGTTATGCTCGGTGTGAGAAACAAGAGGTATTGGTAAAAATTATACAATTGTTCCATGAAAGATGCAATCATAAGAAATAATGTGGGGCTTATGTATGTATGACTGCCCAGATAAATTAATGTTAAGATTTACATTAGGGAAGAAATCTAGGAATAGGGTACATAATGGTATATGTGCTTCATGGAGATTTTGAATACTCTAACTTGGGAATTACTCCTAAGGAGGATGCCCAGATTAGGGGACTGGGGCATACTCCTAAGGAGGATGCCTAGATTAGGAGATTAGGGCCTACTCCTAAGGAGGATGCCCAGATTAAGAGATTGGGGCATACTCCTAAGGAGGATGCCCAGATTAAGGGATTGGGGCATACTCCTAAGGAGGATTCCCAGATTTGGGGACTGGGGATTACTCTTAAGGAGGATTCCCAAGTTAAGAATTAATACTGGGACTTACTCCTAAAAAGGAGGCCTAGGTTAGGGGATATGGGGCTTACTCCTAAGAGGATGCCCAAATTAGAGGACTTATGACTGGGGATTATTCCTGAAAAGGAGACCCAGGTTAAGGATTCTATCATCTTAAAGGATGAGGTTGAATGAATGAAATCACAATCTTTAGTTACATTAAGATGTTTAAATCACTAGGTTTTGAGAGATATTCCACAGAATTCCTTTCAGATAAGGAAGTTAAACCAATAAATCATGCCATAATGGCTTTGAAGAGTGTCTTAAAGACTAAATCATGAATACGAAATGTGTAATGGCTTAAGAGGGGTGAAATGGGAAAGAAATGCACCCAAAAAGTCCGGGGAGTGCAAGTCCTGGTAGGCACGCAGGTACTGTGTGGGTGCGCAAGTCCTGGTCGTGCAGGTATATGCCTGCGTGACACATGATGTACATGCGCAATGGTTAACCAGCAGGGTAATACTTGAGAAACTCTTCATTAAATCCTTTAGAATCCTCTTGAGGTTCTTCTAGAAGAGGGGCACGCAAGATCTATTGAAGGAGTAAGGTGGCACCCAAGTGTGGACCTTTTCCCTTAAGGGCTGGCCACTCAGGCGCGGAAGTGTTGATGAGTTTCAACACTTAGGCCTTCCTCCCCCTATATAGATCTTCTGTTCTATGTAAGAAATTACCTTAGAAGTTTTCCGAAAGCTTTGAGAGGAGTCTAGGGCACAGGGAGCTAAAATCTGAGTTTCTGGAAAAATTCCTCCCCGAATGGGGGGCCCATAGGGTCTATTTATAGGCAGGGAGAAGACCCCGGGCGGTTTTCACTTAGGTTGTGCAAGTCACTTGCGTGACCATAATGCGTCGCGCATGTGGAATTGCGCAACTATGAGGAAACGTGCGCTGTTTGTGGGAAATCTTCTCCTTGTTCATCCCTTTGTCAATTTTTGATATTTTCATCAAAGGATGGATCATTTTGTGCAAAGTCATTTCCCTTTACATTCCTTGGGAATCTGTGACAAAAAAGGAGCGTCAACAAAAGTCCCCCCTCAGAGTTGGATCCAGAATAAATGAGGATTTGAATCTGAGGAAATCGAAGACATCCAAAGGAAATGTGGCGCACAAGTCTTGATGGCGCAGAGGGCGGTGCGCAAGTGCGCATCGCGCAGGGCCTGGGCGCCCAGGGTACGACGCGCAGATAGGCCTCCTGGCCTATAAATATAGGATCCTTTGTCCGCGTATAGCATCTTCTTTCGAATTCTCGAGCTCTCACCGCGCATGTTATCTTCGCCACGCAAGTCTCTTCTTTCCGCTGTTTCCTTGCCGCCACGCTGCTGTCTAGGTATCTGTACTTGCGCGGTTTGGACTTGCGCGGTAAAAACTAGCGCGACACACGAACACTTACATGCCAAGTTTAGACTTGTGCGCCTTAGTTCCTTTTCCATTTTTTCGAATTTCTTAATGATGTTTATGAAAAATCAATCCATTTAAGAATTTTATTTATTCATCTTTTGTGCGGAATCAATGGCTCTTAGACCTGGAATAGTTGATGAACTGGCTAGAAAGTGGATAGATGATATGATGAACATCATTGGCCATGATTATTATGATATCTTCGACAGCACTCTCCCAGATTTGGCTATGTACTTGATGAAATATCATCTTAATTTCTCACAGAGCATCTACCTGCCTCTATATGGTCATGGTCATCTACAAGGAGTCAATGTTCCAGATGCAAAGAACTATACGCCTGAAATACAGCTTCACTACTACTCTTCTATTTTGGTTATGCTGTGCATTAAGAGAAACAACAATGGTGTGAACTTTCAAATTCTCCTTCCATGCCATTTCCTTGTAGATATGAAAATGGAAAACCCATGGGCTGAAATGTTTTCTGCTGCCGATTGGTGGAGTGAAGACAAACATGGAATTAGAGCAATATCTGAAAAGAGTACTCTCTCCAAATGGGTCTTTACTTCAAATTCTCCATTCTCAAATCCATGTATACATCTTCCACGTCTCTTGGACAGAAACATAGTCACTATTTGATCAGATGAAAATTTTCTCAAACGGCACTCAAGAAGATCCTTTTACAATTGTTCGAGGAAGAGCTAGTATCACTGCATCTCTTATTTTATCCAGTTGAATGAATGAATTCCAGATTGTTTCTGATGAAGCTTGGGATGCCGTAAATCAATTGAAGAGTTATGCTGAAAGCCCCTTGTAATTCTTGAAAAAGAGAAGATACTCCAGTCTGTGGATGTCCTTCTAACTCTTGTGTATCAATGAAAAACACTTTCACTTTCAATCATTTGTATCATCATTCTCTTTTTCTACATGCTTTAGATTTTACCTAAGCCAATGAGCCTAGTGAGCATAGTTTGATTTTTACTAGGATCATTGTAAATAACCCTGCAAACATCAAGCCTTTTAATTTCTCAATGTTACCTAAATCATACTAAATGTATGTTTAGTGATCTGGAACATGAATTTTATTCAGAGTTCCTTTGTCTTTTGTAGCCAGTTTAAAGTCATGCACGACAGACATAAAAAGGATAACGTTTAAGGTCGAAATAGCGTTGACCGAAATGGATTAGAATTAACTCAATTCCTTGAAAATGCATCTAAAAACATATTACCATACTCAAGTATGAGGGTAAAAATGTAAGCTATGACTTAAGATTATTTGAATATGAGGAATGATATGAAAAAGAGCTAAAAGGAATTAGAAGAAGTAGTTTCCTAGAATTAAGTTACCATTATTTAACAAACCCGTTAGGGGTTGAATTATGCAGGGCCACCTAAGGGCATTGGCTGCATATACAAATAAAATAGTATCTTTTGGCGCGTAATTCTGTTATGTAGACTGTTTATGCAAGGTCGCCTATGGGCACGTGCTGCATAGTCAGGGAAAATAACTCTAAAAAATTTACTTTCCTAGTTCTAAAAAGACAGTGAATGTTTATGAAGATTCAAATATTCCAAATTATAGAGTTCTCTATATGGAAAGAGGTACTTGAATATGGAGAAGATATTTCCAAACAAGATTATCGAAGAACTGGATGAATATCACTCCTACAAAGGTATGACCCAAATATAGGGAAGGAGAATATAAGCCATAGACTTGAACACTTTCAGATCATGGAAAATGATATGGGACAAGTATGTTATGGTTGGATATTTTTTTGTGGATCCCTACATACTGTCATTTAAGAAAAACAAGGACAAAAGAGGCATTCTTCCCAAGAATGAAGTTACCACTATCCGACAAACCCGTTAGGGGGTTTAATTATGCAGGGCCACCTATGGGCATTGGCTGCATAGTCAAATAATAGTATCTTTTAGCTAAGAAGTCTGTTATGTAGACTGTTTATGCAAGGCCACCTATGGGAACGTGCTACATAGTCAGGCAAAAGAACTCTCAGAAGATTGACATTTTTGTGACTAGAAGTCATAAAAAGGGTTATGAGGATCTGAAAATATTTAAGGTGAGGATTATGACACATAAATATGGGTATTAATCATTGTATACAGATATACATAGATCAATTCTAACGATAATCATGTTTTGGTTGGGTCCTGAATTGAAATGTTGGACTTCACTACGTATCCCATAAGGATGAGAATCAAGACATACGTAATTCTTAAACTACAGTTTAACGTCGTGTGGGACAAAAGGATTAGAGATCTTAGTTTAGGGTCATAGAGCTTGGACCACTGTAATAAATACACAGTGTGTGTTTTCATGGGGACTTTTCAGCCAAGGGACTGAAAATGGAATTTGGGGTTAGGCCCAAAGACTTTGGGCTGGATTCCGGGGACACTCGAACGTTTCTACGTATCCCATAAGGATGGGAATCAAGCCCACGTAGATCTAGAAATACCCTATGTACAAATTTGGTTTGTACATGTGAAGGGTGAAAGGGGACCTTGGTGCAATGATGGTTTAACCCAAAATAAAAGGTTCAAGCATTTCCATGTATGCACGTAGTCTTTGAAATGAAACATGATTGAAAAATCAATGAAAATAACGGTTCCCTATCAGGAGAGGGTATCAACGAAATTTGTAGTTTATTATCATACTAGAAAAAAAATTTGTATAGTTTATCGTCATATAATAAGGAAGAATGTGAACCAATGTAATGATATTGATTCTAGGGGCGGTTTCACGAATAAACATCGTATGATATGGGGGTGAACTGATGTGAAGAGATTGGTTTTGGGCTTGAACCTTGGGAGGTTGCCTACATACCCATCCTAGAAGTCAAGGATCAAAGTCCGTGTAGTTCAATTAAAGAATGAATTAATGATCAAGATGTTATTAGGGAAAATGACATAAAAATGATGTTGGGACTTACACATGGTTAGTAGCCCAGAGAGAGTGTTATGGTTGAGGTTTTCTCTAAGCTCACGTGAGTCATACTCGGTGTGAAAAACAAGAGGTAGCAACAACCTTAACAATACATAGTTTAACGTCATGTAGGACGTATGAAGGGACTATGTAGTTTAAAGTCTTGCAGTTAGGACTATTGGTGCTGCATAGTTTAGTGTCATGTAACAGGGAAAAAAGTACAGCTTAATGTAATTTAGGATGTATCACAGACTTTATGTACAGTTTAGCGTCATGTAGTTAGGATGATGGGGAAAATAGAGTTTAACGACATGATGGATGAAAAAGGGGGACTGTCCATTTTAATGTCATGCAGTGAGGATAAAAGAGTACACCATTTAACATCATGTTGGACGCATTAGGAACTTTTTCACAGTTTAACGTCATGTTGGACGAAAAAGGGACGATACAGTTTAGTGCCATATTGGACGAAAGTGCTAATAGTTTAAGGTCATATGCATGGACCGTGGATGGTGCAGTTTAATGTCATGATGGATGGTGGTGTAGTTTAAGGTCATACAGGACCTTGTATGATTATGTAGTTTAACGTCTTTCTGGATGTAAGAGACTTTTATACAGTTTAGTGTCATGTATTTAGGACATCACAGTTTAACGTCTTGCTGGACGTAAGGGACTTGTTAATAGTTTAAGGTCATATGCATGGACCATTGATGATGCAGTTTAAGGTCATACTAGACCATTTAGGGAACTTTTTCACAGTTTAAGGTTGTGTGGGACAAAGTTGCATTTTAAGTTCATACTGGATCATTTCTTTATAGTTTAACGTCATATAGCAAGGACGAACTGGTGATGCACAGTTTAGTGTCATGTTACAGGGGCATAAGTACAGTTTGATGTCAGGTAGGATGTATTAAAGGACTCTTTTATAGTTTAACGCCATATAGCAAGGAAAATGAAGGTGACATAGTTTAACGTCATGTTGGACGTATATGAAAATAGTTTAGGGTCATATTCTTGGACCGTTGCTGTATAGTTTAACGTCATATAGCAAGGATGATCTGGTGCTGAACAGTTTAGTGTCATGTTGCAGGGACTTGATTATCCTGTTTAGGCTGTGCTTTTTGGTGGGGCAGCGCCCGTGGCTTTGATGTAGATGGCATGAAGTACGCCAATGTCAAAGACGACTTAGGCTTTGACACATACCCATCCTCTTCTGATTATTTTTATTTCTTTAAATCAAGCCATTTCTTTAAGGACATTCCCTCTGACGAAGAGGGTTTTCCCACAACATTCATGGAATAAGACACAATTTGTTTCCTTAATTGTGTTCACAAAATAGCATGAGTTCGACGTATTGTCTTTCTGACCATCCAATCATCATACTTTTGTGCATTTTTTCTTTTGACTTCCTTCCATTCACTTTCCTCCTCTAGAACTGTAGGAGTGACACATGCTACCAGGGTTGATGAGCCTTTCAATGTGACCTGTCCTGAGTCGACCATCTTTTGCAGGAGGTCTTTGAAGACAAAACACTCCTGGATGGGATTCCCCAACATTTGATGAAAAGAGAAATAATTATGACGGTCTTAATCTCCTTTCTTGTTTGGATTCTTGGGTATTGAAAATTGAACCAAATTGTTTTCCAGAGCCTAAATGAAATAACAATGAACTTTTTCATTTCGGAAAGAGTATGTTTTTCTCTTCAGATCCTCAAATTGTTTTCATCTTTGATCTTTTTGATCATCTGGATGAAAAAGGCCTTTGTTGTTGGCGCACAGAAGGTGGATCCATTCGAGAAGATGAAGGTTTTGAGGTTGAAATAGGTACAGGTGCTTGTTTGAGCATAACTGTAGCAGTTTCTGCTTTACCCATTCTCCTTCCCGGAGCTGATGGAATTACACGAGATTTAGCCTTAGCGTGTATAATGGAATCTTCAATCTGCTGAGCGATTGAAGTAAGGTTTCAAAACCCTCCTGTGTATTTCACAGTGATTAATGGCATGCATAATTCGTCACGCAGATTTGCCACACAGATTGGCAACAATTCATCTTGAGGGAGTGCTAAACTCAAAGAATATGTTAATCCCTTCCAGTATGCAATGAAATCAGAGACTCTTTCATTCTCCCTTTGCTTACAGTTTGTAAGATCGAAAACTGTTGTCTTTGGAAAAGTTGAGTTGAACTGATGGAGTAATTTTTGGCGAAGAACCTCCCATCAGGTAATTGACCGGGATTGGAAGCATGTATACCAAACAAAAGATGGTCGTTGCAATGTTTGCATGAAGCATCTGAGTTTCACTACATCTTCCTGCTCCAGAGATCCCATCATAGGATCACAGCAAGACACGTAATACGTCAAATGTTGTTCAGGATCAGCCGATCCATTGAAAATATGGAATACAGGGTTCCCAAAACTGGATGGAGGAGAAATTGAATCTACCCATTCAAGGTAAACTTTATTTTCTGGTTGAACTTGCGCACGTTTACATTCCATAGATTCTCATAATGTTGTTAATGACTCAATAGTAGTTATTAAATTTTGAGAAACATCTGGTTGAACTTGGACTTGGGTAGGTGCAATGACTGGAGCTTGGACAGATGTGGCGATTGGCGCTGCAACTGATGGTAGCACTTCCAATCGTTGTGGCACATGACACGTAGGATTATACATGTGAGGGTGTACTGATAGAGGAGGATATTCTTGATCCATATCAGTAGCTGCAACAAATTTCTTTGGCTAACTGACTCTAGCATGCTTAAGAAGAAGACTAATCTGAAGTAGGTCAACATTCAAACTTCTTAATTCCTTCATTTCTTCCTCCTGTTGTGAAATCCTCTACTCTAGTTAGAGATATTGACCTTCTCCCGATGAAGGATATGTAACCTAGTTCATTCCCTTCCCTTTGTTGGATCCTTTTCGGAGAGGGGGAAGTGGGTTAATTGAAGGATTACTAATGTTCTGAGAAATCCTTTGACTTCGTGTACGCACACCTTCTTCATTTGTGTCGGTGCGTTCATCTTCTTGAGCAGGAACCTCTTCATCTGAGTCCCCTGAGTGAGCCTCATCTGGTGAATCAGCAACAACGACATTGATGACATTAATTGATGCATAATGCATCGCATCCCTTCTATCAGAATTTCTGTGATATTATCTTCTTCAATGTCTTTGATTAGACATTGACTTTTGTTGATTCAATCCCTCAGGAACTTCTTGATGAACTGTAATTTGGAGGGAATCTCTTGATAATTTGGTTATTCGTTCCTCTTGAGGTTTCTTCCCCAATATAGAAAAAACCGACGTTCTTTGAGGAGGGGATTAATGATTTGAAAAAGTCCCCAGTCTAGTGGACTGGGGCTGTTCCTACTGTTCTCGCTCAACTCTTCGAATCCATTTTGTTGATTATGAGGGTTGCTTTAAAAGAGTCCCCAGTATGGCGAGATGGGGTGGCTCTTGACATTCTATGTCTGAGAATTTATTAAAAGCTCTCCTGATCTTGCGAACCTTAGTTTGGAAATTAGGTGGATGCATTAACATGTATCCTCTTTTATCACCTGGTTCAAAAGACCGTTGGATGATTTCCGACACTTCTGTCACGTGGTGACGTGTTTGCTCCAAATGAGAGGTCTGTTCAATGTTCTTGTTTGCTTGATGCAAGAGTAATTCGAAAACTTGTTCTCGGTATTCTTGATTTTGAGAGGAATAAGTTGAAGCATGTTCTTGGGAAAGCTTTTGATTACAAACAAAGCCCAATGATTGTGGCCGGCCATGGGCAATAACATTGCATGAGACCATTTTCGGCGGGCTTTGCTGACTGGAGAGCACCGTGAAATTCAATAATCCATGAACACCCCATCCTCTAACACGAATACCAGATGGGGCATTGGAAATTAACTGACGCAATCTTCTTAGTGCGCCAAAGCATGAATGTTGAAGGGCTCTCTACTGCTTTTCAGCCTTCGGATATCGAGAGACTGATAGAGACGCCAAATCAATCTGATGTTGTAACCCTTCCATTATCTTAAGATGATTTTCATATTCATCATAAGATAATACATTCTTTTTTAACTGACAAAGAGTTTTCTATATGTTGAGACGAATATCATGAATTACATCTTCCATCAACATTTCTCGAATATTATACTGAGAGTCAGCCAGAGGCCAAAACATGATTGGAAATTCACCTTTTGCCAGTTGTTTTATCATATTCAGCATTTCCTCTTTATAATGTCATGAAAATTCTTCTACAAGTTTTGACCAGAGTTGGTGTTTCCATGTTGCTTCATTGGATTCAACAAGATTTGTAGAGAAATCATTGATCAAACTAGAATATTCATGACTTAGGGGTGGTTCGGAGAATTACCTACACCCTAGACTATATTCTTATTGAGAATTTATTTCACCTGCTAGAGATGAAGAATCATACTTGACTGGTTTCATATTTTCAAGTGCCTCAAGATAAGAGGGTTTTCTTAGCACTACATTGTCTACTGGAGCATCTTCCAGGAAATGTGCATCACTACTGCGGAAAGGAATTTCGCAGTGAAATTCATCATCATGGGGAGGACCACCATAATGGGTTACAGAAAATGATAAAATCTCTTGCTCCTTAGTCTTCTGACCACACAGAGGGTTCCTGTGGCTCTCATATGAAGATGAAACTTTGAGATCGACAGAATTGTCATGAAGCAATCCTTCATGAGGAAGTGACTATTGAAGAACTTTTGAATTAATGTTCCCACTATTGGGAACTAAGGTAGTAGAATCTTGAATTCCATCAGATAATTGTCTGAGGGCTTCATGAACTCCAACATTGAGAAAGGCCTTGTTACAGATTGGCCCTTGATCTCCTTACTGTGCCGGGCGGGTCTTTTTCTTAGACGCCTTATTACTCGCCTTGGAAACCACTTGTTGACGAAAGTGGCTGCTCTGAGCAGGTGTATGTGCCTGATCAGGAAAGATGGACAGGTTAGGCTGACGATCTCCTCTCAAATCAGGTGTATACACCTGAATTGGTCATCCGTATGATATGGGGGAGTACACCCCATAACCCTGTTGGACTAGAACAGATGTGTGTGTCTGTTCCAGAGTGAATTTTTGATGTATCACTCCACTGGTAGGGAATGATTTATGTGTCCTTCCCTGAGATGCCGCTGAAGTTGTTATAAAATACTGGCAAGCATCCAAAATATGAGCAGGGATTTGCTTCTACCTTTTCACCATTGATATAATATGCTTGGTGACATCAGCTGCCGGAACATGAATATACGTCCATTCCGGTCTTGGAGCAGGTGTATGTGCCTGCTCCTATCCTCCTTTTCCTATCAGTGAATCCTGAAAGTACTCAAGTGTGGGGGCAGAGAGTTGAGTCTGCCTCCTATTTGTTGTCGGGGCTTTCCGACTAACTTCTCAGAATGCTACCAAGCAAGACTGTTGGTAGGCTTGATTAAAACCAGCAGGTGAATGTGCATGCTGATTGCACTTCTCCAAATGTGGTTGACGAGATCCATCATATATAGTCAGACGAGCCTGCTGAATAGCTGATGATGCATAAACAATTGTATGTTCCTGCCTATAGTACTTTGCCGGAATTGCCAGGCGGGATTGGCGTGATGCTGCCAGATGAGTCTCCTGGACAGTGGAATTAAAATGGGCAGGTGTATGTGCATGCTCGTTGATTTCCACCAAGTTAGGTTGGTGGACTTATCTGAAGATGGCAGAGATGAGAATCTGCTCACTGTTGACCGGATTCCTCCTCTGGTGGTTCGTCTTGCTTTCTCAGGTTTGAGGAACTTGAGCCGAACGCCTGGAGTCGGTACCCACATCATGTTGAAGGTGCACTGCCGCACGAGTCTGGCGGCGATTGTTGGTGGGAGCCCTCAGGAAGGACTCTTATCTTTTTTAATTAAGGTCCTGAGGGACCAGCTCATTCACCTCCCCAGATTAAGGGATCGAATGGTGATTGCGTTCTGGGGATAACGTCCTGAAATGGTTGGAGACGGTAGTCAGCACCGCCTGCTTCTTGATCACTGGTTGTCATTGTCTGGTCGACCGATGTGAGTTGTTTACTTGGAGGGCTTGTCAGGAAGCCTCCAGAGTTGGGATGGTACCATGTTGACGGTACTCCATAACCAGCACATTTGATACCCAGCATTGAAGACACTGAGTAGGTGATATCGTCCTAGGAGTGGATGCTGATCCAGTAGGAGTAGCAGTAGTGGAATTTTCAGCAGCAGTATTCACAGGTGTGAACTTGAGAGCAGCCATTCTAGAAATGCAGAAGATCTTGCAAAAAGAGTGCATGTTTGATATAACAGACGTAATCAAGATAAATTCAGCTACTACATCTTTTGTATGAGCACATATTTCAATGATTTTTTTGTTGGCCCTCTCATTGAGTTTTAAATAGGGCCCTAACAAATAAGTAAAACATCATTTTAACTTGGTTTAGGATTCACGTCGGGTTCACCATTTTTTGTTTCCCTCAGAATCCGGGGATGACCGCCTTGATGGGAGGTTCAAACGTTCTGATCGGTTTCTAATGGGTTTTTTCGTAGAACTGGAAACATCCAATGATTCCACATCCATTCGGACCTACTTTCCAAAGGTAGGTGCTCATTAGTTTGTGGACTGATGAGGCTTAGGAATTTTCATTGGTCGAGAGGATGGGAGGTCGGACTCATCGCACCTTTTGGAGGGAAATTTTTTTCTACTCTGAGACTCTCTTTATAGATTTAAGTTATGTTCATGAATCCTTATTACATTACCATGTATAAAATGAACTTTCCTTCAGATCTGACAATCAGTGATCAAATATGTATGAAATTTTGATATTCTTTTATATGTATTCGAGGTTCTTCATCGATTGAGAATCATCTGTATTTATTAGAGATTCTTGGTCAATGGTACCCTTTGACACATTTATATAGAATTATCTTGGTCATTATGATGACCATACTGGTTTTAAAGCCACTCAGTGGGGCACTTGAAGTTTATTTTCATTCATAAGGACATGGATTATTTTAGAGTTGGGATCGAACCCGTAGATGGGCTACCTACGTATCCTTTGTTTAGAAAAGGAATCAGAACCCACGTAGTTCGAGTAAGGGAGTATGATGTTTATCATTGATGGCTCAAATAAGGATGCCACAACTACTTTTACACTCTAAGCTCACGTGAGTTAATCTCGGTGTGAGAAACAAGATGTATTGGTAAAAAGTAGACAATTGTTCCATGAAAGATGCAATCATAAGAAATAATGAGGGGATTATGTATGTATGACTGCCCAGAGAAATGATTGTTAGGATTTAATTTAGGGAAGAAATCCAGGAACAGGGTCCATAAAGGTATATGTGCTTCATGGAGATTTTGAATACTCTAACATGGGGTTTACTCTGAAGGAGGATGTCCAGATAAGGGGATTGGGGCTTACTCCTAAGGAGGATGAACAGATTAGGAGATTGGGGCTTACTCCTATGGAGGATGCCCAGATTAGGAGACTGGGGCTTACTCCTAAGGAGGATTCCCAGATTAGGGGATTCGGGCTTACTCCTAAGGAGGATGCCCAGATTAGGGGACTGGGGCTTACTCCTAAGGAGGATGCCCATGTTAAGAATTATTACTGGGACTTACTCCTAAAAAGGAGGCCTTGGTTAGGGGATCTGGGTCTTACTCCTAAGAGGATGCCCAAATTAGAGGACTTATGACCGAGGATTATTCCTAAAAAGGAGACCCATGTTAAGGATTCTCTCATCTTAATGGAAGAGGTTGAATGAATGAAATCTCAATCTTTAGTGACATAAAGATGTGTAAATCACTAGGTTTTGAGAGAAATTCCACAGAATTCCTTTCAGATAAGGAATTCAAATCAATAAATCATTCCATAAATGGCTTTGAAGAGTGTCTTGAAGACAAAATCTTGAATAGGAAATGTGTAATGGATTTAGAGGGGTGAAATGGGCAAGAAAGTCACCCAAAAAGGCAGTGGTGCGCAAGTCCTGGTAGGAGCGCAGGTACTGTGTGGGTGCACAAGTCCTGGTCGCGGAGGTATACGCCTGCGCGACACATGATGTACTTTCACGACGGTTAACCATCAGGGTAATACTTGAGTGACTCTTCATTAAAGCCTTTATAATCATCTTGAGGTTCTTCTAGAAGAGAGGTGCGCACGATCTATTGAAGGAGTAAGGCGGCGCTCAAGTGTGGCCCTTTTCCCTTAAGGGCTGGACGCTCAGGCGTGCAAGTGTTGATGAGTTTCAACACATAGGCCTTCCTCTCCCTCTTTAGATCTTCTGTTCTAGGTAAGAAATTACCTTAGAAGTGTTCCGGAAGCTTCGAGAAGATACTAGGGCGACGGGAGCTCAAATCTGAGTTTCTGGAAAAATTCCTCCCCAAATGGGGGGCCCACAGGGTCTATTTATAGGCAGGGAGAAGACATCGGGCGGTTATCACTTAGGTCGCGCAAGTCACTTGTGTGACCACAATGCGTCGTGCAAGTGGAATTTCGTGACTATGAGGAAACTTTCACGGTTTATGGGAAATCTTCTCCTTATTCATCCCTCTGTCGATTTTTGATATTTGCTTCAAAGGATGGATCAATTTGTGATATGTCATTTCCCTTTACATTCCTTTGTACTCTGTGACAAAAAAGGAGCGTCAACAATTATTGATCATACAAATGTAAAGATGATGAAACAAAATATATTTGTGTCCATCTTGAGGCAATGTTGACCTTATTATAGTGGGTATTCTGATCTTGTTGTCACTGAACACATGATTAGTACCCATGAAAAATATTCTCAGTTACCCAATGCTTAGAACATGAGAAACTTATTCTGGTTGCTTATAAGTAAGATGGTGAAACAGACTAGTGTTGGACTCTGATCAATAATATGGGGAAGAGATATAAAAATTGAATCCATCGATTGTGATGAGTTTAAGGACATATTCATTAACAAGTACTTTCCTTCTATTATTTGTATGATGAATGAAAAAGAGTTATTTAAGATGATGGAAAAATATAATGGATATATCGGTATGTATGAGGCTAATTTCACAAGACATGTGAGGGATGATCCTGGTATTATCATCCGGCCAAAAAAATTAAATTTTATAGTCTCTTTAATGCATTAATGCCAAGTATCATATTGGTGTTGGACATAAGAGTCTTTAGTATAATGAAATAGGTTGTGCATTGAGAAGTCAATGTTGAAATGATGGTTTGAGATTCATTTCAATCTCATGGTTATGATAAGAAAAGGAAGATAGATTTCAATGTATAATATAAAAACCATAGAGATAAGAATATGAGACCTCCATCATAATCCATATGTGGAAATAATCATTGTGGTAATTTAGTGATGGGGTATAATAAGTGTTTTATATGTGGATGGGAGTTTCATCAGTAAATTTAATGCCAAACTGATGGATATTAGCAGGCCAATGATGAAAATAGAGGAAAAGATGCACAGAATGAACGTCTCGGACACAATTTTTGTATGTTTATGTAGGATTGTAATTATGTGAACTTGTTTCCAAACATGAGGGTCAGAGATGACGATGGACATATGGCACCTCTTAAACTAATTGATTAGGGAAACAACTTTTGATCATTATTTTTGACAAGGGATGAAATAACGATGCGGTGGATGGTATACATATTATCGAATATAGAATAGGTAATGTCATATTTGATTTTGGATCTACCGACACATTCATGACTAAATAATTTGTTATGGGTACTAATATTTTACCGAAATGATTAGATATGGAATTTTCAGTGAATCCCCCTTATGGTATAATTATTGTATCTCATTTATATGATTCTTCTCTGGTAGATATTTTTGGGAATATACTCCTTGTAAAACAAGTCATTCTTCTCATGGTTGAATTTGATGTCATCTCATGTATGGATTGGATTTTGCTACATAAACCCCACTAAATTATTGAGGAATGGATCTTATATTTGATATTTCAAATCATCCTATGATATTCTATCCAGGGGAAACTACGTATGTACTCTATTTAGAGAATTCATCTCGTGTATGGATCTTAATTATCATTAAGATGATGTGTTTATCTCAAATGGTTGGGGAGAATATTAACATCAATGATATTCATATTATTCTCAAATTTATGTATTTGATACCAGAAATGTTTCCTAAACTTCCACTAAAACTAGACGTTGACTTATTGGCATAAATCATAATTGGTTTCACCGCAATTTCAAATAATCCATATAGAATGGCCCCTGTTGTAAATACCCTGATAGTAGTTTCTCAGAGATGGTCCCTTAAATTATTACATTGTTATAATAAATAAGGAAGTCACATAAGTAAGGGAAAATGGTTCAATAGTTTTTTAAAAATAGATACAATCCTTAGATTTACATAGTAACATTAATGGAAAAACAACATAATATCTTCATTTGTAACACCCAAAACTCTTAGACCGGCCGCACATGTCATTCATAATATTCATCACCATATCCTAGGGGAAAGTTAAAAATAATAATTTTGTGATATCATATTTTTTTATGGGTAATTAATACAATCAAAGATAATATGAAAAAAATCAAGGTCAATGACTAATAACACATCAAATTTGAACAGAAACATGATAATAATTTGGCAAGAATAAAATAAGTAAAAATAATACCAAAAAATTAATCACATGAAAATGATGATTGACCATGGATATTATACATGTGGAATACTACCATGGATAATCAATTAATAATCCTAATGAGGGTATTCATATACCAGACATCATAAACATACCATTGATTTAAAAACTCGGACCTTCTTTTCAGGTATGTTTTTCCTTTTTCTGAAGTTCTTGAGAAAATGGGAGTTTCTAGAAATTTTTTAATTAAATTCCATGTACTTCGATGCCGCGCAAGACCGTGTGTTGTCCATGTCCGGGACAGAGACACGGTCATTTGGGGTGATGTGGAGGCTTAATAATGTGGGGTACGGAAAAGCCTAGTACATTCCATGTACTCCAAAAGTACACACCGTGTATATTCTTTTTTTTCATTAAACGGACCAGGGTCCCACCTAATCGCATGAACACACTTCTTCACTAGATTCTTCGACCGAGAGCATCCCGTACAGATGTGAATCTACTCCAAGCCCCCGAGCCTCCGCCTGTTCTTTGAATCAACCACCATTGATATCATTGGAACCACAGCGGTGAGCTCTTCCTTCTCCTAGAGCTTTGTTTTCCAATTCCTTCACTTTCTCAAGTTATTGTGGGTTGAGAGTTTTGGATGTTTTCTTAGATCTACGATGTTTTAAAAAGATAAAATCCTCGTGTTTCAATTATATCGATCTCCTAGCATCAAGGTAGGTGGTTTGTGCCTTTCCGTTCAAAGTCTTGGAGTTTTATGTGCAATTTCCACCAATACCCTTGAACGGGGTATTGTGTGTTTACTGTTTTTCCCCTGTTGTTTTCATTCCTTTCTTACATGATTTTGTATAGGTAACATGGTTATGTATAAGGTTCATTTCTATTATTAGTGGATTTTCCCATGCCTTGTTTGGTTTACGACATTTTGGTCTTCACAGACTTTGGTCGTTATACCTGTTTTCCAGTCCTTGTGGCCGTAGGATGGAGCGTTGTTTCCTAACATGCTTGTTATGTTGTAGACTCATTATCCAAGCTGATCTGTAGGTTTAAATTGGCCTTAGAGTATTATTATGCAATGACTGGCATGGGGCTGTGAGAACCTGGTGCTATAGACTATACAGAGATTGAACGAGTGAGCATCCTTAGAGAGTCTTGGACATTATAGACTATGTGGTATAGACCAAGTGAGGTTCCCAGAGAGTCTATGATATTATATACTACATGAGGATAGACTGATTGAGATTCCTCAGAGATTCTTGAGGTTTATAGATTATACGGGGGTAGACTGAGTGAGCCTCCTTAGAGAGTTTGTGTTTTGTTTGAATGTCCTTAAACCATTCCAGGCAATATGAGGAATTGACTGAGTGATCATCCTCAAAGAGTCTGTGATAGAAATGAGGATATTAGAGGAATTGACCGGGTGAGCTTCCCCAGAGTGTCTCTAATCCTTGGGGCTATAGAGGGATTAGACCGTGTGATCTTCCTCAGAGTGTCCCTAACTACCTTAGAATATAATGGGAATTTACTGAGCATTCATCCCCATAGAGTTATAATTTCATAAGAAAAAAATAGAGGGGTTGGGTTGAGTGTACTACCCATAGGGCTGTTTGTACTTCTTGGATATGACCAGAGCGGATGGCTGTGTTTAATTCCCAGAGGGTTGCCTGTTGTGGTTACCTATTGCTTCACTATGGATTGTTGATATGCGGGTTGATTACTGTTGTGTATTATCCTGTTCACTACATACTATTTACTGTTTACTATAATTTAACTTTCATATACTCACTGACTATTAGGCATAGATCTTCAGGTCTTTGCCTACTGGGATTTAGACTCACAGCATGTTTGGGTTATGCTTTTGGGCCCAAACAGATTATATTGTTGTAGGTATAGACAAGTCCAATCGCCCTTCAACATTAGGTACATGATGGAATTAGATAATAAGAGCATGGTACCAAGCTGAGTCTTGCGATGCTGTGGAGTTGCATATCTGTTTTTGGATTGTAATTTGGTTTAGTATTGTATTCAACATTGTGACTTGTTTTGATACTTTCCTTGAGATATGTATCATGGAAAATTTCATATAAATATCTGTGCTACTGTTGTTTATTATTCTATCTTCCACTGTTTATTATTGATGGATCTTTACTGCTTATGCTATAGTATTTATTGTGTACTTCCATTGTTTACTATGACAATTTGGGCATAGATTCCACACTATCACACCCAAGGCTCTCGCTGTTAGTCAGTAGCCTCTCGCATTTGTGGAAATGTGCATGAGGCCATGTGACCAACCTGTTACAGGGTGCCTCTGGGTGGAATCCGGAACTGGGACGTTACAAAGTGGTATCAAAGGAACTCTTTTATCTTGACTTACTGTTTGGAGCCTATAGTCTGGGATAGGACAGAATAGGTATATGGTAATAAGCTTTTCCTGGGAGTACCTAACCCGTGTACTAGAAATCTCCATACTACCTCTTTTATTTCAGTTTTAATCTTTTTCACTTTTTCAGTTGATTTGATTTCATCATTGGGTGATTCAAATACATTGTCATGTTATTTTCGTTGTTATTGTGGTTCTATTTCAGTCGCAACACGATGAGATGAGGGTATTCCTTCTCATGCATGATATATTAAGTTGTTGAAAATCACATTCCATGCATTCTTTCCATTCCATCTAGGATGCATTTTTGATTGAATGTTGTTATGATAGAAGTTTTGTAGATTATGCATGTTGTGGCGATAGATGCTTTAATATAATCTCCGTTGTTTGATAGAGAATATTTTTTTATAGTACATTGCATAGATGGACACCAAACTTTGGTTCTTCAGGTGTTATTGGTCCTCATGGACCAGAATATAGTGGATCATTTCCTGGTTTCCTTGTTATAATTTGTATGAGATGCCAATATTTGATTCGCGGGGAGTATGGACCCTCACGGATCAGAATTTGGCACCTTAACTCTTGTTTTTTCTGTTTTCTAGGCTTCAGAGTAGTTTCTAAGCTTCTTCCTATAAAAACACATAATACATGTTGTGTAATTTATTGATACATGCCATGTAGTTTTTAAACCATGTCACTGACTGTGTGGGGAGAAACACGGGGTTGTGAAAAAAATGATCAGGAACACGCCGTGTATGGTACGTAAACACTGTGTTGTAGTGACCGTGTGTCTACCCGCGTGGCTAACGAAATGGATGGATGAATCATCGACTATACACATCATGTACTATTATCACGTGTCATTCCATTTATCCTATGTACCCGACCGTGTCACAAACAACATGTGTCTGGTAAAACATTCATGTACAAGACGTGTTCCCAGGGAGCACACTGTGAAAATATTGATCTGTGTAGCCGGCCATGTAACTAACTACACTGGTTGTTAAAACCTTGTCTAGTATGCACCGTGTCCTTCGTAAACACTCCGTGAAGACTAGGATTAAGAGGACAGTGTCGGTTAGCGGTGTAAGGAGACTCAAGCAGGGGAATAGAGTTCCAGTGCATGCCGTGTGTGGGGAAAAACGTCGTGGTGTTGGGGAATTACACGATCGGTTGTGGCAGTAGTACACGCCCATGTGAATGGATTAATAGAACTTGCTGTGTAGTTTAAAACATGTAGTGTAGTTGTGTTTTATAAAACATTAATGTTTCTTTATCATAATCCCATCTATTACTCTTGTGTTCTAAGTCTTTGATAATCCTGATCTAAGGTGTGCTTTTGACCTTTCAGAGCGATGACACCTAGACATACTCCTATTGAATGTCAGCTACCAGATGGTGATCAGACACCGGATATGGATGATCAGGAACCTCATGCAGATCCTCCTGCTATTGCAGAATTGGCACCAGCAGTTATACCAGTTGCAGGTGCTGATGCAGAGTTCATGGAAGATTTTATTGAGGATGATGCAGACCTTCTAGGGAGTGTCGCCTCTTGCCCCATCGATGACAGAATTGAAACAGGTTTTCAAGCAGCATAATCCTCCAAATTTTTCATGGGATGGAGGACCTCCGGCTGTAGAGTTGTGGCTAGAGGCCATGCTGACAATTTTTGATCATTTGGAGATACCACCAGATAAGAGGGTGAATCTCTCTACCTATATGCTCCGAGACTCCTCCAAGAGGTGGTGAGAGGTGATCTCACAGTCAGGGTTCCTGAAGAGTATGAATTGGGAAGAGTTTCGGTGCATCTTCAATAATTACATCTACCCAGAGACCTTGATGGCCGATCGAGCCGAGGTGTTTATGATTCTAGATCAGGTGAAAATTTTCAGGTCGATGAGGTGTTCCTTGCACGGAAGTTCGAGGATGGTCTGAGGCATGACATCCAATCACATGTGAAAATCTTCAGGTTGACTTCAATATCGTCTATCATCAACTAGGAGTTGATCACGAAGAACAATCTGAGGGATTCTAGAGCACGGAGCCAGGGTGGTTCAACACCCAGAGTCAGTGTTCCTCCTAATGATAGTAGGAAGCACCACGTTGAGTCTGCTCGAGGAGATCATAGTAGGTGGATTGTATCTTCGGGAAGCCATGTTGTATGCTACCAATGCAGGAGGAGTGGGTATACTAGGTCTATGTGCCAGAGAGACCCGAAGGAGAGCTGATCATGCGGAAAGATGGGCCAACTTCTGCATTTTTTTCAGATCTTCGCACCTACAACTATTGTTAGGGGTTCATCTATTACCTCATGTCCCGGGGATGGATCACCATTTTCTCACCAGTCATGGAACTAGAGTACTTCCGGCCATTCGGGACGAGGTGGAGGTGGTGGTCTTGGTGGTCAGTTACCAGGTAACCAGTGACAGCAGAGTGGATCAGCTCAGAGTGGTCAGCCAGGGGCCTAGGGACACAATACCGGTCGACATTCACTGTGGAGCAGACCCATCAGGAGTAGGATCTCTGACCTTCCATAGTTCGAGGTATGATCTTAGTAGACTCAGTTTTATCTTCAGCTCTTTTCAATACTGTATATGCATATCTTAATCTTTGTGGCTGTTGTGGAGAGGCGTGGGCTCTGTATCTTTTTCTCTACTGATACTATGACTGTATACACACCGTTTGGGACTAGAACGGTTAGCGTATGTTAGTGTAGAGAGTTCCCTCTTGTGGTTCCATGGTGTCACTTCATATGGGGCCTCTATGTTCTAGAGATGACGAGCTATGATGTAATTTTTGGAATAGAATAGATAGTCCCTTTCTAGGTAGTTGTCGATTTCTATCTCCACAAGGTGATTTTCATATCACCAGAGGCGGGACCCATTCTTCATAAAGGCGAGTGGGATGTCCAGGCGACTCAAGCAGGACCCAAGCATCATGGGCTAGGAGGAGTTATAGCCCAAATTCATAGTCTTTCATGGGTTAAAAATTAAATGTGAATTATCCCATGAATAACCCCTATGAGGGTCAAACTGGTTTTCTAATAAGGCATATCTTCATGTACTAGGTTACCCCAATAAAGGCCTAGGATAGCATGTTGGAGCTTTTACTCTTATGAACATCGGTTTCAAGACAATATCCACTTGTATTATCCAAATTTGGTTTTATTTTTTGGATGACCAACATAATCTCCACCTTATAAAAATTCTCGGATGGTCTTATATGATTATCCTCAAAGTCTATGTTAGGGTTATTTACCCTAGTAGATGTTTTTGAAATATTGTTTCTGTCATTTTTTCTGAACTTCATCTAATACCATCTGCAAGGACCCTAACCGTTGTTTCCTGGACACATTGACTTTTCTTATTTCATTGGTATAAAACAAAAGGAACCCACATCACAAATGAAAAAATAGTTTAGTAGATTTGGAAAACCATATGAAAACATAATTTTTTCATTTTAACATGAAAGAAAAAACAACATAAAAAATATTTAATAACACTTAAGAACTCATAGATTAACCCAACATGTCAATTTAAAATATTAATCTTACTATCTAGGAGAAAAATAAAACATAAGGAATGGGTTATCATAAATTCATAGTGAGAGTATGTAATATAGAGGATGATAATATAAAAAATTATCTACGGTGAATAAAAAATAAAAAATGACATTATAACATAAAAATTATCATAATATTAAATGAATAAAAGATGAATAAATAACGACCTAAAATAATCACATGATAATGACTCTTAACCCTAGAAATTATACACATCAAATATAAAAATTGTTTAATAAATTACCTATCATAAGGATGGAATGAACATTTTAGACACAATTAACATACAATTAAGGCCTCATCCAATACATCATAAAATAAATTATTATGCCCTCTGTAAACTATATCATAAAATCGTAAAGGCATCAACCAATTGTATATTTTTTCTCTCATGAGACCCATTGATTCATCGAGGGTATATAATGGGCCCCACATATTAGTTAATAAGTCCATGTCATTCCACATATTAATTTTTTAACCATAAAAACATATACATATTAGGTTTCAATAAGATTCCGTAATTTGTAAATAATCAATAATTATTCGTATTAGTATGTTGAATGGTATCGAGATATTACATCCACTATAAAACTTATCATAAATAATTTAATAATATAAGGTATATTATAATTATAATAGATAAATATAATTTAATATATCATTATAATTATTTTAAAATACTCTAATAAAACCATCGATGAATTCTTGAGAGAAATTCCACTTTTACTTCGCAAAGAGGAGTTCTTTTAGAAAATTATTTATTATTTTTCTTGATTGTTTGTGTAGAACCAGAAATTAAATAATATAGTTTTTGATGGAAAATAGATATTTTATAGAAAAATTCATTCCTACATTATATTATTGATGGTACTATAAAATGGGTATGAAATCATGGTGTTCCCATTATTCGGGATTCCATGTTGAGAAAAATTGAGATGGCGAACATGTAAAATATGTAATTTAGAAAAATAAAAGATAAATTCATCAAAATAAAATTGTTTGAAAAATGTAATCAGAATATTTACGTAGTATATAATAGAAATTAGTAATTACACTATTGTATAGAGGTAGAAAGAAAACCTGAATGAAAATGGTTGTTTTTGATGAAAACCTTAACTTATGTCTGAAAGTGTTCTAAACATGAACTTAACATTAGATATAATTAACTTTAATACATTAATTAAATTATTAAGAACAATTTATATATTTATTTTATACATTATAGTTTCATTATGTTAATTTCTATACTTTTTTATGATTTTTACGGTTTAACATCCTCATTTGGGAGAGTTCATTTTCGGGGTTTTCAAGATCAGTTTACATGTTTATAAGTAATGAAGATCATGTATAATGGGTATAATTCCATAAAATTTGAATTATATGTTATTATTGAACATGAATAATATTTAATAGTCAAATATTTTTTTCTACATATGATTATGATTCATATATAGAACCTTAATGATAATCGTTTAGATCATTTTAGAGTCTTCTCGATAGTCATGAAATTGTTTTTTCATAATAACTAATATCATGAATATATATTGGTACGGTAATAATAAATAACATATAATATTTAAATTAAAAAATGTATTAAGAATAATTATAGGTTTCTGACCAACCATCAATGCATTAATGGAATATAAAAACTACTCCATCCAAGATGTCAGTATATTGAATCATTTTGAGCGAAATTTTCATTTTTAGAATAAATAAGAGGGATAAAGAAGTATGATTATGGTTCATCCATCAAAATGATATAATTATAGTATATAAATTAAATTTGAGATATAATTTATCTATGTATAGTGTTTTTTAGTTAAGGATGATAAAATAAAATAATTGAAAAGAGAATAAAGGAAACGAAAGAGGATTTTTAACAATTGAATTATCCTCCATGAGAATATCTTAATGGGATTGGTTTATGTATTTTTAGGAGAAAAAAATCTCTTAGAAAATTCTGAGGGTCCTTATAAGATTATTGGGAATAATTAAGGCATGTCTTAATTCTTGGATGTTGTGATTAGAAGAGGTGGTGGGGATGGTATTTATATTGGGGGATAGGGGAGTTTTTTTAATAATTAATTTATTTGTTCCTTGTTTTTTCTCAAGTATATGAATAGTTTGAGATTTAGGAAAAAATATAATAATATAATTATGTATTATTCAAGATTATTGATCTTATATAATATATGGGTCATGTAATAGTGAATTTAACTTATAATGTTTTTATACCGTAAATTACTGTATTTCACTATTTACCAAAAAAACCAAGTATATCAGAAAAATCTGAAAAAATCACCCTAACGAATTTCTGACATATAGAATTTAAAGACGAACTCTATTTTGTGATGTAATTTAAAAAATATTAATATTTAATTTTTATTTATAATAATAATTTTTTTGAGAAATTCCCATGTTAATATTATAATTGATTTTATGACTCATTCAAAAATTAACAATGGCCTCAATAATTTATCCAATAATCATAAGAAATAAAAATATTAATATATGAATCTATTTCATAAAAATTAGTTTAATTTTAGATCATTATTTTAACTATAAAAATGTAATTATATAATTATGACTTAAAAAATATTAACAGGTGATTAATAATTTTTAAATATTTATTTAGGTATACTATTATATAATTATATCATAAATTCATTTATTATAGGCCAAAATTTTATTTATAATTTCATGGGTGGGTTGAATATTCATTTGTCTGGGTTAATATTTTTATGGCTTATATTACTATTCATATAGTCATGTTACTATTTCATTGGTATAATTTACTTAACTTTTACGAATACAAAATATTTCATTCATTATTCATTTATAATTTTAGTATTGTGTACTAAATGTTATTCTTTATGGAATATTTATAAGAATGTAAATTTTATTGATATAATTCTAGGTCATTACACCTATTAAGTTTCCTAAATTAATGAATCAACTCCAATAAAATCTTGAGAAGGTATTCATTTGGCCAACTATGTATCTATTGAGTGCACTTTTCCTATTTATGAAAAATGATATATGGATCAATGTGACTATTGTTTGATTATTGGGAGTTTAAATAGATCATGATCAATAAAAAGTCTCATTTTACTCATATTTATGACTTTTTTGATCAACTGTGCAGAGCTCAATACTTTTCCAAATTGACCTTCATTCTTGATATCATCAATTAAGGGTCTCAAAAGTGGATATAAAAAGGTGAAATTCTATAAAATATATGGACACTATGAATATACAGTGATTATTTTTTCTCTTACTACATTCCCTTCTAGTTTCATGGATTTTATTAATAGAGTCTTTATATATTACCTCAATTAGTTTATGGTTTCCTTGACATATACAATCCATACATATTAAAAGTGAAACGAAGGGAGTGAAGACAAAAATATATTTATATTAAAGACCCTAAAGAAGGATAAGTTGTTTTATAAACATAAAATGTGTGATTTTTTTAAAGTTTTCATTTATGTGTCACATAATATCAAGATAGGGTATAACAATAGATCCATCATATATGAAATCTGTTGAATGATAGAATAGACCAACCACAATGACTATGATCGATTATTTTATTTTTTGGATATATGATATCAATTTTTTGTGGAGAAATTTTCATACATATATAATCCTTTGACCATGTTTACTTGAAGGTAAGTCATGTTCCTCTAGATTGAAAAATGTGAGGAAAATTTCATTGTACTAAAGAGATGGTTGGTCAGTGCACATATACATAAATTATCCTATTGTTGAAAAGGTTTATTAATATATATTGATTAATCCAATATCATATTGTTATGTGTTATTATGAAGAAATACATTATTATCATGTATGAATAATGAAAATTGAAGATCCATAAACCAAATTTCCCAATTCGTTAGTTAGATTTAGACTCATAATTTTTTGTATTAAAGATATGGATGCATTATCATTATGGATAATGGTGTGATATATATATATATACTGATTGTAATAGTTTATAATAAATATTAACATATAATGATCATAATATGTGGTAGAGAATATTGTTAGAGATAAAATAATATTATGACTTCTAAATACATTACCACTCTAGAAAATCAAACAGGGCGGATGATGCTTTGATTCGAAAGGATGAGCCCAACTCATCAATGACGAGGATTATGAAAGATATAATATGTATTGATTATAAAAGGATGGATATGGAAATATTGAATGAATTTGAAAATATTATCTTGTTAAATTGATTAATCATACCTATATTCTAGAGATTATCATAAAGGTGCAAACAGATGATGTATATCTATAAATGATGGATAGCGATGTTTTAGAGTTTGATCTTAATTAGGAAGGAATGAAAATGTTTAAGAATTGTGTATGTGTGATCTATCCATTGAAGATTTGAAGAATTAGTTGTTAGAGGAAGACCATAGCTCATCATTATCTATTCATCTTAGAAGTATGAATATGTATATATAATTGAAATTTTACATCTTCCCAGATGGAAAGAAGAGGGGTTTCATAGAGATTTTATCTTAGTTCATAGAATGACAGAACAAGAATGCTTAAATTCAAAATTATTAGGTGATGTTGAATCTATTACCCATAAAATAAATGTAATGGTGGAACATCCCCATGATGTTTTTCACTCCAAAGCACCTTTAAAGGGTTTGATGCTATATGGGTGGTAGTCATAAACCTTACTAATTCATCACACTTCATCTCTATGATAGAATATTTCTCTATAGATAGACATTATATGATATATATTAATGAAGTGGTATGTTTTCCTAGAGTTCCATATTATATTGTATCTGATCAGGATATGAATATTACCTTAATGATCTGGGGATGCCTTCAACAAGTAGATGATATACAATTTAGTTTCCTCACTTTTTATCATCTTCATATATATTTTCAGCCAAAAATAAAAATTCAAACCATAGATGATATATTTAGATCTTATTCATTTTATTTCAATGTTGTTTTGGATGAACACCTTCCTATAATTAAGCATTGATAAAACAACAAAATTCACTCAAAAATCAGATGGCTGCATATGACGCCCTTTGGGGGAAGAAATTTAGAACTCCAACATGTGAGTATAAAGTTGGATAAATAATTATATTGTGACATGATATAGTAGAATAATCAATATATAATGTTAAATCCATTCACCAATATATCAATAAAGCTCATTGTCAAAAAAACTCGTTTTTATAAATAATTGAATGACCTATATTCTGATGTTGGTGAGAAGGTTATTCATTGAATCACCCACTTTAATAGTGTTATTAGGTTCACAACGAAAGGGAAATTAAGCCCTATGTATATAGATACCTTTTAAATTAATAGTTGTATCCAGATGGTATCAAATATCTTGGAACATCCTCCAAATATCTGACATATCCATGAATTTTTCCATGTTTCTTTCATGATGATGTGCATAACTTTATATTCACATGTACTTAACTTTGAGGTAATACTGTTGGAGTATGATCTTTCATATGGGAAAAAAACAATTGAAATTTTTTATCATATAGACAATGTTCTATTAACAAAGGACACTAATTTAGTCATCATTTTGTTCCAAAATCATGCGTTATAGGAATCTAGGTGGGAACATGATTATATTTTGTGGCACAAATATCCTTTTTTATTATATTAGAATTATGATTTTGTTGGGTGAAATTAATTTTAATGGTGGTAGAATGTTACACTATGATTTTTTTTGAATATTTTTTCCATATAAATTAATATTCATTGATTTCATGTATTTTATGCTAAAAAAAGTAAAAATTTCATTATACGTAACTCAAATATAAGGATTCTCTACACACAACACCAACTTTTGTTGTGTTACATGTAACACTTAGTTTCTATGAAATGTCATATAATTATTATAATTATGTTAACATGATTGTTAAAACCATATCATTAAACATAGTAATAGGAATAGTAATATGCAATTATTAAATATAATGTATAATAGTTTTATAAAATAAAATATATTTACAATAAAAAATGTAATATCAGTAATGAGTATATGTGATTTAAAATACTCTTTTATCAAATGAACAACTTTTTATGTCCTGCTATAAATAATAAAAAAATTAATTTTAGATAATTTTATAAATTTAATTTGATAAAAAACATAATTTTTTAATAGATAATGTAAAAATTTTATATGGGTGAATTTTTTTATTATTATAAAAAACATCATTTTTTGATGAATAGTGTAAATCATGATTTTTAATCCAAAAACTCATTTTAATTTAAATTATTTATATAGTTAAATTATATAATAATTTGGTTTTAAAGACAAATTAGTTTAATTTCACATATATGGATCCAATTAATCCCATTTTATTAAATTAGACATTGAAATTTGATATAAAAACAACTTAACCTTTTGATCCTCTTGCTAAAAAACTCATTGCCACAACATGTCTATGAGATTAGTTTTAAATTAATATATTTTACTTCTATGATTGGAATTTAGAAAAATATATTTCATAATTTGAATCATAATAATTTATGTTGTCTTTTATTTTCAACATAGTTTATGTCTAATAATATTAGTGAATGTAATTCAAATTAAAAGTAGTAAATATGAAAAAAATAGCTTAATATGAGATGAAACAATATTCATAATGGATAAAATGACATACAAACCAATAACAAATAACTTTTATTGAAATATATTTAACATAACCTCTATTGTATCTTATTTTTACCATTATTATAGAAAAAGATCATAGGAAAATCGTTTTTGGATTTAAATTTTCAAATATGTACAAGAATTCCACTCCTCCTCCAATATAAAAATGAACTCACACCTCAATATCCTCACACCTCTCAAAACACATTTTCTCTATGAAGATCATCCAAAATATCTCATAAGGATTACAATATAAAATCATGATCATTAACCTTGTGAATAAATCCATCCAACAGATCTCTTTTGTATAAACCAAAAGGAGTTACCATAATAAGGGGTAATATCCTTCCTCAAACTATTTTGATTAATTTTCATTTTCCACCACCACAAATATTCTTATTCCAATATTATATGACAATTTCAGTATAATAAATATGATTATATTTTTTATATTAAAAGCGTTTTACCTACAATTAAAAAACTTTTATCTAATGGGTAACCAACTAACTGTTCTTATGTATAGTACATTATCACCACGTAAGACGATGTTGTTCGTTTTTACTTTGACACCTCTAATGTTTGGTAATTATGATAGAAAATATATTTTCATATGATATATATGATATATATGTTGTTTATGATGTTTTTATTATTTTTTAACAAATATACTAAATATCCCTTCATTCTCACATTTTTTTGTAACACGATAACATCATTTGTGGACGTGTGGACTACTGCCACCTCAAAGTGATGTGATTCGATCAAACATTCTAAGGAATTTTTTAATTTGTGATAAATGATGTTTATTATGAATAATTAATTATAATTATATGGTAATGATTATAAATATATATATACATATATATGTCAATATTCTCTATCTTTTAATATGAAAATAAAACGGAAATAAAAATCAAATGTACGTATAGGATACCATCTCCAAGAACCGTGTATTCATTTTCATCTTTATATATATAATATATTGTTACAGAAAAATATATAATGAACATATATTATATTTTTATCTTATTTTAAAAATTTTAATGAGTTAAATTATTATCTATTTCAGATGATTAATAATAATAAGTCAAAACATATATGATGAAAAAAATGATATTACTCAAAGTGAACCCTAAAATGGAATTGTTAAGAAGTATGTAATATAATGTGTTAATAAAACAATATATGGTATTAGATATAATAATATGGTTCTTTAAAATATGTATAATAAATTTATATTTACTACAAATGTGGTTTGTAACAGTATAATATGAGTAAAGACATTTGCTAAAGTTATTTCTAGTCCTATATAAATTTATAAGAGATTTATACCTTAGTCACCAACTATTCCATTTGAATGGTGTATATAATTTCAATAAATATATTTTATTATTCATATTCTTAAATATATGGGTATTTACCTTTCTATATGAATATTTCAATTTCATGGGGTTTATGTTTCAAATGTTATTAAATTGGTATAACGGTTTTATCTCAATTTTCCTTCTTTCAGACACATTCCAGGAATTTCAAAAGGAATTTTTTCCAAAATATTTTCAAATATGATATTTTAATATCATTGCAAAGGAAAATTATTTTACCAATTTAGAGTGGTTTTTAATGATTTTTTTTATTTTTTCAAATTGGTTTTAAATAAATGGGTTTCAAAATATTTTTAGCATTTCATTGAATGATTTGAAATTGATTTCAATGATTGGTATTTAAAAATAATACATTATTTATCATTTCTCATGTTTATTTCCAACGAAAAAAGTTATCAAAATAAAATATATTTTAAATTGTTTTTTCAAAGAATGAAATATATTTTCATTATTAAATGATCTTAAAAGATATTTAAAAATAATTTTCTTTCTAACATTTCATTAGTTGGTTCTACTCATTCTATACTAGGGAAATGATCCAAAGTTTCCATTTATATTATTTCTCATAATATATTATGTTAGTATGGAATGATGTTTATGAAACCCATTTCTCTTTCATGGAATAAATTTTAATGAAACTCATTTCTTTTTCACGGGTTATATGCTGATGAAACCCACTTCTTCTAATGGGTAATTCATTTGATCTATTGATTATTAAACATGTATCTTTTTATAGTGGTTTTTATATGATTATTTGTTTTTAAACCCATTAAATTTCATGGATCATTATATAATAATTTATAAACATTTGGCACATGTATGTATGAATTTATTATGAGATTGGTGGGACTTATATTTCCCTCAAATTCATTGGGTAATGATTTATATCTCACGAGATAATGATAGGAAACAAGTCAATGGGCTTGATCCACTATAGAATATGGGGAAAACCAATACAGTATAGGAAGATGGAGGAAATATAATTCACTATGGGAAGATGGGGCATCTCAATCCACTGTGGGACGTAGTGGATACCCGATCCAATATGGGATGGTTGTTAATGCTGATCCACTATAAGAATGTGGGGAAACTCGATCCCATACAAATATATGACTGTGATAGGGGATGGTAGTGTGTCAATCCCAGTAGGTTTTTCTCCATTATGTTCCATGAAAAGTTCTAGAAATATATTTTGACTTATTGGTAATGATATTACTTATTTTTTTGTATGACACAGACTAATGTATTAATCCAAAGTTGTGCTTTCATTCCCTATCCTCTTGAGTCCCTAATGATTTATATCATATGAACATATAATATATATTCCCTGATTTATATATATGATATTTTATATGTAGTGTTTGATATTCTAATGTTATTATCATGTTCTCATACCTTATTACATATATTTATGATTACATATCTCCCTTTTTTACCCATACTAAGAACTTGATCTCACCCCATATGATTTTTCCTTCCCTAGGTTATGAAGATATGTATTGAGTATGATGTTTCTAATATAGATTTTAGTAATGAAGAAACTAGTGGGATATTATTTATCTCATATATTTTCTAGTGTTTATATTTCGATTTTTTCAAGGCAATTAGGCTAATATAGTCTTTGGATGTCTGTATATGTAATGTATTAAATATTCCAAAAAAGATATGTAATATTCATGTATGAAAATAGGGGGTCACTATAGAGAGTATTATATCATTCATCCCATGATTATCCATGGTTTGAAATGGCTACAAGGCATCCATACTGGTTTTCCCAATGGAATCATAGGCATATGGCCTAAAAGGTTACTTATCCCAACTCATGCACCTACATTCACTCTCCGTGGTCCTAATATTAGGTCCTACAAACATTAATTATACACTATTTACATTGTTATCTATTCTATTTATGTGATTTCATTGGCAGGACTTCCCATGGGGTTTACCCAATGGCCCTCCTAGGTGATTGTGGCCTAACCAGGGGGCTTAGAAAGGATGGAAAAAATTTATTTAAAATACTAAACATAGTAAAATTAATATATTATAACATGAATTATCTATTTAAATAATTTAAATATCCCTTATTAAAACATGTAATTAAAAATTATTAATTAATTAAAACACATGAGAATTTAAAAAATGTTAATATAGTTTAGTTTATCAAAAACAATAACATGTTTAATGCATGATAACCACTTTCATATAATAAAAAACTAAATAATATCTAAAATTATAGAAAATTACATTTATTACGTCTTATAAAAATATTCAACTTATTGACATTTATCAAAAATTTAAATAATATAAAATAGACTCCCTTTTTAATCACAGAAGAAGAACAATAAATTTAATAGAGTATAAATTTATCAACTGAGTAACCAGATGAATATAAAATTCAAATAAATTGAAATTAATGTAGAGTTATAGTTCGACAAAATAATTTTTAAATATAATGATATTATTATCATATAATAATAGTATAATTTCTTATTCAATTATTGAAAGTATAAAAATCTATTTGAGGTTAGCGATTATCTTACTGGTGATGTTATGTATCTATCAAATCCAATTGAAATTTCATCTTATCAAATTTAAATAATATAAGGGTTTTGTGAAAATTTCTGCTAACTATTTATGAATATGAAAAAATAATAAAAATATATCACCTCTATTTACATGATCCCTTAGAAAATGAAATCGTACAATTATTAGATTATTTCATGATTGTTGATGAGTGTTTTTAAAAATTGAAATGGTTGTTGAATTCTTACAGTAAATAGGAATTGTATTAAAAATGATGTTCAACCCATATAATTATTATATTATACCAATAATATTTGAATCTAAAATTTTAAAAAAAATTCAGCCTTAGCTATTGAAAGTGGTACTGAATGTTGTTTCATAGAGATCCATTAAATTAATCAATTCCCTAAAAAGTGACACATACGTGTATTACATTTTAATTCAAGTATGAAACCATCAAATTCATAATCAGAGTAAGACAAAAAATGAAAAAAAAATTATCTTTATAATTCAAGAGTATCATACAAAATTACCCTTGATATATCAAATTAATCTTTTAGTAGATTTATGCTGACATTCTTTGGGTTCTGACTGAAAAATAGTGCATAAGAAAATTGGAAAATTATGTTTTACTCAGATGAAAATTGGTTTTGGAACAATATCATTTTCAAATCATGGGGGATTTAGAACATATTAATCTATTGAAAAAAATTACTTTTTAAAAGGCCCTTTTTACATCAATTTGAAATAATTTTATATATTGAAAACTAAAAAAATCATATAGAATTATAATTTCTTCCATCCTATAAATAGGGGAAAATGAATCTTTTAGATAAATTCCCTCTTCCATGGAAAATCCATGAGCTACTTTCATATCATTATTTATAACTAATTTTAAAGATTTAACATTTTTATAATGGAAAATACATATATTTTCTATAAAAGTATTGTATTTTGGAAAAGAAACTAAATCCAAAAATTTATTCCTTTTAAATTATTATAATTCATTTTTCAGATAATTTATCAAATTTAGGTCAATTAAATCATTTTCAATGTTGATAAAAACCATGTTAGAAACAAAATTAGAATTGGACCAATAATGTAAACTATATTTTTTTGTTTTAATTCCTCGTTCCTCATTAAAAATAACACTTTCAAAATGGTGATCTTAATTATTTTATATTCTATTTGATCTATTTTAGAGAAAATATAATCTCTAAGAACTAATGCTTTGTTAATATCATAGTAATTACCTTCATCGATATTAAATTATCAAAACTTATCTTTTTCTTAGATAGATTTAGAATCCATCATATTAGAATTTTTATTCATTAAAAATAACATGAAATTATTAATTAATAAATTAATTTTTTATTCTAAAAAATCTATAAGATTTTATAGAATTAGAATATCCAATAAATATCCATTGATCATATTTAGAGTCATCTTCTTCTAAATTAAATTTTTTAATGGAGAAAAAAACCATATATACAGATACAACAAATCATATATCATTGGGATTATACCCATTGATAACGTCATAAGGAGTCATATCTAGGAATGGTCAAACTAATACACTGTTTAAAACATGGGAAAATCTATTTACAACTTCTACCACAAAATATTTATTTTCACTAAATTACATTATCATTTCCCTATATATTGGTTAAATAGATATATTATTTATATCTATCACACTATTTTGCTTTGGTGTCATACGGTCTAAGAAAAAAAGATTATAACAATTTGAATCCAATAAATAATAAAATTCCAAATTCACATATTTTTTACTTCTAACAATTATGATATATTTGATTGAACTGTTTTTGTAAATTTTAATAACCTTATAGAAATCACAAAATTTGGATAATGTTTAATTTTTATGAGATAAGAAATAAATCCATAAGAATCTCCAGTATTCATTTGAAACTAAGAAGACATATCTTTTCCCCCTAGAACTAGAAGATTTCATAATTTGAGAAAAGTCAATGTGGAATAATTATAAAAATATAGTAGTAATAACATCATTTAAATATGAATGTTTTTATATTTATTGTTTACCTTTTAACTAGGTATCACACTGGATGTACTTACTTGTATGTAACATGGGTTGTTCCAGAACATATTCAGGATTTGGCAGTCTTTTTATAAACATATAATTTTCATTCTCATTAATATTACACCATATAATGTCATATGCTTTTGTAGCATTCCTAAAATTTACCATTTATTTGGATAGATCATTATAAACCAGAATATATACACTTACTTTTCAATTTTTAAAAAATAATGAAAAATTTCATTTTATTAAAAAACAATTTTCATATATAACTATTACCTTTTCATCAAATTTTTTTAATATAATTATAATATTATGTTTCAAATAATGAACATATAATAATTTTGATATAATAACTATTTTAGAAATATCATCCCCACCAAGGCCTTTAATATGACAATTAGAGTTGTCTATAAAAGTAGAAAGGCAACAACTAAATGAATTAATTGATAAATTTATTGAAATATCACCTATCATTTTTATGAATGTCTATTTTATTTATACCATCATTCATTGATTATTCTATGTCATATTTCCAGAAATTAAACAATTAAATAGACTGTTTTTGTACCTAATCCATGTTGGGGAGAACTAAATTAGTGCCATAAAACATTGGCGCCAAAATAGATATAAATCATTTACTAGTGCGATTATTAGAAATTATATCATTAGTAATTAATGTTATTTTATTACCAAAATATTTTCTAAATCTCAGTGAACACTCATTAGAATAATTCTCTTTTGTTTGGCATTAAAAACATTTTACACTATAAATTATTTCTTTTGTGCATTTAAAATTTTGGTATTATTTAAAAGATATGTTATACTAATCTATCTAAACCAATTATTATATTTTTTAGTATCATTAAATAAATAATAATATTATATTGTTTTATCCCTTAAGAAAACATGATAAATGTAATGACCCGAATCTGGAGCCCCTCTACTAGTGCCACGTACCCGGTTCGCCACATGACCTCAAGCACGTTTCCCCAAATGCCAAAGGCTGCCGACTAGCAGCAAAGGCCTTGGTGAGTCGGTGGGAAAACTATGCCCTCATTCGGTAAAGTATACAGCGGAAAATAACCAATCATAATAGCATAAGCAATAAACAGTATAAAACAAATGAACCGAACAAGGGAAAAAATTGATAACTAATAATGATGAAATATGGTACATATGTCTATGGAAAGTAGAAAACAATCCAACGTGCTGAAGTACAACTGAAAAAAAAAGTGTAAGGAAAACAAAATAAACTCCTCTGCATTGCGAGCCACGGCTCGTTCCCATGCTCTCCAGCTCCAGGCAATCACATACCAGATGTCGAAGGGTGCTTTCCTTTATCTATTCTAGCAACAACAATGTTATCTTGGTCCCAAAAGAATGGCCCAAATAGGGTGTGAGGTACAATAACAGTAGGAAAACACCCAAAGATATGTTCCTAACAGTCAATGAATACAAGGCAAGTAATAAAACAAGAAGCAGTAAACAAGAATGCACAAGCAGCTACAATCCACAGTTCTAACAAACAAAGTACCCAATTAAACAGTAGCCACAAGAAGAAAAAATGTAACTCTATCGGAAGCTCTCACATCCTACCCCCTATGTTCAACCTACAGGTACTAACAAACCTTTAAGAGGAACACATAGTATAACCCCTCTGGTTCAGCTATAAAAAAATAGACTCTCTGGTGAAGCACTGACTGTCAATTCCCCCTATAGTCTCATATCGTGCTAAAGCCTCTATGGAGAAGCACTCAACGTCTATTCCCCTCGTGGCCTGCGTCGAGGAACTACAGACTCTCTAAGGAATCACTCAACGTCAATTCCCCCTGTGGTCTCACATCGTAATTAAAAGACACTCTAGAGAATCCCTTCCATCAATTCTCTCTTTGATATACTACTCTAGGTTCTCAAAGTCCTGAGTGAAAGGTAAAACATGCTCATCGTGTGTGTACATCATCCAAGTAAATGTCAATAACTACTTGGATATCAACTAAGGCTCAACAGCATAACAAGGTAGCAGTTCCACAATCCTATGACTAAGCATGCCAACTGGAGAAACGCCAAACAGGCAGAACAAGCATAGAAAACATCCAAGGTATAGTAACGCTAAAATAATCACAGGAAAAATATATACTCTAGCAATCAAGAAAAACATGCAGTACAACAAAGTCAAAACAGGAACATGCAATACCCCGTTCAAGGGGATTGGTAGAATTTGCTCAAAATATTCTTCAAATTTCTACGGAAAGGCACACACCACCTACCTCAATCCCAAGAGATCGATATACGTGAACCTCAACGACAGTTACCCCTTAGAACTACGAAGATCTGAGTAAACAAACAAAAATTTCATCCCACAAAAACTTGGAAACGAGGAGGAATCAAGAAACAAGGATAAAGAATAAGGAAGAACTCACCGCTACAATTCCAATGCAATCGACCGTGCTCGAATCGGAGAACCGACGGTGAGGTGGGAGATCGTCGAAGATCCAGCCGTACGGGTCTCTCTCGGATGAACGAAACCTATAAAAAGTTGTTTCTGCGTGTTAGGTGCGACCCCGGTTCATTTAGTGAAAAAAAAGAAAACTGCACGGTGTGTATTTTTAAAGTACATGGAATGTACTGAGTTTTTCCATACTCTCCCAATATCAGCCTCCACGTCACCTCTACACACCGTCTGTGTGGCTCGGGCACGACCAGCACACGGCTTCGAGCCGGAGAAGAGTACATCGCGTGCACTAAGAATGTACACAGCGTGTACTTCAAAAATTTCTTGAAACTTCATTTTTCTAAAAAATCTCTAGAAAAAGGAAAAACAAACCAGAATGAAGATCCAGGTTCTTAAAAACATCCCCACTTAAAAAAAATTGTCCCTGAATTTCCCTAATGAGGCGGAGAAAAAGAAATACCGAACAGATCCGGCCACTGTGATCGTACATCGGCCTCCCTCTCCCAGGTCACGTCCTGTACCCACCCATGCTGCCATAGCACCTGTAACAGAGGAACAGACCGCCCGCGGAGAACATTCGTACTGCGATCGAAAATCTGGCTAGGATGCTCCTAAAATGATGCATCTTCTTCGAGCTCGACTTCCTCGACTGAAAGACATGAGACGGGTTTGAAAAGTAATGTCAGAGCTAAGAGACATGGAAGACGTCGTGCATGTCTTGATAGCATTGAGGTATCTGCAACTGATAGGCGACCATCCCAACTCTCTCCAAGACCTAAAATGGCCCAACGTACCACGGTGAAAACTTACCCTGTCTCCGAATCCTATTCTGTCCCAACCTCGGTGCGACATGCAGGAAAACCTGATCACCGACCACGAACTCTAGAGGTCGTCTCCACTGATCATTATAAGACTTCTGTCGAGACTGCGCAGTAGCCATCCTCTTTCGAATCAGCTCTATCTTCTCTGAAGTCTCCTGAACAAGATGAGGCCCCAGCAAAGGTGCCTCTCCTGCCTCCAGCCATTATAAGGGTGATCGGCATGGCCTATCGTACATAGCCCCATACGGTTCCATCAGAATGGCCGCCTGGAAACTATTTTTGTAGGCGAAATCCACCAGAATAATATTCTTCTCCCAAGAATCGCCAAAGTCTAGGATGCAACCTCGGAGCATATCCTCAAGAACCTGGATCATTTGCTTGGACTCGCCATCAGCCTGGGGATGGTATGCTGTACTCAAATATACCTATGTACCCAAGGCCTTCGGATGTCCCTTCTAGAACCAAGAGGTAAAGAACACATCTCTGTCTGAAACAATGGGGTGTAGAACACCATGCAGAAAAACGATCTCTTGGATGTAAAGTCATCCTAGATGATCGACACTGAAGGTCTCCTTGATCGTCAAGAATTGGGAAACCTTCGTGAGCTTGTCGAAGACAACCCAAACAGCATCGTTTCCCCGAGGTGATATCGGCAACCTGGTCACGAAGTCCATCGCAACATTGTTCAACTTCCACTATAGAACGGGTAAATGTTGTAAAAGGCCTGCTCGTCGCTGGTGCTCCGCCTTCACCTGCTGACAAGTAGAACACCACAAGATGAAACCAGAAACATCTTTCATCATACGTGGCCACCAATACTGGTGATGAAGATCTCGATTCATCTTGGTGACGCCAGGATGAACTGCCCAAACTGAGGAATGAAAATCCCGCATCAGCTCCTCGTGTATGTCTACTGGCACCCATACGCGTCCCTGGAAGCACAAGATCTCATCCTCGCCCACTATCCATCCAAGAAGAGGGTCATCTCCTGACACACTCTCCCACAGGACTAATCCATCTGAGTCTGATAGCTGCCTCTTCCGTACCCGATCATGTAGTGTAGAGGTAACAGCTACAAAAGATAGGAATGTCTATCCCCGTCTATCGTGCACCTCCAGATGCATCTCAGAGAACAGATCCATAAGCTTCCACTCACTACTGACCTCCTGAACTGCCTAAACCTGAGTTCTCCTGCTCAGCGCATCTGCCGCTGCATTGCCCTTCCCACGTATATAGGAAAGATCGAAGTCAAAAGACTGAAGATACTCGACCCACCTGCGCTACCTCAGATTCAGATCATGCTGAGTGAAGATATACATGAGACACTTGTGGTCAGTGAAGACCACAAAGTGCTCTCCCAGCAGATAGTGTCTCCAACAGCATAAGGCATGAACAAAAGCTACCAACTCCAGCTCGTGCATAGGGTAGTTCCTCTCATGTGGCATCAACTGCCGAGACCACTACTGCACCCCCCTACAAAAGCACATCACCCAGCCTGATACGTGAAGCTTCACAGCAAATAGTGTAGGTATTGTCTGGCTCCAACAAGACTAGTATTGGTGCTGATGTCAACCTCCCTTTCAGATATTGTAAAGATAACTCACTAGAATCTGACCATAAGAACTACGACCCCTTTTTGGTCAGACCTTTCAAAGGTGCTGCAAGACATAAAAAGTCTTGAATGAAGCGTATGTAGTATCATGCCAGCCCTAGGAAGCTCCGTACCTCAAATACGTTCATTAACTGCTCCTAGGAAACTATAGGTCTCACTTTCTATGGGTCCACAGATACTTCTGCTTTTGAGATGACATGACCCAAGAAGTGTATCTAATCTATCTAGAAGTGGCACTTTGAGAGTTTAGTATAAATCTGATGATCTCTCTGTGTACTCAGAATGATCTAATGATGAGTTGCATGGTCGTGTCGAGTGTGAGAGTACAAAAATATATCATCCACAAAGACCACGAAAAAAGAGTGGAAGTAAGAATGGAACACTCGGTTCATCAGTTCCATATAAACTACAGGCACGTTCGTGAGACCGAACGGCATGACTGTGTACTCGTATAGACCATACCTTCTCCCGAAGGCAGTCAGAGGTATATCTGATGGTCTAATGCGAAACTGATGGTAATCAGACCTCAAGACGATCATTGAGAACACCTGGGCTCCTCGAAGCTGATCAAAGAGGCCATCGATCCAGGGCAAGGGGTATCAGTTCTTGACCGTCAATTGGTTCAGCTTCCGATAATCCACACAAAGACGAAGGGTACCGTTTGCCTTCTACGCAAACAGGATAGGTGAATTCCAAGGAGAAGTAATGGGTCGGATTAAACCCTTATCCTGTAGCTCCTCCAACTGTTTCTTGAGCTCCTGTAACTCAGGTGTGGCCATCCTATAGGGAGTAACGGACACCGGTGCCGCTCCTGGAATGAGCTCAATAGAGAATTCTACCACACGCTCTAGAAGAAAACCTAATAAGTCCTCAGGAAAGACGTCCCTGAAACGATCCACCACTAGAGGACAGTCCAAATATGGAGTCCCCTGATCATACATATAATGACTAAAAATCTGGGCCATCACCCCTCCTGTCCCATGATTCTTGAGTCTCACACGACTCGCCCGAACGTCCCATTCGCCTCTATGAAGAAAATATTCCCCTCTGATGAGATAAAACTAACTCTGTGGTGATAACAATCAACGAATGCCTGGAAGGGAATCAACCAGTCCATGTTAAGGATGACATCATAGCCCGTCATCTCTAGGACATAGAGATCCCATAAGAAGAGATACCATGCATCCTCGAGAGGGCACTCTCTACACTGGCGTACACTATATGTCCTCGTTCCAAAAGGTGTGTCTAGTGTCAATGAGTCGGTAGAAGAAAAGATGTAGAACCCAAGGAACTCCACAACAGAAACAGAGATAAAGCTATGTGTAGAACCCGTATTGAAAAGGGCTGAAGATAAAACTGAGGCTACTAAAATCGTTCCCCGAAGAGTAGAAGGGTCGGGATCCTGCTCTTGTTAAGTCTACGCCACAGTGAAAGAATGGCATGTATTGCGGCCCTACGCCCCTGGATGACCACTCTGAGCTGAACCTCCCTGCTGGTGCTGAGGAACTGGTGGCAGACCGTCATGTCCTCGACCTCCACCTCAGCCCGAATGGCCAGAAGAACTCCAGTTCCCCAACTGGTGGGAAAATGGTGGTGCTTCTCCTGAATGAGGAGTCATGGAAGAACCCCAATCACCAGATGCTAGTGACAAAACCTAGCAGAAACGCTGATAGTGACCCATATTGCCGCAAGATCAGCACTCCATGTGGTCCCTCTGGCACTTCGGCCTCGTGTGCCCAGACCGTCCACACTAGTAGCTTGTCACATGGCAGCCTGACGATGTATCTCACCTTCTCGGATCACCGCGTGTAGGCTCTCTACGGCGCTTCTTACTATCATCTAGAGGAAAATAGCTATGGAAGAAGAACCGCCCTGGCTCGCAGCTCCATTGACTCTCAGATTGTGCTCTACAATCAGTTCATTGTTGACGATGAAGTAATGGGAGTCAGTTGGAAGATATTCACCTACGAGCGGATCTCCCGCCTGAGTCCATCCTCGAACTACCTCACCAAGAACACCCCACATCCATCCAGGATGGGTGTGAAGCACTGCAGTTTGGTGAAACGAGCGGAATACTCCATGAAAGAAAGTGTACCCTACTCTAAGCTCATGAACTCCCGGTCTCGTTCGGACCTTAGGGTCTCCGGGTAGAAGTAGTCGTAGAACACACACTGGAACTCCTCCCAATCCATAGCCTCCTGCTGACCTGCCTGTGAGATCACGTCCCGCCACCTCTTGGAGGAGTCTCGGAGCATGTAGGTGATGAGCTTGACCCGCCTCTATGGAGGCGTCTCTAGATACTCGAAGATAGTCAGCATGGCTTCCAGCAATGACTCTACAGCCTGAGGTCCTCATTCCCCCGAGAACATGGGAGGATGCTGCTACTGGAAAACCCGCGTCAAGTCTTCCATAGATGTTGAAGGAGGTGGCGCTCCTTGGATGGCCTGAATCATCCACATGAAACCTTCCCTAAACTGTTCATCAGTGCCTGAAACTGGTATGACAGCCGGTGCCAAGACTGGCCCAATAGGAGGATCGACAGGAAGTCCCTGATTAGCTCTGTCTAGCATTTGATCACTGCCTGCTAACAGACGTACAACCAGAGGACATCTCGGAGGAATTGCTCTGAAAGATCAAAAGTACACCTTGGATTAGGAAAACCAGGACAGAGAACGCATGAGTAATAAACATGAACAAGGGAAGAATACACAAAAGATTACCAAACACGACTAGACGTCGTGTATACAAACTACAATGTGTGTATTCTTAAACCACTGACATGGGTGTGTACTCCTGCCCTACAAGTCGTGTACACCTCAAACTACATGGCGTGTGGACCTCAACACATGGCGCGTGGTTGAAAAATGTTCCCCTACCCGAGTCCCCTTACACGGCTAACCCACGTGGTCTGACTCAACCCAAGACTACACGGCGTGTTCGAAACAAACACGACGTATAGTAGACAAGGCTTCGACAGCCCTTGTTTGTTAAGCACACGGTCGTCTACATGGCTGAAACTTACGTGGTGTGATTTGAACAAACACAGCGGGTATAGGCGAAGGTGACACCGTCCCTTGTTATTCGTGACCCGATCGGGTGCCTGTAGGAGATTACATGGCGTGGTCAAAGCAAACACATCATTTGGAAACAAAGGTAAAGCATGCCCGTGTTGTTAGTGACACGACCGGGTACTGGAAATGACGACACTGTGAGTTCCCTATGGACACGACATATTCTACCCGAGCTTCCCCGACCCGTGTTGTTAGTGACATGGCCGACTACAAGGCTTCGAACTTACACGGCGTGTACCTACCATACACGTTGTGTTCCTAAGGTTTCTTTCACAACACTGTGTTCTGCTCACACGGTCACTGACACGGCCTGAAAACTACACGGTGTGTATCCAAAAAGTACACACTGTGTATTCTAGGTTTTTCTGGGCAGTAGCTCATAAAATGCTCAGACTCCTAGAAAAACTAAATACCAGGCAAAAAGGTGCCAAATTCCGATTCATGAGGGCTCATACTCCCTGCGAATCAAAGCTTCGCTTATACTATAGTCACATACATGGGAAAATGAACAGATATCTAATATAATAGCAGGGATTCTATCAAGAATCTATTACAACAGTATGCATAATCTACACGAAGTCTATGACAACAGCAAGCAATCGCTAATGCACCCTATATGGCATGGCAAGAATTCATGGAATGTGATCTCTACAAGTTCCTATATGATGCATGAGATGGAATACCCTCAACTTATCGGGTTGTGACAGAAATAGAACTGAAATATCAAAACAATAATAGCACAAGACACGTGAATCACTCTAGGTGAAATCAGATCAACAATAAAATCTCAAAACCAGAACTGCAATTAACGAGGTGGTATGGATTTTCCCTGTACATGAGTTAGCTACTCCTGATCACAGCTTAATACCATGTACCGTGTCCATCCTATCCCTGGATAATATCTTTAAACAGTAAATAAAGAGAAAATAACACCTCTGATAACACTTTGTAACGACCTAAATCTGGAGCCCCTCCACTGGTGCCCCATACCCGGTTTGCCACATGACCTAAAGTGCGTTTCCCAGAACTCGAGAGGCTGGTGACTAGCAGCGAGGGCCTTGGTGAGTCGGTGGGGAAACTATGCCCTCATTCGGTAAAGAATACAGCAGAAAACAACCAATCACAGTAGCAGAATCAGTAAATATCATTCCAAAATTGAACTGAACATCGGAAAAAATGGATAACTAATAATGATGAAATATGGTACATATGTCTATGGAAATCAAAAAGCAAACCAACATACTGAAGTAAAACTGAAAACAATGTTCGCAGAAAACAAAATAAACTCCTCAGCATCGTGAGCCACGACTCGGTCCCATGCTCTCCAGCTCCAAGCAATCACATACCGGAGGTAGAAGGGTGCTTGTCGTTATCTATTCCTATAATAGCAATGTCTTCTAGGGCCCAAACGCATGTCCCAAGTAGGGGGTTAGATACTATCCCAGTAGGCAATCACCCAAAGATCTGTGCCTAACAGTCAATGAATACAAGGAAAGTAATAAAACAACAAGCAGTAAATCAGAATACACCAGCAGCTACAATCCACAGTTCTATCAAACAAAGTACACAAGTAAACAGTAGAAACAAGAAGAAAATAGGTTACCCTATGGGAGGCACACACAGGCTCACCCCTCTGGTTCACACAGGCTCACCCCTCAGGTTCAGCTATAAAAAACAGACTCTCTGGGGAAGAACTCACCGTCAATTCCCCCTATAGTCTTGTATCGTGCTAAAGGATCTCTGGGGAAGCACTCAACGTCTATTCCCCATGTGGCCCATGTAGAGGAACGACAGACTCTCTGAGGAAGCACTCAATGTCAATTCCCCATGTGGTCTCACATCGTAATTAAAAGACACTCTGGAGAATCCCTTCCATCAATTATACCTTTGGTCTAATACTCTAGGTTCTCACAGTCCTGAGTGAAAGGTAAAACATGCTCAGCATGCATGTACTTCATCCATGTAAACCTCAAGAACTACTTGGCTATCAACTAAGGCTTAGAAGCATAACAAGGTAGCAGTTCCACTGTCTTATGACTAAGCATGGCAACATGAAAAATGCCAAACAGGCAGAACAAGCATAGAAAACATCCAAGGTATAGTAAATCAACCATAATCACATGCAAAACATCGACTCTGGCAATCATGAAAAACATGCAATACAACAAGGGAAAAACAGGAACACACAATACCCCGTTCAAGGGTATTGGTGGAATTTGCACAAATTATTCATCAACTATCCATGGCATGGAACAAACCACCTACCTCGATCCCAAGAGATCGATATATGTGAACCTCGATGACAGATTCCCCTTAGAATGATGAGGATTTGAGAAAATGCACAAAAAGTTCAACCCACGATAACATGGAAATGACGAGGAATCATGAAACAAGGCTATAGTAGAAGGAAGAACACACCACTATGATTCCAACGCAATCGACCGTGCTCGAATCGAAGAATGGACGGTGAGGCAGGAGCTCGTCGAAGATCCGGCCGTACAGGTCGCTCTAGGATGAACAGAACCTAGAAGGAGGAGTTTCTGTGCGTTAGGCGCGACCCCGGTTCATTTAGTGAAAAAGAAAAAGAAAAGTACACGATGTGTATTTTTAAAGTACACTACGTCTAGTGGGTTTTTTCGTACTCCACCAATATCGTCCTCCACGTCACCCTTACACACCGTGTGTGTTGCCTGAGCACAGCGAACACACAGCTTTGAGCTGGAGAAGAGTACACGACATGTACTCAAGAAAGTACACGGCGTGTACTTTAAAAATTTCCAGAAACTTCTTTTTTCTCAAAAACCCCAGAAAATGGAAAAACATACCAGAACGAAGATCTGGCTTCTGACAATAAATAAATTTTAAGATTAACAATTTCATTTTTCAAATCCAAATTGTCATTTTCAATAGTTTATAAATATAAATATAAATACTAGGACCCAAAATTTTTGTTCCATAATATTTGATTTTCTTGATTTAATTTCATAAATGAAATTTTAAATTATTTAGGTCATATACACATAAATTAAATCTTCTATAATTATTATTATAATTAAAATCTATAATGTTTTTAAACTATCACATTTCAATTTTCGGTTTTCAAAATTCATAATTATAATCGTTTTTAGGTTTATAATTCTGTGAAAATAATTGTTTTTTTTGAATTTCACATTTCCTTTTCATTTTATTTTTTATTTATCTATCTTATTATTAGTAATATTAAATTAATAATACATTTCAATTTTTATGACTACAATATGCTTTAATTATTTATTTTCATTAATCAATTTCTTATTTTATGAATTTTTTAATCATAATCAGCACATGATTCAAAATAAAATTATGACTCAGTTGATGTTAAATAAATAATGATCTACATTTGACAGAATAATTAACTAAATTCATTTTAAATCATTGTGCTCATATTGAAGACCCCTTATTTAATGATTGTATGTATCCTATTCACTTCCCAAATAGCTACATGACTGAGAACAGTTTGAGTAGCCACAAACAACAAAAAAATCATTCCTTTACTTTCTTATTTTATAATAATATAAAATTAAACTATTTATTTTTGGTTATTAAGTCCTTTTGTGGGCTTTATTTTTTCACTAATAATAGGTTAATTCTGAAACATCATAATTGTTAGTTGTGTTACATTGCCTATAATCCATTCAGGACTTCCTCCTCAACTATATCACTCCACCATTGTTTTTAATTAAATTTAAAGACATAATAATGATGTGATCCATATCCATATAGTATTCATGGGAAAAATATTTATAGTATTTTTTGATAACAATAATATTGAATTTAAAGGAAATACACTTAATTTTTTCATAATCCTCATTTTTAAATTTTTTCCTCTCCAACTCAAACACCATTTGAGAGCCTATTATTTTATCAAATGTATACTCTATATAATTATTACTCACTATGATGAACACCTTGTTTTAAGGACATGTGTTTTTGAAGAGATATAATTACTATTTCTTACTTTTTTTTGTTATATATGACTTCTCCAAGAGAACTCAATCTATTGGTTATGATTGCAATCATATGGAACCTCTTAGCTACAGATTCTTTATCCCCAATCTTTATGTAGTGGAACTCTTCCAAGAACATAAATATCTTGTTCCTCTTTATCTTTTAAGCACCATAGTGTCTCATATGTAGTATCCCCATACATCATGGGATTCTTTAAAAGAAAAAACATGGCTATACACACATCTATATATATAATGAATAAAAATATTTTTCACTTTAAAATTAAATACATATTTGTCCATTTCCATATCTTACAATGTATCATGATCAACATTAGGTGGATCTTATGTATTATACATGATTGTTAAATGATCCATAATGAATATTTTCATGTTGTTTTTTATCTTTCCAATATGCATAGAAACCCCCCTTAATAAATGGGGGTTTCTATAGAATCTAGTAGTCATTTCATTTAACACCATCCATATTAAAAGGAAAAATTTCACTTTAGCCCTTTATACTATTATACAATGATATCAAGTAAACACAAAAATTAAAAAAATGAAATATACATAATTATAGGTTAATTATCCTATAATGATGGTCCTACCATCAAATTCCAATTATAGAATCATTATATATGGAAAAGAAGACTAATGTGAGTGAATAGTCATTTTTAAAAATGAAAAAACAACTAAAGTTTATTAAATTACGATTTTATGAGTGTAAAGATCTTATTATGATTTTCAATGGAAATAAATATTTATAACACCAAAATATTTAGTGGTTTGGATCACAGTGATCATAGACCACCTCTTATCATCCTATATTCAAATATGGTATTTTTACCCACTATAAACCTCACTTTTAAGGTGTGATAACCTTGTTTATAAACACTTCCTTTCAAACAACCTAAATTCCCAACTTAGTATGTTATTGGAAATCAAACTAGTTTTATAACATGACTTTTCATCTACAATCACAATTTATACTTCCAATTCTGTGGTGAAATAATTAGAAAAATGAAATAAAAGCTTTTAATGGGAATAACATAATCCAAAATGAAGAAATAAAAACAAAAGGAAGAAGATTACACGAATAAAAACTGACATCTAGAAATTAACATATGATCAAAAATGTAAATAATGTTAAATAAAAATGATATCTATTCACACTAATGGAAAAATGTTGATGATTATGTCATTCTATGATCACAGTAAGTGTACTGAATTTGTATATATTCATGAAAAAATTAGAGCTTCATGAATATCAATGTTGTATCACTAATATTTCATACAATAAATATACAATGGTATTTGTTTTTATTCATTGAATAAATATCCAGGATCATTAAAAAATATCCATTATAATAATATGCATATCCAATATATACATGAATAATTTTAGAGAATATCAATGAAATGATATGGCCATTTACTTGTTTGTTAAATCATCACTAATAAACAAAGAACAAACAATCATTATAATTATTTATGGAAAATTAATATTAAAAAATTAATATTTTTAGTAAAAACCCAAATAAAACTAATAAAATATATATATATATTAAAATTTATATAAAAAAATAAATAATAGAATAAAATTTTTGATAATTTAATTAGAAAAAATTATAGAAAAATAGATCCCCACGTGATTTCATTATTCAGGAATAAGTGCACATAAAACTAATGTTTCAATTAATATTTACAAACTTCTAAATGTTAATTTCAACAACAAATCAGACAAATTTTATGAGAATAATTTTTTTTAAAAAATTAATTACAATATTAAATAAAAATATTGTTACAAAAATGTATCTAATGGTGGATCATTGATATATTGTTGAAATAGATACTAGTGAACTCTTTTTACTACCACTAAAAATAAGGGGTAGTGGATTATTTTCTCTACCACTGAAAAACAAATAGATGATTCTGACATTATACTTTTAGAAAAAATACAACCATTAAACATTTAATTCTATATTAATCATAAAAAAATTACTTCAGTAGATGAAACAAAATAAATTGAAACATTGGATGTCCAATGGGGATCCATGACTCACTGTTGGAGATGCCCAATGGTTACATGGTACTTACCGTTGGAGGTTTATATTAGATAGTCACTAAAATAATATCTAACTTATAGGATGAAAAAAAGATGAAAAATATAATACAAATAAATATTAAAATAAAATGAAACAAAAATAAATATCTATAGCAATTCATCAAAATAGGAAGAACTCATGTGGGATCATGATAAGGCCTTTTCCAAAATTTATTTAGCAGAAATGAAAATTTTAGTAGTATAAATGACCCACTATAGATTCTAAATAATGATTAAAAAATAACTCACCACTAATTTCCAATGGTGACTCAACTGACCATTGATATCCAATGGAGACTCGACATGCTATTAGTGTTTTTACGAGACTCAACTCACTTTAATTATAAGAGATTACTCAACTCCCCATCAGTGTTTGGCGGTGAATCAACACCATTGATTTACAATAGTGTCACCATTAAGTAACTAAAAAGGGGATGTCTTTAATTTAGAAAATAAAATGAGTATTGGTATGTCGATCAATGCATGAATAAGTACATGATATACGATTTTCATGAGATAATATCAAAAAAAATATTGAAACAAATTATTTCAAATCACCAAGCATTATGTAACTCAATTAGAAACGTTCGAGCACTGTGAATATCATAGGTGCACTGGATGTCGACATTTATACCATATATTACGGTGATATTAAAAATTTTATAATAATAAATAATTTCAAGCACAAGCACAATAGAGTTAAATAAGAATACATGAGATTACAAAATCGAATAAAAATATTTGATATAACAGACCATATGGCCATTATTGCTTGTAATTTTTTACATGGTTTTAATGTGATCATATATCCTTATCCCCTATTGAATTTGAAAAGTGGAAGGTGAGAGGTATATCATAAAACCTATGTTGATCCTCCAATCACACTAGCTACTAGGGATCATCATTAGTTTTCACAATGTACCCACATGGAACTATGTACTAGAAGGCTACCTAGCCCAACCCACACACCTATAGGCATGCTTGCTGGGCCTTATACATGTTCTCGAATAAGTTAAATAAATACTATGCACAACATCATCTAGAATCCTCATGGGATGCATTTGACAGGTCTTCCCATGCGGTTGACCCAATGGGTCCCCTAAGTTGTTGAGGAATAGCCAGTAGACACTAAGGATAGCAAAAAAATCACATAAAAATGTATACTAAGGTAAATAAAAAATAATAACATTGATAATAAATTCAAAACATTTACATATATATAAATAAAACATATAATTAAAATTTATAAATTATTTACATCAAATGAGGGTTAAATAAAGATAAGAATTTAATAAAATGATAATATAGGGTACTTTTTCAAAACAATTAATCATTTTTAGTGTATTATAACCATTACTAAAAACTACCTCATTATATTCACAAGTAAACCATCCATCCCTAAATTTTATCAGTCTATATCTATTTATCAGTTCCTAAAAAACAAAATCAAATAAAAAATGATTTGATAACATTTTACAATTCTATAAATCATACCATCTAAACAAAGAAGATGAATGAAATCATGCACACCTCCCAATTTTATAATGTTTTTCCAATAGTATATAGGGGATATAGAGATCACTATAATTCTTAATACCATAGTAAAATATCAATAAAATAGTGTAAATAGATAAATTTAAATAAAGTAAATTTAAATTTTAAAAATATTTATCCACATATGAAATATTTCCATAACTAATATTATATAACCATTGAATATCATGTGTATTCCATGTCACACTATAAAATTCATTAAAATAATATATTGCACTACATTGGTCAATCACATAAATAAAACTATGGAAAATAATCAATAGTATGTGTACTGGATCAGTAAGGAAAATAGTCCATGGACTCTCCTTAGTCATGTCTCCACCTCTATTATAATATACAATAGTAGAACTTCATTTCATCTACTCAATTCAAATTCAATTTTCATAAACTATGACCTTTTAATATACACCAAAGTGTTTGTCTAGGATACGAGTATGAAAATCAGTTATAGTAAATTAACAGTATTTTAATATACATTACCATATCTATATGTGAGAGAATTCATATCCCATTATTCAATAGTAAAACACATAACATATAACAACCAAAATCAATATTACCTTCCTCAACCATCCCTAGTTAACCAATCATGTCACAAAATAATTATTTAAAATCCCCACTGAGGGTTTCTATGATATACAAGTTTCCTCAATCCAACAAAAAATATAGTTTGATGGGATTCCATGATATATGGTATAACCCCTATTCATCTAATGATCAAAACCATGGGGTTATATGTAATATGATTAATCTCCTTATTCATGTAACAATTCACTATATTGGGTTCCACAATATATAATCCATAACCCAATTTACATAATAATTCACATTCTTGGACACTAAAACATATGAAAAGACGACGAATTATGGTACCAATTTAAAGCATGGGGTATGATAAAAAATGATATGAACTATATCTGTATAATGAACCATAGAAAATGGTTTGATAGAATATTATATGATTCATTATTTGACATGAAATTCACACCACTAGGTGACACAACATGTGATCCAAAACACTAGTTATGAAATAATCTATTATTTTGTGGTCCACAACATATCATTTGGCATTTTTTCAAGTACTAATGCACATCATGGGGTGTGATGATATACAAAATGAATTTCTATTAATATAACAATTCATATCTTGGGGTAGCTCGATTTATGTGTTGGACCTCTAGTAAAGTAATAATCTAAACCAAAACATATTACACCCTGAGAAAAGATAAATAAAACCATAGAATCACATAACACAATACCTTATCATTTGGTTACATTCCCTCATATTTCATGAATCATATATCCTGACATTAACAAATTAGAATCCTGTTATACAAGGAATGACTCATCATGCTCTCTAATTATCCATAACACTGTTTAATTTATAATAAAACCTAACATCACCCTTCTATAAACAAACAACCAAGTAAACTAAATCAATAAATCATCAAATAATGAATATGTTATCAAAAGGTCGTTTCTCATCACCACACAATGGAACACGTAGTATAGACTCATATATCCCACTCCCAAATACCCATTATTGATCTTTTAAAATATATTTATACTATAGATCACAATCAAACTTGAATTAAAGTGAAACTAAAATTCGACTACCATGTATAGATCAATCTCCACGGTCGGAATAGGATCCCCATTTTTTCAATGAAATATAAACTTTCGCAATTCCCATTTAGGTCACATAAGACTAATTACTCATGATCACATACTACACCACACATGAGTATCAAAATTATCCCTAAAATATAGTATTTATCACCTACCTTTTTATGGGATGTTATTTGTTAAATTGAATCATTTAATTTACACATAATTATTGATATTCAAAAATATGAAAAAACAACGCAACATAAGGTTACCTTACCATATCATGGGTTTTATAATATTTTAAAGATGGATAGTTCACCGATTCATTATCCCTAAGATGTGTTTCTCCAGCTTATGTATCTCCTCAACATATTGTAGATGTATAAATAATGATGTTCATGAATGTTATTAAAATATTTTGTTACCAAATAAACAAGACACCCACCAATGTAGTCCTAATAATCCTCACATAAACTCTATTGATACACTATACTCCTACTATTTATTAATTTAATTTTGTTATATAATAAAATGAATTTGAATCATTTGTGTAAACTGGGTAATTTCTGCGGGTCTTAACTAGTGTTTTGGTGGCACATTGCCTTGTCACGCCATCTTTACTGCTTCTACCAACAGAACCATTTCTCATTTGATCCTCCTCCAACACATCACCATATTATAAATATGCATAAATAAAAATATAAAAACCACAATATATCAAAATTATTATGTATAGTATATAATATGTTATGTGGATCCAACAAAAAATGAAATAACAGAATTCACCAATATTTTCCTAATGACCCTATCATCACTCAACAATAATTTCAAGATCATTATATTCTAGGATATACATATAGAAAATCCCACACTATCTGATATATCACATTTAATCTTAGATTTTATATCTCATTAAATTATTTTAAATCAATATTATAGTACGTTGGTCCATCATATTATGTGATTTAAAGGCATCAGGTTTTCCATGCCAATGGGTTTACCATCAGTAAATCCAAAAATAAAATCCATTCCACATCTTTGTTAAAAATAAATCTAATTCCTATATATATCTTATACCTACTCTCTTATAAAGTACTATTAGTATTTTTATGACATTCAATCAACCTAAGGATAAAATAAAGGTATCAAAAAGAAGACTCATTAACATGGAAAAAATCAATATTTTTTACATGACCGCCTAGGGCGAAAATATATAGTCCTATTGAGATTTGTCATTAAATTAATATTCATCCACGATTTTACATCCCTATAATGGTATTATGAAGATTTATATGGTATTTTTAGATGTCACATACATATATGATGACTATCATAAAGACATCCCCAGCTTAATAATAAACAGGTTTAAACTGTATCTCATATATGTCATATTCCATCGAAATAAAGGGGGGAATTTCTCAGATCCTATATTAATCCATTCGTATAATCTATAAAATAGAAAAAAATTGAACTATATTCTTATTTCCTTACATTAAATTAAAAATCTATGTATATAAACCCTCTTAAATTACTGTTGATAGTATGAAAGGAACACCCTCTTGAATCTAAGGAGGAAAACTATTATCTTACCTATAGTATCTAAAAACATCACTAATATATAAAAATACATTATATAGAAAATGTTGATCTTAATTTCTCATATCTCATTCAATCATATGGTGATTCCCACATCTCCCGGTTATATCACATTACACCATAAACACACATGAGGAATCACCTAAAATGTATTTCCAAAATCGTAAAACATATCTCCAAGTGGCTGGGGAACCGAATAGTCTTAAAAATTATCACAATCAATAGTGTATTTTCTAGAACCCCAAACTAACATAGGGTTAATAAAATACATGATATGAATCCCAACACTACCTACCCATTATATTAGTGGAGGTTTCCTAGGAATTAAATAATACATCATAGAACATCAATAATAAGTAAGTTAATACATAAAAGTTTAAGGCTACGTTAAGATTTTTCATAACCATAATAAAATATCAAAATACTCCACTACCAAAAATAGTAAATCCGACCAAATTATTCAAAAAAAATTACCTCCTTCATTCTAAAAATTGAAAATGAAATATTTTTATTCATATGTATTAAAAAATACTTTACAATATATTCTCAAATCTTATTTATAACAACTAATTATTTAAAAAATAAATATGTGTGATCAGATTTAATACTACTTATTTATAAATAATATTTTATGGTTGTGATTTTTCTCTAATTAGAATCATTTTTTATGATTTCAGTAAATCTATTGGACTCTTATTTATAATTAAGAATGGCATGGAAGGTTCCCTAGTGTATACTAGGTAAGTTAAATATTCATGCATATGATGATATAACAACTATCTAGATGATTCCAATTAATTCAAGTCAAACGTTAAACACTTAGAACCTAACAGAATTAACTTATGAATAATACATGATATTTATTTTATTAATTATAAGTGTTTTGATGTTTTGAGTTCATTTATTATTGTTTGATAAATTTTTTATATCCATTTCCACTTGAAAAGGCAATGATTTTTTATTATATTTTCAACCTCGTTATTATTTAATATAAATGATTTATTCAGTTATTTTTATATTATTAAATTGGTTTTACACTAGAATTACACAATATATAATATTTTTATGCGTCTAACTGGGTTATATACATTCTCCCTATATATACCATAATGCTTTAAAAATTATAGTCTTTCAGTTTGCGATGTTCATGGGGAAATTTGTGTTAATTTGTTTCTGGTGGGAAAATTTCAATTAGCCCAATAAAATATTTATAATGATATAAATGATCTCAAAATGGATTTTTTACCACATATTGTATATTTGGGATGAATTATATGTGATTTTTTATTTTCTTTTTTTAGATTAATTAATAAATATTTCATTAAAATTGAACCCTTTTTTAGTTTTTATGGAAAGAAAATGATATTTTAAACCCCATATATTAGATTTAGATATTTATTGTATTATATTACTTTAGATTTTGTGTTATATATGACATGTAAAAATTATTATATTGATATATAGGCTTAACATTAGAAGATATTTTATAAATACAACATTCAACACTTAAATTACTTATTTATTCATATTGATCAAGTATAGAACACCATGTCATCCAGAGGATCTGGTAAAGGAGTTGGGAGGCTTGAGGTAAGATAAAAAATATCATTTTCCATCAATTTTTGTCAGTTTCGTTGATTTAGTTAATTATAAGGCATAATTTTAATAATGAAAAATTTATTTCAATGTTATGTCTAATAGTTATATTAACAATTAAATATTTATCTAGCAATTCTTCCACCATCCATGATGAAACATCAATAGATGTTTCATTAGTCCACTGTTACACATGAAACATCCTAAGTAAATAAAGAATTATGTATTTTCATATATATGTCTATTTATGAATTATATAGTGTTTTAACGGCTTAAAATGAGAAAAAATCCAATCTTAAGAATAGAATTTTCTAATATTTTTAAAAGATTCTTTCACCGCCTATTGATGGAGAAACATTTTCAAATCTATCTATTGACAATTATATAAGCTCTATTTTTCAAAATAAAATGATTCTATATAATTGGGGAATTGAAATCTACTTTGGATAATTTTTTGATATTTTTCTGACAATGTACATTTTTTTAATGAATAGTGAAAAATAATACATTTTACTACAAAACTACTTTTTCATCTAATTTAATTATATGGATATATTTTCCTTTTAATTGGTTTTAATGTTTAGTTATAATATATTTTTACCATTTAATCCAATGTTGGTCATTTTAATTAATTTCACTTTGGAATTGGGCATAAATAAGTGTCAAACTTTTGATAGATATTGTTTCTAAAAAACCCCTATTTGTTTTGACAACAGGAATTATTTTTAAATTAATTACTGCAATTTATTTGTTTTTAATTTGGTAAATGGATTGCATATTTTTAATTAGGAGGTCCTAATTATGTAATTAAGACCTTTTTGTTTTTGGACATTATGAATAGTAACGACGACAATTATCTTTAAATATCGTGATTAATTAGTAATTGGGTAGTTAAGGGTAATAAAATTATATCATAATAAAATAAAATATCTATGAAATGTGTCCAAATATTATTTTCATGAGTTGTGGAAGACCATGGGATTCCTTATTCCAATCTTTGGGACCCCCTGGATTCACTTTTGTGTGATAGTGACATTTTATCATTTTATTTTTAAAGAAAGGAAACTATAACAAAAGTATTTAACACGTAAGTATTTTTTTTATATTGCCTAAATAAATGATCTCTTAGACTATAAATATTCATAGGAAATATAAAAGGATTTCCTAAATCATCGTATTTTTTTAATAATTTTTAGACATTAAATAAATAAATTTATTTATGACACCATGATGATGTAGTGATTACCTCATTAATGAACGATTTAAATAAAATGAAAAGATAATGTAATATCTAAGACATAAACTTGTAAAAAAACCTATTTTATGGGTGTATTTAGAACCCTTATCGCCTTATCCTTGGAATATATAATTGTGGGACCTTTAAAATCTAAAAATCATTTTATAATAAAGTAACATTTGGAGACATTCCAAGAGTTCCCCTCTACCCTCTTATAAAAGGCCCCCACCTCTACCCCCTTACCCACACCTCTCATGCCATTGGATCAACAAAAATATGCTCATTATATCTCTCAACATTCCTCTCTTCAGTATATAAGCCTTACCTTAGGTATAAAGCTCTTCAAGAAGCTCTTTTGGTTCAAACCAAGGGGATATACCCGATTTAAAGGTAATGTCTTCTCTTATTCTCTTTGGTTTTATTTTCCTTTTCCGAACCCCTAAACTCATTTTATTCCTTTATTTTGTAACAAAAATAGTATCATAAATATATTATGATTTTTTTATGAGACGTATTTGATTTACACTTACACACACTATCGTCTAATGGTTAAATAACATATTGTTTCTGTGGGTGGAGAATTACTGCCTCACAAAACGATGATTGTTCAGTATTATTTTAACACCTCTCATGGTGGCCATTAAGATGACACTATATTTAAATATGATATATATTTTTTTAATTATTCCTTATTCTTCTGTATTTTTCATTTATGGAATACCTTTATGGTTTCCATTATGGGTAAAGGTGATATGTTTATTTTAGGAAGTGCGAACTACAGCCCCTCAAAGTGATTTGATTCGTTAATTTCCTATGTGGGATGTATAAAGGATGGAGTTAATGTTATTACATATGATAACATACTGGAATTATAATATACATTTATATCATTATGATTTCATTCAATTAAATATGAAATAGAAATGTAAGTAGCGTTCATGCGTACATAAGGCTTACCGTCTCCAGGAACGGTGCATTTCATTTCTTACCTCTAAATGTTATTTAATATTATTAATGTATGTATATACTAGATATATATGATATATATGATGTCTACATCATGAATATAATTCTGGATATAATTTATATTTTACTACATTAACAACTTGTAATTATAAGAAGTTTATTTTTCACTTAAGTACCAAAGATCGACAAAACGACCGTTGTTAATTTTAATAATTACATAATATACATAACATGTTAATAAGTGATATAAAAGGAATAATGAACTTTCAAAAGGGTTTTAATCAAGTAGAAATTAACTCTAGTTTATTATTCAGGTGATTAAAGAACAATCGATTCAAGTCAGACACGAGGTAAGGGACTTCGTCTCAATCTCCTTTCATTGAGGCATATTTTTTTTATACAGAACTTTCTATTATACGGTGTATAAACCCCTTTGAATTTTACTTTTATTCAAAAGGAATATTTTTTTACGAATCATTTTTCAAAATAACAAAGCGGATGTTTTGACTTACGTATGCGGCAACAACAACTTCTCCGCCATTGTGACCATTATTTGAGTTTCGGCTTCCTCTACAAGCCATAAAATTTTTTAAATAAAAAATAAATACCATGATTTAATTTTATTTTATTTTGGTATTGAAAATGGTTTTTATAATGTTTTTATTATATCAATGTATTGAATTGATATATTGTGATTGAAAAGTGGAAATGTTATGTTTCCATTATGCATTTTTATGTGATATGATTATGTTATTATTCTTGGGCATTGTTTATGACGATGGGTGGTTCTTTGATAAACAAAGGGCGGGTGAGGCCGATATAGATCTACAATGCATTGGGTAATGTGAAGGAGTTAAACTCTCTGGTTTCTCCAAATATATTTAGTGAATATACTGTAATGGGTATGCAAAAGATAACCATGAGGGTTACTTCCTACGTAAAAATGTTATGAATGCCTCAATTTGCCTTTATATATCATGTTTTCTATGAGTTATTCATAATTCTTATGATTTCATGAGGTATGTTATTGTGCTTATATTTTATGAGTGAAGTATGATTTCATTCATTCTTATGTATACATGGATTTTGGTTTTCTTTCCGTATTTTTATATCCCTTACTAAGCTTTTTATGATCATCCTATGTTTTTGAAATATTTTTCACAAGTCATGGTAAAGGTACATTATGTGATTATAGTGTCGAGGATGTGTCAATAAAGAATCCATGTTTTATTTTAAATATGTTTCCTTTGATGGGAAATGTGAATATTTTATTTTATATAACCACCTTGTTTAAATGTAGAATGTAATGCCTGATTTATGATCTAATTCTCTAAAACTCTAATCCTGAAAAGATCCTCAATGTGTATTCCTGAAATAACTTCTGATTAAGTAATGTTTAATGTTGGGGCCTTATAGTTGGTATTAGAGGTCAGATTATATAACTTTATGATTAAGAATTATATTAAATGATTATCCAAAAATATTTTATTTATGGTCAAATTGAAATGATATAGCAATTTAATATTAACATGTTTCTTCATCTAAGATATGTTTGCTCAGAATGGTTTTCCGCAGAGCAAAAAGGGAAGCAGTTCTAGGAAGGCATACATAAGGAAATTTCCTTCCAAATCAGCATCTTGAGATGGTCGGAATTGGAACTAAATAGTTTTTTGCAGTAACGGCGCAGTTGACTCAAGCAATAAATAGTGGTGGTATCCATTCATGAGATCAGCTAAATCAACCCCAGAGGAACTTCTCAGTGGTAGAACATATCATGAGTAAACATACCCTATAATTCAGAGGATCATCTGACCATGTTCTAGCTGAATGGTGGATTAATGTACTGGAAGAGATTTTCAATGTCATGGGGTGTTCAGACAATCAAAAGTTTAGTCTTTTTGTTTACCGTTTGAAGGGTGAAGTAGATCCATGGTGGTCGATGGTTAAAAATATCAGGGATGCTGATAAGATTGATTCTCTTGACTGAGATGAATTCAAAGGTATGTTTCCTGAAAAATATTCTCCTAAGGCAGTTTTTCTTATGATGGAAAAAATATTCTTGGAATTGAGGCAAGAGGATGACTCAGTGACTGATTGTGAAGAAAAGTTCACTTGATTGGCATGGTAAGCTCCAAATTTTTTTTGAGACCTTGATAGTAAAATCAATCATTTTTACTCGGGATTAAATCCAATATATCGAAGGTATTTAATTTCTCGTGAGTTTCAAATTTATGGAAATCTTTTTCGATGTGCTGAGATGGTGGAAATCGTGTTTGTCGAGGATCAAGTGTTCTATAACAACCAACATAATAAGAGACTGAGGTGGCAGGAAAAAGGGATGAATCCTTCAAAAGGTTTGATGGAAATAAGACTAAGTTTTCAATTTCTGATAAATGTGTTAAAAATCATATTGGGGAATGTCTTTTGAATTCTAGAAAGTGATACCAATGTGGTAAGATGGGACATAAGGCTCGTGATTGCACTAGAAAAGATCAGAGTGATGGTAAGACTAAATTTGATTTACAATTAGTGAAATTTTTCAAGTGCAATTAGATGGGTCATTATGAAAACGAGTGTTCTATAATGAGCTCTAATGATGGGAATCAGTCAGACTACAAGATGAAAGGTGTGGTGAAATTCTTCGAAACTACTTCAGCAGATGTTGGGCCATCAAATTAAGTGGTATCAGGTACTTTGTTTGTTTTTTTAGATTATGCCAATGTGTTTTTTGATTCAGGGTCTACACATTCTTTCATCTATGAAAAATTTTCCAGTAAATTGGGAGTTCCATTTCATGAAATGACTCTGGAACATGTGGTAAAAAAAACCTGGGAGAAATGTTGAGGAAAAAATAATTTTTATGAATCTTTTTATCCTTATCTGTGGAAAGAACCTACTTAAAAACATTATTGATTAACCTATAGAAGATTTTGATGTTATTCTGGATATGGATTGGCTCTCTGTTTACCATGCTACAATTGATTGTAGTGATAAAGAAGTTTATTTTCAGAAAGGCTTTCAGTTTTTGTACAAGAATTAACCCTTACTGTTGATAACATATCAAGAGGCTGAAAAACATGTTAAATATAGAAATTAATGTTGCCATGAACATATTGTTGGAAACAAAGTAACCATTCAGATTAAGGATGTGCCAGTGGTAAATGAGTATCCTGATGTTTTTCTTGATGAGTTTCCTGGAATAATACTAGATCGGCATGTTGAATTTACTATTGATTTAGTTCCTGATGCTAAGCCAATTTCAAAACCCCCTTATCGAATGGATCAAATTGAACTTTTAGAGTCGAAAGAGAAATTGAAGGATTTATTAGATAAAGGTTTCATTCGACCTAACACATCACCATGGGGTTATCCTGTATTATTTGTTAAAAATAAATATGGTTCAATGTGACATTGCATTGATTATAGAGCGTTGAATAAAATCACTATTAAGAACAAATATCTTTTTCCTCAGATCGATGATTTTTTTGATCACCTCCAGAGAGATTAGTATTTTTCAAATATTGACCTGAGATTGGGGTACCATCTGTTGAAGGTAAAGGAAGCAGATATTACAAAGACCACATTTCATACAAGATATGACCTTAATGAATTTATAGTAATGCCTTTTGGGTTAACCAATGCACCTACTGTATTCATGGAGCTTATGAATAGAATATTTCATGAGGTTTTTGATAAGTTTGTGGTTGTTTTCATTGATGATATTTTGGTGTTTTCTAAAAGTTAAGTGGAGCATGAAAGTCATTTAAGGGTTATTTTTTAAACCTTAAAAAAAGAAATTTTATGGGAAATTCAACAAGTGTGAGTTTTGGTTGCAACAAATTTCATTCCATGTTCACATTGTATCTAATGATGGAATAACTATTGATCCTAAAAAAACATGTTGTTGAAGAATGGTTAAGACCAAAAATGTAACCAAGTTTCATAGTTTTCTTGGATTGGCAGGCTATTACCAATGGTTTGTTAAAAAAATTTCACGGTTATCTAGTCCAATGACTAAGCTATCTCGAAAGGGTGTTAAGTTTATTAGTACAAAAGAATGTGATGATTGTTTTCAGAAATTGAAAAGAAGATAGGTGAATGATCGAGTATTGGCACTACCTTCAAAGAATGGTGAGTTTTTTATCTACATTGATGCTTTATTGAACACACTTGGTTGCATCTTAATGCATAATGATCAGGTAATTGCATATGCATCACGTAATTTTAAAACTCATGAGGTAAATTACCCTACACATGATTTGGAATTAGCAGCTTTGGTTTTCGCTTTAAAAATTTGGAGGCATCATTTTATGGTGTAAGTGTGAAATATATACAGATCACAAAAGTTTAAAGTATATATTCACTCTGAAAGATTTTATCATGAGACAGAGGAGATGGATAAAATTAATCAAGGAATATTATTGTAAAATTCCTTACCATCTGGGAAAAGTAAATAAAGTGGACGATGCATTGAGTCGAAAAAGTATTGCTTCATTAATTGTGTTACCTTTGGAACGTGATCCTCTGGTTAAGGATTTGATAAACATTGGCATAGAAGTTGTTGGTGTAGAATGTTCATCTATTTTGTTTTAGGTATCAGTGAAATCTTCTCTATAAGATAGAATTAAGCAAGCTCAGAAGCAATACAGTGAGTTTCAGAAAAAGGTAGAGCTGGTTTAGAAGGGTATGTTACCTGAATTCAATATTGATAAGGATTTTGTTTTGATATTTGGGAAGATATTGTGTGTGCCTTGTGATTCAAATTTGAAGAGAGAGTTTTTATTTAAGTTCACAGTTCTCCATTTTTAGTTTATCCTCGCAGTATTAAGATGTATATAGATCTCTAGGAGTATTACTCCTATGATGGAATGAAAAGATATATTGCTGATTTTACTGTGAAGTGATTGAATTGTCAACATGTTAAAGCAGAGCGGAAGTTACCGAAAGGGATGATTTAGCCTTTACTAGTGCCAGAGTGTAAATGAGAGAATATATCCATGGACTTTGTTTTGGGGTTACTGCAGACACCTTGAGGTAACAATGAAATCTGGGTTATTGTTCATCGCTTGACTAAATCTAATCATTTCTTTCCTATACAAGATACTTTTTCCCTAGATCAACATTATCATTTGTATCTGAAATAGATAGTCTAGTTACATGGAGTTCCCATCTCCATTGTATCTGATAGTGATCCCAGGTTTACTTCTAACTTTTGGAAAGGCCTTCAGAAGTCATTGGGTATTGAATTAAATTTTAGTACAAATTTTCATCCTCAATCAGATGGGAAGTCAGAACGAACAATTCATACTTTGAAGGATATGATACGTGCTTGTTTGATGGATTATTAGGGAAGTTGGGACCAACATATTTCTTTGGTTGAGTTTTTTATAATAATAGTTTTTATTCTAGTATACAAATGGCACCATTTGAGGCATTATATGGGAAGCGGTGTTGAACTCCATTTTTTGGTATGAAGTAGGTGAAAGAATGTTTATGGGACCAGAATTGGTAGAAGAGTCGGCAGAAAAAGTTCAGCTGATACAGAAACACATGAGAACTCCTCAGAGCAGCCAGAAATGTTATGCGGATAAGAGGAGGAAGGATCTCTATTTTGAGGTAGGTGATCATGTCTTCCCCAATGATTCACCACAGAAATGTGTGATGTGATTTGGTAAGAAAGGAAAGAGGAGTCCAAGGATCATTGGACCATATGAAATTATAGAGAGAGTTGGATCAGTTGCTTACCGAGTGGATTTACCTCCGAGTTTATCTCAGGTATTCAATGTTTTTCATGTTTCAATGTTAAGGAATTAAATGCCAGATCCATATCATGTTTTGAGTCTAGAGGTAGTTCAGATGGATGAGAATCTATCTTATAAGGGAAAACCGATAAATATTCTTGACCACAAAGAGTATGGTTTGCAGAATAAGGTGATTCATCAAGTAATGGTTTTGTGGAAAAACCACATGTTTGAAGTCGCAACATGAAAATCTGAAATTGCAATGAGGGATAAATACCCCCACTTATTCGATAAGTAAATAAATTACAGGGAAACAATTTTCTAATGGGGGAAGGATGAAACATCCCATGTAAGTAATGAATTATGTATTTTCGTATCTCTTTCTATTTATGAATTAGAGAGTGTTTTAAAGGTTTAAAATAGAAATAAAACCAATCTTAAGCATAGAATTCCCTAATATTTTTAAAAGATTGTTTTACCGCCTTTTGACGGAGAACCATTTTTAAATATATCTTTTAACAATTTTATATGCTATATTGGTAAAAATAAAATTATTATTTAGAATAGATGAATTTAAATTTACATTGGATAATTTTTTGATATTTTTCTGAAAATGTTCAGTTTTTAATGAATAGTGAAAAATACTGCATTTTACTTCAAAACTGCTTTTTCATCTAATTTAATTATATGGATAGATTGTACTTTTAATTGGTTTTAATGTTTAATGATAATATATTTTTACCATTTAATCCAATGTTGGTCATTGTAATTAATTTCACTTTTTAATTGGTCATAAACATGTGTAAAACTTTTGATAGATAATGTTTCTAAAAAACCGGCTATTTGTTTTGACAATGAGAATTATATTAAAATTAATTACTACAATTTCAGTGTTTGGAATTTGGTAAAATTTATTCCATATTTCGAATCATAAGGGCCAAATTATGTAATTGAGACCTTTCTTTGAACATTATGAATAGTAACGACGACAATTATCTTTAATTATCTTGATTAATTAGTAATCAGGTAGTTAAGGGTAATAAAATAATATCAGATAAAATGAAATGACCCCCACTTGTGTCCCAATCTTATTGGTTGAGTCATGGCCGACCATGGGATGAATTTTTTCATACATTGGGACCGCATGGAATCACTTTTATGTGATAGTGACATTTTTTCATTTTATTTTTAAAGAAAGTAAAATATAACAAAAGTATGTAACACCTATGTAAAACAATTTCAATTTTGTCTAAATAAATTATCTCTTAGACTATAAATCTTAATTGGAAAGATAAAATGATTACCTACATCATGGTATTTTTTTATAATTTTTAGACATTAAATAATTAAATTTCTTTATGACACCATGATGATGTAGTGATTACCTCATTAATGAATGATTTAAATTAAATGAAAAGATAATGTAATATTTAAGACTTAAAGTTCTAAAAAACTTATTGTATGGGTGGATTTCGAACCCTTATCACCTTATCCTCGAAATATATCATTTTGAGACCTTTAAAATCTGAAAAAGTATTATATAATAAAGTAACATTTCAAGACTTTTGAAGAGTGCCCCTCCTCCCTCTTAAAAAGGCCCCCACCTCTACCCCACATACCCACACCTCTCAAGCCATTGGCTCGACCAAACTGTACTAATTATATCTCTCAAAATCCCTCTCTTCATAATATAATCCTTACATGAGGCATAATTCTCTTCAAGAAACCCTTTTGGATCAATCTAAGGGGAGTTACCCGATTTAAAGATAATGTCTTCTCTTATGCTCTTTTGTTTTATTTTGCTTATCCTACCCCCTAGACTCTGATTATTACTTTTCTTTGTAAAAAAAAACAACTATCTTAAATATACTGGGATTTTTTTATGAGAATTATTTTATTTACACTTACACACACTCCCGTCTAATGGTTAAAAAAACATACTGTTTCTGTGGGTGGCGAATTACTGCCTCACGAAACGATGATTTTTCAATCTTCTTTTAACACCTCTCATGGTGGACATTAAGATGTCACTGTATTTTAATATGATATATATTTTGTTTATGTTTTTCTTATGATTCTTTATTTTTCATTTATGGTATGCCTTTATGGTTTCCATTATGGGTAAATGTGATAATTTCATTTTAGGATGTGCGGACTACCGCCCCCTCAATGTGATTTGATTCGTTAATGCCATATGAGGGATGTATAAAGGATACAGTTAATTTTATTACATATGTTATCATACTATATTTATAAAATCCCTCTATATATTTATGATTTCATTCCATTAAATACGAAATAGAAATGAAAGTAGCATTCATGCATAAGTACGACTTACTGTCTCCATGAACAGTGCATTTCATTACCTCTAAATGTTATGTAATATTATAAATTCATGTATATTCTAGATATATATGATATATATGATATATATATCAGGAATATAATTCTGTATATAATGGATATTTTACCACATGAACAACCTGTAATTATAAGAAGTTTATTTTTGGCTCAAGTACCAAAGATCGACAAAACGACCGTTATTAACTTAAATAATTACATAATGTTCATAACATGGTAATAAGTGATATAAAAGGAATAATGAACTTGAAAAATGTTCTTATTCAAGTTGAAATTAACTCTAGTTTATTATTCAGGAGATTAAAGAACAATCGAGTCATGTCAGACACGAGGTAAGGGACTTCGTCTCAATCTCCATTCATTGAGGGATATTTTGTTTTATACACAACATACAATTATAAAGTGTATAAACCCCTTTAACATTTACTTTTATTCAAAAGGAATATTTTTGTATGAAGCATTTTACTAAATGACAAAAAATAATGGTTTGTCTTATGTATGCGGCGACAACGACTTTTCCGCCTCCATGACCATTGTTTGACTTTCGGCTTCCTCTATAAGCCATAACATTTTTTAAATAAAAAAAAATTTCCATGTTTTACTTTTCTTTTATTTTGGTACTGAAAATGGTTTTCATAATATTTTTATTATATAAATGTGTTGTATTGATATCTTGTGATTGAAATGTTTAAATTTTATGTTTCATTTGTGTGTGTCTTATGTGATACGATTTTGTTATGGATCATGAGAATTGTTTATGAAGACTGGTGGTTCCGTGATAAACTAAAGGCGGGTGAGCCCGATATAGATCTCCAATGCATTGGGTAATGTGATGGAGTTAAATGGTATGGTTTCTACAAAAAGATTTAGGGAATATACTTTAATAGGTATTCCAAACATAACCATGAGGGTTACTCCCAATGTAAGAATGTTATGAATGCATCATGTTACCTTTATGTCTTATATTTTCTATGAGTTATTCATAAATCTTATGATTTTATGAGGTATGTTAAGATGATTATGTTTTATGAGTGAAGTATGATTTCATTGATTCTTATGTATACATGGTCTAAGGTTATCATTATTTATTTTTATATCCCTTACTGAGCTTTTTTATTCTCATCCCAAGTTTTTGAAATGTTTTTCACAGGTCAAGGGAAAGGTACATGATGTGATGATATTGTTGAGGAAGTTTCAAGAAAGAATCCATGTTTTATTTGAAATATGTTTCCTTTGATGGGAAAAGTTAATATTGTATTTTATGTAACCACCTTGTTTAAATGTGGAATGTAATTCATGATTTATGATATAATTCTATAATACTCTAAAACTGAAAAGATCGACAATGTGTATTCTTGAAATAACTAAAGATTAAGTAATGTTTAATGCTAGGGACTTATAACACATGTACCATCACCTAAACAGTTATCGGGTAGAAATAATATATTAGAGGAGAATGTAGAGTGATGTTATAAGGAACATGTGGTCAAGATATTTTAATCTCATTTTGGATATCATTTTTTCACAGGTCTAGGATTGTTGATGATGTGGTGATGAATGGTATATAGATGTTGAATGATGGAGTTTGCAGTTCCAGTATTATATTCATACATTCATATGAATTTTCTAGTTGTTGATCATTAGTAAAGGCTCAAGCAATAGGGATTGTCTATTATGATGGGTCGATGGTGAATTTTAGTCTATATGGTAAGAGGCTTCTAGTGGTGGATTTCATCCATGTTGGGGATCCATTGCTACAGAGCACATAATATTAATGACTATCCTATATTTTTGCTAATTTAAAGCACGAATTTTTTTTCAACCTTTATTAATGGTAAACAATAGTGATGATAAAGGATAACATATTGGAGAACATTTTTATTGTGGAAAACAATTTACAGTTTAGAAGTTAAAAAAATGCCATGTTAAAGGATGCACTGCATAATATTAAATATATATATTTATATATATTAGTATTAAATATTATTTATAAATAATTAAACATATACTTTTTTGAAATTATATATATAATATATTTTATAATAATTTATAATTATATATATATATATATATATTTAATTACATATATACATATTATAAAATATTCTGATATAAACCATGTAGTTATATATGTATATAATATATATGTATGTGTGAATAAAAATATATATATGATTAAATATAAAAAATTGTATTGAAATATAATATAACTATAAAATGTATAATAAATAGTATAATTAATATTAAAATGGAAAATATTACCAATGTATTATCGTAATTTATAAATATTAAATAATTAAATATATATTATTCAATAAAATTATGAAATAAATTATTTATAAACACTAAAAAATGTTTATATAAATCTAATATAATAACATTTTATTTAAATAATTTTATATCTATATTAATGAGCATTAATTTTCCTAATTTCCTTTAATATGTATATATAATCATGGGTTTCATGATATGAATCCTTGATATGGCCTAAAAAACTCACTATGTGGTAAAAAAGTCAAACATAATGGGTGGATAGTACATGTTTTGTATAATATATATATGTATGTATGCATGAATGTGTCTCTCTGTGTGTTTTTATATGTGTATTTTGGTACATGTGTATGTATATTTGTATACACGTATGTTTTTGAATATGTGTATGTATATGTGTGGGTTTTTATGTTAGAATGATTTTGTATGTATGGGTTTGTGTATGTGTCTTTGTGTGTGTATGAATATGCATGTATGTATGTGTATGTATCTGTATGTATGTGAATTTATGGATGTGTATGTATACATCTATGTGTATGTGTCTATTTTTATGTGGATGTTTATGTATGTGTATGTTTATTTGTAATTTTATATATGTTCATGTATGGGTATGTGCATATATGTATGTATTTGTACTCCTGTCTATGTATATATGTAAGTGTATCTGTGGGTCTGTGAATAAGCTTGCGTGTGTGTGTTTGTTTGTTTGTCTTTGCGTACGTGTATGTATGAGTATGTTTTTGTGTATATGTATATGTATATTTATGTTTATGTGTGTGTATGTTTTAGTATGATCCGGTGTGTGTCTATGTATTAGTATGTGTATGCATGTGTGTGTATTTGTATGAGTATGATTATGTATGTGTGTGTATGTTTATAGGTATGCGTATGCATGTGAATGTGTATATTGGGATCTCTTTGTCTATTTGTATATCTGGATAGACCCACGTATGTGTTGGGGTTACCTATATATCACACACACACACACACACGAGTCATTTGGTTCTTTAAACGCACATCCATAGTGGCACGCACACAAGTGCGCGCACACACAAACACTTTTGTGTTATTAAAAGACCACACACAAACACATCTATCTCTAGAAAGAGATACATAAACATATATATATATATATATATGTAATTAAAATATTTGACTTCAAATCATAAAATAAAAAACAATTATAAAATAAACTCATATTTTGATTATATGTAATTTTACAATTACTTTTTTTATTATTATAATATAAAACATATTAAATAATATTTATATATAAGTAATTAGATTATTGATTTATATTTTAAATCTTTTTCTATAACACCCCAATATTTCATAGTATGTTATATCTTTTAAGTAAGTAAATACCATATACTGCAGAGAACACTGATATGGCTTGCGTTATTCACATGACTGGGTTTCTGCGAAACCACAGAGTAGTATTTCAATTATTTAAACAATATATTTATTTATAAATTAAATATTTTGATATGAATTGTAACAAATAAATTTTTATTATTATTTATAATTTTTTCACATAAATATAACATATTTATAATCAAATGTATATGTTTTGTGAAAATATTTATATATTTAGAACAACTATTTTCTTTAAAGAACTACTTTTTATGTCCTTTTTGAACAATAATAAAATAATTATTAGACACTCCTAAATATGAATTTGGTAAAATAGACATCATTTTTGGATTCAGAATATCAAAATTATCTTAGGGTGAATTTTTGGTATTTTCCTAATAACATTCTATTTTTGATGAATTGTAAAAAATATTGCATATACATTAAAATTAAATTTTTATTTAAAAAAAATTATTTTTATTTAAATTTATTTTATTGCAAAAATAAATACATAATACCTATATTAGTTCAATATGATTCATTGGTGTCATTTTATAATAAAATTATATATATATAATTTAATTGAACTTTTTAGTCTTTTACACTACTTCTAGGCACGTTTGAAAATTTGCATAAAACGTAATTTTACCACTTCGGTGAATTGAATTTCCAAACTCTGAGTGACACGATTGACCTTAGTATGTAAAATTTGGTTGAATATGATGAAAATAATTTATGGTGAATCATTACTTTTCAATTTTAATTACCATGTTTAAAAGTAAATAGGGTTAATAAAGGTAAAAAATAATATTATAATTACCCTAACTCATGTCCAAATTCTATTGGATAAGTGTATTTCGACATTAATCAAACATCGGAATAAAATATTATCCTTTTTGATCCACTTGAATAAAATTTGGACATTTATTATTATTTTATTTAAATGAGTGTTAAAAGTGTAAAATTCAACCTTTAATAACTATCAGATTTTTTGTATCAGGATATACATAAGATATTTTCAAGTAAAAATATCCATTATAAAGATAAAAATATTAACTACTTCATGGTATTTTATTTATAATTTTTAAATATTAAATAATTAAATTTATTTATGAAACAATATTGATGCAGTAAAAAGCATATTAATGAATGATTTAAATAATTGATATTATAAATATTATAATAAATATAAATTTAAACTTTTGATGCATTTCACGAATTTTCATGTTTAATATTAAATTTAATGGTTTATTAAATAATTTTTCCCAAAGTGATAAAGTGGTTATTACTTTTACAAAAATGAAATACTAAATAATATCAAAATTGACAAAAATGAGTTTTTAAAAGAAATAATATTTTATTAAACATTCCTAAAGTATATGGTTTGGCCAAAGAACTTATATAATGATCTATATTTCCTTAATGAACCACTTGATATTCTATTGGATTTTTATTGTATGTTTATTAACCGTGTAATTTTAAAATACAAGAAGACATGGTAAATGTTAAATTGTTTAACTAAGAGCTAAATATTAAAGATATTATTAATATCGATACATAACCTATATAAAACCAATTTTTTGATAGTATATCGACCCATAACAACCTTATCCTTGAAATAAACCCATTTTGATTCATTATAAACTCAAATGACTTTATAATAAAATAATATTTCAATATTTTCATAAGGTGCCCCTCACCTCTCTTTTAAATGTTCACATCCTCTTATCTCAAATTCAAACATCCAGTGCCATCTAGCTCATCCAAACCCTACTCAAAAATATTTCTAACTACCCTCACATCAACCTAGAGGTCTTTCTATGATCAGAAATCCAACCAATGGAGCCTTTTTGATCAAATCAAAAGGAAGCACCCAAAGAAGAGGTAATAATTTTATCACCTCATTCAAAGTTATTTTCTTCTTCCACATCCTCTTTATTTATGTTTCCCATTCCAAATAATAACCCCAGTATCTTCAAAATAATTTAATATTATTATAAATATGTTATAACCATATTCCTTATTTAATCAATCCTATGAATGAAAAAGTCAGCATACCTACGTACATACAACTTACCGCCTCCACATCGTGGTGTAGTATGTTTTCCAACACATAATTATTTGAATGTGTATAATAATGAGTATAATTGATTTAAATAATAAATATTACATGTTAATTATTCTTTATATATAAAATAAAATCCAATTACATACTATTTCTCAATCAATATAATGATATTGTCTCTAATGTGTACACATGGATTACCATCTCCACGAACACGATAAGATTCATTCCCCATCCTAACCATTCAAGAATAATTTAAATTTTACGGTTGAAAATAGTGTTAATGAACATAATATCATTATGGATATGAATCAAATAAATCCAACCCATAATAAACATGACTTACATAACAAAAAATATAAAAGAAAAATGAATCTGTTAACACCCTAAATAATGATACTACTGAAATATTATTAACATGGAAATATTTGAAGATCATATATGATATCATATCTATGTATTTGGTTCTTTTATAGTTTAATAAAATTGATTTAACTATTATACTAGAGGTTAACATACCATTGACTAAGGAAAGGTACAAGGTAAGGGCTAATTTTATAATCTCTTTATCATCTGAGATTGTTTATACGTAATTATTTACTGGGACCTCTTTATCATCCACACACATGTTTCATAATAATGTATTTCAATAAAATTTACAAATTAGTAGACTATAGGTTAAATTCATTTAAACCATTTTTTGAATTTTTATAAAATGGTTTGAAAGGAATCTTTTCGTTGCATTCCGAACAAGGTAATTTACGTCCTTTTCGAAAATTTAATGAAAGAATGTATTTTATCTTATATGGTGGGTGCGACTATTTTCCATTGTTCTAACACCTAGGAAGCTTCCCTTAAATGATTATAATAATACATTCAATATATATGTTTTCTTTCATAATAATGTGACTTTTACATGAAAAAACGTAGAAAGAGATATTTCACTAAAATGGTAATTGGATTGATTTTATCTATGCCGACATCCTTTGACAGATTTTACAATTGTTTGAGGTTGATTTATTATGATACAATCTTCTATATTATATTGAACATTTTGTGATATGTTAGATTGTGGATGTGATATTTTATACAATTCATGGTTTATGGTAAAATTATGTTCGTTTCATAATCTAGTTTTAATACAAATGTTTATATTATGTTTCAGAAATTTCATATAAGGAATTTCATTGGACTATTTAAGTCACAGGTGGAGCCTGCTATAGCTCATCGATGCATAGGTAGGTCACATGACACAAACTACTATCTTAGAACAAGGCTTTGAAAAAAATATTATTTTAGTCTTGGCACGAGGCCTTGACTATGGGGCTATGATGTCTGATATTATGCATTCTGTCATTATGAAATGAGCTATTGATATTACATGTGATTTTTCGACTAGTAGAATATTAATGTTAATATGTAATTGGCGTCATTTGATTAATCATTTCCATATAATACAGAATTTTATGTATAAAATTCTTGTATTTTAGTCTTATAAATTGACTGAAATGTTTATACATATTTACAAATGTTTCCGCTATATTGTTATCCTTACTGAGCATCTGAACGCATCCTTATCCTGTTTTTTTTTCAAGGATGAGAAAAAATATATTTTGATTTACATGTAGGAATAAGTTATGGGATTTGATTGTGTCCAAAGGGGGAACAATGTTGTTTTTTTATTTTATAATTTAATATATAACTTATTTATGTATCTAGTAATTCCAAGGATACTAAAATAATCGGACATTCGAGTCGTGATATCTTATGATCATGCCAATGTTATGTAATAATGCACCGACTCAAGGGAAGTAGGTTCAGGGTGGTACAACTTGTATCAGAGGATGTTTATTACAAACCATGGAAATTAGATTTCTAAAAACTCTAATTAGATAACATTATCCTAATATAGTCCTTGAGGATTAATATATAATAATGTACACAAATTTTGGTAATGTAAATATTATGTGGTTTTTCCCATAAATACATCCATGTCTGGATGCGAGCAGGTAGAGGTGGCTCTAGAATAGATGTACCTAGGGGTAAAACCCAAAAACACTACATTGTGATAGACTCCTATGAAAACTGGTGCATGACAATGGTCCTTGTTACACTCTTGGTTATAAAACTCTCAGGGTATATGCATAGGATAATTCACATTTTCTTTACAATACAATATGAAGGATTTATGAGTTAATATGTCGATAAAAGAACCAATGTTATGATTATGGGATTAAATGTGTGCAAATATTCAATTAATGCTGATATGTTTTACATTTTTTAGATTATACATTATGATATGATCTAATATAGTGTTTGTTGTCATTTAGAAATGGTTCCTAGTATAACTAATGATAACTCTAATAATATGCATGATCCAAAGAGTTAGAAGGATCATATCATTCATTATCTTAAACAATCATTTAGAAAGGAAATAGTCTCCTCTAACATCCTAGGTAAACGAAGAATAAGAAATATTTCATATTTATTAATATTTGTGAATTAAATATTAATCTTACTCTAAAGAGGTTGCTATGTTCGATAGCATACCCGATACGCAAAAACGGGTTTCTTTGGAATCTTACATTGCACACTAGTAATATAATATTATTATTTTAAAAGTTAGTGGTGGGAATGAACGAAACTAACTACAATATGATTATACATTTATGTTAGATGTATTTACTTTTATCCGATAAATGTTAGAGGCTGAAAATGTGAATGAATCTAATTTTAAGCATAATTTACATTAAAAGGCCGGTTCACTGCCTTTTGATGGAGAAACCTCTTTAAATCTAGTTTTTGTCACTTTTCTATGTTATATTTGACAAAATAATATTATTCTTTAGAATATGGACAACAAATTTTACTTTGTGTAATTTTTGGGTATTTTTCTGATAAAGTTCAATTTTTAATGAATAATGAAAAATATTGTATTTTAATTCAAAAGTGCCTTTTAATCTAATTTATTTATATGGTTATATTATCTTTTTAATTGGTTTTAATGTGAAATTAAAATATATTTTTACCATTTAATCCAATGTTTTTCATTGGAATTAATTCCACTTTGAAATTAGACATAAACAAGTATCAATCTTTTGATAGTTATAGTTTCCTAAAAACACGCTATTAGTTTTAACAATGGGAATTAATTTTTAAATTAATTAATGACACTTCTATTTTTTGAATTTTTCAAAATGGACATAAATTCTGAATTTGGAATATCAAATATTTCGTAGGCTGATGTTTTGGTATTTTTTAAAAAAACATCAATTTTTTATTAATAGTGAAACCACTTAGTGGTAGTTAAAAAAAGGATTTTTCATTTAAATGAAGTTTTACCACTTCTATGAATTTAATTTAAAAAATCATACATACATTGTTATTATCAAGGAGTAAAATGTGGTTCACTAAGATGAAAATATTTTTTCGTGAATAGTATCTTTTTACTATTATTTACAGCGGTTAAAGGTAAATTGGGTAATTCAATGTTAAAAGAATATTATAATAATTCCAAATTCCCTTAACACTTGTCAAAACCTTATATGGTTTTATATAAAGAATATTATTTACTATAAATATTATATTGAAATCTAAAATGATTTCTTACATGAAAGTTTTTTTTTATAATTTTTAAACATCTAATAAATTAAATTATCTATGACATAATAATGATGAAGTATTTACCTCATTAATAGATGATTAAAATAAATAGATTATAATGATTAAAATATTATCCAAAACATGTCCAATTCTGATTGGATGATTTTATTTCGGTTATGAGTCATCTTATCTTGGACATTAATGTGTTTTGTACCTTTTTAAACCGAAGATAAGTTTATAATAAAATAATGTTTTCACACATTCCTAAAGAGCCCCTCCTATCCCTTATAAAAGGAGACCACTTCTATGCAATTTCTTACACCTCTCAAGCCATTTGGATTGTCCATCCACTACCCTATTAGGCTCCCTAAATCCCTATCCTCCTCCTAAAATCCTTAATTTAGGCAGAAGGAACTTCAATGGTCCTTCTGGTTCAAGCCAAAGGAAGTTACCAAATTAAAGTTAACAGTTTCTCTTAAATTGTTTTCTTTTATTTTACTTCTCCTACCTCCAAAATCATTTTATTTAAATTTTTCTATAACAACACTAGTATCATAAATATACTAGTATGTTGTTATGAGAAGGATTCTAACTATACTTACACACACCTCCATATAATGGGTGAATAACATAATGTTTCCATGGATGGTAAACTATCACCTCATGAAACAATGATTTTTCAATTATATCTTACCGCCTCTCATGGTGGCCATTATGATGGAACTATAATTATATATGATATATATTTTGTTTATGATTTCTTTATGCTTCTGTACTTCCCTTTTTATGGCATGCCTTTATGGTTTCCATTGTGGGTAAATACGATAATCTCATTTGAGGAAGTTCAGACTACCACCCCATCAATGTGATTTGATTCGTTAATGCCTCATGTGGGATGTATAAAGGATGGAGTTAATGATATTATATATGATATTATACTGGAATTATAATATACCTATGTATCATTATGTGTTAATTCCATTGAAATAATTAATAGAAATGAAAGTAGCTTTCATGCGTACGTACGGCTTACCGTCTCCATGAATGGTGCATTTCATTTCTTACCTCTAAATGTTATGTCCTATTATAAAAACATGTATATACTGGTTATATATGATATATATGATATAAAAATCATGAATAACATTATGGATATAATGAACCCTTGACCATATGTACAATTTTTAAATATAAGGTGTTCGTTTTTACTCAAGTACCAAATATCGAAAAAATGAATGTTATTAACTTAAATGATTGCATAATATTTATAACATGGTAATAAGTGATACAAAAGGAATAATAAACTTGAAAAAGGTTCTTAAGAAAGTATAAATTAACTTTATTTTATCATTTAGAATATTAAAGAACGATCAAGTCAAGTCAGACACGAGGTAAGGGGCTTCGTCTCAATCTCCTTTCATTGAGGCATATTTTGTTGTAATACACGAATTTCTTTTATACGCTGTATAAATACCCTTGACATTTAAAAGGGAATAATTTTCTACAACAAAGTTTACTAAACGAAAAAAAGGAATGTTTCTTTTAATGTGCGTGGTGACAACGACCTTTTCCACCGCCGCGAGTATTATTTGATCTTTGGCTTCCTCAACAAGCCATAATGTTTTTAAAAGAAAATAAATACCTTATACTCTTGTACATATTTTTGGTATTGAAATTGTTTTTGAAAATGGATTTGTTAGGCCAATATATTTAAGTGATATATTGTGATTAAAATGTGGAAATTTTTTCTTTCCTTTATATTTGTTGTATGTGTTATGATTTTTGTTGGTACTTGGACATTTGACAGGTGGTTATGTGATAAACCAAATGACGGGTGGTTTCGTGAATACCAGGACGGGTGGTTACATTATAACCTCCAATGCATTGGGTATGGAAGTTGTCCGTATGGCTATTCCATTTAGTGATATGTGTGGAAGTCGACCGTATGGTTATTCCATTTAAGTATTTTTATTTCCCAAGTTACCTTTATATGTTATGTGTTCTTTATATGGGTTTTATTGTAATATTTTGGTTACAAAAGGGTAAGTAATGATCTTTTATAAAGTAAAAAGTATATACTTTTTCAATAAAATGGTGAAAATTATTACTTATGATAATGTATTCATGGTTTATTTGTTGTTTTTAAAATCTAATAGTTTTCCATCTCTATGTATCCCTTACTGAGATTTTTATGCTCATCCAAAATTTTTGAAATGTTTTTCACAAGACATAAAGTGTAATAGGGTCAAGGATGGGATCAAGGAAAATTAATGTCGTTTAAAACATGGATCTAAACATGATTCTTTTTTCAAGAGTTCATGTTTTGTAAAAGAAATGGATACTGGGTAGAAGTGTATACTATTTAATCTTTTGATATGTAATAGTTTTGGCCTAACTCCCTAAAACTCAAAACCTCAAAAGATCCTCATTGTGAATTATTCATTTAATTCAGTATTAAGTATGGTTTAAGGCTGAGTCTTTATAGTTGGTATCAGAGTCTAGTTTAGATAACTTTAGGTGTTAGGGTATTGTTAAAGTAATATCCATAAAGTAATTTATGTTAATATTGAAATCATATAGCATTTCCAGATAATCATGTTGCTTCGCCTAAGATATTTCTATGTTTAGAATGGTTTTCCGCAGAGGAAATAGGGAAGCGATGTTGGGATGACATCAAGAGGAAGACAACCTTCCAAATCATCAACCTGAATTGGAAAAATTGGAATCTAAAGGTTTGTTGCAGTGATGCAACAGTTGACTCAGGCGATAAATGGTGGTGGTATCCATGCACGAGATCAGCCAGATCAACCACAGAGGAACATGTCAGTAGTGGAACATTTCATGAGGCAACATCCCCCATCATTCAGAGGATCATCTAACCCGGTGCTAGCTGAAGGATGGATCAAGGAACTGGAAAAGATTTTCGATGTCATGGGTTGTTCAAAACATCAAAAGGTTAGTCTTGAGGTTTACCATTTTGAAGGTGAAGCTGATCAGTGGTGGTCAATGATGAAAAATATCATGGATAGTGAGGAGATTGATGCTCTTGATTGGGATGAATTCAAAAGTATGTTTCTTGAGAAATATTTTCCTAAGGTGGTTTGTCTTAGAATGGAAAATCAATACTTGGAATTGATGTTGGGGGATGGCTCCGTGGCCGCTTATGAAGCAAAGATCACTCGACTGGCAAGGTATGCACCAAATTTCATCCGAGATCTTAATAGTAAGATAAATCGATTTTACTCAAGACTGATGCCACGATATCGAAGAGAATTAGACTATCATGAGTTAAAAAGTTATGTAAAACTTGTTCGATGTGTAGAGAAGGTGGAAATGGAGTTTTCCGATGAACAAGTTTTCTTTGAAAAACAACAGAATAAGAGGTCCAGTTTGCAGGAAAAGGGGAAGAATTAATCAAAGAATCCTGGAGGTAAGAAAACTAAATATCCATCTTGTGATAAGTGTGGTAAAAAGAATCCCGGAGAATGTTTATCAAAGATTATGAAGTGATTCCGGTGTGGTAACTCTGGTCATATTGCTCGTAACTCAAAGGAAGATGAACAAGCTGGAAATGAAAAGCCATTGGAAATATGTTTTATGTGTAATGAAATGGGTAATAATGAAAATGAGTGTCCAGAGAAGAACTCAACTGAGGGAAAGCATCCAGACTACAAGAATAAAGGGGTGGAAAAATCCATTGCAACTACTTCAGCAGAAGTTGGTCCATCAACTGAAGTAGTATCAGGTACACTGTTTGTTTGTTCAGATTATGCCAATGTGTTGTTTGATTCATGGTCTACACACTCTTTCATTTCTAAGAAGTTTTCTAGAAAATTTAAAATTCCATCTCAAGATATGAATACTGAACTTATTGTAAAAACACCTAGAGGAAATGTAGAATCAAAAATAAAACATAAGAACATTCATGTCCTTGTGTGTGGAAAGAATATACCAGCAGACCTTATTGTTTTTCCTCTAGTAGAGTTTGATGTTATTTTGGGCATGGATTGGATTTCTGTTTATCATGCTAAGATTGACTGCAGTGCTAAAGAGGTTTCTTTTCAGAATGATTTTCAGTTTGTGTAGATGAATGGAACCTTGTTTTTTATAACATATCAAGAAGCTGAGAAACTAGTAAATGATGGAAATGAATGATTCCTTGGACATATTGTTGAAAACAAAGAAACCATTCAGATTAATGATGTTCCACTAGAAAATGAGTACCTTGATGTTTTTCCTAAGGAGTTGCCTGGTATTACACCTGATAGAGAAGTTGAATTTATTGTTGACTTACTTCCTGATGCTAAGCCAATTTCAACACCCCTTATCGAATGGCTCAAATTGAACTTTTAGAGTTAAAGAAACAATTACAGGATTTATTAGATAGAGGTTTAATTCGACCTAGCACATCACCATGGGGTGATTTTGTCTTGATTGTTAAAAAGAAAGATGGTTCAATTAGACTTTTCATTGATTATAGAGCATTGAATAACCTTATTGTTAAGAACATGTACCCTTTGCCTCATATCGATGATTTGTTTGATCAGCTCCAGGGAGATCAGTATTTTTTGAAGATTGACTTGAGGTTGGGGTACCATCAGTTGAAGGTAATGGAAGCAGACATTCCAAAGACAACATTTCATACTAGATATGGCCATGATGAATTTGTTGTTATGACTTTTGAGTTAACCAATTCACCTGATGTATTCGTGGTTCTTATGAATAGAATTTTCCGTGAGTTCTTGGATAAGTTTTTGGTTGTGTTCATTGATGAAATTTTGGTTTATTCAAAAAGGAGTAACATGAATGTAATTTAAGGGTTGTCTTGCAACCCTTAAAAGAAAATCAACATTATGGGAAATTCAACAAGTGTGAGTTTTTGATACAACAAATTTCATTCCTTGGTCACACTGTTTCAAAAAATGGAATAACTGTTGATCCTTCTAAAACAAATGTTATTTAATAATGGCCAAGACCCACAAATATAACCAATATTCGTAGTTTTCTTGGTTTGGAAGGTTATTACCAGAGGTTTGTTGAAAAATTTTCACTGTTATCTAGTCCAATGACTAAGTAAACTCGAAATGGTGTTACGTCCGTATGGAAAAAAGAATACGATGATTGTTTTGAGGAATGGAAAAGAAGATTGGTAAATGCTCTAGTTTTGACACTGCCTTCCAGAAATGGTTGGTTTGTTATCTACAATGATGCTTTGTTGAAAGGACTAGGTTGTGTCCTAATGCAGAATGATCAGGTAATTTCTTATTTTCACGTCAGTTGAAACCTCATGAGTTAAATTACCCTACACATGATTTGGAATTAGCAGCTATCGTGTTTGCTCTAAAAATTTAGAGGCATCATTTGTATGGAGTGATGTGTGAAATATATACTGATCACAAAATATTGAAGTATATATTCACTCAGAAAGAACTGAACATGAGACAGAGGAGATGGTTGGAATTAATCAAGGATTATGATTGAACAATACTTTACCATCCGGGAAAAAAAATAATGTGGGTGATGCTTTGAGTCGAAAATGTAAAACTTCTTTAACTATTCTACATTTGGAACAAGATCCTTTGGTTTTTATTTTGATGAATTATGGCATAGAAGATGTTGTTTCAGGAAATTATTCTGTTTTGTTTCATGTGTCAGTGAGATAATCTCTTTCGGACAGAATAAAGAATGCACATAAGGAAGACAGTGAGTTGCAGAAAAAGGTAGAGTTGGTTCAGAAGGGTAAGTTGCCTAAATTTAACATTGATAATGATTGTGTATTGCGATTGGAAAGAGATTATGTGTGCCTTGTGATTCATAGTTGAAGAACGAGTTGTTATGTGAAGCTCATAGTTCTCCGTTTTTAGTTCATCCTGGCTGTACTAAGATGTACAGTGATATTCGGGAGTATTACTGGTGGGATGGAATGAAAAGAGATATTGGTGATTTTACTGTGACGTGTTAGGCTTGTTAGCAGGTTAAAGCAGACTGACAATTACCGAAAGGAATGCTTCATCCTCTACCAGTGCGAGAGTGGAAACGGGAAAATATATCCATGGACTTTGTTATGGGATTACCAAATAAATCTAGAGGTAATAATAAAATCTGGTTTATAGTTGACCGATTTACTAAATCTACTCATTTTCTTCCTATTCGAGATACATTTTCTCTAGATCAGCTTAATCGGTTGTATGTTAATGATAAAATCCGGTTTCATGGAGTTCCCCTCTCCATTGTATATGATTGTGATCCCAGTTTCACTTCTATCTTTTGGAAAGGCATTCAGAAGTCATTGGGTACTAAATTAAATTTTTGTATAACTTTTCATTCTTAATCAGAATGGCAGTCAGAACGAACAATTCAGACCTTGGAGGATATATTACGTGCTTCCTCGATGGATTATCAGGGAAGTTGGGACCAACACCTTTCTTTGGTTAAATTTTCATATAACAACAGTTTTCATTCTAGTATACAGATGGATACATTTGAGGAATAATTTGGAAAGAGTTGTCAAACTCCAGCATTTTGGGATGATGTAGGTGAAAGGAAGCTGATGGGACCAGAATTGGTAGAGGTGATGGCAAAGAAAGTTCAGATGATTCAGAAGCACATGAGAATAGCTCAGAGCAGATAGAAAAGTTATGCAGATAACCGGAGGAAGGATCTTTCCTTTGAGGTAGGTGATCATGTCTTTCTCAAATTTTCTCCATGGAAAAGTGTGATGTGTTTTGGTAAGAAGGGAAAGTTGAGTCTGAGGTTCATTGGACCTTATGAAATTCTTGATAAAGTTGGATCAGTTGCGTACAGATTGGATATACCTCCACGTTTATCCCAGGTACACAATGCTTTTCATGTTTCGATATTGAGAAAGTATATGCCAGATCCATCTCATGTTTTGAGACCAAAGGTAGTTTAGTTTGAAGAGAATCTATCATATGAAGAACAACCAGTCCAGATTTTTGACCATAGAGAGAATGTGTTGTGGAATAAGGTAATTCATCAGGTGAAGGTTTTGGGGAAAACCATATGGTTGAATAGGCAACGCGGGAATCTGAAAATGCTATGAGGGATAAATACCCTCACTTATTTTGATATGTAAATAAAAATTGCGATGATGCAATTTCCAAAAGGGGGGAAGGATGTAACATCCTAGATAAATGAAGAATAAGACATATTTCATATTTATTAATATTTGTGAAATAAATATTAATCTCACTTTAAAGAGGATGATTTGTTCGATAGCGTACCCGATACGCAACAATGAGTTTTTTGGAATATTATGTTGCACACTAGTAATATAATATTATTATTTTAAAATGTAATGGAGGGAATGAACGAAACTCACTACAATTTGATTATACATGTTTGTTAGATTTATTTACTTTTATCCGATAAAAGTTAGAGGCTTAAAATGTGAATGAATCTAATTTTAAGAATAATTTACATTAAAAGGCCGATTTACCACCTTTTGATGGGGAACCTTCTTGAAATCTTGTTTTTGTCACTTTTATATGTTATATTTGACAAAATAATATTATTCTTTAGAATGGGGACAACGAATTTTACTTTGGGTAATTTTTTGGTATTTTTCTGATAATGTTCAATTTTTAATGAATAGTGAAAAATATTGTATTTTAATTCAAAAGTGCCTTTTAATCTAATTTATTTATATGGTTGGATTACATTTTTAATTGGTTTTAAATTCAAATTAAAAAATATTTTTACCATTTAATTCAATGTTGGTCATTGGAATTAATTCCACTTTAAAATTAGACATAAACAAGTATCAATCTTTTGATAGTTATTGTTTCTTAAAAACACGCTATTTGTTTTAACAACGGGAATTAATTTTTAAATTAATAAATACCACTTCTATGTTTTGAATTTGGTGAAATGGACATAAATTTTGAATTCGGAATATCAAATAATTCTTAGGCTGAAATTTTGGTATTTTTCTAAAAAACATAAATTTTTGATTAATAGTGAAACTACTTAGTGGTAGTTAAAAAACAGACTTTTTCATTTAAATTAAATTTTACCACTTCTGTGAATTGAATTTCAAAAATCCGACATACATTGTTTTTATAAAGTAGTAAAATGTGGTTTATTATGATGAATTTTTTTTGGTGAATAGTAACTTTGGACTTTTATTTACCACGGTTAAAGGTAAATAGGGTAATTCAAGTTTAAAAGAATATTATAATAATTCAAAATTACATTAACACTTGTCCAAACCTTATTGGATGAGTAATTAACGACCATGGGCATCTTTGGGTCGATTTTGGGACCCCATTGAGCCACTTGGTAGTGATAATCAAAATTTAGACTAATTAATTTAATGTAAAGTCAAAATAGACATAAACAAATATCGTTTAGTAGTTACTTTTTATATGGTGTTATATAAAGAGTATTTTTGACTATAAATATTCATTGTAAATCAAAAAACATTTCCTAAATGATAGTATTTTTTTATAATTTTTAGACATCGAATAAATCAAATTATTTATTACACAATAATGATGTAGTATTTACATCCTTAATAAATGATTAAAATAAATACGGTTATAGTGATTAAGATATTATCCAAAACATGTCCAATTCTGATTGGATGATTTTATTTCGGTTATAATTCATCTTATCTTCGACATTAATGTGTTTTGGACCTTTTCAAACCGAAGATAAGTTTATAATAAAATAATGTTTTCACACTTTCCTAAAGAGCCCCTCCTCTCCCTTATAAAAGGAAACCACTTATATACCATTCCTCACACCTCTAAAGACATTTGGATAGACCCTCATCTACCCAATTAGGCTCCCTACATCCCTATCCTCCTCCTAAAAGCCTTAATTTAGGCATAAGGAACTTCAATGAGTTCTTTTTGTTCAAACTAAAGGAAGTTACCAAATTAAAGGTAACAGTTTCTCTTAAATTGTTTTCTTTAATTTTATTTCACCAACCTCTAAAATCTTTTTATTTCCTTTATTTTGTAACAACAACAGTGTCCTCAATATACTATGATGTTTTTATGAGAAGTATTCGAACTACACTTACACACACCTCCATATAATGGGTTAAGAACATAATGTTTCCGTGGATGGTAAACTAATGGATCACGAAACAATGATTGTTCAATTACATATTACCGCCTCTCATGGTGGCCATTATGATGGCACTATATTTATATGGGATATATATTATGTTTATGTCTTCCTTATGATTCTGTACTTCCCTTTTTATAGAATGCCTTTATGGTTTCTATAGTGGGTAAATACGATAATCTCATTTGAGGAAGTGCGGACTACCGCCCCCTCAAATCGATATGATTCGTTAATGCCTCAAGTGGGATTTATAAAGGATGGTGTTAATGATATTATATATGATATTATAATGGAAGTATAATATACCAATGTATAATTATGTTTTAATTCCATTAAAATAAGAAATAGAAATGAATGTGGCGTTCTTGCGTACGTATGGCTTACCGTCTCCATGAAAGGTGCATTTCATTTCATAACTCTATATGTAATGTACTATTATAAAAACATGTATATACTGGGTATATATATGATATATATGATATAAAAATCATGGATATCATTCTGTATAAATGAACCTTTGACCACTTGGTCAACTTGTAAATATAAGGTGTTCTTTTTTACTCAAGTACCAAATATCGAAAAAATGAACGTTATTAACTTAAATGGTGGAATAATGTTTATAACATGTTAATAAGTGATATAAAAGGAATAATAAACTTGAAAAAGGTTCTTAAGCATGTAGAAATTAACATTAGTTTATTATTCAGGATATTAAAGAACGATCGAGTCATGTCAGACACGAGGTAAGGGACTTCGTCTCAATCTCCTTTCATTGAGGCATATTTTGTTTTAATACACGACTTTATTTTATAAGCTGTATAAATACCCATGAATTTTTAAAGGGAATATTTTTCAACAAAGTGTTTTAGTAAACTACAAAAAGGAATGTTTAGTTTAACATATGCAGTGACAACGACATTTTTCGCCGCCGCGAGTATTATTTGATCTTTGGCATCCTCAACAAGCCGTAGTGTTTTTATAAGAAAATAAATACCTTATACACTTTAATATATTTTTGTTATTGAAATTGGTTTTGAAAATGGATTTTGTTATGTCAATATATTTAAGTGATATATTGTGATTAAAATGATGAAATATTTTCATTCCTTTATATTTGTTGTATGTGTTATGATTTTTGTTGGTACTCGGACATTTGAAGGGTGGTTAATTAATAAACCAAATGACAGGTGGTGCTGTGAATACCAGGACAGGTGGTTACATTATAACCTATAATGCATTGGGTATGTAAGTCGGTCGTATGGCTATTCCATTTAGTGATATGTGTGGAAGTCGATCATATGGTTATTCCATTTAAGTATATTTTTGTCCCAAGTTACTTATATCTGTTATGTGTTCTTTATATGGGTTTTATGGTAATCTTTTGGTTACAAAAGGGTATGTAATGATCTTTTATATAGTAAATAGTATTTACTTCGTCAAAAAAAAGGTGAAAAGTATTACTTTTGATAAAGTATTCATGGTTTATTTGTTGTTTTGAAAATCTAATAGTTTTCCTTCTCTATGTATCCCTTACTGAGATTTTTATGCTCATACCTGGTTTTTGAAATGTTTTTCACATGACATAAAGTGGAATAGGGTCAAGGATAGGATCATGGAAAAGTTATGCTGTCTAAAACATGGAAATAGACATGAATCTTTTTTCATGAGTTTATGTTTTGTAAAAAAGGATATTGTGTAGAAGTTTATACTTTTTAATCTTTTGATATGTAATAGTTATGGAATAACTCCCTAAAACTATAAACCTGAAAAGATCCTCATTGTCAATTATTCATTTAATTCAGTATTAAGTAAGTTTTAAGGCCGAGTCTTTATATCTTGAACTTATTATAATCCTATAAATAAATCGTATCATGTGTTAATATGATAGGTAATGAATTCTATGAGTCATATGGATTTGAATGGAGTCCATAGAAGAAAAGGATGGTAGAGAGAAATATGGATAATGCGAAGAAGGGAAAAAATGATTTTACCCCATGTGATTACTATAGAAAGAATCACTTTGGTAAATCTTTTAAGGGAATGGGAGTATGTTATATGTTTGGAGAAAAATTAATCCACATTCGAGATTGCGAGGGTATGAAAAAGTTTTCAAATATACAATGATTCACCTGTAAAGAGTTTGGACACTACGATAATCACGATCCAAATCATCAGAGCATTCCCCAAATGATGTTATTGGATAATAATCAAGTTATAATACAACCGAAGATGAAAAATAATGTCTAGTGTTCTTATGTTTTTATTAAAGAATAATTAAATTTTAGTTTTGTATCAATGGTGTATTTGATATATGAATTATGGAAATAAATAAGGATTGTACTACAGTACAATTTCATTGAGGATTTGAGATTATATGGTTCTAAATAAAGTGACTCAATATAAAGTTTTAATTTTTTATAAAATTCATGGTTGCTGGAAAGATAAACCTTAATACGGTTTCGATACTAAGGTAGTGATTTTAAAATAATATATTATTTGTTTGGATAAATTATATTTGATATTCTTGACTACCATAGAGCTGGTTAATGGTTAGTTTATTACATCATTGATGGACTATTCCAAAAAAAATATAAGGAATATATCTAGTATTCTATAAAGAATAAGGTAACATGAATTTAATCCATACGTTTTTAGGGTAATTTTGGGTGTTTCCATATTTTAATAGAATATATAATGAAGTTAATCACATGTTATTATGTGGAAAAAATATATCTTCATTATGTTTTGTTATCCTTCCTTATAAATTTTGGACTTTGAGTATGGACAGAAGTATTTTGGATAATTCTAAAGGTTATAATGGATTAATTTGGACATTGGATACTATTATCTAAGGTTAAAACATTTCATAACATTTTTCTGGGATTGTTATAAGATGGAAAACCTAGAGGTCGGGCGACAGCCTGTCACGTCCAGCAAGGCCACAATACTTAAACCAGCAATTGAAGGGCGACTAGGGAGCATCACCTACCACTAGCCTTCATGATGTCCTATTTTGTATAATGTAGTATTTTATGGTCTTATAAATGAATTATAAATTCATTTTTACCCTATATTATTATGATAATTATAATATTTTTTACTTTTATTATCTGTTGGAGTAAAAGAGGAGTTTGTGGTAGAAATTTGTTAATCGACGGAACTCTACTTGTCAAGTATTTTTTTCTTATTCGATGAAGAAATTAAGTCATAAAAATTATATAAAATATCTTAAAACCAAAAATGTGTTATCCAAATACATTATTTTTTATGATGAAATGATATTTTAAGACATCATAGATTCTTTTTTATTTTTTTTCCAATTGTTTATGATTGATGACCTCAATAATTGCCTATAAATATTTCAGTTTTCCTCCATGTATGTGTCTTAAATTACAACCAATGTTCATCTATTCAAAATCCATATTTTTGGTGACTTTTTCATTTCCATTTATTTCTAACTAAGTCTAAATTTTATTAACCTTTTTTCCGATGTTGGGTTTTCACAATGGAATTTTCTATTTTTACCCTTTATTTTCAAAAAGATATTTCAAATTGCGAGGATGCAATTTTTTGTAAGAGGGTTCAATGTATCACCCAATGATTTTATAGTAAGTTAAATCTGTAAATTCATTTAATAACTTATACTTCATGCAATACTGACTCGGCTGGCATTATACGCAAGATTGAGTTTCTGCAAAACAACACATTAGTATTGTAATTATTTAAATGATATAATTATTTATCAATTAAATATTGTTCTATGAATAGAAATAAATAAATTTTTATTGTTATATATTTAATTTTTAACATAAATAAACCATATTAATTATGAAATGTATATGTTTTGTTAAAATAGATATATATTTAGAAAAACTATTTTCTTAAATGAAAAAATTTTTATGTCCTTTTGTGAACAATAATCTAATTAATATTAGACACTCCTAATAAATTTATTTGATAAAATAGACTTAATTTTTGGATTCAGAATATCATAATTATCTTTCGATGAGTTTTTGGTATTTTTCTAACAACATTCAATTTTAGATGAATAGTGAAAAATACAGTATAGTACATAAAAAAAGACTTTTTATTTAAGTAATTATTATTTACATTTAATTTCCAAATATATAAATAATAACTATATCAGTCCAATTTAATTCATTGTAGTCATTTTATAATAAGATTAGATATATACAATTTTATCGAACATTTTCCTGAATTTTACCCTCCTTTTATCACATTTGAAAATTGGCATAAATCCAATATTTACCACTTTTGGGAACATTATTTCAAAAATAATTAAAACAATATTGAAATTATTCAGTAAAATGTGGTTTAATATTATGAGAATTATTTTTTTGAATAGTAAATTTTGAATTTTATTTACCACGGTTAAAAATAAATAGGGTAATTTAAGGAAAAATGATATTATATTACCCTAACACATGTCCTAATTATATTGGATAAATGTATTTCAAACTTGTTAATAATATGAAATCCATTTTAATTCACTTGGATTCGATAATGGATTTTATTATTATATTAATTAAAGAATATTTAAAAGTGTTAAATTCAACTTTTAATAAATAAAACATTATTAATATAGGGTTATACATAACATAATTTCGAGTAGAAATTTCCTCTAAAAATATAAAAATATTTTTTACATCATGTTAGTTTATTTATAATTTTTTTATATTAAATAAATTTATTTATTTATGACACAATAATGAGGCAGTAATCACCTTATTACTGAAAGACTAAAATATTTGATATTATAAATATTAAAATAGATGTAAATTGAGCTGTTTGATGCATTTCAATAATTATATATGTTAATATGACAAGATATGGTTGATTAAATAAATTTATTTTTAAGTGATAATGTTCTTTTGACATTAAAAAAACCAATTACAAAATAGATTCAAAATTGACATAAATGAGTTTTTGAAAGAAATCTATTTTATTAAATGATAAAAAATTTATAAAAATAAAAGGTTCATATAATGAACATATATAATTATATATATGTAATTAATAAATAATTTTAGGTTACATTGGGTTTTTATAGTCTGTTTATTAACCATGTAATATAAAAATACTAGAAGGCATGGTAAAAGTTAAACTATTTAACCATGAGATAAATATTATAGATAAGGTCAATATGGTGACATAAAATTCAGTAAAACCTATTGGTTTAGAGTATTTAGACCCATACCCACCATATCATCAAAATAAATCTATTTAGATCCATTAAAATTTGAAAATTACTTTATAATAAAATAATATTTCAAACGTTTCCGCAGGTTCCCCTCTCCTCTCTTATAAAGTGGCACTTCCCCTTCTCTCAAATTAACCCATCCAAAGCCATTTGGCTCAGCCAAACCCATATCCAATATCTTATAAACTACCATTAATTCAACCTAGAGGCCTTATATTGAACATAAAACCAACTTAGGTAGATCGTTTGATCAAATGAAAAGGACACACCCCAAGAAGAGATAACAATTTCATCACCTCTTTCAATGTTCTTTTCCTCTTACACTTCCTCTGGGTTTGTTATTCCAATACCAAAATAATAACACCAGTAAATTTTAAATACTGGGTTGTTATTGTGAATATGCTACAACAATATTCATTAGACTATCAATTTTATGAATGAAAAACTCAACATATGTGCATACATATAGCTTACCGTCTCCATGTCGTGGTGTAGTTTGTTATTCAACACTTCAATATTTGGATGTGTATAATAATGAGTATAATTGATTTAAAAATTAAATTTAAAATTTTAATTATTGTTTATATATGATATACCATCCAATTACATATTATTTCACCATCAATAGAATCATATTGTCACTCAGCAATATGTACAGATTACCGTCTCCACGAATGCGATATGATTCATTCCCCATCATAACCATTGAAGAATAAATTACATTTTATTGTTAAAAATAATTTTTAAGAACTTAATTTCAGTCTGTATATGAATCAAATACATCATATCCATAACAAACATGACCTACATAGGTAAACATATAATGGAAAACGAATCATCTAACCAATGAAAAAATGGTACAACTGAAATATTATTAACAAAGCAATAATGTAAGATCATATATGATATCATATTTATGAATTTAGTTCTTTTACAATTTAATAATAATGTTTTAACTATTATAGAAGAGGTTAACATACCCTCGACTTAAGGAAAAGTAACACGTAAGGGTTAATTTTACAATCTCATTATTATCTGATATTTGTTATATATAAGTATCAACTGGGACCTCTTTATCATCCACATCCATGTTTTATAAAAATGTATTTCAAAAAACATTTATATAATAAGTTGACTATGGGTTAATGTCATTCATACCCTTGTCTTAATTTTTATAAAATGGTTTGAAAATAATACTTCCATCTCTTTCTAAACAATGTACTTTATGACATTCTTGAAATATTATGGAATGAATGTATTTTTATCTTATACGGCGGGTGTGGAAATTTTCTTCCATTATATCACCTTTAAAACATCCCATACAAGAATATAAAAATATTTTCAAAATAATTTATTTATTTTATATTTATGTGACTTTTAATTGAATAAAAATTAGAAAGAGATATTTCACTCAAAATAGGTTTTTGGATTGATTTCATATTTTTCAACATCCTTCATTGGATTTAACGTTTTTTTGACGTTGATTTTTTATGGTACAATATTCCTTATTTTATTGATGGTTTTGTGGTATGTTTGACTATGGATGTGCTATTTTATTACCATTCATGGTTTATTGTTATGTTACTGAAATTTAATATGATAGTTTTAATCTGAATTTTTATATTATATATCATCCATTTCATATGAGGAATGCATTGGACATAGTAAGTGATGGGTGGAGCCTGCTATAGCTCCCTGATGCATCAGTAATTATACATAGAAATACTAGTTTATTAGAACAAGGTCTTGATAAAATATTATTTATAGTCTTGGCATGAGGCCTTGACTATGTGGCTATGATTTCTAGTATTATACATTCCATTATTATGAAATTAGATATTTGTATTACATGTGATTATTCGACAAGTAGAATATCCATCTGAATCGATAATTTGAAATATTTGAATTATCATTTCCATATTATGCTTAATTTGTAATTAAAATGCATGTGATTTAGTCATATACATTTCCATAAATGTTTATACTTATTTATAAAATTTAATGCTATATTGTTATCCTTATTGAGAATTCAATCTCACCCCTTTCTGGTGTTTTATTTTTCCCACGATGCGAAGAAGTCTATTATGATTGACATGAAGGAATATGATATAGTATATGAGTGTGTCCAAGCGGGAAACACTGTTGTTTTTTTCATAATGTAATGTAAAACTCATGTACGTATCTTGTACATCCATGGTTACTAAACTAATCAGTCTTTCAAGACATGATATCTTGTGATCTTGACAATGTTTTGTAATAATGCATTGACTTTGGGTAACTAGTGTTGGGGTGTTACATTTTGTTTGTATAAATATAAAAACTATTCCCAAATTTCTATAAATAATAATAATTTTCATTATAATAAAAAAATTAATGATGTTAATAATTGATTATATTTTTTATATGTAATCAGCAAACTATGTATTGCTATATATTTAACTTGAAGTAGTAATATATTTATATATTAACTACTAAAAATCTCTTTAAATATTTCTATGTAGTGGAAATTGTATCTCTATTTAAATATATTTATTTAAATTATTACTTTTAATTAAGCAGTTTTATCATTAATAATATATCATGCAAAACAATTATACAAAATATTACAATTTATACATTTATTATAGTTTTTATACAACAATAAATTATTTTTTATATATTATGTATTTTAATGTTTTTATAGGTAATAATAAAATGAAATATCACACATACCCCTGATTCGGCGTGGATCAGTTGTATACCCTCCAAGGGTTAAACTACTCTATACTTTTCCCATTATGAATTGATGGCCCAAAGACCCTGTAGCACAAAACAACTATTTTGTTGTCAATAGGGCCCATACTTCCATCGTGTGTCTTTGTGAGCTTGTATATGGGTCTATATCATTGGATGAATCACCACCGGTATCTTCTACCATAAAACACTAAGAAACCCCCTTAAAGGAGGATTTCATTATTTGAACCACGATCAAATATTGAATTATGGAGAGAACTTACCACTAAATAATGCACACAATCAACATAATATTACTATATTAATATATTTATTAATAAATTAATTATAATATTGATACATTTGTTAGTAAATTTATTATCATAATAAAACCATTACTTATACATTCAGTATAATAAATATAGTTTAGTAATTTTTAATAATTTGGTAATTTATTCATTTTATTGTAAATTAAATTTTTATTTTATAGTTTATTATAATATTAATATATTTATTCGTAATATTTATTATAATATTAATACATTTATTATAGTGTTAATATAGTAATTATGGAATCATAATATCAACACATTTATTAATACATCTTTTATAATATTAATACTACTTTAATCATATTATTAATACATTTATCATCATATTAACACATTTATAATAATATTAATATATATATATATTGAAAAGGATATGGCTCAAAAGCCCTTTTAATTAAAAATTGGAAATGAAAATTAGAAGAACAAAAAAACAACAATGTGCCACAAAATTAAAAACAATAGTCTTTAACTCGATTGAGAGAGAGTGCTCATATTGTGATGTGGAAGGAATCCAACCCTACCACAAGGATGGTGTCCCCTACTCCAGGTCTTGGTTTGAATCCATGGGTCATCGCTATCATCTGAGGGAACCTTCACAACATCAACCATCATGTTGTAAGGTCTAGAGACACCATCATCCGTTAACTATCATCATCACTACTGGTGGAATTTTTCATTTAAAATTAATTATAGACACTAACATTACTCTTTACCTTACTAATTTGAGATTGAGCGCTTTGTATTGTAATCATCACTTCCCATGGATTAGACTATTCAGGCATTTCCATCAGTTGTTCATCAAAGGGTTTTGGATCTGTATTATTTTTGAAGCTTCCATGAATCAGAGTAGGGGGAAGTTGTATGAGACTAGGAATTACAGAAGTGGAATTCTTTTGGTTACAAATATCACCATGGGGGACAAGTATTCTTGCTTCGTGAGCCTATTGGTACATTTTCTCACGGAAGACATTTGATAACACTAGTATCTAGAATTGTCACCAAGAGTTCTGATTTTGGGAAGATAAATGAGGTACCTTATCATCAAGAGAGATAGATTCCACCACAGCCAAGAACTACTATGGATAAGATACATATAGTTCTACCTTAATAAGATTCATAAAGTTTTGACAAGAAGAAGAACCGTACAACATTGTATTATCAGTTGCAACAAAAACTTTTACTTCAATTGTTTCTATAAAAATCACTTTTAGGTGTATTAGTCTACTTTGAGGTCAACTGATGTCTCGGATCAGAAGTTACATAGCCCGACACCATTTCATTTCTATGTTTCTTGAGTCCATTATTCATAGGTATTTCATAAAAAGAGTTACATTTTGGTATCATCAACCTCGTAGTAGGGTCAATAGTATGATCATTTTCCACCAAATCATTTGAATAGGATGGATAACCATAAACCGTCTCAATTAAATCAGGCGAATATTTATTCATCTCATTACATATGTGAAACCTTTTTGTTATTGACCATTAGAGAAGTAGATTCCTCTAATTTGGTCTTTCCATTACGACATTTTGAGGAAATTGAAAATTGTTCCTATCAAATTTTGCGGTCATCATCTAGTCATGATAAAATCTATTTTTAAATTTCAGAATCATCTTATTATGGCCCACATTGTTCATCATTGTGCCCCTAATTAAGGAATCCTTAATTGAAAGACCCATTTCATCTGAGCCAGTTTCATATACTAGATCATCCCAAGATGAATAATGATTTTCATTCATTTTTAGTGTGTGATGGAATTAAGTATGCTTTTGAATTGCATTAGAGGAAGTCTTCATGGGGCTATTATAATCCAAGATTTGTAGATAATTCTCAGACAATGGTAACATTATTGTAATTTATACAATTAAATTTTAGTTAATTTTATATTAATTTATTCAATATATTATATTTTTTAAAAAATATTTGTACAATTATTATTTCAAGTAACTCATATGTTTTTAGATTTTATTTTTTACAATTCATTAATTTTTAATTAATATTTATTAATTTTTTCATTTTATGTATTTTATATATTTAATATTATGTACAATTTTATAACAAAATTATTATTTACTCATTTTTAATATATAAAAACTATTAATTTTAACTTATGTTCAATATTTTATTATGTTTTTAATTTTTAATATTTATTAAATTAATAATTATATTAATAATTTATTATTGTTTATTTATAAATTTTTATTTAGGATATTTTAATTCCATTTTAATTCATATCATAAAAATTGATCCACTTATATTTTAATAATTTTTCAATTAAATATTTTTAGAATTTTAATTTTGTAATTTTTAATTAGAAATTTTTTAGTTATCATATCAATGTAAATATAATTTTTATTATTTAATCTATATTAGTGTGTATTTTCCAATTTTTAGCTCTAAATATGTGTTAAAAATTAAATTTTTATCAGGTTTATTTAGAAACTGATAAGTAAAATACTTTATTACTGCAAAAAAACAGATCAACATCTACTGTTATCATTGCTTATTATTTTAGATGCTATAATTTTTTTATTTGCACTCATAAACCCCTACCGTTCTTTTTAAATGAACCCATGAAATCCCATTGTACTCTCTTATTTTTTATGTTCTCATGGATTTGAATCCTTACTTATGATTTATTGAAAAATGTTCGCTGACTCGACCCTATAAAATAGAAGGTATGATATTCATAACATGTTGTTAATAAATTATTGACACATAGTGCTTGATTTTTTCATCATTTTTTTGTTTCCTCATCCCAAAATCAGATCCCCAATTACCACTTTCTAATTTTCAATGATGATATAAATATGATATAAAATTTTAGTTTTTTATTATAGCTTATATTCAATGGGGCTCTTCGAGATTATATAAATTGGAATGTGGTAGTTGGGATTCTACATCAATTCAATATGACATATTAAATTTTTTGGATATTATATTTTTTTCACTTTTAAAATTTTAATCCAACCATATTTATTTGTTGTTTTATGTAACACTCCAAGATTCTACGATACGTTTCCCAATGAATAATGAAATATCTTGTGTTGTACACAACATTGAGTTTAAACAAACCACAATTAATCAAACTAGTCGTTAAAATAGTAATACCCACATTTTGAAATTTTATAAATTATATATTGTAAAATGGGCTTCATTTTTGTACTCAGAATATCAAAATTAGCTTGGGTGAATTTTTTGTGTTTTTCTGAAAACATTCAATTTTTGATAAATAGTAAAAACCACTACGTTATTGTTGAAAACCGACTTTTTATTTAAATATATTTATGGTCGATATAGATACATAATACCTATTTATGTTCAATGTAATTCAGTGGAGTCATTTTATTATAATATTAAATATAAAAAATTTGTTGAACATTTTACCATCATTAACTCGCCTTTTAGGAACATTTTCAAATTTACATTAAACTAAATTTTATAGCTTCTGTGAGTTGATTTCGAAAATCAAAGAGACTTGGTTGATATCAGTTAGTAAAATTTAGTTCAATGAGAATAAAATAATGTTTTATGAATATTTACTTTTGACTTTCAATTACTATAGTTAAATGTAAATATGGTAAATAGAGGTAAAAATGATATTATAATTACACTAACACATGTCCTAATTATATTTCATAATTTTAATTCGACCCAAACCAAAATTAGGATTAAAATATGATCCTTTAGGTCCACTTGGATTAGATTAGGAAATTTATTATTATTTAATTTTATAAATATCTAAAAGTGTTAAATTCATGTTTTCAAAAATAAAACATTTATAATATAGGGTTATACATAAGATAAATTAGACTATAAATATATTCTTGAAATATAAAAAACAATTCTTATATAATGGAATTTTATTTATAATTTTTAGAAATTAAATAATAAAATTTATTAATGACCCAATGATGATGCACTAATAACCCTATCAATGACGAATTTAAATAATTGATTTTATAAATACCCATGTAAAAGTATTTTGAGACTTGTAATGAATCCCACTGATTTTATAGGTTAATATTACATGATAGGGTTTATTCAATCAATTGTTTTGAATAAATCATGAAGTTATGATTTTAACAAAAACACAAATTCCAAATAGTGTCAAAATGGACATAAAATATTTTTTAAAACAAATACTATATTATTGGTTGATATAATATTAATAAAAATATTTGGTTTGGAAAAAGATCTTAAATAATGTTTTATATTTCATTAATGAACCACTTGAGGTTATTTTTGAAGTTTACAGTAATATTATTAACCATATAGTGTAGAAAGACAGGAAGACATAGTAAAAGTTAAACAATTGAACAAGAGTTTAATCTATATGATAAGGTTAAAATGGTATCATAAACGTTTCTAACACCAATTGTTTTAGAGGATTTAGACCCATAACTACATATGTCTTAAAATAAATTCATCAAGAGCCGTTATAATCTTAATATGCTTGTTTAAAAAATTATTACTATAATATTTTCCTAAAATGAACCTCACCCGTAATATAAAAAAGAAATTCCCCTTCTCTCAAAATCACACATAAAAAGCCATTTGGTCAGCCAAACCAGGCCAAAATATCCTCCCAACTTCCCTCACTTCAACCTAGAGGCCTTAGTTTGATTATAATACCAACCTATGTAGCCCTTTTGATCAACTCAAACGGAATCACCCGATTAAGAGATAAATATTTCATCACCACATTAAAGTTATTTTATTCGTCCACTTCCTCTTTCTTAGTTGTTTCCATTCTAAAATAATAACTCCAATATATTCTACATTCTATGATATTATAAAAATGTAACAACTATATTCGTTATTCTATCCATCCTATGAATGACATGTCACCATACGTGCGTACGAACGACTCACCATCTCCACGTAATGGTGTAGTTGTTATTAAATTAGTTATTATTTGGATGGTATCATAATTATGTACAATCGATGTAAATAATTAATATAACATGTTATTAATTCTTTATATATTATATACCATCCATTTAAAAAAATTATAATATCAAAATAATGGTATTGTCTCTCGTGCGTACGTACTGATTAACATCACCACGAACATGATGAGATTCATTTCTCCATCGTAAAAATTCACGAATAATTTTCATTTTAAGATTAATAATATTTTTTAACAACATAATATCATTATGTATATGAATAAAATATATACTATCCATAACAAACATGAATTACATAACCAATTATATAAAGTATAATGAATCAGTAAACTCCTGAAACAACGATAATACTGAAGTATTATTTATGATGAAATATTAGAAGATAATATATGATATCATAATTTTTAGGTTATTCTTAGATTACTTAATAAAAATGTTTTAAATATTATAAAAAAGGTTGACATACCATCCACTGAGGAAATGTACAATGTAAGGGTTAAATTTCACAATCTCCTAATTATTCAAGGTTGTTAGTACGTAAGTATCTACTTGGACCTCCTTATCATCCACATCTAGGTTTTCATAAAAATGTATTTCAAAATAATTTCACTATATACTAAACTATGGGTTAAATTTATTTATAATATTTTTCAACCTTCAATGTTTTGAAATCAATTTTTCTATCATTTTCAAAATAAGTTAATTTATGACCTTTTCGACAAAATTAAGGTAAGAATTTTATTTACTTATACGGCTGGTGCAACTATTTTCCCCCATTATAACACCATTGAATCTTCACTTACAATATTATGATAATATTTTAAAAATAAAATATTTATATTATAATTATGTATCTTTTAAATGATTTCAAAATTTAAAAAGGTATTTCTTTCAAATAGTTTTTATTTCATCTATGTCAACATCCTATTATATATTTTACAACTATTTGAAGTTTATTCACCATGATAAAATCATGCATATTGTATTGAAGGTTGTGTGATATTTTTGAATGTGGAGGTGTTATTATTATAAAATTCATGTTTTATGGATAAAGTGTTGGCATTTTGTATGCTAGTTTTGATATGAATGTTTATGTTATGTTTATACCTTTTCATATGAGGAATGCATTCGACTTAGTAAGTTACAGGTGAAGCCTCATATAGCTCCTTGATGCATCGGTAGGTCGCATGAAACAAAATAGTGTCTTGGAACAATGCCCAGACAAAATATTATTTGTTTTTTTGGCATAACACCGTGACAGTGTGGTTATGAAGTTTGGCATTATGCATTTCATCATTATGAAATTGGATATTGATATTTCATGTGATTATTGGAATAGTTAAATATCCATGTGAGTAAATAAATTGAATATTTTAGATTTATATGTTCTATATTATAATAAAGTGTCTGTTTAAAAGGATTTTGTTTTAATCTTATATGTTTCCTTAAATTTTTAATCTTATTTACAAAAGTTTCTGTTATTTTGTTATCCTTACTATTAATTTGAGATCACCACTTTCTATGTTTTATTTTTCCCTAGTATGTGAATAAGTATACTCTGACTGGCATGTAGGGATAGTCTAAGGAATATAAGTGTGGTATATGGAGAAACTTTTGTTGTTGTTTTTCATTTTATAATGTAATGTAAAACATACAAATTCATCTACCACTTCCAAGGCTACTAAACTAATCAGTATTTCATGATTTGATCCATTGTGATCATTATAATGTTATGTAATTACGCACTGACTCTGGGTAACTGGGGTCAGGGTGTTACATTTGGTATCAAAGGGATTTTATTAAAAACCATAGTAACTAGATTTAGATAAACTCGGATTAGAGCACAATACCCTAAGATATAATTTGAGGATTAGTATATAAGATCTTCCATGATTTTTGTCAATGTATAGATTTTGTGTATTTCCCATGAAATACATCATTATTTGGATATGAGAAGGTGGAGGAGGATCTAACACATATGTACCTAGGAGTGAAAACTCTTAAATGGTGTTTCGAGCTTGACTTGGTGGATCCAGGTACACGACAACGGGCCTTGTTGCACTCTTGGTTATGACACTCCTGGGGGGATATGCTTAGCATAATTAACATTTTCTTTACAAACCATTATAAAGGATTTATGATTATATACATCATGAAAAAAAAAATTATGATTATGGATTATATCCATATACTATTCAATTTATCTTTAGTATTATACAAGTTCTGAATTATGTATTGTGATTAATAAACTTATCCAATATATGTTGCAGTTTAGAAATGGCACCTAATGGACAGAATGGAAACCGTACCAAGAAGCACATAATCTAAATAGGTATTACTCTTATACTCTAGAAAATTGTAGTGGAGATGCTGATGCAAGTGGTTCTGATCAGCTTATCACTATACTAGGACAACTCACTTAAGTTATAAATAATAACCTTACCCGTATGGAGTACCCTGATCCACAATGCGAAGGATCAATGTTTGACCAATTAATGAGGCAACAACCACCGATATTAAATGGGACTACAAATCAATTTGTATCTTAACAATGGATATGTTCTTTAAAGAAAATATTTCATGCTTTGGGTAGTAGCGAAAATGAAAAAGTTGTCATGGTAGTTTATCGCCTAATAGGAGATGCAGATCAATGGTGGTCATTGATTTAAAACACAAAGGAAGACGATGATCTGTAAAATATTTAATGGAGAGAGTTTAAAGGTATTCTCATCGATAAATGTATTCCTCATGACCATCTAGTAGATATGGAAAGAAAATTTATTATCATGAGGCAAAAGTAAGATGAGAATATCGCAAAGTAAGAGTAAAACTTTACAAGGTTAACAAGGCATGAAACATATTATATATGTAACCCAAAAAGTAATATTGTTCGATTCATTTATGGGTTAAAAATATTTCTCCATCGAGCATTAGTCTCTCAATACTTATCATTATATGATGATATTGTCTCATGTGATATCAAGGCAGAAAATGAATTCTCTAAGTATTATGATTGTAAAGAAAAGCAAGAGAAGAAGAGATCTACTAAACACTCTGTAAATGGAAGTAGGGGGAATAAGGGAAAATTTGAATATCCATTCTATATTAAATGTGGGAAGAAACACCCTGGTACCTGCCTAAAGATAATTAGATTCTATTAAAAGTGTGGTGAAAAAGGCCACCAAGCTCGTGATTGCAATGGAAAGAAAGAGGTTGTCAATGTTTAATGTTACAATTGTAGAGAAATGGGGAATTATTCAGATGAATGTACTATGAAACAAGGAAACAAACCTCAGAAAAGTCCAAGGGAGAATGGACAGGCTTATGTGATTACTATTACTGAGGTTGAAGCTCCGAAAGATGTGGTGGTAGGTAATTTTATGGTTTCCCAATGTTTAACAATGATTTATTTGATTCTGGATCATCGCATTGTTTCATATCTTCAGTGTTTTCTAAGATAATTAGATATTTCCAATTTGATTTAACAAGAGAGTTTTCAGTCAAAACACCTAAGGGAAGTATCAAGGAAGCAATGTTTTTTCAATCATTTCCCATTAACACATACTAACATTATTTATCTATTGATCTCATCATCATTCCCATGATTGAATTTGATATAATCCCCATTATAGATTGGATTTTGGATCATGATACGAAAATTTATTGTAAGAACATAGAGGTTACAATTTTCAATGATGATAAAGAGTAGTTTATTTTTAGAGAAAGAAATGTCTCCATGTGATTCTTATCTAGATCCACCCCAAGTAGCTCTTCTTAAATAAATTATTGGGGAGTAAGAGAATGACATAAATGGGGATGGGTAAAAGAATGATTAGAGAGGGGACATACCTATTGTGCAAGAATATTTTTCTCTATTTTCAAAGTATCTATCTGGACATCCTCTTGAACGAGAAATTGTGTTTTCCATTGATTTAATTCCTATTTCAAGGCACGCATCGAATACCCCTTATAGAATGGCCACTGTAGAATTTTTGGAACTAAATAAAAAACAAGAAGAGTTGAGTAATAAAGGATTTATTCACCCTAGTGTTTCTACATTGGGATCCCCTTCTCTTATTTGTTAATAAGATATATGGATGTATGAGGTTGTTCTTTGACTACCGAGAGATCAATGCTATAAAAATAATGAAAATGTATTCCCTACCTCGCATTGAGGATTTATTTTATAAACTTCATGGAGATCAATATTTTTCAAAAATTGATCATCAATTTTGATATCATCAATTGTGCTTGAAGAAGGATGGCATTACAAAGACATCATTTCAAACTAGGTATAGGCATTATAGGTTTACAATAGTGGCTTTTGGGATAACTGATGAACCCTCTGTTTTCATGGGTATAATGAACAGAGTTTTCATGGAATATCTCAATGAATTTGTAGTGGTATTTATTGATGATATCTAGGTATACTCCAAAAGATACAAAGATAATTAAAATCACTTGTGAATTATCCTAAATACTATTAAAGGAAATGAGTTATATGGTATGTTTATCAAGTGTTAATTCTGGATCAGGATATTTGTTCTCTTGGCCATATTGTCTCTAAGAATGGAATCTATGTTGATCCTTCTATGACATGTGCAATAAATGAATGGCCATAATCGATGAGTATAATTTAGGTACATAGTCTGTTTTGTTTTTTTAGGTTATTAACGATGTTTAGTCCTGAAATTTTCCTGATTGGAAATCCCATTAACCAAGCTCACATGTAAAGGGGATAATTGTTTTTGGAAAAAAGAGTGTGAAAATTATTTTAAATAACTGAAGAGAACATTATTCAATTATCTTATCTTAACTCTACCATTGGGGAATGAGGGGTTTTTTATTTATAGTGATGAATTAAATAAAGGGATTGGTTGTGTCCTTATGAAGAATGATAGAGTTACTACCTATGCATCACAGCAGCTGAAAATTCATGAACAAATCATTCCCACTAATGATATTGAGTTAGCCGCGGTAATATTTGCTCTGATTATTTTGATACACTATCTCAATGGTGAAAATGTGATATTTATATTGATCACTAGAGTTTGAAGTATATTTTATAGAAAAAATAACTCAACATGTGGAAAAGGATATGGCTCGAAAAATTCGAGGATTATGATTGCACCATACCCTACCACCCGGGGAAGGAAAATATAGTGGAAAATGATTTGAGCAGAAAGGATCCTGGAGATTCGAACAAGATAATAGTTGAAAAGGATCCTATATACATGAATCTAGTAATGATAGATATGGTAATAACCATGGAAGGTGAAACATAAATCTTTTTTTAAATGGTTTTCAACCCATATTTACTAGAAATGATAAAAAGATCTCATAATGATGATGAAGAATTTCAAATGAAAATTAATGTTGTGAATGATGAGAGATTGGTTGAATTCGTATATGAAGATGGGATTTTGAAATTTGGGAAACGAAATTGTGTTTCTAAGATACCTAATATAAAAATGGAATTATTGGATGATGCTCATAGATCCAATTTCTCTATTCTCCCTGGTAGCACTTTGATGTATAGTGATTTGAAAGAAAGTTTTTGGTGGGACAACATGAAGAGAGAGATTTATGATTATGTATCAAGAAGTATGGTTTGTCAGAAAGTGAAATATATAAGTCAACACCCCAAAAGAGTCATGCAATCTCTTCCCATACCTGAGTGGAAATGGGATGATATTACAATGGACTTTTTCTTAGGACTACCAAATACCCCTAGAAGGAATGAAAAAATATGGGTCATTGTTTATCTTTTTACAATTTCAACTCATTATATTTTTATATGAGAAGATTTAACACTAGAACGTTTATTATGACAATATGTTAATGAAGTTGTAAGACTTAATGGTTTACCACTAACGATTGTTTCTTATCGTTATCCACATTTTACATCAAGATTCTAGAAAAGTATTCAGAAATCCTAGGATACAACGTTTTGTTTGAGCACTACCTACCACCCTCAAATGGATGGAAAATCAGAATAGACAATTCAAACCTTATAAGACTTTTTGAGATCTTTCTCACTTGACTTTCAAGGTATATGGGATAAATATTTACCTCTGGTAGAATTTTTCTATAACAATAGATTCCATTCAAGTATTCAAATGGAACCATATGAAACATTATATCAAATGTGATGTCACACACCAACATTTTGGGATGAAATTGGTGAATGAAATGAAGAAGGTACAGAACTCGTTGAAGAAACAATGGAAAATGTGATGATTTTCCAAACCCACATCAATGTAGCTGAATGTAGGCAATAGTGGTTTGCTGATAACTGAGGGATGGATTTTTAATTTCAGGTAAAAGATCATGTTTTCATAAAGGTATCTCCATGAATGGGAGTTATATGATTCAGTAATAAGGGAAAATTATGTCCCAGGTACATATGACCTTTTGAAATTCTAGAACTAATTGGGGTTGTCACTTACTATTTGACAATACCGCCAAGTCTCTCCAAAGTTCATGATGTGTTCCACATATCACTATTGAGAAAATACATGTCAGACCCAATGCATGAACTCTTATATGAAGAAATAGAACTTGAACCCGACCTGTATTATTGTGAAGATCCTATCAGAATTCATGATACCAGATAAAAAGTTTTGTGAAACTAGACGACCCATCTGATGAATGTTCTATCGAGAATCCATAACATGGAAGAGGAAACCTGGGAATTTGAGAAAATTAAAATGAAGAACCACTAGAATCATTTTACGCAATAATATTCTAAAAATTTTGAGGATGAAATTATTTGAAGCAGGGGAAAATGTAACACCACAAGCTTCCACATTATGTTTCCCTTTAAATATTTCAATAGCTTGTGTTGTACGCAACATCATGTTCAAACAAACGACAACCAATCAAACTAGCCATTATGAATAGTAATGCATACTTTTTAAAATTTTTACATTTTTTCATTCAAAATGGAATTTATTTTTGGGTTTAAAATATCGAAATTTTCTTACGGTGATTATTTATTATTTTTCAAAAAACATTCATTTTTGATGAATAGTGAAAAAACTACGTTATTTTCTAAAACCGAATTTTTATTTAAATAATTATTTATTAAATTTATATTAATTTTAAGTCACAACTAATACATAATACCTATATATATTTTATTTAATTCATTAGAGTCATTTTATAATAATTATTGACATAAATAAAATTAGTGAACTTTTTAACGTCTTTTACCCACCTTCTAGGAGAATTTGCAAATTTGCATAAAACATATCTTTACCTCTTCTAACAGTTGAATTTCGAAAATCCAAGAGACACGGTTGGTATTAGTAAGTATAATGTGGCTCAATTAGATGAAAATAATTTTTTATAAATATTAACTTTTGACTTTTATTTACCACGGTTAAAAGTATATAGGGTAACTAAAGGTCAAAATGATATTATAATTACCCTAACACATGTCCTAATTCTATTGGAAAAATTTAATTCTACCAAAAACAACATTAGGAATAAAATATTATGAATTCCAAAAAATTTATAGGTTAATATGTCATTTTATGGTTGATTCAATAAATTATTTGCGTTTTAATCCTGATGTTATGATTTTAACAAAAAACAAATTCCAAATAGTGTCAAAATTGACATAAAATAGTTTTTAAAATGAATACTATATTATAGGTTGATATAATATTCCTAAAAATATAAGGATTCACCAAAGGGATTATATAATATTTTATATTTCACTAATGAACCACTTGAGGTTTTCTTGGATGTTTAGAGGAATTTTATTAACCATATATTATAAGAATACATGAAGCCATGGTAAAAGTAATCTATTTAACTAAGAGTTAAGTCTAAAATATAACATTATAATGGTAAACTAAACATTTCAAAAACCTATTGTTTGAGAAGATTTCAAACCATAGTCTCTAAATTAATTAATTTAGAGCCATTATAAACTGAATATGATTGTATAATAAATTTATACTATAATATATTCCTAAAGTGACCCTCACCCCTCTTATAAAAGAGAACATCTGCTTCTCTCAAAATCACACCTCCAAAGTCATTTGTCTCAGCAAAAACCTACCATAATATCATCCCAACTTATATCACTTCATCCTAGTGTCCTTATTTGGATCATAAATCCATCATATGGATCCCTTTTGATCAACTCAAAATGAATCACCCGAAGAAGATGTAAATATTTCATCACCACATTCATGGTTTTTTCGTCTTCCACTTACTATTTCATTGTTTTTTCCATTATAAAACAATAAATCCACTATATTATACACAATATGATTTTATTATAAAATTTGTACAACCATATTCATTATTCTATCGATCATATGAATGACCGGTCACCATACGTGCGCACGTACGGCTTACCATCTCCACGTCGTGGTGTAGTTGTTATTCAATACATTATTATTCTGATGGGTTTAATGATGAGGTATAATTGATGTAAATAATAAATATTACATGTTAATAATTATTTATATATCATATACCATCCATTTACATATGATTATAATATCAAAATAATGATATTTTCACTTGTGTGTACATATGGATTACCGTCTCCACGAACGCGATTAGATTCATTTCCCCATCATAACCATTCAATAATAACTTTAATTTTATGATTAATAATAATTTTTATTTACTTATTATAATTATATATATTAATCAAATACATCCTATCCATAACTAACATGACTTATGTAACCAATTATATAAAGGAATACAAATCAGTTAACACCTAAAATGACGATAACCCTAAAATATTATTAATGAAGAAATATTTTAATATCATATATGATATCATAATTATGTATGTGGTTATTCTATAATTAAATAAAATTATATTAACTATTACACATGAGGTTAACATACCATTGAATAAGGAAAAGTACAAGGTAAGGGTTAACTTTCACAATGTATATATTATTTTAGGTTTTTAATACGTATCTACTTAGACATCCTTATCATCCACATCCGTGTTTTCTTAAAAATGTATTTCAAAAAAATTACTATTTATGAGGATATGGGTTATATACATTTAAACAATTTATTTACCTTTTATGATTTGAAAGGAATGATTCTTTCATTCTCCAAACAATGAACATTATGACATTTTCTATATAATTAATGTAAGAATCTATTTTTTAAAATATATAGCTGGTGAAACTATTTTCCACCATCATATCACCTTTGAAGCTTCACATACAATCTTATGAGAATAATTCCAAAATTAATATTTTCTTTTATAATTATGTATCTTTTAAATGGTTTAAAAATAGAAAAAAAATATTTCTTTCAATTATTTTTCATTTCATCTATGTCAACATCCTTTTATGGATTTTACACTTGTTTGAATTTTATTTATTATGGTACAATCTTCAATATTATATTAAAGGTTTTTTGATATGTTTGATGTTTGATGTGTTATTCTATTACTATTCATGGTTTATGAATAATGTATTGATATTTCGAATGCTAGTTTTAATATGAATGTTTATGTTATGTTTAAACCCTTTCATATGAGGAATTAATTGGACATAGTAAGTGATTGGTGGAGGCCGCAATGGATCCCTGATGCATCGGTGGGTCTAATGAGACAAAATAGTTTCTTGGCACAAGGCCTTGAAAAAATCTTATTTGTAGTCCTGGCACCTGGCCTTGACTCTGTGGTTATAAAGTCTAGCATTAAGCATTCCATCATTACGAAATTGGATATTGATATTTCATGTCATTATTCGACTTGTAGAATATCTATGTGAGTTAGTAAATGACATTATTTTGATTCTTATTTTTCATATTATGATGAATTTTATGTTTAAATGTCTTTTTAGTCATATATATTTCCTTAAATTTTTATCCACATTTATGAATGTTTTCTCTATATTGTTATCCTTTCTGAGCATCTGAGCTCAGCACTTTCTATGTTTTACTGTTCTAAGGATGTGAAGAATTATAATATGACTAACCTTCAGGGATATTATAAGGAATATGAGTGTGATATATGGATACAATGTTGTTTTAGTTTTTCATTTTATAATGTAAAGTAAAACTTATGAATGTGTCTAGCACCTCCAAGGATACTAAACTGATCGGTCTTTCTGGATTTGATCCATTGTGATCATTCCAATGTTATATAATAATGCACTGACTCTGGGTAACTGAGGTCGGGGAATTACATTTTATTTATTTCTTATAAATTTATGTTATCATGAGTCTAAATCCTCTGATCCTTTTGGATATGGGAAATAATCTTGGTAGTGTTGAACCAAATGGTGGAGAAACAAGTGATTACTCTTAACCTAATATATTTTTCTTATTCTATTTTCCATTTTCTCACGGAATTGAGTCTGATGTTTATAAAAGGAACTTCAATCAATAGTTATAATTCCTCTTCTTTTATTTTACACAGCCATTAATTTTTCATTACCACAAAGTTAAAGTGCACCTTCATTTTCATTTTCTTTCATATGGTGGAGTTAGACATGAAAATTATGTGTCGTACTATTGATATAGCTATGTGTAGTATAAATATTCTCTTAAAAATAGCCAATTATAGGTATATTCCATGGATCATATTATCAAGTGATGGATCAATCATATTACTATACACATAGTAATATAATAACTAGTTCACATTGGATTATATTGAATGGATTCTTAATTAAAAAACAATGAAAGATGATTCTGTTAAAATAATTGGTCCATCTCATCAAGTGAGAATTAAAATGAAGTCTATATAATTAACATAATATTGAGTGAATGATCTTGGAGGATTTACACAATGATCATCCATAATAATTCATATCCTTAATTATTATTCCACTTTTTTTCTATGTACTTTATTTTACATTTTATTATATCTGAAATCACAAAAACACTTTATAATTGTATAATTATTATTAAATTGGAAAAAAAATATAATAAGTATATGGATTACACAAAGTGAAGAAAATTATGTAATCTTCTCAGTATATGATCCATTATTGACCATTTTCTTTTATTATTTGATGTGATGTTTGTTACCAAATTTTTATATACCAAGGAAAACATTGCTGTTATTTTTATGTCATAAAATATGTTATTTTTTCATTCCAAATATGAAATTATTATTCTCATCCTTTATTTCAAATATATAACAATTACTTCAATTCTATCTAATCAAGTCCATGTAATCTTTCAATCCTCTAATAAAAAAATATTTTATTTATTTTTATGATATCATTTCAGTTTAATAGATATTAAACCAATAAATGTTTTTTCTAATATACAATATATAATTTTTTTGTAAACTTTGATATAATTATTATATGTTTGTATTATAATTAATAATTTATTTTTTAAAAGTTATACTTTTTATAATTTATATATATGTAAATATAGACATTTCATGCATACCTTCTCTTTATATCATTATTTATTATTAAATTTGAATATTATTTAACCAAATTTTGTTGATATGATCCGAAAATAAAAGGATTTCAATTGTATGAAAACAATGAATATGAGGATGAGACTCAAAATATCTCCATTTTTTTAATAGATCATGTATATGTTCATTATGAAATCATTTTTATATGTTTATATTATTGTTATTCATGATGAATTATCCTAGAATAATTGGAGCCATAGTTTATCTGTAATAAAATATATCAGGGATATAAATTTTTGGATGAATATAGAGAAAAATTAATATTTCTTGTGACACGGACAACCTAATTGATTATGGATCATCTAGGTTGATTTCAATGATAAATGAGGATGGAAATCATATTCAAAAAATTAAATTAGAAATAAAAAATAAGATTTATGATATCCTTCAGCTGATTGAGAAGTTAATGATCTATGAAAATATGTCATTGCATGATGGTTATAGTAAATATACAAAATTTAAAGCCGTATTAATTATATAAAATTTTTAATCTATAATTTCATGGAGAAACACCGTATTTTGAGAAATTATTTCCTTCATGAATGATAATCTTCTTAACGAAAACATTCATCATTAAATATATATATAACTAAATTAATTTTATGTTCAGTGGGTATGATCTTTTATAGAATTCAAACATCTCAAAAAAACTGTAAATTGTTTCACAATGACCATGAATCTCTAAATAATTCCCAATATGTGTTGTGGATAATTATAAGAATCATGAATCATTTACTACATAAGTTTAAATGTACATTCCATTTATTCCATGGTTTAGAATAATCAATTTAAGAGAAATTTATATAAATAAATTTTCATAGAACACTGGTACATCAATTCAAGAGGGGAAACATCATCAACCATCAGAAACTCCTTTATATATGAATATTTATCGTGAGTACTAAAAATTTACAACCATTCTTAGAAACCATTCTCTTATAATATCTATATATGGAATGAAACCTTTAGGTGTAAAAATTAACGATAATAGTGTGTTTCCAATTATACTAGAAACATTTATTTTTCCATCATAGAATGAATAAACCACTATTACATTATGCTTTCCCCACATATATTAAGAATAAAAATCTAGGAAATGAGGTTGATGTTAATTTTCATCCATTTATTTAAGATATATATTAATTGTGTTATTATTGTGTTACATAGTATTATTCTCATAGATATGATGCTTTCATAATAAGATAAATTTTGTATGGGAGGCAAAATATCATTTTAGATTATGTAAAGTTGTTAGGTTATATCCTTAAATGAATGTTAGGTTGTCTAAATTGTGAATAAGTTTCACATGTGGCGAGGATAAAACATTCCCCACATAAAATGTTTTTTAGATATGATAATTTTTTACCAAAATATCATAAATACAATTCAACGATTACATCATTAAATGGGAATTTATAAAGAGGTGAAACACTTACTCAATCAAGAGGTGAGGAATATAAAAACCCTTTATTACACAGTAAAAAATGATCTAATTACACTCAATTAATCTTCATACAACATGAAATATTGAGAGGTCTAGGGTATTTGGGAATGAGCAACATTTTATTACAACATTAAACAAGTATTCCATAATCTTTTTTGAAATATTATTTTGCATTCATTAGCTTAAAACTACATTGGATAACCTAGAGAAATACATTATAAAGGGGTGATCCATAATTCATGATTTGGGAATAGATAAGTAATAACACAAAGATCATAATACATGTTATAAAATATATATCAATCGGGAATTAATGAACAAAAATAATAATGAAATATTTAAAAATTATAATCATAACATGGGAAATGAAGAAACAACATAAAACCTTGAATCATAAACATAGGTAAAGGATAAATTTATAAGATTTCATGGTGGAAAAATTTACATAAAGAAATTGGGTGTAACCGTTTCCCAATATGATTTATCATGATACTAATAATTCCCGATACAATGGAGCACTATATAATTTAGGGTGTACACATAACCATCATTTTAATCTCTTGCTACTGTTTGCCACATGGATCATAAAACATGGATTCATTCATCATTATTATTTATTTTATAATAAATGAGTGTAGAATAAATACATGTATGTCCCCAGTAAAATTTTGTATTGGACTAAAATTGAACACCATTGATAGGAATTCAGTACGACATTCACTACATAAATGGGTTGTCATGGAAAATCACAGTAAAATTTCTGTAACATAACAACATCACATAAAAAATTATGAAATAGGGTTGATGAGATAGAAATGATATTATAAACATTTTGACATAAATTCCACAATATTAAGAACATGGGAGGAAATGTACCCACATTTATAATTATAAAAATATGGCATCTGATAATAAACATGTTTGTATAAAAAGAGAAATGAAAAGATGTTTAATAAATTTTGGCCTGGTAACAGGTGTACATGGGAGGGATTAAAGAGAGAAAAAGGTGTATATAATCATTTTATACATAATTAGGGTAGCATTATAGAGGTTAAATAATATACCACATCATTTGTTATTGAAAACAAAAGGAAAAATATAAAAAGAAACATGGATAAATATGACAAAGGAATCAACCCTTACATGAATATGTGGCTCAAAAAGCATGAGAAGTGGCTTCTTGGTAGATTGTTCCACCTTCAGAGGATTATAAATATTGGGGGGGGGAAGAGTACAGACATGATCCAATGATTTTTAGTGAAGATAAGTGGGAAAATATTTTTTTTATAGGAAATTAGATGAGAATTATTTAATATTTCAAAAATATATGTTTTGGACACCATGTATTAAAATATTCAAAACCCCAAGACTTCTCATGGTCTTTTCAAATGTTATTTTACAATGTGGAGAGTTTTTAATTTTTTTTTTTTGTGAAATGGGGACTTATTATTGAAACTATTCCCTGGATTATGTGGAGGTGGGTTAAATTTTGAAATAAATGAATTACAAACGCTAAAATATATCAAATGGTTTGCAGGATTTATAATATCTCAAAAGAAAAATATAAAAGTAAAAATAAAATCACATTATGTTAAGGGGAAACTATATATTTGTCAAAGTATAATTATTATAGTATTTATTAAATCATTTTTGGGCCATTATTATTTAATAAATCACACCATATATTTATACAGAATTTATTTTTTACCCCAAAATACAATTTTGGTTGAATTGAATCAGAATAAAAATCATTGATAATGTAAGAAAATTATGAAATTAAATTCATTACCCTATGAAATAAAATATTCATATTATTAAGGGCTTGATTCATATACCTCTATTACACTATCGTAATCCATATGATTATGTTGCGAGACAACGAGACATCAATGGGGCTGTTTGGTGAACATGGATTGGGTTATGAACTCAATGAGATCAAAATTCACCCATAAACAGAATCTATAATAGTAATATTTTTGTAATAATAATGGGATTTTTCAAGTGAAAATCACAAGGATTTAATCAACCTTATAATCTTTGATAAATTGGCTACATAAGGGATGATTCTACTAGTTGGAGTCATCACATCCATTGTCTGAGTAAATTAGATTTCATAAAAGCTATATATATTTACTAATTATTTGATCACTACTTAATAAGTATATTAAATATGGTAACATTATTAATAGAATTTTAAATCCAATGATATATCTAAGGTAGTTCATGTATTTTCAATAAACATATTACGTAATAAGACATGTAATTATATTACAAAGGAAAGGTTCACCTATAACAGTTCGGTTCATTACAATCTTCCCCCATTGAGAAATTTAACCATGAAATTTTTCATATTACCCCTTTAAAATAGATGTCTGTAACTATATATAATCAATCTCTCATATTCCCACATTTCTTCTTCAAATGTGTGGTTTCTCGATAGCACTTTGACCAAGTGAGTTGTCTTATTTTGTAAACCACTGTCTCTATGATGTTAATATCGTCAAGAAGAAGTTCCTCATATGAAAGATAATTATCAAATGGTACAACCACTAGATTGAGTACATGTGATGGGACTGCCATGTATTTCCACAAGAGTGATGCATGGAATACATCATGAACTCAATATTGGTTAGGTGTAAATTCTTGTCTATAAGCCACTGCTACGATTCAATCACAGATATCAAAGGCATCGATATATCTAGGAGTAATCTTTCCATTCTTACCAAATCTCATCTCTTTATTGCATAAAGATATGAAGGGGAAAACCATGTATCTAACCTCATTCTCTATATTTCATTAAGGATGGTCAGTATATCTCTTTTTCTATGTCTGATAAGCCTTGATTATTTTATGAATGATAATCAATACAACCATTTCCCTGATCATTTCAACAACTAAAATATTTCATTTCCCAACATCATCCATTCATTTAGGTGTCCTTAACCTCAACCCATAAAGGGATTATTAGGGATAAAATTTAATGCTCTCATGGAAAACTGTTATTGTAAGAGAAATCAACCAGAATAAGATGTTGATACCATCCTCCTTTGACATCCATTTATAATGCTCTCAACATGTATTCACTTTGTTTGATTGTCCACCATGATTGGACATCAGTTTGAGGGTGATATGTTATGATAAACTTCAACTCAGCATTCATATCATGTAATATAATCATTCAAAACATAAATATGAATCACAGATCTCAATCGGATACATTCTATAGTGGTACTCCACATAGCCTGACCATATCCTTGAGGTATATCCATGCATGTAGATCAAGTGAAAATTCTTATCATGTCACAATGAAGTGTACAATATTTGTTAGACAATCTTACATACCCAATATAGCATTATTCCCTCTTGATTTATTTGGAAGATCAGTGACAAATTTTAGGGTGATGTTTTACTATTTTCCATGTAGTTATGGTTAATGGTAGCATCATCTCCTTGGATTTTTTCCTTTCCTCTTTAAATTTCTAACACACAAGACATCTTGATGTATATTCCAATATATTTTCCATCATATTATCTCATCAATTTTGTTTTTGGAGATCTTGATACAAATTTTTGCTTCCTGGGGGGATGAAGACGGTTGAGCAATGTGCATCATCCAACAACTTCTTATTTAACCTAGGTTTTTACGGTACACATAGTCTTTAAAAAAATCTCAGAACAACTTCTTAATTAAATTTGAAATATAAGGAATTCTAATTCCTAAAAAATTTCAACTTTTTTTAATCCCAAAATCAATTCATTGAGAATAGTTTAACCTCTCTAGAGGGATGGTTGAGAAAAAATTTCTAAAATTATTGATGATATTCCTTTCTTTATGATTTCCAGGTCCATCCTTTCCCAATGTAATAAGCTAAGATCCCTCTCAATTAAATTAAATTATTGAATTTCCATATATAGGATGCTTAGGGTGTTTTACACATTATTCTCTATCCCAGGATGGTATTTTATTGAGAATTCATAGTATTTTATCATCTCTATCCATATTCATTGGTGCCTATCTTTCACTTTCAATGTGTATATACACATGAGTCTTTTGTGAACTATATATATTTCACACATATCAAATAAAAGATAATGCTTCCAAATTTTTTAGAGAAATTCAGTATAGAAAACTCAAGATCATGCGTTGGATAGTTCTATTAATAAACTCCCAACTCACCTGAAGAATATGAAATGCCTTTTTAATTTTTCATTAACACACAACCCATTACCTTCATCCAAAAATCAGCCAATTCAACAAAAGTTTATCCACTTGTGGGTATTGTGAGCCCAGATTCAATGATAAATCACTTTTTCAACTCCTTGAATCTTCCATCACATTAATAATTCCTAGAAAACATTACTCCCTAATATTTTTTTTCAGTGAGAGGGTTTGATAATTGAATGAAATTTCTCACAAATCAGAGATAAAACCCTCCTAACCCAAGGAAATTACAAATGTATTTCCTAGATGATGCCCATGGTAATACTTAAATAGATTATATTTTCAAGTGGTCTACATATTTCTAATGGAATGTTGTGATATTCTTCAACTAGATCTAACATTTTTTGTACTTGGGATATAGATTTTCCATTGGCATGGTCTTTAGCATAGTATTAAAATTCACTTTATTCTCCACTTTAACTTTACAGTTATTTATAATATCATTTATAAAGACTACCAAATTTCTTGAGGTAATCTCTAAAGAAAATATTTATCATTCCCTTGATGATTTATAGAGAGTTTTTGACTCATAATGGAATTACTATGAATTCATAGTGCCTATACCATGTAAAAAAAGTTCCCTTGGAGATATCATCCTTCTTCTCCATAAATTTTTAATATCTTAACCATATATACACCTTTGAAAATATTTTTTACCCATGTAGTTGATAAATCCTGATATAAATATGAGGAATAAGATACTTGTTCTTTATCGTGATATTGTTTATCTCATGATAATCGATACAAAGATGCAATGGCCTATTCTTCTCCATGATGAAGAGGATTGGTGAACCCAAGGGTGAATCACTTGGGAATAATAACCCTTTATCCAGATTACAATATAGTTTTTTCTACAGATCTTAAATTTTTACAAAAACCATTCTATATGGAGTCTGGCATAATGGTAACACCTCAGGTAAAATCTAGATCAAAAATTTAACATCTCGGCTAGGATAATGACTAAAAAAGTCCTCATGAAACAGATAAATATATTACCTCATAATACGAATGTATTCAATGTTAATTTTTTTCCTTAGAATCATTCATTTTATCTAGATATGATTTCTCAAAGGAAAATAATATCCTTTCATGTGATAATGGTTCTAAAGAAGATTCAACCTTCCCTTGAATTTATATTGAATCTGAGGACAATTCACAATATGGATTGTTATTTACTTCTCAAAGTAAATTTACTTTGGCTATATATAAGGAAATACAATATGGTCTATAATTGCATCAAATTCAACCAAAGAGAGTATAACCATGATTATGGTAAATTCATCCAACAAACATTGACATGAGATGAGTTATATACTTGGGATGGAATAATTACCCCATTTTCTATTTTCACCAACATCTATACTTTCATGATTTTTGGTGGTGTTTAAGTATTTCTACTAAACTTTTATTATATGTATTTATGCATTGAACAAGAATCAAAATATATGATGACTATTATTGAATTAATGACTAGTATACCTTTTATCACATAATTTTTGGGGGTTATATTGGTGGTATTGGTAGAAAATCCTTACCCTTTCTCCCTTTGATGTTCATGGTTGTCTCATAAAACAAATGGATTAATAAATTGGTTTGAAAAGTACCCTCTTTTCTTGAAATTGTAGAAATGAACAATACTTTGAAGGTTGACTAGAGTATTCCATTACTTCATCTTAGTAGAATGTTTATATTTTTGGTAATCACTAACTAACTGCCCTTCCTTCCTGAAAATAAATCATTTACTCAAACCCTTCATGAAATTTATAAATTTCTTCTTTCAACACATTTTGAATGTGAGATGTCAAAATTTTGTCGCACCATTACATATCTCTATCGAACCACTTGAATTAATCTCCAAATTCTTCTAATAATCTGTATGATAAACCTGGGATTTCTTTATATCCATTTCATATGTGATGTTAGATCAGACAATTTACTCATATCTAGCAAGGTTGTAACGTCCCGGTTCTAGGTCCCACTCAATGGTGCCCCATACCCGATTGGTCATGTGACCTCAAGTGCATTTTACCAAACACCATAGGATGCCGACTCGCAGCGAGGGACTTGTGTGTGAGAGTGTTGATGTTATTCCCTCATTGGAAAAGTAACAGATTTGAATAGAAATAATATACAAAAGCGAAAGCAGTAATACCATACATTAATTACTCAACAGCGGAATGATAGTAATTAAATAACTAGAGCATGTATAAAAATGATGCATGTCACATATGTCTAAAAAAGAAGACAAACATGTCTCAATGCTGTAAATAATGTACTAACCATAAGTGTAAAGAATGCAAGTAAACTCCATCAACATTGTAAGTCTTGGATTTGTCCCATGCTCTCCTGCTCTATAACTAGCATGTAGCTGAAGTAGAAGTGTGCTTTAACATAACTATACCTGAAATAATATAATCTTTTTGGGCCCAAAAGCATGACCCAAATAGGGTGAGATACAAATCCCATTATCCATCCACCAAAAGTCTTGTGCCTAACTGTCAGAGAATATATATACCAGAAAAACATGCCAAATGTAGTAATAAACAAGGATATACCCAAAGTAAACAATGTTACGGTTTCAACTACAATTATTTACATTTATTAATATAATCAACCAAAAAGTCACATGAAACCCTTCGAAATGTTCCCACAGTCTATCCCCTCTATTTCGTCTTAGACATAGACTCTGTAAAGAAGAACTCATTATCAATTCCCCCTTCTGGTCTTGTAACTATAATCTGCAAACTCTCAGAGGAAGCACTCAATAATCAATTCCCCTTCTTGTCTCACAATGTGGAACTAAAAACACTCTGAGGGATAACTCACGTCCAACCCCTCTATAGTCTCTCTATATGAAAAAATACAGACACTATTGGGAATCTCTCAGCATTTATTCCCTCTATGTTATAACTACATCGTGTTCCCACATACCTGTGTATTTAAATCATGTAGAAATGGTATCTAGTAGCCAAATTAAATATAAGAACTACATGGATAAAAACAAAAATTAATATCACAAGACTGTAATATAATAATCACTCAACACTAACAACACTATGTATGGAAGGAAAAATAGCCTAACTGACAGTTCTAGACCCAATAGAAAAAAACAATCAAACATGAAAAAACACATCCATAGAAAGGTAATTAATCCTAATTCACAATCAAGCACCCCTACTCAAGGAAAAAAAGAATAAAAGGCGTCAATAATGTTTAATCCCCTAAAATAGGAAATACCATAAACTTGGGTATTGTGGAATTTTTTAAAATACAACTTCATGACATCTATGGAAAGGTACAGAACACCTACCTCAATATTGTATGATTAATATAGTTGAATATCATCATTTAAAACCACCTAGAATGATGAATTTCTACAAAAACATCAAAAAAGTTCAACCAATTATATTTCAAGAAAGATGAGAAATTAGGAGAACTGTTTCTATAAGAAGGAATAAATCACTATGGTGATTCCAATTCAATCAATGGTGGTTGATTCAAAGCATAGAATATGGATTGGGGGCTCAGAGAAGAATCAGAGATATCCATCGCTCCTGGACGAGATGAAGCCAAATGGAGATGTTTCCATAAATGAGATGTGGTCCTAGTCCGATATAACAAATAAAAAAAATAAATGGTGTGTCCCTGAGTATGCACAATATGTATAGGACTTTACTTGGCCTCACTTTAGGCGGTCTCCAGGTCACCACACATAGCCAGGAACATGGCCGTTACACAGATAATACACGGCTACCCATGGAAACCATGCACACGGCCTGTACTCCAATGTAAACAACATGTACTCCTAAAATTTCAAAAAAATCCCCTTTTACATAGAAAATTCTTAAAATAAGATACATAAATGAAAATAATCACTGTATTCTTACACAATAGTGATGTAGAAATTATTTTATTAAAAGAAATATCAAATAAATTGTTTTAAAAATATTAAATGAAATATTATTTGAAATAATTGAAGATATATACTAATTTTCTAGGTGATTATGTCTTCTTAAGAATTTATTAAATATTTTGTTTCAAATTTATCTTATGTGGGAATTTTATATAAAGTCAAATTAAAAAATAGTTTCGAAATTGAACTACTGATATTTTAAAAAAATAACATTTTATTTAATTATTTAAAATTCAAAAAGTATTTAAAATTTACTAAGTGATATTTATACGGTCTAAACTTTCATTAAATATCTATTAATGGTAAATTATCACCACAAATGTAAATCATTATACCCTTGAAATATTTAGAATCATATTATAAAAATTGAAATTAAATAGAATAACTAAGTGTTAATTAATATGATAATGCTTATAATTACAAGAAAGTTGTCTAAATTTATGGTATGATATGATTAAAACCCAATCCCATCTCATATTCGATATTGGAGAATTGTTTAGGATATTATGTAGAGATTTATTTTTATATAAATTTATATTTGGTTTCCAAAATTGCACCTCACCTCAATTATAAAAGGGAACCTCCTCCATCGCCGATTAAATTCATTTAAGCACTTCTTGCTCAGCTATACCGAGAAATATTCCCATCTAAACTTCCCTATTTTCATTATAGAGGTTTTGGTATTCTTGAAAGACCGACTCTGGTGTCCTATGAGGAAAATTAAAGTAGGCACCGAGGAAGAGGTATTATCTTCTACTAATTATTTCAAATTTCATTATTCTTATACATTCTCTCCATTAGTAATTTTATTATAAAGTAATAACATAAGTATCACCCATATAATTATATGTTATTATAAATATGAAACATCTCTATTTCACAGTCTATCCATCCTACAAAAAATGAAATCAACGTATGTACGACTTACCATCTCCGTATTGTTGTGTAATTTGTTTTCCCCACCACCTTACTTGGATGGGAATAATGTTGGAAATAATAACTATATATTATTAATATAAAATATAACTAATTTAGAGACATTATACATTATCCAATTCAAAAAAATTAGACAATTATGGGAACGATATCACCGCTTTTGCGTACATATAGCTTACCGTCTGCACAGTGCGATGTGATTCCTTCTACATAATCTTCCTTAAATGCATGATTATATAAATGATTTGAATTAATAAATATAATATATATTATAATAATACCATTATATAAATTATATAACTTTATCATCAATAAAATACTAAGAAGAACCTATCTGATAAGTCGTTCATAAGAACATAAAGAAGTTAATACATGAATAACGAGTTACAATGAAATGATACTGACAAAAGGATGACAATGTGATCATAACTTTAATAATAAAAATTATAAATATTCTAGAATATATTAGTAACATTATTTAAATCATTAAATATGAGGTTGAGATACATTCAAGGCTTATCTATCTAAAGGTAATGGATAAATTTGAAAATCTAATTTTTATTTGAAATTGTTTATTCGTAAATATTTATTGGGGGTTATTTTTCATCCACACCCATGTTTCATAAATATTTATTTCAAAATATTCTTTATATCCTTCAATAATTGTTAAATGTAAATTTTACCCAATTGTATATTTTTACAAAATGGTATGAATTGAATCTTTTGTTGTTTTCAGAATGAGGTTCTTTTTTATTTTTCAGGCAAAAGTATGAGAATAATGTTTTTTTAACTTTTATGATGTGAATGTATTTTTAAAATTTTATAATTCCTTATATAAAATAATAATCCCCTACAATCATAAAAGGTTATTTTAACATTAAATGAAATCTAATAAAATTGTGAGGAATTTTGTGGAAGGAAAACCAATTTGAAGAAGAAATGATATTTTCCTCGGGGATTAATATCAAGTGATTTCAAAAAATTAATTTCCTTATAAGATGAAATTATTTAAATAGGTTTACATTTCTATCCCCTTTATTACTATGAATTTATTGGGATTATTATGAAGGTTATTTAATAAATAGATTTGATTTATATCTATTATAATGGAATGATGTTTAAGAAACCCATTTTATTTCACGGGTTACGCTATGATAATGTTTTTATTTTTTTATTGATCTCGTAAGAAAATATTAATTATGAGATTGGTGGGACCTATATCTCCCTCTAGTGAATTGTGTAATTATTTATATCTTATTAGATAAACATTAATTGAATTTCAAGTAAATCATTTTATGTAATACATGGAGGGAATAAGGAGTGAACTCAGTTCAGAAATGGACTTTATCTTCTTTGATGGTCATGGCAATGAGCCTTGACTAATATGAACTGAATTTCTATGATTATGTGTGTATTAAAAAAAATAATGTCTTATATTATTACTATAGGGATTACATTTCACTTTTTTTATTTATCCCATGACATGATATTATTATCTTTTATTTGAATGATAATATTTTCAAATTTTATGTTCTTATGAATTTAATATAATTGATATATCCTTTTTATACCCTTACTATGTATTTGATATCACCCTTTCATAATTATCTCTTCCCCGGATAATTAATAATGGTATTATGTATGATATTCCATAAATTAGTCTAGTTATGATCATATAAATGGGTTATAATGTAGACATTTGTTGAACTTGTGCTTTATTTTTCCCAGTTTCCAAAGACACCATACCTATATGGTCCAGTTATGGTTTTGTTATATGCTGTAATGAATATTAATCAATTATAAAGTGATATCAATGTATTTAATGTATGTGTCACTATATATAATCTTTAATAATTATGTACATTGAATTGCATCATTAAACATTAATTACAACATTTTTATTGAAAACTTATTGACCTTAAAACTACATTGGATAACCTAAGGAAACACATAATAAATTGTTGAGCAATAAAGGCCAGTAAAGGAATAAAAATTCTATAGAATCATTATAATAAAAAATCCAATATATGGAATATCTGTGAGGCATAATGTAACATGAATAATAAGTCTTGATATAACATGATAATCATAAAAAGGTAAATGTTTCAACAACGAAAAACATTGCATCATAATCATACGTTAAGGAAAACCCACCAAGAATTCATGGTTGAAAAATTACAATAAAAGAATCGCATATACCCCTATTCCAACATGATATATCATGATACAAAAAAATTACCAATGCATTGGATTGCTATATAATTTTTAGGAAATAAGTCACATTGTTTTTATTCTCATGCTTAAGTGTGTCACATAGATAATAAAAAATGGATTCATTCATCATTATAATTTATTCCATTATTAAAGTGTATGGAATAAATACAAGTATTTCCCAACTCAAATGTTATATATGCATAAATTAAACATTTTTTATAGGAAATGTGTATGTAATTCACTACCTAAATGGTTTGGGAAGGAAAATCAGGGTTAAAATTCATCGGGATACCAGCGTTACTAGAAATTTCAAAAAATAGGGTTGATGAGAGATAAATGGATCTCTAATAATTTGGAAATGATTTTTGTAGAAATAGGGAGAAGGGAGGAAATGTAAATATATATATAGTTACAAAACATAAGGCATGTTACAACAAATATTTTCCATTGAAAATAGATAAGAAATAACCAGTTCCATGTTATGGCATGGTAATGGGATTACATGGGAGGGATTAATAAGAGAAAAATGGTCCCCTCATAATTTAATACATAATAAGGGTAATATTATGGAGGTGGGAAAACATACCCCATATTTTTTAATTGAAAATAAAATGTCATAACAAGATAAAGAAACATTGAGAATGATGATAAAGGAATGAGCCCTTATTTGAATGTGTGTATCCAAAAGCTTGAAACATGGATTCATGATATATTCGGGATATTTTGGAGGATTCTACAGATTATATGGAATATTAATGACATGATTCACGTATTTTATGTGAAGGGAAGTGTCTCTTGAATGGGTTTACATATGAAATGTTAGGATAATTATTTAATATTTCCAAAACACAGGTTTTAAAATCTATATAAAAAATTATTCAAAACCAAAAAAAATTACAACGGTTCATGCCCATGGTTTTTCCAAGGAGTTTTTTTCATTATTTTTTAATTAAATCAATATAACTTATTAAAATAATTATTTTTATTATGTGTAGGTGAGTAACTATTTAAAATAAATTTATTTATAACTCTAAAATATATTAAAAGGTTTTAAGGATTTTTAAAGCCTTAAAATTTTAATCAAGTAAACATAAAATCACATTTTATAAGTGTAGAACATATATTTGGATATAGATAAAATTTTAGTATTTATCGCCTAATATTTAGTTTATTATTGTGTCATAGGAAACAACATACATTTAGAATGTATTTATTTTTTACTCGAATATAGAATTAGTTCTTAATTGAATCCAAATAAAACTAATTTTTAATGTGAACATAAAAACGAAAAACAATTAATTAATCTATACGATATAATTACTCATAGAATTATTGTAATTATAAATATTCCTTTATTATATCAATATCTTTTATACGATTAAGGGGAACGATAGTGAAACGTTCATGGGGACATTCAGTGAACATTGTTTTTGCGATGATCTCAATGAGCTTGAAATTATCCCATAAACAGTTTCTCTCATTCCTCTGATTTTGGATATCATCATGGTCCTGGTCAAGGGAAAATTCCTTTGACTATTTCTCCCATTAAGGATCTAAAAATAGGATTTATAAGCCCTGATTATACTGGTTGAGGTCATAACATCATTTGTCTCTCTCAATTGGATTTCTAAAGATCCCTAAATATATACTAATCGTGTGATAATTGTATGATGAATATATTATCAATGGTAAAATTATTAATGGTGTTTTATATCCAGTTATATCACCAAGTATGCGCATGTGTTTACTATTACAATATTACATAATAATACATTTAATTAAATCATAATGGGAAACATCAGTTATAATAGTTATGGTAATTATAATGAATATTTTGGCAAAATAAAGAATATGTAAAAATATTTTACAAAGGCCGTTACGAAATACCTTAAGAAAACTAGTTTGATATAAAAATAATTTAATTTTATTTAAAATAAAGGAATTTTTTTTACAAAAAATCATTTTTTGATGGAATTCACATAGAAAAAATGTGAGGGGTTTTATAAATATTAAAATATGTTCATAAAAATAATGGAATTAAGAAATGGGTTGGAATGACTTAAGTTTGAATAATTTAATAAATGGATCTTGTTAAGTGTGAATGATGGAATTTCCTTTATTTGGTAACTTAAAATCATTCCATCAAAATGATATTTTAGTTTTACAATATTGTTATTTCTTGAATGCTTAAAAAAGGGTACTAATCAAAAATCTAGAATTACATTTCAATGATTTAAGTTTTTTTCAAGGGCCTAAGATCAAATAAATTTCATGTTTTTATATAATCTTTAATTAATATGGATTTATTTTTAATTCCACCAATAAATTACCACAATACATTAACCAGTATTTCCAATATGTTCAAATATACATGTGATTTATTGTCATAATTGATATTGTTTTCAGAAATAATAAAGGAAATTGTTTTCATATTAGGTTAATTGGGGACGTTATAACCACTATCATTATTTGATATATTGGTTCACCTAGTTAGAGTGATATAGATATGTGTTCATATACATTAAGTATTGATGTACCCCACAGAATTTAATTTGAATAATTTTAATGTTAATGTCAAAATTTTAATTCATCTACAAAGATGTATTTTAGAGTAATTCATTGATGAGGATGCTATAAAATTCAATATTTATTAATGGCCTAATGTAGAGATAATTTCTCACAAAAAATATCATCTCAGTGGGATCCTTATGAGTAATGGAATTTCTTGAAGAGTTGATATTGCAATTAATATTATAGAGTGGGAGAAAGATCAAGATTTTTTATATAACATTATAATTATTAAAAATTGTGTTGAAACCTATAAAAAAATTCCGATGAATTTTAATCTCTTAAGGGATGAATTATTGATATTAAATACATATAATCCATAATTTATATGATGGTATTGAGACTATATTTTAGAAGAGTTATCTTAAAATTCAAATTCAATTACTGAGTAACATTGATGGCTATCTAGAGAACCATGTGTATATATAATATCTTATAAATTTTATTTCAATATTATTAATACATTCCATAAAAACTAGCATCATGAATTTAGTATAATTTAAAATAGTGGTGATAGTCGGGTGGTGGAAGCGATGCATGTATCTAGTACCATGGAAAAAAATCAATTTATGAAATTTTTTCATACTTTGGGTTTGTTGACAAAATATAGGAGTTTGATTATAACGTATTCCAAGTGCTAATTTTTTAATGCCAATGTGATTATTAAAGAAGTTTAATTATAATTCAAAAAATTGTATTCAATAATGTTATTATTATTAACGAAGGGTTCATTAGAGATCTATTTGTAATGGAATCCTAAGTACTCAAAGTATTATAAATACCACGCTCTAAAAATAGAAATTTGATAATTGTTCTCCTATTATTGAAAATGTGGATACGATTAAATGAATATCCCATCGAGTATAATCCTTTCATTGAAATTTCACAATCATATCATGGTGGTCCCAATGTAGACAGTGTCTTATATGCTAGTGGGGACCAAAATTATGATATTTGGATATTATATTGATGGACCAAACCCCTTTATCCTTTAATGAAAAAAACAGAGTTCGATGAAAATGTTATATTCTTCATAATATATAATTATTTAATCATAATATAATGAATTTACCAATAAATATTTTTAATCTAAATTGAATGATTAATGAATTATATTGATAATATCTTATAGACATGTTGTTTGTGGAAATAATGAAGAACAATAAATTGAAAATGATGGAACTAAGAAAATTTTATATGTTTGAAAACATATAGTTGAGGTAAAATTGATCATTATAGAATTTAATTCTTAAAAAAATTATTATGGTTGGAATAAAAGGTCTAAAATTCATTGTTGGATTATATTCATTTGACTATAAAATGTTCTATTATTATAACGCAAACACATTTGAATAAAAATTTAGAAACCAAACATGACTTCACCACTTCACCACTTCACCACTTCAAACAGACAAGACTTCACAACAACCAACAATCAATTACAATGAATTGAAAATCCATGCAATCTTCAAGTATACAAAACATCAAGCTGGAGTTGAAATCAAAATAGAAGGTCGAGGAACAACAAACCAAGAAACACAAACTTCAGAAAAGCAAGACAAACCACATAACTGGTCTCCTCGAACGCCCACCTGTGCGATTGCCGACACCAGTCCAAATCCACAACCCGCCATCAGACTCCAGTAGGAGAATGCCCAAACCCTCCAGTGACGTGAGATGATCCAAGAGTACATCCACAATGAGTGACGAAGAAACTAGAATGAATAATATCAGGTCGTCTGGACGCCACACCCTAATCCGAAGACATCACAGTGCAACCACGATCCAGTAGACACCGAAAATTGAGCAACGAACCAATGCACAATCTCTTAACCACAAAAACCTCCATAAGAAAAAACACTGAAATCGATCTTATAATGAAAACCACATAACTCTGGAATCCAGAACTACAAATCCCACCCCCTCTGTGCAGCACTAGGGCTTGCTCTGAGCCTTTCCTGAAGAGTCGGAAGCTTAGAACTCACTAATCCATGTCGATGCTGAAGCCGAAAACACGTCATAACCTTCATCAAAGCCAGATCCACACCTTCGCCAATATGGTGCTCCAGATGGATCCACGACAGAACATCTGTGATCAAATGAAGCCGGATCTACACCTTTGAAGATGAAGATAGAGACAAGGCCTTGCCTGAACCAAATTAGGGCCGACACGACTAGAAATGAGGTCAGAACTGAGGCACGCCGACACTGAGAAAAGGACGCCGACAATTGACTTACCCACTAACACCAACAAGCCTATTTTAATTTGTAACATTGGAGTCACTTGTCAAATTTCATTGTCAATTGATGTAGATACATTGGGGTGTGTTGTTCCTATAGAGAAGATAATAAATTAGTAAGAAATTAGTATAGGATTGTGATGTACATTTTCTATTATATGAAAAAACCAAATAATGATATGTTAAATTAATCTTTACTATCCCTTATAGTGAATTATTATATTATATTATAGTAATATGGATTTTATATTAACAGGTATTATGAATCATCATATATTTATTTATACATGTAATGGTATGAACATTCCATCAAGTTACATTGTGTGAATAATATCAATGGATCTTTCTGAGGGAGAACATTAGGAGTTGGATAGTGGAAGAGGGGTTTTATGTTGAAAATTCGGTTGGGTGTGCCCAAAAACATACATCCACAAGATACATCGTAAGTGTGTCTATTTTATCCTAGTGGACCCAATAATTGATTATGAAACACATGTATGTGTTTTAGATTTACATCAAATTTTGGGGCAGCTCTAATATAGATCTATGTATGCAAAATAACCCCTTATTTTTAGTGGAAGGCTACATCATAGAAAATATGGTGGTAGTTTAATGGATCTATGGTTTTTTTCATATGTTCATCCATTTTAAGAACTAAATATTTGTGGAGAAGGGTTATGATAGAGAATCCTTATTAATATTTTAGGGATGTGGTTGGTAGTAATTAGTTGCAGCACAGCATCTTTTTGGTTGTTGAGGAGTTTTACTGTAATGTTTTCTGGGATGTGATGTCATCTTCTACCCAGTTTATCAGATTTATAGTGTGGATATTACTATATATCTAAGATTCTAGATTGATAATCATTTCTATGACAAGGGCCTCCCTAATGTACTTCATTTCTCTCTCTATGTGGAATGTTGAAGGGTGGTTGTGTTGTGGTCTAGCATTTTCAAAACCACCTATATATTCTTAAAAAACTTTTAACCAGATCACTTTTCTATCATTTAACCCTGTTAATGTGGTGACCCAAGTGAAAAATTTGGAGGCCTTTCATCCCATAATTCGTGTATTTTAATTCAGACATTGGATATCTAATATGGTAGTTTTAGTGAGTTTCAATCTTATTTTCTACTATTTTACATCCTCTTTAATATATGTGAATTCTTATTATCAGAGGATGTTGTATTTTTTATTTTTTTTGTGGTGATGTAGTGAATTTTTTATTTTTTTTCTTATCTAGAAAATGTGTTATGTTTTTAGGTGCCTTGTTGTGGACTGCCTCAAATTTTAAACTTGTGTAGTGGATTGAAAATCTACATTTCAGGTAGAGGGCCATTCATTTCTCATCGAGTACATCATGAAGGAGGGGTAATACTCTTTTTATCTTTTAGTAATATAGGTTCCATTATCATACTTATTGATAATTTATTTTTTTAAATAAAAAATGGATGGAAATGATATTGAATTACATTATTTTTCATTTATTGATATGATTAGATATTGTCATTGTATGGGCTTGATGCCTCGCTAAAACTTATAGTTGATGGGGACATTAATTGTTCTATGGTCGATGTATTTACGGAACCCTTATTCTATTGTTATTTTTGTCACCTATAATAGATTTTCATACTCACTTATATCTATTTAATAAAATGGTTTCACTATAAATATTGATTGTGTGAGAATTAACCCAAAATAAGGAAGTGTCTGTGATTAAAATCCCATTGCTATGTCATTAAATTGTTGGCTGAATGTGGTGTGAAATTTTTGTTGTTGTGTGTTTATCATGTAAGGAAGATGTGTGGTGGGGTGATTATAGTATAGGGAGTTTATGTGTATTTGTAATGTATGGATGTGGTGTGTTGGGAGGTGTAAATGGCATGTATAGATTGTCATATGAAATACAGTCCTGATCGTGAATGTGGATGTGGCGGTGAAAGGGATGTGATATGGGCATGTTATTTATATGATAGTATGATGTTTTTTATATGTTGTTTTTTTTTATTATCCAACTATTAATGGAATTAGGTTAATCTAATGAATTTTAATGTCATTGGTTTAATTATTAATGAATGAATAAAAATGTGGTGTGTGTTAAAACAAGGTTTACTTTTTTTTTGGAATAAATTGGATTAATAATGGAATGTGGTTGGTAGTATGGAATCTGGAAATATTTCTAAAGTTAAAAATTAATCGAAAATTATAAATATGAAATTTTGAATGTGGATTATTGTTTTTTGTTTCACATTTAGTGGTGGAATCAAATGCAGTGGTTTATTGTTGTTTGGTGGAGATTTTTTGAGTTTTTTGGTGATATTATTGTGAAACCATATGGTGGGATTGTTTTTTAAAGACCTTGATTATAGTTTCCATAGATAGTGGTTACTTTAATATAATGTAATAGATATAATACATAACATCCCAATAGAACAGATTGATCATAATTTTTAGTGAACTATATACATAATTGAATGTCACATTATATTTTAAATTTTAAAATATAACTTATTGTTTTCATTTAGAACACTATGTTACCCTTCAAAATATCCTTTTATATTAAACACAATACACATCCAATTATCTGAGTGAAATAAAACATTACAAATATGTGATCACAGATTCTCAATGAGTGTATTTGCATAGAGAAATCTAACAGGATTAAATAATAATAAACAATATTTAATGGTAAATAACAAAAAAAATATTATAATTAAATAATATATAGATCATAATATGTAATGAATAATGGATGATCAGATACATCACATCAATAGGTACATTAGATTGAAACTTATCCATGTATATTATAACTGATTGAATAACCACATATAAATCAATAAGAGATTTAATGATGATGGAATTATAATTTCAATCATCTAAAATAGTTCGTCAAGGCCTCATCTAAAACATTTGAAAATACCATCAAGGCCTTCTGAAGAACTATCATAAGTAATTCCAATACATTACCACAATAAAAATCATCATAACCCATCCAATGAAAAATGGTGGATATTATTACAATATTATATCCAGAACATAAGATTAGAAATATCATTTTTACATATATGAAATTATGTTAAATATTTTATATGTATATTCCCTATGTAAAATACCCATTCTACTTTGAAAATAATTTTATAAAATCTAAAAAATGTTCACATAATAAGGAAATCAATTTTCTTAACAACAACCTTTTAAACTTGTAATGGAATATTCATATCATTACAGAATAATTATGGATGTAAATTTAACTAATTTTATATAATTTATAAAAACATTACTTTCAGAATTTCGCATCAAAAATCAAAACGTACCATGTTGAGAAAATGATTGGAAGATTCCATTTTTAATATTCTGTAAAAATTTCAAAAAATTGTAAAATGAATACAATAAATTATTGTAGAATTGTAAAACCATTTTTGAAAACATTTTTAGAAAACATGTGTGTGGGAAATAAATATTCTTCTTCTCGGACTTAAAAATAATCACTACTAAATAATAGAAAGATTGTGAAATAAACCATTACAACAATGTTTTCTCTTGACTTTTAGCCCCATCAAATAAATAAAATAAAATGGAAAATTAAATACCATGAATAAAAAGTTATTATTGATATAATTATTCAATTGTTTAATATATACATCACAATAAATGAAATACATGGTAAATATGGTATACATCTCACAAAAGCAATAGTGAGAGGAAAGACCCTAATATTATATTATAACTCTGTCATATGTGTTTGAAATGATTATATAATAAATATAGATTTATTATAAATCTATTTTTCATAACAATTATAATATATATAATACATAATATTACATTTATATAACCTTTATCACCCATTTATTAATAATTCAATAGTAATATCACTCTATTTTGTGTTTAATGGTTTATTTTTAATATATGTTTTCATTTCGTAATTTTGGTCGTTGTACAAAGATCATGGTTACATAATCACAAAAATTTTATTCTCAAAATAAATATAATAAATATAATATATATATATATATTTATAATCAACTAAAAAATTATAGATTGAAAAATTAATTTCTCCACTGATGCAGCTGATAGTCAATACTTACATGTGAAAGTTGTTTTCACTTTTTGATCATTGGAACTAATGAAATTTAAAAAAAACATTATCAATATTATAATAATTATTATATCTTATAATACAAATATATTCATAAAATTCATCATTATTAACGTACAAGAAAAAATCAAATGGGTAACGAATCACATCACCTTATAGAGGTGGTTGAGGAAACATATGCACGAGCGACGTTATCATTTCCCAATGGTTCAGAAGGTAATACGGTAAATATGATATTACCATTAAATACATATAATTCTGTTTTAAATATCATTATAATCATAATAAAAACAATAATACCAATCCATAAATATAGTGATGAAAAATGAATTGTATCGTTACATGGAGACGGTATGTCGTATAAACACACGATAGATACATTAACATATCATTTGATGGAAAAGAGGGTGGATAATTGTGAATTTATAATAATTATTACATTTTATTATATTTTTAATACTAATGTTACCATTTTATTATAAATAAGCTATATTTATAACAGGTAGAAGATTAAATAAATTGAACGGGGTCATGTATGATAATTACCCCTTCATGGGGAGACATCCTTTAGATCCATATTCATGCAACATAAGGGTTTTATTTAGAGTATAAAATAACCTCTAAAATATTAATTGATAATTCTTTAATAGTAATTGTATTGGTTTGGTTGAGATATATGGATAAACTTTTTGTAATGAAGTGAAGGAAGGGGTGTCCATTTATATTATAGGGTAGGGATATTCTTGGAATTTCATGAAAAATTAATATATAATAAGACTATTGTAGATCCAAATGCTTCAAAATGGTCATTAATTAGAATAAAAAATTTATAGGGTTGAAATAACATCATCCAATAATATTTTGACATGTTTTGATATCAGTTTAGTCCTTATTTTTTATTAACCCATTGGTTAATAATTTTTTACTTAATCGTAGTATCTTTTTAATTTCATAGGATGAATAATTCTACCATAAATGGAGAAGTGACACATAAAATGATGATTAATGATGTGTTAAACCATATTCCATTAAATGTTTCAATGATAATGTTTCTATTAATTTAAATTAATTTAATAAACTAATATTTGGGTAGAGTATTATTATTGTCAATTTTTACACTATTAAATTAATTTGACATCAAATACATGATGATAATTTTATATTTGGAATTAAACTCATTTAAAAACCTCTAATATGTCACAATGACATTTAAAATTCATGGTATTAATTATATCAATAAATTTAATCACATTTAATATTATCAAAATCATTTATTTTATTTTCTTGTTAATTCAATATATATTATATTATTGTTGTATAGGCATATACGGTAATTATATAATTTAAAAAAATTTAAAAAAATTTGTAATTAAAATAAATTCAATAAAATAATAATATTCATTTTTGTGTTCATATATTTCTTTTTTCCATATATTAACACATAAATGATTTTGAAAACAGTGAGAGTGATATTTTTTAAATTTCATTTATTTATATTATTTTAAATTCATTACCAAGGGATTTTTCTATTAAACCAAAAAATATAGAGAATAAGGGATAAAATTTAAATTTAAAATAATTCAATAATTATTAATATGAAAATCTATCCCCTCATAAAATAGTTTTATCCATGATTTACCTGATTTAATCTTTTTTGTAGTGATAAATTTTACAACAATTACCACTCAAAATTCATAAAATTGAGAGGGAATAATGTACTAAATTTTAGCCTCCTAATACCAAATATGGATTCTATTTTAAAAAATTATATCTCTATAAATGGAAAAATTAAATTTAAATTAAGTGTATGAAATATGATGAAAATCGCTTTTTAGAAACATACATTTATTCCCAAAAATGCCATTTTTTATTGAAATTATTTTCATACAAAAATTAATTATAAAAATGATTCCAATGACCATAATTATGTTATTAATAATATATAATAAATTATTTTACTTCTAAAACACATTAAAATAAAATGTAACTATGAAAATGGTCTAAAAAATATTGTTTCAAATAAAATATTTGTATTTTCACTATTAATTAGTAATAAATCTTTTAAAACCTCCAAAAAACACAATTTTATTTTTTACATAATCTTATTTCAAAAATTATTTTATTTTTATTAAATAAAATTTTTATAAGTTCAATAAATTAAATTAAATATTTTTTTACAAAAAAAAATTCAAATCCTTTTTGAAGAAGATGTATTTCGGATGCATAAAAGAAAATTACTGAAAATTGAGTACTTATTTAATGAAAATTAATCAATTCATTATTATTGAGTACATCATATATATAAATATATGTGGTTAATACTATTCATACCCACCAATTTAGTGGCTAGGTTATAATGGTCAAATTTAAATAATAATATTTAAGGGGTTGTTTTATCTCAGAGATGTGTGTTTTATAAACAATCAAACATGGTGTTATTTTAAAATACCTAGGTGTTATATTCTCCCCCCCCCCCCCCACCACCAATATAAATTTCAACCTCATAATTTGAAATTTTTATGTAATCAATAGGTTAAATTAGGAATTTCTAATATATAAAACCCACATCGTATAATGTGTATATAAAACATCATCTTAAAGTTGGTAAATGAAAATGAAAAGTTCATAAAAACATTGTTTTAAAATAGGAAAAAATTAGCTAAAAGGGAATATATAAACATTGAAGATAAAAATGACACCTAACGATTAATAGTGTGTGATATTGTAACGCCCCGACCCTAGTTTCCCAGTGTCGGTGCATTATTACATAACATTGGCATGATCACAAGAAAGATCAAATCTCGAAAGACCGATTGGTTTAGTAGCCTTGGAAACACTAGATATATTCATAAGTTTTACATTACATCATAAAATGAAAAACTACTACAACAACATAATGTCTCCATAATCCACACTCATATCCCCACATAATATCCCTGCAGGTCATTCATAACTTACTTCTTCACTTACTAGGAAAAATAAAACATATAAAAGGGGTGAGCTCAAATGCCCAGTAAGGATAACAATATAGAGGAAACATTCATAAGTAAAAATAAACATTTAAGGCAATGTATAACTAAAATGAAACCCATTCAAACATGAACTTTCAACATGGTATGGCATAAATAAAATGAAATAATGCCATTTACTTATTCACATGGATATTCTACTAATCGAATAATCACATGAAAAAATCAATAACCACTTTCATAATGTTGGAATTCATAATGTTGAACTTTAATTTCTTTGTCAAGGCCTCGTCCCATGACCATGGGGCTAACTGTAACCGGAACCCAACCCGGAGTGCCTCTAATAACCGGACACCAACCCGGAGTGCCTCTAATAACCGGACAACAACCCGGAGTTCCTCTAATAACCGAAGACCAAACCGGAGTTCCTCTAATAACCAGAGACCAAACCAGAGGGCTTACTTTTACCGGTCCCCAACCCGGAACATACTTGTCTAACACATTCATCTGAATGAAAGGTTGAAATATAACATAAACATTCGGATTACAAATAACTTATGAAATGTCAATACTCTAAACAAAAACCATGAGTGACATAAGAATAACTTATCCATAGTCAAAAATAGCACAAAACCTACAATAAAATATGGATGTTTTGTATCGTAATAAATCAACTTCAAATAAGCTTAAAAGCCATCAAAGAATGTTGACAAAGATGAAATCAAAACTATTTTAGAGAAATATCTCTTTTTATTATTAAATCATTTTAAAAGTAACATAATTATAAAATAATACATTCAATTTCAAAATATTCTTATAAGCTTGTAAGGAAAACTTTGATGATTTTATTACGGCTGTAAATAGCCGCACCCGCCGTATAAGTTAAAAAAACATTCTTACCTTAAATTTGTCGAAAAGGTTAAAAGTGCCTTATTTGGAAAACGACGAAAAGAATCCTTTCGAAACACATAAGGGTATAAATGACTTTAACCCATATTCTTGTAAATAGTAAAAATGTTTTGAAATACATTATTATGAAACATGGATGTGGATGATAAAGAGATCCCAGTAGATTATTACGTATAAACAACCTCGGATAATGAAGAGATTGTGAAATAACCCTTAACAATTTGGTAACTTATGAAAGATACAACCCATGAAAGAGCTATCATAAAATGAATATGTAAGTACACATAAATTAGAGTGTATTACACAAAGAATATAATTATGGGCAGTACATACACCACACAAAAGGTAATGGTGGCAATATGGCATGAATCTCACGGGAATAAGGAGTGAGATGAAAACCCCTTACCACGTTAATCAACTGAGTCGTATGGCCGAAAGTTAATAACCACCAAATGATTTACAGAATAACATTAATATAAAGAGAATCATGATAATATATATCAAATGGCAGTACACAATACACCACTTTCAATAATTTAGTGGCGAACAATGGAAATCTCACGGAATTGAATGTGAGATAAGAAAATCCCTTACCTTGTACTTTTCCTTGGATGGGGTAGGTTAGCCTCCTGTATAATGGTGAAATAATTGTTATTAAATTATACAATAATCATATATATATATATGATATCAGATATGATCTTTTAACATTGATTTGTTAATAATATCTTAGAATTATCGTCGTTTCGGGTGTTAACGTACTCGTTTTCTTTTAAATGTTTTGTTATATAAGACATGTTTGTAATGGATAGGTTGTATATTATTCATATCCAGAATGATATCAAGTCCTTAAACATCATTTTTAAATCATCAAATGATAATTATACTTGAATGGATACGATGGAGAATGAATCTCATCGCGTTCGTGGAGACGGTAGTCCGTACGTAGGCACGAGCGACAATATCATTCTTTTGATATTAAAATAATATATAAATGGATGGTATATCATATATACAGAATCATTAACATGTTATATTTATTATTTACATGAGTTACACATCATTATTATACCCATCCAAATAATAATATATTGAATAACAATTACACCACGACGTGGAGACGGTAAGCCGTACGTACGCACGTATGGTGACATGTTGTTCAAAGGGTGGATAGAATACTGAATATGGTTGTACCATATTTATAATAAGATCACAGTATATGTAAGATACTTGAGTTATTATTTTAGAATGGTATGAACAAATAAAGAAGAAGTGGAAGAAGAATGGAACTTGAAAAGGGGTGGTGAAAACATTACCTCTTCTTCGGGTTCTTCCTTTTCATTTGATCAAAAGTGCTCCATAGGTTGGCTTTAGGATCAAACTAAGGCCTTTAGGTTGTAGTGAGGGATGTTTGGAGAGTATTTGGGCAGAGTTTGGCCTATCAAAAAGGCTTTGAAGGTGTGAAGAAATGAGAAGGAGGAGTGCCCTTTTATAAGAGGGGTGAGGGGCACCTTTGGAAAAGCTAGAAATATTAATTTATAATAAATTCATATTCGGTTTATAATGGCTTCTAAGTTGATTATTCAAAGGTTAAGGTGGGGATAGGTCGAAAACCACTCAACCAATAGAATTTAGACAGGTTTGGGTACTTATATTAACCTTATCTTTAAGTATTAACTCTAAGTTAATTAGTTTCACTTTTACAATGTCTCTTTGTATTTTTATATAATATGGTTAATAAACATACTATATACATCCAAGCGACCCCCAAGTGGTCAATTAATGATGAAAATATCATGATATAAGTCTCTTGGCCGAACCTTAGATTTTTAAGAATTTAACATCAATTAATAATATAATATTTGTTTTAAGAACTCTTTTATGTCAATTTTGACACTATTCAATAGTTGATTTTTGTGAAACTCATAACAGATTTATTACTTCGCACAAAGTAAATTAACTCAATCCTAATATATCATATTATCCTAGAAAATTAGTTTAATTCATTAAAAGTTTCATATTATATTTATTTGGGTATTTATAATATAAATTATTTTATTTTTTCACTATTATAGTAATTACTACATCATCATTGTGTCATAAATAAAATAAATTATATAATGTCTAAAAATTATAAATAAAATATAATTATGTAGGAAATCTTTCTATCTTTCTAATTAATATTTATAATCTAAAATCCAACATATATAACCATATGTAACAATTGTTTTTCTAAAAGATATATGCTTGTGTCATTTTTGTATTCATTTTAACTTAATTAAAATAAAGTGTCATTATCACTTACAAGTGGATCCATGGGGTCCCACAATCGACCCAAAGATGCCCATGGTCGACCATGTATCAACCAATAGGGTTAAGACACGTTTTAGGATAATTTAGTATTATTATAATATTATTTTTTAACCCTTATTTACCGGATTTACCCTTAACCATGGTAAATAAAATATTTACCGCAGTAATTATTCAAAATGTCTAAAAATAAATGTTACCTATTTACACAATTTTAAAATCCTGATTCCAAATATGGAATCCATTTTTCTAAATTCAAAACATAGAAGTGGCAGAAATTAATTTAAAATTAATTCCCGTTGTAAAAACAAAAAGCGTGTTTTTAAGAGATAATAACTATCAAAAGATTGACACTTGTTTATGTTCGGTTTAATTGTTAAATTATGTCCAATGAACAAAATTATATTAAATGGTAAAAATCTATTCTAAATATACTTTAAAAACACTAAAATTCATAATTTATCACTATTAATTATTTTGATTAAAAAAGTTGTTTTTAATTAAAATTTAGTAATTTTCACTATTCATCAAAATATGAAAGTTATCCGAAATGTACCAAAATTTCACCTTAGGCTAAATTCGATATTCCGAATCCAAAAATGAAGTCCATTTTGAAATATAAAATATATATAATTTAAAAAATTAGGTATTACTATTCATAACAGCTAGTTTGATTGGTTGTGGTGTGTGTTAAAACTCAAGGTTGCGTACAACACACGCTACTGTATTATTCAAAGAAAACGTATCGTGGAAGCTTGGGATGTTTCATTTTAAATTTTTGATGTCCCCATTTAGTCAAAAAGTTTAAAATATTGTATTTAAAAATGGTTCACTATTAAAAGTTGATAAAAGTGAAATACTGAAAATGAATTTGTTCTTGCATTATGTCTAAGATACTCATAATATGGAAAAATTATAAGGATTATATAAAGTTTAAAATTTATTTAATACTATTCATAACCTCTTTTGAATGGCTTTTTGGTAAGTAATTGTGCAAGTGATCTCGGTGTTGCGTGTAGTGCAAGTTATTGAATTATTTTGAAGAAATAACACGTTATGAATTCTTGGGGTGTTACAGATATAAAACATGGTCATAGGAAATTTAATCATCACAAATCCATACATTCATTATTGGTTAATGGCCATTAATTTCTCTGAAATATATGTAAATAGAATACATTTTTATTTCAAGGACCTTTTTCAAAAATCAATCCACTCTTTTACATTCCATATAAATCATTTGAATAGTTAAACATACATAATTTTCCATCTCAGAAGAATAATATCACCCTTTCGTTTCTTCTTTGATCTATTTCCACTTTTCCACTTTCACAATATGATTTAAATTCATGATGATTTTTTTATTGCGAATTCAACATTAAAATTCATAAAATACATAATTTATTCATTCAAAATATAAATATCTACCAATCCCGAAATTTTAGTGACATGTTATACAATAGGATAAATATTTTTTTATCCTCAAAAAATAATATCCAAAGATCGTCTTAATGCAGTCCATAAATAGTAAACATTATGGATCCACCAAAATATTAACAACCATATTCCAAACCCAAAAAATAGATTAAACATTTATCCTAAAAGAGCATAATGTATTTCTTAATGTACCATTCAAAATATGTGAATACCTTGTTAACATATAATATTAATGTGAATCACTATTATGTTTATCTGTATTACATATATCCCATATAACACCAAAAAAATAAATATTAAATAATTTCCTTCTAAGCTAAAATGATATGATTAATATTCATATTAATCTAGAGAAAAATGTAAGAGAATTAATCCAAAATATTCATTTTCAAAAATTATATTGGTTTCATATAAATTTTCAAAATTAATCACATAAAAGTCCACCAAATGTTTGTTTCTAAAAATATACTTATTGTTTATCTATCATATCATTTAAGAAAAATCAATGGAAAACTGACATGTAAATCATGTAGTCCAATGTTATATACAACACCTTTATCACCCTTCAGTTTTTGGTTCAACTCCTATGACATATCCATATTCATTAGGTTATCATCCAATATGTGGGATTTCAATTTTATAAAATAATAACATTCCATAGATTTGGATGAACATCATAAAAAATAACCTAACTCATTGAATCACTATGTTTATCCAATAATGATTTATATACAACATATTCCCAAATTTTATTAAACCATTTATCCTAATACTCCATAAATTTCTCAGCCTAATAATAATATTAATCATAATGGATATTAATAACATTAATGTTATGTACGAAAAATATATATATATTATTCCAAAAATAAAATTTTCAGTAAAAAATAAAATATATCAAAGAATTGTATTCCTAGAAATTTCTCTCATAATATCATTTTTTGATAATATCCCATCAGTTAAAACATCATGAGGGTAATATATTTCAATAAAATAATGATAAAAATTATACATATCATCATAGTAACTTTTGGTTTACCGCAATATCATTCACATTTTAAGGGTTATCATTCATTCAATCTTGTTCTTCCATAAAATATTAATTTGTCAGTAATTAATTTTTCTTCGTTATCATTACCATTAAATATTTATTTTTAATCCTTAAAGATAAAAAATTAGTTATCAATCCATACATGTATCATTATTCTTATAACCATAATAATATCAGAAAAAAAAATATACAAAAAAACAATTTAGTGCTTTCTCTTCAACAATTTTTATTTCATTAGTCCTTATTTTCTCTAGTGTATAGCCATTAATATATTGACTGAAGGTAATAATCATTTTGTTGTTAATAGAAAATCATCCAACGGAATATAACCACCATTCATGGGGAAAAATTATGAATCATAGGGTAATCACCCTTATCAAATTATTGTTCATCTTCTAGTAATGACCCAACCCCAGTATAAATAATGATATTTTGTCTTGGGCTCCATTTACTTGTTAATTCATCAAAAGCATAATTTCTCTCCATCCATGTGTGGTATACTATAACCCCTTGGATGAAAAACAATCTATATTTCCTTACCAAATAAGCCAACTCCCAATGATATATTACCTTTCCTAGAAGAACCCCCAAAGGTAAATCAAAATCAGATTAAATTTTATTAATCTTAAAATTAATCCACATTTACAACATATTTCACATAACCAGTGCTCTAGTTTCCAATTCAATATTGGTTCATTCCTATAAAAGGATCTAAGGACCATTATCATTGATCCACTTCTATCTCTAATCAATCTACCTACTCTCATATTTTCTTGATAATATGATTTGTTATTATTAAGTCTTTGTCCTCTGTTGGGTGGTTTCCACTTAATCCACCATACCGACGACCATATACCAGGGGAAAATCAATCATAACAATTGAAATAATGAAACGTACTAAAGATTAGGATAACCCATAATGAATCATTGCACTAAGCTATGCCACCATCAACTTCATTTAGAACTGAAAAAAAGTTGTGAGAATGTATTTCTCTCACGAGACATATTTCGATCCAAAAAAGATGTCCACCAAATATTTTTTTTAAATAGTTAAATAGTTGATTCCAAACCATAAATACCATATTGTTAGAACCACGCTGATACGACTACCTCAATCCAGTACCTCATAATTTAAATCACAATCGAAATATGATGAGTTTCCAAATTTTTATTGCACATTCTCCCATGAAAAATAAATGAAAAGTTGATTCTTTTTGTGGAAAAAAACAACAGAGGATTATGGAAGCCTCTTGGAAAACCATATTTGACACATTATCATTCATTTGTAGTGATTTATTATTATTTCTCAAAATAATAAAATTTATTGTTCCTGGAATCTCCTTGCATCGTAAATTTAGAGGCTATATGTATGTTACACTTCTAGCATTCCATGTCTTCCTATAATACATGCCGATGAATTCCCAAGATGATGAACCCATAATAATGCAGACATAAAACTCTTATGGTAGACAAAAATTATCATGAAGACTAATTTATTATTTATTATAAACTATGTGGATAGGTATAGATTCTTTCTATCATCCTTAAAAAACAAGTGTGGCACCAAACATCCTGGAAAAATTATCACCTCATCCACTGTGTTTGTTTTCTAGAAGTTGATTTCTCATCTATGAATAATTCTTCTCTGATTTTCCAAAAGAACCCCCATTAGATATATTATTCTAGGACCTTTTTCTCATAGTCTTTAAAAATATAAAATTGAACTATATTACCCTCGTATTCATTTTCACTAGATATTTTATAAATTTGATTTTCTTCTTATTTGATGAAATTATAATCTCACTGATGTTTACATTGTTAAACATATATTGTGATAAATTATTAGGCAATATTTAAATATACTTTTCTTTTTTATCCATCCAATTAGGTTTCTCTAAAATAATGATTTTCCATTTCATTTGGTGTTATCCTGATTCCTCTAAGTCTCAAACATTAACTAAAACTCAAAAACGTAGTATGATCAACTACAATCATTCTTGGAACCCATGTATTGTCTGAATTACTAATGATTGTTATGTTATCCAATATATGGACATATAATGAATATCAATCAAAGGGTTACATTCCCTATTCTATGTTGTTCCTAAATTTAGTTTCCATGGTAATAAGAAAACTTCCTATTATTATCACTATGAAGACACAAACCATAGTACCACAATGATTGTGGATACTTTATTACATTATCACTAAATACAAGATATCTATATGAAAATGATTTAATATATTAGTAGACTTTCTGAGAAATATACATTAATTAATTTCAAGTTAAATTTGAAAATTAAAATTAAAATATAGTATTATATTTGTGAACACCATTTTCCCAATTAGAAAATCCCTACATATTATTCCAAAAACACTTCCCATAATCTTTGGGACAGAAAACAAAAGAAAAGGGTCAGATTAGATGCTTAATAAGGGTATGCTTATAGTGTAATCTTTCATGAATAAATAATTTTATATAATATAGTAAGTTATAATAAGAAAATTAATGAAAATTAAAAATATATTGATCAAAATATGATAGGAATAACAAATTATAATGTCTCATTTTTGGTCAAATAGAATTATCAAATGAATTTGAACATTTTTTTGGTGGTTGCGAAAAATATTTAACATATAATTGACATGTAAACCATTTTTTTAAACAAAGATGTATTGTTTGTAGATTTGGTTTGAACAATAGGAGGTATCCAGCGAGTTAAAGTTAGTTTTAATTGCATCAGGATCAGAAAGCATCTATTTTATGAGAAACAGAAAAAGTTGCATGGTTGGCACATGGTTAGTTTAACTATGATGACCAACTATGTCAAAAAATTTCCTAAGTGGATAGACGTTATTAATCCATGAAACCTCCTAGGAATAACCATGTGACAATGTGAAGGTGTGAAATGGTGACCTACATGTTCGGTACATTTTTTACTCAAATTTTACACCAAGCCTACAACCCTAGTTCATATTAACCTATAAAAACACACTATGTGTAGATTATTAGACCACAATGTGTGACCAAACCATTCATGGTGTGGAATAAATTTAGTTGAGGGCTCATGGTTTCAACCCAGTTTTTTAACTGTGTTTCCAAACTATGTGGCTCAATAAAGATATGGAAAATTATTTTTACCTATAACCTTCATATTATATACCATGCGTTCCTTCTTGTTTGATTCCCAATAGGGGTCTACGGGAACTATTTTACTCCATCATGGGCTTTGAGCCTCATTATCCATTTGGCCTTTAAATTAAACATTATCGAGTGCGTTGGAACAGAATCAATTTTCTCTCGACTCCTCATTCTACTCCTTTTCATTTATCTCACAATATAATGATCTTAGTCTATGTGATATCTTGTTCCGTATTTTTATAGAATTTTGAGGATTCAAATATTTCTTCTATTCCTGCTTTAATGAAATCCTTATATTAGATGTGTTGACTATCCTAATAATGAGGTTGGTGGTCTATATATTTTCGACTTAATGTTTTGTCATTGATATAATATTTTCATTATTCCACATGTCATAATTTTAATTTTCCTCCCCTAAATCATGAAATAAAAAAAATATATGCCTAGTCCTTGTTTATATGAGCTATAGAATTATGATATGTGTTTAGTGGTAAAAAACATAACCCAAACCATCCAATGGGTAGATTGATCATATTTATTTCGTGGCATTGTCTCATTGTTACATAATAAACCCTTTAAGGTGTTTCTGGTTTTCCATTGACCATTAAAATGACCAAATGACTCATTGAAATGTATATATATGGAAATGGATTGTATCTGATATATTGAAATCCTAATTAGTTATGAGGGAAATTCTTAAATTGGAATAATTTTTTTTAAATGGAATAGATATCATCATTATCCCTTGTACAAATAAATGAATGTGTCTATGGGAATAACCAATATTAATCGGAAGCTATTTAATTAAATGTTTCAGGATGAAATTTATTATGACATCAATTTTTATAATGTCCTTCATGTTATTTATAATTGGGAATTATAAATGCATTGTTTTATTTATAATGATATGGTTTTTATACCTTCTCATTGATTTATATTTTCTAATGGATGATTCCATATCAACTATAATATTTGAAAAATCATGATAGTGATTGTAAACTGCACCTTGAATGTTGTTGTGTTCCGCATTAAAAAACAATTTGTATATGGTCTCATAGGCAAAGTGGGATTACCTTATACATGATTATTACATAGGGACATAACTTAATTATGTGGAGATGTTGTTTCAGAACCCCATGTGTGAGGATGTTGGACATAGAGATTCATGTCACGTGGGGTGTAGGACAGGACATTTCATACCCCCTCAAACAATATGTTGGGAATGTCCCTTCTCATTATTGTTTATTAAGATCGAGCATGGTCTCACATACTATATCATACTTGGTCTTGGTATCCCTTAATTTATGATACCCAGTAATAGAATCCCTCATATACACATGAGTCATATCCATGGAATTGATTACTACCATATAACCACCATGTTACTACGCAAGGACAGATGTGTTATGAATTAGGTCCTCCAAAGCACTAGGTATCTATATATATATGTTTTCAAAAAAACCCTATTTATATAGGGAAGATATATATATATACATATAAATCACTATGTATAATGTTAATATATATATAAATAATCACATTAAATAATCTTTAGAGGAATTTTGGATCATCTAGGTGTCCATGAGAAATCTGAGCTTACTTATGGTCATTTACATTTCTTTTGACGATCCTTTTCATCACAGAGTTTAATGAATGAAAAAGTGGAATAACTCAAGCACAAAGAGATTCATCCTTTAATGAACATCACAAATTGACGATGGCATGAACAAGGATTTCTTTAAGCATGGTTCACACAAGTTTCACCACGGTCACACAAGTATACTTGCACACCACATATTGGTCGTGCAGTTGAATTGCGCACCCTATTCTATTTTACCCCAAGGTCCTCAATGGCTTATAAATACCCCTTGTGGGCCCCCCATTTCAGGGACGAAGAATCCAAAAGTCAGATTTATGCTCTTGGCGGCCTTGTCATTTCTTGAAGTCTTCAGATCACTTCCAATGTAATTTCCTACCTAGAATGGAAGATCTAAAGTGAGGGAACAAGGACTAGGTGTTGAAACTCATCAACAATTTTGCACCTAAGTGTATAACCCTTACGGGTAATGGCCACACTTGCGCGCCACCTTATCCCTTCAACAAAACTTGCGAGCCACCCTTTTGGGATGCCTTTATGGATAATACTAAGGGCTTGATCCAAGTATCGGCCAATTATTGCCCTATTTTTAACCGTCGCCCATGTACACCCATGTCACGCAAGTATACTTGCACAACCAGGACTTGCGCACCCAAACAAGAGTTGTGAGCCTGCCTTTTTTTGGGTGACCCTCCTGCCTATTCAACTCTTTTATTCAAATCCACATCCCCTCTACAAGATATAGCCTTCAAAACCATCTTTAAATTCATTTATGGAATAGTTACTTTGTTGGCTTCCTCATCTGAACGGAATTATGTGGAATATCTCTCAAAACCTTGTGATTTACATATCTTTATATCACAAAGGTTAGAGATTTCCTGCATTCAACCTCATCCTTCAAGATGAGATGTTCTCTAATCCTGTCATCCTCTTTAGAAGTAAGCCCCATGTTCCCAAATCTGCACAACCTCCTTAGGAGAATGCTCCAATAATAACTTCTCTTAACTCGGGCGTCCTTTTTTAAAAGTAAGCCCCAGTCACAACATCCCCTTAACCTCGGACTCCTTTTCAGGAGTAATCCCCAGTCATAATTTCTTTTGACTTGGCCTCCCTTATCAGTAATAAAACCCAATCATAATTCTCCTATAATTTTGGAATACTTCTTAGGAGTAATCCCTAAGTTATGTATCCATATCTCCATAAAGCACATATACCTTTATGGACCTTGTCCCCGGGTTTCTTCCCTGATGTAAATCCCAATCCTCTTCTATATTGGGTAGTCAAACATACGTAAGCCCAACATTATTTCTTATGATTGCATCTTTCGTGGCACAATCGTCAGGCTTTACTGATACCTCTTGTTTATAAAAACGAGCATGACCCAGGTGAGCTTAGAGTGTAAAAGTAATTATGACATCATTGTTTGGGCAATTAATCATGCATAAAACTCAAACTTCATTCTCTAAATATGTGGAATTTGATCTCTGCCTTAAATGTAGAGTACGTAGGAATCCTTTCTAAGGTTCAATCCCATCACCCATTAACTCTCATTCGTCCCATATGACGCTAAATTATATCTTTACTCCCGAACTATGTGGGTTCTGATTCTTCTTTAACATGTATACGTAGGTAGCCCATCTGTGGGTACAATCCCAACTCTAAAATAATCCATGTCCTTCTAAACGATAATAAACTTCAAGTGCCCCACTGAGTGTATTTAAAACCAGTATGGTTATCATAATGACAATGATATTTCTAAAAAATCTATTAAAGGATACCATTGACTAAGAATATCTAATAAATATAAGTGATTCTATATCAATGAAGAACATCAAATACATATAAAATATTCACTAAATCTCATACATATCAATCATTGATTGTCATATCTAATGGAAAACTCATTTTCATACATGGTAATTTAATAAGGATTCATGAATATAACTCTAATCTATAAGAGTGTCCCGATGTAGACAATAATTCCCCCCAAAATGGTGTGATGAGTCCAAACTCCCATCCTCTTGACGAAAGAAAATTCATAAGCCTCATCGATCAACAATTAATGAGCACCTACCATTGGAATGTAGGTCCAAATGTATATAGAATCATTGGATGTTTCTGGTTCTATGAATAAACTCGATAGAAACCGATTGTAATGTTTGAACATTAAACAAACAAAGTCATCCCCATTTCTAGAAGAAACAAAAAATGGTGAACCCGATGTGAATCCTTATGCAAGTTAAATGTTGTTTTAATTATTTGATAGACCCCTATTTAGCTCTTTGTATGGTCCAACAAAGCAATCAAAAACATATGTGCTGATCCAAATGATGTAGTGGCCGAACTTTTCTTGATTATGTCCATTATATCAAACAGACACTCATTTACAAGATCACTATGTGTTATAAAAATGGCTTCCCTAAAGTTCACAGCTGTGAATGCCTCTACTGCTACTCCTGTTAGATCCTCGTCCGCTATAAGGACGATATCGCCTACTTTGTGTCTTAAACGCTGGGTCTCAAATGCACTGGTAATGGAATATCATCAAAACGACACCATTCCAACTCTCGAGGCCGCTCGATAGGCCCTCCATGTCAATAATTCACCCTGGTCATCCGGACAGTGACGACCTGTGATCAATAAATAGGTGGTTCCAACCACCATATCCGACCTTTATGGGTTGTTATCACCGGAACACAATCACCATTCCCTACAATTTTATAGGGAGGTGAATGAGAAGGTCACTCAAAGCCTTAATTCATTAAAACAAGAGTCCTTCCTGAGGGATCCCATAAACAATTGCCGCCAGACTTGTGCGGAAGTGCACCCTCAACATGATGAGGGTATCACCTTTAGGGGTTCATCTCAAGTTCCTCAGACCCGATATTGTAAGAAGAACTGCCAGAGGCAAAATCTGGTTAAAAGGGAGCAGCTTATTATCTCTTCCCCCTCCAGAGATTTCCATCATGCCATCTTTATGCTAAACAATGAGCGGACATATACACTCGTCCGTCCTGATGTTACTTCCCAGCTGACTCATCTGGTAGTAAAATGCCAATCCCTCCCAGAAATTTGGGTAGAGTATTATGGGCAGTCATATACACCTGTTTATAACTCATCAGATAGTCATGAGGCTCGTCTGACTACACACAACGAAGCTCGCCAATTTAATATAGTGGCGACTAATAAGCAAGGACATACCCCTGTTTATAATAAACAATTCCGTCAATAGTCTCGTCTGCCAGTATTGAAGGAAATTCATCAACCATACTTAATTAAGAATACATAGAAGACACATACACCGTCCAATGATTATCAGGCCTACCAATAGTCTGGTTTTGTAGCACCCGGAGATGTTAGTTGGAAATCTCCGATGAGAAATTTGGAGCAGACTAAACTCTCTGCCCCCATACATGAGTACGGTCAGAATTCACTGATAGGAAAAGGAGGATAGGATTAGGCACATACGCCTCTTCCAAGAACAGAGTGGATGTATATTCCCATTCTGGCAGCTGAATTAACCGAGAACATTCTGACAATGGTGAAAGAGAAGAAGCAAATCCCTGCCCATATTCGGGAAGCCTGTCAAAATATTATAACAAATTTAGCAGCGTCATAGGGAATGAAATAGAAATATGTCCCTATAAGTGGAGTGAGTCATCAACATATCACTCCGTAACAGATACACACCTATGTTCCAGTCTAAGAGGGTTGTGCGGCATACTCCCCCATGTCATATGGAAAATCAATCATGGAACATACACCGAATGTGAATGGAGATAATCAGCCTATCCTAACTATTTCTCCTGAGCAGGAACATACACATACCCATAATAACCACTTTTTTTGACAGGTGGTTCCCAAAATGAGTAAGAATGCATCTAAGAAAAATACTAATTCAGCACTGTCAAGAAATCAAGAGCCGATCTGTAATAAGGCCTTGCTCAATGCTGGGGTTCTTGAAGCCCTCAGGCAATTATTTGTTGCATCTCAAGATTCTACTATCTCATTTCCCAATAGTGGGAACAATAATTCTGAAGGTCTTCATCAGAAACATCCTCATGAAGGCTTTCTTCCTGACAGTTCGGTCAATCTCGAAGTATCATCTTCAGATGAGATCCACGATAACCCTATACATGGCCAGAAGACCAAGGAGCAAGAGGTTTCATCTTTTGTTGTAACCCATCATGGTGTTCCTCCCCATGATGATGGATTTAGCTGTGAAAGTACTCTATGTAGTAGTAATACGCATTTCCTGTAAAATTCTACGAAGGAAAATGAAGTAACGTGAAAGCCCCCTTATCTTGAGGCACTTGCAAATGTGAAGCCAGTCATGTCTGATGCATTGCCGCTAGAAGGTGAAATACATTCTCAATCAGAATATATCCCAGGGTGTATGTCATTCTCTGAACCACTGCTGGGTCATTCATCTTCTAGTTTGATTAATGAATTCTCTACCAATCTTGTTGAATCTAATGAAAAAAAAGAAGCACAAACTTTGGTCTAAAAAGGTAGAATTATATTAATTCAATGATAAAAAAGAAGTACTGAATATGTGATATCAACTGGAGAAAGGTGAAGTACCAATAATGTTTTGGCCTTTGGTCGAATCTCAGTATGATATTCCAAAAATGTTGAAGGAACATTGTATTCACGATATTCATCTAAACATGTGGAAAAATCTTTGTCAATTGAAAAAGAAAATATTAACTTTTGATTAATAAGAAAATCATCTCAAGAAAATAGAAGTGTTTCAACGCCAAGTTGATATGGAAACTCTCTCAGTTTCCCGATATCCAATGGATGAAAAGTAGTAGAGATCCGTTCAACATTCATGTCTTGGGGCACTAAAAATATTGTGCCAGCTAATTGCCAATGCCCCATCTGGTATTCATATTAGGGGATGGGGTGTTCATGGAGTACTAGATTTCACTGTACTCTCCAGTCAACAAAGCCCACCAAAAATGGTCTCATGCAATTTTATTTCCCTTGGTGGGACACATCCATTTGGTTTTGAATGTAATCAAAGGATTTCTCAGGAACATGCCTCAACTAGTTCTTACCAAAGTAAATCATACAATAATCAAGTTGTCAAATTACTCTCCCATAAAGAAAATGAGAATATCTAACATGCCTCTCATTTAGAGCATGCACATCATCTGGTGACAGCAGTGTCGGAAATTATCCAACGTTCATTACAGCCAGGTGATTTGAGTGGATGTAGGTTGATGCAACCAACCAATTTCCAGACTAAATTCCACAAAATCAAGAGAGAATTTAAGAAAGTATTTGATGTAGCAGCTCAAGAACCACACCAGCTTTCCATACTAGGGAATATTTTAGCTCAACCCTCAGAATCAACAAATAGGATTCGAGGAGTTGAGCAGGAACAGTAGGACAACCTCAGTCCACCAGACAAGGGAATTTTTCAAATCCTCAATCTCTTCCTCAGTGAAATTCAGTCTTCTCTCGATTGTGGAAGAAGCTATAAGAGAAACTAAGAGCAGAATTATCAAGAGATTCCCTCCAAATTATAGTTCATCAAGAAGTTCTTGAGGGATCAACTCAATAAAATGCAATGTCTTATCAAAGAAAATGAAGAAGAAAACATCGCAGAAATGATGATAGAAGGGTTGAAATGCTATATGCATCAAAAAATGTCCTCAATGTCGTTGTTAATGATCCTACAGAACATGAGGCTCACTCTAAGTGATCAGATTAAGAAGTTCTTGCTCTAGAGGTTGTACACATAGAGGAAAATGAAGAAGGTGTGCACACACAAAATCAAAGGCTTACCCAGAATCTAGGCATTCCATCAAATAACCAACTTCCCCCTCTCCAAAAGGCGTCCAACAAGGGGAAATAAAAAAACAGGTTACATTAAACCCTACCTATATAGAAAGACAATCACTCTCACTAGAGAAACGAGTTTCAAAATAAGAGGATGAAATTAAGGAATTAAGGAGGTTGAATGGAGAACTACTTCAAGGTAGTGTTCCTCTTAAGCGTGCAGGAGTCAGTCTGTCAAAGGAATTTGCTGTAACAACTGAGATTGATCAAGAATATCCTCATTTACCAGTACATCCTCATAGGTCTAATCATATGGGTCAGGCCCAAAAAAACTGGTAGTGCTACAATCAGTTGCAGTACCATTGACCACACCTGTCCAAACTCTAGTTATTGAACCTTCTCAAGTCCAAGCTCAATCAAATGTTTCTCAAAAGTTAATAACTACCATTGAGTCAATAAAAACATGTTTGGAAGCTATGGAGGGAATACATGCAAAAATTCAACCATAAAAGAGAGCTTACCCTGAATGTGATGATGCAATTCATCCACCATCAAATTCAGCATGTACAGAATTCCCAATTTTTAATGGTTCGGGAGACCCATAACAACACATAACACATTTCGTTTCTCATTGTGATCCTATGATGTGAAATCCTCAACAACATTAAGAAGTTAAGCTCAAGTGTTTCGTACAGTCATTACAAGGGCCTTCCTTTGTCTGGTATTAAATCTTGTAATCCCGGTAAATTAGTGGGTGGGATGATCTCCATCAATGATTCCTTCTTCAATTCAGCTCAATGTTTCCAAAGACAATAGTATTTTATCTTACAGATTGTTTGTAAATGGGGAGTGAAAGAGTTTTGGATTTCATTGCTCGCTGGAAGGGGTTAACATATTCTTTAAGCTTAGCACTCCCTCAATAATAGTTGTTTCCAATCTGTGTGGAAAATTTCCATGAAAAATTACGCTCACCGTTGATCCCTGTGAAATACACAGGAGGGTTTCGAGAACTTACTTTGATCACTCTGAAGATCTAAGACTCTCTCACAAAGACTAAGGATATAACTCATGTAATTCCATCAGTTCTAGGAAGGAGAATGGGTAAAGAAGAGACTGCTACAGTCACACTTAAAAAAGCACATGTACCCACTTCCACTTCAATACCTTCATCTTATCGAAGGGATCCACTTCCTAAGAGTCAACAACATAGGTGGTTTCATCGAGATGATCAAAGGGATCAATGAAGAAAAAAATTTGAGGAGTTAAAGAACAAAGTTTATTCTTTCTGAAATGAACATGTTCCTGGTTACTTCATTTCAGCTCTGGAAAATAATTTGGTTCAGTTTCCAAGGCCTAAAAGGCAGAACAAGGAAGGAGATGAAGACCTTCCCAACTATTTCACATTTCATCAGATGTTGGGACATCCCATTCAGGTGTTTTTTGTCTTCAAAGACCACCTGTAATGATGGTGGAATTGGGACAGGTAAAACTGAAAGGATCTTTAGCCCATGTATCATGTGTTACTGCTACAGATCTAGAGGAAGAAGGCGAGTGGCAAGAAGACAAAAGAAAAAATGTGAAAAAATATGAGGATTGGATGGTTAGGAAAATGATCAACCGAACTCATTCCATTTTACTAATGCAATTGAAGAAACCAATTATGTCTTTTATTATTAATTCCACATCAAAACACCCTTTATCAGAACGAAAATCCTCAAAGAAGCGGAATAATTCAAAGAAAGAAGAGCAGTTAGAATAAGATGAGCCTGTGTTAAATCCCAAGTTGTCTTTCACTCTAGAAGATTTTATACCGTCTAATTCAAAAGCATGGGCACCTCCCAACGAAATGGTAGAGCCTAAACTAGCTAATCAGGTAGAGTCTTCATCAGATGAAGAATTGATCTTTGGTTTCATTAACATGATTTACATAACAGATCCTTATTCCAGTAATAGTTTATATCTTGATGAGCCTAAGTTCCCTGTATCAAACAGAGGAATTAGAGGGAGTTCAATATGTCTTGGATATAGTGGAAGAAGGGTATATTCACTATTTCAATCCTACCCATACTAGAACTGTATATGCAGTAGAAACTCATGGAAGAGCCCTTTAGCGGGCTCAATAAGAACAAGAAAGTTCATCCACTCATGGAAGATTCGGTCCTGGCAGAGTTATTTTAGAAGATCGGTTGGAGGTTACAACTTATTCATCTCAGCAAATAAATAGACATAGTCAGTCTAATCTTCCAAATCCAGGATTATTTCCAACTCCTACCCCAACTCAAGTTGAATCTACTTCCAAAACATCAACATCTAAGGCACATGTGAAACCACATGTTCAAATTGGGAAACACAGATCTTTGGACCAAAAGTATGATGTCCTAAAACATTTGGCCCATGTACCAGCAAAGTGATCAATTTTTTATGCCTTGAATCTATCAAAGGATCTTCGGGAGGCACTTATTGAGGATTTGTCAAATCCTCAGTAATTTGAAAATGAAATTGTTGCGGCTGAAGTCTACGATGTAGAGAATGGTCCTGCAGAATGCCATGCAGTGAGATATTTTACAGATAAAGATGAAGATGATGGTGTGCATGGACATATTAGACCATTGTATTTATCAGTAAAGGTCAATGATATAGACATCCGACGAATTTTCATATAAAATGGTTCAGGAGTCAACTTCATCCCTATTCATACACTTCGTTGATTGGGCCTCACCGAATATGATTTATCTTCTTCTACTTTGATGTTGCAAGGATATTATAAAAATGAACAAGAACCTCTGGGCGAGATTAAACACAGAACTCTGTTTGGAGACCTTGTATCCAATTCATATTTCATGGTTGTTCATCATGAAATGCCCTTCAACATTTTTCTTGGAAGACATTGGCTAAATCCACATGCGGCTATACCTTCATCATACCACCAATGTCCCAAATATTATGTCAATGTTCAAATTGGGACATTTTATGGTGATAAAGCCCCATTTAAAACATATGAATCTTAATATATTGAGGCAGAATTATTTCACATGGAGGGAAAGGAGGTATCAACAACAAAAAAGGTTACCTGAATTAATGATTCATATGGTTTGGAAAAGATTCCAGTAAACCCATTCATACATGTGATTACAGATTCTATGTTACCTATTAGTCAAAATGACATGATAGACCCAAATGAAAATATCCATATAGAAACTTCCATAATATCAATTACCGCAATCAAGCCAGACAACATGGGAGAAATTGCTGAATCACCATGGAATGATGATATCTCAAATGGAGATGTCTTAATTTCATCCGCTGAAATCCATAAATTCTATACTTCATCAAACGGGTTTGATGATGTTATAACAATGTCATAGATAAATGATGATGTGGATTCTAAATACATCATCTCCTCTTTATTACCCATAGAATACCCTTCATCATCAATAGGGTCAGAAATGTTAGCCTCTACTTCAAGATGATCAAATTTTAACATCTCTCCAGTTTATGGTGATTCTCCTTCATCATCTACTATGAAAGTAGAAACAGAATAAATAAAATGTGTTGAAGAAGAAGAGAACGATCTTATAGATGATCCTCTATAATTTTAAGAGGGTATCTCTATCACTTTGGATGAACTCAAAGAAATAAATTTGGGTACAAAAGAAGATCCATGAACCACTTTATTTAGTGCATCCATGACTCTTGAAGAGTAGGAAATGTATATTTCAATTTTAAAGGAAAATATTGATATATTTTCTTAGAACATTACAGAAATTCTAGGGCTGGATCCTGATGTTTCCCCTCATCATTTGGGTCTTTCCAAAGAATATCGAGGATTCAAACAAGCCGCAAGAAGAACACACCCATCTTATGAATCCAAAAATTGAAGCTGTACTGGATAAGGTTATCAAAACTAACTTCGTCAGAGAAGTTCAATATCCCAAATGGTTGGATAATATTGTCCCTGTGAAAAGAAGAATGGAAAAATTAAATTTTTCATTGATTTCAGATATCTTAATCGGCACTGTCCCTAGGATGATTTTCTAGTTCCGATCACAGAACACTTAATTGATAAAACAGATGGCTATAAAGAAGTTTCCTTCATGGATGGATATTCAAGGTATAATAAAATCCAAAATGCTCCAGAAGATAAAAAATCTACATCCATCAGAGCCCCTTAGGGTGTGTTTTTCTATCAGGTAATGCACTTTATCCTGAAGAATGCAGGCATAACATATCAATGTGTCATGCACCGTATCTTCAATCCCTTTTTTGGGAAATTTGTTGAATGTTATGTGGGAGATTTGGTGGTTAAATCCATACAATGTTCTAATCACTTGAATGATTTGGAAATCATAATCCACATGCTTCGACAACACAATTTGAAGGTGAACCCCTTGAACTGTGCTTTTGGGGTATCCTCAGGAAAATTTCTCTACATTGTTGTATTCCATTGTGGGATAAAAGTAGATCCTTAGAAGACAATATCAATCATTGGTATGTCACCTCTTGAGAATTTGATTGAATTGATAGGACTTCGAGGACACTTGTCCTATATTTGGGGTTTCATCGCCAATTTGGAAAGCAAATGGTTACCCTTCACCAAATTGATGAAGAAGGGAGTCACCTACCAGTGGAGTGAAGAATGTCAAGAGGCATTCAATATTTTAAATAAATATGTCTTGATTTCACCATTATTAATGCCAGATGTTGAGGGAAGGCCACTTATTCTGTATATTATAGCTCTAGAGAGATCATTGTGTGCCTTCCTTGCCCAAAATAATGATGTTGGGAATGAAAACAGCCTTTACTATCTCATCTAGACTATGGATGAAGCAGAAACCTGATATTCAATTAATGAAAAATGATTCCTAGCATTAATATTTCTAGTTAAGAAATTGAGACACTATCTACAACATCATGAGGTCCACAAGGTATCTCGCAATAACCTACAAAAATTTATCCTTAGACATCCAATGCTTACAGGACATCTGGCAAGGTGGGCAGTTATTTTGCAGCAATTTGATATCTAGTACATGTCTCAAAAGGAAATAAATGGCCATGATCTGGGTGATTTCCTTGCTAAACACCCATTAGTAGAAGAAACATCTTTCGATATTGAACATCCTGACGAGGATGTATTTTCTATTCACGATAATCATAAAAAATGGGAAATGTAATTTGATGGTGCTTTCAGAAGTCCAACAAGGATGAAAATGGAAGATCCTAAATTCAACAATGTTGGGTTGGGAATTTTACTTATTTCCCCAGAAAAGACAGTGCTAAACTATTCATTCTTATTGTGGGAATTTGGTACAAACAATGAAGTGGAATATCAAGATCTCATCGCATGATTGGAGTTGGGGCTTCTGGAACAAGTGAATCACATAATGTTGAAAGGTGATTCAGACCAAGTAATCAAACAAGTCAAAGGGGATTATGACATCATAAAGAAGAGTTATTACCTTTGTATGATTATGTCAGAGAGTTAATGGAGAAATTTCATTCAGAACTGACATTTTCTTATGTCTCGCGATCAAAAAATGCTCAGGCCGATGCACTGGCTAATGTAGCCACAGCTCTGGCAGATCAAAATTGGGACGAGAAAATAATCAGTATTGTCCACCATCATACAGTTTCACCTCATGTTCAAGTCATAACATAGGAAATCAATGATATTATTTCCATTTCTGAATGATATGGTCATAATAAAGGATAGGTGACACCTAACAGGGAATACATTCAAAATGAAACACTCCAACATGATAGAGTCGGGGATGAAATTTTCTGGCGACATGTGGTCATTTTTAATCATTTTGATATCCCAAATCACGTAGAGAAAATTATCTAAAAAGGGGTTTTGATGGAATTCTCTTTTGATGCATTGATGGTGAAGCGACAATAGATGTTATGAATGAAATACATGCAGGAGTTTGTGGAGCCCTCAACTTTGGACATAGACTGTCTGATCAAATTCGAAGGCTCGGATACTTTTAGCCTGCAATGATACAAGATTATGTTTATTTCACTAAGAAGTGTCATTCTTTCAAATTATTTTCCAACTTCATTCATCAACCCAATGAGTTTCTTCATATAGATAAATACTCATGGTCATTTTCCACATAGGGCATGGATGTAGTAGGACCTTATCCTTCATCTGAATCTAAGAAGTTTAAGTATATTATTACTACAACAAACTTCTTTTCCAAATGGGCAGAGGCAATACCTCACAAATAATTTAGTTCTGAAAACATTGTTAGCTTCATCAAGTCTATCATCATTACCATATTTGCTGTCTGTCATACCATATTGACAGACAAAGGCACCAACATCTGTTCATCCGAGATAAGGAAGTTGTATCAAGAATACAACATCAAATCCAACCATTCATCTTGGTATCATGTAGTGGCCAATGGACAAATAGAAACATTCAATAAGACTCTCTCAAACATACTACAAAATATGCTGGATAAAGATAAGAAATCATTGTATGATAAACCTTTTCATTATTTATGTGCTTATTGAATCACCACCCGTAATGCCATGCGGTCAACTCCATATTCATTGGTATATGAAATAGATGCAGTATTTCCTATTGAGGTTCAATTACGTTCGCTTAGAGTAGCCATTTGTGATCTGTCATCTACAGATGAAAAATCTCAAAATCAATTGGATGAATTTGAACGATTAGATGAAAAAATATTGTGCTCCCTACACGACTTTTAAGTCTATCAGAATCGAATAGAACGAGCTTTCGACAAATAATTTCGTCTTCGTACATTCATTCAAGGAGAATTGGTATTGGTTCTCAGAACTCCAATGATACTAAGAAAGAAACCTCCCAATCATGAGCTAATGTGGGAAGTACCTTATTCAATACAAAAGTTCTACTCCAATGGAGATTATTTTTTAATATCAATGGATGGAGAACACATTACAACTCCAGCAAATGCATGATTTTTGAAGGTGTATTTTGTGTAACAGAAATACAATATGTCCAGAAATACATTAAACTATATAACCATCATCCTAGATGACGTTAAACTATGGAAAAGTCCCTAATACATCCAGAATGATGTCAATCTGCATAATCTACATCATAGATACATGACCCTAAACTGTACGACACCCTTTTTTCCAACATGACGTTAAACTATGTTGTCCTTACTGCATGACATTAAACTGCACAGTCCCCAAAGTCCTTACTGCAAGACTTTAAACTGCATAGTCCCCATTTCATCGAACATGAAGATAAATTGTTTCTTGTACCTTATGTTCAACATGACATTAAACTATGCATTGTTAGGGTTGTTGCTACCTCTTGTTTCTAACACTGAATATGAATCACGGATCTTAGAGTAAACATCAACTGTAACACCATATTTGGGTATCTAATCACGCGTATGTCCCAACCCCAGCTTAGGGTTTTCCTCAAGAACAACTTGATCACGAATTCATTACTAATCGAACTGCGATGACTTTGATCCTATCCTTCTAGGCTGGGTATGTAGGCAACCAACCGAGGTTCAAGCCCAAAACCAATCTCTTCACGTCGGTTCACCTCAGTCTCATTTTATGTTGATCTGTGAAGCATCCAAAAACCAATCTATTCACGCCGTTTCACCTCTGTATCATATGATGTTGATCTATGAAGAAGCCCAAAACCAGTCTCTTCACGTCAGTTCACCTCCGTCCCACATGAAGTTAAACTATTTAATTCCCTTTTTCTACTGCTACATGACACTAAACTGTGCAGCACCACCATCCTTGCTATGCGACGAATGACGAGACTCTCAAGGCCTTAAAGAAAATCCACTCTATGAAGGCCCCAGGACCAGACGGTTTCCATGCCCTCTTTTTCAAGAATTACCGGCACATCATTAGTCCAGACATCTGCAATCTGATGAGGGATATTTGGGCAGGGAAAACAGACCTGTCTACTATTAATGAAACTATTCTTACCATCATTCCCAAGATGAAAAATCTGCATGGGGTTTCGGAATTTCGACCTATCAGTCTGTGCAATGTTTCTTATAAGATCTTTTTGAAGATCCTGGAGAATCGATTGCGTCCATGGTTACCCGATGTCATTTCAGAGAACCAAAGCACTTTTGTGGCAAAATGGTTAATCACTGATAATGCCATTATTGCTCATGAAATTTTTCATTCCATGAAAACACGAACATGAGCAAAGAGAGGGATCATGGCTTGGAAATTGGATATGTCTAAGGCCTATGATAGAGTGGAATGGAACATCCTCAGATTTGTGATTCTCAAGATGGGTTTCTGCACCAAATGGATTGACATGATCATGCAATGCGTCTCGTCAGGGTCCTTCTGTATTAATGTCAACGGGGTGCTCACCTGAGGCTTTTCCCCGTCCCGTGGGCTTTGCGATGAGAGATCCTCTTTCACCTTTCCTCTTTATTTTAGTGGCTGATGTGTTTTCTAACCTCCTTTCCAGGGCAGCTTCGTCTTCCAGAATTCATGGGGAGAAAGTGTGACGCAAGGGCCCTCCGATATCACACCTCTTCTTCACCGATGATTTCCTTATATTTTCCCGAGCTACCCCTAATGAGTGTACTGCAATCTGCCAGGTGATTCAATAGTATGAACGGGCTTCAGGACAAATGATCAACCAGAGTAAATCAGAAATTTCTTTCAGCTCTGGTGTCCCTCAGCCAAAAAGAGAAGAACTCTGCTCTTTATCAAGCATCCTTGGGGTCGATAAGCACCAGAATTATCTTGGGCTCCCAACAATGGTTGGACAGTCAAAGAAAGTAATCTGTTCAGCTATTGTGGATCGAATTGAAAGAAAAATACAAGGTTGGACCCCCAAAAAATCTCCAAGGCCGGAAAGGAAACCCTCATCAAGGTGGCACTTCAATCTTTCCCCAGCTATTTGATGTCTATTTTTAAACATCCCGACGTGGTGCTTTCACAGATTCAATCCAGCACATCTAACTTCTGGTGGGGTCGAAAGGACGGAAAAAATAAAGTCCATTGGATCGCCTGGTCTGCTCTATGCCAACCAAAATATGAAGGCGGAATGGGCTTCCGGGACATTACTATTTTTAATTATGCTTTGCTGGAAAAACAATGTTGGCATATGATTAATAACCCATCATCCCTATGTACGCGAGTTCTCCGGGATAAATATTTCCCACATAAGGATTTCTTGGATTCCCATCTTGGCTATCGACCCAGTTTTCTCTGGAGAAGCATTTGGGGGTGTTCGCAATCTTTTGAGGAAAGGACTAGGCTGGAGGATTGGGAATGGTTTGACGGTTACGATTTGGACTGATCCCTGGCTTATTGATCAGGCAGGCGCGAAGGCATCATCCCCTATTTATCCAGGCTCTGAACACGCCACAGTCTGTTGTCTATTTGATAATCAAGGGGCGGGATGGTGTTTGGAAAAACTCTTTTCATGGTTTAATGAGAGGTACAAGAGAATTATTCTGAGTATCCCCTGTGTGCCAGACGCAGGGCCAGATCATCTCTACTGGACAAACAACACCTCAGGAGAGTACACGGTGAAAGCTGGCTACCGGCGAGCTCTCACTGCTCAAATTACAGAAGGAGATGCAAGGCCCTGGACATCAATTTGGAAGCTTAATCTTTCCCCTAAAGTCTGCTTTTTCTAGTGGTAGGTGTGCACTGGTATCCTTCCTATTAAGAGCCTCCTAGCCTACAGACACTTTTCAAACAACAACTCATGCCCCTTCTGCCCTACTGTGCCTGAATCCCCTTTCCATGCTCTCATTCAATGCCCCGACGCTCAGGAGGTTTGGAATGGCTAGGGATCTACTACGGAGCTGTCCCTGTACGTCGCCTCGGATCATACCTCTCTCCTGATGCGATGGTGCTCCTCCTTTTCACCGGCTAAAGCAAGCGCCCTATGCATTATGACTTGGATTATCTATGATAGGCGGAACGAGGCCATTTTCAATCTTTTTCGGAGGCCCCCCAGATTCTGAATTGACCGGGCATCATCATGGATTGCGGTTTGGCAGAACCACCCTGAGCAGTAAAGACATTTCACCCCCTCTCCTCATTCCCAACATTGGTGCCCCCACCAGAAGGGATTATTAAGATCAATGTGGATGCCTCTCTCCCTAAGGATGGCCCAGTTGAACTAGGTTTGATGGCCTGAGACAACCGGGGAAATCTTATCGCAGCCAAATACGAACCATGCTACGCTCTTTGGGAGTCATCAGTCGCGGAGGCCGCCGCCATCCTTGCTGGGTTAAACATCGAAAAAGACCGCGGTTGGGATTCCATTCACATCAAATCTGATTGTCTCACCGTAATAAATTCCATAAATCTCACTGACGGCGGGCTTCAACCTTTCGGCTCCATTACTCGATGTATTCACTCTCTGAGACAAGGCTTCACATCCTGCAATTTCTCATTTATTAAAAGGGAAGCGAATGAAGCCGCTCACAAGATGGCAGTCATTGGCCCTCCTTACGGGGATTTGCTCTGGTTTAATCATTTTCCATCGTGGTTATGCGACTGTATTTATGCTGATCTACATCATTAATGGATCCGTCTTATTTTGTCAAAAAACTGGATATCCATATGTCCTAGATACATGACACAAAACTGTACTGCACTGGTCCATGCATATGACCTTAAACTATCCACACTTTTGTCATGTATGACAATAAAATACAACATTATTTAACACCATCACCTGAGAGGGAATCATTATTTACATTGATCTCTAATAATGATATATTCAAAAGACTACATGCATACATGGAAATGTCGAAACCATTAATCTTGGGTCAACCATCATTGCACTAAAGTCCCCTTTCACCCTTCACTAGTACGAACCAAATTTGTACAATGGGAATTTTAAGAAATACAGGTGGCTTTATTCCCATCCTTATGGGATATGTGGGAAGGTTAGAGCATCCCTTGAATCCAGGCCCAAGTCTTTGGGCCTAACACCAAATTCCACTATCAGTACCTTGGCTGAAATGTCCTTCATTCACATTAGGTTTATAAACCACACAAAGTGTATTGGTCATTATGGTCCGATCACTATGAAACTAAATTAAGATCTCATTCATTATCTTCCTAGATGACATTAAAATGTATTTCAAGAACTACATATGGCTTTATTCCCATACTTATGGGATACGTAGTGAATACCGTCATTTCGATTCAGGACACAGCTACAACATGATTATTGTTAGCATTTGTCTATGTATCTCTTTCATGAAATTGACAATGCCCATTTTGAAGTGTCATACTCCTAACCTTGAATATATCTGGATCTCTATAACCCTTTTCTTCACTTCTGGTCACAAAATGTTTGTTACTTGTGAATTCTTTTGTCTGACTATGCAGCATATGCCATTAGGCATCCTTTCATAAACACTCTACATAGTAGACCTTTCAGCCAAAAGAATCTATTATTTGATGATTTATCCAATTCCCTTAGGTGGCCCTGCATAATTGAACCCCCTAACGGGGTATTAAAATAGTGGTAAATTAGTTCTTGGGAATAAAACCACTTTTTTCCTTATTGGACTTAACGAAAATATGTAGGAATCTGTAAAAATAGCCTTCTGTAATATATTTTTCCCATACTATTTTTCATGATCTAAAAGTATTTAAGTATATGGTTTATATTTCCCTTCCAAATTTTTGGGTAAGACCTTTGCATGAGTGATATTCATCAAATTCTTGGACAATATTGGTTGGAAATATCCTTTCAATATTCAGGTACCTATCTCCATACATCACACTCTATGCTTTGGAAAATTTGAATCTCCATAATCATTCACTGGCATTTTTGCAATAGAAAAGTATAATTTCTGAGAATTCTTTTTCCTGACTATGCAGCATGTGACCTTAACCGGCCTTTCGTAAGTAGTCTACATAACAGACCTGTCAACCAAAAGATGTTATTATTTGACTATGCAACCAATTCCCTTAAGTGGCCTTGCATAATTCAACCCCCTAACAGGTTTGTTAAATACTGGTAACTTCAGTCTTAGGAAATACTTCTTCTAATTCCTTTTAGCCATTTTTTCATATCATTCCTCATATTTAAAATTTATTATGTTAGAGTTTACATATTTTCCCCTATACATGAATGTGGCATTATGTTTTCAGATAAATTATTAATGAATTGAGTCAATTTTAAACAATTCTGTCAAAACTATTCGACCTTAAACATTAGCCTTTTCATGTCTGACGTGCATGACTTCAAAATTCACAAAAACGACAGGGGAACTCTGAACAAAAGTCAAGTCCCATATCAATGAATATACATTTTGTATGATTTAGGTAATATTGAGAAAAAAAATATTCAAAGTTTGTAGGGTCTTTTTTATAACCCTAGAAAAAATCAAACTATGCTTACTAGGCTTGTAGGCTTAGGTAAAAATTTTATGTAGGTAGAAATAGAATGAAGGAACAAATTATTGAAGATGAAAGTGATTTTCATTGATGCACAAGAGTTAGATAGAAATCCACATATTGGAGTCTTTTCTCTTTTTCAAGATTTACATGAGGATTTCAACACAACTCTTCATTTGATTTATGACATCCCGAGATTCATCAAAAACCACCTGGAAATCATTTTTTCAACTAGATATAACAAAAGACGCAGTGATACCATCTCTTCTTGGCACAATGTTAAAAAACATTTCTTGAGTGTGGTTTGATAAAATTTTCTATTGGTCAAACAGTGACTCTGTTTCTGTCGAAGATACTTGGAAGATGGAAACATGTATTTGAGAATGGAGCATTGGAAGTAATGATCCATTTTGAGAGAGTACTCATTTCAGATATTTTTTCTAATGTCCTCATAGTCTTCTCTCTGTAAACCGATTGCAGAAAACATATCAGCCCATGGTTTTCCATTTTCATATCTTCAAGTAAATTGTATGGAGGAAACATTTGAATGTTCACATCATTGTTGTTTCTCTCAATCCACAGCATAACCTAAATAGAGGAGTAGCAGTGCAGTTGTATCTCGGGAATATAATTATTTGCATCTGGAATGTTGACTCCTTGCAGATGACCATGGCCATACAGAGGCAGTTAGATAATTTTTGGGAAATTGACATGATACTTCTTAAAGTAATTGGCCAAATTTGGGAGACTACTGTCGCATATATTGTAATAATCATGGCCAATGATGCTCATAATGTCATCAATCCTCTTGCTAGCCAGCTCATTAGGCATTCCAATTCTTCTGGGAGCCACTAAATCTGCACAAAGGTTGAAATATTAACTTTTATATAATTTTATTTTTCATAAAATTCTTGACGAAATTTGAAAAAATAGCTAAGTAATTAAGGCACGCAAGTCCCATGAAGGCGCACAATTCTAATGGTGTCATACATGTTTGGGTGTGCATGTATCACCGTGCAAGTCAAAATACCTCTGTAGAAGAACGACACAAAGAAACAATGAATCGCAAACATCAGCACCTGGGTGAACGAGAGCCCACTTGCGTGACGAGAGAAATGTTCTTTTAAAGGCGGGTGCTTTGCACGAGAGTGGCACACGTATTTATAGGCAAGGTCATACCTCTGCATGCAGAACCCTGCGTGACTCGCACCTGCGTGCCGCTACCTATGCACTCAAAACCTGCGTGCCCAAAATTTCTTGGTTTTTCTCCTTTATCTCAGAGTCAAATCCTCCATCATTTTTTGGATCCAACTCTAAGGGGTGATAACTATTTCAATTTTCACATATGTTTTGATTTGACTGATTAAGTCCTTGTACATTGGTCATGGTTAAAAAATAAACTTAATTTTATTAAATATTAAAATATTATATAATATTCATTATATGAATTTTTATATTTATCCAAAAAATATATAGATGTAAATAATAACTACACCGTCCATGGAGACGATAGTTCATACATATGCATGAACCCTGTTTTCACATTTTGAAGGATGGAATAAAATAAAGGTGCATAATAATTAACATTTATATAATAATTATTATATAATATAAATAAAATATATTCATAAAAACCTTGTTTATAAAAACCAATTATGTTATGAATGATAAAAATATTCACATCAATTCGTGGAGGTGGTTATCCATATTTACGCAAAAGCGATGTTCTCATTTCTGAAAGGTTTGGAAGATATTGAGGTAAATGTGATATTATAATTCTACAATATAATTATATTTTAAATATCACATATAAAAATTAAAAACATAAAAATTCCCATCCATAAATTATTGTGAAGAAAAACTAATTGTATATTTATTTGGAGACATAAATCTATATGAATGCATTAGTGATACATTCACTTCTCGTTCGATGATAAATAGGGTGGATTACAATTTCATCCCAATTATGATAACATATTATTATATTTATGTTACATATATTATATTATTATGATATATACCTTATATTAATATGATTTATAAGGATTAATAAATTGAAAGTGGTTGGGTAATAAGATTACCTCATCTTTTATAGATCATCATTATATACATTAATAAGGAATCTATGGTTGGTATATTGATAATTTAATAACCAATATAACATGTCTACTGATGTTTAAGTTATTAATTGGAATGTTCTTTTTGAGATATATGGTACAATGTTTTGTAAACCAGTGAAGTAATTGGTGACCTTTTATAATTGAGGTGAGGGGAATTCTTGTATTTTCATAAAACATTATAATATAATAATAATATTATAGATCCTATAGATTCAAAATAGACATTAATTCAGTATAAGTTGCGATAATGTTAAAATAACATCGTCCAATGATATTATGACATATTAAGATATCATTTTTATCATTTTTATTTTATTATCCCCTGCTTAATTATTTTTTACCATAGTTTTGGTAAATATTATATTATCACAAATTCACTATAATGTCACTATAAATGGAATAATGACTCTTAAATGGACCATGTATTATGTGTTATACAATATTACTTTCACACATAATATCGTAATATTTTCATAAACATGAAATAATTTAATTTATTTAAATATCATTAATGTCAATTTTAACACTCTTCATTTAATTTGACATCAAATATCGAAATAAAAATTTGGATCTAGAATTTAATTTATTGAAACATAATTGAAACATAATATAGATCAATAAAATTTAAGCAAGACATTATATCATTCAAATTATATCACTTTTAATATCTTGAACTAATTTATTTTATATTAATGTTAATTAAATAAACATTTTATTGGAATTATACCTCGATTTTATGGTAGTTGTATAATTAATAAATATTATAATGATTTATATATAATTAAAATAATATCATTAATCTAAATATAAACATTTAGTTTGATTCATTTTTTACTTTGGTCTCTATAAATACACATAAATGATATTAGAAACAAATAGAACGACAATTTGTAATTTCCATTGATTTACATAATATATAATACCTTTTTATGCAAAATTGACCATTAAAAATTATAATTTCAAGAATTGGTGCTTCAGATCGAATCTCATTATTCCAATTAAAATCATAATGAAAAATTACTTTTTTATCACCTAATATTTTACTATATTAACCCGATTAACCATTTATGAGGGTGATAAATTTCACATTGATTATTACTTATTAAAAAAAATGAAATTGACATATTAACTAATATTAGGTGATTGGATTATAAATAAGGAATAAATTTTACCTTATAAATTTTTATAAATTTCACAATTTAAATATAAAATATGTCTGCAAAATGGAAATAAATGTAATTTTTTAAAAACATGCAATTATTTTAAATATTTTTTTATTATAGAAAAAATTTAATTAAATAATAAACATTAAAATTAGATCTAATAAACCTTATTGTATTATATGTAATATAATAGAATTAATTTTACATTTAAAATAGTTTATTATAAATTTTTACTTCTCAATGTTTTGAAACAAAAAAAATGATTTTCAATAAAAAAATCTATATTTTCACTATTAACTAAAAACAAATCATTTGTGGAAAACCCATTAATTTCACCATACTTTAATATTGACATGCTTATTTAATAAATAATATTATTTTTATAAAATAAAGTTTATGTTTGTTCCAGAAATTAGTTATAATATTCTCTCACAAATATATAATAATAAATTTTGGAGAGAACATATTTCTAAAGTATAAAATAACTTTTATAAAAAATGTGTCTTTATTTCATCAGAATTAAAAAATAAATTTTTTTGAGTGCTTATTATATATATATATATATCATAATTTAGTAAATACTCTTAATACCCATTAATTTGATGGCAAGGTTATAATGGTAATATTTAAATTATAATATTTTTGTTTTTGTATAATCTCAATGTTTCATATAGTATATGAAATAGAACAGAGTGTTATATTAAAAAATATGGGGTTTTCTGGACTGTGGTGATATATATGTTCCTTTTATGTTCTTTATTATTTCTATACACACCCACTTAAATAATGCACTATATAATAATAAAATACTATTTAGTTGGAGGGATAAGGGTGTTTTTTCCGAACATCCTCAGGGTTATGATGGATGGATGGTTTGCTACTCTTTCCCACTATCTCTTATAAATAATATGACACTAACAAAGTGTGGTGGAATGATTTAAAAGGTGTTATATAGTGTTGTTACATGACATATAATATTTTGTTGGTTGTACTTGGTAGAAGGTGGTCATGTGGTTTAGGTATGTTATGTTTATAAAATATTACTATTCTGGTTGTGGTTATTATGTGATTTGATGTCCCAAGTGTCTTTGGGGGAGACGAGATGTGCTGAATTAGCTCATGTGGCTTTGGGTAATATGATAATTGATGGAAATTTTCATACAGGATGAATTTTATGATGTGATGGCCAAGGTGTGTTTAGAAAGGGTTAGAATATCATAGAAATGAGAGAATAAGGAAAAATGTTGTTGGGGTGTGATAGTGGAAAACTAGTGGGTAAAGTGGTGAGGAATACCCTTATTGATATACTTGTTTTTTTAATTATATTTTGATTAATTATTTGTTGATAATTTCAATGTGGGGATGTAATTAGTTAGTTTACTTTTTTATACATAGTCGGTATTGTTGGTTTCTCATGGGTGAATTAGTATTCTCTTTTTCAGAAATTCACAACACAAATTCATATCAAAATATTGGGTAGACTTTTAATCTAACGTTGTTTATATACAATCTATTTTTATTTATTTTGGATTACTACATGGACCATGCTGAATGTTACTAGTTTGGAAAATTGTGTGTTGTGTCACTTCCTTATCCTTTTCTATTTGGTACTTATTTAGAGAATATAATTGGTATCAATTTTTTAATGCCAACATGTTGGGAAGTTTGTGATTTTATTTTTTTATTATTTCATGGGGTTTCTCATGGTTGATTTATCAAATCACCAGATCATAATATAATAGAGGGTAATGCATCTCATTGGTGTGTATTTTATAAGCATAGTGCTAGCCTCTACCATGGGACATACATGATGTGGGATTTGGTGGTCATTAACACTCATCAATTATTGTCGGACTAGGAGGGGTACCATTGTAAGTATGGAGTCATGATAGAGGGGTATCAATGTTTTTGTTTTTTGGATAGGATAAATTTTGGAGTTATGTGTGATGAGAACTGTATGGGTTGGTAGTTAAAATATGTATGTTAATCTTAGTACAAGACATAGTCCAGAGAATAATAGATATTACATAAGATTGTAGGCCTCCCCATGATTTGATGCAATAACTCTATGCATGACGAAGGAATAAGTTAAGTGGCACCACTCTAATGGTAGAGACCTAGGAGAGGTACATCAATCAGGATTTACTTGGGTTATTGTTTAAATTGGTTGTTTTGGGGGATGTTGACAATAATTAAATAAATATTGATAAAATTACATACTATGGGTCTTACAAAATAATTGTTTGCCATTATAGTTGTCTTATATGGTCATTATCCACATGTGTTTCAATCAGTATAGATTCAGTAGGAAGATTTGGTTTACCATCTGATGGCTGATATTTTTGTAAGTGTAATTAGGGGTATAAAATAATTCATGTTTCCATGTTGTGGTATTTGGGGATGTATGATGGAAATATATTTTATTTAGATATTTTGATATGTTTATAGGTTCTCGAGATCACATTAACATTCATCTAGGACCCAATGATGTACTAGTTCCCTTTGGCAGTTAGTCAAGTGTGGGGAGCTACACGTCCATAGTGGATGTTGTATCATGGTGAGAAGAAGGAGGTAACTTTTTAATGGGTTGAATATCATAAGGAGTTACTAGTGGATTTCCACTCATCTAATTTGAATGTATTGGAGAGGCCAGAGATTCCTTCTCTTCAGCAGGGGAGTATGTCTCTGTGGATTCTTGGAATCAAGTTCATGGACCTTTTTCATTTCACACCAAATGTTTTTTCTAGACAAGGATTTCCATGTGTATTGTCTTGAGTAAGTACTCCATCCATCTCATAAGTATGCAGTTACACCCATTAACCATACAATATATTTTGAGGTACATTTAACGTTAATGGTGATCGATATTATTTAATTTGGAGGTGGTTTTCAATGAGAGGATAATGATAAGGGTTTATAGAGTATCAAAGTTATAAATTCAATGTCTTGGATAATAGTGCCTTCAAGGTTGTGACCCATATTTATTTGACCTTGATAGTATCCTTTATGACAATATGGTCCATATTTGTTTTTGTTTTTTAGGGGGGTTTTTGGATAGTGTGTTTTTATGTAGGTTTTATGTCCATTTTCAAAATTTTGTCTCAATGTTTCATTAATTTCATTATATTAAAGAGGAATAGATATAGCATTATCTACTAGGGTGTCCATTTAAGTAGAAGGGGTAGTAGTATTGTGATCTACAGAGAGGATATTGAGTTGGTAAAGGCTATATGTAGGACGTTCCATATGTAGAAGGACATTGGCATAAGCAGTTCCATTGAGGTGTCCATTAGGAGAGAGAAAGAGGATAACAAACTGGTCAATTGCAGGCATTAAATATCATAGTGCCAGAGTAAACTAATATCCTTATAGGTATGCTTATCTTGTGGTCTAACCATGTTCATTCCCAGGTTAATTAAATAGACGCACACTACCTTTTATCACCCACTATATTCTATTTTCATGGAATGAACATAGAGAGGATTTCCATGCAAATGGGTTTGACTATAACAATATGATTCCAAAAAATATTTTTTGATGTGTGTAAGGGGTGTATAATTATGATTGTCCCACACTATTCTCTTTTGTGTATTCTATTATTATATATGTAGTAATATGATATCATTCGTATCATCTATTTTATATATTTTGTGCTGGTTGTGGTTTATTACATTCATAGAAGAGTCATGTTCTTAGATGGGAATGACTGTCAATTAGTTTACATAAGATAGAATAGTTTTCAATTGGTAAAATAATGTTCCGAGAACCATCATTCATCGATGATTCAATTTTATATAGTGTCAGTAAATGTTGTGGTAGAGGAGGCTCATAGGGTTATCATAGAGTGTCTGAATGTTTTTATCATGGAGGTTGTGATGTTACCTTATTGATGTGATATTGAGTTTTAGATAGACATGATGCTCAGTTTTGCTCAAATTTAAGTGGATCGTTATCAGAAAAAACCTTCTATATTGAGGAAATTTTGGATTGCAAAAGATGATATAATTTAGATGGTTGTTATCTAGCCTATTATGTCACCATAGGGTGCTCTAGTGTTATTCTCAAAGAATGGATATGGGTGTTTGAGGGTGTCTCTAGACAAAAATAGGATTAATCTTTTAAAATTAGGGGATATTTACCATATTCTATGTTTTGATGATCTATTCCACCAGTTGAGGGGATATGGACTATTTTCTAAGATGGAAATGTGGCTTGGGAATCCCTATATTAGGGTGATAAAAGATAATGTATCGATGACCACATTCAGAAGATATTATGGTCACTTTGACTTATTGGTAATGAAATTTAGCGTAACAACCACGGTTAAAATGATCACGGGGCTCAAAAACTCTATGTTCTATGAATTAATAGAAAAATTCATAGTTGGGTTCATAACTGACATAGTGATATACATGGAGTCATATGGGGAGTATGTTAATCATCTAAACACTATCCCACACATTATTTTATGCAACCAAATCTATTGAAGGGTTTTCATGTGTATTTTTTGGACATTATATATTCATTTCATTGGTCATGTGTTGTTTCAGTAGGGTATGGCCATTGACCCATCAAGACCCGAGGAAGGTTTTATATGGGTAGTAGCCAATAATTTGGTGAATATTCATAGCTTCCACAGTCTAATTGTCTACTAAAATATTTATTTTTCTAATTTAACATTTATTACAACACCATTGAAATTTTTTACCAAGAAAAACTGGGATATTTCCCAGAATGATCAATGGATGGTTGTATATGAATACCAAATATAGAATTTTATCAGTGCTTTTGAAATGTTATTTCTTTTGTAGGAGTGATAGTTGGTATCTTTGTTGGTTCTTATTGTATCGTATTGGGGTGCATCATGATACATTGAAAGGAAGTGATAACTTATGGTTCTAATAATCTATATCCCGATGAGTATAACCAAGCCAACCATGATATGGAGATATAAACTGTTGTTTTTTCATTGAGGTGGTGGTATAAATTAACTCACTGGGGAACACTCTTTGGAAATTATGGATAATTGTTTTCCACATATATCTTTTCTCATAGTGTTCTAATTCTGCGATAATATAGTTGGATGGAGTTTCTTCTAATCAATGTATTTGAGATCTCCAACACCTCAATAAATGGGAATGTTGTGGCTAGTAATTATAGTAGGAATTCATGGGAGGATGTAGATTGAGATTCTTAAGATACTTCTAGGGAAATTTTTGAGTTATAATCCCTTAACATATATGAATGGTTAAATTATTTTCTGGGTGACATATTTTTGAAGATTGTGTGATATTATTTTTTGTGAATGTTCGAGAAGTCTTAGTGGAGAGACTCTGAGGTTTTAGGGATGGGTAATTGTGTTGGTCCTGGTGATACTCTAGAGGGATTTTCGGAGGATGGTTATAAATAGATGTTGTTTTGGAGGAGGATGTTTTTTTTGGTTATGTGTTAGAGTGTCATTCATGAGTATCAAAACTCACCTTAGGTGGTACACATGAGGGTATCCATGATATACTAGGTCATATGGAACATTTTTTGTGCCATATGATTAAATGTTAGTTGATGAGTTCGTGGACCAATGAATATTTTTTAGATGGTAGATGCTATGAACAATATTCTGGATATTTTTTATATATCATTGATGTTACCAAGTTTAAATGACATAAAATATTCATGAAATTCAACACTAGGTTCCCCCAATCATAGGTATGTTATGATGCTATAATGGTATCGAAGAATTAGTTGATGAAATTAACCTATTTCATATTGATCATAGAGGTCGGAAACATATCTATATTGGTGAGGAGGTATATGGATGAGGATGTTCTATTTTAAGGATTTACAATTTTCATTTTCTTGTATTGAGATATTTCTTTTACCTCAAAAGTGCAGAGGGTATTATAGCTTTTATTTGTATCTCATCTACCCCTCAAATCTCTTATCCATCCATAGATGGATGGGAAGACAATGTGTACTGTTAACATGGAAGAGTATGTATTATGTGCATGCATCGTAGAATTTGGAGGAACTAGTGAAAATCACTATCAATTTGTTTGTTCTCTTATAATAACATCTATTGGTCATCCATTATCATGGTACCAATTGAGACATGTATGTATCTATACATTTTTTCATTGTTTTGTTAGTGGAGGTTGGAGAGTCAACATTTCTTAGTCCATATATGGTATGGAACATGACATAGTGGATTACGATTTTCATAAGATGATACGAGATTACAATTACTAGAATATGGATTTTTCCAATTGTATGAGGTGGATCGTGGAGTTTGAGGTTGTAGATCATGTTTTCTTTATATTTTCTCATCAATATGGTAATTAAAGGAATTTCTTTGATAGAAATATCTAAAAATATATTTTACTCATTTCATTGGATTTTTAGGTGTTGGCATTATGGTATATTGGTTGGAACATCTTTAATGGAAGGTATATATTCATGATGTCTCCTACATATCTCAACTATATTAGTTTCTTTATGATAACTCTAATTTCATTGATTTGTGAGAGTTTAATATCAAGGATGATGTGACCATCATGGAGATGATAGTGGGGAGAATGTGTGAAAATGATGGACCATTACAATGGTCTAGGTGTTATGGATCCATGATGTATTGTTAGAGAGTACATGGGATAAGGAGACATAGATACATGCCCAAAACATAGAGTATATTTTTTCTTATATTATTTTTCCATGTTTTGTTTTGTTTTTTGATTTAATGTTTGAAATCATACCGATTGTGAGTCGTAATTTTCCATTATGTGAGTGTGTTTTGGAACAATGAGAACATGTTTAATGGAAAACCTAATTCTTAATTCAGACACATTACACCATGATTGGAATAAAACATTATCATAAGTTAGTTCCTCACAAATAATATTATATATTTACATGAAATGTGGAATTAACATCCGTTTTTTATTAGGGCCTTGGATGTGTGATGGTTATGGTGATCATTGGTTTGGTCTATAAAAAGGTTGAGATTGTGGGAAATGTGTTAATCTGTAAGTGACGTCGTTTTTGGTTTGTGTGAAATTATGTGGTGTTGTGTGTCATGTGGATGGTCATAATGTGTTGTGGTGATATGGTTCTAAGGGATATTTGGGGAATGATTTAAAAATTGTTAGTTGTGATCAGTTGGTGGTGGTGTTTCAGTTATAATAACATACTAGATATGTATCACATCGTATGGTTGATTGGAAATTTTCCATCATTCATTAGGTTTGGTGTTTATTCTCAACTATAAGAATAGTTTTGAGGTATATTATGTAATGTCTCAGACCTTATGGACTATTAATTTGTGGGTTTTTGGGTGGAAGATCTATTAGGGGTGGTTATGAGGTGTTGTAGAGTTGTGGTGAGGTTATATTTGGAATGTCTAGTAGGGAGGATCCTTATGACCTGGATCCATATACATCATTTAATGGGTTTATAATATGGTTATATAATTAATATACAACAATGGATACTCATGGAACCATTTTTTATATAATTCAAATTTGGGAGGTAGTTTCCTCATGGAAACGTGGCAGTCGAATATCCCCTACATAATAGTTGTGGTCTATGGAATGGTGACTTGGTTGAACAGTAAGGGTACCCAGTTTAGTTTTCAATGGTTCTACATTTTATGAACTAAAATATCATGGACTAGGGAAAAAATTAAAATTACTCTTTTTAGTTGAAGGTTGTTTCTTAAAATCACTAAATGTGGAACAACCTATTCATAGTTTCTACTAGTATACAGTGTAATGCATTGGGAAATTCCATGGTCTTCCCCATTATTTACATGACATTTCACCTATAAATTGCCATAGATCATGATGGAGATTTTTACTATATTGTATGATGTGGGGTCCTCCTCACTACAACATAGTCGTCTCCCTCAATCTTGTAATGAATGGTGGCTTTTATGTTGATTTATATTTTCCTAATCACTAACAAATTAATAAATACATTCAATATAGATGAATTTTTAATCATTCGATCATTTAATATGTTACCAATATGTGACCATTTTTGTCATTTCTTCCCATAGTTAGTTCATTTTGACTAAAAACAATAGATATGAACCATGGATATTTAGGTTAGTTTTTTCATTGTTTTTACCTTTCTTTCTACCTAATTTTTAATGGAAAATCGTACATTATATATAGTCATTTATCTAATGGTGTTTTGGACGTGGGTTTGATTTTCTTGTTATTATTCTGAGATGGAAGGATTTTCTCCATCATTGAGGTGTTTGGTGGTAGTATCCCTCAAATTCTAACAATGAATATAATATCATAAATCTACATTTGAGGGAGTGGATACCTTTTTACTCATTTGATTTATATTTTTTTAGTGGCTATAAACTTATCATATTTTTAGAATATAGTTTCCATAGGCTTATATAAAGATAAATAACACTATTAAATTTATTTTTAATGGGAAGTTTATTGAATAACATAAATTTATAACTTTCCATATGATTTGAGATTATGATTGTAGAAGATTGATACCTCACCAAAAATAATTATCATTGGGAACATTTTTTGCATTGTGGTTGATGTATTTGTAAAACCCTTATTTTGTAGTTATTTATTATAAACTAAAATTTAATTGCATATTTTTTATATGCAATTAATAAAATGTTTCCCCCTTGAAATAATGCTTGTGTGAATGTTCTCTGATAATACAGAAGTGGATTTTTTGAGAATACCCTTGCTAAATCATAAAATTGATGTCAAATTTAATATTAAAAATATATTGTTGTATAGTTGTGATGTGGGTGAGATGCGTAGTGAACTCTTTATGGAATGGGTGGTGAAGTTTGGTTTTTATGTGGGGTGGTGAAGTGATGAGAATTTGATGTGGTAAGTAGTCAGTGTGTTATAAAGAAGGATGTAATGTGAAAACTGGATGTTGTTGTGGAAGGGAGAAGATGTGGTCTTGTTGGTATTGGGATGATGTGATTTGTGATTATGATGGTGTTGTGAAGTGGTAGTTTCCTAATTATTAATGAAATTTCATGTAACTACTTAATTTTAATGTCATGGTTTGAATGGATAATGAACGAATAAAAAATCTACATGTTGATAAATATGGATGATGTTTAATGAGAAAAAATTGGTTAGATAATCGGATTTGGTAGGTAATGTGAATTATTAAAAAAGGATTAAGTTGATAAATAAGATGAAATGTGAAACGTGAAATGTGAAATAATTAATTTTTATTATGTCATTTTGAGTGGTTTTTTCCATTTAGTTTTGGTAGGTAAAGTTGGTGTGTTGTGATGTTGGGTGGTGATGTTTTTGAGTTGGTTGGTTCTCTTGTTATGACCATATAGGTTTAGGATTATTTATGCCAATATATATTCACCTTGTATATTATATATATATATATACACACCACCCATGTATAGAACGGCAATGAATAAATTAAATGATATGGGGGGTTCGCAACATCTTGGTGGTGAGGATGGATGGATGGTTACCCATTCTTACAAAGTTTGTAATCCTTAAAAACATGACATGTATGGACTGGGATGACCTAAAATTGAATGTTTAGTGTGGTATTGTTTGATGAGATAAGTTATATTGGGGTTCATGTGTGGAAGGAGGAGGGAATGAGGTTAACTTCCTTTATGTTGACAATACCTTACAATCCATGTTATGGATATGGTGTGATGTGATGGGCTATGTTTATTGTGTTGATATGAGTATGATGAATTGGACTAGGTTTCCTCGAGTGCGATGAGATTTGATGGATAGTTTCTTGTGGGGTGCAAGGCATTATGAGATGGACTGGTTGTGTTCATATAGGGTACTATATAGAAGATTTGGCAACAGTGGTACAAATGATGTTGCAGTGTGAGACTGGAAACCCGTTGGGTAATAATGTTTAATGTACCCTTAACAAGATTCTTATTATATTATTATACATGGATGTGTTACTTGGTGAGTGTGTCATGGTGAGGATGATACTAGTTAGTTTACATTAGTAGGTGATGTTAGTTCTATTTTTTCCTCATGTTTATATTTGTATGGGGGTTTTCACATGTAAAATAGACAGTTTGGTATAAACCTATTGATTATACCTATTTGATACCCATATGTATATATAACCTATTTTCAGGTTTTTAGGAGGACTATATAGACCATGTTTTACGATACATTCTCTGACCTATGAGATTTTTCTATGTATTTTCATTATATTTTTCCTTTGGGTATTTTAATATATACCTTTATCTATATCTGTATTTTTTTACATGAATTGTGGAATGGTGTTGGATTTCTATTTATATTTGGTCCTAGAATTGAATTTTTGGATTTATCTTATCTCCAAATCATATTATTATAGATTTCAATGCCTCCAATTTGAGATATTTTATATCCTTATTAATAGTACCCATCCTGGGGAAAACTGGAGTTGGGAATCAGGGGTTATTTCCTCTCTTCCTTCAATAGAAGCCCAAGAAGGGTACCATTAGAAGGATAGGTTGGGCCAAAACACTTCTTAAAAAGCGTCATCTTAGGGATAATGAGAGAAAAATACATGCCCAATTACATTATATATACACACAAATAATAAACCAATAAACATGTCATGATTTTGTTGGACATCATGAGGTTGAATCATTTCCATAAATTTATAATTGTTGATATTATTTTGAAATAATGTGAATTAATCACAATGATTGAAAATAGTTAATTAGAGAAAATGTTATAGAGTTATGGGAACAATTATCATGCATTAAAACCAACATACACCAACCATGAAGCAAGGATGGTGTGAGATTCACTTCAAAAAAATTATGCATTATAATTTTATTTTTAAATTTTTATGTGATATAAAAAAATATAATTATATTAATTTTTTTATATAAAAATAAATAAATATAAACTTAAAAAATATTTATCCCATGACATGTGCTACAGATGGAATCTAATGAAAATAAAAAACATTAAATAAAATATGAAAGTACATATATATTATGGGAATCATGTGAATTATAACATAATAGAATGTTTTACTACTACCTAATAGTAATACATGCCAATAAATAATTATTTACCTCTATTTTTTATATCATTTAGACAAAAGAATTATTATTCGATATACCTATGAAATATAAAATTTTAGTTTCTTTGAAGTGACTTGAACAAAATTAATATGTTATAGGTGCAGGTTTTTGAGTGTCTCTCGGATCAATATTTTTTGAAAGTAATGAAATAAGGGTTGAAAGTGAGAAATCTAATGATTGAAAGCACATATAAATACTATAAGATGATAAATTAGAAGTAATATTAGTATTATAGAATAAATTAGTTAAAGAGAATAAATATACAAAACTAAATTTAATTAATAACTACATAAATAGCCACATCCCCATCTTTGACATTAGCCATTCCACTCAAATTTCTTCATTAACTAAAAAAATTAAATTTTTCATCAATTTTTATTCTAAAGGGGAATCAATCAACTATAAATACCATTCTCATATGAAAAATCTATTTTATTAAAGTGATGGTTATTTATATTATTCAATGGCCACCAATCACCGTGTTTTGAGGGGTAAAGTATAAAATATATTAGTAGGCATTCTACTCAACAATAATATCCAAAATATCACATGAGAGTTGGGATTTATATATCCATTGATCAACGTTTTGAGCTACCAATTCCCCTTGATGATATGGATGTTAACATGGTGAGAAACTCTATTAGGACATGTGTAATATCTTTATGTAATCTTATAAAGATACATGTAATTAATGAGTTTTGTATATTAAAATATTTTTTATATGAAAACAGCCAGAATAATTAGTGAATATTAAATGAATATGTGTATGTTATGATAGATAGTGAAATATAAGTGGGAATGTTAGGGTATTTTATGAGAATCTATAAGATCATTTAATAAACCAAATATAACTTTATATAATACCTTAAACATGCTAATTTCATTACTACATTTACGAACATTACATGTTCATTTGAAAAAACATGCAATGATCTAAATATTGGTGACATTGAATATTAAAAGAAATTTTTTTGAGAGGACATTACAATTTTTTTAAATTTAAATGAAATTCCTAAGAATGGTTAGTTGGCTGTCTTAGTTATGATTTTATATTTTAAGCCCATTTTAAAAATATATTTTTAAATAATTGACCTAAAGTGTTAATTATAGTAAAACTAATATTTAAATTTTCTACAAATATATATTACTACTATGTAAATTAAACGCCCTATGAAGAAAAAATGTAATTCATTAGTCCTTATGTCACTTATACAAAAAAATGTTCAAAGAATAATTTTTCTTTTTAATAAACCACATTTAGTAGCCATGTCATTTGTAATTAAAATTACATATGAAAATTGATTATTAATAGATATAAATAAAATGTTAAACCATATAATCCAATCATATACTATTTTCCCTATTTTAAATTACTTATTCCTTTTTATTTTTTTATTATGTAAGGGATGATAATTATGAACAATTTTATAACTCTTAAAATTATTTTTTTTGTTATAAAATTATTTATTTCCAAAAAACGACAACACATGATGTACCTTATGAATCAATAACATAGTAAATTCAATATATTACAACAAAGATAAAAATTATATGATTTATGGTTTGTTTATTATAAATTTTTCCATAATAGTTATGTTTTTTTATTATCAAAATCATGGTACGAGTATAGAAAAATCCAAAAATAGTCCCATGAATTTATAAAAATGTATAATTATTATACTATATATTAATATTTCACAATAATGACATATATAAAAATCATTACATTTTTTTATTAGTGTTTCTATACTTTTTCAATAAATAAATGACAATTATTATAATAATTACCAATATAAATTTATGAAAGATATCACATTCCGTTATCAAACTAACATCCCTGAAAATGTATTCATGAGAATAATTACTAGTTCAATTAAAATAAAATTAATTTTTTTTATTATCTATATTTTTACACTAGTACTAGGATTTTATTCCATATGGATATCTAAAAAGAAGAACTATATTTGATTATAAATATGTGGGAAGATTACATAATGTGAAAATTATTCCACACATCAAGATTATATGTTTTTCTATCCACTTTTTTTATTTAATAGGGAAAATGAAGTGTTTGTCAATATATTACAAATTCAGTTAATTTTATTATCATTTTAAATTTTATCATTTTAAAGGGGATTTATAATTAAAATTTATATGTCTCTATATGAAAAATATGGACTATATGCAGTACCATTTTAGGATATGATTTTATATTTAAGTTATAGATGTGAGATTATGAGAGAACATTATTTCAGAAGTTGTTTGTTTTTTATTTTTAGGATCATTTCTAACTTATATAAAAAAATTATTTAAAATTATGATTTGTAGGAATTAACCACATTTCTATCAAACACATGGTGGTGATATATTGAATAAAATCACATATTTAGTATAAATTTGATATTATAGTTTAAAACAAATGTCACATAATTTTAAATGATAAAAATCAATCACATTGACGTGATAATTTATGAAAATGATCAATTATTTATTTGTTTTCTATATGAATTAAATTCACATCAATTCAAAAAAATATTTTTTTTCAGTTGGATAAATGACAGTGTTTTCAGAATGAATGCTTCATTTTAATCTAAACATACATCACATACTCAAAAAACCAAGAAAACACATTCATATTGTCTTGATTATTTAATTAAATGGTCCCGGATTTATTTATGCAGTAATGGAATTCACCTCAAATCAATATGGGAAAAATGTGTGGTCAGATTGAATAAAAGTAATTGTTTTAATTCTACAAGTAACATTTTAAGCTAAAAACCTATCCAAAAATAGAAAACCAATAATAGATACTCATATTATGTAGATAATTTAATAAAAATATCCTTAATTCATTTGTGATGCATAGGAAATAACCTCATATTAACGTGACACATGTTGTGTCTATATTGATTTTAACTATATTAAAAGTAACATATTAGTCTGAAATGTTCATTACATACTCACAACTAAGAAAACATGCTTGGATTATCATAATAATTTATGAGTAGGATATGTTTCTTATTTTTGATATGTATGAATTGAATGAACATTTTCTAAAAAATAGTGTGATCGAGATGACTAAAAGTTATTTTACATATAAAAGTGACGTTTTAATCTAGAACATGTATCACATACAAAAAATTTAGTAAACAAAGTCATTTTTTCCATCTAAATTTTACAAAATATCAATTATTCATTTTTGATTTATTGGATGTAACCTCATTTCAACCTAACCCATGGTGTGAATGGATAGACTAAAAGTCTAGGTTTTATATTTAAAAGTGATATTAAAGTCCAAAACACATGTCACATATTCAAAAACAATAAAAATAGATTTTTATTGACCCGTAATATTTCAAACAATTGAGGAATAATTCTTATGTGTAGTAATTAACCACATATTAACTGCAACAAGGTGTGATATGTATAGCTAAATGTGTGTTTTTTCAGTTTAAAGTGGCATCTTATGCGAAAATAAGTGACACACACTCATAACGACGAAAAATTTGCTACGATTTCCTTGATACATTTTTAAACTGGTCTTTGGTTAAATTTTTTTAGATATTAAAAATGAACTTAATTAAATATATCACATGCTGTGAATGAATTGACTGGAATTGATTATTTCAATTTTAAAAGATACATTTTAGTCCAAAATAATCAAAACATACTCAAAACAGTGAAAACATTCATAGATTTTTATGATACTTTATGAATGAAATGTTATTTATTTTTTATGTGTTGAAATTAACCAGAGGTATATCTAATACATAAGGTAATTAAAATAAAAGGAATTGTGTTCTCTCAAATAAAAGTTATATCTACTTGAATATACACGATATATGATAAGAAATTGAGAAAATATTCTCTATGTGTCTTGATATATTAATAAAAAATATATATATCATTTATAATGTATAAGAATAAACCAAAAGGTAATGGGACAAACATTGTAGTAGACACGACTAATAGTTATTATTTTCATATGAAAATTTACTTTCTAGTACAAAACACACTTCACACACTCAAGACCTATGAAATAAAAAAATAGTCGTATTGACTTAATATATTAGAAAAATAGTCAATGATTCATTTTTTGTGTGTTAGATTTTAATGAGAATAGATTTAACACATGATGTTGCGAAATTAACTTAAAGAGTGTGTCTCTAGTTTCAAAGTGATATTTAAAGCCTAAAATACATTTCATGTACTCAAAACTAGGAAAACATACAATTATCGAGTTTATACTTTAAAACAAAAATCCTTAATTGATTTATGATTTTTATGAATTAACTATTTTTTAATTCATAATAGGGTAATACATTTTCATCTCAATGTACATTTTTTAGTATAAAAGTAATATTTTTCTTAATATCATTAATCACATAGTCAGAATTTAGGAAAATAATCTAATTTTCTTAATACATTTGAAAAATTCTCCATGATTAATTATTAGTTTTTTGGAATTAAACTCACATTAATCTAACAAATAATGTTTTTAGATTGCATGAATGATCCTATTTATAGTTTAAATGTGAGATTTTAGTCCACAACACAAGTCATATAATCAAATATTTCAACAAACCCATTGGATTATCTTTATAATTTTTGAAAAAAAATCTATATTTCAATTCTTATATATAATAATTAACCTCATATCCTCACATGATGTAGGAGGATTTACTAAGAACACATGTTTACATTTTAAAAGAGACATATTTGTTAAAATCATGTGTTATGTACTGAAGACCATCATAACATTGTCATAATGTCTTTATAATTTATAAAAATGAGCATTGATTCATTTTTTATGGGTTCGAATTAACTAGATGTCCATATGACACACATTGTTATCGATACGAATAAATGTATGGGTTTTCAGCATAAAAGGGACAATTTCAGTAAAACTGTGTGTCAAATAATGAATACTTATGAAACATGCTATGATTATCATGATAATTTATTAAAATAATACATGACTTATTTAATATTTATATTTATTAGTATCATATAATTATAACACACAATGTGATGGAATTTGTTCAATGTGTATAGTTTTTATTTACCCTTTATATTTTTCTCCAAATCAAGAAAAAAATATTCAAAATAGAACAAACAGATTCATATTATATTGATGGTTTATGAAAAATAAATTTTATTCATTTGTAATGCATGGGAATTAAAAAAAATCAATTTGTCACTTAATGAGACCACTTGGATTGAAAGTGTGTTTATTCATTTAAAATTGAAATGGTTGTTCAAAATGTAGGCCATATACGATAAATATATAAAAAATACCTTATAGTGTTTCTATTTAGGAAAAACATTGATAAATCATTCATCGTGAAAATGAATTAACCTCATATAAATATGAAACATAGCATAAGCTCTATGAATTAGTGTATTTTATTTTAATTTTGTTATGAACTTTTAGTTTGAAACATTCCTCACGTATTCAAACTCAATAAAATATGATCATATTGATTTAAAACATTAGAAATCTCATTTTTTGATATATTTTTGAGTTGTTTTAATTAACATGACATCAATCTAATACATGGTGTGTCTATATTGACTAAAAGTTTTTTTCAGTTTAAGGATGAAATTTTAATAAAAAACACACATCACATACTCAAAACTATGAAATTTAAATCATCTTTCATTGATACATTAGGAAACTAATCTCTAGTTAATTTTATTGTTTAGCATTTTACCGCACGCCAATCCATCAGATTATGTGACTATTATGATTCAAATTTCCTGTTTTCAGTGTAGAAGTAAAAATTTTCTCACAAAGGATGTTATATAGGTAAAATTTGGTAAAATACTATAATAGTCTTTATACACCATTAAAAGTAAATTTGATCCATTTTTTATGCTTAAGAATTAATCTCTTGTGAATTTGATAGACAATGTGTTTAGATTGACTAAAACTGCTTGTTTTCTGTTAAAATTTGTATTCTTGCCAAAACACATGTCATATACTCATATAAAAGAAAAAATTATTGGATTACCATCATAGTTTAATATAATATTCATGATTCATTTTCTTTATGAAGGAATTAAGAACATGTTAATCTGACACACAGTGTGATCGATATGACTTAATGAGCATGATTTCCTTTAAAAGTGAAATATAAGTTCAAAATTCACATCACATACTCAAAATGAACAAAACATTCTCTAATTGTCATGAAAAATTATGAAAATTATTTGTAGTTAATTTTAGAAATGTTTGAATTACCACACATTGATATTATATCCAATATAACTGTTATGACTGAAAGTGTGAGTTGTTATTTAAAAGTGACATTTTATTTTGATACGCCCATCAAATAATCAAGTCTAGGTATAAACTCATAAATTATATTTATACTTATTAAAAATTATCAATGATTAATTTTTTATGCATATAAATTAAAAAAACAATAATCTAACTCATAGTATAATTGTTATGATAAAAAGTATGTTATTTTATTTAAAACTAATTTTTTATTCAAAATTCATGTCACGTGCTCAAAACCAAGAATCTGTTATTGCATTATCTTGATAAATTAATAAATCTGCTCTGATTTTTTGAGACATGTACAAATCAACCACATGTTAATCTGACCGACAATGTGTAATGTACAACTCAAAGTGTCTGTTGTCAATATAAAAGTAACATTTTATCTCACAACACATGTTACATAGTCAAAACCCAAAAAATTCACTCATATTGTCTTGATACGTAATTAAAATGATTACTGATTCATTTTTATGTTTTTTAAATTAACTACACATATATTTGACACATGATTGTGGTGGATATATTCAATTTACATGTTTATAGTTTAAAAATGATCCATAATTAATTTTTTATTTGTATAAATTAAATGCACATAAATATAGAATGTATTATTGTTTGATTGACTAAAAATACAAGTTTTTAGAATTAAAAGTGTCATTCTAGTCAAAATAATATATCAAATACTAAAAAAAAGAATATCATTGTAACGTTCCGGATCCAAGTGCCACTCAACGGTTTCCTCGAACCCGGTTGGTCACATGACTTCAAGTGCAATTCCCCAAACACAAGAGGCTGCCGACTAGCAGCGAGGGCCCAGGTCTAATAGTGGGGAAACTATGCCCTCATTTGTCAAAGTGTTGCACAACAGAATTACTAAATATAACAAACAACAACAGAATAATCAACAAACCATACACATTTAAAAAAACAACTGCATTAAAAGATAACCATCAATTATATAGATAATGGTGCATCATGTCTCATGTCCTGAAAAACAACCAGAACATGTTACACAACAATACAGTACAATACAATACAGGGTAAAACAAAACAAAACAAAACAGCCGGTAGCATCGCGAGCCTAAGCCCGATCCCATGCTCCCGTAATCCTCATCTGCAATCAAGTACATGTATAATGACACTTTCCCTTATCCACAACTGCAGAAATGTATTCTGTTTCGGCCGAATACATGACCCAAACAGGGTGTGAGAAATTAATCCCTATAGGAACCCCCAAAGGCCCGTGCTCAACTGTGTGTAAACAAGCAACTACAGTGTGAAAAAGTAAATTCAATAACTAATCCGTACTCAAATGTTACTAAATTTACTATTTATATTTCCATATTATTATTCATTTTATCATTAAATATAATGAAAACCACCACAATGAAATTTATATGTGAACAGTTAGTGTCCTCAGACACACAAACCCTTACCCTCAGGTAATCAAAATATTTCCCTCAGGCATTTCCCTCAAGCATTATAGATATTGCGCTTAGGCGTACGATGTGTCGCCCTCAGGAACAGAAGTCACTGCAATCAAGCATACGAAAAGTTTCCCTCATGCGAAACAGGACGTTTCCCTCAGGATAAGCAGTACCTTACCCTCATGCTAAAAAAACAATGCCCTCAGGCTAAAAAAGCATTGCGCTCTGCTGCAAGTAATCAGGCCATTCCCAACATGTAAATAAGAAATTCACATACAATTCCACTCAAGTAAATTCATCAAAAATTAATATAATGGCATACCCTCGGGTATCCTGGCCAAACTGCTAAATAGAGGAACGCACCCCAAGGGTGGTCCTGGATCCAAGCAGCGATCCCAAAGAACATTTTATTATTACAATTAATTACTTATATAGTTATAGGTAATCAAAACAGCCACGACCATAGCCACATGATACCCCAACATGGGTTTGTAGCTCAACGATACACAAAAACCCACAACAGTATGAATTTAAACACCATGCCACCTACCTTAAACGCCCCTGAATGGTATACGCGATTGACGATCCTCAAATCGTTTAAGAATGACAAAGATTTGAGTTGAAGTAAATCCCCATTCAAACTCAGATAATTTCACTTAGAATAATAATTGGAAATAATGGCTTAAAGATAGTAGAGGGATTACCTGTGCGGTTCCAACGAGATTGTCAGAGGCGAAAACAGATTCTCGTTGCTCGATCTGGAGATCCTCGATGGTCTGACATCCTCTTTTGACTCCTTCCTCCTGTTCGAAGCCAATCCTATGAACAGGGTTGGCTACTGCCCATTTTAGGCTAAAAGACAATCTACATGGCATGTACTATTGGCTACACGACATATACGTTTCTCATTTAATTGTTCCTATAGCGGCACTACCACACTATTCATCCATTGACATGAGTACACGGCGTGTTTTTCTGATTACACAGCTTTTACTACTGCTCCACTGGCGGCTGCTTCCACCGCCTTACTATTTGCCTGTCGATTGACTACATGGAGTGTAAATAACCACTACATGGCGTGTAGTTAGATTTTACACCTTACGTCATCGGCATGGCTATACACCCTGTATACTCATCCCACATGGCCAATCTACACAGCATGTGGAATATTACATGGCGTGTAGTACTGATATTTCAGAATTTTCCTCATTTTTATTGTTTTCTAAAAAACACTTAAGGAAAAGAGAAAATAAGAAAATCGTACCTCCAAACTAAGAACTAGGTTCTTACAAACTCCCCCCTTAAAGAAATTCGTCCCCGAATTGTGCTTCCATGGGTGGAGAAGATAAAGCTCAGAACAGATCTCTCCACTAAGCACGTATGTCGGTCTCCCACTCCCAGGTTTTGTCCTCCACTCAGCCATGCTTCCATAACACCCGTACGAGAGGAACTGACCAGCCTTGGAGAACCTTTTTGCTCCTATCAACAATATTAATCAGATGCTCGTCAAAGGACGTATCTACCTCAAGCTCAACCTCATCTAGATGAAAGACATGAGACAGGTCTTAATGATAGTGACACAACTGAGATACATGGAAGACGTTGTTCATAGCTCGATACATCTGTGGTAACTGCAACCGATAGGCAACCAGCTCGACTCTCTCCAAAATCACAAATGGACCCACATACCTTGGTGAATTTTTAACCCGTCTCCTGATCCGCCTGTGTCCCATCCTCGGTGAAACACACAAGAAAACCTGATCCCCAACCATGAACTCCAAGGGTCATCTGTAGTGATCAACACAAGATTTCTGACGAGACGGTGCGGTATCCATTCGCTCTTAAATCATCTGGACCTGCTCAGATGTCTCCTGAACGAGACATGGCCCCAGTAATGTTGCCCCACCTGCCTCTAACCAGCACAAAGGTGATCGACATGGCCTACCATATAAATCCTCTTAAGGTGACATCTCAATAGTTTCCTGAAAACTATTATTATAGGAAAACATAACTAGGGGTATATACTCTCCCAAGATCCCCCAAAGTTTAGGATGCATGCACATAACATGTCTTCTAGCACCTGTATTGTACGCTCTAACTAACCATTGGTCTGAGGGTGGTAAGCTACGATTAGAAGCAAATGTGTATCCAGTGCCCTATGAAAACTCTTCTAGAATCGAGACGTAAACCAGGTGTTCCTATCTAAAATGATAGAACGTGGAACCCCATGAAGACGTACGACCCCTCGTATATACAACTTCTCGAGATCGTCAACACCGAAGGTATCCTTGATCGGAAAAAAGTGAGCTCCCTTTGTGAGTCTATAAAAAAACCCACATGAAATCATTTTCTCATGGTGTCCTCATTAATACAGTCATGAAATCCATCACAACATCATAACATTTCCACTCCAGGATGGGTAACTGCTGTAACAGTCTGGCTGGCCTCTAATGCTCCGCCTTCACTTGTTGACAGGTGGAACATCTAGTAACAAAACCAGCTACTTCTCTCTCCATACCCGGCCAACAATACTAACATCTCAAGTCATAGTACATCTTGGTAACCCCGGGATGAACTGCCCAAGCTGAAGCATGAAACTCCCGCATCAAATCCTCACGTATATCCCCTGGAACCTACAATAGTCCATGGAAATGAAGAATTTTCACCATCGCCTATTGTTCAATAGGAGGAGGGTCCACACTTGCCACCGACTGCCATGGAACTAGGCCCTCTAAATCAGATAGCTTTCTCATCCTCACTCTATCTAGGAGGGTAGAAGTCACAACTAAAGAAGAAAGCTAGGTCTTCCACTGACTATCGTGCACCTCCTGATGCATCTCAGAGAAAAAATCCATAAGATGTCACTCATCACTGGCCTCCTGCAAGGCATGTATCTTAGTCATTCTTCTCAGTGAATCAGCAACTGCATTAGCTTTACAGGATGTATAGGAAATATCAAAGTTGAAGGACAGATGGTATTCGACCCAGCTTTTCTATATCAGGTTCAATTCACACTGTGTAAAGATGTATTTGAGACTCTTGTGGTCGTTGAAAACAACAAAATTCTCTCCCATGAGTTAATGTCTCCAACAGCGCAACGCATGGACAATTTCAGCCAACACGAGATCATGTGTCAGGAAATTCCTGTCATGTGGCCTCAATTTTCGAGACCCTTACGCAACAAATCGATAGCCTTACTTCAACACTGCTCCTAACCCAATGCCCGATACATCATAGTAAGTTGTGTATCTCTTCCCTTATTTGGGAAGTATCAGGACTGTTGCTGATGTCTACCTTCCTTTCAGGTCCTGAAAGGCTATCTCACAAGCTTCTAACCAAAAGAATTTTACACCCTTCTTAGTCAAGCCTGTCAACGGTGCTGCTAAGCGGGATAAGTTCTCTATAAAGCGCTTGTAGTAACCAGTGATCCCCAAGAAACTTCGTATCTAAAACACGTTCTTAGGCTGCTCCTAGGAAACTACCACTCTCACCTTCTCTGGTTCCACGACAACTCTTGCCTCTGAGATGCTATGACCCAGGAAGTGAATCTGGTCCATCCAAAATTGGTACTTTGAGAGGATAGCATATAGCTGATGATCTCTCAGTGTACTCAGTACGATCTCAAGATGGGGGGCATGGTCGTTTCGAGTGTGGGATTACACTGAGATATCATCAATTAATACTACCATAAATGAATCCAAATAAATAAGGAACACACGATTCATCAGATCCATGAAGACATCTAGTGCATTCGTGAGTCCGAACGGTATATCAAAGTACTCTTATAAACCATATATACTCTAAAAAGTTGTAAGCGGTATATCTGATGATATCACGAGCATCTGATGATATCTGGATCTCAAGTCATTCTTTGAGAACACTCGTTCCACATGATGTTGATCAAAAAGATCATCAATCCTCAGCAAGGTATATCGGTTCTTGACCGTCATATGGTTCATCATCCGATAATCCACACAGAGTCTGAGGGTACCATCCACCTTAATCGAAAAAAGGACCGGCCAACCCTGAGGAGAAGTACTAGGTCGGATGAAACACTTTTCATGTAACTCCTCTAACTGCCTCTTGATCTCCTACAACTCTGATGTAGCAATCCTATAGGGAGGAATGGACAGCAGCGCTACTCCTGTCACAAGATCAATAGAGAAATCCACCTCACGCTCCGGAGGTAGATCCGAAAAGTCGTCCGGAAAGACATCCCTGAAATGATCAAACACTGGAGGGAAATCCGTCGGACAAGTCCCCTGATCATCTAGATATAAACTCACAATCTGGGATGTGACTCTACCTCGCCCATTATGATCTGGTCTAGCTCGACTCTCCTGAACATCCAATTCCACTTTTTATAGAAACTCTCTGCCCTCTAGTGATGTGAAACTCACCCTGCGATGATAGAAATCTACAAAGGATCGAATGGTAACCAACTAGTCCATCCTGAGAATGACGTCATAATCTGTTATCTATAAGACATAGAGGTCCCATAGAATGTGACACCCCCCAACCTCGAGGAGTAACTCCATGCACTGATGCACACAAGACATTATAGTCCCCAATAGAGTTTCTAGCATCATAACAGTAGAAGAAAAAGAATCACAAAACCCATGTCGATCCACAATGGGTAAAAATATGAAAATATGTGTAGCACCCGTATCGAAATGTACTGAAACATTAGACAAAAGCTGCTAGAATAGTACATCTGACAATAGATGGTCAGGGATCCTTCTCTTTCCGGGTCTGTTGCACTGCATATGCATGCCCAGTGCCACGACCCAATGGCATAGCCTGGTTACCCTGAGTTGTCCTGCCCTACTGCCTATGAGATCCGGGTGTCTGGATTCCATGGTTAGGACCACCAACTGTAACACCCGAGGTAAATAAAAAATATTACATTTTCAAATTTATTAATATTTTTGAATAAAATATTAATATTACATTAAAGGGGATTCTATGTTCGATGATATATCCAATACGCAACAACGAGTTTCTTTGAAATCTTACGATGCCACTAATAACATAATAATATTATTGTAAATGGTAGTAAACTCTTAGTTGATGTAATGGATGGAATGAACATAAATAACTAAAAAGTGATGATATATGCTTTTAAAATATTTTTACATTTAATAAATAATTGTTATATTCTTAAAATGCGAATGAATCCAATTTTAAGCGAAAATATTATTATATTATTTAAAAGGTAGTTTAACCGCCTTTTGATAGCGAACCCCATTTAAATGCACATTTTACAATTTTATATGTTATATTTGACAAAATAAAATTCTTTTTAGAATCAGGACATGAAAATTTACTTTGTATTAATTTTTGGTATTTTTCCGATAAAGTTCATTTTTTTAATGAATAGTGTAAAATGCTGTATTTAAATTCAAAACCTCCTTTTAATATAATTTATTTATATGATTATATTATAATTTGAATTGGTTTTAATGTGAAATTAGATTATATTTTTACAATTTAATCCAATGGTGGTCATTGGAATTAATTTGACATTGAAATTGGACTTAAACTAGTGTCAATCTTTTGATATATTTTGTTTCTTAAAAACACACTATTTGTTTTAACAACGGGAATTAATTATTAAATTGATTAATGAAAATTATATGTTTTGAATTTTGTAAAATAGAAATCATTTTCTAATTCAGAGTATGAAATATATCTTAGGGTGAATTTTAGGTATTTTTCTGAAAAACATCAATTTTTGATGAATTGTGATACCACAAAGTGGTAGTTAAAAAATTGATTTTTGGTTTAAATGAAATTTTACAACCTTTGTGATTTGATTTTCAAAAATCTGAAATACTTAGTTTTAATTAGGTTGTATAATGTAGTTCAATTGGATGAATATAATTTCTGGTGAATAGTAACTTTTATGTTTTATTAATCATGATTAATGGTAATTAGTGTAATTTAAGGTAAAGATAATGTTATAATAATATAAAATGACCTCAACACATGTCCTACCCTAATTATATGAGTCATGGCCGACCCATACAATCCATGGGTCAACTTGGGGACCCCATGGAGTCACTTGGGTAAGAAAATGAAATTAATAACAATTTATTTAATGTTAAAATAAAACTTTCATGAACATGTATTGTTTTACTAAAACAATTTTTACATGCGGTTATACAAGTCATATTTTTGACTATAAATATCAATTGGAAAGATAAAAATATTTCCTACATCATAGTATTTATTTTATAATTTTTAGACATTAAATAAATACATATATTTATGACACCATGATGATGCAACGATTACCTCATTAATAAACGATTTAATTAAAATTAAAAGATAAAGTAATATCTAAGACATAAACTTGTCAAAAATCTATTGGATGGGTGGATTTCGAACCCTTATCACCTTATCCTCTAAATATATAATTTTGGGATCATTAATAACCGAAAATAAATTAATAATAAAGTAACTTTTCAAGACATTCCAAGAGTGCCCCTCCTCCCTCTTATAAAAGGCCCCCACCTTTACCCCCTTACCCACATCTCTCAATCCTTTGGCTCGACCAATCTTTGCTCATTGTATCTCTCCACATCCCTCTCTTCATCCTAGAAGCCTTACCTTAGGCAGAAAAATCTTAAATAAACACTTTCGGTTCAAACCAAAGGGATTTACCCGATTTAATGGAATATAAATAAACGAACAAGGAAAGTCGGACTTGAGGTAAGGGATCCTACCTCTCTCTTTCTTTTTAAGTACTCTCTTTTATGTCATATATTTTAAGCTCATCTTTATTATGTTTGGGGATGTTCTCTTATATTTCTAATTCTTTACTATTTATGTTCATATTATGAGAGACACTATTTGATCTCCTAAATCCATTTTTTGAAGTTTTATGTGGTGCCGTTAGGCTGCCGAGTTTTCGTAAGGGATTTTTCATCTCAATTTTATTAGAGTGGGATTTATGCTAAAATTTCCACCATTTCCTTTGAGTGGTGTATGTACTGCCAATTATTCTACTCATTTTATAACATACATTCGTTTATGAGTATTTTTATCAATGTTTTATAGTCCTTCTTTCATGGGGTGTAAGTTTCGAAGGTTACCCAAGCCGGTAAGGGAACCTTTCACCCTACTCTTTTTAAAAGACTTATTTTTGTTAGGTATTCTAATTTACATATTAATATGTTGGAATATGTTCTTCTATATCCTTATTGATGTAAAATTTATTTCCAAGTGATGATATACCCTTTTTTTCTCATCAACTCATTTTTTAAAATTTAATGTAATGTCGTTAGGCTGTCGAATTTTTACAAGGGAATTTCATAACCCAATTTCAATTTCATTGGTTTCAACTTGTATTTATTGAATATGTCATCCTATGAATAAGTTTGAATGACCTCTGGTTATTTTACACTTAATATCCACTTATATTGGGTGTATTTATATTTTTCACACATAATTATGAGATTGATTTATCCTTAATTTAAGGATACCTTCTTTATAAGGGATTTCATCTCATTTTACATTTCTATTCAGACTTCATTGTTGTTATGCACCAATTCACTATTATATGGTGTATATACTGTCCTTTGTCTTATTATATCATGAATCCCTTTATTCTCATGATATTATAAATTTTGGATTGAATTTTATTCCTCAATTATTTGTATTCAAGTGTCTCTCATTTTGTTAAAAACTGTTTAACTAAAATATAATTTTAAATGATTTAATGCTTATTTCTTATAAATATTTCTCATTAATATCCATGTTTTCAAAATGGGTTTTAAGTATTTATTTATATTGATAATAATGTTTGAAAATGTTAAAAGCTTCAAAGTAGTAAGGGACATCATCTCAATCTCCTTTCATTGAGGCATATTTTGTGTTATACACAATATTCTTTTATACGATGTATAAACCCCTTGGCCTTTTACTTTTATTAAGAAGGAATTTTTTATATAAAGCGTTTTACTAATCTATAAATGGGAATTTTTTTATATTTGCGGTGACAACGACTTATCTGCCGCCGTGACCATTATTTGAGTTTCGGCTTCCTCTACAAGCCATATCATTTTATTAAATGAAAAATAAATACCACGTTTTAATTTTCTTTTATTTTGGTATTGAAAATGGTTTTGATAATTTTTTGATTATATGAATATGTTTTTTATATCTTGTGATTGAAATGTGGGAATGTTATTTTTCCTTTATGCATGTTTTATGTGATACGATTATGCTATGGTTCTTGTGCATTGTTTATGATGACGGGTGGTTCAGTGATAAACTAAGGGTGGGTGAGCCCATGATAGCTCTCCAATGCATTGGGTAACATAATGGAGTTAAACGCTAAGGTTTCTCCGAAGTGATTTATGTAATATACTGTGATGGGTATTCCAAACGTATCCTTGAGGTTTACTCCCTACGTATGAATGATGTGAATGCCTCATGATAATTTTATGTCTTATTATTTCAATGAGTTATTCATATATAATATGATTTCATGAGGTATGTCAACGTTCTTATGTTTTTGAGTAAAGTGTGTTTTCATTGATTCTTATGTATACGTAAACTAATGTTTCTTTTTTGTATTTTTATATCCCTTACTGAGCTTTTTGTGATAATCCCATGTTTTTAATATGTTTTCCACAGGACATAAAGTGGAATACAGTCATGGATGGTATCATGGAAAGGTCACGATGTCTAAAACATGGAACAAGACATGAATCTTTTGTTCAAGAGTTTAAATTTTGTGAAAAACATGGAAACTAAGTAGATGTATCTACCTTATAATCTTTGAGATGTAATAGTTATGTACTAATTCTCTAAAACTATAATCCTGAAAAGATCATCAATGTGAATTATTCCTTTAATTGAAGATTAAGTAATGTTTTAAGGCTAGTTCCTTACATTTGGTATCAGAGGGAGGTTTAGATAACTTTAGATGTTAGGGTATTATTTAGTCTTAAGTGACATTACCATAATGGCTATGATTTCAAAAAGAGTCATAGTTTTCAGATATTGTGAATGAGTAAGTATATCTTAGTGTTTATCTTCCCCATTAGTACATGATGATTTTTTTTTGATATACTCACATTGAAATTTTTTGTTTTTGTAAATTTATGGATCTAGCAGGAACCAAAGTGACAATGGGTTTGAAGGAAACTGTGGTGGTTCTCTAATTAAGAGACTGGGTGAAATGGGGGATTCAATGAGGAATCTCATGGTTATTCTAAACTAACTATCAAGGATTCATGATTAACCACTTGATCCTTGGTGATTTATCTGATGCATCATGTACAAGAGAACCAACTCGATGTGGATGTTCAGGTAAAAATTATAATGGTAACAATTAGGGTTTATATGATCCTTACTTTTGAGGTAATTATGGGTTACTATATAAAATTAATGGCATGGGGTAAAATTGAGGTTAAATAATGTTATGATTATTTTTGAATATTTTATCTCTTCTTGTGGAATTTTTTTGGAATTATATAGTTTCGGAAAAATGACAACATGAAGACCATGTGACAACCCATCGCATCGGACAAAGCTACGGGAATCGAACCCACAAGAAAAGTGCAACTGGTATTTATCTCCTACCACTGGTATACGTGAAGTCCCTGGTTAGTATAACGAATTCTTTTTTTAGTTAGATGATCTTATGAATCAGGAATAAGTTTATTATGGGTTATCTAGGAAATTATTGACCTATCATGGATGATATATGATTAAGTTAATTACGTTTCAATATGAGACTTTAAGAGAAACTGATGTTATTTGGAGATAAAGGTTAATATTTACCTTGGAAGACTATGTGATTAATTCATTCAAAGAATTGGGTTTCAATCATAGTTTACATTACTTTGAAGAATATTTTGGATAGCTATTTATTGAATGGTCTTTGATGAACTTTGGGTTCTGTTGGACGACTTTTGGAGATTATAAGTAGTGTTTCTTTTTATAAAGGATTATCCTTTTTGGGAATTATCAGATCTCGTACAAACAATTTTCGTTTTGGTTAAGGTCTAAGAACTTGGGAAATATATAGTTCTATTTTGTGGATTAGGTGATTCTCAGGAAGCTGATTATAGTTCTCTTCATATGAAAAAGTCTTCCTAAATGATTGTCTTTTGGATAAAATATGAGTTTGTGTTAGAAATATAGTAAAGTTGAAAGTCAACATGACAAGTAAGTATGTTTACTTATTTTTTAGTTAATCTCATAAATAAATTCTTCAATGAAAAGTAACTTAAAACAAAAATGTTCTATGTTAATTTTTCCTAACGGGGAATCGAATACCATTTAACCCATTACATGTTTGTGATTTTCTGGTGGTTAACTTTCTTCAAATCATGTTTTCTATCACTCCACATAAGAACTTGACCCTTTGTTTTTTCTTCCATATCCATGTTTTCCTATATGGAATCCTAGTATGGGTTAACTCGGGTGACCTTTGTACTTCTCTTTCTTTCTTTTAAAGTGATAGTTTTGCTGATTCCTTTTCCGATGTGGGGCTTTCAATGATGTTTTCAAGCCCAATTTTAAAAATGCAAGGACGCAATTCCCAAGGGGGGGGAGGATGTAACACCCCAGGTAAGTAAATAATATTATTTTTATAATATTTATTAATATTTGTGAATAGAATATCAATATTACTTTAAATGGGTCGCTATGTTGGATGACGTAACCAATATGAAACAACGAGTTTATTTGAAATCATACGATGCACACAAATAACATAATAATATTATTGTAAATGGTAGTAAACTCCTAGTCAATGTAAAGGCGGGAATTAACAAAACTAACTAAAAATTGATTATATATGCTTGTCAAATATTTTTACATTTATTATATAAAGGGTAGATGCTTAAAATATGAGTGAATCCAATTTTAATCATAAATATTGTAATATTCTTTAAAAGGTCAATTAACCACATTTTGATGGAGAACCCCTTTTAAATCCACATTTTGAAAATTTTATATTTTATATTTGAAAAAATAAAATTCTTTTTAGAATCGGGAAATCAAAATTTACAATGTATAAATTTTTGGTATTATTCCGATAACGTTCATTTTTTAATGAATAGTTGAAAATGATGTATTTTAATTAAAAACCTACTTTTAATCTAATTTATTTATATTATAATATTATCTTTTTAATTTGAATTAATGTGAAATTAGATTATATTTTTACCATTTAATCCAATGGTTGTCATTGGAATTAATATCACTTTGAAGTTGGACTTAAACTAGTGTCAATCTTTTGATATATTTTGTTTCTTAAAAACATGATATTTGTTTTGAAAACAGGAATTAATTATTAAATTGATTAATGAAACATAAATGTTTTGAATTTTTTAAAATAGATATACTTTTCAAATTTGGAATATCAAATACAGAGAAGGGTGAATTTTGGGTATTTTTCTGAAAAACATCAATTTTTGATGAATAGTGAAACCACTAAGTTGTAGTTAAAAAAATGATATTTGGATTAAATGAGATGTTACCACCTCTATGATTTGAATTTCAAAAATCTGACATATCTGGTTGTCATTAGGATGTAAATTGTGGGTCAATGGGATGAAAATAATTTTTGATAAATAATAACTTTTAAGTTTTATTAATCGCGATTAAATGTAATTAGTTTAATTTAAGGTAAATATAATGTTATAATAATATTAAATGACTCTGACACATGTCCTAGCCTTATTGGATGAGTAATGGCCGACCAAGAAAATACATGGGTCAACTTGGGGACCCCATGGAGAAATTTGGGTAAGAAAATGACATTAATAACTTTTTATTTAATGTTTAAATGAAAATGTGACAAACATGTGTTGTTATACTAAAACAATCTTTACCTTGGGTTCTACAAGTCATATTTTTGACTATAAATACTAATTGGAAGGCTAAAAATGTTTCCTACATTATAGTATTTTTTTAATTTTTAGACATTAAATAAAAGAATATATTTATGAAACCATGATGATGTAGTGATGAAGTCATTAATGAATGATTTAAATAAAATGAAAAGATAATGTAAAATCAAAGACATACACTTGCAAAAAACCTATTGAAGTGGTGGATTTTGAACCCTTATCACCTTAACCCCGAAATATTTAATTGTGGGACCTTTGATATCCAAAAATCATTTTATAATAAAGTAACATTTAAATACATTCCAAGAGTTCCCCTCCTCCCTCTTATAAAAGCCCCCCATCTCTACCTCCTTACCCACACCAATCAAGCCTTTGGCTCGACCAGACTCTGCTCAATTTATCTCTCCACATCCCTCCCTTCATCCTGGAAGCCTTACCATAGGCAGAAATCTCTTAAAGGAGCCTTTTTGGTTCAAATCAATAGTAGTTACCTGATTTAAAGGAATATAAAGAAACTAACAAGACAAGTCTGACTTGAGGTAAGGGATCCTACCTCTCTCTTTCTTTTTAATTACTCTCTTTTATGTCATTTATTTTAAGCTCATCTTTCTTATGTTTGGGGGTGTTATTTTATATTCCTAATTATTTACTTTTTATGTTCATATTATGAGAGACCCTATATGATCTCCTAAATCCATTTTGGGAAGTTTTAAGAGGCATCGTTAGGCTGCCGAGTTTTCGTAAGGGATTCATCATGTCACTTTTATTCCTGTGGGATTTATGCTACATTTTCCACCATTTCCATTGACTGGTGTATGTACTTCACATTTTTCTATTCTTTGTGGAATATAATTTCGTTTACGAGTATTTACATCAATGTTGTATAGTCCTTCTTTCATGGGGTGTAAGTTTCGATGGTTACCCAATTCGGTAAGGGAACCTTTCACCCTCCTCTTTTTAAAAGGCTTATTTTAATAGGTATTTTGATTTACCTATTACTATGTTGGTATATGTTCTTCTATATCCTTATTGATGTAAAATTTATTTCCAAGTGATGAGATACCCTTTTTGTCTCATCAACTCCTTTTCTAAATTTTAAAGTAACGTCGTTAGGCTATCGAATTTTTACAAGGGAACTTCTTAACCCAATTTTGATTTCTTTGGTTCAACTTGTAGATATTGAATATATCATCCTATGAATATGTGTGAATGTCCTATGGTTGTTTTACACTTAATATCCACATATATTAGGTGTATTTATATTTTTCACACATAAATATGAGATTGATTTAGCCTTAATTTAACGATACCTACTTTAAATGGGATTTCATCTCATTTTACATTTTTATTGATACATCATTGTTTTCATGCACAAATTCACTCTTATATGGTGTATATACTATCCTTTGGAATATTATATAATGAATCCCTTTATTCTAATGATATTATAAATTTCTCATTATATGGTATTCCTCAATTATTTGAATTCAAGTGTCTCTCATTTTGTAGAAAACTCCATAACAAAAATATCATTTTAAATGTTTTAATGATTTTTCTTATAAATATTTATCATTAATATCCATGTTTTCAAAATGTTTTTTAAGGAATTATTTATATGGATATTAACAGTTTAAAATGTTAAAATCTTCAAAGTGGTAAGGGACTTTGTCTCAATCTCATTTTATTGAGGCATATTTTGTTTTATACACAAATTTCATTCATATGAAGTATAAACACCTTTGACTTTCACTTTTATTGAAAAAGAATATTTTTATATGAAGCGTTTTACTAAACGAAAAATGGGAATGTTTTTACGTTTGCGGCGACAATGACTTCTCAGCCGCCATGACCATTATTTGATTTTTGGATTCCTCTACAAGCCATACAATTTTTTTAAATGAAAAATAAATACCATGTTTTATTTTTCTTTTATTTTGGTATTGAAAATGGTTTTGATAATGTTTTGATTATATCAATGTGTTTTTGATATCTAGTTATTGAAATGTGGGAATGTTATTTTTCCTTTATGCATGTTTTATGTGATACAATTATGTTATGTTTCTTCGGCATTGTTTGTGAAGATGGGTGGTTCCGTGATATACTAAGGGCGGGTGAGCCCGTGATAGCTCTCCAATGCACTGGGTAACGCAAAGGAGTTAAATGCTTAACGTTTCTCCAAAGTGATTTAGGGAATATACTGTGATGGGTATTCCAAATGTATCCTTGAGGGTTACTCCTTACGTAAGAATTTTATGAATGCCTCAACTTAATTTTATGTCTTATTATTTCTATGAGTTATTCATAAATCATATGATTTCATGAGGTATGTTAAAGTGATTCTGTTTTATGAGTAAAGTGAGTTTTCATTGATTCTTTTTTATACATGGACTAATGTTTCCTTTCTGTATTTTTATATCCCTTACTGAGCTTTTTGTGATCATCCCATGTTTTTGAAATGTTTTCCATAGGACTTACAGTGGAATACAATCAAGGATGGTATCACATAAATGTCACGATGAATAAAACTTGTAACTAGACATGAATATTTTGTTCAAGAGTTTATATTTTGTGAAAAAATGGAAACTGAGTATATGTCTGTACCTTATAATCTTTGAGATATAATAGTTGTGTCCTAATTATCTAAAACAATAAGCCTGAAAAGATCCCCAATATAAATTATTAATTTAAATCAATATTAAGTAATTTTTTAAGGTCGGGTACTTACACCATTCCTTCCTGCACGTCATGACGTATTCTAGTTTCCTAATAGGTAAGAAGCTGCTGGTCCTACTCCCGCTCACGGATTCTGCATAGAACCCCTCTCACTATCCACTGGTAGAAACGCCCAGCAAAAGCACTGTAGATGATTTATATTTTTGCAAGCTCGGCACCCTATGGGGTATCGTGGACACTAAGGTCTCTTGTGCCCCTCTCTACCGCACTGGAAGCAAAAGGCCAGGCCACATGAAGAAACCTCCTACCTAGTACTGCCACCATGAGAGAAACACATCTGTCTCTTCCTCTTTTATGTTGAAATAGTACCAGAAAATGGTGCAGAACTACCCTGGCCCACACCACTAGCTTCCCGATTGTTCCTCTCTATAATCAGTGCCTGGTTCACCATAGCATGTACTGGAGGCATCTTGAAAACATTCACCAGTGCTCTGATGTCATAACGAAGACCATCCTTAAAGCGTCTAGACCTCAACGTCTCATCACCCACCAAGGCGGGTGCAAAACACTAAAGCTCTGTAAAATGAGTAGAGTAACCCATCACCGACATAGTTCCCTGCAGAAGATTCATGAACTCTCGAGCCCTATCTGCCCTAAATGTCTCTGAGAAGAAGAAATCATAGAAAGCAGTCTGAAAATTGTCCCACACCATGTCTCTGTGATGCTCTGTCTGGGTGACAATATCCCACCCACTCTTGGAAGAATCACGCATCATGTAAGTCGCAAGCTTGACCCTTCACCCAGGAGGCATCTTAAGATGCTCGAAAATAGTCTTTATAGACCCCATCCAAGACTCCGCTGCCTGTGGTCCGCAATCCCCTGAAAACGTAGGTGGATGATGCAGCTAGAATATACGAGTTAGCTCAGCCATAGATGTGGTATCCGGTGGTGCTCCATTAAAGGTCTGCATGAACTGCATAAAGCCTTCAGAGAACTGATCCTCTACTCCTATGTCTTGTATAACGGCTGGAGACGCATCTTTCTCTACTAGAGGATCCACTAGTATCCCATGGCCTACCATATCTGGAGTAAAATCGTTGGCACTCTCCTTGTAAAAAACACATGGTCGTCTCGGCGTCATGACTCTACAAGGTCAAACACACACCTTAAGTCATGATTATCACATTCTGAAACAAAGGGACCTAAAGGGGAACAAGTGGAAGAAGGAATTCATGGTTGAAAAACAAGACTACATGGCGTGTATACTGAATACATGAAATGTACCCGACATCTCTTCCTCTGCCCGGGTCCTTCTAAACGGCTAATCCACCCAGGTCCCATTGAACAAAACTATACGACATGTATATAATCTACACGGCATGTATGGTGTAATTTTTCTAACTGTACATGTTGTTTGCCACACGGCCGACTACTCGGCTAACTCTACACGGCGTGTTACACCCGCACAAGGCGTGTACACCACTCTGTCTTCCTAGCCACATGGTCAGGTCCACACAGTCTGTCACCGGTCAAGGCTACACGGCGTGTCCCTCAGGCACACAATGGGTACTAGATGAGATCCACCAACCCGTGTTGTTAGTTATATGGCCGGATACATGGATCACACTTCACGACATGTTCCATATACACACGAAGTGTACACGAAAGGATTACAGTGACCTGTGTTATTAGTTACACGGTCGGCTCCTATGTCAGACTACACGGCATGTTCCACAGCGCACACGGCGTGTATGTCTTATGGTCTCCTCCGTCTGTGTTGTTAGATACATGGGCAGACTCCGGGTCAACACTACACGACATGTATATTTGATACATGACGAGTTTTCCCCAAGCATTTCCCATTTCTCGTGTCTGTGCCCACACGATCTATGACACGGGAAGAGACTACATTGAGTGTAGCGAGGGTACACAGCATGTATTCAAAAATATTTCTTTTCATCCCAAACAGAAGAACACATGGCATGTTTCCAAGGAACTACATGGTGTGTATACTGGGTTTTTCGGACTGTAGGCCTCTGAATCTTCTCTAGACCCCAGAAAATACTGAAAAACAACACCGAAGTGCCAAATTCCAACCCGTGAGGGCCCATACTCCCCACGAATCAATGTTTCGCATCTTATCTGAGTCATACCAAGACAAACAGTCAATGATCCACCAAATTCAATTCAATGAGGTCCCATACTCCAAAAAAACCAAAGTTTTCCATCCATTATATTAACATGACCATACAACAATACCCTATCACATAACATGTATATTATCAAAGCAGCTATCACAACAACATGTTTTTTTCCTAGAACAAAAACTATCACAACAACATGAAATTTCTAATGCTTTTACATGGCATGGAACAATGCATGGTATGTGATTTCTAACATGTGCCTAAATGATGCATGAGATGGCATACCCTCATCTCATCAGGTTGTAACTAAATAGAACCCATGGATAAAATAAAAACAACACAATCACAAGTGCGTCACCCAACGGTGAAATCAATTTCAATTACCGAGGTAGATTGGATTTTCCCTTTACACGGGTTAGCTACGTCGGGGCACAACTTATTACCAACTACCATTTCTGTCGTATCCCTGAATAAGGCTCAAAATAGTAAGTCAATGAAAAGAACCCCTCTGATACCACTTTGTCACATCCCAGATCCGGGGTCCACTCAACGGTTTCCCCAAACCTTGTTGGTCACATGACCTTAAGCACATTTCTCCAAATTCTAGGGGTTGCTGACTAGCAGTGAGGGTCCAGGTCTGATAATGGGGAAACTATGCCCTCATTTGTCAAAGTGTAGCGCATCAAAATTAATAAATAAAACATACAACACTAGCGGAAGCAATAAACCATACATATTTAAAATAAACTACTGTAGTAAAAGATAACCACAATTATATAGATAATGGTGCAACATGTCTCAAGCCCTAATCAAACCGCCAGAACATGTTACACAACAATACAGTACAGTACAATACAGGGTACAACAGAACAAAACAAAACAGCCAGTAGCATTGCAAGCCTAAGGCCGATCCCATGCTCCCCTAATCCTCAAAAGCAATCTTGTACCGGTATAAGGACCCTTTCTATTATCCACATCTGTAGAAATGTAATCTGTTTGGGCCAAAGACATGACCCAAACAGGGTATGAGAAATAAATCCCAGTAGGCACCCACAAAAGGCTCATGCCGAACTGTGTGTAAACATGCAACTACAGTGTGCAAAAGTAAATTCAATAACAAAGAAGTACTCAAAAGTAACTAAATTTACCATTTATATTACCATTTTATTATTCTTTGAATCATTCAATAGAAGGAAAACCACCATAGTGAATTTTCTATGTAAACAGTCAGTGTCCTCAGACATGCAAACCCTTACCCTCAAGTAATCAGAATCTTTCCCTCAGGCATTTACCTCAGGAATAACAGATATTTACCTTAAGCATACGATGTGTCTCCCTCATTCATAGAAGTCACTACCCTCAGGCATACGAAAAATTCCCCTTAGGTAAAATAAGACGTTTCCCTCAGGCTAAGAAGTACCTTGCCCCCAGGCTAAACAAACAAATCCCTCAGGCTAAAAAGAAAACTTCCCTTAGGCTCAAGTAACTGGTACATGCCCAACATGTAAATAACCAATTCTCATTCAATTCATCTCAAGGAAATTTAAAAAACATTATTATAATGGAATACCCTCGAGTATCGTGTCCAAATGGCTAAAAAGAGGAACACACACCTCGGATGTCCTGGATCCATGAAACGATCCCAATCAATAGTTTATTACTAAAATTAATTACCTTTATAGTTCTAGTTATTCAAAACAGCCACGACTTCAGCCACAAGATACCCCAACATGGGTTCATATCTCAATGATACACAAAAATGCACAATAGTTGGAATTTAAACACCAAACAACCTACTTTAAATACCCCTGAACGATATACGTGATCGACGATCCTCGAATTGTCCATGTACGATGTAGATCTAAGGTGAATGAAATACATGGTCAAACATAAATAACTTCCCTTAGAGGAAGAATTGGGAAGAATGACTTTAGAAGAGTGGAGGGCGTACCCGTTCGGTTCCAACGAGATCATCAGAGCTAAAAACAGATTCCCGATGCTCGATCTGGAGATCTTTGAAGGACCGGCCTCCTCTCCCAACTCCTTACTCCCGGTTCTAATCCAATCCTATGAAGAGGGTTGGCTACTGCCCATTTTATGCAAAAAACAAACAAACTACATGGTGTTTACTATTCACAACACCAAGTGTACTTTTCTCATTTAACTGTTCCCCTAGCAGCACCGCCACACTGTTCATCCATCGACATGAGTACACGACATGTATTTATGACTACACAGAATGTTCTGCTACTCCGATGGCGGATGCTTCCACCGCCTTACTGTTTTCCTACAGACTGACTACACAACGTGTAAATATCCACTACAGGGTGTGTAGTCGGCTTTTACACCCATCGTCGCCAACATGAATACACACCCTATGAACTCATCCCACATGACCAAAGTACACGGCGTGTGGAATAGTACCCAGTGTGTAGTCCTGAAAGTTTGGATTTTCCCTATTTTCCTCATTTTCTCAAAAACATAGGAAAAGTGAAAAGAAGAAGCCCTTACCTCAAAACTAAAAACCGGGTTCTTGCAATCACTAGGATTTTCATGCTATGTTTTGAAAATTATTTTTCATTCATTTTTTGTATGTGAATTAATAATAAGTCAATAAATTTAACCATGTAGATGGTATGACTAAAAGTGACCATTTTCTATTAAAAATAACATTTTAGTTAAAAACATGAATAACATACTCAAACCCAATAAAACCCGCTAATATTTTCATAAAATTATAAGGAAATTATTGATAATTGATTTTTAACAATTATGAATTAACCACTCATAAGTTAGACACAAGGTATTGTCGATATGATTGAATGTGGATATTTTAATTTAAAAATAACATTTTTGATCAACACTCATTCGATCTAGTCAAAAGATAACAACCGCACTCTAATTTTCTAGATGTGTTACAACAATAATACATAATTCAATTTTGAAGTATACTAATCAATGACATGTCAATACAATACAAGGTTGCGAAGACCTACCATCTACTCTTACGCCCTTCAATGAAAAAGATTATACTATGACCATGTACTTTATACTTCCGTAATCTTTCCATTAATAAATTTGTGCTTTGGTCGTTAAGGCCAAGGCATTACCAAAATAAAACCCAACACAAGGGTGTGGACAATTGACACAAATTGTATTTATTTTGTATATAATCACCATTTTACCTTAAAATGTACACCACATAGTCCAAACTGAGGAAACATGCTTCAAATATCATGGTACTTTAGAAAACTTTTAACATCTATGAAGTTACCATACATCATAGAAATTAAAACATATCAAGGCTAATATAAAATTTCAAATATATTTATATATATTTCTATATATACTATTATTAAAACAATTCATTGTTTTTAATACATGAACATGATACATTTGTATAAGTTTGGATTTTTAATTAGACTACACATACTAATATAGTTTTTTAAAATTATTTTATTAATATTTAATTTTAAATCAATGTAATCATATTTTATTGAAATTATTTAATATACTTTTTCTGAAATGATGGATCAATATAGATAAAAATTGTTTTTTCATTATATAAAGATTTACACGAAACTTTATGTGGCTTTTTATGATTTTATTAGCTTCTATAGATTGATATTTATAAAATTTTTAAAACATTGTAATATTTGGTGTTAACCATTACCATGACATGGTGTAGTGCTAATAAATTCCCATTTATGTACAAGAACGTTATTGTTAATAAAATTGTCCTTTATCAGCACCACCAAACGTGCTAAGAAATTAAATCCTTATTATTGGTAGAATACACAATGATAAAGGCCCATGCTATTGATGTTTTCTTGGTAGGGATAGTTAATTACATTATAAGTGTTTATTAAAGCATCTTGTTTTTTAATATGCTTAACAATAAACACCTTTTTAGATCTAATAAATGTTTTTTAGCATGGAATAAATCCTTTTCAATAGTAGTGGGAGTAAGAGATGGTGGTCGTAGTTAGTGATCTCGTACTAGTGGTCACATATATAAGGGTGTTGTAAGGGACACATGCCATGTCTAGGATTGAGCATTGCTAGTGGTTTCATTAGGGGTAATCTTGTGACAGAGATGGAGAATATAGGTGAGGTGAATCTGGAGTTTTTAGTTTCTTGAATTGGGTTCTTATTATTGTTGACAAGCACTTCCATTTTCTTTATAAAAATTGGAAATAAAAAATAATTGTAGATGCGAGTGCACATGCATGGGAAGAAACATCAGTTTGACCTTTTGAATTTCTAATTTGATACTTATATCACATATATATAATATAAATATATAAATTTGTGATGAATAAATGGGGATATAGAAATGTAGTCCTACATGCCATCTAATATAAATAAAAATTTATGTTCCAATTAAAAATTATGCAATTAATAGTAGTTTAAAAATATGATCTTTTAGATGACAAATTATCTTAATCAGGTTGATTATGGGTGGATAAATACCTACGTGGTGGGTCATATTATACTAGGACCTTGGGTGCATGGGTTTTGTTTAGTATCTAAACCACAATACCTACTATCAATTATTATATATATCCAAAAATTAACGTTTTTATGTTAGGTTGTAAATTATATTAATTAAATGTTTATCTTGATCATATTTTTAGATTAATTATGGTTATTCCATTTTTGAGACCAATCAAGATAATTAATGAATAATTTATAGTGATTTAAAATATTGGACACTTATATTTTCAGCAATATGGATGAAAAAAATTTCACACAAATTTTAAACCATTTTCATAAATATATGATAAAAGTGATTGTCGTTATGTGATTGAAAAATTCTAATATGAAAAAATTGATACAACTTTTTTGGATGGAAGTAAACGCAGTTATGGAACATTGATATCTATGAAAATCGAGGTGCATGTGGAATCTTTGATAAATCCCATAGTTCTAATTATGATTATAATGAATCACAATAATTTATAATTAATCATGACATAATTCTTTCATGATTTATTTCAGACCGAAATGAAATGATAAACCATTTATTATTATTATAATTCAATAGTTATTGATATAGAATTTTAGGTCCTTAGTGAAATCTAGCATTATCATTTTAGTATATTACATTATTCACATTATATTTATTATATATTCCCTCTATATAATTTTCACTGATCAATCGAGTATTTTATTTGAACTCTATATATAGATGACTTTAACTTCTTTGAATTTAAAAGGCATGATTGTGGTATAATATGAATTTTCATAGACATTACACATGGAAGTTGTTATATAATTAAATACTTTACATTACAAATTCAATTTTATCTATTATATTTTTTAAAATATGGGCAGAACAAAGAATGTGTGAATCTTTTATTGGTATGGAATTATCCTATACTTCACTACAAAACCATGATATGATTCCTAGTTATATACAAAACCATATTGATGTGTTATGATCATCGTGTGTATATGTGGATGATTTTCATAGAGAATTATACTCTTCTTTGAGTACATTGGGATTTTTATGATGTTGATTAAAAATTATAATTACTTATTTATAGCTTCCCTAGAGGTATCTGCCTATTTAGAGGGTAGTTCCATGATTACTAGTATGAGTAATTTGACTTTGTGATACCAATCAACTAGCATGAATTGATGATACTAGTACCTGTTAGTCCTTGTGGTCATTATCATATTATAGTCATGTGGACTAGTTGACATGGATGATCAAATAATCATGAGTATTTTTTGAAAAAAACATTATAATGGGGTAAAGGAGATCATCCGATGAATTTTACAAGTTGACTCAACAAATGAATATAGATTCTCAGCTATCAGATTTGGAGACCTGTCCATGACAAAAGAGTCCATGGCCGCTACCACCGTCCTCCCTGCCCAAGGGGTAGGGGGTTGTTCTTATCCTCCATTGATGAAACCTCCTTCATTTTCTCTTCATTCCAATATCACTTCCCTTCCACCTTTCTCGGAAATTATCTTCTATCTTACGATTCTTAATATCCTTGATGGATACCCTCAATGTGAGCTTTTGACCACGGAATTTACCAATTATTTGGATCGTCTCTCATAGACACTGGTTTCTCAGTTCACCTCACGATGTCCACCGATTGATATCATCGATATATTAGTATTCCAATCAAGTGGGTCTTCATACACGAGAGACCGTCTGACTCCACGACAAGAGTGACATGATGATTGCATTCTCCTCTTCAGATGATCTCATCACCATGTGGTCTGAGGCTTCATGATCCTGCAAAGGCTGCCACAACCATATGTTGAATTGTTCATTAAATCTTCATATGAAGTAGGATTCTCCGACAATGGCTTTATGGGTATGCTTTCCTAAGCTCCCTCCATCATTTCATAATCCTTCAATTATCTGAATTCTTTGGAACCTAGTTGGATGCTTTCTTTGTCTGGATTTGAGAACCAGTATGGTTAGCCACCCAATATCTCCACACATCTATGTCGAATTCGATGTGTCAAGACCCATCAGTCAAATGGAATTGTATTTTGATATGGGATGAATTTCTATTGAAACAATTGGTGGTCATTGAATCTTGGATGCATTTTTTCATCTTTCCATCATCTTGGGAACTTTCCCACTTCATGTTGGTGTTGTGGAAGGGCACGACAAGGGGTCTCAGCTGGTGGCCCTCCCTCAGGCTCGACTGGGACTGAGAAATGGTCAACTAGTAATGAAGGTGTATATCTGTTATGGGATGTTCTCTCTACCTATATTATTCCCAAGGCCCTCTATGAAGATGTTAGGTTTCCCCAGAAGACGAATCTAGTTTCTCAGGAGAAATAAAGACTCACTCATATTTTTCCCCATCTACAATGTGATTTGGGTGTGGCATGATCGGATGAGGCAGCTGATATGCCTCTATGTGACAGTGGGATTGGTAGTGCTGAAAGTGCTGGGGCCTGTAAGCATGCAAGATCAAAACCTATAGGGGTTGGGCTAGATGAGTGTGAATTTCTCCTAGATTCTTCATAAGGAATGTAGATGGACACACCAAATAGAATAAATGAAGCTACATGGTCTAACGTTTTATGTGAGAAACAAAACAATGGCAAGGATTCCTATTGTCTAGAAATGGAGGACACTTCAATACATTTCCTATTTTTAGGTCAAGGATTTGAACAGCCTTGAGTTTCAAAGATAACCAAGTAGGGTACAAAGACTAGAATCTCTTATGCTATGAATATATAATTAGGGGGATCAACATAGACATCTCAAAACCAGTTTGCAGTGTTATGGGAAGAAGTAGAAGACCTCCATGCTAGTGATGAATTTGGAGGGGTGGTGGTCATCCACAAAGAGGACCCCCTGGTGGATATGGAAGCTTCTTGAGAGTAAATGGTTGAGGATATGGAATTTGATGTACCCATAAACATTTCCTTTGTAGAGGAATACCTACGATCCTCTCTAAGGAAGAAAAACAACATTTATATAGACTATGACAACTTAATTATGATAACTCAGAGGGCGTAACATAGGAATGATTAATCCACCATTCCTTGACATCCTATTACTAGATCGGCTAGCAATGGTATGATTCCCCCAAAGGATTCTACATATGTCGGTATCACCCCCTTGAGTTGGTGTTATGTTTTTAGAAAGCTTTAGGACGTCGTCTCCTCCAATGAACTGGTGTATGCAAGTTTTGAGTCTGCTTCCCCTAGAGTAAGGGACCCTGGGAAGTAGTATGAGTTAGGATCGAAGGAAGACCCCCATCAATAGATAGCCTCAGTGTTGGAACACATTAATCTCCCTATACAGTCAGATAATGAAATTGTATATTAATCTACCGATATTATGGCATTTAAGAATCTTGGAAAATATATTAATGTTATCATTGCAATTGATCAAGGAGAGTGGATTGATAAGTAGGGAAGAATTTTTCATAAAGGATGCAACAAGGGTAAAATTAATAAAGATGAGTACATGAATTCATGGGAAAACAAGGTGAATCAGTATAATGATATCATAAAGGAACACATAGACACTCAAGTAAATTTTATTCCCTATATATTGTTTATTGGGATTGGTTCCAATCAAGTCATGATATTATTTAAAAAATTTGTATTTTCATTTGGTGTTGAAACTGGTAAGCTATGAGTGTTCTCATTTTCCCTTTAAATTTATTTTGAAAATAAAAATTTATATTGGAGGATGACCCAACCAATGAAATATTGGATCTATCTTTAAAAATTGCCATGTAATGTAACATGTAGAACATTATAGTGTACATAAAATTTGATAGACTCTATCATGGTAAATTCCAAACATATTTGATATAGATCATTGAAGTAGATAAAGTAATCTTTCTCCCCTCCATAGGTGGTACACCAGACATTGATCCTAATTCGAAATTATAGGGTCACAAACCTTCCAATGGGGTGGATAATTCATCTGTGGAGGAATTAATGTTCGAATATGAAGGGAGAAACAATGTGTAGACATTAGATTTCATGCCTAAAAGGTTCACCACAAGAGTGATCATATATTTTATATTCAAGTACCTTATTATCTTCCTCAATTTATTTCTATTGGAATAATCTAGAGGAATATTATGTCATGTGTATGTAATATCTTATTGGAGGGTTTTTTGAACTCCTTAAATCAATGTACAAGTCATAAATGAATTATTATCAATTGATTCTAAACTATCGAATCCATGAAACATGTAGTGATAAAATTCATACACTCTGATACCCTGAAATTGAAGTCTCTATTATATGATTAATCATAGGAAATATAATCTTACCATTCATCATTATTATATAAGTTATCATAAGTTACAATTTGTATCTCAAGCATACTGTGATTCACAATTCATTCAAATCATAAATCATGATTTCCATCTCATGCATATCATGTCATACAAATGATGGTGGTTGTGGAATTTGACTGACATTTGATTTAATTAATATCCATCATTGTCTCTCTGGCACTTAAATCCAATAAGGAATTTTAAAAAAATATCAAAAATATTTATGGATCCATCCAAAACTATTTTTTAGACATTTTGTGAAAAATGATTCATTTTTTTAAAAATATCATAATTTTATTAATCCTTACTGAATGGACTAATTGTGTGACCCAATTGGCATTAGTAGAATTAAAAAAATATTAAATTTATATTTTATTAATTTATGACAATAGTGATATCTTCAAATACATTAGTGTTAATCACTCTATAATTGTTTTGGTGTAATTTCCATTAAATATATTCATGTATCCATATAAATATTCCAACTATAAGATTTATCATATTCAGTATATCGATAATGAATATACATTGTGGTGTTTTTTATTTTAGATTTTTATTATTTTTTTTGAAAACTATCTTTTTGTAAAATAATATTATTTAATTCAGGTGAATGAGGTTTTTGTGGATATTTATAATTTTTTTCTTGTGAAGTTTCTAAAATATAATTAGTTTGGAAAGACAATGATTATATGTTTCATCGGAATTATACAATTGTATTTGGTTTGATGTTGAAAATTAAGTGTTTTTCAAATGAATAATGACAGAGAGTTGTTGATACTAAAAAATTGGCATGATATAGAACATTGAAAATTATCTAGATGATTGTTTTATATCCATTAAAGTTCCTAAAACATCATTAATAATTCATGATACATGAAAAAGTATAAAAAAGAAAAATGGAGATGAAAATTTTATGGGCATCTTTTTTTTTGAATTTTTCCATACACATGTCATCATATGAAAAAGTTGTTAGATGTTTACATTTTTTGGGGTTATATTTATTTTCAATGTTTCTAACTAGAATATTCATTAGTCATAGATTATTATTAGTATGTAAAATATTATTAAAATAATGAGAATCAAAATTTGGATTTTGTAGTTTCTGATTTGATTGTTCATCAGAAAACAAATAGATAATAGATTCTGCTATATATACAAAATTATTTGTTGATGAAGTGCATTTTAAATCAATGATATTGTCAGGATGATAAATAATCATACGAAAATTATCACAATTATATAATAGTATGATGATTATTGTATAGACCATAGTTGATGTTGGTAAAAATATAAGGTTGTTGATGTAGATCCATCAGATGAGTTTGGTACACTGATCCATCAAATGAGAATGAGGGACTGATCAATCTGAAAGAGATATTTTTTGGAAGTTGAAGATGATTAGTTTAAGAAATATAATACATCATGAAATGTGTTATATATGTAAATGAAAAAAAAAATTGGGGAACATATTATCTTTCAACCATTAATAGAGGAAGTTTGATGTTACATCACCATAGAACATGATCGACGAAATATGTTTTTGAATGACAAAAAAGTTCATTATTACTATTATAATAATTTCTTCATACTATAGTATAGATTGATAAACATAGAATGAAAAATAACATGTGAAATATATATAATTTGTTACTAAATAGACTTTTTTTTTCATAGGTTGCAAAAATATATTCAACCATTTTCAGTTGACTGGGTTTATTAGATTGAGAATTTTTATCTGTTTTTTTTTTCATTAGATGAAGATAGAATGATAGGAATTATTTTAATAGGTTCCTGAGTATATTATATAGGTATAATAAAGTAGGATGTTGGGATGTTTTAAATGATTTCCACCATATAGAATATGTTTACAATATATGACAATGGAAACTGTAATCGGACTGGATAAATGTTTTGTATTTAAAATGGGTTAAGAAGTGTAGAAATATTATGGGTTTTTTGGAAAACCATTTCCAAACTAATATCTACATATATTAAAATAGTTGTAATTTTTAAATTAGTTTCTAAATTTCACCATAATATTTGATAATATTTGAATAGTTCAAAATGAATCGCAAATGATCCCCAAATTCATAGGATTGGAATTTTGCTAACTGGGAAAATATTTCAATTTCCTACATTTACTATTTATGGAGAGCATAAAAATAGATGAGAAATGGTACATGATATTATAAACCCATGCATAAAAGGTGGTACATTGTATAATTTTCATGAGAATTGATTTTTCTAACTGAAGTTGCATCGAGTTGAAGAATATTTTCCATAAAGGGTATTTTGATATGAATATCATATTGTGGAATGTTTAGGTTATTGGACATAGTGAATCAAACTACATGTGTCAGAAATAGTTTTGTTTATTTGATATAACATCATTGATTGAGAATAGAGTTATCATTGTTAGGCTATCAAATATATGCCATCAGATGTTGGGAATTAGATAGAGGCTAATTAGGTAGAAAATTCGTTATAGATCATTATGGAGAAGAATGTTTCAAGATTTTCATTTTTTTATGAAATTTGTGTAAGAAAAATTTTTAAACTCGTGACAGATAGTATAATTATTCTTATCAAGAGATAGAGGGTTTAAAAAAAGAGTCGCCACATGTTTTATTAACATTTGAATTATATTGAATTTCTTTAGACACCTTGATGTGGATACGAAAAAGAAGTAAGCTCTCACACTAAGGTCGAACCACATAAATCATATGTTCCATAATTAAATTTATATTTATAGATGAAATTATTATTACTAATATAGATAATTATGAAACAATATCATGTGTCAAGGATTATTTTTCTTAAAAGATGATATTTTTAAAAAAGAATGAAATCATTCAATCCACCCAGGTTTTCCATCAAACTATTCAAAATTCTATTGGCATCAATGGGATGGTCCCATATTTGTATATATATCATGGATAATCTCAACTATATGAATATTATTGTAATTTAAAATTTCTATGGATGAAATTATTATGAATTAAAAAATAGAATGATTCCATATCTTCTATCTCTAGGACTAGATGTTGTTTTCACCACTAAATTTTTTTCCCACCCATTGAGAATGATTTAACTATAAATTTGTCTAATAAAAAAATATTAACATTTTGAGAAAATATTGTAATTATTTTATTATCTATCTTTTATAAAAAAAATTATGAAGGTGAGGGTTCTCAAAACAATAATGAGTATTTGGGAAATGATTGAAATTATTTTACAAATGACTACTAAAGTGATGAAAGAAGCACTAAAAATCAATCAAATCCTGAATGAAGACATAATAATTAAATATCATGAAACTATTGATGATTACTTTATTATAGATAATGATGTTTTTTTGAACATCATTTGATTTAGATATGTCTTTAATGATTCTGAAATTGCAAAGAAACTCATTAGAAGCTTTCTGGAAATGTTTTATTCTATAATTTATACATTAGAAGATAAATATAACTTATCTATTAACTAAATACATGAAATTTGTGTTTCTTATAAAATGAGAAAAAATACAGTTTAAAAAATTAAATTTACTTTCAAGCAATCAAGATGAAAAAACATTATGATGTTGACGCTATTGGAATTCCATTTCTTCTTTTTACGCTATATATTTTCTCATTTTATAATAAACAATGAGAAGAAAAATAATTAAAGATGTTGAAGATTTTGATCCTTTTGATTGTAAAGATAAAAAGTATTATGAGTTGAATGAAAAAAGAATGTCTCTTATATCGAAAAATTATCGCAGAGTAAGGTGAAAGTATAAAGGAAAAATTCTTTTCAATTGTTTCATGTGTGGTGTAATCGGGCAGTTTTCTATAAATTTTCCCCTGAAGAAATATGTAAAATGTTGATATTATTATGATATAAAAATTCAATGGAATATGTGGAAAATTTTTTATTGGGTAGAAAATTATCCCATCATATATTAGAATACGTTCATTAGAATACAATGAATTTTAAGGGGTGTCTTGGCCTAATTGAAATAGATAAATTTATTGAAGATAAAAAATTCTACAGGGGTTAAAAAAATCAGGACTATATTATATTCTTTCAGAGAAATAGGATTCAAATATGATGAAAAATCATCATGTCATATTAGATTGTTGCTGATTCAGTTGTTCATGATCCCATTTTCAACATTGATTGCTTCTTAGTATACTTGTGTGAAAATTTATTGCGCTCTGAAAGAGTTTTAAGATAGTGAATCCAATGACTACTGAGTTTCCATTAAATATTAATAACTCTATTGTGAATTGATTGTTTAGAATATAAATTTTCAAAAAAATTCAAAACATTCATCGAAATATTTTACAAAACCAAAGACTCATCATATAGTAAAGAAGGAGGGTGATGTGAAGAATCATACACATAGTATCAGCTCAGATAATATCATGGTGCATGATTTTAGAAAAATATATCTCTCAATAATGAAATAAAATGAGGAATAATAATATTGTATGATTTTTTGAAGGTGAAAAATAAGTTTTCAAGTATAAGAAGAATACATATAAGAGATCATGAGTTACAAAATGATAACTTCAATGAAGGGAACAGAGATTGAAGATCTTTATAAGATGTTAGAAACAGAGTAAGATGCATCTAAAAAGTTTAAATCAAGATTTATTTTGTGAAAATTTACATTGATAATGTTTAAGGCAGATTTTGGAAAGGATTCAGATGAAAAATCAGAGCCCTCTGTAGCTGTCTACAAACTGACCCCATGAATTGGGTGAAATTTACAACCACTAAACTAAAAGGTTCATTTGATTTTTCAAAAACCTAAGCTATGATTTTTTATAATGTTTGGTTGATAAGGGATGTTAGAAGTATATCACTTCAAAAAAATTTATAATTAAATCTAGATGAGGGTTTCGACATGTACAGTGGAATCTAAAGTTGAATAAATTTTTAAACCTCGATAGTCTTATTGTAGGGAATGATCATACATATATATAATACCAATATTTTATGGTTTTTATTGGTGTTTGAGAATTTAAATGCACGTATCATATATGTTATGGCATAATTATACTCTTCTAGTAACTAGGTTTAAATAGAGTTGAATAAATAGTTGGAGTAAAATTATTAAATTTCCATTCTAATTGAAAGTAATAAAATTAATATTTCCAGATGTTATAATAATTCCAACAAAAATTAATTTGATTTTATGGAGGAATTAATTTGAATATGTGACCATATATAACACTTTTTAAAAAATTTAAGGAAAATACTTTGGGAACATGTTTCTTATAATAGTACATAAAAATAATCATGAATCAAGAATGATTAGGAAATATTTTTTTTGTTGAGAAAACATTGAACTATAATAGATAAACAATATATGGACACTTCATAGTGGTTTTCAATCACATATGAAATGTGGTCTCAAAATAAAAAAATATGTTGAAAACCATGATGGAGAAGATATTACCATCAGGAATGATAGTTCCATAAAAATCATATGAATATGGATAGAAAAAATTAATTCTCAAAAATCAATATATATGTATGTTTTATATTTTCATGGGATAAAAAATAAGATAACTAGTGTGGGTAAACATTATGATGATGTAAAATAAGTTATATTCATAAAATATTCATATATAATCAGAAGTGTTTAATATCAAATAGGTTTTATTACAGGAGAAATAAATAGGGGAAATCCCTTTTAAATAAGGGAACCCTACAAATACTATTACTTTAGTGCTGATGATTAAAACACATTATGAAACTGTCGACTTTGGAATATTTGATTGAAAAATATTTAAAAACATTTTAATGTCAATGTTGTTTGAAATTTTAAATGTTTCAAAATAGAATAAGTAGATTTTTTATAACATGTAACAATGAAAAAATGATTAATAAAATTAATAAAAAATTTGAGATTTATTCAACCATACATCATGAAAATGTTCAATTGGATTGATGTGGGTTGATGAGACATGAACTAAAAAAAGATTTTTAAATTCTCAAATTTTTTATTTAATTCACTCAAATAACACAAATCATGATCGTGAAACACAACATTGATTCTGCAAGGATATTTAAATTCATTAGAAAATATGTTGAGAGATAAATGGGGGTTTATATAAATAAATTGATAAAACATAATAATAATTAAATCATGGGAAATTATTTTGAATAATAACTAAAAAATAATATAAAAAACATCAGTATAGTGATCCCTAAAATCCATAAAACAATTAAGTAGTAGAAATGAAAAAATGAATTTTTCAAAAGAAGAAGAAGCATGTTAGTATAAGAAAAACTCTAAAATAAATAAAATATATAATTTATTATTAATTTTGTATATGTAAAAACCATTTATTAATTGACTTTTAAATCCAAAATTAATTTGTAATTTTTTTTAAAAAACTCACCATATACGTACATAAATGTTTTTCAATGTCATTTTAAACTAAATTTAAAAAATCTAGACCTTGGAATTTTTTTAAAAAATTATAAGTAGGTATTTTCCTGGGGTATTCACTAAATATTAGAGTTTTCTAATATTAGAACAAAAATTTATAAATGTTTCTGGAAAATGGTGATGATAATATTATTGAAATCTCAATTCCATAACAAATAATGTTGGAAATATTGATGAATATATATTAATGATTTCTGAATAAATTTTATGTGATTCAAAAGATTATTATCATGAATATTTAGAACCATTTTATGAGGATAGTGTCATTGGAAGTGAATTTTACAAATTTAAGACATTAAGGATAGTTGGTGAAACTGAAACTATTCGTCAAAATAAAAAATCATTAGATTATAAAATAAGAAAGAGTTGATTACAATGTAGACATCTGTTATTTCAAATATATAACCAGAATCAATTTTTGAATTTTTTTTCAAAAAAATAATCATTTTATATTATGATTGAATAGATGGTTTTGATTGGTAATAAAAATATGTGGAAACTTGTTCCATGAACATCAAATAAAACTGTATTTGGAAAAAAATGAGTGAAAAAAAAGATGACTAGAGAAGAATAAGTTTCAAGAAACAATGAAAAACATGTTTCTAATGTCCTATAATAGTAATAAAGTGTGTATTTTGAAAAAACATTTTCCCTATACAATAAAAAAAAATTAGAGTGTTTCTAGAAGTTTCTACACAAAACAATTAAAATGTTTACCAAATGGATGTAATATCAACCTTCTATAATGGTGAAATTGAATAATATGTTTACATTTAAACCCCATATGTGTTTCTACTTCATAATTATCGAATAAATGTTGGTAAATTCAAGAAACCCTTATATCAGTTGAAATAATTTCAATGTACTTAGTATTCCAATGATTATTTTTTTAGTATGACGAAATTTTATAAATGGAATGTTGGCAGTAACTTATATGTTTATGTAGGTAACTCTAGAACATTATTTATAATTTTCAATCTAGATTTCATACTTTTTTCTAGGGATGAAGAAAACATTTTTAAGGAATCTTCAGAGAAAATGAAGAATAAATTTGATATTAAAATATTTGGATAATTAACATTCTTCCTTGGCATAAAAGTTTAACAAAAAGAAGAAAACATTATCTAATCTCAAGAAAACTTTGTAAGGGAATTGATACAAAAAATAGGTATGGAATAATAGAAATAATTTTCTACTCCCATTTTAGTTGGGATGAACATGAGTAATGATGAAGCTGAAAAAATGTGGATCAAAAAGAATTTAAAATTTTAAAATGTATTTTTCTCTATCTAATATCTTCAAGATATTATATTTTCAAGACAATAAAATTGTGTTCTAGATATATCAGTTACTGAAAATAATCTAATATCATTGTAGAAAAGATATATCAATGATATGTTTATGGGAAAACATCATAGGGGATGATATGAAAATGATGTAGTTATATTAACTTTGATGCTCATACTGATGCAAATTGGGATGAAGATTTCAATGATACAATATCAAATTATTGAGGAACATATTTTGTGGAAGAATTTTGTGTGAGTTATAATTGTAAGAAATAGTGTTCAGAAACATTAATTCTAGTTTAATTTGAATATTTTCTAGCTAGACAGGCTTGTACTCAAATTATTTGGACAAAATTTTAGTGGGAATATTTTAATGTAAATGTTTGGAAACCATTGAAGATGTTTTTTGATCATCAATGTGAAATTGCTCTTTCCCAAAAATATATACATCAATAATGAGGAAAACACATTGATATTTTGTTTCACTTCATATAATTTATTGTTTCTATTATAGATTTTGTGGTTGTTCAATGAAATATCAAATTGTTGATATTTTGACACACAAAAATCCCAAAGAATGATTTATGAAATTGAGTCTACAACTTCATATTTATCCTCCACCTAATATATCCATAAAATCATAATGATATTCCCCATAGTTATTTTGTTTATTTTTACAATGGGTTATAATACACAAAACAATTTCCTATAATAAAGAAATAAGTACTTTTCGTACTTAAATTTTAATGTATTTTTTTTGTTATAAACTGGTGGAGATAATGAAAATTAATGGGAAAATATAAATGTGAGGTGGGTTTCTTAACATGGGAAAAAATTCATATCATTGTGGGATAGAATTCATTAGAAAAATTTACATTACCTAAAAAAATGGTGTTATGACATTCACTTTTGAGAAATTTAATTATTTGGTAAAATCCAAAAAATAAGTTGGGAAGAGTCTGAGTGTTGAAAAATTATGAGTTTTAAAAGTTTTTACCGAGAGTTGATAATAAATTCATAGGAGGAATGAATATCCTTCATGATTTTTTTGTTTTAACAATGTTTTATTTTTCAAGAAAACTATGATTCTATAAAATATTGTTTTCTAAATCTGGTGAAATATATGTAGTTGGAATTTTGTTATGTTCCTGAAAAAATATAGTGTTTTTCAATATTGGGGATTAGATGATCCATCCTAATCAGGAAGTAATATTGAGTTTGTTGTCAAATATAAATAGTTGTTAAAATAATGATGTTCTGAATGTTCTAGAGACTTAAAAGTTTTGGAATTCATTAAAAAAACAAAATAATCAAGATGATTATTTTTTATATTTTCAGGTTCCTAAAACATCCTAAAAAATTTATGATATAATATGGAGTTAGATAAAAAAATATTCAATCAAAAATGTTAGGATTATTTATATTTGATGTCTTTCATATGAAAATATTCTAATGCAGATGTTTCTAGATGTTCTCATTTGATGGTGTTAATTGTTTTGTAATTTTTTTATCATACTATCCATCAGTCATATTTTCTAATTTATACCTAAATTTTTGTACAATTAAGAAGGATACATATAAGGACTATGTATCTGGTCATCATACTATCCATCTGATAATACATCGGTCATTATTTTGATTATAAATACATAATGTTTTTTGGGGAATAGAGATAGAACATGAAGATATTTCAAGATAAATAAAGCATAAAATGTATATCAATACACTAACCTAATAATACTATGACTATTAGATGGTCCAAAAATGATGTAAATAGTTTTTGATGTAGATTCCTCTAATGATTTGTCAAATCCAATACATCAAAAATAATTCAGATAATGTTCCATCTCACATACTTCTGTTATAAAAATTGAATATGATCAGTTGAGGAAATGTGACGTATCCAGAAATTTGTACTTTATATCTCTAAATTTACAAAAAAGGATAACACATTTACCATCAACCATTAAATGAGGATGTATGATGATATATCACTGATGAAGCTGATCTGATGAAGACGTCATTAAAATATTGAAAATATAATGATTTATATTAGACTAATCTAGTTGGATTGATGAATAGATGAATATATAAATAATTATAATAAAAAATAGTTACATTTATATGTTGTTACCTAATATATGTTATAGGTTTTTTATGTCTTCATAAGGTGAAACAATGTTTTCAACTATTCTATGTGGACCTAGAACATAAGAGTGAGAAGTTTTATCATTTTTAGTGGGTGAAGATAAAATGATGCTTGTTATTTCAATTCAGTAAGTAGTATATCAAGGAGAAATCATAAATTCAAATTTCATTATTTTTAAAGGATCTCTAATAGAAATAATCAATTTTCAATGATTCAGTTTACAAACCATGATTGTAAAGAATAAAATTTTTTTATTTCATGTGGGCCAAGAAGACTATAAAGACTATGAGTTCACTATAAAATTGTTTCCATAATGACAATTTGATATTTCAGAATTATTTTAAATATTCAATAAGTTTTTTGATGTCACTATAATAGTTGAGAATAGTTAAAATAGTTATGATATAACACAAATTAATGTTAAATTTTGATGTTTTAATTTGGATGAAGGAGAAAATAGTTTAATTTAGACATTTATTATTTATAGATTAACAATAAAAAGAGGAGAATAGCATAGTGGTACAAGATTATATTCAACCATGTATAGAGGATGGTACTCTGTAGAATTGGTTTCATAATTTAGTTTTACAACTGATGTTGTTTTGAGTTACAGAAGATATTTTAGATGGAATTTTTGGATTTTTAGATAGAACTAATATAAGTTCAGATTATAAGAAAAAATAGATTTGGATATAGGGTATCCATTTGAGTATTGAGTATTTTTTGGAATATAATATATGGAGAAAAGGGATATCGGTATACAGATATCATTCATGGCTATTGGATTACGACAGTGAGACAATGGTTGACCAGAAATAGATTTTTGAACATACCTTTTTGGAGTATATTTATGTCATTTTGGTGTCATTCAATATTTTGTGAGAAAACATTTTACACTGGTGGGAGTTATTATAATCATTCATATCAACAGGTACAATATTTATAATTGGATTTTACAAGGGTTGTGTTAACTTCTTCATTATAGTGAATATCCATAGACCCAATAGATAATATATGACAAAGTTTTAGGTTCTCACACTTAGGATAAACCTTGTAAATGATGTGTTTCCTATTTAATGCTATATTTTTCCACATACATTAGTTTAATAAAATTTATGAGAAATCTTCTTTGTGTTTATAGGAATTTTTTCATAACATTAGAAATATCTGACAAGAAAACAAGTTACTCACCCCCCACACACTTTATTATTCTTTGATCTTTTATAACATGAAAAACCTATATAATCATTTTTTATATGAAATAATGTAACAACTAGACACTGAAAATTGTTAATAAATTATAAGCTATCTTATAATTTAATTATTATGTGAAAAAGGATAATATAGTTGATGAATACATCACATGTCATATATATATAAATCGATCACATTACATGTCCTTCATCCATGTAAATGAAAAAATCATTTGTGACTCAGAAAATAATGTGCATATATTTCCTTAGTTTAATTCAATTATGTGAAAAATGTCTTTTCTCATCAAATGATTGGAAAAAATTACATCTTTGTTGAGCTAAAATTTATGAAATGTTCTAGAAAATACCCACACACACCTTATTATTTAATACTAAATGTATTGGATAAGAAAGGTATCAATGTATGGGGATTCTCCAAATTGGTATCTAAAAAAATCACATAAAAATTTGTAATAGGAAAATTACCCTATGTATATTGATGACATTATTAAATTACATGGGAAATACATTGGTGAATCATTCATAATAATTAGTCTCCATTAATTATATCAAGAGTGTCCAACTCAGTATGATCGTGGTATTTCCTTATAACTGAAAATACTCCACGATGATAATCAAGTGGGGAAAACTCAAATTCTTACATTTAGGGGTTATTATCATTTAACTATTCATGTCGTGAAAATTGCATCACTCAAGAATTAATGATAAATTATAATATCCATTTATTATAAAACCATGAAGTAGTATGAATCAATTATATAAATATATTATATATCATATATAAGGTGTTTCAATATCAAACTCATGATTATACTATATGATTTCTTCGTTATTAGATCCTCTATATTTTCATTTATACCCCCTCAAGAGATCCAATAATTACCCCTCTTAATAATATCTATTTTAAGAGAGTATTTGTAAATGATGGTTTTAGTCCTTCGGTGGGGTCAATGTTACATGGACTGAGAAATCAATCCATTATTATCATAGTTAATATCGATTTCCACCTAAATACCAGGAACAACCTCATGATGCGGAATGATCGTCATGATCCAAACAGCTTCATTTATAGCATCTGATGGAAAGAGATATTCTACTTCAATTGATGAGTCCCCCATATTAGAATTTTTTATACTATTCTAACTATGATCTCATATCATCTATATCTTGTCATATTCATAAATATGTGTAACACTTTAATCAAATATCATCCTCTCATCTAAAAACAAAAAATATATCTGTAGGTCTTGTCATGTTATTCAGGAAGTTCTTCACAATAATCCTACGACTATCAGTTGTATTTTATTTATGTAATTGTTATTCTAATAAAATTTGTGAGAATCGGTTGAGTTTGAAAATTGGAATATATGATAAATCATATATAGACATATAATATATTTTATTTGTCCTTTATAGCACCTTATAATGATCTTATCCATTCTTGAGACTCAAAAAATGTGATAGTACAAAAGACCCCTTTTAGATATAACAAATCTAAGACTCCTTATCAATTTAAAAATGTATGTGTTATTTCAAGGTCTAATCATCCTCTTAGATATATCTCTATAGGTCTCATACCCATTATGTTGGTTTTTTCTTACATCTCATTCATAGGGATGATATTTTTTTGAAACAAAATCATTTCAAAAAAAAAAATTTGGGATTCCATTACTAATTAGTATAATTTTATATTGGTACAATACCATAAAACCATTACAATCCCACTATTATTCATATAATTCATCCAATATTTCATAAAAACATAATAATTTATTACATCATCAAATTTTATTTTCCAAATATGAGGAGCATACTTCAACCCATAAATGGACTATTGAAAATTTTAAACATACTAATCTAAATTTGAATATAGAAACCCTAATGATGTATCATACACATATCCCTAACTAAATTTGTATTTCAAAATATAATTTTAAAATCAATTTGACATATCACATAATCAAATTAATATATTATGAAAAGTAAAATCCAAATGGATTTTATCATTTCTATTATTCAAAATGATTATTCATAGTCAATAAGATCAAATTTCATATAAAAATATTCCATCATGAATTATTTATATAAAGAAACTCTCCCATCTATGTAATGTTTCATGTTAAAAAACTCAATCACATCCAATGGGGTTTATCCCTTCATGTTGGTCCACTATGATTTGAACATGGATAATGTACATGGATTACATATAAAATTGCATTGATTTTAAACACTTATTTCAATGAAAACTATCAATGGCATCCTAGTAGTTAATATTCACCATATTTTTATTATATTGAATTGTGAGTGAAAAAAAGAAGGCAGAAAAACAAAAAAGAGAAAAGAATAAAAGACAGGAAACTATAGATCTATGATGTACTGGATCTAAGAGTGTCACCTCTTACAATATTCTACCCATAAATGGACAATGAGTGCAGATCCTAGGGGATGATGATATTGACACCATGAAATTCTATAGAGGAGAGGTGATTAGCTACCTTGATTCCCACCCTCCATGTGTTTATGATTTCTATGATGTTGCTAATGAATCCCTTACACATTCACATAAAATAGGATATAGACTAGGGATAATAGATCATTCCATGAATAGCATCACATATTATTATAGAATCTATTTTAGCTGTAGCCATGTATATATTACATTGCCCATAAAGATACATACCCATAAAAAGATACATGTCCTTGGCCATCAGGGTGTACCTCTACCAAAGTGAGCTGTAATTGTAAGCAGAACTCAAAACATCATGTCATGCACCACACCACCACATTTCATATAATTCATGATACATGATATGTAGATATAATGTTTAGGTCCATGAATTTTACTAATCCAATGAACAGAGTGTCCATGGTTATATGAGGAGGTTAGATAATTTTCCTCCTAGATCGGTTTAAGATAGGGATCTTCAATCCATTCTCTATATAGGTGACCCATATATACCAATAAGAACATTTCTATTGAAACTATAGAATTCCCTAAATAGTGAATTCAATCGTTTGTGGCCTTGTTTCTTTGAATAAAAATACACTAACAACCTACAAGTTGAATCATTCCATGAGATTTCCACTTCGGCTCAGAAACCCATCCGACATGAAAGCATCGCTCGATGAAAGAGGAGTCCCTTGACTATGAATATGAAATACTAGTGAAATCAGTTAATTATCTAAACCCTTCAAAATCCCAGTGACTATCAAAAAATAAATTCTTCAACCATTCCTCTATCCCCTCCCTAAAACATAAAATTTTTTACAACAAATTTATACCAGTTATTTTAATAGTCTCATATGTAGGTTAATATTGATTTATAATCATCCAAATATTGATTTTATGTTTACCTGTAATTTTATTGACCCACATAAATAAACCACATGCATCCTAATGCACTATTCCAGTCATCAACCTTTGATAATCCTTTTAATGAAATTATCATGAATATGACGATGTAAAAAACACATTTTCCAATTTTATCCATCATATCAATGAGGTCAAACATAAGACATTCATTATTGTCCAACACATTATTGATAAATGTAGGATTACTAGTTTATTGTCTGAAGGAGTTGTTTATGGTTGGATAGTAGGGAAATACAATGTATAGAAATCCCAGTTATGATTATAAACTGATATACCCCTTGTTCTATCTAAGAGTAACACCATCGTGTGATCCTATTCCATGAGGTAAATTTTTCCTACCATCCTCAAGGGAATATAATAATAAATTACATGGAATATATTCAATCGTTTTGATAACTCCTATTGGAACCTTAGTTATAGGGAGTGTAAGGATTGTATATACAATAACACTCTATTTACTAAATGCATTTTATCACTTATGGATAAGAAAAAAAAATTACAGTTAATAACATGGACCATTATTCATCCTTCAATATGATCGAAAATATGGATTTCCATTCTTCTAGGAGAAATAAGAGTTCCCAAATACTCCATGTGGAGAGATTCTCTTCGTATTCCCAGCCATCTTTTTAAGGAGTTAATTCTTCTATTTGGTCATTTATTGGAGATGAATAAGTGGATCTTGTTCCTGTTAATAACATGGACACTCTTGTGAAAAATATTAATGAAATTCTTAATTAATACGATGAATTAACCTCTTATCAATATTCAAGATTATGATCGAGTTATTGTAAAACATGGGATGGGAGATGACCAAAGGGATGGCTTTGTATCAATAAATAATGATATTATATTTCACGATAGCCTTACAAATTAGTTGATTGAGAACATCTTGGTAGAGGATAAATAGGCTCAGGGATATATGATCCCCTTCTCTCAGCCCCCATGCAGCCTTGAAGAAATCATTATTCACTCCCATGGTGCATATTGAAAGCCATAAAGAGATAAAACACTAAATGAAATAATCAGTATCCCCATAAGAGAAAACCATATCCATTAATACATTTATGATGAAGCTTTATTTGATACAATAAAAATAAATTTCCACATCTAGATTGAGAACCATATTGGAACCATGAACTTAGGAGTTAATATTTCTATGTACTTGTCATGTAAGAGAAATGTTACCTTATAATGATTTTTCATTTACAAAATTATGTTATTCTATAAATATCCAGTGACGTAGATGAATGGCCATTATTTTTTTATGAAGGATGGAATAAAATTATATGTATTATTACAAATACTCACTGGGTGATAGTGCTGATGGGGGTGGTTTTAAAAAAAATATGGGTGGGAACCATGGTGGTTTCATAAACTATATAAAGGAGAAAACCTCCATGCAAGAAATCTTAAATATCAATCACTATATCATATTTCATCATACACCATAATGCTATAAATAAAGACATGGATAACCCATCTAGGCATGCGGTACATTCTGAACTGAGAATGTGCACAACCTCTAATAACTCCTCCTCTAGATGTAAATAATCAGCTTCATAGTAGTTTGTAGGTTCATCTTTTATGAACATTACTTCATTATCATTTTCCATAACAAATCCATATCAGTTAAGATCATGATACTTCCAATATGTAAATCATGGTTTTTTTATTTTTGAGATGTTTTATATTCCTTTATTATTTATGGAACTAGATCAACCTATATCTCAACAACTCTTCATGTTTGATTGTATTCAGATATCCAAGTTCAAAATTCCCCCAATTGACTCCTTGAATCATTTGATAATTCACAATGAAAACACCATAACCACATTGTGTTTAGGAGTATTATAGAATTTATGTCGCATATTGTCATTCAAATAACTAAAAAAGAAGAATTTATCTTATTTGGGGATACACATATTAGAATTCAATTTTTTTACACGTACGTCAAATCTCATATTACACATGAAATAAAAAATTGCATGTTTCCCATACAATATGTCATATGGTGTATATATAACAACATTAGAAGGGAATATATTCAGTAGAAATTCCACATACTCATGATAATTACCTAAAAATTAAATAGTACATTGACTCGTCATCAATAAGACCATGCTCAAAATGGTATGATTCCTCATTTCATACATACAATACCAGTATCATGTTCTAGTAGGGCTATGTTGAGAAACAATGTGATAATCCCTTATATTCCAACAGTATTCATTGCTCAAGTATTGACCATAATAATTTGATTACATAATCTAAATAATTTTTACCAATCAATTATTAACATCATTTTTAATCACCTTGAACTCTTAAAAAATTTGATATCTGTGTTTCCTAAAAAACACACTTATTACCACACAAACTAATTTAATTAGTAAAAGTAATGAATTACACAAAACCTCCTCTTTTTTGAGTACTCATTGGTCTACATACAACACTATTAATGAAATATAAGATACCACTATCCATTTCACTATTTCCATTGAAAGCATTCTAGTCCAATTAGGTAATAAAATAATTCACATGTATCATATGATTTGTAATCTAATTGTTCAAAAAATCCATTTCTATGGATTCCATGGAATCATTTTTCGTTTATAATCCCATGGAAACCATTCCAATGGTAGGTGGCATTATAATAAACAGTGAACATCTTATTTTTAATGTTATATAATGGATTATCTGTATAATGAATGTATGAATCAGTTACCATATTACCAATTCCATAAAACATTTAATCATTATATATAGACAACTATTATTATTAATAGTGAATAGAATTATTTTCGTTTTCTAAATATATATATCGAAATAAAATTTTGGTTTATCAATAGAAAATTATAATGTATATCCATTTATATAACAAAATAACATGATAATGCCAGATAATATGTTATGACTACCAATGCAGTAACTCTAGATTCATTCTTATATAAAGATCTAATTCCAAACTTAATGTCCATATTACAACTGAGGCCGTGACTATAAGATCAAATGTTTGATTCCATGAATTGAACAAATTTTATTGACACCTTTATTTTTTAGGGATGGAGTGATAGCTTGGAGGTGTTACATATGTAAGGAGTTAATTATTAAATCTCTACAGGTTCACCACATCATCATGGATACCATAGTGGAGGCCATTGTAGTGTCACGAGCATGGTGAGGCAAATGTTTGGGGATGTTTCCATAAGGGTCTGCTATTTTGATGTTTAGTGACCAATAGGTATGAAATTACCTTTTTAGAGGGAATGGTGCATTTTTGTTTCCATATATAACAAGTGGAGGTGTGATCTAGTTGAGTTTTTGAGCATAGTGGTGTTTCATCGAGGTGAGGGTGATCTATGAGATAGTTACTTTGAAAATGTGTACGTGGGTACTCTGTATCATTGTTTGTGCCATAGTGAGATGTAAATAATGAGGTTTGACTACCACTATATAGTGAGTTCCCATGGACAAATATAATAAATGGAACTATAGGATTGTTGTGTACCGACATGATTTATAAGTAGTTTCACTCAGTCTTACCTTTTGGTTTTTTAGAGTTCACTTTTTTATATTATTAATTTTCCCATGATGGAAGTATCCATGAATATCATTGATTTAATTTTGTGACATGGATCATTGAACATTTTTATTAGTTCCCATGTTTAAATCCAATTAGGTGTGATGATGTGGTTCTTCTATGCATTTTATTTAAAATCAGGGGTTCCTCTTTCCTATTCCATTGAACACAATATGATAAGAGATGACATGAAGAGGATCATCTGTACCTTCTAGTAGAACCGTCACCTTGGTCTATTACATAACTTATTAATGACTTTTCTTCTCACTGTTTTTTTGTAGCAACGTTACACATTTTTCTCATGGGAATATTTTTCATTCTCCATTTATGCTTCAAATATTGGTAGGGGATACTTAATCATATATATATATATATTGTATGGAGTTTGATTTACCTTTCATGATTAAATATTGTGACTGATATTAATAAATATAATAAAACATAATTAAATTGAAATTAAGAATGGAGATCAGTGTTGTGATTATATAGGATTTGGACTAACTTATAATGGTAGGATGAAGGGATTTTCTAATTTTTTTGTTTAATCATGATGGTATGATTATCCGTGATTCCCACATTTGTTGATATACTAAAATTTCTAAAAACGATGATATCACCAAAAATAACTATGGAAAAAAAAGATTTTTAGGTGGGTTAGTGCGAATCATGTGTTGAATACTTTTTACCAATTACAAATTATCCTATAATTCATTAACCACCAAACCTAATTTATCATCTATTTTTTATTAATAAAAAATTATCTATTAATTTTTTACCTATAATTAATCAACTAAAGTCATGAAATTACAATAATAAAGAGGAATATCATATTTTATAAGGTTTCGTATAATGACTCACTCCATTCCATGATTAGTTTTTCCCCACTCCAGGATTATCCACTATAAAAAATGTGACAAAAATGGTTGGTTATTCTCACACATTCAATTATAACTTATCATTGGATATATCCCAATAGATTTAAATTGTTTTTATAGATTATTATAGTAATCTCTTTTCATATAATGAGTCACAAAAGTTCTGTGGAGTCCCACCATATATATAATTCTTATATTGAATTTCTTCTTATAAGTTTATCAATAGATCCACATAGGATGAATCTTACCCAATAAAATAGTTCTACTTCAACTTAAAAATATTTTTTTCAAATGAAAAAATATCTACATGAAAACACTATAACATGGTCACTTCATCGAATCAAATCGACCGAATTCCAAAAAATCACTTTATATAGCTATATCACTCAATGATCTATGGTGAATATCAGACCCAAAAGCTCCTATTAATTATTAATGTGATTCAACCAAAAAATATAGAACCATACACAACATGTAATTCATTGTATATTTTTCTCTTCTAAAACATCAATAATAATAGATATCAAAAGTATTTATTATTCTTCGTTAATATTTGATGACTATATGATCTTCTAGTTCAACCATGGTTTCAATTATCATTATCATTTTTATTTGAGAGTTTTGTTTAATTTTTGTCTTTTTATTAAAATAAATCGAAATTTATACAGTCATGAAAACTATTTTGTCTCCATATCACATTCATTAAATACATATGACACTAGTAATTAATTTAACCTTTTTAGAATATAATGTATTCCCTAACGCTTTTTAACTCAGCATTATTGATTCTTTACTCAATATGATCATACACTGTTATCCCATTAAATTATTCTAATTTTTTTTATGTTGGATTGTCAATTGTCTCTATTTATTCAACTATTGGTTGTATCTTGTGCAGTTTTAGAATCACCCCAATGCTTTCTTTTTTTTCTTTTTTTCTTTTTAATTTTTCTATAATAAAAAAAAGAAACTATTATAGATTATTCTAGATTCCTTGATATCTACTCATATTATTCTTTTTAAACTCTTAAAAAATCCACAACCTGAAATATTTATCATATGAAAAAATTCATATAACCATTCATTATATTTAATACTGCTAACACACAACAGTTCATGGATCTATATAAGTTTCACTCCATTATACAGTTTTCTCGGCTTCTCAAAAAATTACACTCAAAATTCTATAATATATTCAATTTTATATCCCCATGTACATAATTATTTTAATAAATTTAATATATATCTTGATCTATATTACTATTTTTATAAATATATATTATATACTAGTATGTTCAATACAATTATCTACATAATTAGATAATAGCTTAGCTTGACTCAACTGAATATTCCTTCCAAGCATGAATCATAAATCTCATTATGATATTTATAAAATTACAAAACTACTAGAATATCATAATTTTATTCCTCATTTATAATTTTAAAAAACAAGGATGAAAATCTATATGGCTAGTTTATTTTCTATTATATTATCATTTCTTCATACACATTTAATTATGGATCTTAGAAGAATCATGATTTTTAGAATATGTGTAAATATGTCTAGTGTCAATTAATATGACTTCCACCCTATTATGGAGTTTCATCATCAAGAAATAATTAAAATGTTTTCGAATTAATCAAAATTTAATATTTATCAAATCACATTGAATATTAACATTGACCATTTCAAAGCATGTATTGCACTATTTTTTGATGTTCTGATCCATTTAAAATAGATCAAGTATCAACCCATCTAGTGACATATTTATTTATATAGTCTAGAAATGTATTTATTTTTTTGGTTCACTGTATCCTCTAAATATTAGCTTAGTGTTGAAGAGGCCTCACATTAAGGCAGAGAAGTGACCTTGGATGGAACAACTTCACAACCATTATACTAATAAAATAAAGTAGGTGGATTGACCGTATGATGGTGAGGATCCACAATTGGAATAAATTAATAAACATTATCGATTCAAAATAAGGAAATTATATTAACCACATGACTTAATGGATCTATTTCATGGAAAAAAATAATTACAGTATCTATGGACCATGACACTAATGGATATACTTAATGGCTCATATGTTAAACTACATGTATGAAGTACTAATGATTTTCATTAAATATTAGGTTAGGTATTTACCAAATATGTAATAGATCAACAAAATATAGAATCTAAAACTAACCATGATCCTGAGGTTAGACCATATAAACAATTGAATTTATGGTATGTGGACCAGCTGTAATCTTCTAGGTATATAAAAATTCATCACATCAATGTAAAATTATACATATTCAACAATAAGTCCCTAGCTCACTTAATATTAACTCCAGACACACCAAAACCCCTTTGGGAATATATTAGACTTATCCAAACTCCTTATCTTAATTACCAGGCACTCATGGAACATTTATAATAAGTTGATAATATACTAATAACATTTAATACCATGTAGCCTCCAACCATTTTAAAACCATCATTGAAGTTTTTTTCCACTTTTCTTTTATCAATACACATAACCAACAGACATGGATGGATTCCTCCCATTATTGAGTCTTTCAATTCTAATCATCTATGTTTATATCATTGATTATGATTTCTAATCTAGTTATTGGAACTATCTTTAAATCCTTCAATTATTTAAACTAATGTATACTTTGTGGGACCATCTCATTAAGAACATTTCATATTCTTCCATAAATCCCAGCTTAACTAATAATTTAATTTATATAGGATTCTACTCAATTTTTTATATCTTTGTATTTAATTAGAAACAACTTTATCCATATTACATTTCAAATATATGAATATTATTTGTAATTACAGTGGATGATAATCCTATTTATCGTGGGAAAATATAACTCAAGGTTTCATTTCAGTGTTTTTGGGGGATGATTATGTTTCTAAAAAAATTCAGATGACCGTGAAATAATATAGTTTTTTTCTGAAGAAGATGTTTATAGTTGTGTAGTTTCCTAGTGTTTTCCAAATTATAGGGCCCCACAATCGGGAGTTTCTGTTTCTGAAAAGGAATGATCTCTTGATTAAATATATTCTACACATTCTTTAAAGGATGTACGAGGAACGAATTAAAAAAATTGAGCAATGATTTTTTATAAATGAGTTTACATAACGTAGTTCTTGTCCATGAATCCTGGAGTTTACAAAAAAAAAGAATTGCATATCCATGGAAGGAGTCATGTTTTTTGGATGGAGTGGTCAATTAAGCCCGCCGTAAAGGGGATAAACTCTACATAGAGTAAAAATTATTATTATAGTGCAAATAATGTTTTTTAGATGATTCCATCCATTGGAGGCTTATCATTTCTAGAATAAAGGCAATGATTAAGGCTATAACCAAGAGTTTTTATTTTCAGAAGACAGTTGTCACCAAAAAATATTAATATGTTATGTGGACCACCTAAATGTTCATAGTTAAGTTAATACCACATAAATGTTTTGGGAAATTTCGATTAGCAGATTTTATGGATTTATTTTTTATATATAATTACCCCTTATCAGATAATTTGGAATTGTGAATTTTATTAGAAAATATCATCTCTTCGATAATAATTTTTAATACGTGATGTAGTTCATCACATAGAATTCCACAAAAGAGGTAGTTTTTATGTTATAGTTTTCGAAAGGGTATTTTATGGGGCTATATAGATATTAATGGAATTGGTCCATAGAAGAAGAGGCAGTCCAATAAAGCAAGGGTTGTCAAATGGATGAAAAGGTGGTATGCGGAAGAGTAGAAAATATGTGAAAGATGTGGTGGTATATAGAAATAGGGGAGGTCCATGGGAGTAGATATGGTTTGTGAAACAATAATTCCTCATAGTGCAGTGCAATTCTTATAATATTCAAGTTAGTTCGCAAAGAATTCAAAGGATTCTATTGAGGTCTCAAGGATGTTCGTGAAAGGAGCTCAAAATTTTCAGAAAAGAAATTTTCCACAATCAAACATTATGTAGAATTGAGGTAATTCAACAGATAATATACCTATAGTTTAGGATATATTCATTTATGATAATTAAGGGTAATAATGTCCATAAACAATGCTTTGACATTTTATAGAGAAACGAGTAAAAGGTATTGGAAGAAGGTGTTCCCAACCACCGACTATAAGATAGTGATGCTGACATTGGGAGTGACCCCTGGGAATAAAGTGATCTTACCCATATATTTATAAATATAGGGTTCTTGTGAATTTATATCATCAATCCTAAGACCAGTAATTTTGATGTGATCCTTAATAGATTTGATACATCAATACATTTTCATTTTATGCTAATTGGATGTACCCCAATGAGGGTGAACCAACTAAGAAATATATGACTCCTTATTTTTTCTCTCTTAATTTACTTTATATAATCAATAATCAGATATTATTAGAATGGATATGATAAATATAATCTCTAAAATGAAAACAATGTAACCCTTATAATAAATATGTCATGATGTAGTGGTGTAAGAAAAAAATTGAAAATAATATCCATATCTTAATTCACCCCCACCTTTAGAGTATCTAGGCCCCTTATGGACCAAAAAATATGCATTGCTCATAATTCATGGTAATCCTCTATTCCATGTACTAGGTGGATACTAATATCCTTTTTTTATTTCATCAACTTTTACAATCACTATGACAGTGAAATTAATAGCACCTGTCAAAAATACAATTATCACCCCAAAGAGACTTTAATCTCCATATTTGGAGTTGTCCTCAATTCCAAATATAATCCAACACTCATTTTTTTATTCACCTCCTAAATTGAAATAAATATATTTGTAATAATTTTCCACCTTATTGATTCTAGGGAGGACATAGAGTATTTTTTTTCAAAATATGATAATCTTCATCTCTACTTATGGCTCAAAAGAAATCATTTTAGAAAAGTTTGAAATTTTCCCAATACCAGTTAAAATTTATATATATTGATACCATTTGAGAATAAAAAATCATTGAAACAACATGTTATAACATTCCTCATCATTCTAATATCTCAGAAAATTGATAAGATATGGAATTAAATTGATCTAATGCATATCAATTATCGGTGACTATTATAAATAAATATTAGTATAAGCGTCAACTAAATTATTGAGGAACCACATGTTACATTATAAAATGTCATCAACATACTAACTTAATTTCCACATGGGAATACCTAATATTGAATACAAGAGTGTATAATTTAGAAAAAAATGATAACCATAATCTAACCACTATGTGATACAACCTAGAGTATCATTTCATAGAAGATATACAAATTAAGTGTTCAAAAATTTATAACAACATGTACATATATTTACAAAATCATCAACAAATTCATTTATATGTAAATTTCAACCCATTTTTAGATTAAAAAACACTCCATTTTTTGAATATAATAAGATGATATCATAAACAGATCATAATATTGTGTATTATACCTAAAAAATCAACATATGTTGGGGCTATCCCATTCTATATTTTAAGAATATATGAAATAACTGTAATCCTTAACAAATTTAGTTTCTACCATTGAATGTATGAATTAAATAATACATCAACATAGTTAGTTTCTTAGAGATTCAATATCCTTTAGAAATTGTAGTCAATTATGGTGTGAATTTCTTATATATTTATAACAAATTCATTAATTGGAAAACAATTATCTAAATATTTGAATAAGGTGAACATAAACCCTGCCTTAATTGTAGAAAAGGGGATATGAATTCTTTTTATACCTAGTTTCATTGTTAATTGATTCTCTAAACTGTATTATTTTATTCATTATTTAATCCCCATTAGGTTTACATAATTGAATCCATTTGGTTGTATTCGACTGGTTTTCTTTTTGAACCTCTTCCCATGATGGAATAAAATTAATTTATTAAGTTAAAATAACAGTATCACAAATTGATGCTTACTCAATCCCCCATTATTGTTATTTCTCTTCTGGTAATACAATAAATATATCATTAGGAACATTCCACTCATTCCTCACTGGTGATAACCTTTTCCTGACATCATTTTTGACACTAGGGACCAATGGTGCTTTTCCCATTCTCTGCAACATCTTAATATTCTTTGGTAGAGTAGTCATAAAATTTTTTGGTGTTTGACTAGTTAGATAATAACTAAAAAATGATGATTTTATCATCGAATCACATTATATGAGAGTCTTGTAATCACAGTTTGTTTCCTTATTTTTATTTTTTCTCTCAATAAATTTATTCAAGGGATTCTTCCCAAAGGTGGACTTTTTTATGTGCTATTCAATAATTTTTTATCGTTTATTATCATAATAATGTGAGAAATACCTTGATGTATTTTAAAAAACATTCAAATAGGAATAATCATTAGTATTTCATTCACTAAATGAATTTTCATGATACACAAAAATGTTGTTTTGAGAGATATTATCCCTGTATTGTTTTCAAAATATTTTACTAGTATGGTTTCACTTTTTGTCTACTTTTTGTCCCATTTTCCGTTCATTGTATCATTTGAATACCTATTTCTATATTTACATAACATCATATTTTTTTATCCAAACACCCAAAAAAACCCATTGTCTCCTAAAAACCAGATTCTTTTATCTTTTTCAGTACCGGGTACATATTTCCCAGACATATAAGCCATCTAATTTTGAAAACATTTAGAAATTTCTAGTAATACTTTTGATGGTAAATTACCTATAAATATTCTCCCTTCTACACTAGAGGATGTAGTGAGATTAAAATTATTTTATACAAAGAATTTTTTAATGTTCTGGATTTTAATCATGTACATGCAGTAAAAATGACATATTAGTAATATGATTAAAAAGTTTTTTAGTAACCCTCTGGAATGAGAAACATATAGATTAACATTCACTAGGTATCAAGATCTTATGTCCACTAATATTTTTCTTCATAGTGATAAATATTCACTTATATTTTCGTGTAGGAATAATTTTTTATTTTATGATTTGTGATGTTCTATCTTGTGTTGATTTCAGATTATTTAGTTTGATTTATAGTTCAAGACACCTTATATTAACTATATTATTTTAACCCAAAACTGTTTCATGTTTCTTGTATGATAATATATCCATCTTATCAATTTAAAATACATTTAGATTTATTCTTCATTGTATGATACATTCATTCTCCTTACCAATTTTTTATTTCATTTCTAATTGAGCCTTATTAACCCCAGTATCTTCTTAATATAACTCTCCCAATAAAGGAATTTTATTTTCACAATATTCATTTATCATGAAATTAAAATTAATATATTATTATGTGTTTTGTTATTACTTTACAAACCTTACATGATAAATCATAATGCATTGGTCATTATATTTATTCTCTCTTATAAGAGGGTTTCACTTCTTCAAATTTCCTACCAATACATATTTCATGGATTTAGCTTCATCCATAATCTACAATATATCCACATCTAGCTCTGAAATGGAATCATATTTATGTGTAAAATGTTTTGAAGGATATTTATACATTTCTTCCCTAAACTCATAGTATAGATAATAAATAACTTTAATACATTCAGTTTTATCACATCTTGAACTACTAATCCTACTGTGACCACCATTAGTTAGTGAATGACCATCCATCTACCTTGAGTTATTAAATTTATTATCTTTATTATTAATGATTTTTTCTCATAGTATTGAATGGTAATTTATCTTAATCAACAATAGAAATTCATTCTGATATTCCCATTTGAGGCTCTTTAATCATCTTAAATGTTCACTTCATAAAATTTAATGAAATATAGTTGGTCTTACAAATAGATCAAAGAAAAGCGGGACTATATCTCTAATACCAATCTAAATTACCAAAAGGATATGTGAATAAACATGATATGTAAGAGATGAATAATGTAATGACAACATTTTATTGATTTCTAATTATTATATGAATCATTGTACCCATATTTAATTTAATATTTGTTTTCATTTAATGCAGATTAATCTACAAATGTTTTAAAAAGAAAAAATCAATAGTATTCATGCAAGTGGGGAAATGAAGTGGCAAAAAAAAATTATAACGATATATATATTTAATCCAAGAATATAATGGTTTTCCACCACAATCAAATAATCATCAATATAATCAAAGGGGTATAATGGAGGGTGATTCACACACATTCACTAATATAGTCTCACTAGACTTATAAAGTCATGTATCACAATGTACATCCCAAAAAATTGTTTTTATTTTATTTATAGAGTCACAGTAGGATATCTATGTATACCCTAATATTCAAAGGCCCTATACAGTGAAACCTGATTTTTAATTGTATATTATTTTATTTCAATATGATTCATGTTTTAGTTAATTTCTCATGAAATATTTAAAATTTTAGGAGTTTTAAATGGGAAAACTATTAGAGAAATATGTCAGTAAATCATGTGGTGGATATTATTTTGAGTCTATAAATGGTTTTTGTAGTCTGTAACATGTTTTTTGTGTCTAAAATTTATTTCATGGTTACTGTGTGGTTTGGAAAACAATGTAATTAAACTCTTTAAATTACCAATAATTAAAATTTAATTAATGTAATAATTTTTATTTATTTATTTTAAAACCATCTCACTCTCCCACACCATATCGCACATCTCCCTTACCATTTCCCAGATACCCATTCTGCACGAGACCTCCAATTCTCGTGACATTTTCAATATATTATTTTAGATATTTTTGATACCCACCTAGGTAAAAATGATACATCCCTCCTTCCTACAAGTACCCATGAAATATTCTCATATCTCTCTGTTATTTCATTCATTTATACGATGGGTAGGATTTTTTTATGATATTGACATTTAGTTCTTGATTTAATGGATCGTGTGGGATCTTTCTCCCTTTTATGGGAATCTATCATTGGACGCAACACATTTCTGGTCATCCCATGATGATATATAGTGGGTTTTACACTTACCTAAATATTAATTAATGTATAGTTTATTTCATGGGGTTTTATTCCATTTTTCAATTATTAAATGGTTATATTAAACTATGTTTTTTATATTTCTAAACAGAAAATTATGTTTTATAATTTTAAAGAATTACAAAAGACTGTATTTTTAATATATTCCCTCTAATTGTTAGGGAAACAATCCAAATATAATTTTACGAATTTATTAGTGTTATAAAAAAATTGGGTTAAAAAGTTATTATTTTAATCTTTTAAATGGGGTTTATTATGGAACATGAAATTTAATGTATTATTAAATTTTTTAAAATTGTTTTAAACATTTTGGGTGGGTGAAAAATAAGTATTATCCCATTTATAACTATGATAATTTTATAGGGTATCATTTTGAAATCCTGGATATTTTTCATAAAATTGAGGTTGGATCCTTAATTTTATTTCCACGGTGATTGAAAATAAAATGTTTTTATATATTTGTTTTCAATGGATTTAAAATTGTATCAATAGGGCCAAGCCTCCCATGTATATTTATAAGAAACCAGATTGATGCTTTTAAATGAATTTATTATTACTTTTGATTCCTATTTTCATCCCATTATGTTTGTTTCACCCATTCTGGGTTATTTATTTGAGGTATTGTGGGGATTGAATGTTGTATATTGGGGTTGATTCTTTACATCTTTTTCTTACATTATGGTGATATAACTTTATTCTTGGGATTGATATGTTGATCTTATAAACATTCCCACCCTCACACTGAAATTGGTCATGGGAATTCAAGAGCATTTTATAGATTTATTAGATGAGCTAAAAATATTTCTTATATTTATTGTCTAGCTAGAGAGTGAATTGTTTGATGAGTGCACCATGATACTTCCCCATTGCCGCTTCATGCTCCTGAGTTGATGGGATTAGGCCCCATATACATTTAAAGGACAATATAAACTAGCCTATTATTATTGGTTGAACTATGGTGTGTTTCTCCTATTTAGAACAGTATTTGTTTATTTCCTAGTTTAGAGCCCAAGAGTCAAACCTCTTGAATATTGGTTTATGAAGGAGTTATTTACTTTTATATTATTGAACTACTCTACTTTTATTTTTTGATGAACCATTACTCTTTTTGATTGTTTTTTAATTATGGTGCCTTCTTGTATCATAATTCATTCCTTATCCATAACTTTTTCAATTTTTTGGGTTTTCATATATGATTGCAAAACTATTTTGGGATAAGTAATTTAAAAATTCGTTATTTTAAAATTGTTTTGAAATAATTAATTTTTTTGAAAATTTTATGGGTCATACAATTGTATTTATAGTGATTATTTTCAATTTAGGAAATTAAAATATAAAACAGATTTTTATAATTTTATTTCAATATACCTTGAAAATTGTTTTATACAAAATATTTTCTAATAATGAAAGGCAAATGGAGGACTACTTAGTGTTTTTATACTCATGTCTCCTTACAACCTAGTTTTATGTTTATTTTAAATCTCATATATTATCTTGAATCATTTATTATTTTTAGTTATTTAGTTTATTGGTTACATATTTTTATATATTCTATTTTTAATTTGGTTCTTATTTCATTATATGTTGTTATTTACATTGTTTTCTTAATATTTCAGATAGTTGGTTCCCTAAAAATTACTTAATTTGGGTGAATATTTATTTACTATTTTCATTAACATCATATGAGGTGAATAATGTTTATGGGATATGGGAAAATAATATGGTGTCTGCTATTTCAATAGGATAGAGGGTTAGGGGTGAGCTATGATATTGATTTTACATTAAAACGTATATATCAACTATTATTTTTTTAATTCCTACATGTCATTTTTGTGTGTGGGTGGAGGTCTTATAGAAAGATGATTTTTTATTTTTAGGAGAAATTTATTTCTGTCATCATGTTAATTATATAGATAACTCATTCCCATTACATTTATTTTATTTCCAATATGTTTTATACAACCTCTGTGGATCATGAATCACCCCCCTTTTGGGTCAATGACAACCTGGTCAATAAACCATTTATGATGGAAACCTTACTATGTTTATTACAAATAGTATTAAATTCTATGTTCCATGTGTGGGATCCTATGTTCGTGAGTATCCATTTTTTTTTTTGGGATTTAATGGAAATAATAAGCTGAGGTTTTTTGTAAGAAATCGATCGGTACACATCAGGGATATTTTCAGGATACCTCCTTTTTGGGTATAATGTTACCATGGGATGTGATATGTGAATTCTGCATTCTATTTTTCATTCAGATAATTATTTTTTATGTATTTATCCTCATGGAATGGTTGAGTCTACATGGGGGTTTATATTAGATTTTTTTATGAGAACAATATATCAGTAGGTGGCGTGATGTTTTTTTTCTAGACTGATAATCTATGACACAACCAATTGACTTATCTTGATACATTATTCAAATTATTTAATGGTTGGCCCATGGACCATCAAACTGTAACGTGATGTAAATCTTGATTCAATGTTCCATTAGTTTTTATATTTATTCTAATATTGAGTAGTACCTAATGATTATGTTATAATCATAGGAGTTTTGTGATATTTTTATGTCCTAGTTTGTTTTAAGTGTACCTTCTTCACTTATATGCATTTTCAAAAAAATTTGATTCAAAAAAGGGTATTTCATAAAAAAATTTATATTAAATCAACTATTGGGATATTATTTTAAAAATATATTTTTAAGTGGTTAAAAAAATAAATGGTATGTTTTATTAACATGATTGTAGGTGTATGCTTTTTCTTAAATCATGTATTCAGGCCTTTTGATTGGAATTTGAGAAATTAAATAACATGGGATTTCATGATTTGGTATTAATATGTTTTTTTAAATTTTATGTTTGGTATTTTCTATTATATTGTTGGTATATTTTTTATGACTGTTAGAGAAAGTAATTATGTGGGTTCATGTTTTGTGTTTTTTAAATATTCCAACACTAAATATTCATGAGAAATGATATATTATATGTATCAAATGATGACCATTATAGTGATTCCACGTTTTATTAGGTTTATATCTTCTAGTTGGTGTTCTTATGTATAATTGGTGTTGAGTGGTCAGTCCAATATCCTCTCTATTATTTATCTCGGTTTAGTATTTCATAAATCCATTACCTCCTTCATTTTTGGTGCTCTATGTTTTTCATAGGTGTCTCATAATATCCTAGATGGGCGAAAAGGAAATTTATGGAATAGATCCCTAGGATGACTCTTGGTTTTAGTGATTCCTTTTTATTTGATTCAGATTTGGTGAAGGCTTATATGGTATCTTGACATGGTTATTCTTTGGTTGATAACCGATGACTTCTTATGGAATGTTTATTATTCTTGTTGTAATTGTGCCTTGATAGTGATCATGTTTCAGATAATTTTTTGGAAATTATGTACTGAAATTTTAGTTTCATAATTGGTTGAGAATGAGAAACCATAGGTTCGGTGTTTCGATAAAAATAATGGGAGTTAGATTTAGGCAATTGGGAACTTGTGGGTTTTAGTCTTCATTTTATGGGGTTTCCATGAGTCATTGTACCGATTTTTCGGTTATATATTTCACATCATGTATGACTTTATGTTATTTTTATCTAATGAATTTATTTGTTTCCTGAAAATTGTTAGTTGTGGTTTTCTAATGGAGTGAGTACTTTAATGAGGATGTATTCCCTTATTTTGGGGTTTTATTTACTTTTATAACCATTTATAGAAATTATAAATGGTGGGGAGACCATAATATATCACTATTATTCATATAATGTCTATTATATGATTATTCCCTCTAGAGAAAGTGTGTGAGTTATTTAAGCACAATTTTCGAAGAATTATAAATGGAATAGAGGCCCCAGTAGGTCTCAATGTTCACTCAAACATATGTCCCTTATTTTTTGGTTTAATGTTTCATGGAGACCTTTTATATTACATGAGGGTAAGAAACTAAAGATTTATCAATGGAATTGCCTTCTTATTATTATGTCTTATTGTTTAATAAAATAATATTACATATATAACACAATATAAACATTATAAATAAACAATGAGTGAAACAAATGGTATCTCTAGTAGTTAAGGAACATATACCAATAGAATATTAACTTGCATATTGGAATAGTATCATGACCATTATGTCAAAAAAATCAATCAATTGAATTGTAAATACAAAAATCAAAGTATAAATAAAATATATGCATCTTAAAAGCGATAATATGATATAATTTTATCATAGAATAAATAAATAAAAATTTTCTAAAATATTAATTAATTGTTTGTATTTTTGTATATTATAAATATTTAATAACAATTTTGGGATGAGTTCAATATTTTAAAAGATAATGTATTTTCATAAAATGCATTCATTATTTAGTATGTTTATGTCTTATTATTGTAAAATAATTTTATGAGACTATTGTTAATTATTAAATGTGTTATAAAATAAGTTATAAATTTAAAATCAATGTTTTTTTCAAATTATGATTTTAATTAATATATATATTTCTCATAATTCAAAAATTATTTTTAAAAAATAGAATAAATTTTTTAATTCTACACATCATGAAAGGTATTTGTAATTTTTTTGGGTTTTTCTGAAAAACATTAATATTTATGAATATTAAAATATGATAATTTATAGTATATATACATTTTAAGTACAATACACTATTCAGTGACTTGTGGATGATATAAGGAGCATTGTTTTGAACTCACATGATCTAATTAATTTTTTAGTCTCAATAATCCACATTATTTCCTATCTTGAGAAAAATAATTAAATAATGATCTATATAATGAGAAAACACCCCTCTCCCCACTAGAATAACACCCATCACCACCTCTTATACTCACACCTCTCAAGACTTGATCCTTGTACAAATCTTAATCAGATCTCCTCCCAATCCCATTTATAATGTAAAGGAGCTCATTTCATAATGAAATACCAAAACAAATACCTTAATCAGGATCTCAAGATGAAGGAATCAAGATGTAAAACCCTATTCATTTACATTTAATTTCTTTTTAATTTATTTTTATTCCATTAAATTACTATCCTCACATTATCAAAAATGTATTATAAATATATTACCATAAATTTTCTATATTTTTATTATTCTAATGGAATAATTTTTCAATGTATCTCTTTTATCTCCTTTATACAGAAAATTAAAACAACATTTTGGATGTGTTTATTTATCACCTTGAGGGAAGATGAGTTTTCATTTTCTATTACGGTCTTCAAGGTTGGTGAGGAAACCATTTTTATAGTTGAAAAATATTATAATATATGTAATATTATGGAATCATTTTGAATAAATGATATTAATTTATAGAAACAAATTAATTCATTGTGATTGAAAACCCACCAAAATAAACCCAAATTATTATCATTAAATATTTATCCAACGATTCATCCTCGTACCATAAAACCAAATAATATAAGATAAATTTAAAAAATTTAAGATAATTAATTACATATAAGATCAAATATAAATAATTAACCCCACTTTATAGGACCATTAATGCATTTATACAAGTAAACCGATCAAGAAAACCAAGGAAAACAATACTCCCAAGCAATGAAATTAAATATCTTAACCCCCTAAAAAGACTTTAAATGAACATAATTAAGTTATGAGAAGAAAACTTCATATAGAATAGGTTATTTAATTATTAATTAATAAATATAATTTGATTATCCATGGAATTAAGATCACGGGAAGAACACCTTCAGACTGAAGGTATGGAATTGTAGCAAAAACTCCTTTATTCTTTTGAGTAAATATTTATATCTTTTTACCCAAATGAAATAATATTTTCATTTTATTTACATATTCTAACAAAATTTTATGTTACAAAATCAGGTATCATGATAAGTCCCCCATTTTCTAGGATATACATGTTTTTAAATGTTTCCCTTCTTGATTCTTCCTGATAAGTATAATGATTGAAGGGAACATTCTAAATTACTACCCATTCTCATGTGAAAACTATAATATATTGTAAAGACACCATTATTTTATTAAATTTAATTTTTTTTATGAAAACATTCTTGTCTCACTAATGAGTTTATATAAAATATTATGGCATTTCTGCTTTATATTCTCTATCATATGTTTCATAAACCGTACTAAAATGTTGTCATTATAATATTTATAAAATAATATTTGTACCTATTATGGCTTATTTTTTACATCTAATATCATGAACTATGCCTATTTTTATATTATTTATTTCAATGTATTAATTAAGTCCTTTTATTTTTGGATATCATCGAGATATTCCTTTACATTATTCCTTTTGACAAGGTTATGATATGCAATTCTTACCATGGGTAACCCTTATGTTTATGAATGATTACTTATGTATGAATATTCATATGGAACACATATTATTGAACATGTTATGATTGGAATTCATATATGGTTCTCCAATGAGTTGGTTAAAGTTTAGTCTCTTGATATTTTATGTGAAACGACATTAGTAGTTAGCCTTGACTCATGCTCTATGTGCAACATTCTTGGTGGACATTCCATAATCATGATCCTCTATGTAAAATGAGACTTGAATCATGAAAAATATATTTTTAATGTATTTGAAGCATTACTATGATTCCATAATTTTATGATCTTTTATTTTATTTTTTCTTATTCCATATCGTTAATTATGTTCAATGACTTTTTATATCATTGTTTAGTGCCTTCTAACCCATGTGATATTATTTATTTTTATGATTATTCCCATACTAAGACTTTTTTCTCATTCATTTTTCATGTTATCCCCATGTTATCCTATGTAGATGTACTATAACCATTTATTCTAGGGGATATTTATGATTATTAAATAAATAAATGTTCTTTTATCCCATGTTATCAGTTTTATATACCTAATCTTTCAAGACACCAAACTTTTCAACCCATGGATGGTAACCTGATGTCCAACTATGTAGGAAATAATGTAATGATATCTTAAAAATTCAGGTCCCACTATAGATGGTATAACAGGAAGGTCTAGATATTTTTTGCGACTTGGACTACAAAACAATAGTAAGATACGTAATGATAATAAGATTTATAAGAAAAAAACCAAAAAAATTTAAATGTATAGAGTTTGTGGTTTATCAAGATAATACATACATGCCTGAATACTACAAAGGAAAGTGGTTCTAACAATTATGTACCAAGGACTAAAAACTCATACAAATTGTTCTATGCCTGACTCATTGTAACCTCGTACACAACACGGAGACTTATTATGCACTTAGTTTTACACTCCCTAGGGGCATGCTTTGGAAAATTCATAATCTAATTATGAACTGTAATTAAGTTAATAAAAAACTCCAATAATATTATATTTTAGGAAATAAATAATGTATATCCTCGACTGAAACATAGGGAATCATAAGTTAGTATATTAATTTCCTTTAAGTGTTTATCCTTTTATGTTTAATTTTTTGTTTTTATGCTTATTATTTAAGTACTCAGGACCCCTAATTTCACTTCCTTTTTCTTAGTTAATGTAGGTAAATAGAAAAACAAATTCAAACAATCAATGTGATTGGAAATATGATTAATACCATAGTGATGGCCAATATATAGTGGGAGTGGGTGCTAAAAACATTATGACTATACATTCTCTACTAGACCAAGTTATTAATAACAACATGAATCATGGGGTACTCCCTAATTATCTATGGAAATAGCATGTTTTCCTAAAATAATTTATAAATAAAAGGCCTCCCGTGTTTAGTGGATCTTCTGATCCCCTCATCATGGAATAGTGGATTGACTCCATCCAAAAATATATTTTATTTAGTCAGCATTTATAACAAGAGAAGGTTGTGATGGTGTTTTATCATTTTGATGGGGAAGCTAATCTGTTGGGGTCACTAATCAAAAATATGATTTCTAATAAAGAATTTGATATAATATATTCAGGGGAATTCATGAAACTATTTGTCAACAAATATTTTACGCAAAACCTTTGTCTCATGATTGAAATAGTGTTCCAAAGACATAAGCAAAATGATGTTGACTCTATTGGGTAGTATAAATAAAACAATACAAGGCTTTCAAGATACATCATTTGAATTTTTTGGAACATAGAAAGGAAGTTTGATCGATTGTTTAACATACTAAAGTTGAGTCTATGAAAAAAATTGATTTGTGACTTCACTAGTAAGGAGGATGTTGTATAGTGTGCCCTATAGTTTGAAATGAATATTGGAAACTCTGAATAATATCATATTCTATATTAGAAAAATCTGAAAATGGAGTCTAGTATGGGTGGTTCAACAAATAAATTTAATTATAGGAAGGACACCGAATATCCCATGTGTCTGAATTGATGGAAGAAGAAACATCCAAGGAACTATCTAAAAAACAATAATTGATTCAAATGTGGATGAATAGAAAATATGGATATGAACTTTTAAAGGGATGTAATTAATTCCATAAATTTTGAAGAAAAAAGGAAGGTTTAGATCAATGCTCAGCTAGTAGTTTAGTTTTTGAATAATAGTGAAAAAGGGAATTATTTGAACTGTTTCCCTTAGACAAAGGTTGTTAGAAGAAATCAACAACAACATCCAAGGAATCATGGAAGGGCTTACACAATCACTACTATTATGTTTGGTGTGACAAATAATGGGTTGAAATTTATGCCAATTATTCATTTAAGAATAGATAACATACTATTTGATTCTGTTTCTATACAATGTTTCATATATTGGTAGTCTAGTTGAACTATTCAAACATCATATCAATTTATAGTGGTTTAGATATATGTGATAATAGTTAATGAGACAATTATTTTGTCCAAGGTTTATAACTCCTCCCCAATAAATTATTTTGGATTAATCCTCCAAAAAAATCTTGGTGTACTACCTTTGGTAGATTTTGATTCTATTTTGGGTATGAATTATATATCATTATATAAATCAAACATCAATTTTCTGGAAAGGGATAACACCCTTCACACCATAGAGAATCCTATAATAATGTATAACTATAAAAAGGAAGATGAATTTCCTTCAAATTAATCAGATCATGTTTGTATATTTTTAACTTTTGACCGATAATGTCTTACTCAAATGATTTATACAAAGGAGGGGATCATGCATAAAAACATTCCCATCATCAGGGATTAAGCTAATGTATTAATAGAAGAACATGTTGGTAGTCTTCTTGATTGACAAGTTGAGTTCTCAATTAATTTTATTCTTACTTCTCTACCTGTGTCAAAGAATCCTTACAGAATGGATTTGGTAGATCTAGAAGAGCTTAAGTAGAGGTTGTAAGAGAATCAACATATAAATTCTATACCCCAGGGTGCTTCACTGTGGGATGCACCCGTATAGTTTATTAAGAAGAAGGATGAATCAATGAAAATCTACATATATTATCATCAGGTAAATAAAATCATGATAAATAATATCGGTCACCTACCATTGATATATGACTTATTTGATCAGCTACATTTTCCAATTATTTTTAGAAGATGGACCTTTGGTCAGGATATCACTAATTAAAGATGAGGAAGTAATATATTCCAAATACTACATTTCGAATGAGGTATGGACACTATGATTTCAAAGAGATTCCTTGAGCTCAATAAAGCTCCAGAAATATTCATGTATTTATTGAATATAATATTTCAATATTACAAGGAAAATATATTGCGGTCTCTGTTGAGGAATGTTTTATATACTCCAATGGAAAGGAGGAACATGAGAATCATATGAATACTGTGATGAATACTTTTAAAATGGGAAACTGTAAGAAATTTATCGTAAATGTGAGTAATAGATAGAGGAAGTATTATTCATTGGGAATTTGTTCCCCAGTAATCGGAAATCTATGAACCCTTCCATGAAAAAGGTAATCAACGTGTGTCCCAGACGAATATATGTAATAATGTTCCGTAGTTTCCTAGGCCAAACTAGGTATCACCAGTGATATATGAATATCTTATCACAATTTTAAAACCCCATGAGAAAGATGAAATTGGAGGGATTGAGGTTTTTTTGGACTCAACAATGCGAATAAATCCTTAAGGTTCTCAAAAAGCAGCTTACCACTATGCGAGTACTCACATTGCCGACAAGTGGGGAAGTCATTGTGGTGTACAGTGATGCTTAAAAGAAGGGAATATATTTTTTACTAATGAAAAATGATAAAGTTATAGACAATGCTTCATTGTATTTGAAAATACATGAGAATAACTATCCTATTCATTATATGGGGTGGGATGTTTTGATCCATTCATTCAAAATATGGATGAAATATCTTTATGGGGATAAGTGTGAGATATATACTTATCACAAGAGTCTCAAAGATATATTCACATAAACGGATATTAATATGATATAGTAACGATGGTAGGACCCCATAAAATATTATAACTTCTCAATCTACTATTATCCTACTATGGAAAATACTGTGGTAATTGCTCTAGGAAGAAAATATCATTCATCTTTATCAATTTTGAGAATCACGAAGGATCCAATCTGTTAAGAATTTAAAAGGATATACATGGGAATAACTAAGGGAGGAACATTATCAATACATTCTCAAATTATTGATCAACCATAACTCATGTAAAAAATAATGGATTCTCGATGAAATGATGTGGACATTATACAAAGGGTGGAAGCTATTAGAAATGGAAGATCCTCGGAGTTCACAATTGATGAGAAATGAGTTATAAGATTTGGGTCACAACTATGTGTACCATCTTATCGAGAGATAAATAAGGAGCATCTAAAAGATGCACATATCTCAACCTTCTATATTCACCCAATGAGCAAAATGTTGTATCTAGATCACTATTAATACTATTTGTGGGATGATCTAAAGAAGATTATTGATGAATATACATTAAAGTCCATCATATATCAGCAACATAAGGTTTAGAGGAAAAATTATAATGTTTTGATGCAGCCATTACCCATTCAAACAATGAAATTGGATAACGTTACCATGGACTTTGTCACTGGACATCCAAATAAATCGAGAGGGAACAATGAAATAAGGGATATTATGGATCGTCTTACAAAGAAAACATTTTTTACCAAAATTTTAGAGGACATATCATTAGATCAACTTGAATTTAAATATATCAAATAGGATGCAAGTATACATGGATTACCACTATATTTTGTATCCTATCAGGAACTGAGATCCACCTTGATGATCTGAAAAAGAATACTGCATGATCTAAGAACTTAGTTTAACATTAATATTGTCTTTCATCCCAAAACATATAGTCAATATAAGAGAACTATTTAAAATACATAATACATGTTGGGAGAATGTTTTATGGACTTCATAGAAGGATGTGAAGAGCAGATACCTCTTAGTGAGTTCTCATACAACAATAGTATCCACCCCATCTTTTTAGTTGCACCATATGATTCCCTTTACGAGAAGAGGATAATAACATAGATGTGTTGGGATAAAGTCAAGGAGTATAAGCTAATAATACATGAAAAAGTTGAAGAAATGTTTTAAATGGTGATAACCATTCTATATTACATAAATGAAATCAACTAAAGAGTTATAAGGACAACCATCAACATTATATTGATTTAAATGTTGGATTCATTGTATTCCATTTTATAGCTTCATGGAAAAGGTCATGAGATTTTGGACGAAATGAATGTTAACTCCAAGGTATGTTGACCCCTTCGAGATCCTTGGCCATTTCAAATTAGTGTCATATCGACTAGAACATCCACCAAACATGTCTAATGTACACTATGTATTCCATGTACCCATCTTAATGAAATAAATACGAGATATATGACATGTACTGATTTAATTGGTGGTATATTTGGGAAATGATATTTCTTATGACGAGCAGCTAGTGAAGATCTAGGATTAAATAGATAAAGTTCTATGAAAAAAGACAAATCACCTAGTCAAAGTACCTTGAATGAACCATATGTAAAAAGAGGCATCAAGGGAACTTGAGGAAGCATTGATGGAAAAGTACCCACACATAATTTCAACTAATAATATAATCCAAAATTTTGAGGGGGGGATTTCATAAGGATGGAGGAATGTAATGAACCAATGTTTTATCAATGAAATTCCATTATTATAATTATTTCATAATGTATAATCACATAATATTAAATATATAACACAATAAAAACTTTTTAAATAAATAATGTGTGAAATAATTGATTCTCTATATGATTAAGAAGCTTTACCAACGTAACAATAACATGACATTTGGAACAGTAACATAAACCATATGATGGTAAACTAGAAAATTTAATACTAAAATCAACAAGAGTAAGTAAAAAAAATTATTGATCTTATAGGAAAAAATATTATTTAATAATTTCATATTATATGTAAGTAAATATTTTAAATTATATTAATTAAGTGTTAGTTTTTTTGTAAGACATAAATATTTAATTACTATTTTCATATTAATTTTATATTTTAAAAGAAAATTTATTTTCATAAAATGTATTCATAAATTATTATTTTTATGTATTATTATTGTAAGATAGTTTTATGGGACCTTAGTTAATTTTTAAAAGTATTCTAAAATTAGTTATGGTTTTGAAATCATAATTATTAAAGTAAATTATGATTTTAATTGAAATTAAAAATTATATCATTGAAAAATTTATTTTCAAAAAATGGAGTTCATTTTTGAAATCTACATATTGAGAAAACATTAAGGGTGATTTTTTTATATTTTTTTTTCAAATACATGAATTTTTTATGAATATTAAAATATGATAATTTATAGTGTATATACACTATAAGTTAAATAAAGTATTCATTGATTCATGGATGATGTAATCAAAATTAATTATAAATTACACGATCTAATTACTGTTTTTAGTCTTATTAGTCAATACTATTTCTTGTCAGAGAAAAATAATAAACTAATAATCTAAATAAAGAGAAAACACCCCTCTGTTCCACTTTAATCACCACCCATCACCACCTCTTCTCCTCACACCTATAAAACCATGATCCTTATCAAAATTCCACATATATATCCTCTCAATCCACTTACCCACATCTAATATCTTTTTTCCTAATAAAATTAAAAAAATAATCCCTTACGGGGGTTCTTAAGGGGAAGGATTCTAGAGGTAAATCCCTATTCTCTTTCTGTTAATTTCTCGACATGTTCCATTCATCCTATTTAATTCCTGACCTCCTCTAATCCAAAGGGTATGATAACTCAATTACCTTATATGTAATGTAATTCTATTATGATAATGTAGTAATTTATCATCATCTTTCTTTTCCCCTCCTTTTGTAAATAAAATGAAAACACCATACGAGATGTGATAATTTATCACACTCACAGACAACTTATTTTGAAATTAAATTATCATATTAAAGGATATCATGGAAGAAAATTTATTTTAGAACTATTTTTTGATATATTTAATAATATTGAATCAATTTATCTTCATTATTTTTATTTATAACAAAAAAATGAGTTCATAGTGATTGAAAACCCACCATAATAAATCCAATGATTGTCATTAACTATTTGTCTTATGATTCACCCTCATGTCATAAAATAAAATAAAATAAGATAAAATTAACCACTAGAAGATAATTAATAACATAAGGGTTCTATTATAGATAATTAACCCCACTTTACAAGCCCCTTAGTATATAGGGACAAGAAATCAAATCATGAAAACCAAGGAAACCAATGTTATCATGAAAGGAAATTGAATATATTAACCCCTAAAATGCCAAAATTTAACTTAATTAAGTTATAATAAATAAAATTCATTTATAATAGGTTCTAGAATATTTAATTAATGAATCTATTTTTATTATCTAGGACCTTACGATCAATGGAAGAACAACTTCGGACTTAAGGTAATGGATTCAACCTGAACATCTACTATTCCATTTGGATAATAATTATCTCCTTTTACCCAAATGCAATTCAATTTTATTTTTATGTAATTTTTATAAATGATATATACATGTTCCAAAATCTTGTATCAATATTTATCTCTCATTTTTTCAATTATATACATGAAATTAAAAGGTTCCCAATATGATTCTTTTTAATAAGTATGCTCGTATTAAGTGAACCTCCAAAATTCCTACCCATTTACATGTTCAGTCTATAATACATCTTTATCAACCATTAATTTCTTGAAATGAATATTTTTTTAATGAAAACAATTAGGTATCAATTGTGATTTTATATAAAATATTATTTCATTTCTTTTTTAAATGCTCATTAATATTTTCTTTAAACTGTACTTAAATGTTTAAAATATAAAATTTCTTAAATACACACTTTAAATGTTATCACGTATTTTTGACAAATAATATAATGATATATGCCTATATCTCTTATATTAATGTCCATTAATGATATAAAAAATTTATTTTTCATACATCATTGTGAAATTCACTTATATTATGTCTCTTGATAAGGTTAATAGACCCAATTCTTACCATGGGTAACCCTTATGTTTATGATTGATTCCTTATGTATATTCATCATGTAGAACACATTTCATTGAAAATTTTATGATGGGGGAACCATGATTGAACTCATGTTAATTGTGTAATGTTTTTTCTAATGAGATTTTATGTGCAACAATCTTGGTGGTTATCCTTTGATCGTGCTGCATGTGAATCAGTCTTAATGGTTACCATAGACTCATGAACCTATATGTGGAATAATCATTGAATCAAGAAATTTTATTGTATTATGTTGATTTTTTATTACAATGATTCCATTTTAACTTGATCCCATGATATATATGTTATGATTCTATATATTTAATCATGTTCTATGCATATTTATATCATTATGTCGATATTTCTAACCAATGTGCTAATATTTATTCAAAAGATTATTCCTTTACTGGGCTTCTTATCTCATCCCTTTATTCAAGTTATCCCCAAGTTATCTTATGATAATTTTTTAGAATAATGGAGGTTATGAGATACTCATAAAAATTAAATAATGAAATGTTTTATTTAGTCGCATGCTTTCAGTTTTATGCACCTAATACTTTATACTTATAGATTTTTTGATCATTGGATTGTAATATGATTTTTAATGATGAGAAAAATATTATAATGATATGTGTAAAAGGCTTGGGTCACTATAATAACGATGTTCTCATATGATCATAAATAGAAGTCATAGAGGGTTTATTTATTATTTAGGGTATGTTCCCACTTGTAGAATGTTCTGCCACTCTTTTAAACTCTTGGTGTTTTGATTCTATCTTGTACATGATAATTTGATAAAGGATTTCTGGGGGAAGAATGTTTTATAATGGGGGATAATTTTTACACACTCTATTTCATTGGATTTTTTTCTTTTTTATTATTTTTTTATGTCATTTCATATTTTTTTTATTTTTTTCCAGGAAATTTTAAAATTCAAAGAGTTTTAGAGAGGCGCAAGGTTAAGCCAAATTGTTAATAAGCCATGTAGAACAATTGAATTTGGTTCAGTAATAATTTATTGTTTTTTGGGATGGTTTTTGAATTAATTATTTAACTATTAATGATCCTAGGATTAACCATTACAATGGTATTTTTGGCGTTTAGGAAGTACCACATGGTTACATCATGGTTTGAAAAATAATTTTGATAAATTGTGTGAGTTTCTGAAAATTGAAAATATTATTAGTTTTTTTACATTAATTTTAATTATTTTTCCTAAAATCATCTCCATTTCCATTACCCCCATCTTGAGTCATCCCCTCCCTTAAAAGAGCTCCATCAGTCATACATAAACTACCGCACGAAACCACCTCTTCGAATGGAGTTTACACAATATTAACTAGTGATTTGTTGTTCTCCCTCATAGAAAAATAATCATCCTACCTTTTTCCAACTATTCCCCATGATTTATTATCCTCTCATGTCACAATTTGGTTCTTCCATAACAACCTATGGTTTTGATTATTTTTTTATATTGAGTTTTAATTTATAGGGCTCTTGATTTTCCTTTATCCAATTTTTGGAAATCCTCCTTCAGAGGAAATGTATTTGAAACCATCATCTAATTATTCATGTATGGTTTAAAAATGCACAACATTTCAATTTATTAACCGTTGATTTCACAGTGTATTATTCATTTTTTCAATTATTAAATGTTTGTATAAATTTTTTTTATTGAATTGTTAATGTGAAAAGTAAGTTTTTTAATTTTAATGAATCGTTCAAGCGAGTACAGTTATACATCACACTCTGATGGTTTAGAAAATTTCATGAATGCCTTTTTAAAAATGAATTTATTATTATGAAAATTGGTTTTTAGGTTACATATTAATTTATTAAATGTTGTATTTTTCATTTGACATGGTACTTGAAATTAGAAGTACTATTATTTTGTTTTTGTACATATATGTTATAATTTCGGTGGCATAATATTAATTTAACATCATTTATGTCATCGAACATATTTGGAGGTTTCATTTTGGAGCAATTGATATTTTAGAAAAAATTGTGGTAAATTTCTTAAATTTATTTTTATGTTGATTTCGAATGAAATGTTATAAGATATGTATTATAAAGGATTTCACATTGGGATAGAGGTATCCTAACTCCCAAGTATATTTATAAAAGTCTGAGATGATACTTTGATAAGAATTTCTTATTTTTTCTGATGCCCATTTTTTCCTTTGTGTATTCGGCTCCCATTGGGGGTTTTTGATTTTATATATTATAGGGATTGGATTCTATAAATTAGGGATAATTCTTTGTGAGGTTGAAAGAGGAAGGGTGCTATAACATTGTTTTTATTAAATATGTTTTGATATTTTAAATTTCCTCACCCTCAAAGATGTATTTTTCAGGGAAATACTAGGCCATGTATTAGATTTATTGGATCAGTGAAATTAAAATTTATTTTAGTATCTCGATGGAGAGTGGATGGGTTTTTGAGTCTTCCCATATAGTTCCAAATTGTATATTTTCCCTCCTAGGGTCATGGTATTGGGAATAGATTTTCTGAGGGGACTACTAAGGAAAATAGATTCTTGTATGTTTCCCTTAAGGATCATGTTTTTAATTTAGGATAATATCACGTGAATTTAGAGTTCAGAGGACATGACACTTTCATTATTATTGGTAGTTTAGTAACTGTGTCTTTACTTGCACATGATTTTTCTACCCTTCAAGAATTTTTTGTAAAACCATTACATTATTTATTATATTTACCTCTTTCATTACATGTCGTACATTTAGATATCATATTTTATTCCTTATTCTTGGAATTTTTAAATTTAGTTAATTTCATAAATATATTAATAAAGCTTATTTTTGTTAATGGAATATATCATTGGTATTTTAAAAAGGAATTTTTTTTTTCTGTATTACACTTTCTATAATTGAGATAATGGATTTATAGTGATTATTTTCATTTAAGAAAAAATTTATTGAAAACCTATATATAAAATAATATTTATAATATTATTGATAATGGATTCATAATATAAAAATAAGCATGTTGTACGGAGGGAGGTAGCCTACTATGTATTGTTATACTCATGCCTACTTACATTCCAGTTTTGGGATCAAGGTCTTGTACATGTATAATCTTAGAGAATTGATTGATTTGTGGTATTGAGGTTAGTATTTACTCAGTTATATTTAATGAATTATGAATTCAGTTTTTATTACATTGTTTGTAGGATGTTATATTATGTTTTTAGAATTTTTTAAGGTGTTTCCCTTTAAAAAAATTAATTCATCAAAGAATCCATTTATTACATTATTTTTTAATTACTGTGGGGTAGTGAATTTCTAGGGCACATGAAAAGAATTAGGTGGTCATTTTTATGTAGGAGAGGGACTTTGGAATGATCTAGAGGATTACATTGAATAAATTTTTTTCTATCTTCTCACAATTTATTTTTTTCATGTTTGAATTTGGCATCAATACCAATATTACAAATAGGTCTTCCTGGATTTTTGAGAAAAAATCAATTGATAAAATAACCAAATTTTAGTGTGATGTTATCCCCATTACATTTATATGATTTCCATGAGATTTTGGCTAGATCATGGGGATCAATAATTTCATTTGGGTTAGTGGTGGGATAGTTTGGGTAGTGGTTCATATAGTGGCCTAGGCTGATCATTACATATGGAGTCATTACATATATATGCATGTTTACATTTGATGTTATTCTAGGATATATGTATATATATATATCGAGACATAATTCTTCTACCCTGATAAGAAAAATCCCCATTAACTCCATAGTATCATCATTAAATTTCTATAGATAATCATGAAAACTCTTATATTCATTCAATACTATAGCTTAACTGAACTAGGTTTTAAAAAATAATCTCATCTAGCTATCTCACTCAAATAGATCTCATGGTCTCGAAATCCAACATCTCCTCATCATTAATAAATTTCTTCAACACTAATACATGATACCACACACACCTGGAAATAATTATTCTATTTTTCTTCTTATTATTCTTTTATAAAATAGTTATCACATTAATCTCTACTTATTAATTAGGCTTTGATACATATATAACACCAAATATTAACACATTCTTAAATTATCCTTCTTTTTGTTCATTAAGTGGGTTCATTAATGTTTCAAAGAACACATAAACTATGAAATTTGTTTCTCATTTCATAAATTACATTCACTTGCTGCAATATTCATTAAATATGTAGGTCACAAGGAATTGAGTAAACCAATTTGTAATATAAAATATTACCCTAACTAAATTTGATCTCAACATTATCATTTATTATCTCAATTGAATCCTATACCAGCATCCCATTTAGCTTCTGAACATATAAATTCATGAGATATCCCATTATCCGAATAGTTTTCCCGCTAATGGTTCTATCCTATTAAATTATATTAGAATGATTATATTTTATTTTTCATTAATTTTCTCATTTTTTCTCTCATATAATGTAAACTATTCTAGAGTGTTCATGGTTCCTTGATATATCAAAACAATGATAACCTCAAACTCTCCCTAAAATCCACATCATGATTTATATATCATGGCTGTAGATAAATTATACAGTAAAATATTATGCATATTTTTCATATATTGATAAGTGCTGATACATTATTGTTCATACCTTTATATATGTTTCAGTATATTCCTCAATGGTATTGAATTATCAAATCATCTTGTCTAACGTCTATTGTAATTGTACATCAATAATCTTTTGTTTATAGTGATAATAAAATATTTAATATTAACATGGTTCAATATCACGTCTCTCATGATTATTATTAAATAAAAGTTCATAACATAAAATAATCTGCAAATCTTGATAATAGCTTAGCTTGAATTTCCAAAATCATCATTCTAATCATAAATCATAACTCTATTTGTGATACGTTAAGAATTATAAATGTAATCCCAAAATTTCATGTTTCTAGTAATTTTTATTAAAAAAAATAGAAGAAAATATTCATGATTAATTTATTTCTCATTAATTTTGCCCACTCTTTTATTCTCTTTAGATATTTTATATCATAGCACTTAAAAGTATCCTCATGTTTATAAAACGTGAGAAAAGTTCCAACTTAAGAAAATATGATTTCTACATAATTATCAAATATTATATATATTATTCCTTTTAACTATTCTAGAATACCTCATGTTTTGATCATACTTGGATTTCCTTGGACATTAGCATTCATAATTTATAGTTTTCTGTAACACTATTTTTGTGATGTTTTGATCGATGAAATGTAGTAAATGAACTATCCCACATGGTTTCTTCATTAGATATACAATAAAAAATCTATTTTTTTATATAAAACATCTTCAATAAATTATTGAACTATCATAGTGACCATACTATAAGAAAGATGTGTGATCATGGATGGATCGACCAAATGACCATTCTACTTTCTACGTAAAGAAATTGAATTAAACTCATGACTATCATGATTGACTACTGGGGAAACATGATTACTGGGTTGATTTATGATGAGGCTATTGGATCAATTTTCTCACTTATTAGAATATATGGACTCATAAATTAGATATCATTTTGATCGAATTTGTGTCTAGTGGATTGAATGCATGAATTAATTAATCAACCACATATATAAAGTACATACAGTGTTGATAAATTGTATAGTTGGAGATTGAGCATTTGAATTACTAGATCAATACACATAAATTCATGAAATAGATCATGTGTCTCTATATTGAGAAAACGACTTAATATTTCAACCAAATATCCAATTGAGTGTATGGTTTCTTGATTGACCATAAGCTTCATGACTTACCCAATATATTATATTTTGATTCCATGTCAACAACTTTTAAAATAAAGCTCTGGTATTCTTTAAACTAACTTTAAACACTCCAATGAAGAATTGGGAGTACATTATACTTACCTAAACTCCTTATATCAATTCCCAAGAACTCGTACACCATTAATACTCAAATGGGAATATATTCAAAAACCTCAATATCATAAAGTCTCCATATAATTTAATATTGTCTTTCACGTGTTTATCATTGTAATTTTAGCAGTAAACATAACCACAACACATTATTGGATTACTCGAATTCATTCTTATTTATAATACAATAATCTATAAATATATCATTAATTATAATAACCAATCAATATATTAACTATATCCCAAATTCATTTAATTATAGAAAAAATTTTGGAAAGTATGTTTCCATATTTTTCATTGATTATTGTGTCCATCCATGAAGCTCATCACAACAAATCCAATGATTTATATTGGCTACTATTTAAAGAAGTATAACCCATCCTTTATGAAATAGAAATTAATTTCATATCTCATTCCCAATATTTTAATATAATTTTCATTTTCAAGGGAATCACAAAAACATATTATTTACCTGTAATTCTTGTGCCACAATATTTACTTATATGGGGTAAATACTCTTATATTTCACTAATCTCATAACCATTTAATAAATACAATGATAGTGTTAATAAAACCAAGTTAAAAAAATAACATAATAAATCTTATTTCACTTAAAACACAATGTTTTTAAAATATTGAGGATAAAAATATAGCATTCACTAAAATTTATGATCCAACCATATATTTTTTTAACAAGTTAAAAAATTAGTTTGATAATACCTAATGAATGTTTATTTTTTTATCCAATGTTTTTTGGATTTATTATTTATAGAAACATATATAAGGAAAATAAATTAAATAATATTTTTGTGGAAAATGTTTGTTTATAGAACTATTGTTTGGGAATTCTTAATGACTATAAATTATTTTATATATCTTGTATGATTTATTATTGTGGCCTTCACTTACCAATAAATTTGTATTACAATAAATATTATATACTTCCATATACATGTCTTAAAGTAATATATCACTTTCACTAATTTTAACAGAACCTAGAATGGCTGGATTAATTTTTTAATTATTTTTTATGTTACTCCCTAGTTGAGGTAGTGGATTTATTCTTGTGATCATAAGATGGTATGCTTAATGTAGAGAGGTGTCATGGATGAAAAATGGATGATTAGATCTAGGTGCGAGCCAAACTTGATACCTAATTTTCCTATTTTTTTTTGCTATGTTTATATTTTTCCACGTTACATTTTCATTACTCCTTCTGGTATATAACACAAATTAGATGGATTGTATGAGTCATAGAATGACATAGAATATATATAGTTAATAAAATTATAGATTGGTTAGTTGGAATGGATTTTTATGATCATAGTGGGGTAATGAATAGTGAAATTTCTTGCTTGGATGAATTATTGAAGGGATTGATTATGAACACTAGAGTAGGAAATGATTATTATAGTAAAACATTGGTTTTAAGGATTGTAAAAGGATTAATACATAATAATGATGGATTTTAATGAAATGTTTTATAAATAAACTAATATTATTTAACGGTAATTGTACAATACTGGGTTATTAATGATGTTGAACATTTATTATTATGTTCATTGACAAATTTTTGTTTCTATTCCTAGTATTGGAAATAAGGCTCTCAGGTGGAAAATTAGAATTAGTGTGAGACTAATATTGAATAATTTCACTTATATTTTTTTCTAATACCTACATTATATAATGATATTTATTATGCTAAACCACTCATGTCTGTAAGGAAATATGATAATGATATTTTTCATTGAGTCTCTAGTATATTTCCAAAATCTAAAATATTGTATTTATAGATTTATGAATTTTCCCCTACCTCTCTCTCTCTCTCACAAGTATATCATGGTATGTATGAATACATATGATATGATTACATAGTGGTATATGTAATGTTTTCATATGGTATGTGATGTATCTAAGTTAATAATAGGAATACCTTTTGGGCTATAAAGACATAAGCTCATATCATATTTTTTTATTATATGTGTTGTTTAAACATGATGTAATGTATTAAGGAATACTGTATTGTTAAATGGGTCAATTATGACTCTAGTTTTTTTGTGGTTATAGGTTTTCAATGATGATTTGTAAGTTATTAGTTACACGTTTTTCATTATCATATTAGGAAATGCTGGTGATATGTTGGCACATAAGTGGAGTATAAATTTTGAAGGGGATGGGATCTTCAGGATGTGATTTTTTGGGATTTATGTAAACTAGTTCAGTGGGATAGTGGTCTGTGGTAAACATGTTCTTATATAACCTTTTTTTATTATGTTATATACTTATATTCATTATTTGGTGTTTTATTATTAGTGAGGTTTGAAATATAGCTTTCATATTTAGGGGATAGGTTGGTTTCTCTATTTAAATAATAGTGATTTGGTATTCGTCGTCAATATTATCATGAGAGGTTTTAAGGGAGGATCTTACAGAGTATAATTAAATGATTTTCCCTGTATATATAATTTTTTATCAGGCCCAAGTAAGGTATTTCGTGATCGGGGTGTATGTTACTAGCTTGTAGTGGATGTTTAGGTGCTTCTAGGGTTCACTAGATTTTCTTATTCATTATTCAATGAATTTACATTTTTTCTTCCTTATATGAAATTTCATGTATTGGGATGGTTATTTACTTATCATATAGTGTATATTTGATGATATATAATCATTTCATAGGAGATATTGTGGTTAATTCTTCTCATAAGTATGAATTTAATAACCTTGGTGCTATTTTCCAAATAGTAACCTATTAGAGGTTGGCCTCAGTGGGTAATACCCATTATGAAAATAAAACTATGAGGGGAACCTGTAGGAGAATTTGAAGACATGAACAATAAGTATCCAATAATAATATGTTTGTCTTAGTAAAATTCACATAAATAGAATTGAAATTGAGATTCTCAAAGAAATTATTCATGAGAACCATTTTATAACTTATATTCCAATATATATTATATTATAATTCATACCTATAAATAATGTCAATATTATTACCATGAATTATTCCATAATAAAAAAATTAAATTTCTATGGGTGATATCTTGTTTTATAACAATTAATTATTACTTTTTTGAGTGTTCATCTATTAAAAATTCCATGAATGATCATATTACCATAAATAATTTATCCCATGGATTAAAAACCAAATAAACTATATAGGTAAATTATTTTTATGAATGTTTAATCACTTCAATGAGTATCACAAGGCTAATCATATACTACTTTATAATCAAAAAAATAATTTATTTCTTCCATCATGATATATATATATATCATAAGTTATGATATTAATATCATGCATGGAATACAATATGATTATTAAATGTCAACAAATATGAATGACCTATTTTATGTGTATATCCATCAATCTAATAATTTCACTAAAACTATGAAAGGTCATTATGTATGAAAATTGAGCAATCACTCTGAATTCATAAAAAATCTTTATGGTTGTGGTTTATTAATTTATTTGGATTTTGGAACAAAAAAATAATCCAAAAAAATATTCAACATCATAACCATGTGACCATATAGGGCTTGGTATTATTGATAGATAATATAAAACCTAATTTCATTGATTTAACCAAAGAGTGTCTTATAGAAATGTTTTTCCCCTCAATATACTAAGGGGTATCATGTGATCTCCAAAAAACAAAGTCATATCTCATATGTTCATTTGTACCATAATATGTACCAAATGAAACATGTATACACCAATATAATACCTTTTCCTATAACATAGAGTGACCACTAGACATGGAGTTATCAAAATCTTTTATAATATATCTCATTCATTCATTATTACCTAAAAATATTGACCATATCAATGAATGCATCACATGTAATTAATTTGGCTAATGATCAAAAAATATTACCCACATCCAATTAGAAGAACATATCACATGTTTCATAATTAATAATTAAATTGAATCTTTTCAGTATTATTCAATCAAGGGGTATGTATTTTTCCATATCATACATGTTGAAATGTCTCGTCTCTATTGATCTTGTAACACCTTGAGATTTTATGAAAAATATTCTTTTATTTTCATTGATTTATTCTATTATACACCACACCATGTTTAGCTTGTACTATATGGAACACCGTATTAGCTTGCAGTATACGCAACGCTATTCTTGGATCGTGTTACACACAATTTCAAGTTCGTTTTATAATAGTAATTCTATGCAACATTGAGTGTGTTTATATATATATATTCAATGTATAAATAAAATATGGTTGGATTCTGTTATATGAAACAACGAAGGATTCTTTCACAACACGTAACCTTGACTTGGCTTGCATTACACGCAATCGCGACCTTCCTCGATAGCATGTGTTGTACGCAATACCGAGTTTTACTAAACAACGATATATTATTATAATATTATTATGAACTAATAGTTATGAATAGTATTAACTAAATTTTGTATTTTATAACATTATTATTCATCTTATAAATTTTCTAAAGCATTTTATGTGAACAAAATAAAATTTTCGGGTAAAATAATTATTTTTCAAAAAAAATGCTCTTTTGCCGCCTTTTAATGGCGCACCCACATTAAATCTAGTTTTTGAAAAGATTATAAGTTCAATTTTACAAAACAAAATTATTCTTTGGAATAAGGATATAAAATTTTACCGTGGATAAAATTTTCATATTATTCTGATAACTTTCATATTTTAATGAATAGTTAAAACACGCTATATTTTAATTAAAAACAACTTTTTTCATCATAATAATTTATGTGGTTAAATTATAATATTGAATGGTCTTAAAGTATAAATATAATATATTTTTACCAATTAATATAATGTATGTCATTATCATTGATTTTACTTTGAATTCGCAGGTTAAATCAATTTATTCTTTTGTAATGTTTTAAACAAAAACCCGTTTTCATTCGACAACGAGATTAATTTTAATTTAATTTCTGAAACTTCTGTGTATTGAATTTGGAAAAATGGATCCCATATTTCTAATCAGTGGGTCCAAATTATATTAATAGACTACTTTTTATTTGTGGGCTTTATGAATAGTAACAACGGTAAATTTTATTTACCATAGTAAAAGGTAAATCAGGTACGTAAGGGTAAATATAAGATTAAAAAATTACCCTAACACCTCCAAAAATTCAATTTGATGACTAAAAGTCGACCCATATCACCTAAGGGTTTGATTAGAAACATTTAATGGACTTTTGTCCGTGAAAATAAATTAATTATTATTAAAACCAAAGAATGTGACAACCTATCACTCTCTTAAATCTTATAAGTATATTAATTTTAATTTAGTGATAAACTTCATGAAACTTCACACATGAATAGTATCCAGAAATCTAATGAAATTATCTACATCATATGAATTTATTTATAATTTTTCGGTATTATATAGCTGTCATTAATGGTAACACAATAGTGATACATAAATTGATTATCTAGTGAAAAATCAAGAATATAGTTTTTATTAAACTATTAGTAACCATAAAATTCCCAAAACCCTAACCAAAACTTATTTTTCATGTACCTTTCTACCATAGTCATCCAATGGTCGAATATTTGACCATTTGGAGCCTTATAAATGTTATTATGACACTTATATTATTTTATTTTAAATGATGCCAAAGTTGTATCCTTCATAATTTAATAAATATAACAATTTAAGTATTGTGATTTTAAGATGATAAATTCGAGTAAAAGTATTATTATAAACTTTAATAGATTTATATTCATCATAGGATTTTATTTTTAATTTTTATGCATCAAATAAGTATATTAAATAATTATACAAAAATGTTGTAGTAATTATTTTATTAAGAGATAAACCAAATAAATGGTTTTACAAATAATAAAATATATATTATATGATCTATTTAATGTGCTACACTAATTTTCTAGATAAATATGACATTTTATGATTCTATTTAAGCTTTTATTTCGAACATATATTCTGTATATATTTTATTTAAATTCAAATAAAATAATAGTGTCAAAATTGACCCTATTGTTATTGTATAAAAATAATATTCTTTAAAAATCACAAATATATTTAAAAATTATAAATTTAAATTTATATGGTATAAAATGTTATAAAGTATTCAATTATGTATAATTAACAACAAATAATTAATTATTTGTTATAATTTAAATTTTAGAATGTTATTACCACAAAAAACATTAAATTGATTAAATTAGGATAAATCAAGTTGATAATGTTTAAAATAAATTCCTAACATGTCTAAATTTTATTGGTTGATGATATTACAACCCTATATCATCTAATATTCTTATATGAGTCATTTTTTGGAGGTTTTTAAGTGGGGTTAGATTTATTATAAATTAATATTTTTAAGAATTCCAAAGGTGCCCCTCTCCTCCCTTATAAAAGGGCACCTCCTCCCTCTCTTCCTCACACCACATTGAGATTTCATGCTCGATCAACCCCTGCCAAATTCTCTTCTACACTTCCCTAGAAACATCCTAGAGGTCCTTTTCTTCTTCAAATACCAATATTATTTCCCTAAGAGGAGGTCTCAAAGAGGCGTTTCAAAGAAGAGGTAATGTCCGTTACCGATTCATTCAACTTTATTTCTTCTTCCATTTCTTATTATTTAGTTGTTTCATTATGAAGTAATAACATCAGTATCACTCATATACTGGTATGTTATTATATGTATGAAACAACCATATTTTACCATCTATCCATCCTAAGGAAAATAAAATCACCGCGCGTGCGTACATACGGAATACCGTCTCCACGCCATGGTGTAATCTACTTTCCACCAACACCCTACATGGATGGGTATAATGGTGTAAAGAATAACTATATATGGTTATTATAACATCATAATGATTCTTATATATTATACCATCCACTCAAATTCTATTATTATGGGAACTATATCATCGCTCGTGCGTACGTACGGACTACCGTCTCCACGACGCGATAAGATTCATTCTCCATGATTAACCATACATAAATGATCATAAAGTTTATATAATGAATAATAATGAAATACATGAAATAATAATTCTACAGGATATATATATATATATATATATATGTATGTCATCTATTTAGTTTCATTCAATTCAATAAGGAAACGAAAAATGCGTTCATGCGTACGTACGGCCTACCGTCTCCATGAACGGTGTATTTCATTCCTTTTATCGATCAATAATATATATGTATATGATGAATATATATTATATATAAATCATGTTTTACATTCTGGAATTATGTAAATCCGGATATAAGTAATAATATCATGAAACGACAAGTCGAAACACATACGATAAATGGAGTGATTTTACCCAAAATGATTCTTTAACATGAATTTACAAAAGAACGGGTAATATAAAGTCATAAGTGAACCATATATGATATAATAACAATGAATATGATTCTGTAATAAGTCAATGACATTATTTAAATCATTTCACATGATTTTTGTATACGTACGAAGCATGTCAGACCTAAGGTAAGGGATAATTTTGAAAATCTCATTTTTATCCGAGATTGCTTATTCGTAAGTATTTACTGGGGCTATTTCTATCATCCATGTCCATGTTTTATAAAAGTGTTTTCATTTATTTTTAATGTCCTTTTTACCCATTTTTTTGACTTTTACTACATGGTATGTATGGAATCTTTCTTTTATGAGGTACTTTTTGACTTTTCCGGCAAAAGTATGAGAAGAATGTTTTTTAACTTATACGACACAAATTGATTTTTACGGTTTTATAAAGCCTTATTATCATGAAGATTACTCCAAAAGATTTCATGACTATTTTCAACAAAATCGTTTTCATTTATAATTGCATGAAATTTTGTGTAAATAGATTGATTTTGAAGATGAAAGGATATTTTCCTCAAGAATTCATTTCAAGTGTTTTATCAAAACCATTTTCCATCTAAGATGACATTATTTCATATGTGTATGTTTCAAGATTAATGTCTCTATGATTTACATGGTTCCACTTTTCTTATGATGAAATATCCAATTGTTTTATATGGATTATGTGATGATGGTATGATGTTTAAGAATCCCATTTTATTACATGGGTTATGCTATGATGTATGATTTATGATTTTGTGGCACACGAAAGAATGATTTCATTATGAGATGGGTGGGACCTATATCTCCCTCCAATGCATTGGGTAAAGATTTATATCTCCTGAGATAGACATGGCTGGAATGGTAAGTTAATCTGGTTTAGTGTTACAAGACTGAAACGAGGAGTGAACTCGATTCAGAAAGGGACTTTGTCCACTATGATAGTCTTGGCAGCAATGCCTTGGCTAATATGGAAATCATATCATGTTCTTAATGGATGCCACAATTACATGTTTTATTCCCATGCTATATTATCATGATTTATGTTCCATTGTGATCTATTCCTTATATACTTCCATGTTTTATGTCGTTCCTCAAGATTTTTAATATTCATGTTCTTTTTAAGTTCAAATGTATATGGTATGTTTTATTTTATCCATGCATACCCTTACTGAGCATTTGAGCTCACCCTTTTTATGTTTTCTTTTCCCCCGGGATTAAAATAAAGGTTTTAGGTAAGAAAACAAAATGAGAAGATCTTTATGGGAGATGTTGAATATCTTTCACCATGATTAGAAGATTATATTCTGAATTTCCAAAGACACTAAACTATTACGATCCTTGTGTGTCTATTTTTGGTATGTATTAAGTATTCCAAAAAAATAATGTAATTTCCATGTACGTCAAGCTTTGGGTCTCTACAGTTGGTATCAGAGGAAAGGTTTAGTCAACCTTTGGAAACTAGGATGCGAAAACATTAGTGAGATCCCTAGAGATATTTCTAAGGTATCTCTAGGGATGTACCTAAGGATAAGTATACATATAGGATATTGTCCTAGAACTACGATAACGATCTTAGATATTAACGTAAGATGTTAGATATTGAGGGTGATCCCCCATTACTATGTTCATTTACCTAGCATGATTTTTTCCTCTCACACTATTATTTTTGGGTTTTAGAAAATGGCTGGAAACAGGAAGATTCATGATAATGGAGGATTTGACGGACAATGGAATGATATTCTTCATGAGAAACCCAATGAAATGGTATTTGGAAGTCTAAACATCGTTATTATGGCTAATCAGAAATCTCATAAAATGATCAATAATCTCAACATTGGTATGTTTCCCGACTCAGATAATATGAGAACGATGGAGTTTCATGATGATCATAGAGGAAAGAAAGTTCAATTTCCCTCAAGTAAATCATGTGGGAAGAGGAATCAGGGAGATTGTTTCAAAGGAACTGGAAGATGCTTTGGGTATGGAAAAGAATGACACAAATATAGTAAGTGCCAAGGAAATGGTTCAGTTAACACCATGGATGAGGATAATGGTATTGCTACGACATCAACAATGTTTAAATGTTTTAAATATGGAATGTACGGGCATTATGAAAACCAGTGCCCTAAGGGAAGGTCTTGTAGAGAGATTCAGTATGGTCGTATGGGTAGTATTTATGTTGATGATGATGAAGACACTACAAATGATATGTGAGATTAAAGAATAGTTGAAGCTCGGTCAGTGGTTTAAGAAGGTAGTGGAATTATTACATGTTTATCATGTGTAATGTTGTATAAGTAATCTCATCGTACTATGGAATAAAGAGACATCTAAGGATTGTTACACTGTTGTTTTTCCTTATGTTTTGAAAGTGTATGATTAATGGTACAGTAACAATGAAAGGTTATTCAGATATTTTTGGAAAGCAAATGATATGTGCATAATTTAGGGATAAGAAGATAATGAGATGTTTGATTGTATTCATGAGCTCATGACTGATATACGGACTATGTGATATTATGGTTTGAGTATATAGAATTTTTGGGATTTTGGTATATGGAATGTGTTAAAATTTAACAACATTCATGATCTCAATAAGGTTTAATGGGTATTCATTTTTCAAGAGAATACATGATTGAAATGTTACCAACAAGATATATGGGGGAAAAATGATGGTATTCACATGCTTGGTTGATGACAATTCAAGTAATCGTTTTCTTTATACTATGACATTGGACCGATGTATTTTAGATAAGCCTAAATATTGAAATGTATTATGTTAGACATAAGTTAGTATTGTTTAAGGATAGAACTTTTTTCGATATTATTGATGGGATGTTATAGTAATGTAGTTTTAGAAAAAGGACAACCTTCCGGACAGGCGACATCCCATCGCATCGGACAAGGCTGTGGGAATCGAACCCACAACCAATGTGCGAATGGCCTTTATCACCAACCACTGGCCTACAGAAAGTCCCTGGTTAGTAGAAAATAGTTTTATTTTATTAAGCGGTATGATATATGAAGTATATGTTCATTTTTGTAATCGTATATGATTAACCTCACCATAGATGGACTTATGTATATTTGATAAATTTTCTTGAAACAGATGAAATGACCCATCATTCTATCACATGATCTGCTAACACTTCACGAATAAAAAATTCAACTTCATTTCATTAAGAGATGAAGTGTAAATTGTTCAAAGCACGAACAACAGTTAGAATGTACCAAAATCAAGCAAATATTTCTTCTAATTCTAAATTTTCAACTTTAGGGAAATGATATTGAAAAGAAAAAATGTTGTCCTATTGCTCTTATATCCGATGATTCAGATGGTACCTTAGATCATCACAAATCTATGGATTTGTGATTGATGGCTTTTTCATAGCAATGTTCTCTACCACTCTCCATCAGAATATGACGGTTAGATTTCCCTTCCATATCCATATTTTCACCTATGTTCTCCTATGTGGAAACCCAGTGATTAGTTAATTTGGGTAACCATTACATTTCATACATTAGTTTTTAAAGTCATGTTTTTGTATTCCTTTTTACGATGTGGGTTTCTATTAAAGAAATTTTCAAGTAGCAAACCATTTATAACCCCGACAAATTTCGAGGGAGAAATTCATTTGAAGGGGGGTAGAATGTAACACCCCGAGATTTTATGAAAAATATTCTTTTAATTTCATTGATGTATTCTATTATACCCCACACCATGTTTAGCTTGTACTATATGCAACACCGTATTAGCTTGCAGTATACGCACTGCTATTCTTGGATCGTGTTACACACAATTTCATGTTCGTTTTATAATAGTCATTATACGCAACATTGAGTGTGTTTATATATATATATATATATATATATATATTCAATTTATAAATAAAATATTGTTGGATTATTTTATACGAAACAATGAAGGATTATTTCACAACACGGAACCCTGACTTGGCTTGCATTACACGCAATTGCGACCTTCCTCGATAGCGTGTGTTGTACGCAATACCGAGTTTTACTAAACAACGATATATTATTATAACATTATTATGAACTAACCGTTATGAATAGTATTAACTAAATTTTTTATTTTATAACATTATTATTCATCTTATAAATTTTCTAAAACATTTTATGTGAAAAAAATATATTTTTCAGGTAAAATAAGTATTTTTCAAAAAAATAAAATTTTGCTGCCTTTTGATGGCGCACCCAATTTAAATCTAGTTTTTGAAAAGTTTATAAGTTAAATTTTACAAAATAAAATTATTCTTTGGAATAAGGATATAAAATTTTACCTTGGATAAAATTTTCATGTTATTCTGATAACTTTCATATTTTAATGAATAGTAAAACCACACTATATTTTAGTTAAAACCAACTTTTTTCATCGTAATAATTTGTGTGGTTAAATTATAATATTTAATGGTCTTAAATTATAAATATAATATATTTTTACCATTTAATATAATGTATGTAATTAGCATTGATTTTACTTTGAATTCGTAGGTTAAATCAATTCAATCTTTTGTAATGTTTCAAACAAAAACCCGTTTTCTTTTGACAACGGGATTAAGTTTAATTTAATTTCTGCAACTTCTTTGTATTGAATTTGGAAAAATGGATCACATATTTGGAATCAGAGGGTCCAAATTATATTAATAGACTACTTTTTAATTTTGGGCTTTACGAATAGTAACAACGGTAAATTTTATTTACCATAGTAAAAGGTAAATCAGGTAATTAAGGGTAAATATAATATTAACAAATTACCATAACACCTGCCAAAATCCTATTGGATGACTAAAAGTCTACCCATATCACCTAATGGTTTGTTTGGAATCATTTAACGGACTTTTTTCCATGAAAATAACTTAATTATTATTAAAAACAAAGAAAGTGACAACATGCAACTCTCTTGAATCTTATAAGTATATTAATTTTAATTTAGTGATACACTTCATGAAAAATAGAATATGAATAGTCTCCAGAAATATAATGAAGTTATCTACATCATATAAATTTATTTATAATTTTCAGGGATTAAATAATTATCATTAATTGTAACACAATAGTGATACAGAAATTGATTATCTAGTGAAAAATCAAGAATATAGTTTTTATTAAACTAATAGTAACAATAAAATGCCCAAAACCCTGACCAAAACTTATTGGTCATGTACATGTAAACCATAATAATCCAATGGTATAATATTTGACCATTTGGAGCCTTATAAAAGTAATTATGACACTTATATTATTATTTTTAAATGATTCCAAAGTTGTCACCTTCATAATTTAATAAATATAAAAATTTAAATTTTGATATTTTCAGATGATAAATTCAAGTAAAAGTATTATTATAAACTTTAATAGATTTATCTTCATCAGATGATTTTATTTTTAATTTTTATGCAACAAATAAGTATATTAAATAGTTATATAAAAATATTGTAGTAATTATTTTATTAAGAGATAAACCAAATAAATGGTTTTAAAAATAATAAAATAAATATTATATGAACTATTTAATGTGCTACACTAATTTTCTAGATACATATGACCTTTTATGATTCTATTAAAGCTTTTATATAGAACATATCTTCTGTATATATTTTATTTAAATTCAAATAAATGAATAGTGTCAAAATTGACCATATTGTTATTGTATAAAAATAATATTGTTTAAAAATCACAAATATATTTAAAAATTATAAATTTAAATTTATATGGTAGAAAAGGCTATAAAGTATCCAATTATGGACAATTAACAAAAAATAATTAATTATTTGTTATAATTTAAATTTTATAATGTTTTTACCACAAATACAATTAAATTGATTAAATTAAGATAAATCAAGTTGATAATGTTTAAAATAAATTCATAACATGTCTAAATTTGATTGGTTGATGATATTACAACTCTATAGAATCTAATATTCGGATATGAGTCATTTTTGGGGGTTTTTAAGTGGGGTTAGATTTATTATAAATTAATATTTTTTAGAATTCCAATGGTACCCCTCTCCTCCCTTATAAAATGGCACCTCCTCCCTCTCTTACTCACACCACTTTGAGCTTTCAAGCTCGGCCAACCCCTGCCAAATTCTTTTCTACACTTCCCTATAAACATCCTAGATGTCCTTGTCCTCTTCAAAGTCCAATTTTAGTGCCCTAAGAGGAGGTCTCAAAGAGGCGTTTCAAAGAAGAGGTAATGCCTGTTACCGATTCTTTCATCTTTATTTCTTCTTCCATTTATTCTTCTTTAGTTGTTTCATTGTGAAGTAATAACATCAGTATCACTCATATACTGGTATATTATTATACTTATGAAACAACAATACTTCACCATCTATCCATCCTACCGAAAATAAAATCACCGCGCGTGCGTACGTACGGAATACCGTCTCCACGCCGTGGTGTAATCTGGTTTTCCACCAACACCTTACATTGTTGGGTATAATGGTGTAAAGAATAACTATATATGGTTGTTATAACATCATACTGATTCTTATATATTATACCATCCTCTCCAATTCTATAATTATGGGAACGATATCATTGCTCGTGCATATGTACGGACTACCGTCTCCACGATGCGATGAGATTCATTCTCCATGATTAACCATACATAAATGATAATAAAGTTTATATAATGAATAATAATGAAATACATGAAATAATAATTCTACATGATTTATATATATATATATATATTTCATCTATTTAGTTTCATTCAATTAAATAATGAAATGAAAACATCGTTCATGCGTACGTACGGCCTACCGTCTCCATGAACGGTGTATTTCATTCATTTTATCGATCTATAATATATATGTATATAATGAATATATATTATATATAAATAATTTTTTACATTCTAGAATTATGTAAATCAGGATATAAGTAATAATATCATGAAATGACAAGTCAAAACACATACGATAAATGGAATGATTTTACCCAAAATGCTGCTTTAACATTAATTTACAAAAGAACGGGTAATATAAAGTCATAAGTGAACCATATATGATATAATAACAATGAATATGATTCTTTAATAAGTCAATGACATTATTTAAATCATTATACAGGAGGTTTGGATACGTACAAAGCATATCTGACCTAAGGTAAGGGATAATTTTGAAAATCTCATTTTTATCCGAGATTGCTTATTCGTAAGTATTTACTGGGGATATTTCTATCATCCATGTCCATGTTTTATAAAAGTTTTTTCATGTATGTTTAATGTCATTTTTACCCATTTTTAGACTTTTACTACATATTATGTATGGAATCTTTCTTTTACGAGGTACTTTTTGACTTTTCCGGTAAAAGTACGAGATGAATGTTTTTTTAACTTATATGACACAAATTGATTTTTAAGGTTTTATAAAGCCTTATTTTCATGAAGCTTACTACAAAAGATTTCATGACTATTTTCAACAAAATCCTTTTATTTTAAAATTTCATGAAATTTTGTGGAAATTGAATGATTTTGAAGAAGAAAGGATATTTTCCTCAAGAATTTATTTCAAGTGTTTTATCAAAACCATTTTCCATCTAAGATGAGATTATTTCATATGTGTATGTTTCAAGTTTAATGTCTCTATTATTTACATGGTTTCACTTTTATTATGATGTAATATCCAATTGTTTTATATGGATTATGTGATGATGGCATGATGTTTAAGAATCCCATTTTATTACATGGGTTATGCTATGATGTATGATTTATGATTTTGTGGCACACGAAAGAATGATTTCATTATGAGATGGGTGGGACCTATATCTCCCTCTAATGCATTGGGTAAAGATTTATATCTCATGAGATAGACATGGCTGGAACTATAAGTTAATCTGGTTCAGTGTTACAGGACTAAAACGAGGAGTGAACTCGATTCAGAAAGGGACTTTGTCCACTAAGATAGTCTTGGAAGCAATGCCTTGGCTAATATGGAAATCATATCATGTGCTTAATGGATTCCATAATTACATGTTTTATTCCCATGATATTTTATCATGATTTATGTTCCATTATGATCTATGCCTTAAGTACTTCCATGTTTTACGTCGTTCCTCAAGATTTTTAATATACAGGTTTTTTTAAGTTCAAATGTATATGGTATGTTTTATTTTATCCATGCTTACCCTTAATGAGCATTTAAGCTCACCCTTTTTATGTTTTCTTTTCCCCTGGGATTAAAATAAAGGTTTTAGGTAAGAAAAAAAGGAGAAGATCTTTATAGGAGATGTTGAAGATCTTTCACCACGATTAGAAGATTATATTCCGAGTTTCCAAAGACACTAAACTATTATGATCCTTGTGTGTCTGTTTTTGTTATGTATTATGTGTTCCGAAAAATAATGTAATTTCTATGTATGTTAAGCTTCGGGTCTCTATAGATCTGATCCCAACAACATGATCAGAGACATACTCAACCAACCCCAAATTAAATAATCAACCATGGATTTCATAAGGATGTTATTAGAGTATAAAGGTTCTTATTCTATATATATTTCAAAACATAGGTAAAAATTATAAATAATAATCATACCTACCGAAGTATATCAATGATTGTATGAAATTACATGAGATATACTTGGAAAGTTAGTTGAACTAGTGGTCTCCCATTATTATATCATGATTCTACTACCCATGTTAATAGTAACATGTCAACACAACCCATGATACTCATTGATGATAATAAATTTGGGATAAATCAAAATTTATAATTTATGAGGATATTATCTTTCCAATATTCCTGTAAATTAAATTTAAACACATACATATAAATGATAAAGAGATAATTAATTTTACTAAAATACCTGGATACATTATGAAAAAATCAAATAATTATTTTTATTGTAAAATAAAAAGTGGCTAAACATGACCACCATCATTATATTATACAACTAGTTTCATCATTGGATCTACTACATTGTCATTCTCATCCACCCAATAGATCCAAATATCACCTCACTAAGTAATATCACATATAATATGGTATTTAATAATGATTATTTTTTTGTAATTTGGTAAGAACATGGTTAATTTACATGAGTTATGAATAAATTGTTATCTTAGAAAAGCTTTATTACTATATTGATTCCAGTGACCACCTCTAGTTCTTATGTTATCTTTCTGATGCAAAAAATATCATTTATAATGTATGATATAGTCATGTATTGTACATTGTATTTATGTATTCAAAATTTCCCTTCTTAGAGCTCTTAAAACATAAATCTCCACCATTAAATAAAAAACTGTAATAATGTTGATATTTTATATCATCTCTATTGAATTTGATTATTGAATCTATATAACCTTTCACATAGTGCTCATACTTTCCTATAAAGAACAATAACATCACCATAGTTTAACATAAGAACATAAGAATGTTCATCATAAAAATTTAGTGAATATCACCCGTATTGGATATGTATCTTGATGTAATTCTATGATCATTTGAAATATTAGGTTTATTATATGTTATGAAATACATGATTGATAATACAATGTATGAATAGGGAGTCATATTCATCTTTACTAACAACATACAAGGATCAAAAAACATTCTTAGATTCATAACAAACAAAAAAAATAAATACCTTTTTACTGTTCTTAATGATAAATCTATTTATCACATTACCAATTTAAGTTTCCAAATTGATACCAAGAATACACATTGATCTATCTCTATATATCATCATTTCAATAATGTAGGCTTCCTTACCCATGTCTTTCATAGAGAATAATTTACCCAAAAATATCTTCCTAGAGTTACGATTTAGTACATCATTTATTATAATTGTTATGTAATATATATATATATATATATAATATAAAAAACACCACTACACTCCAATGGATTTTTTTTAATTCTTGATAATTGTTCTTTTAAATTGGGTTTTGAAGAATCTGTTACAAGACCTAAAATGCCGAATGAAACAATAATATAGAATCACATTTCCCAATTCCCTAATGGAATAAAGAAAAAATTGAAACCCTTATACATATATGAATTCATCCCCATATTCATACCATGTTTGTAGGATCACCATTACTAGCATCTACCTATCGGGTGATACAAAAGCATTTCACTACTACTAGTTATAAGTCACACTACCATTATTCCATTAATGGAATCACTATATTATGACTGTCCATACCAATAATAATTCCATTATAACCCCCCCCCATAGTTAAAATGAATAATATGCTCAATATCTTTCTTAATAAGAAACGTTGAGATTTCAATAAATTTTGATATATAATAAAAAATATAATTTTTTAGGTCAATTTTATAAACAATAATTTAAATTAAAAGTCTAAATAGGAATATGAGCATTATTAAATTATGTATAATTGTTTTATATAATATAATTTATTGATTTTAAATTAGTACCCAATTTTTAGTACTGTAATATTATGTTTCAAAAAAATGATTTTCATAAAAAACTGAATTTATTTTTTTTACATCAAGATTATAATTATTTTCTACAATTTTAATGAATTTAACATGAGTAAATGAGATAAATTTATTAAATAATAATTTTCATATTATCATAGGATAAATATTTTAAATTTTTTTAGAAATAATAGTTTCAATGTGTATACTGAGAAATAATTATTTTTTGTTAAAATTTCACATATTTCTATTAAATATATAAATAAAATTCCAAATTTTTTTTGTATTTTATCGTAAGGTAACATAAGTATCCTTTAATTATATATAATCTAATTAACTACATAGTAATATATATTATACTTTATTTTTTATATAGGTTCATTTTCTGGATTAAAGCACATTCTTTCTAAAAAATCATTTTCCCTTTCATCTTGTCAGTATTTTATAAATTAATTTTTTATCATAATATTATTTGAATTTAATGAATTTAATTTCATATTTATAATAATAATTTTAAAATTTGGTAAATATTTTTAAATTCATGTTTCACTATAAATTATAACATTGTAGAATATTAATGTTTCATGATAATATTTAATACTGGTTAAAGGGGTTAATATAAAAATTAAAAGGGTTAAAAAAACATAAAAAATTATATAAATCATATTGGATATTCATATATAGACCCTATACCCTACCTTATTATAATATTTTCAATTATGATTCCACTTTTCTTGAGAAATAAATCAATATATTTTATCTCTTTTAAAAAATATAACTATGTCTTATCCTTAATTATGAAAGGACACACCTCACCAATAATATGAAAAATTAAAGATGATAATATGGTACACAATTCAATCCCAAATACCTTCATAAAACCACTAAAAATTTCAAAGATTTCCTGGATATATCATTATATCAACCTAATAATTATTTAGGTGTAATCATAAGAAGGTTGTCTGAAGAAGAGTTATAGTTCTTAACCGGGTGTTATAACATTAATAGCTTATTTTACCTCTATAAAAACACTATTAATAATATTGATAAAGTAAAATTATTTCCTATGATATACGTAAATATTATAATGTCTATTTTGTAACCATTTTCCCTTTCATTTCCCTTTAATTTAAAATAAATACATCAATTGTGTATATGTATGTACTATCGCATCACAACATGATATATTTTATTTTCCATTACTGCCACTTATTATTAGTGACAATTATGGATAAAAATGAGATAATTTGAAATATAATATATAAATATAAATAATAAATTAAAAATCAATATTCTACTTCTTTATTTACCATGTAACGAAAAATATAAACATTGATCATGTGTAAGTGTGGCCAGCCACATGATGAACTAATATATTTCATTTCTAATCAATGTTTCACATAGTTAGTTTATATAAATGGATTTAATAAATAATATTATATATATGATATATTAATAATACTATAAATTTAAAATTATTCTTACCACTTTACATCATTTTTATTGAAAAATTGAAATTTTACTCATGCATACATATGTATCACAGTCTCCATGATGAAACATATTTCATATTTTTTGAACACCTTACATGTTTGGAAATATAATTCTTATTAGTGTATAAATAATATAAATAAAAAATATTTAATATTTTATTAAATTATATAAATAATATTAATTTTACCACAGAAATCCAAGAGAAGTGATTTGGGATACATTTGAGTCATATATCATGAAAACATTTAACGTGAACTTAACCGATTAATTAATTGAATAGGAAATGTATAAAAATGAAATGAAATGAATAATAAACATGGAAAATAGTATTTATCATTAAAATAAATATACATAATTATATTATTTAGTAAATTAAGGAGCTTATGTGTCAAGAAATACTCATTTTAAAGGATTTCTTACTTCAATTAAATTTATATGAGACATAATATATGTTCCCAAAAAATTTTATATTTTGAGGGTTTATAATGACCATTAAAAATTTATTTCATAATTATTATCAAAAAAATTTAAATGTATACAAATTTATTTAATTTTCATTCCATTAATGTTTCATTGGTTCAAGACTTATCTTGTCTTGTGTTATTTTATTTAAAAGATTATTTAAAAAAAAATTATGTTTACTTTACGGATCTTTTAATTCTATATACATATTTTATTTTAAAATTTTAAAATCAATTATAATATTTTATTATAAATATTTAGGAAAATTATTTTTATAATTCCTTTTACTTTCATTGTAATTTTCAAAAATTAATCTTCTTATCATTTTCCGAATGAGGTACTTTTATCGATGCTGTTAAAGGAATCATTGTTTCAATAGATATGAAAAGAGTATGATTTCACATATTCATGGATTTTATTTCATTTTATTCTTAATTTAACATTTACATGGTTACTTTCAAATAAATTCATTATCTTTATATTTTTAGAGTTTTCCATTTTAACGATTTTTTAATAGAAACGGAAATTTCTCATTTTATATGAAAATTATAAACAATTTTACATATATATGAAAGTAACTTGTTAAATGGAATTATTATGAATTTTAGCAAGATTAAATATTTTTTATTAATTATATGTTAATATACAATTATATAAAATGATGGGTGATCTCGATACAAATTATATTATGGTTGAGCATGATACGACTTGTACAATAGGTGGGCCAGATATATATCTCCAGTGCATTGGATAATGATCCTTGTATTAAAATTAAAAAATATAGTTAACCAAGGTTATTCATTATATTTATATAACTAGGATATATATTTTTCTAAAATTAGTGAACACAAGTTATGAATATAATGCACTATGATGCCTACTCAAATATTTAATTTCTTGCTTTGTGTTTTTAAGTAGTTTAATTGAAAATAGAATAATTTTATTATATAGATTTCATATATTTATATATTGAAGGATTTTATTTTAAAAAGGTAATTTATTTTTGTATTTTTCACTGGAATAATGGTTTTTTCCATTATACCATTCCCTATTTTTTTCTCAAACCATATTTTTAATAATTTCAGTTTATATAAATGAGTATGAACTATTATGAATCCTAGATCCAAATAATTTAAGATATCATTGATCTAGGAAAGTATTTAATGAGTATAAAATATACTCTAAGCTTAAGCATCTAATTTTTTGAAACAAAATCGACACTAAGAATTTGGGTTCCATATGTCATTTAATTGTTTTCTAAATTCTATGTAGCTCTAAACCTAAATGATCATAGAGATGTAAAAAATTGAAATACATGTTATTAAAAACCTAAATATGTGTTTACTATGATATAGGGAATTATATTTAGTATCATATAAAGGTTTTAGATGACATTAGATATTGTTATTGTAAAATATACGTGAAAACCTTGGGGATAAGACTAATTACTTGGTAGCATTAAAATGTTTTTATAATTGTGAGATTTTTTATTTTCATAGTAATTAATTAATTATCAAGAATTTTTTTTACAAGATCTATAAATTATGGACCTAGGGGTAATAACCCTAAATCGTATGATTTATTATTAACTCGATCAAAACACCATGCATGACAAGAGGCCTAACTAAAATTCTAGTTTCAAACTTCTGGGGACAATGCTTTGGTTAATTCACTTTATATTTATAAAACATTATTAGTAATGTGAGAAAAAAACCTATATAAACATGTGATATTATTTAATGATATATGATAAACCTAATGATTCATGGTTTTATAAGTCAATGGTTTATAATAATTTTAGTTTCATAAATATGCATTTTTAGGATTTATGTGATCTGAATACATTGGGAGACATTTATTTATTATTGAAATATTCTAAGGGTATATGTAACCCTTATAGTTAACATGTAAAAGGGTTATTTAATGAATAACTCTTTCAATTTTTATTGATATATATAGAAAGATATTGATAATATTTTGGGTAAATATAAATTTTAATGTCGAGGTAATAATGTTGAATTGGGTAAAATGGTTAGTATATTTTGTAAATATGTGTTTATCATATAACTAACCATGGTATTGATATGAGATCTTAGTAATAAGCGAAGAAAAATTTATTCTTAATGATTTTTAACATATTGGGAACATTATATGATTAATTTAAATGCAATTAATTTTGGCTAATATAGGATTTTATTGAAAGAAAAAAGATTCAATAATATTAGTGATAAATATATGATTTCATTAGGTATTTATTGTGATTTGGGTTATTAGTAGAAAATATTTACATATATTTTAGATTATATTATTATGGAATATATATTTTTGGTATATGTATTTATGAGTTGTTTTTATTATTTTGGGATAATTATTTAGTTGATCATTAAAGAATATGGGATAAAATAATTCTAATGATTGGTTTCCAAAATTTGTAAGAAATATTTAGAATATTTATCAATTTAAAAATAATTTATTTATTTGAGATAGAGTTATGGTGTTATTATTTAAATTTTGGACACTAATGTATCATGGATTATTCATAATGGTTGTTATCTTATCTTATGCTACTAATTTTTATCATTGATAATTTTTAAATACCAGAGGAATAACTTATTATCATTTTTTGGATCATCAAATCGAATAGAATATTATTCTAATACTTTAGAAAAGGAAAACATATTCTATATACCCATTTCATAGTGTAATAGCTGAGGTAGAAGTAAAAATTGATCAAATAATAGAAAATAAAGAAATTGTTCTTAAATAATAGAAAGAAATCAAGTTCGTATATTTTCTTCTGTTCTCTATCTTTATTGTGAAATAACCAATCACATCATGAAAAGGATATAAAAATAATATTTTTATTGAATTACCTTTTTTAATTAGAGTTATTTTTATCCACTATAGATTTCTTTGTAAATTAACATTATCATAACTATATTATGTATCAATCTCTTTTAGTGCTTGGTTGCTTTTTCAATTCTATGTTTATATTTTCACTTTCCGAATATGTTATCGTTATATAAGAACTTGATTTTTGTTAATCTAGGTCACCATTTTATTTATCATTTCACATTAAAACACAAATTTTTATTATCTATTTATATAACGTTGGGTTTTAAAAATGTCATATTAATATTAAAAAAGGGTTTACCTTCCATGATCGTATGTTATATCTTCCACTCCCTAATATAGATATCAAAAAAATGTTTTAAACCCTTTTTTATTAATAATTTGAAAAATATTTGGTGAAAAAGGTTCTTTAATTGGGTATAATGTAACATTTTAAAAATTTATCTTTAAAATAATACTATTCTTCATTGAATGTTTAATATCCAACACTATGATTAATGTGAATTGTGATATACTATGAAAAAAATTATTATTTAAATGTAAATATAATAAACTAGATATCAAATTCATAGTATAAAATGAAATAACCACATTATTAAAATTTTTATAATAGTATTATATAATAAAAATGTGTTGATTAAAAAATAAGTACATAATTTTTTGTCAAATAATTTTTTACATCAATAATATGTTATCCTCAAATAATTATTAATTTATTTAAGAAGAAATTATAATTAATTTATACAGGTTTTTAAATTTTGATTTCGTAATTTAAAATAATTATTTTAATTCAAAATCTAAATATTATCTTTAACTGAATTTTAGGGATTTTTATAAAGTGATTTGTTTTCAATATATATTTAAAAATTCAAATTTATGTAAAATTTCCATTTACTTTCAAGAATAAAAGTAATTTAAAATCCATATTACACATTTAATTTTATTATAATATATTATATTTCTCCTTTAATTACATATAATCTAGTAAATTACATATAAATTTACATTATACTTGATTCTGGTACATGTTTGTTTTCAAGATTGTATGAACTTTTGTTCTAGAAAACTATTTTTCATGACATTTTCATGTTTATTTTAATATTAATTCATATTACATATTGGAATTGTAATTGAAATAATTGATTTAGAAAATTTAATCATCATATCCAAATTTTTTAAATAGGTCAACTTTATATTTTTGTCTTTATGAATAGTAACATTGGTAAAAAAACGAGAAACCATGGAAAGAGTAAAATAAGGATAAAGGGATAAAAATAATATGATAAGGGTTAAAATGGATTTCATAAATACTATTGGATAGTCATATTTTGACCCTATCCCCTTCCTTCATCTAAAATGTTTTATTTTGGATCCACTTTTTTTGATTGACGCATTAATGTATCTATATATTTTATGTAATTCCAACTCTGTCATCTCTCTCACATAAAAATAGAAACCCCATATCTTCTATTACATATAATTCAATAGAATATTATCTCACAATGAAATGCTATAATGGTTTTATATATAATCATAAGGAGGCTATTGGAATAAGTGGTATAGATATTAACCAAGTGTTCTCATATTATTTCTTATTTAAAATCCAAAAAAATCGTAAACATTTTAATATAATAAAATCAGTAACTGCCATATAATTAAATTCCATTAAGGTTGTCTTATAACCATTTTACGTTTCATTATACTTCTAATGGAAAATAAAACACATTTCTTCTGTGTACGTGCAGATTACCAACTCACCAGATTATGTATTTCATTTTCCATTACATCCTTTAATAATAGATAATAATGATGGTTAAAAATTATATAATATATTAATTATGATATTTATTTCAATTTATAATGGTAAATAGATATTCTACATATCTATTTACCATTAAATACAAAATATATACATCGCTCATGCGTACTTGTGGACAACTGCCTTGTGGACCTATGTATTTTATTTTTCATAACCGAAACACAATAATGGTGCATATAAATTGATTTTATGTAATTAAATGATATTTATTTTAAAAAAACTATATTTTGAATTTAAACTTATATATAACATCATTCTTCACATTCATTGAAAAATGGTAAAGTTAATTAGGTGTTTGTACGAACGACCAACTTCATGATGCAACATAATTTAATTTTCATAGCCAACATACATGGTTTTTTCTAAATGTATAATTAATTTTTAAAAACTAAAATTACAACATGATTGAGATTTTTTAATGATATATTCATTATTCATTTTTTCATAGTCCACCTACCAATGTCATTTTGGAAATATGATGCGAATATCCACAAAACATCCCATATGAGTTTAATCTATGACGCACCTGAATATAAAATGGGTAAAAGTGATACAAAATGGAATAAAAACCATTATAAATTTAATTAATAAAAAAATAAATTAATATATTTTCTAATTAATGATTTTAACGAGTTTATGCGATGATTCAGACTCGAAGTATGAGATTTCTAGTCTAAATTACCTTTTTTGAGACATAATCTATTTTCACAACATGTTTTATTTCATGTGGTATATGAACAACCATATTGATTTATTTTATATTTATATTATAAAAATTAACTTGTTTAAATATCCATTCAATTTTTATTCCTCTAATTTCTTATTTGATAAATAATTATCATGTTGTATGGTATTTTCATTGAAAATTAGTTTTATTCATTTTTTAGTTTTCTTTGGGACTCTTGTTCGAAAATATTCTAGTTTTTTCAAAACTGTTTCAACATAAGATTTATTTACCAATAAATGGCTTATAAAATATTTTTAAAATAAATTTTACATTTGTAAAATGTTTATAAATAATACTTCTTGTATTTTTTCTGAATATATTATTTTTAACCAAGGTGTAAAAATAATCATTGTTTTATATTCTATGGCATGAATGATACATTATTTATTCTTTAGTTCTTGTTTATTTGAAACATCCATTACAATTTTCCATGGTTATTTTCAAATAAAATAATTTCCATAATATTTTGGGTGCCATTTATATTAAATATTTTTCATAAGAAATAAATTTTTCATCTTTTATATAAAAAAAGAAATTTATTTTTATTATGTGTTCAAATGAATTTTTCAAATGATTTCTAATGAAAATGTAAAAATATAAGTATATTTAATTTATGATATGGTAATTTAAATTTATATACAATAAATAGTGAGCCTGATATAGTTTATACGACGAGTTGGTCAAATACTGCTAATACTTTGGGTGGTCATGGTGTTGCAATCTAATGTATTAGGTGATACTCATTGTCTTCATACGAAAAAATATGGGATTTAATCAACGTGGTTTCTCCTGTATATTTAATTAGAGTCTAGTAGTTTATAATTGGAGTGAACACATTTTATGAATATAATGAAATTAGATACCGACATGGGTCTCTATTTACATGATATATATTTTAATTATTTTATTTAATAAAATGATTTTTTTCTCAAATGGACATTATTTACATATATTTTAGTAAACAATTTTTGGTATTTCATTTTTTTCATTGGAATATTGGTTTTATTTTTTATGAAATACGGGGATTTTGTGTCCATTTGTCTGGGAGAATATAAGGGTTCTCATGTTTTGGAGATTTGGGGTATGAGACCAATAATTAATTAATTTTTCTATCATTGCATGCCTTCACACAGAGTCTACCATTTTTTGATTCATTTTATATGGTTGATTTGCAGTGTTCATGTATCTATGAACAATATGTTATGCATAGTTTACCATGTTCATTTTATATAATCGTGCAGTGGCTCCCACATTCATTACATGGTACAAATCTATATTTCAAAGGTAAGAATTTATTTGCAGTTTCAGGCCTACTAGAACTTCTGAAGTCACATTGGTTGAAAAGATGAATGGTTATCCACACAAACCCTTTGAGGGGAAATTATTTCCAATTCTCATACTCTCTTATATAGTTATGATATGTTTGATAATCTCTTCATAATCATGATATGATACTGATTACCCTAATAAAATTATTGGTGTTGAATCCTTATATCAATAACGGAATCTATTAAATAGACCTTCTATATGTAACTTGGGTTATTCATCCATTTTAAATCATTTCATATAAATGAATAGATACTTATACAATTAAATCATATAACTACACTATCTAGTGTTTAACAACATCTAGTGTTACGATTGATGTTTCAAATATGGGATTTAACATTTATGAGGCCTACTATGTATCTTGATTATAATATGAATCATAGTCAATATAGTTAAATCTTCTCGCAACATGATGGTGGATAGTGTGTGACACAAAATGAATGTGAGGGTTATTTCCCCATGGTTTAACAATATGGTAATTCCTCTAGTACATGAGAAGATGTGAGTTCCCATGTATGGGGAAAATCGTACCACATCAATAAATAGGGATTACATCTTAATGATTCATTGACTATTAGAGATTTATAATGAAAATAATATTATCATTACAAATCCCTAAATTCATGTTCACAATTTTTTTCTGAGAAACACGGTAAAATATGTTACCAATCTCACCTTGTATGGATTTGGGAATTCTACACTGGAGAAAACCATACGGGGTGCTTAATAAGGTGCACTGAAAGTATCCTACTTATAGTAGAAATTTGGGTTATCACAGTTTACTTTATTGTGGGTCCAACTGTGTCAAATAGACAATGTTACCATTTCCCATGGTGTCTATATATTATGTCTGAGGTTGTTTTCCTAAAATGTCAAGGGTGTTTATGAGACATGTATAAGGATATCTCAACATGTCATGGTTTCCTTGCATACATGTCTATAGAAAATCACATGATCATGCTGACATTTCTAGAGGAAATTCAATGAACAAGATTACATGTCTGTAGTATATACCATGACTATTTTACATATCTACAGGATGTCACATGACCTGTATGACTTGGCCAAAGGATATTGCATGATCTAGAAGGAATTTATATATGGCAACACATGACATGGTAGATATGCCTATAGGTATTCACAAGACATGAGATACATGTATTTGGGACTTCACAAGACTTTTTTAAAATGTCTTTATGACTTCATAATAATTGGTTGACTTGTATTGATTACTTAACAACATGTTAGTGTTACTTACAATGGACATGGCATGGTATTGGTGAAATTTTTTGGCACTATTTCATGATCTGGATAGGTCATGCGAAGTGTAATATTCCTTCATTTAAAATAAAAATATCATTTTTCTCATTAGTGATTGATCTTTTCCCCAAATTTTCTTATATGTGCCTATTTTGTTTTAAAAAATTAGATTTTTTGGGTTTCTCATGACCTAGTTAACTTGTAGAAACACAATCACATAATATATATATCCCACTATAATTACTTGTAATGTTCTATATAGTGATATTTTAAAGCACATATACATTCCATGTGATACCATAGTTCATCCATTGAATTTTTATTGGAGGAATACTCTTGTGATCGCATGTATTTTGTCTCAAAAAAGTAAGCTCTTTTTCACTCCTGAGAGTATATTCATAGTCATGTGAGTCTTTATCCCTATAGTCTTTATTTTTCAAGCCGAGGGGGATGGATTTTGGAGGCCTCATTGCCCTGTTTATACATATCCATGAACAGAATGGATATCACAACTATGTGATGGATCCAGTTGTGGTAGTATCACATCATTCACTTTTCATGATACTGTAGTAGGTCATCCAATGTGTCACCTGATAAATCAATTTCTTCATGAACACTACATCATCTCTATATTTGTTACACTTAGGCCGATAAAAGTGGTTTTTTATAAGCATTTTAATGTTTCAAATGGTCCTTAAACCATTAATTTTATGTCTCTGATAGCCATCACAAAATCAAAATGCCTATGGATAGTCTCTCTCCTTATCGAATAAGACATCTATGTGGACCATCCTGAAATCAAGACGACTTGTCAATGGTCTTTCACAAGATTATTGTGTCTTCTCTGAGGCATCTCATGAGACTATTTTAGATTTTCAATGGTCTTTCATGTTATCAATAGTGAAAGCACAAGGAACATAACCCCTTTATCATGAAAATCGTCGTATCGTCCCTCTATGATAGGATTCTGCCTATTCTCATTTTATTTTATTCCTTTTTATACAAATAAATAATCATTTTCCTAGTAATTTCCAATATAAAATCACATGATCAGTAGGGTATCTCATGATGGAATTTTAGAATTTATGCAAACATATACTCTTCTTATCAGTTGTTCTTCATGTGATCAATGTTTGATCTCATGATGGAATTAATGAATTATCACATACAATACCTAACCATGTATATGGATTGATGTGGTATCACATTATATAATGTACATTTCTTCGTTCCTTCATATAATGAAGGTATCGAGCCAATATACACTCATATAACAATGTTGAAATATCACATGGGGGTTTATAATGTCCTTCTAATTGCATAACCATGTCATGTAATACTCAATCCCATAAATAATGATCACTTTTTATGAAATTATTTGATACAGTGTTTTCAATTAATATCATCCATGTATAAATCAAAAATTCACATCATATTATGTACAAGTCTGACAACCTTCACATGACCATCAACACTTGTATGGACCCCTTCAAAAGAATAATAAGTTATGTCAGAGGGTCTTTATGTGATCATTAGTAGATCACGTACAATGAATGATCTACCCTCATAACCCTCCCAGGATCATGTTATCATGTATCAATATAGAAGTTATGTGATCTAATTATTTAACATCTGGGACATCAAGCTACTTCGTCCATTTTTTCAGAAACAAATAATACTCATTATTTGAAGATTTAATCAATTAAGGACAATCTCATGTTTATTTGAAGGGAATCAAAAAATTACCCCTTTGGAACTAGTTCTTCAAGGACAATTACAGTGTTCTCATGAGAGTAAATTTTTCTTTATTCCTTGTGGTCTTCCACTAATCATTATCTCAAATAACATTTTTACCCACATATTACCTTTGGTATTTCAAAAATAATTTAAAAATTTGGAATAAGGGGATGTCATATTTCACTAGTGTATTCTAACTCCAAATAACATGATATTTCACCCCGCACATGATTACTTATAAATAATATTCGAGTTGACCTTTTTTGAAAGACCACTCTAGAAGAACAAATCACAAGATCAATTTACAGAACATTTTCATGATATCTTCATGTGTGACTACATAATCTTTTCCCTTTTCCAAAAAAATTACACGCTATATCTATGTTAACTACATGAACCATAACACATGTCCTTGACCACATGTTTTTTCTAGTAAGCATAAAAATATTTGATGGCTTAGTCATGTGATCACTTGATCATCATGTGGTTCACATGACCTTTCTAGTGTATCGTGATAATAAGTCATATAATAGTTCTTGTGATCGCAAGATTCTCTATTGACCATTAAATTCCATACATACTCTGTAGGTCATGTGATTCATGAGGTATTTGTGGGTCATGAAATTAATTAGACCAATATTAGGTCATGTGGTCAAAAATGCATTTATAGTTCTTGTGATTCAAATGATGATGTTAGAGTGATGCACCTCTTTTACAATATCACTTATCTAATATAACATGTCCTACGAGTTTTCATACAGATTGATTTTAGTTCTCAGACATCATTAACTACATCCATCAAGAATGAATTATTTTTGCGAATAGAGTTTTTTTCCCTTATTATCACATGTTCTCCAACATAGTCGTATTGATGGAGCTTCTCCCACCTGAATATTGAAGTTATCCAATGTAAAACTGACTTTACTTATATGTATTTTGTTGGAAGGATAATTTTTTTATTATTTCAACTTATTGAAATCCCCCATCTTACTGGTTGTCATCATCCATTGATTTCATGTAAATTTAATACATTAATAATGTACCATGGGTGGTTTCACTAAACTAGGGATTATATCTCTTATTAGTGAACTCCCATCAAGATTCATATGTTTTTTATCTTTCCCAACAACCTATTAATCAATGATATCAGATAATAATTTTCTAAAACTTGAATAATAATATAAGCAGTTAGAGATCGAAGTGGGATTTAAATACTTTTTCTGAATTTTTGGGTGAATGGGTATTTCTGTTCAAGGTTAGGAAAATATGGTTAGAATTCTCCAACTAAATGGATTTCTCAGTTAATTATGTAGTGTCAAGGGGATATTATCAATGAGATGATCAAACATTGGTTTCTTATAACTAATTCTTTATATATGTATCATGGTTATGTAGGGATCATCCTTTGGGAGATTTACCAACAAGATGTGATTTCCCATCTTTGTGTGAAGTATGAGGATTTTTATTATGATGTGGATGTCTGATATGACCCTAAAAAACTACCACCCTTGAAAGGGACTTACTGACTATCATGATAGAGAATATGAAGAAGGACCTAAATCAATGATATCTTTCTTCACTTATCTATTGGATCAAAATAATTCATTATCATACAAGGCCCGTCCAACCACTATACTCCCACACTAGTACCCTTCTCAATAGTTATTCGATAGTGTGTGATATTATTTGGAAATCCTTGAGGTTTATGATTTCACCACATGGGGATACTAGTTGGGATCGGATTTATCCTTACGAGTTCTTCAATTGGGGATTTTATTCATTTTTTTAATGGATGGAGTTTCCCTATAGGGGACACAAGCTTAGTAAAATAAGTTCTCACAAAGTTGATTTTAGCTCAATTATTAGAGGGAACCATATTAATCTTGTTTTATAGACTATTACTTTCATTTATAAACTCTCATGCCATATCTAACATGGAAACACTAGTTACAATATTGATGGCATATCTCAGTTATTATTTGGATGGATAAGAGGGTATTTCCTCTTTTAAAAATAGCATACCACTACTGGGATCCTTGATGCTTCATTTATTTATATGGTGATAATTATTTCTAAGGTTGAGGTGATTCTAAAAGACCCCAATGATTTCAATGAAATGATAATATATCTAAACCATTACATATCTATTATCTATTCCACAATGTCTAACAAATTTACAGATAAAAATAATGTCTCTATCGATGAATGGTAATTAAAATCACCCTTTCAAAGAGGGTTCGTGTAGCCTGTATTGATGAGTTGGTTATTTTCAATCCATATTCCCCATATTAGTTCTCTAAGAAATATGTTTTCATCGAATGGGTTTCTCCACACCATTTATCATGTGTGTTGGGAGAATTACATCTAGATAATATCTTCAAAATTTGGTTTATATTGGAACATGAATACATAAATGCTAATAATATTATTCCACATGTCGACACCCCTCTCTCTCTATAGTATAATTATGTCCATCCATGGGAAAATCCTACCTGGGTGGTGTTATGAATTGATTAATCTTTCATGTGTACAAACCATGTTTTTCTCTGACCCTCTTACATATAGAAGCAATGGTATTGACTTAATAATTGGTTCATCCTTTGGGGAAGTTCCATCTTCCATGTGACGAACATCCCATTCGTGGGAGTAAATTTAGTATGGTCATTTTTTCCTGAATACCAATAAATCATGTTACGTCAATATATAGAAGAGAATAATATACTTCTCCCCATGCATCTTCATAATCCCATTCAATCCTTTTTCATTATAACATACCAACCCAAATAGTTATAGAGGACCTCGCAGACATAGGCTTATCTGATTGAAGATTGATTCCCCGGTCACGAAGTCTCTCGTAGAGGACTCTCGTGTCCAAGAGGAACAACTTTTCCATCACCTTTGTGGTTTGTGGTTGAAATATTTGAAATCCATCCACTCTATACTATCAATATAAAAGTTATACTGACCCAGAAATTTTTTTTATTAGTGAGAAGGACCAACATTTTTTGATGTCTATTTTTTTATAGAGATGTTCATAAGGGAATAATAAAAGGTTCTTAAGAAGAGAAATAATTTAGCTTCTCATATATATAAGCTCATATGGATCTATGGATTAAATAAATAGTTGAACATAATGTGTGTGTTGCTTATTATTTATCCCATATTCAAATAGAGTAATATTTATTGGGAACCATTCAGAAATTATCTAAAGAGTTAACTCTATTTATTGGGACTCTTCATCGTTAGGTATAGGCTGAGAAAAAGACACATTGTAATTCCATTGATACATCAAACCAAACACTTGATTATTTTTAAAAATATGGAAAATCAGAGCTTATAATGATATTTCCATGGGCGTATATGATCTTGTTTTAATCTTTTTTTAGAGAAAAAAATGTGGGGATTCATCTTTATTATTCACATTATAAATGAATGAATCTCTTAAAATATACAATTCATTGTCTAGATTATTTGATCATGATGTGGATGGCATTTCATTGAACTGACATCACGTATATCATTAGTGATACTCATCCTTTTTATAATACAATGTAAAAATAAATTATTATATTAGATTTCTTAAGTCACAATATGTTTTTCTTCATATTTGATATGAATTCTACCCAACATGATTTTCATATTGATCTAGTTTCCCTAGGATTCTTTATATCCCCTGATTTATAAAAGATAATTTTGTAATATATGTTCCCTAAAGGTAGAACATTCTAATTTTTTCAAAATTTTATGGAAATAGATATCATAGATTTATTTTTATAGGGAATATTGATGATATATACAAGAATTTATATCTTTTTGTATATTAACCAACATTTTTAATAAGATTCTTATAAGGCAAAACATATTAGTCATCGACTCATATTTTTCTCAGGACAACCTTTTCTTGATTTTTGGAATGATAGGTTTTTAAATTTCTTTTTTGTACGAGTACTCAACATTTACAATATTATAAAATGAGTATGTCATGTGAGTAGTGATCCAACATTATACTGGGGTTCCGTTTTTATTATCTCGACATATAGAACATTATATCTCTTCTAGTTGGATATTTTAGGGTCATGAAAAAAAGGGAATTTCTATAATGTACTTTATAGTCACACAACACTTACCATATGTTGTTTTAGTTTAATTGATTATAGAATAGACCTTCTTCCACGGGTAATATACAATAGGATAATAAATGTTCTCCATTAATTTTAAATTCATGCATTAAAAAATTATTTCATGTATTTTAATGTCTTGTGTTAAGAAATTATTCAATGCATTTTAATTTCATGCAGTAAGGATGTGATATTAATTTCATTTTAATTTATTCTTTCCATGACATTATTGATGAATTTAGAAAACTTGTTGGGGATATCCCAAAACCCCTTAAGGTGTAAATTTACTCAATGGGGTTTTTGGGACTCATGAGGAATGGGGTTCATTTCCTATAAGAAGGAGATATCTATAGTTTATATTTCAGAGTCCTGTATGCTTGATCCCAATGTACATACTTGAATAGTCATGTAAAGGTGACCACACTATTTTATATGGCAGAATAAATATATTCATTTAATGTATTAGTGGATGGTAAAAGGAAATGTATGAGGAGCCATCATGGATTGTTGGAATATGTGTTGAGAAATTTATAACACAAATATTTGAACTAATAAAAATTTAATGGGTTTGACATTCCATGGTTGAACCAAAACAACCTATAGTACATGGTTCTTCAATGGTGTTTTTTGGGGCATGTGATTATCCGAGTTCCTTGCTGGTATGCTAGAGATGCCTCTAGTTGTTAGGTAATAATCCATATTGCTTGAGCAATTATAGAATAAATTAAATGTCATATAAATTATATCCACAATATTATCCAATTTCTATTGATGAGTTAAGATGAATAAAATGTTTGAATTATGAATTTTTATGTGTACTGAGATCTATCCATGGAAATTCACTTGAACCCTAAAGAAGTTTATGTTTGATTTCGATTTTTTACCCCTAATCGATGTGGTTTCCAGTCACATGGTGGGGTTCATCAATAGGATCAGAAATGGTGTTTCACATTAATTCTTTGAGGAAGAGTACAAAACATGGTGATGTAACATCAATGATGTCAAATCATATTGAATAGTATGATTAAGGGGATGTGAAATAATGCTATCAAAATATATGAGTTAACTAGAGGTGGTAAACAATGGGTAAAAGTCCACCATCTATAATGGAAGGATACTTTAGTTTTCCATGTTTTCAAGATAATCACACTTGGATTTAAGGAGGAACTTCCTAGGACTAAAGGATCCATTTTGATGAACCCGTACTTATTTCCAATTTTCTATAAAGAAGAGATATAGGAATGGAATCCCAAGGTCATTGGAGTTTCCAATATAATAATATCAACTCATTCAACTAGTTTTGTGAGAATATAATTCCAATTAAGGATGGTGGTTTATGAGTTTTGTACTATTTAGGAAGGGTTTTGAGTACCCTATATGTTTTTTCATCGCTTATTGAACATATTATCAGAGCAAGGATATGAAAAAAAACAATGATATATACTTTTTCTTGGACCTGAGGGTACACTGAGAATTGATGGGATTTTACTACAGCCACAAAACAGGCCTAAATAAATTTACTCTATATTTATTTAAACTCTTAGTTTTTCCTAAACTATGGATATGAAGATTTTAGATAGAAGAAACATGTAGTTTTCATTAGCACCCTGTTAAAATCATTTAACATGAAATGTTTCATGAATATTTCACACTTAGTTTAGGTCTTTTTATTCGGAACAACAAAGGCTAAGGTATAATCTATTATATCTTTGACTAAAGTGAACATAGTTTAAGTCAATGATTCAAAAGGACCTATTATGAGTGTTATGTCACAAAATAGTCTAATTTAGATAACCACAATCAAGAAAAACCTAATATCCTTTTGAGTGGCATATGAAAATACTGTAATCATTTCTCATGGTTCCCTAGTCTTCAAAATGGTATGGAATAATCATGTCATGGATGACCGAAAACACACTATGTTCATGAGTTCTACAATTGTGATGTTAGGCTCGCAAGTATCAGAAATACCTTATTATAGGACATAGATTTCACTTTTTGGTTGGTCAAATACCTAAGGCATCACATTCATGGTCGAAAAGAGATATCTCATTTCCATTCCCAGTATCATAGAAAATATTATACAACTCAAGAATGTCAAGATAGGAAGTATGATTTATAGGTCGAGGTGATTATATTATTATAGAAGCAATATGTTCTGTAGTTTACATGGGTCTGGATCTTATGGTCCTTTGATATGGAATAATTATGGGTTATGGCCTAAACATTTTAACATCACATAGTGTGGACATATTTATCATGTACTTTAATTTCATGTGATATGAGTGTATTTTTTTTCATTTTTATGTCATTCAGTAAATGTGAAGGAACCGATGTTAAATTATGAAAGATATCATGGGGGAAATTATAATTGTTTCGGGGAATTTAGACTTTGAGTAGACCATTTGTACATGAATAGGCTTATTTGTGGATATCCATATGTAGGAAGCCTTATTTTTTAGATTAATCATGTCTGAAAGAAAATAGTAAGTAGATATGACTTATGTATAGGTAGAGACAGATTATATGAATAATTATTCTCTTAAAAGTATGCATATGATAAAATTATGGTTGGGATTCCCCATGTTTCTTAAATCATGTGGTAAGGGAATGAATCATTCCATAATCAGTTCTTTTACGAAAATCCCAATGTGAAGATATATCTCATATGTAGGTGATACTGTTGGGAGAGATATGAACCTTTGTATAGACCCAAATGGATTATTTATGAAACAATAAATTTCAAATGATCATAGGAATCAAGCCAGATATTGTTCTTAGATATTCCCATAAATTTTTCCTGACCATATACAATAGGGTTTTATTTTTAACAATGATGTTGTTGTTGGACACATGATTGAAGATCCATGAATCACTAAAAATATTATGATGGAAATAATAAATCTATACATAGTTTTTATAGGAAATACCCCTTTGTATGTTTAACCCATATGTAAGTAGGGGGACACATAACAAAGAGGTATGGCTAAGGATTGGAGAGCTTCACTACATATCATGTGATTATAGGAATCGGCCCACATGTAGTTATGTAGTGGGAAACTCTCCAATAATGATTTCCCCATACAAATAATGTGAATTGAACCTGTTGGTTATTCTGGAAGAACCTAGGTTTTGACATTTGGGGTCCACTACGTATCCTATGATGATATGAATCATCCCATACATTGATTTTAATGTGAAAACTCCACACAAGTATTACCCATACATAGATGGGGGAATTATTCACGTTCCTTATTGTGGTTGAACCTAGGATTGAATATATTAATGTCACTATATATCATATGATGATAAGAATCAATCCACACAAAGATCATGAAATAAAAACCTCCAGTATTACTGACCCATACATAGTGGGGGGAGTTGTTCATATTGATTTTTTTTACTAGACCTCGGATTGGAGATATGGGTTTCAGTATGTATCAAGTATAGACTGGAATCAAACCACACATAGTTCTTAATAGAAAACTCTCCATGAATTTATTCCTCTTATATAAAGGTAGAATGGTTCCCTTTTATTGTTGTATTTGGACTCAAGAATGGATATTTGAGTGTCACTATATATCCATTGATGATAAGAGTTAAGAAACATTTTGTTATTGAATGATAAACACTCCATCCAGGTCTGACCCCTATATATAGGGGCATTGTTCTCATTTATTAAGGTGATTGGACCATGTAATGGAGAACTATTTTTCACTACATATCCTATGATTAAATGAATCAATCCAGACATTATTCTTTAATAGGTAACTCTACAGGATGTTCTGACCCCTATGAAGAGGGGGAATTTTTCTCATATATTTTTGTCGATGGACAAAAGATTGGAGATCTAGGATTCAAAACATATGTTATGATGAATGGAATAAACTACACATATTTCATTAATGAGAAACCCTCCACATAGTTATATCTCGTACATAGATGGGGAACTGTTCTTGATAATTGTTGTAGATAGACCAATGACTTGATATTTGTGTATCCCTAAATATATCGTGATGACATGATTCGATCCACAATTATTACTTGAAAAAAGGTGTTTGAGGTACCAGCATTAAAGATAGTTGTGCACTCAGGCAAGGTCCATAGTAATTAGTAGTTCTGGGTCATTCAAATAACATCAACCACACATTTTGACATCAATCATTACAAATGTATGAAACTAATTTTAATGTATTTAATTTTGGACCATGGTAACACTTTAATGAACTGATATGGAATGACCATGTAGGTATGCCTTTTCCAAAAAATATAAGATCATGTGAGCTATGCTCGGTGTGAGAAATAAGAAATGGAATTTTTTTCTTTCACAACTGAAAAATCAATTAAGAGATGTAGATGTGAATTTTGTGTCATAGTTTCGATGGTCCATGATAAAGGATCTTGAATCTAAAAATATCTTGTTGAAATGATAATAAATCCTCATGTAGTTCTTGGAATATATTTCATTTTAATGTCATATATCATGGAATAACATTACCTAATGTGAAATAGAAGTCATGATACCTCATAAACACTATTTAGTATTTTGGGAGCAAATCTCACAATAGGAATCACATGTTGGTGTTATGAGGCTTCATGATCTAGTTTACCATGGAATCCTCTGCTTAGTAAATGGGTAACACTACATTATAACATCATGTGTTGTAAAAGTTTTGGAACAACTTTATTTCTCATTCCAGGGATGAATATATTACCACTAGACCTAGGATTTGGGATATAAGATTCAATACATAGCCTATGATTGAAGGAATCAAGCTAGATATAGTTCCTGAATAGGGAGATTCACTATATGGATCTGACTCGCATATTGGGATAGGGGAACTTCGTTATTCTTTTTCATTGATATAGCTCATCTATGGTGGATGTTCATGAAGTTATATTCTATGTGTTGTTAAATGGAATGTGGTTATGATGTGAGCTATTATATAGTTTAAAGTCCTATAGAATGGAATTATTCTATTTAGATTAAGGTCAGGTGCTCAAGATATATCATTTATTTTAACATCATCATATTGTGAAATCTTATATATAGTTTAACTCTATATAGATAGGAACCATTCCTTGTATGTTTATTTTATGTGGATTGGATGTCTTCATTATTTGTTAAAGTATCATTTCTAATATTAAGAATTACTGGATAGAAGTTATGATCATTATTTATTGAGAAACATCACATTGGTGGGAGGTGTGACATGTTCCCCATCCATTGTAGAACATACCTTATATATAATTTTCGGCCCATCCCATTTGGGTTACAAAATATGAGGTTTATCCCGGTTATCATTATCATTTTGAGATATAATACTATTTATCATTAAAGGAATAATCCATGTTGAACATTTCTATTGAATGCCTATGAGATCCAATTTTAGTGAACTTCTAGGTTATGAAATGTGCACTACATTTTATCATCGATATATTCCAATTCATCAAGTAACCTTTCCAATTTCTTGTTAGCTAAATATTGTCCACTGATAGCTACTTGATGTGAGGGGAACTGGACTTCTGTGGAAACCACTACCATGGTTCCATACACCAACAAATAAAGTGTTCCTTATATAGAAGTGCATGTGGTGGTATGGTAATCCAATATCAAATAAAGGACCTGATTTGGGAGGACTACTATTAATTTTATATCAACTTCTTGATACATTTAAACATGTCTTATTAATGGAAACTATCAATCCATTTTTTACTTCATGATTGAAATATTAGTTGTTGTACTCCAGGTACAATTTCGTCAACTAGGTAGAATAGAATTTGGTTCCATTATCTGACAATATCATGTAGGGGTCTCTAAATCTAGTGATGGTGTTAGGAATTATTAATTTAATGATATTATTCATCCAAAAATTCATTAGGTCTAATAACTCATTTAATTTCAAAAATACATTGGAATTAGTTATGTTTTACATAAAAATAATAATTTTGGTTGTGGGATATGCCCCCAAAAAATATATAATCCATTGAGAAAATGACAAAAAACATTTACTTTTACATAGAAATTTTAGTGAGTAGATGGTTTCATATTCAATGAAATTGGCATTCAAAATATTATGTGGTGGATTCCACATATAACTATATAATGTTATACATATAATAACCGAGCCACTTGAATTAGTGGGAGATAATGGTCCCTGATTGACGAGCTCCTCAAGATATTACATAGACCCTTTCCATTATGGTGGGAATCATACTTTGTGCTATGTAAATAAATGAGTTTCTATCGATGAATTGTTTGTATATTTTTCATATCATTTATTCGTTCATGAAGGAAGAATTTTGTCTCTCTATTTCAAGTCTTCTTTAATTTGGACTAACAGAATAGTTAGGACCCTTTTTTGGAGACAATCGACTATGGGCACCATCTATCTGGGGGTGGATTTTGGTTCATTACACTCTACAGTGGTATTGTTCTAGTTTATTTCCTCTAAGTCAATGATTATGACTGATGATACCATCCATCAGTGTGTGACACATTTGTTCACTTCCTCCTTCTTGGGTTTATCCAAGAATATGGATGCATTATCCACTGAATCGGCACTATAATCTTTCACTTATGGGACACATTGAAATATTGGTTAAAAATGGAACTCGTTCATTATTACTACAATATAGCTAATGATATTTTCCAATCCTCCATTCATGATATCATATTTACCATTTTGAATCAATAGTTCTGAATCCCCCTTGATGTTTAGGTAGGATATTTATAGTTATAGGTCAAGTTCCAAGACATCAATGAATAATTGGTATTCTACCTCATTATTAGTGTATCCTTTTAACATTGACCGAGAATATAGAAAATTTTATTTTTCTAGAGAAACAGATAAAATACATAACACAACCTAATTGAGCATTGGGTTTTCTAGCCTCTTCCAAATAAGGATTTGGGAGGAATATCCAAAATAAATCTCCAATGTTCTAAGAATTACTTTGGAATAGATTACTACTTCACTAGAAGTTTCATGTGTACTACTATACATTATAAAGTGACATATTTTGTATGGAAATAAGATAGGTCGGGCGCTTTAATACCTATTTTATATGAACGGGATGTTTTAATATTTCAAAATAACCTCCCCTCAATCTAAACACATAGTCAACATTGGATATCCAAGGATGTACTTAAGCAGGTCGATATTAGATAACATTTTGACACGATTATGTTTTAAATAATTAATTTTAGTTTTCAATTTATAAATGTGAATTATGAATTTCGTCAGGAAATCAGAATGCATGGTATCCATACCTAGTATCGCTCGAATGTGGTAGTGTAGAATGTTTTCATTCCTCACATCATTCATATGTGTGATGATAGAACTATGTGATCATTCCACATAGGATATATATAAGATAAGAAACAACTCCTTACAGTATTTTATTCTCTACCATATGGTGTAGAATATAATACTTATGTAACTCAAAGGGTTCTTGGTTGTCATCATCCCTTCAGTAGATGACTCCATTCATTGGTAATTCGGTTAATATGAATAATTTTCTAGGTACATAGCTATGAAATTCAACATTTATGTGACCTTCCATTAGCTCCTCCTCATTTAATTGAGATTATATGAGAGTAAAATTTATATATTTGAACTAGTACATTATGGGTCGACCTCAGTTCTAGATTGGGGTACCACAAAGGTAAAAAATATATCTGATGCAACACCAAAAGTGCATTTAGGTGGGCTCATCATAGAACTATGATGTTGAAATTTGAAAAATATAGTTTGAATCACTTGGAATTAATCACATCACTATATAGATTTTTCATCCATGTCATCAATATATTATTATGTTGTTCTTCCAAATAATGGAGTAAACATATGGATCATGGAACCTTAGTGTGTATTTTCATCTTTCTTTAATCAAAATGGAATTATATGTTAGAATAAAATCCCCAAAGATTATTTTATATCAGTGGATTACCCATATCTAGGTTAGATATTTGTTTTACAATACCATAACAATCCATCAATGAATGGATCACCTGAAATCTATATGATTCATCGATCAAGTGTTTTGGTATTGATAATGGGAAATTTATTTTTGGGTAGTGTGAATTAATGTCTCTGAAATTGATAAAGAACTTAATATACCCTTTCATTATCATGAAAGGGGAAATATTGTAAATCCATTTATCTATTCTAATTATCAAGAAAAAAATTGGTTTGATAAAATTTTCCAATTATTAATATACATTAGTTTTAGGACAGAGGTTCATTCTCATTCATTCATACTTGAAACATCGATGCTCATTGGGTGATCATATGTTTTTATAGCCACATTGTGGTTCATCCGGGGTATTTCAATATAATTACAAGTGAAATTTTATTAGTCATTTGTTAGAAATGAAAAACATAGATCTTTTAAGATGATAGGAGTAGAAATAATAATCCATATAGGCCATTGGTCATCTTCTATTCCTAGATTCAACTAGGTAAGCTCATTGATTGTGGTGGAGATGCCTTCCTCATACATAGGAGGTGTGATCCTAATGAAATCTTCGTATTCTTACACCTCTATGTTTATGGAGTAATTTTTGGATATGTTATGTAATATTGTAGTGTATCTATTAATTTCAAGTTGAGGGAGTCCTTGGGAAGAGACATTATCATCTTGAACTTAATGAGTCACTATAGATAGATTTTGGAGATGATTATTTTATTTTATTTTGTCAATGGGTAGATTGTCATCCAAGAAAACAAGGAATTTGACTACTACAAGAATTATTTTTATGGGATCCCCATATTCATAGTCAAGAATACTCCATGGAATCACATGGGTAGTCAAAAATCCTTTGGTTTCTACAATAGACATATTTTCATCCACCATTGGTTGGTTGCATTCCATTTTACAGAAATATTCCTTATCATATATGATTCACAATAACTTAATGTTTTTTCACTATTTAGTATACCTACCTTCTCATTGATTGGATATTTCTAAAATAGAAGAAATTATGATGGTACTTCCATGTGGTTGTGAATCCATGTTCTTTAGAGTTGAACATTATATATTATGTCTTTATAAATAACCAAAAACTTAGTATTAGATGTGAGATACCAAAACTAAGACCAAATATTGATCTTTTTAAGAGGTATGTTATCGGTGTTATAATACCCTCAAATGGTCATATTTATTGATGGTAAATAACCATTTCAATATTCCAAATATTGAAGGCTATAAATCAGGATCAGTTCAATCTTGGAACTTCTATCTACAAGATCCCTTCATTTTCAACATCGTTTAGTTTATTATATTCATATAGGGGAATGACATGTCCCTAAATGATGTTTTCCTACTCCTACTCTATTAATGAGGTGGAAACATGAAATTATGATGGCTTGGTCACCACTGGATAATTCTAAACATTAATTACTTCTATATCAAACTCATATTCACATTATAGGGACTCAATGAGTTCTTACCTCAATAATATTGAATGATATATTACACCCATTATTAAAAGTGTGACTAGAGAGACATCAAACAACATCAGAATGATGTATTTTTGTCCCAAAGGTCGAATCATCCCAATGTGGGTTTCCCCCTATTATGTTTCTTGGGAGCTGGAGAATATTTGGAAAATAGTTCAGGTACTTTTCAAGAGGTGTATGTAGGATCTAATAGAATTGTAGTAGGTCATTATGGCTATCTCCATTTACTTTCATGATCAAATATCCTCATCACCACGAAAAGGTCATGTACGATTACTAGGATTTGTTGACAATAAGAGGAATGTAGGACACGTGCATGTTTTTTTTTGGATTTTTGGAGTTCACTCCCATGGGTCTTGACTATATATATATTCCCAATGGGTATATGACATAAATATTGGGTTTGAACATGCCAATATTGAGATCAATATCCATGGATCCTATACCTTTATCCACCTTCTCCACTATCAGATATATGGGACTCCAACTTGGAGGCATACTTATAATTGGATTAGGGATCTATTATGGAAACTACATTACCAGATAAAAAGATGATATCATCTTATGGTGGGGGTTCATTATGGTGGGGGTGATTCCTATTTATGGAAATTATTGAATATAAGTACCTATGAGTTAGATATTTCATGGGATCTGAATATGACCCTACATCATATGTCTTTTCTATTTTATGATGATTGCATCCACCAGCGGGAGGTTTATTCTATGTCACATCCCAAGGTGATGATATCATTATAGGTTATCAAATCTATGCTCCCATGGTGGCAGGAGCTCAGTCATGTATCTCTGAAGTCATCAAGTTATTTGATATCCCTCTATACCAAGATGAAACATCATTCAAATCACTATGTTCGTCATATTGGGTGATGGTATACAAGTTACCATTGTGGTAGAAATTTCCAGAATCAGATATCCAGAAATCAACCATGCTTCAGATAAAATATTTGAAGATGACGAAATGCTATATTGTGTGACCTGACTTCCTATGAAATAAGAAGATGTACAGATAACCAATTAGGATGACCTCAGTGTGTTTACTAGGAAATGATAGTTTAAGTGGGTAATTTTCCAATTTATGAAAGTAAATATGTGGGTACCATTTAGTTTTATAATTATTACACTATATACATATATTCATTGAATCATAGATGACTATGATCTACTAGTTCTTCGGGCTGAGAATTATTTTGATGTTGCAACTACTCAATAGGAGGCCTCATATAATATGGGGAATTCTTGGGTGAATGAATGTGAATCGTTAACTATTTTAGTGTAATAATGACAATATATACCTTAATATGAAATTTTTTCCAAGGCTTAGAGAATAGTAAGAGGTTTAGATAATGTCTATAAATTGAATCTTCCAAACATTGTACTATTTCGGAAATCTCGTTGAATCTTCCTATACACATCTTTTTGGTAAAAGTTTTTGGTAGATCATCCTTATGATTTTTAAAATACAGTTCATTTAGTTTCTCTATATATATAGATTTTATGATTGAATAGGTTAAACCCTTCAATTTAGAGATATAATTATAATCCCAATGATTTTGATATTTTTTGTTGTTAATGTGTTCATCAATTGTTGTTTTCATTATCCAAGAGTTAAAACATTAATATAATTGATGAAAAAGGTCTTCATATCCTATAATGAATCCTTATAGAATGAATTTTTTAAAAATGAAGGCTATCCATATCATAGTACAAAACTCACATCCTATATTTGCCAACTCATGCTTATCTCATGGTCCCTTCATCAGGCCACCATGGGACATGTGTACATAAGATGTTGATTTTGATATCCCATACTATTAATAGTTGAGAAGTTAATATTTACATAACTTGGTGGAGGAAGAGTGTAATCCACCCATTCGAGATATTGATTCTTCTCAAGATGTACCAGTGCATGTCACCCTTTGATGAATTTTGTTTGAGCATCGAGTGTCATAATGGCACTGAGATGTTCTATATTACTGCTATATTTACCACCAAAAGTATCTATGGATCAGGTGTGGATTTATGTGGTTTCCAATTTTTATATATCATAAATTTTTTATCCGAGATAAAAATAAATTATCTCCCTAAAGAGGAAGAGGATATCACTATAGTAGAGAAAATTTAAAATCATCTTTAAATTCCTCATTTATGTAGAATATCTACATGGATCCAGAGTCAGTTTGATGCTTAGATACCTCTATTACTGGTAGATCTTATCCTTACTGATGATTAGGTTGAGGGAAATTCATCTATGTTTTTAGAAGATATCATGTGGTAGTGATTCCCCTATGTATCTCCTCATTGATTTTTATAAGGTTTTCTATTTCATTTTAATATTGTGCGAGTCATTCCTTCGAGTAATGAATTTTGGATATTAACATTTGTGAGTTTGATATGGAAACACATGTCCATTTTTCTTTGGTAGTGTTCCTCTGTATAGATGGAAACTCATTGTTTATGGGTGAAAAATTTTGTCTCCTCCACATATTCCATGTTTGTGAAACCTCATTTGGTACATCTATGTCACCCATATGTTGAGGTATGTTTTATTTACTATGAACATTTTTAGTTCTTTCATGGTCAACACTATCTATTTTGTTGATAGTGAAAACATTCAATGAGGTGTATTGGGAAATTGGTGTTCTCTCATTACTCTCAATGAAATAGAATATCTCAATACCAATTTCATCAAGGTCATTTATTTACTCATTTTCTATATTTAATAATTTGGATTACAACCTAGGGTTTTATTGTTTGTTTTCATACATTCCTACTATCTTGGTATGTAAATTGAGACTCTGAGGGATTATCTGGTCATTTTTTTCAAATGCTCCCTTAATAGAAAATATTTTCTCAATAACGTGTGGAAAAGATGGCTTGTCAATAAATTAAATTTATCATAAAATGTGGGGAAGGTAGATTAAATCTGGGTTGATGTTAATGATGAAAATGAAACAACCCCTACATCTTGGTGAATATTTAGGGACACCACTGGAAGCTATTGTTCTTGTTGATGACGATTTGATTATTCTAGAGAATGATTTCTTGACTCTTGATAAGGGAACAGAGATATAAATTCCATCATCCCTATAAACTATGGTTGCTTGGAACCCAAAAAAATTTCTCCTGGACACTCTAAAGGTATGATAAACATAGTGATTTCATTTGTGTTAAAGATTCCCACATATCTATCAGTTGTGTTAGGTTTGAAATTATTGCCAATATTTTTTAAATCCCTTCTTAGATTTTGGAACATATGGGTGGAGATGGTGGTAAATATTCCCCCATCCCTATGAGATATGCTTTTATCTTTATAGATTATATGGATTTTTTATTGTGACCTATTTTATTTTTAAAAACGATTCTTGTGTATAAGTTTGGAAAAATGGTTGACAATAATGGGAGTCAGTTTTTAAGGTTATTTTTTGGGTTTCCCAAAATGTAAACATTATCTTTGAAATCGATTCCAATTTGTTTTATGGGCCATGTGTAACTATATTAGGGAAATATTATCACTCTGATTGGTTTATGTTTTCATATTTATCATAGAGTTGTTAAATTTTATATCCAAATGGCTTTCATGATACGTGGTCCCCTAATTTTTCTAGAGTCTATGAAATTACACGACATTATATCTGGGAAGTTCTACTACTATAGGGATGAGGTGAAGTTCAATGCTCCTTAAAATCACTATACATAGTTATGGATACATGAAGAGGCTTTAGAGATCAGTTGAATAGGGTTTGGTGTAGAATGATAGAAATAATATTATATATTTTCATTATATTCTAGTCTCAGATCATGGGATATTGAGAATTAATCCTTGTCCATTTAAAAATATATTATGTGTATGGTTTCATGGTAACCATCTTATCCTAGATAGAGTAGTTTTTCAATCATTTAACCCCGGATGAGTTGAAAACCAATTTGTTGTTAGTAAGGAATTGACTCCTTCTCCCAATCATCTAGGATGTCATATTTAGAAGTGTTGAGGCACTGGAACATTATTTGGAAGTATTTCTATGGATAAAAATCTCTATATGTTCATGTCATCCTATTTATCATCATACTTATATTACTCCACCTGATCATACTGTATAGGTTTTTTTTCTAGGGTTCTAACTGACTATAGTGAATTAATATTTAAAGTTGATGGGGGATATATATGGTTAACTATAGTGTTTCTAAAACTACTCTATTAAAATTTTATAATGTTTTGATCACTGATATATATGTAGTTGTCTGGGAAAGGGGAGGATTTCCTTGTACAGTGGAGATATCACTGTGGAATGGTTGATCACAATGGATGTCATAAGTAGAGTCCATGTGAACTATATCATAACTACCATTAGGTGGAATATCAAGGTAATTATTCCCTTCTAATTTAGTTGAAGAGTTGTTGGACCATTGAGAAGTGGGGGATATGTAATTAACATCATCAAGGACACTAGCATTGGTCACATCTATGATATAATCCTCATTATACATCTTATAAAGAATATGTAGACCTATCATTTCGGGTTCTTTGGGGACATAATACTTCTTCATTATGGAATCAAAAATATGTAAAAAATCATTGTGATCTATGGGAATATTATCCTACTACATTGAATGAACCGGAGTATGTAGGTAAACATATATATTATATTAGTGAATATTTGTCCACTATGGGTGGTTACCATAATATTCCTGTTAATCCCTGATGGTATGGGGTTATGATCTTGATTTGAATATGATTTCTAATTTGAATATACTGAAATACCAACATAGTGGGAGAAGGGATATGATCCTCCCCCAACATTGCCTACGAAGGATGTTGGAACCATCGTTCAATGGAGGAAGTGAGGATATGAGTTTTGCATCCATGAGAGACTGGAATATGATGAATAGATTCACTAGAATGTATATGAGCCTACCCAAAGGCATGAGCTACTATCACACAGTGATCATTAGCTGGAACAGGGATATGAGCCCAGTCTTGTGACTTTAGTGTATTCCATCAGACTTTTTTGAAATAAATAGATGTATGTCCTTAGGAATGTGTCGCTCTCAAATGGTGTTCCATGGTTGGAACTAGGATATGATCCTAGTCATGTGACATTGGAGTATACCACCAGCCATTTTCAATATGAATGTGCACATATCCATTAGATTGTTCCAATATCAATTGGTGATCCTTAGTTGGAAGAGAAATATGATCTCGATAGTGTGTCTAACCCATTATTAGAATATGTCAATAATCATCATAGAGAGGTGAAAGAGTTTATTTTTACTCTATAGTATTCACCTATTCATATTAATCTTGGTTTTTTGATGTGCTGGTTGTCAAGATAGAAAATTTTTCATATCTACATATCAATACTAGTTCCATAAAACATTGGAGGAGTTTATCAATAGTTTGTAGAATGTAGTGACACATTAGTAAATCATGTATTGGAATGTGGTCCTTCACATTTTTGGTGTCTAAAACATAATGGAAGATATAATCTATTTATGTTTGGTATAATCCCACTTATTTCATCTATGTTCCATCAAAGTTTGCTTATGGGCTTCAGGAATTGGGTAGGAATATGTGCCTCCCCCATGCTTACAGTAGGAATACGTGTGGAGAATTGATATGAGGGGGTAGAGATATGAGAATGATTTCCAGTTACCACTGTAATATTTTGGAGATAATAGTCAGTGAAATTAGGGATATCAGACCACTCCCATTAATCCAGATATTTCCACACACAATTATACTTCTTTGGTACCCATAAATAAATGCTCAAAGTGGAAATTTTTAAGGTGTTTCACTTATATACTAACCAAGGGAAACCAAATGAATGATTATGGCAATGGATGTTTTTGGGATCCCTCCATAGTGGATCCTAAACCAAAATTGAGCCATATTCTACTCTTTGATCAACCTTATTTGGATATATAAGATTAATATTGTCTCACTCATGGGATAATCTTCCAAAGTGAATGGAAGTGGAAACGAGTGCCACTGGTTTCACTGAATATATTCACAAATGAGGTGAACTATATGACTTCAACATCCATTGACCCTTTCATTCATCAATGATGTATAATATTAATCATTTTCAATGGTATTATCACTGAATTTCATTTTCCAACTAGTGACATATGATTTCTGTTGGTGAGTCTGTTTGGAAACTAGTAGGTGTTTCAGTTGTAGATGATGTTACCAAATAGTTACCATTTGATGATATGATCTTAGAAAATGGTGTTTTTTTGGAGAGAATAATATATATTCTAGATGGTAACAAGGAACATTTTTATCAGCCATTGCATCATTGAAAAAATAATACATTCCCAATTATAAATGAATAGGTTACCAAATATTCTTATCTTATTCTTAGTTTGGCCATTTTTATTAAATGGACATATCATAGTGATAATAGAATAAATTTTAATCATATGTAACAAAATTTTCCAATATATAGAAATCTGATCATTTTTTTTATTTGAAAAATTAATTCTAGTTTCAACATTTTTTGTGGATGACATGCCAAAAAATGTGATGATTCATGGTCAACTGATTTTTTTTCATTGAGAGTATCACATTGGGTACACCATTTTTATTTTTTTCGAAAAATAAATGGGGTCTCGATACTATGAGATGATGTGTTTGTTTTATTTAATGATTAAATTATTCCATAATCAAATTCCTTAACACACAGTTATCCTTATTTGATTCCTTTTTCACTATTCATTGTGGGAGTTCAAGTAGGGGATCATGATAAAAAATTATTGTGTAACCATGATCATTTACAAAACATTATCAATGGATCCCAAATATATATCAAGATATAGACATTATTTACAAATCTAGGTGGTTGCAAATAGTTTCAAACCCAATGGTGTTTTGGAAATCACATTGGTCGAGTTGATGAGAAGACCGACTCATCACACCCTTTTGGGTGGAATTATCTCTTATTTCGGGATGATCTTATGTATTTAAGAAATTTTTGGGAATCTCTTATTAATTCTGATACGAGACAGTTTACCCTAATAAAATGATTATTTTTTGAATACATCAATTGGTAAATGGGGATATATTAATGAAAACATTATTATGTATTTGAGGTTATTTATCCATTTTATTATTATTTATTATCAATATGATTTTACTAATATTTTGAATCCTTATAACGAGAAATTGTGGAATTTACCACTATAAAGGATAGTGATTTATCTTATGAGAAGGTGGTTGAACCTTTATGAGGTTCCCTATGTATCCAATGTATAACATGTATAAAAACCCATATAGTTTTCTAATGATTTTCAGTTTAATGTGTTGTGTAAATTACATGAATGGAAAATCACAGTCATTTGGAAATGAGCACGAGCATTAGGAATGAATCATATGAATCCATCTTATAACATTATTTAGAGTCATCATATTTTCTCTTCCCCCAACCCACTAATTCTTGGTGACTACTAATTAATTTATATAAGGGTTGTATCCCTATGGATTTCCAATATGGGAACGCATCTGGCACTTACATTGACATGAGTTCCCTTGTATGGGGGAAATCATATTATGTCACTAAATTGAGTTTACACACTATGGATTCACTAGATAGGGGAGATTTATAATGAAAAAGATATGATCATTGAAAATATGTATTCCTGCTTGAGGCATTTTTGGTGTGAGAAACAAGGAATTGAATGTTACTAGTATCACCACATAAGGATTAGGGACTAAAAAACAAGTAAATTCCTTGTGGGGTGTCTGATATGGATCCCTTGCCTTAAGAGGGTTTTGTTTGTATCATACACAATGAAGGAATCAAATTTATTATAGTTTATTAAGGGGTGTGTTTGAATATATCTAATAGGTGAGGTTATCATGTCGTAGAGTGTATGTATGACATGCCTTTGGTTATATGGACTTGTCATATTTTCGTAGAGAACATGTCCAATGGTAATCTCATGATATGGTTGAATTGAATGTAGGACATCATATGGCCTAGCTGAAATATTTGGAATATGTCTCTGAATTATGAATACAAGTCTAGAGGAAATTTCCTGACCTGGATGACTTGTTCGAAGCACAACACATAATATGGATGGCATGTCGGGAAGTCATCGCTGGACATGGTCGATATGTCTAGAGGACTTCACAAGATGTGGGTGACCTGTCTAGTGGACTTCACAAGACAAGGTTGACATATACTGATGAGAATACAATACTTTTTGGCAGGTAATGAATATTTTAAAAGACTAAAACACATGTTTCATGGACTACAGATGGATTATAAGAGATTTTATGGCATTGTCATATGTTATGGATACATCGTGTGAAGTGAAAATTCCATTTATATGAAAATTTTCATATCTATATTAACGTACATCTTCTGCCATTTTCATGTCCTTTTTTATATGTTATTCAATGTTTTTCATGAATTAGATTGATTAGGTTTAGTGTAACCTAGTCACAATGTAAAATAACATTCACATAATCATGATTTCCTACTGAACTCCCTTCTTCTGGTCTATATAGTTATCACCCGAAGAACATATTCCTACCGCCTGATCCCTTTTGGCAATCCCAAATATTTTTACTGGTGAATAATCTAATTATCATGTCACCTTCAACTCTAATAAGTACTATTTTTTGTACTCCCAGGGGTGTATTCACATTCATGTGTGTGTTCTTCCTCATATTCATCCTTTTTCCGATTTATGGGGGTATTTTATAGGCCACACATCCATGGTTATCATCATCCATACATAGTGTATATATCACAAATATGAGCTAGAGTCATTGGATGGAGCATTGAATCATTCCCTTCTAATGATCCTATTGTGACACTTCAAAGGTGTTTCAGGATGAATCAAGTGCTAGTTGAATAAATGATCATCACCATACATTTTTGGACATCGGCCCATCATATAATGACTGTGATATTTATTACCCACTTAAACATGATTTATTACAAATGCTTGTTCTTAAGATAACTCTGAGGATTGATAGGTCTAGTGTCTTGGGAAATTAGGATCATTGTAAAACTACATAACACATAAAATAAAACATATTTATTGAAAACATATTTTACATGAAGACAACATTCCTTTGTACTTATCATTTCATGGGTTAAGCTGAGGACACACATACGAAAATGGTGAGCTATAAAACCTAGTATGGGAGTAAACAAGGACTAACATTTATAAACAATACATGTTAGTAAATTGGAATATTAATGGATCATATGTTAAACATTATCATAAAGGCACGATATAGCATGATTATCCTAACGTGGAAATGTAGAAACAATATACAACATGATATTAACATGTGGAATGGCTCATTGCACATAGACGATCATGAGTAAACCCTAATTTCACTTGTATTAGCATGTGTAAACCCTTATTATAAATGAATTATCATGATTAAACCCTCATTGAACATGAATTATCATGAGAAAACACTCATATCACATGGTGCAACATGACACAAAACATTTCCCAATTCATTTGAGCACTATAAGGGTTCACCATTTATAAATAATTAATTTCATGTATAAGTGTTCTAAATGGATCCTATATCTTAGAATCAATCAACATCATTTGTAATTTCATGATTAAGGAATGTGCAATAAATAAATCTAAGTATCATTAAATTTGTAGATGTGCACACTATCTAATACCCTTGATAGAGAAATGGGTATGGTATTCACTACATGATGATTCCGTCTTGGAAAATCATAGTACAATTTTGGCAGCATAACCTCATCATGTGGAAATTCATAAGTTGGGTTAATGAGAGAGAAATGATTCTCTAATTATTTATAGATAAAATTAAAAATAATTGGATCATCGAACATAATACTCTAGAATATAAAATAGAATTTAGATTTATAATATAGGACAAATTCATGAATGGAAATAGGAGGAGAGAAATCCCTTATGGGAATTCATCATTGTAACAGGTGTACACGAAATGAATTAATGAGAGAAAAATTGGCATTTCATCATTAAAACATAAGGAGTTAATTATGGGGGAGTTGAGAATTAATATCCCAACATTATTTATTAAAAATAATTGGGTATAACAACATGAAGAAACATGGATAAAATGAAAATGGAAGGAATCCCTTATGAAAATTCGACATGGTAACGAGGGTACAAATGGTTCATTAGAGGGATAAATGAGAGTGACATGGGATATCATCATTTATAAATCAAATTGAAATTAAGGAGGATATTTAGTAACATTACCAAATCAAAATAAAGTAAATTAAAATAAATATTATTAAAATAATGCTTGATAAACGTGGAGGGTGAAATACCCCTTATGGAATTTCGGCATAGTAATAGGTGTGCGGAAAAGATCATAGTGGCGCTTGATGAGAGTGAAAGGAATATCTCATCATATTTATAAATAAAATGTAATGTATGTGGGTCTTGGATCATCAGGCCCCAACATTTAATCATATAACCTAAGAAGAATAATATAAAAGAGTATCTTGAATGGGAATGTGAAGTGTGAAATCCCTTACAAAATTTTTCCATAGTAATGCCTTAGGTAAGGGTCCAAATAAAGAATCATAAATATTACATCATTAAAATAACATAATATGGAATTTAGTATAATGACTATAAATTAATCACATTATAACCATTAAATTTTACCAGAACTACTTCCAAATAAGATGCTTGAATTCGAAAGGAGAGGAACGTGAGGTCTCTTTCTAGAATGTCTGATACCAAAGTCTTGGGAGAGGCTTATTGGGAGCTTGGGGGCACCATTGGATGAATCTAGGGATTATGGGTCACAGTTTTGTCGATCTCAAATTGGTTTTACTAAATATTAATTAGTGTTTGGGTGATTTTATATATGCAATGAGAGGGAATTATTTATTATTTTGGTTTTGGACACTACACACTAAACAAATCAAAACCACAAACCATACCATGGGTTTTAAACTCAGTTTATACCAAAAGGGAGTGTAATAAAATATTTTATAATTCCAGGGAAATAACATATTAAAATATAAGTCTTTCTTATGTGGAGGTGAGTCGCACTCTCAAGGAAATCATTTTTAAATGTTAAAATATTTAATGAGTCATAGAGGGCCACTAAAGAATTATAAAATTAATCAAACAAATCTAAAATCAAAATATTTCAAAGTTAAAACATATTTTTTAATAATAAACCATTTATAGTATTTTATTTCATCACTATTGGGTCATTATGTTGTCAAAAAACACATTATAAATTTATCTAATATTTAATTTTTACCCAAAAATTACACTATCTCTGAAAATTAAGAAACATTTATCATTGGATTAATTTGAAATCCTGATTAAAAAATAAATTTTATCTAAATAATTTTCATAATATTTGAATTTTTACTTTTAAAAGAAAACGTGACATTTAATGAAAATCGACGGGTTATAAAAAAAATATTTTTTAACCTTAATAAAAATTTCAAATGAATTTATTCAAATTATATACTCATTCATTATTCATAAAATTAATTTGATAATAATATTTTATTAAAATATTATAATTTCAAAAATTCATTAACTACTAAAAATAAATTCCTTAATTTAAAATACAATTTCTATTTTATCATATAAAAAAATTCTTATCAAATTGAATACTTAATCTTTTATAGAGTAAATACAATTAATATAATCATAATTTATAATTAAAAGGAGTTTTATTATAAAACTATTATAATAACATTATTAATAATAAATAGTTTTATATTATGATAAATATATTTATGAAAAGTTCTTTTTTACCCGAAAAAGACATTTTATCTATTTCATTATATTTTTAAGAAAAAATATTCTCATAAAGGAATTCATTGAATATAAATTTAATTAATAAAAAGGATTACAAAAAAAAGTAACTAATACCTAGTTATAGAACCACTTATAACACCCATATTGGACCTAATGGTAAGGTGTGTGATTGTGACAGAATCTTGGGGTCGATCAGACAACATTTCTCAAGTGGGAATCTCTATTAACATCCACATCATCCATTGGTGATTTTTTCTAAGATTAAAATGACGAATCTTATCTTGGGATTGGTCATGATTGAATCCTAGTGACACTGCCTCCTTTATGATCTCTAAAAAAGGAGCATTGTAAAACTCGTGTCTTCTAGATGAGGCCATCCTCTCCTTTCTCAACGTAGAAAAAAATTTAAACCATAGATTTATACTAGTCATATGATAATTTTTCAATGACTATATTATCAATGGTAACAATACTTAACAGTAATTTAAACCCAATTGGATAAAATAAAAAAAAGTGAATGTGTTTTCTATATCCAAAATAAATTTAATTAAAAAATAGAACGATAATTTTATTCATGAATGTTTAGGTCGTAACATCCATCCCCTCTTAAGAAGTTTAACCCATGAAATTTTCATTTCCCACTCTATAATAGATAAGTGTAACATTTCCTCTTTACATCCACTCATTCCCATGTTTCTTCAATAAAAATTTGATTTCTCCACAACACTTTAATGAGGGGAAACTTCTTATCTCATATAACTTTTTCTCAACAATTTATGATCTTCACTGCCTGCACTTCATTGGAGATATCATTCTCCAGTGATACCACTATTGGACTGAGTACATGTGATGGGTCAGATATGTACTTCCTCAAGAGTGATAAAGAGAATAAATCATGTACATGAGACAGGTTTGGTAGGGGTGCTAGGAAAAATGCCACTACACCAATGTGATCAAAGATCTCAAATGGGATGATGTACCTTGGACTAAGATTTTCGTTAATCCAAAATCTCACAACTGTATTCCATGGTGATATATGGAGGAATAACATGTCTCCAACATAAAATTGTTGGTCATTTTGATGATGGTCATTGATGATCTTTTGTCGACTCTGGGTAGATTTTATGTTCTTATTGATGGTCATAACCTTCTCCACTATTTATATGACCATTTTTGGACATAGATGTTTTCACTCCCTTACATCATCCCAAAATGTCGATGTTTTGTACCTCTTCCCATAAAGGGATTCATAAGGATCCATTTCGATGCTTATGTGGAAGCTATTGTTCTAAGAGATCTCAACCAGAGGAAGATTTTGACCCCATCCTCCTTTAAAGTCCATTGAGTAGGCAATCAATATTTCCTCAATTTTTTTGGATAGTCCACTCTGATATTCTATCAGTTTGGGGATCATAAGCCATAATGAAATTCAGTTCAGTATTCATAGCATGTTGTAGAATCTTTCCGAACGTAGAGGTGAATCATAGAACTCAATCAGACACAATCAATAGTGGTAGTCCATGAAACCTTACCACTTCACTGATGTATATATGTTTCTAGATGATCTAATGATAAATCGTATCAAATTTCAATAATGTGTGCATTCGTTTTAAGACGATCCACAAAAACCCAGATAAAATTGATACCATTGGATGACTTCAGATGTTTGGTGAAAAAGAATATGGTGATGCTCTCCCATTTCCATGTTTGTATGGACAATTGTTGAATCATCAACTTAGTCTTTGGCCTCTCAGCCTTCACTTTCTAACATACCAGGCACATCAATGTATACTCAATGATCTTCTTATTCATGTCATCCAACCAATAATTCTCTTGGACATCTTGATATGTCATTGTGTTTCCTGATTTAATGGAGAAATATGAACTATGTGCATCATCCAAAAGTTCATTTTTTAACGCTGTATTTGATGAACACATAGTCTTGACACAAATCTCATTATTCCTTTTCATTAAAATTAATCTCAGAGGATTTATTTTTTCTGATAGTTTCCAATTTCATCTGAATTCCCACATCATCCTTCTGTTCATCCGTAAACAATTTCAAAAGAGAATATTGAGCAATATTTGGTGAATTTATTGATGATGTTCCATTATTTATTATTCCCATGTACATCTTTTTCAATTCAAAGAATATTTTACCTTTTTCAATTCTCATGAATGATATAATTCCAAGGTCCTTTCTACTTAGAGTGTCAGCCACCATGTATACATTCCCAGGGTGGTAATGGAATGAGAAATCATAGTTATTGATCAGCTCTAACCATATTTGATGTAACATATTCATCCATTTCTATGAGAATATATATTTGAGTCTTTTTTTATCTGTATATATTTCACACTTCTCCCCACAAAGATAACACCTTTTAATTTTTAAAACAAAGATCACTACCTCCAACTCCAGATCTTTTCTAGGATAGTTTTTCTCATGAGTTTTAAACAGCCTTAAGGTATATGCAATTACTTTTTTTACTCAAATTGCCTTAAAGGTTGACTTATAAAATTTTCATGAAAAACATTCCCACAAACATCAACTTGTGATTCAACAGTTATATAAGTTTTTACATAATTAATTAATATCATTTATTTATGGACTCAATGTTTATAGAAAACATAAATGATATAATAATAGAACATCAATTGAAATACATTATGACATACACTACTCTAATGTATTGGTTAAATGTTATTCATTCATTATTATCCATCTTAGCATATGACCTCCCATGCTCCCTTGATCATGGAGATAGTTGATTCTCATCATGCCTCTCAGTCCATGTAATAGAGTATTGTCTGGGGTAATTCCCAAATTTTCTACATTTATATTATATAATTGTGTAAGATTACATAGAAGGAAAATTGTTTCCATCCATCACATTATCCATTTATTCATTGAAATTGGATACGTTGTTCCCTTCATTTCTCAACAAAAAAACATATCCTAGTCACTTTGTGACATTTCCCTTAGTACCACTTTCCAAACTAGTTACATAGAGAATACTTGGTCATCTTCCCCTTATCAATATTATCATATAGAATATCATGAGAAGTCATCTTCATCTTTATTGATTTCAATGGTAATTTAACAATGTTTCAGTTGTTAATTGTGATTTTTGACTTCTGCTTTGGCATAATCATGATATATCGTACATCATCTACCATTTTATTAGGGAATATCGATGGGACATTCATCACTTTTCACTCCACTTCTGTTGTTAGCCTTATTCCTCATATTATCAGTCATTGGAAAGAATAAATGGAAAATTATGGATGAGTATCATAAATATTTTAACACAGAAATTGGAATCCAATGACATTAAAGTGATAACATATTAATTACATTAATCTCCGTAACTTATAAATTTCTAGGCTACAATCTACGTAATCCATGATCAATCTCCTAATATATATTCTTAAGGGATTTTTTCTCCATTGAGATAATGGATCATACAAAACATATGAATTTAGTGAAGCATATATGATGGGAGTGTTGAACCAAGTGTGTAGTGAGGACCATATGTTTTTTTTACCAGTTCCTATTTGAGTCTATCTCATTGCGGTGTTTTCAGGTTTTACCTCCAGATACATCTGTTCTGGATCTAACACTACTTGTTTCTATCCAGATAATGATGTATTATCTTGATATACCACTTACTATATACTCACCAAAATTTAGGGTTGTTTTTATTATACACAGTCATATCTCTATGAATTTTACATGGGTTTTCAAATCCTAATCCCAAAAATAAATAAACATATCCTTTTATAACAACTATAATAACCCTTCTATTTATTATACACATAAACATGATTTATTACATAAACATTTTTTTAAGACAAATTAGAGGATCGAGCTGTCTAGTTTCTTAAAAAATTAAGAACATTACATTACAACTTAAAACATAAAATACAACATCTTTATTAAGGACATATTTTACATGACCACAACATTCCTTCAAACTTATCATTTAATGGGATAACCTAAGGACATACATAAAAAATGGTGATATATAATGTTTGGTATGGTAGTAAACAAGGCATAACATGAGAATTACAATACATATTAGGAAATAGGCATATCAATGGAGAATAAGAAAAACAAGAACCTAAAGGAATGATATAGCATGATTATTATAATATAGAAATGTGGAAAGAACATATAAAAAGATATTATCATGGACCAAGGCTCAATGAACATGTATTAGCATGAGTAACCCTCATTTCACTTGTATCAGCATGAGTAAACCCCATTGCACATGAATTAGCATGAATAAACCATCATTTAACATGAATTAGGATGAGTAAACACTCATTGGACATGAATTATCAAGAGTAAACCCTCAATCTACATGGAGTATAATGAACTAAACATTACCCAAAGCATCAGAGTGCAATCCGGGCTCACCCTTTATAAACATTTCATTTCATGTATATGTGTGCCACAAGGATCATATAACATAGATCATTCAAATTCATAAGTTATTCCACATTTGAATAATTTGGAATAAATACATGTATTTAACATTTAATATGTATGTTTTAATAATGGGGAATAACCATGATAAATAAATGAGTATGGTATTCACTACACAATGATTTTTGTTTGGAAAATCAAGGTGCATTTTTGGCATCATAACGTTGTCATATAGATATTCATAAGTTGGTTTGATGAGATATAAAGGGGTTTCTAATAAATTAGACATGAAATAAACAATAATGGGACCATGGGACATAATATCCCATAACATGAAATGGAATTTATTTGTATAATATACGATAACCACTTGAATGTAAATAAGAAGAGATATATATCTTACAGAATTTCAGCATGGAAACATGTGTACAGGAAATTAATTAATGATAGAGAAAGTGGTATCTCATCATTCCAACATAAGGATAGATGTATAGGAGAGGTGAAAAATCATACCCCAACATTTTAAATGGAATATAAAAGGCTATAACAACATGAATAAACATAGATAAAAATGGAAAAGGAAGTAATCCCTTATGAAAATTCGTCATGGTAATGAGTGTACATATGAGTTCATTATAGAGATAAATGGGAGTGAAATGGGAGTGAAATGGGATATCAAGATTTATACATAAAATGGGATGTATGGATACTATATAGTTACATATCCCAATAGATTAATAATGGATATTAAAATACATAACATGAAAATAATGCGTGATAAAAGAGGAGGGTGGAAGATCCCTTATAGAATTTCGGCATAGTAACTAGTGTGCTTAAAGGTTAATAGATGTATTTATGGGAGTGAAATGAATATATCATCATATATACGTGAAATGGAATGAATGAACATCATGGTACATCATAACCCAACATTTAAATATGCTTCTTATGAAGCATAATATAAAAAAATATCTTGAATTGAAATGAGGAGTGTGGAATCCATTAAGAAGATTTGGCATTGTAATAGCTTGGGTATGGGTACAAATGAGGGTGGATTAATAATAACTCATTATAATAAAATCAAATGTACTATAATATAATGATTATGAAATAATCAATTTATAACCATTCTAAATTACAAGAATTACATTCAAAGAAGATGCATGAAGGTGAAAGGTGGAGAGGAAAGTGAGGTTCACTTACTAGGTTGTGTGATCCCAATGGCATGGGAGTGGCATCATGGGCGATTGGGTGATCCTTTGGAGGACTCTATAGTGTATGGGGTGGAGTCTGTTCGATCTCTAAATGGTCTGATTGAAGTGTAATGGGAGTTTGAGTGGGTTTATATAGGAAATGAGAGATAACATTTTATTATTTAGGTTTTGGACACTACACACTAAACTAATCAAAACCAAAAACCATACCCTTATTTTTTCCCATGGTTTATAAAAACGGGGAGTGGTATAAAATATTTGTTAAGTCCAAGGTCCGAACATATTAAATTATTAATCATTCTTATGTGGATTTGAGTCACACTCTCATGGAAATCATTTTAACATGTTAACATATTTTATATTCATTGGAGGGTCCACTACGGCCTTAAAAATTATTAAAACAAATATAAAATCACAATATTTTAAAGATAAAAAATATATGTCACAAATATAACTTTTATATTATTTTAATAAATCACTATTAGGTAATTATGATTTTATAATAGATAGTATATTTTTATTCGGTATTTATTATTTACCCAAAAATTCTACTGTCGAAGAAAATAATGAAAAATTCACCATTGGATAATTTCTACATCATTATTCGTAAAATAAAAATTATCTTATCTAAATAAATTTCTAAATATGAGAATTTTTTCTTTTAAAATTAAAACTGACATTTGTTGAAAATTGATAGGTATTAAAATAAAAATACAATTTTTAACCACAATAATAATTATATTTGACTTCATAAAAATTATATACTCATTTATTATTCATAAAGTTAATATGATACTATTTTTTTAAAATATTAATATTTTTGAAAATTTTTGATTTTTTCAAAAAAATTATTTATTTATAATTACAATTTATACTTTATTGTGTAAAAATATATTTCCTATCAAACTAAATATATAATCTTTAATATATTAAAAACAATGAATATAATAATAATTTATAATTAAATAGACTATTCTTATAACAATATTATAGTAAAATTATTAATAAAAAATAGGTTAATATAATAATTTATATATTTCTGAAAGGTATCATTTTACTCGAAAATTCAATTTATCTAAATCATTTTATCTTCTGATAAAAAGGTCTCCTAAAAAATTGATTGAGTAATAATTTTTTTATAAAATATATTACACAAAAAGTAATGAATTCCTTTTTACATAACCCCTTGTTACACCCGATTATCGTCTAAGGGTATGGTGTACAATTATGACAGACTCTTTGGGAGACTCGAATAACATCGATCGGGTGGTAATATCTATTAAATTTCACTTCTATCGTAGGATACTATTTTCAAGCATAATGTATTTTATCTCAACTTGCTCTTGGTCAAGATAGGAAACTAGTGATGCTACCACATTTCTGAGCTCTGACAAATGAGCTTAGCATGGGTCGAGTCTCCAAGAAGAGGATATCCTCTCCTTTATCTGTGTAAAAGAAATTATTTTTAAAAACAATAAATTTATGCTGGTCATGTGATGAATTTTCAATGGCTATATTATTAATGGTAATCATAATTATGGATCATTTAAACCGAATTGATTAAAATTAATGAATAGTCCGTGTGTTTTTCATATCCATAAAACATTTAAATAAATTAAACAATGTGAATTTTATTCTTGAATATTTGGGTCATTACACATAAAATGGATTTTAGATAACCATTTTGACATGTAGAATGGTTCTTGTACTGTTGAGCATACATGCCTTCTAGCCTTGGAAACATCCTAACCACTGCAATGAATATCTCACTTAATCAATGAAGACATGTATGGGGTCTTTCATATGATGAAGTTGGCATCTCAAATACCTCTCAACAGACCAAGCTATCTAGTAATGGGCCTCACGTTAGATAATATTCTATTTCCAAATGGACTTCATGTGATCAATGGTGATTCCATGAGGTGTATAGCATCTTTTTTTTTGAAAAGCGAGTTTTCATCTCATTATGAGAGGCTTCAGCAATTTATCATTTTATTTTCGAAATTATTTTAAAATAATCTCATGGATTTTATTTTTGATTCCCTTTAGTTAATTACATGATCTTTATGGGATCTCATGGTGGTTTGTGTGTGTGTGTATTTTCATTAAAAATATCTCATCTTGTTTATGATGCTTCACGTGATCAATGTAGCATATCGCGGTGGTGCATGATAATTTTCATGGTATATCAATCAACATTTCTATGGAGTCAAATTGGTATAACATGATCTTAAGTATGTTCTTGAGGTTTTCAACATTATTAAGGTTACATCCCATCATACTTACATGTAAGAAGTTCAACATGTTTTTTGGGAACACCATGAGGTCTTTCATATTTCAAAATTCCATCTCATAATTCTCCATCACATGAGGCTTCCACATTTTTCACCTTCATTTTATGAGTTGTTATTGGATACTCCCATGCATCTATTGATTGGTAAGTATCACCATCATATGATCTTGTCTTCAGTGCTTATCGAGACAAATTTTAATTAAATTAGGGTCTTCTTCATGTGAATTTCAAGATCAAAGGAAAATCAAGAATAGTGTTTAATCCATTTTCCTGACTCTCCACGGGTCAAGAGATCGTGTTTACTTATTGAGGTTACATGATACATATGATTCAACCACCTCTATATTAGGATACTTCTTCCATTTTTTGAGGAGATAATAATACACATGTTGTGATCATTTATTAAATTCTAGATTTTTTAATTCTCAGTTAGAGGGAGTCAACAATAATCTTATGTTTTCAAATTTTTATTCATAGAAGATAAGGATGAAAACAACTATAAATATGTCTAGTGATAAATAATTCAAATTTAACATGAACATAGAATGTGTTTCCTTAGAGAAAATTTAATTTTAAACATACGAATAATGTTATTTTTTGAAAAAATAGAGATTGAGCATCTATGATACCTACATAATGTAGTGGTTTTACTTATTTACAAAAATTATAAACCTATTATATCTTGAAAATATAATAATGTGAACCCCATATTTTTAAACTCCATATTTCAGCCTGACCATGATATAGGAAGTTATATGTACTCCACCTAAGTTATAAAATGGCTAACTAGACCTCTGGATTTAAGGCCACTGATGTCCTGGAAACCCTATTTCCCAAAGACATATTTTTAATCCCAAAATTACAATAAATATAAATTTTACCATTATTATAATACCATAATATAGTTCCTTCTATTGTTTCCACACGAATAAATTTCTATATAATAACTAGAGTATCTATTGAAATTCATTTACATTTAGTTTTAAACATAGGTTTCATATAGTATTAGAGGGTGAATTTTACACTCAGAAAAACATCCAACTAACACTACACTCCTAGTTATACAATTACCTATATAGAAATCATCTACGTTATGCATGACACACAACTATTTGATTACATGATCAAATATGGAATTCTAACATTGATAATCATGTTTCAAATGATAGATTGACTATTGAAACATGAATACTGTAATAGCTCATTTGTGATGTCCAAACCTTTAGACTATTTTACATACCCACCCTAAACTAAATCCACATTAAGGAATGTGGGTTTGATATGAATTATATATTTATGGGGAGTGTACACTATTTTTATATTCGATTCAATGAATTTTAACCAATTATCATATTTATAACCATCAATAGCCTTATGGTTGGTTTTAGGTTCATTATATATTAAAATTTAATCATCATAAATTTTAATATGTAATCCATATTTCATGATATTTTAATGAATCCTAACAAACCTTTTAGGCACTTTTTTAAATTGTTTTAGATCCTTTTTCCCAATCATTTTGGTACGGGATAATCATCTAGCATAAGAACACTTTTTATTTAGTGATCATGAACTATAAAAGGTTAACATTATTCCCAAAAAATACTGTTAGGACTAAAAAGGGCATAGATACTTGAGAGGGGTTGGGGTAAGTCCGAGTTTGGATATTCAATATCAAAATTCTTCTTGATTACAACTATTATATTAAGAAGGCCTTGTTTTTTTATCACACGTGCATTTATAATTTTTTCCATAAACTTATAAGTTAGATACAAATCCAAATACTCCCATGATATTTAGTAGTAGTAATGTTTTATTTTAAATCATTTGAGAATTATGAGTCTTATTTATTTGATAAAATATGAAAATACATTTTTATTGTAAAGGGTGAACGAAATTGTGTAATGTTGGTTCTCATTCATAGTGATCGACAAATCCATATTTTTTATTTTCTTATAATCCATTGTTTTAACTATGTTAATAGGGAATCAATGAATTAACTAATGGTCCATAGGCACTATATGATTAGAATTACATGGAGCATAAGGTTAGATTTAAATACAATAAAATTATATATGTGTTAACTAATTATTACTCTATCAATTTATACTTCTCAGAACATTATTATATTAGAAGCTACATTAATTCAATATTGATTTTTTTATGATGTGATACAACTATGATACTCTCGAAACATATAAATAGTGTTAGAATTAAGTAAATTATCAAAAACAATAAAGAATGAAGATCAAATGATCAGATTGTGTTGGTGAAGACTCATAACAAGATTCTACTGGTCATTTTTTAGATTGTAGAAGTTTAACCAAACTCACTCAACTTGTAACATGATAGTGGTGTGGTGTATATGGTATGTGAAACCATAAACTATTAGAGACAATTGGTGGTTTATGAGTATGTGTGGCATTCTTCTTTTATATTTGGGTTATAATCTGGAGGTAGTTTTATTCCAATTTTACTATGTTTTATATAATGTATTAATAAATATAAAATTTTATATATGGACTATGAACTATACAAGAATTAATTTAATCAATATATTAGTTTGGGAAGAATATGAATGAAATTTGGTTTTATATATACACATCCTTAATGTAAATAATTATTTTTACACTATTTTAAAAATTAATATATGGTATATTAGTTCTATAATTATAATAAACACAGGTGTTTCTCTAACTATGTTATTGTTTCATTGATAAGGAACATATAATTTGATAATTGTTGGGAAAAATTCCCTTAAGGTAACATTGCATTATTTTTGAGTTGATTGTTCTTGTGGACAAATCCGGTTTCAATGGTGAATTGTCGAGTTCCAAAGATTTTGTTAACAATCCTTGTTGACAATGAACCATGACATTGGAAGAGAAGATCTGGAGGCGGTACAAAAGGAAAGATACATTGTAGCATCATTTCCCAGTGATTTCCAAATTCATGGGGTCCAAAATTTGGATTTTGGTGAGCATTTCGAAAATTAGACTTTATTGAGGATCTAATTTAAATATAGAAAAGCCATGAGTTTTGCAAAGGTAGGGTTCATGGATTGGATTTAGTGAAGAAAAAAAGAATGTTGACGGTTAGACTTCGGAATTACTATGAGCATCAAAAACAGAAGCGTTGAAGAGAATTGCGATGGCGAAGGGCATTGCGAGTGTATCTTCACGGTGGTGGCATGATGTAATTGACATAACGCTTCGTGATTACGATGATCTCTGAAATCAGAAAATATCGATGGTGCTTCGCAATATAGAGAGAATTTCGGCAGAAACATCAGAGCTTCAAAATTGGTAATGATGTGGTTCTATCACACATATTATTGATGTTCTACAAAATTTTATAAACATGAATAATATATATTAATAAAATAATAAATTAAAATTATATTTGTTCTTGAAAACAACGGAAATTAATATGAACAATTCATATTTAATTAATAAATGAAAAAATATTAATTTCCATTATATAAAACATATATTTTATAAATGATACATATATCCTAATAAAAAATATGAAAAATAATTTTTTATCATTTTTATATATGTAGTATTTTAGGAATGATAATCATAATATCAATCATAAAATTAAACTGATATAGAAGGAAAGAAAACAACACACATTTCATATTTAGTGATTTTTTATTCCATCATAATCAATGAATCATATCACCATATAGGATAGGTATCATAGTAAATCATCCTAATATTTTATGATGGAGCTACTATCATAATTACATTATAATACACTTTTTTCTAAAACCATGATTCGAGTCATATATTTTGATACTGTCAATTGAATACTACATTACAATTTAATACTAATATTTCTTGAATATAATACCATATGATTTAATCCAATCATATAATATGGTTGATAAAATCATAATATTTTCACCATATCATATATTAAAATATCGTCATACGTAATTAATATATATATTTTTTAAACCCCAATAGATTAACTTGTTGATTCATGGAAAAAAATGCTCTAATACTTTTGATGTGCCATAAACCCCTTTCCAAATACGATAATGTCCATATAAAACCCATATAAACCATTCATAACACTGCATTCCCCTAAAACATGGGTTGTGAAAATCATTTCATTAATAATGTATCCCTTGAGAAGAGATACTCACTTATTTAGTTATCTTGTATAATAATTCAATGGAATCGACTAACCCTTTACCCTTTTCACTAATATTATATATATTTTTAATGTGATCATATAATGAACATTGATAATGTAAGGAACCCATGAAATGTACTGGTCTATCTTTGTTTTGTCTGGAAATAGATATCACCTTGTTGGATTAAGGTTCAAACTTTCTTATCTGTTTCAAATGGGTTTATTTGTAGAACCGGAAACACCCAATGATTCTATATCCATTTGGACCTACATTCCAAATGTAGGTGCTCATTATTTTTGAATAGATGAGGCTTAAGAATTTTCATTGGTCTAGATGATGGGAGGTCAGGCTTGTCACATCTTGTTGGGGGGAATTATTTCCTACTCCAGGGCTCCCTTATAGATTTATGTTATTTTCACGAATCCTTATTAATTCTCCAAGCATGAAAATGAGTTTTCCTTTAGATTTGGCAATAGTTGGTTGATATTTATGGGATTTAGAGAATATTTTATCTATATTTTAGGTTCTTCATCGATAAACAATCATCCGTATGTATTAGAGATTCTTAATATGTGGTATCCTTCAATATATTATATAGAAATCTCATGGTAATTATGATTCCCATATTGTTTTTAAAGCCACTTAGTGAGGAATATGAAGTTTATTTTCATTCATATGGACAAGGATTATTTCAGAGTTGGGATTGTACCCGTAGATGGGATACCAATGTATCATCATTAAAAGAAATCAGAACCAACGTAGTTTGATACGAAGTATATAGATTAACATCATATGGGATGGAAAATAATTAATAAAAGATGTTCTTGAACCTTAGAAAGGCTACCTACATACTCTACTTTTAATGTCGATATCATAGTCCACGTAGTTGGGGTGAAGAAATATGGGGGGTATTCATGGTTAACATCCCAAAAAGAGATGTCAGGATTACTTTTACAATCTATCATCATGTCAATCATTCTCGGTGTGAGAAAAAAGAGGTATCAGTAAAATTGATGATTTTTTCACGAAATATGTAGTCACAGGAAATGATGATGGGCTTACATATGTATGACTTCCCAAATAGATGAAGAGATGTACTTACATCAGGAAAGAATCCCAAGAGGAGGGTCTATACATGTATTTCTACTTTATGGAGGTTTGTAGTTTTATCCAGAGGCTTAATCCTAAAGAGGATGCCCCAAATTAAAAGGGACTTATGATTGGGGTTTATTCTTGATAAGGAAGCCCAAATAAAACGAATTAAAGATTGGGGCTTACTCCTGAGGGGGATTCCCAATGTTAATATAAATTATGACTGGGGATTACTCCTGAGAATGCGTCCCAGGTTATGGGGACGTGTAACGTGGTGCTTACTCCTGAGAAGGAGGCCCAAACGAATGGAACATGGGGCTTACTCTTGAGGAGGATTCCCTAAATCAAAAGATATTCTCATCTTAAAGTATGAGGTTACATGGAAGAAAACAGTAACTGTTTTGACATAATTTTTGTATGTCATGAGGTTTTGGGAGAGGTTCTCAAATAATTCTTTTTAGATATGGAATCCAACAAACGAACCTTGCCATAAATGAATTTCAGAAGGGTTTAGAGGGCTAATATCTTAAATAATAGAGGTTAACCGGAGAGAGGCACACAAAAGAAGTTGGCGCACAAGTCTTGTATGTTCATGTACACTTGTGAAGCATGGGTTCACCTAGGCGATGAAGAATCTGTAGGGTAATACACGAGCGATACTTAACTCAAGCCTTTAGTATTATCCGATGATGTTTCTAAAAGGGAGGCTTGCAGGTTTCATTGAAAGGGTAGGGCGTCGCGCAAGTGATTCCATTTTTAAGGAGGTATAGACACTTAGTCACATAAGTGTTTATGAATTCTAAACACATAGGCCTTATCCTGCTCCTTCATGTCTTCCACACTACAAGAAAACCGCCCTTTAGCGGCGGTTCTTATAACACCCCAAGATTTTATGAAAAATATTATCTTTAATTTTATTGATGTCTTGTGTTGTACGCTACACCAAAATTATCTTGCACTATACGCATCCCTGACTTGGCATGCATTACACGCAATCGCGACCTTCTACGATAGCGTGGGTTGTACACAATGCCGAGTTTCACTAAACAACGATATGCTATTAAAATATAATTAAAACTAGCCGTTATGAATAATAATAACCAATTTTTGAAATTTTTTAAATTTTAACTTTCAAAAGGGACTTCATTTTTGGTTTCAGAATATCAAAATTAGCCTAGGTTGAATTTTTGGTATTTTTCTAAAACTTTCAATTTTTTATGAATAGTGAAAACACTCTGTTACTATTCAAAACCCGACTTTTTATTTAAATAATTATTTATTTTATTTAAATTTATTTTAGGTAAACATTGACAAATAATACCTATATATGTTCAATATAAGTCATTGGAGTCATTTTATAATAATTTTAGATATATAAAAATTTTATTGAACTTTTCACTGCCTTTTACCCACCTCCTAGGAGAATTTGAAAATTCATATAAAACATAATTTTACCGCTTCTAGGAGTTGAATTTCAAAATTCTGAGAGACACGGTTAATATCAAGGACGGAAATGTGGTTCATTGAGATGCAAAAAAAAGGTGAATAGTAACTTTTTACTTTTTTTACCACGGTTAAAAGTAAATAGTGTAATTAAGGGTAAAAATGATATTATTATTACCCTATCACATGTCATAATTATATTGGATAAGTTTAATTCGACCAATAATATCCTTAGGAATAAAATATGACCATTTAGGCCCACATGGTTTAGATTAGGACATTTATTATTAATTTATTTAAAGAGGGGTTAAAATAGTTAAAATCAATGTTTAATAACTAAATAATTTTTAATATAGGGTTATACATAAGATAAATTCTACTCAAAATATTCATTAGAAAGATAATATGGTTTCCTACATAATTGTGTTTTATTTATAATTTTTAGACATTAAATAAGTCAATTTATGTATGACACAATGGTGATGCAGTAATTATCTTAGTAATGAAATATTGACGTAATTGATCTTATAAATACCCAAATAAATGTAATTTGAGACTTTTTATGAATTAAATTAAATTTATAGGTTAATATGACATGATACTATTGATTTAGTTAACATTTTTCTAACTAATCATTCTGTTATGAGTTTCACAAAAATCAATTACTAAATAGTGTCAAAATTGACATAAAATAGTTCTTAAAACAAATATTATATTATTAATTGTTAATTTATTACTAAAAATATAAGGCTCGGCCAAATGACTTAGATAATTTTATATATATTAATAATAAATATCTTGTGTTTCGTTTGACTTGTTATAGAAGGTTTATTAACCTTATACTGTAAGAAAACTAGAAGACACGGTAAAAGAAAAATTATTTAACTTAAAGTTAAATCTAAATTATAAGGTTAAAATAGAAACCTAAACTAGTCTAAATTCTATTGGATGAGAGTATTTAGACCCATACCCACCGTAGCTTCTAAATAACTCACATCGGAGCTATTAAAAACTGAATATTACTTTATAATAAAATAATATGTTTAGTTATTCCAATGGTGCCCCTCTCATCACATATAAAAGGGAACCTCCTCCCTCTCATCCTCACACCACTTTGAGGCTTAAATCTCGGACTACCCCGAACAATTTCTCTTCTCCACTTCCATAGAAATATCCTAGAGGTTCTGGTCTTCTTCAAAGACCAATCTTAGTTCCCTAAGAAGAGGTTTCAAAAAGGCGTGTCGAAAGAAGAGGTAATATCAGTTACCGATTCTTTCAACTTTATTTCTTCTTATAATTCTTCTTAATTATTTGTTTCTTTTTGAAGTAATAAAATCAGTATCACTAATATACTGATATTTAATTATAAGTATGAAACAACCCTATTTCACCGTCTATCCATCCTACGGAAAACGAAATCACAGCGCGTGCGTACTTATGGAATACCATTTCCACGCCGTGGTGTAATATGTTTTCGACCACCACCTTACTTGGATGGGTATAATGGTGTAAATAAATAACTATATATGATTATTGCAAAGTGATATTGATTCTGAAATATTATGCATACACTTCAATGCAATTCCATGATCATGGGAATGATGTCATCACTCGTGCGTACGTACGGACTACCATCTCCACGACGCGATGAAATTCATTCTCCATGTTAAACATTCATGAATGATTATAAAGTATATATAATAAGTAATCATGAAATATATGACATAAAAATGATACTAGATTTATGTGTATATATATTTATGTCATCTACTTAATTTCATTCAATTCAATAAGAAAACGAAAATAGCGTTCATGTGTACGTACAGCCTACCGTCTCCATGAACGGTGTATTTCATTCCATTTAATCGATCTATCATATATATATATATGTATATACTTAATATATATTATATATAAATCATTTTTTACATTCTAGAATTAATTAAATCAGGATATAAGTAATAATGTCAAGAACAACAAGTCCAAAGACGTACGATAAATAAAACAATTTAACCCAAAATGTTACTTTAACATGGAACTTACAAAAGAATGGGTAATATAAAGTCATAAGTGAACCATATATGATATCATATCAATTAATATTATTCTGTAATAAGTCAATTACATTATTTAAATCATTATACAGTAGGTTCTGAAATGTACGAAGCATATCAGTCCTAAGGTAAGGGATAATTATTCCAATCTCATTCTTATCCGAGATTGTTTATTTTATGTATTTACTGGGGTTATGATTATTATCCATGTCCATATGTTCTCAAAATGTTTTCACAAAATGTTTAGTTTTCTTGCATGTATGTTTAAAGTCATTTTTACTATTTTCTACTTTTAACACATCATATGGAAGGAATCATTCTTTTGTTTACCATACAAGGTACTTATTGACTTTTCTGAAAAAAAGTACGATAAGAATGTTATTTTTAACTTATACGACGTGAATGAATTTTTATGGTTCTATAAAGCCTTTTTTTCATGAATCTTCCTCCAAAATATTTCATAACTATTTTCAACAAAATCTCTATTATTTTAAAATTTCATGGAATTTTGTGAAAATAAAATTATTTTGACGAAGAAAGGATATTTTCCTCAAGAATTCATTTCAAGTGTTTTATCAAAACCATTTTTCATCTAAGATGACAATATTTCATATGTGTATGTTTCAAGTATCATGTCTCTATGATTTACATGGTTTCAGATTTCTTATTATGAAATGATATCCATTTATTTTATATGGATGATGTGATGATGGGATGATGTTTATGAACCCCATTTTATTCTTTGGGTGATGGTAAATGTTTTAAGTTTATTTTGTGGAACAAGTAAGAATGATTTCATTATAAGATAGGTAAGACCTCTATCTCCCTCCAATTCATTGGGTAAAGATTAATATCTCATGAGATAGACATGGCTAGAACGGTAAGTTAATATGGTTCAGTGTTACAGGACTTGAACAAGGAGTGAACTCGATTCAGAATGGGAATTTGTCCACTAAGATGGTCTTGGAAGCAATGCCTTGGCTACTATAGAAATATTAACATGTGCTGAATGGTTTCCACAATTACATGTTTTATTCCCATTCTATTTTATCATGATTGATGTTCCCTTATGATATATGCCTTACGTACTTCCAAGATTTATGCCCTTTCTCAAGATTTTGATGTTCAGATTTTATTTTCAAACTTTTGAATTAAAATGTTTATGGATTGTTTTATGTTCTATATGCTTACCCTTACTGAGCATTTGAGCTCGCCCTTTTTATTTTTTCCTTTCCCCAGGATATAAAGAATTTTTTTAGGTATGAAAACCAAAAGGGGAAGATATTTATGGGAGAAGTTGAATATCTTTCACTACAATTAAGTGTATACGTTCCATGTTTCCAAAGACACTAAACGATCATGGTCCTCGTGTGTTTGTTTTTGATATGTACTAAGTATTCCGCCAATGTAATGTAATTTCCATGTACGTCAAGCATTGGGTCTCTACATTTGGTATCAGAGGAAAGGTTTAGTCAACCTTTGGAAATTTGGATGTGAAAACTATATTGATATCCCTAGAGATATTTCTAGGGTATGTATAGGGATGTCCCTAAGGTTAACTATAAGTATATGTTATAGTCCTAGAATTATGGTAACGATATTAGAATTAATCCTAAGATGTTAGATGTCGAAGGTACTCCCCCCTTGATTATATTATTTTCCTTATATGATTTTTTCCTCTCACATGAATTCATTTTGTGTTTTAGTCAATGGAGGGAACCAGAAGGAATTCAGATAACATTGAATCCAAGGACAAATTAGTGACTATAAGCAACAAAATTGTGTAATGACTAGAGAGAAAGATATTGTGATTATGCCAAATCCAAAATCGCGATATATGATTAACAAGGTGAAATTTAGTGGTATGCCTAATTCATCAAATAAGAGGAAGATAGAATTTTATGCATGATCACATGTTGAGGAGCATAAAGAAAAGAAGATTGAGATTTATAAAGAAGGGAAGAAGAACCTTGAGGAATACCTCAAATGGAGGGACAAATGATATCTGTGTGGAGAAAAGGTTCATAGAGTGACAGACTATTATGGAGTTTAATGTCTTATTTGTGGAGAACATGGGCATTACCCAACTCAATGCGCTGACCTAAAAAGTTACTTCTAAATCAAGGAAGGACTTATTCGAGGTCAATCATTTAATTGGATGTATTGAAGTTTATATGTATTGGTATTCAAGGATAATTTTGTTGTGGTAATTTTATGGTGTATTAGAATATTTTTCTGTTAGTCTATTGCGGTTTTCAATAATTTTATGGTAACGGTAACCATGAAAAGTGATTCAAATATTTTGGAAAGCAGATGACATGTGCATAATGAAGGGATAAGGAGAAAATGAAATGTTTGACAGTATTCTTGAGCTCATGATTGATATAAGGACTAAGTGATATCATGGTTTGAGTATATATAATTTTGAGGATTTTGGTATGTGGAAAGTGTTAACTTTTAACTGTATTCATGTTTTCACTAAGGTTCAATGGGTATTAATTTTTTTTCATGATAATACATGATTAAGGCCTTCGAATGTTTGGAATGTGACCAACAAGACATATCTTATGATATATGGGGATCAACGATGGTACTAAAATTCTTGTTATATAAACTCTTTGATAATCGTTTTCACTATAATATGAGATTGGACAGCTGTATTTTGGATAAGACTAATGATTGGAATGGATTATATTGGACATAAGTTATTATTGTTTAAGGCTATAACATTTTCGGTATTATTGATGGAAAGTTATAATAATGTAGTTTTAGAAAAAGGAAAACCTCCAGGATGGGCGACAACCCGTCGCGTCGGACAATGCTGTGGGAATCGAACCCACAACTGAAATGCGACAAGCCTTTATTGCCTACCACTGGCCTACAAGAAGTCCATGTTTAGTAGAACTCAGTTTTATTATATTAAGCAGTATGATATAAGAAATATAAGTCTATTTTAGGAACCATATGTGATTAATCTCACTATAGATGGACTTCTGTATTTTTGATAACTTTTTCTAACCTTTTGTTTGAGACATATGGAATGACCCATCATTCTATCACATGATCCTCTAACACATCACGAATGACAAATTCAACTCATTTCTTTAAGAGATGAAGTGGAAATTGTCAAAGGAATGACCAATGGTGAGACTGTACCAAAATCAAGAAAGTATTTTTTCTAATTCCAATTTCTTCAACTTTAGGGAAATGATATTGAAATCCAAAATTGTTGTCCTAGTACCCTTATATCCGATGAATCAGATGGTACCTTAGATCATCACAAATCTATGGCTTTGTAATTGCTGGATTTTCCATAGCCATGTTCTCTTCCACTATCCATCAGAACATGATGGTTAGATTTCACTTCCATATCCATATTTTTACCTATGTGGAAACCCAGTTATTTGTTAATTTGGTAAATCGTTACGTTTCATACATTAGTTTTTAAAGATTGGTTTTGGTATTTCTTTTTACGATGTGGGTTTCTATTTAAGAAAATTTCTAGTAGTGAAGCATTTATAACCCCGACGAATTTCAACCCATCCCCACCTTATCTTATAAATAACTCAATTTGGAGCTATTAAAAACCAAATATGACTTTATAATAAAATAATATTTTTGGTTATTCCAAAGGTGCCCCTCTCCTCCCTTATAAAAGGGCACCTCCTCCCTCTCTTCCTCACACCACTTTGAGCCCTTAAGCTTGGCCAAACCATACAAATTTATTTTCTCCACTTCCCTAGAAACATCCTAGAGGTTTTGGCCTTCTTCAAATCCCAATCTTAGTACCCTAAGAGGTGGTTTCAAAAAGGCATCTGGAAAGAAGAGGTAATATCCGTTACAAATTCATTCAACTTTATTTCTTCTTATACATACTCTTCTTTAGTTGTTTCATTATGAAGTAATAACATCAGTATCAGTCATATAATGATATGTTATTATAAGTATGAAACCACCCTATTTCACCATCTATCCGTCCTACGGAATACGAAATCACCGCGCATTCGTACGTACGGAATATAATCTCCACGCCGTGTTGTAATCTGTTTTCGATGACCACCTTACTTGGATTGGTATAATGGCGTAAATAAATAACTATATATGATTATTGCAAAGTGATATTGATTCTTAAATATTATACATACACTTCAATGCAATTCCATGATCATGGGAATGATATCATCGCTCGTACGTACGTATGGACTACCGTCTCCACGACGCGATAAGATTCATTCTCCATGTTAACAATTCATGAATGATTATAAAGAATATATAACATGTAATCATGAAATATATGACATAATAATGATACTAGATTTATGTGTATATATATATATATATCATCTTCTTAATTTCATTCAATTCAATAAGGAAACCCTAACAGCGTTCATGCATACGTAAGGCATATCGTCTCCATGAACGGTGTATTTCATTCCATTTAATCGATCTACAATATATATATGTATATACTGAATATATATTATATATAAATCATGTTTTAAATTCTATAATTATGTAAATAAGGATATAACTAATAATATCATGAATAACAAGTCCAAACATGTACGATAAATAAAACTATTTAACCCAAAACGTTTCTTTAACAAGGAACTTACAAAAGAATGGGTAATATAAAGTCATAAATGAACCATATATGATATCATAACAACGAATATTATTATGTAATAATTCAATGAAATTATTTAAATCATTATACAAGAGTTTTGGAAACGTATGAAGCATATCAGACCTATGGTAAGGGATAATTATTCCAATCTCATTCTTATCCAAGATTGTTTATTTGTAAGTAGTTACGGGGGTTATGATTACTATCCATGTCCATATGTTCTCAAAAAATTTTCCTAAATTGTTTACTTTTCTTCCATGTATTTTTAAATACATTTTTACCCTTTTATACTTTTACCACATTGTATGGAAGGAATATTTCTTTTGTTTACCATTCGAGGTACTTTTTGACTTTTCGGAGAAAAGTATGAGAAGAATGTTATTTTTAACTTATACGAAGTGAATGGATATGTATGATTTTATAAAGCGTTATTTTCATGAAGGTTCCTCCAAAATATTTCATGACAATTTTCATCAAAATCTCTTTTATTTTAAAATTACATGTCATTTTTTGAAAAGAAAATGATTTTGATGAAGAAAGGATATTTTCCTCAAGAATTCATTTCATGTGTTTTATCAAAACCATTTTTCATCTAATATGAAATTATTTCATATGTTTATGTTTCATGTATCATGTCTCTATGATTTACATGGTTTCAATTTTCTTGTTATGAAATGAAATCCATTTCTTTTATTTGTATTATGTGATGATAGGATGATGATTATGAAACCCATTTTATTCTTTGGGTTATGATGAATGTTTTAAGTTTATTTTGTGGCACAAGTAAGAATGATTTCATTATGAGGTGGGTGGGACCTATATCTCCCTCCAATGCATTTGGTAACAATTTATATCTCATGAGATATACATGGCTGGAATGGTAAGTTAATTCAGTTCGGTGTTACATGACTGGAATGAAGAGTGAACTCGATTCAGAATGGGACTTTGTCTACTAAGATGGTCTTGGGAGCAATTCCTTGGCTACTATGGAAATCATAACATGTGCTGAATTGTTTCCACAATTACATGTTTTATTCCCATACTATTTTATCATGATTGATGTTACCTTATGATATATTCCTTACGTACTTCCATGATTTATGTCCTTGTTCAAGATTTTGATGTTTAGATTTTATTTTCATGATTTTTCATTCAAATGTTTATTGATTGTTTTATGTTCTCTATTCCTACCCTTACTGAGCATTTGAGATCACCCTTTTTATGTTTTCATATCCCCAGTATATAAAGAAAGGTTTTAGGTAATAAAAAAAAAGTGGATGATCTTTATGGGAGAAGTTGAAGATCTTTCACTACAATTAGATGATTACGTTCCAAGTTTCCGAAGACACTAAACTATTACGGTCCTTGTGTGTATATTTTTTTATGTACTAAGTATTCCACAAAAGTAATGTAATGTCCATGTACATCAAGCTTCAGTTCTCTATAGTTTTTTTTCCTTTAGCAGCGGTTTAAACCGCTGTTAAATGAGTTGCGGCGGTTTACAGAAACCGCAGATAAATTTGGAATCGGCAAACTATTAGCAGTGGTTTTTTTCATTTAGCGGTGGTTTAATAAAAGCGTCGTAGCTGACTCATTTTTTGACTGTTATGATCACTTTAGTGTCCATTTTTAAGAGCCCGAAATTTTTTTATTAGCAGAGGTTATAAATGCTGAAAATAAAATAAAATCCAAAGGGCGTAAACTGCCACTAATGTCACGAGAACCGCCGCAGAATACACACAGGTGATGAGACTCTATATAAGGGGTTAAAACCCCCACTAAACGTAAAAATATTTAGGTTTAGTAGCATTTAAAACCACCTCTACTTTCCTAACTATATATTATTAGCGGCAGTTAAAACAGCCTCGAAAACCTAACCAGAAAAAAAAATATAAATTTTCTACTTCCACTACACTACTTCCGTGAAGAACAAATCAAACCAGATACAATCTCATAAAATAACATCAACTCCATGATGTGATGGACCTTTAAAGGATGTTTTTGGATATATTGATGAAGAGTGAACTGGGTTTATGGCCACCCATGGGGTGTACCAATCTCTTGAACATGTGAATTTAGTTATCAAATAATAAATTGAAGGGTTTATGAGATTAAACACATTATAGATATTTTTAGCATGTCAAAATGGAATAAGTGGTTTATCATAACTTTTATGGTTAAATGGGTCATGAGATAACTAAGGGGATAAATAATGAATTGAAAATGTGGGAATATCCATGTTATAAGATGGAATTGAAAATATGTACAATGGATTTTGTTATGGATGAATAATAAAATAGAATAGTTATGGAATTACGTTAAGTGCAGTAAAAGTGATAAAGTATGTGAATACTGGTGAAATGAAATAGGTTAACCCTTGATATTGTAATTTGTTAAAAAGGTCATGTGTGTTTGTCCTTGTGGAATGTGTATTGATGGATTAGTAAATGATGAGGGACATAGTAGATCCCACCCATGGGTAAGAATTTTTTTACAAGGTATTCTTTATCATTGATGTGGGATGTCTAGACATGAAATTTTACATAATGGAATTGATATGATGTATATAGAGTTTCTTATGCTTGGATAGTGTATTGACATGGATTTCTAGGGACTAAAGCCTATGTGTATGATACAAGTGAACTGATTAGTGCACCATAGTATATGAATTTGAAATGATTAATGAATTACCATTGTTGTTAATAAAAATGTAAAAAACCATTTATACTATTGTTTTACATAGGTAAAAATGGTATATTATCCCCACATACCTCATTGGACCCTCAATACAAGAAGGAATCCTCTTGTATATGAGGAGGCATTCCGAAGGTCATGTGTCACATTGGATTGGGGAACCTGTTTAGTGGAACCTAGGTAATGGCATCAAAATGTTGTATCAAAGACAATTATTTTCTATTGAATAATTTTTTTTGAATTTTTTATATGATATTAAGGTGTTTTAGTCCTTGGTAGTGTGTTTTTTGGGGTGTTATTTAACCCATATATGGGGGAAAACCCAGGTTCTCGGTGTGGGATTTTTGTTCTTGTTGTTTGATGTTATAGTTGGATGTTATTTCATCTTGGGTGATATGCTATATGTGAGATATTATTGTTTTCTAAGGATTTATTCATTGAACAACATTTAATATTGTATATATTCATGAATAATTTTAGGAAATCAGGATTAATATAACATGAATCATATTAGGCTTAAATAGAAAACAAGGTTATGTTTGTGTTATGGAAAATGAAAATCATTTTCTATTGGTTTCATAGAAAATAGTCTATAATAACAAGTTATCAATCCACTTGTTTTAGTGATTCATGGTGTAATAGGATACTAACTCCAGAAGGTTTTACCTTCATGGATGATGATATTGAATAATTACATATTATAATATTAGGCATCAAGAATTTATTCAACACAAGAACAATTGGTTTAACTCATAGTCATCCAAAATCTCGACTACCAATTAAAAAAGAGACCTAAATGGAATGATGTATACCACACTCGAGAATTCAAGACAAAAAAGAAAACATCATAAATCAATAAAATTCATAAAATGAAACATGACAGATCAGGAAAATGTTAGGAAATGAAAATGTTTGGTGGCAACTATGTGCCACACATGGTACATATACAAACCAACTGTTCTCATATTTGATCAAGACATAAACAATACAACTACTCATTGTCCAATGATGCATCGTCACCCTCTCCGCCATCATCTCCCTTTCCACCTCCATATCCACATTCTGCTGTCACCTGTAAGATCATTATATTTAAAATTAAATACTGTTGCATATTTTTATTAAAACATAAAACCAATGAAATTTTCAATCTAAATGTTTTTTATTTTTTTGTGATTTACCTGCTGACCACCAGACAATGCACTACCACCAGGGGAATATCTGCTCATCTGCTGATGTATATCAGTCATCACTTTCTACAAAGTGGATATCTAAGCCCCCTGATCATGAAATGTGGTTCGTAGTGAGGAAATCTCCCTCTGATCATATTCGGGTATGGTCTAACTATAATAAGGAGTAGATACAGCTCGAATCCCTGGTGGCATGCCAAAGTCCTCAGATTGTAAGGGTCTAAAACCCATCCCATGCACTCTACCAGGATGCAACATCCCAATGACTTTAGCAATTGGGTCATCCTGGGAGACTTAGTAGGACTTCCCAGGATTATCAACCCATAGGTCTTTAATTTTCACCTATAAATCAAATATCAATATATATTAACATAGTAAAAACTGATAATAAGTTATTATAATAAAAAAATTGACTTCATACCCCAACTTATTTGGCAGGCTCCTTAACAAAACCTCCAACTCATTTTTTGTGATCATCCAACCACAGTTCAGTTCGGGAAGCTTCGTGGCCTAAATTCTTTACTGAATTAAGAAAAGATAAATAAACAATTAAATATATTAGATAGATAATAATTTATTATAAATATTTATAATAATTAAATGATTACCAATGTCGTTCAGCTTCTAGGAAATATTTTGGAGCCCACAATGTAAGGGATGACATGCTTAGCCTGGTTTGATGCATTCTGTCATGAGAGATTCTGAAATAAATAAAATGAAATTTAACAGTAATGTATTAAATTTCATATCCTCTTCATGTACATGTATAAATGTAAAATGAGGATCATATAATAATATATATTTTCATATCATCCACTTCTCATCAAGATGTCTGTCAACAAAAACATTCCACTTTTCTCTCGGTACACCCCTGGGTAGCTTCTCATACATTTATTCATGGTCAATGAAGTATCGTTGAAATCACACCAAAATCTCCATTTGAAATCTTTCTATTTCATACCAAGATATTTCAATGTCCACTTCCGTGCTATAACATCAGCAACTATAAAGTGGAAGAACAACTATATACCAAAATTTATTTTGAACATATTAGTAACATAAAATTGAATTAAACCTTAGTGTAATAAAATTATATTTATTTGGGAATAAAAAACTTCATTTTTACTACTGGGAGGAAATTTTCTCCAATCACAATAGGAAATAGGTAGGGAAATGGGCTCTGTTGCTAGCTGGTCTAGAATCTGGCCAAGTAACCCTACAGCGTCATTCGTAGGAACCCCATAAGAATCAAATGGCAAGACTATCTTCTCACCATTCATATTCCAGACATCTGAACTTTTAATGTTTTTCTCGACGGTTTCATTTTTTTCATCTTCAATGAGAAAACAATTAGTATAAAAAAATGTAATAAATTTATTTAATTAAAATTTTTACCTAAGAAAGTGACACTCCAGTATATCCTTGATGAATTCAATGGGGTGTGTCGATGCACCACTATTGAGGCTTCTGATGGGGTATTCGATGACTCAACCTCTAATGGGACACCCACACATGGTATGAGAGATAGTGTAGGGGGTGGTGTAGGGGTGTAGGCATCTGGTGCCTCAGATGCTATGGGGAGTGATCCAGACGGATTGTCATATATTGCAGAACTAGATGAAATAGTGTACCGCATTTACCTTTGCATTCCTGTCATTTAATCAAATAAAATTTAGTTCAGAATATATATTTCAACAAAATTATGAAGAAATTAAGTTAAAAATGATAATAGATGCCCAGTACTAACAGAAAAAATATATATAACAATGGTAATGAATGACTACTTAATGAAACAAGTGGTTGCTGAATGAATAAATAATTGTACATACATTCATTTTCCCCTTAAATCATGTCGGTTTCCTGGTCCATTGCTTCATCCACTTCATTCATCCTTGCTAGACTAATATTTTCAATATCATGGTTGACAAATAATTCGGCTTCCTGTTGTTGATGAAATTCAATTTCTGAGGTCAATTCTTCCACTTGATCACCCATATCATACAAATATCTTTGTATTACATGAAAAAATACACTCCACCATTCATCCACAACATAATTCACAAAATATGCCGTTTTTATTGCTTTGATAAGATATATGGATCATGCAGTTCACGATCACCAACATCCACTATGCGAGAGAAGTTCACAGAATTAAATTGCAAGAAATCTCTTTTAACACCTCTAATAATATCGACCCATTTTCACTTGAATAAAACAATAGAAAAATGTATGTGGTAGTTTAATTCAATAATATCATACAGCTTTCCATAGTATCCCACCTTAGAAAATGTAAATATACCACTATTCTATGTTTTCAAACCCACTTCTCAATCGACTGTAAGAAATCTAAATCCTTTCACATTATAAGCGTCGAACTTTCTAACTTGTTTTATAGGACCTCTCGCAATAAACATCATGTATTTTGACAAGTCTGCTTGAGCATCATCATTCATGATCTGAAAAAACAAATATAATTTAATAGAATTAAAAAATGTTTATGTCATACTAATATTCGTATTTATTGCAATATTTATGAACATACGTGTCGTGAAAAACATTCTACAATCTTATTATTCACCTCATTCATTATATAATTCTCATTTCATGTTCGGACTCTCATTCGTCTCATTGTTTGTTTCCTCAACTCTTCAGAAAATGGATCTATAATTTCACTATTTAGTAGCATATATCATTGTGCCAGTAATAATTCCAATACTGTCAATGTGACATTTGGGGACATCCCAACTGATCGACCAATAGTACTAAATATTTTTTATTTCTGATGCATTTGAGATTGAGTTGATGTGTCATCAACATGTACAACTAGATGAAATCCTTCCTCATTATCATCCAAATATCTGGAACAAAAGGTAAGACACTCCTCATTCAAATAGCCTTCAGAAATATAGAATTCTGGTTGAGCTTTATTTCTCAAATATGCTTTCAATTTCCAAATATATATGTGAAATAAAATAATAATATTATGAATTTATTTAAATGACAAAAATTGATTACTTAACTGGAAATCATATAAATAAAAAATGTCTCAATTGGATACATCCATCGAAAATGAATGGGGCCTCCTCATTTAGCTTCCTCAACCAAATGCATAGTTAAATGCCTCATGACAGTAAAAAACGAAGGAGGAAAGACCATCTCCCTTGAAAAAAGGGTCAATACAAAACTCTCCTGAAGGATGTAAAGATGAAATAGATGTTGATATTTCTCACATAATTTCCTGAAAAAATGTGCAAAATAGGAGTACAAAAGCAGTAAATTTTTCAGGTAATAACGTACTAAATGTCAATGGTAGTAATTGTTGTAACAAAATATGTGAATAGTGACTTTTTAATCCATGTAACTTATGATTCTTCAACTCAATACACCTCGATATGTTACTCGAATACCCATCAGATAACTTTACATTCTCTAAAATTTGAAGGAATATATCTTTATCCCTATTTTTAATTGCAAAAAATGGCCGGAGTATACTTTTCAATCTCGTCTGGCCAAAGATCATGTTTTATGATCATTACTTGTAAGTATTTGTGACCTTTAAGATGATCCTTAGAATTTCCATGCTCATTAAGTAATGTGAAAATCAAATTATCATAGACATTCTTCTCAATATGAATCAAATCAATATTGGGCCGCAACAAATTAATTTTCTAATACAAGAGTTTGAATAATATACTTTTTTTCTTCCATTATTACGTTCTGATTTAACCTTACGATGCTCTTTGGAACCATTTTCCACTATTATTCAAATGATGAACCTTCCCAAATTCTGTTTCATCATTTTCATGATTTTTTAATATTTCATAAAAAGTTAACAACTTTGGAGGTGGACTATGATCAATGGAACCATTAAATTTTTATTTGTTCAGCCGAAATCTATGAGATGCATCAAGAAATATTTGATGGTACAAGAAGCACCATTTTCTACTGTGAGGTAGCCATTTGGGCTCAAAATCAATGTTACAAACGGGACAAGCCAAACCCGTGTAATTGTTCCATCCAGATAAATTTCCAAGACTAGGGAAGTCATTAATGGTCCACATTTAAGCAGCATGCATTTTGAACATTGTTTTAGAAGAACCATCAAATGTTTCAACACTATAGCCCTATTACTCCTGCAATTTTTCAATCAAAGGCTACAAGTATACATCAATATCATTTCTATGTAATTTTTTCCAAGAATAATCATCGAAATGATAAAATATTTTTGTTTCATACAGATCCACAGAGGCAGATTATAAGGGATCAAAACAACAAGCTAAATGCTATAACTGGTACTCAATGTCCCAAATGAGTTGAATCCATCGACAGCCAATCCCAATCGAACATTCCTAGGATCAACTATTAAATGTAGATGTAATGAATCAAATTTCATCCACGATTGGGAATTTCATGGATGTCTTATTAAACCACCATTGTTTTTATCTACAGAATTCCATATCATGTGTTCGGCGGTTTTTGATGACATGGAAAATCACTGCAATCGAGGCTTCAAGGGAAAGTAATGAAAACCCTTTGAAGGTGTGTTCCTTTTCTTATTCTCCATGAAATTATGTTCATGTTGACTTCCAACATCACCTTTTGTCTTCCATCTAGAAGAAGAACATTTCTTGAAATTTGGTCTACTTGAATCCTCACCCCAATTGATCCTACAATCATTATGACACACATGCATTTTTTATAATTCAGACCAAGCTTGTTAACAACATTTTTAATATCTTAAAAAGATTTTGTGAGTATTACTTTAGGAAATTCATCACAAATCAATTCCAGTATAATGGAAATTGACTTATTTATAATTACAAATAAATATTTTATATGGTACATCTTCAGAAGAAATGAAAGCTTTGAATATTTCAAACACACACTATAAAAATCTGGATTTCCATCATCAACTAAATCATGAAACACATTTTTCTCTGTGATGTTTTTTATTATATTTGGCTCCACAGAATCACGAGAGGGATCCAATGATATGTTACATTCTCGATCTGCTTTTGTTACAGACTCAAAAACATCACTTGTCACGTTGCAATTTGTATCACCCTCTTATGGTTGTTCTAATATGTTTTGATGCTGATAGTGGTGTCTTGCAGTGCTGAATGAATTATTTATGAGTTTTTTAATTTCATTTTCCATTATCGACGAACATGTGACCTCATTTTGTGGATAAACATCAGTAATCAATCATTATGTAACGTTCGATTCCCCATACCAAACCAAACACAAATATTTACCAGGGAATTGCTTCTGTATTAAATGTTAATAAACATCATCTCTCTTCAACCATATTCTAAATTTACATTTAGGATATGGAAATATTATTCTCCATTCAACGGATCAATTAGAAATTGAAAAAATCTAAAAAATCATTATAACCCTTAACATATTGAGGTGTGTTCCTCGGTAAGGTGATCCAACATTTATCCATGTATATCAAAATGTGCCTACACAATAATAAAAAAATTAAAACACATAGTTACTACTAAATAGTGAAAGAGGTTCATATATATGATAGTGTAATATTATATAAACATAATATTCAATGAAAGTGATTAACTTCATCCAAGACTATACATATTAATGAAAAATCATCTAGTTTGGATAATATATAGAGAATGAAAATAAAAAAAATTAAATACAAAGTAAACCTAGTTGAACTATCTCTTAATAAAATTTCCCAAAAAAATGTCCAAACTATATTCACAACTCAAAACGTCTCCATGTGATCCCCAAAATGTCACAACATTCCAATTCCAATAATGGAACAATAGGAAACACATAACTGGAAATCACAATCATGGAATTAGAATGAAAAGATAAAAGTTACACACACACATGAATGTGTAAGAAAAGTATGATATAAATAGTCCTAGAAATATTTTGTAATTCATTTTATAAAAAATATTCCAAAATACTTATTTTAAATATATTTATAGAGTTTATTATTCACACATAGAAGATTTAAAATACAAAAATCACATGATTTAGCCATTTTAGTAAAAAAAATATACAATTCCTATATAAAACATGGGTAGATTTAACACATTATATAGTAAAAATTAAACCAAAAAAATAACTAAAACAAATGAACCTAAATAAGCACCATAATATTACTAAATAACTATATAAACATCCACAATGAAATGGTTTTGAATTAAAAATGAAAGGTCTATGGGGTCCGTCTAGGTAGGAAATGGGATACACTTAGTAATTATCAATGGGAACCAAGAATTATGTGTTACACACTGGGTTATAACATGAATGATATTGGAACACACGTATGGACACCAAAAGTTTTATCAGCCATCCCTATTTGAACTTAACTCCAATTTCTTATGTCCAAGTGCTTCAATCCCTTATATATAATGCCACCTAAAAACACCTAGCCAGCTACATCATACAAAGCACCCTGTTTGTAACTAGCCATCTTTTCTTTCCCAATGTCACCTGGGAAACTGCATCCAATCCATGCAGGCTTTCTATTTCCTTCAGAGCCTCCACCACTCGGGATTTCCCATGATCAGTTAGTGCTAAAAACTACACGAGTTTTCTCCCATCATTTGCATCTCAGTTCTGGTAGATATTGGAACTAGGTCAGCATACCATACTGGTAACATTGCTATTTCTTTCAAACAAACATTCCATTATACATTACATTACTATCTATACAAATTACCGCTTCCAGGACCTGTGTGACCCATTGGACTTGGCAAGGGTGGAATTCACACTAAACTGTTAATACATGTATGGTATTAATACATGATGACTGTGTTTAATTTGTTTCCATATCTATTTTATGAATTCCTACATGTATAAAAATTTATATTACATCATGCATTGTACACACACCATATTTGAATGAAACACACCGTATGCCACCCCCGATTGGTAATGGGTTTTTATATATTATACGGATCTGATTCTACTAATCAAATTCTATTTTTATATATTGTTTTATGTTTGTACAGGCGTATAACCCTAATGATTTTTGGTATAGTTGATTTTTGGTTTAATCAAGACATCACACTTTATAGGTCAAAACACGTCACATTCATGATTTTCCTATGTTTTCTAGTCTATTTCAATATTTATATTGTAGTTGTTCTGAGTATAAATGGTTTTTCATTTTCAGGTACCAGTTGTCTAGTGATTTCAAAGGCATATTGATGAATGTTAGCAAAAATTAATTTGCATCTTCATGTATAACTCGATCAGTTTATTCTATTTTATTTTAGTTATCATATTCTTTTTCATGTATATGTTGATCATTTTATTCTATTTTAATAAAATACCCTATTTTCTATTCATTCACAACTACCTTTTGTTGAATATCTATTCATGATTATGGGGTAAGATGTTTTTAAGGTTTGGATTTTGTGACTTTTTCATTCATTTTTTATTGTTCTGGGTTAATATGGAGTGGAAATTAATACATACCATTTGTTTTCAACTGTGTAAATGAAACATGACAAAATATTTATCTATGAAAATATCCACATAAGGATGGCTAGAATCTTACCCTCATCTTGGATCAGGTGATTTGTTTATTAGCAGATCGGGTTGGGTCAGTCCTGTTGTTTTTGGATCTGGTGATTTTTTTTATCAGAGGTAGGATTCTATTGTCATACACCATTACATTCTAATTATAATTTATTCAAAAATACATTTTCATCTAAAATTTTATAAATAGAAATCTCTTATTTTATTAAATACCCGTAATTGAATGAGTTTTGCAATAGAAGGTGTGAGTACTAGTTATTATAGTTACATTACCTCATCTTGGAGCCCATGTTTATGTGAATTACCTCAGCCTATAGCCTCAATCTAAGTGAATTTACACATTAATTAATAAGGGATGTAGACCGTCAGTATTACTCCCAAACCCATGCAATACATTGGTGGTCCTGGAGTATCAGTCTGATCAACTCGTCGGAGGAGCCTTAATCCAATACCCCACTCACTATTAATCTATGTGAACGTGATTCTTTAACACTAACTAATCTATAAACAAAAAAACACAACAATTCAACATATTTACCATTTATAACCATAAACATTTAACTCATTTATCTTTCACATACATAACCCATTACACATATACCATTATTCCATACACCCCCTTATCATGGTTTTTTAAGTAGTAACATTCATCATTTAGTTCATTTCATAACAATGTTCACATAACAACAAAATCCCCATGGGTTATATCTCACTAAAAATATATCCAATTAATTATTATGGTCCCAAAAAACATTTCAAACAAAATAATGTTAGAAAAACAATTCAAGTACTCTTTTGAAATCATTTCGAATCCACCACTTAAAACATGGGTATTCAACTTTCAAAACTAAAAAATTCTTTAAGGATTTCATTCCTAAATCAACCATTCAAACCAACCATTTAGTGTTATCAGAAGATATTTTTCAAACCCCAAATTCAAATAATCATTAGAAATCTCATAATAAAACCCACCTTTAAAGCATGATTTTTTTCATATAAAATTCATAACCAGATTAAGATCCCAAACATATATTTCAAACAGTTGGAAGAGACCCTTGGTAATTTTAGATAGAATTACATATAATCATTTCATTTTACTCTTTAACCACACCCACATTCCAAATTAAAATTTAGAACACATTCGCTCTAACATTTATAATGTTTTACTATTCACAAATTTATATGACCATTCTCAAGGTTTTGGTATATTCTATGGGTATCACTAGGTTTGGTCCTACATCATCAACAAACACAAAAAATTGTGTGAAGGGTTTAAAAATTAAAACCTCAATTTATGTCCCAAAATCACATTACCTAACCAAGTACTCCAAATGAAATAAGGAAACACATAATCACATACTCATAATCATATAGACCATTAAGACTGATGGAGACTTATCAAAATGAATAATGAGAAAAAAAGGATAAAAAAAGAGGTTAAGGATCAATATACCTAGGTTGACGGGGTCACAGGGGGCCGGTGGAAGAGGGGTCGTGGGGTCGCCAGGTTCTGGGGTCGTCGGGGTCGAAGGGTCATCGGGGTCACAATGTAGCCAGGGTCGCAGGGTTGCAGGGTCACTGGGGTCATGGGGGGGCGAAGGAACGGAGGAAGCCGAGGGCTGGGGGGAAGTAGGGGAAGCGGTGTGAGAAGAGGGTTGGGGTGGGGGGGAAGGGTCATCAGTGTTAAAAAAATGTGTTGCGGCGGTTTCCAAAACTGCAGCTAAAAAACCACCGCTAAACACCATTTTTGATGTAGTGCCATTCTAGTTAAAAAGTTACCTCAGAAGCTTTCGAATGAGTTGAGTTGAAGACTTGGGTGACCAGAGCTTGAATTTGACATCTGTAAAATCCTTCCTCCAAATTGGTGCCCACCAGGGCTATTTATAGGCCACCTTGCACCTTGGCAAAAAAAACAGATAGGGCGCGCAGGTGTCTTGCATGATCCATAGGCAGCGCGAAAGTGACTTGCGTGGTGGAAAAGTAACTTTCACGCCTTACTCTGAATGGGAACCTAGTCCATGCCTTCGTCAATTATTTTTATGTTCTTTAAAGGGTGACCCACATTGTGTTTAAGGTATTCCCCCTTTTCATTCGTTGGACTCTATGATGGAATGGAGCATCAACAAATGTCACCCCTCTGTGTTGGACCTAAAAAAGAAAGAGGATCTTTCTCTGAGGTAAACCCTGAGTAATCAAGGGTATGTGGTGCGAATGTATGGCGTGCAGATGTTGGGGCATGCAGGTATGGCGCGCAAGTGTCCTTGATCAGCTATATATACAGGATAACTTCCGTGCATACTCACTCGACTTCCAGCTACGTCATCCCTCATCACGCAGGTGCTTCTGTCTTCAGCGAATCACCCTTATTTTATTTGGTGTCTCTTCTGCAAAAGATATTCGTCTTGCACCCCATGACTAGGGCGACAATACTTGTGCGACTGTGTTGACTTTCACTCCATGTTTGAGACATGAGTTCCTTAATGTCTTTTCCATTTTTTTTATTTACATCATCAAAATTTCAAAAACAAACTTACTTAAGAGTTGATTTTTTGTTCATTGTGCAGATTTAATGGCTCCTAGAAAAGTTTGGTCAGTTGATGAGTAGGCCTTCCAGAGAATAGATGACATGATGAACATCGTCGGCCGTCATTATTATGTTATCCATGATAGCCCTCTCCCAAATTTGGATAAGTACATGAAGAAATATCATGACAATTTCCCACATATAAACTACATGCATCTGTATGGAAATGGTCATCTACAAGGAGTCCACATTCTAGAAGATAAGAATTATATTCCTCATTCTTGGTTTCAGACCTACACCAACATATTTTCAGAAAATGTCTCAGTTGTAGGATCATTTTCGAATGCTGGGACAGTGGAGAAGGCATACATAATGCATCATAGCCCATGTGATCCAGATCTGAAGCCTCTCACACTTGAGCTGCAGCAGCATTGTTATCCCTCTATTTTCTGAAATTCTCAGATTGAAAAATCTAAGATATGGAAGAAGAGTTTGGATTTCTATCATGGAGGAGGTGTGATGCTGACTTGGATGTGGTAATATTGGGTTCCATAAACCTGCGTATAGTTTGTGCATGATCTGAAGGGAGCTAGAATATATGAAGTTGTATGGGCTTGGAAGACATATGTCTATAGGAATGACAATTTCGTGCCTGAGTTAATAAGTCGTTGGAGCCTGTAAATGAATTCTTTCCATCTAACTAAAATAGAAGTAGGCATCATTTTGTGGGACACCTATAAGATTTCATGGGATCTAATTTTGAGAGATATGTATGATGAATTCATTCCTCCCAAGGTGACCAGGAATGATTTATTGAAGACTTAGGTTATGTCTCAAGAGTTAATGGAAATTTTCTATAAACATAAGAATACCACCACCACGAAAACCCACTCTAGAAAAGATATCCATCTAGAGGATTGGATGCACATGTTTTTTATTAAGAAGAGAGAGGAGGGACCTTCCTACACTCATCCTACTTGTTTCCCTAGAGCAACAAAGTGGGGTTCTCGAGCACATTTTGGCCAATTCATGAAGCAGAAGAGTTTAATAGGTGGGGGTTTGATGTGAACCAGAAAATTCCAGCGAAGACCTGTTTGGCAGGATTTTTGGCCTTGTGTCTCAGTGTTTACCATTTACCAAATTGGTATTCAAAAGTAGGTGTGAGGCAGGGTACCTTTGTCGTTCTATCCAAGCTGGCTGAAAGGAATATTGTTGGGTTGGCCACCATAGTTTTGGAAAATATTTATAGGAGTTTACTTCATTTTTATATGGGTCAGTATTCCTTTAGAATAGTGGGACCATTCGATGTTTTATGGGGTTGGATCACCACCCACGTCATGACATATGCTGTACAAAGTGGTGTATAAGTACCTGTAAGTTCTTTCTGGCCGGCTGTCTAGGCCTTTACTAGAATTTCTCCCTTATGCCTCAACGCTTATGACATCAAAATACAGAAGAGCCTATTCAAGGAGTGTCATCTGTTTCCTTATGGAAATCTACCAACATGGAGATTCGCTGATGATGGAACAACCATCCTAGAGTTAAGGACATATATTCTGTCATGTAGAGATGGTACACTGGCCACAATGATTGATGGATAAATTATATGTGAGTCCTATGCCCCAAACATATTTGCACGTCAATTCAAATGTATGTAGAAAATTACTGTGTCCCCTCTAGTGCATGTCAGGTTAGAAAAGCATCCAATGATTTCTCATCAACAATGATTGCTAACGTCTATGGAGAAGGCTGGTCTGGTATTTGATCTACCAGCTGTTGGAGCGGCAAGTCAATTGACTACATGGTATGCCGAGAGCTAGGTAGAATCATACCCAGATGGGGTACTGAATCCGCCAGTCCCTCTAGTGGGGATAATGAATATAACCATTATGAAATAATCTCTTCATTTGGAAGGTGATTATTCATCACCTAGAGCTGATTCACCTGATTCCCCCTGGAGCTGATTCATCGGATTCCTAGGACGGGGATGATGAGGTTCGAAATTCATCAATGCGGCCTCGTGCCATATATAATCCACATACCAGATTCAAGATAAATACTCCATCGACTCATGTTGAGTTACATCTTGGAGGAAATTTATTCTCCATTATTTTAAAGAGAAAAAAGTTTCATTTTATTATCCTTTATCTGTGATTGCAGGAGCTGGGAAAAGATAAAGTCCCATATTGTAGGAACCTCCTCATAGACTACTCATGCACATTATGAATATGTACGACCAGAGGATGTCCGGACATGGAAGATTTTATATTGTGATTCTAAAACCGCATGGATGGACTTATGCGACTGGCTGCATATCCTTGGATTGGGGAATCTCTGGGCTACCTCTGACATCCTTTTTGAGGACAACCCAAATGAAGTGAGGGTATACATGAAAGAGCTGGAAATGCTTATTTATTCCACTTATTAGTCAGTTCATGTCGCCAAGTGGGTGATGTAAATGATGGAATGTGGTTCCCCTGAAGGGATTGGTCCTTCATTAGAATGAGAGTTCCATGATTACGTGGCTTCTGTAGATGTAAGTTTTACAGTTTTTCATATTTCTAATTTTGATGCAATTTGAATTTAGATAAAGATTTGTTATTTAAGGAAATAATATATTTCATCATGCAGCTTGTAAATGAAAGAACCACTGAAATCCATTCGCCATGGTATAGCCCTAGTGGCACCACTCTTGGAGCCCCTAAATCTCCCCCTGAGCTGGGTGAAGTATATCCAGGCCAGTAAGTCATGGATGAAAAGTTAGAAAGGGATTTATTGTCTCTAATACCTGTTTCCAGAGATGATGATGCCAACCCTCCCAAAAAAGAAAAGATTCAATGGCATCGAAGAATGAAGACCAAAGTCAAACTCTTCATTAGTAGTGGTAAGTATTTCTGGTAGACATCAATCTTAACTTATGAAAATGTGCACAAACTTCTCATGATTGTAGGGGATTCCTCAGTTTCCCCTTTAATGGGAATGGACTAACCATACTTAGAGTACAATCGATCGTGCTGTAGAACAGCTACAAGTTCCTGCTGAAACGACTGTTCCTGGAGAAATACTGAGAGCAGATGACCCAGTGTCTGTTCCGAGCACCGCTCCCGTTTCTAATGCCAGGAGGGAAAATACTTTTGGTAAATTAAAAATACATCATAGAAACAGAAATTATAAAAGAACTAACTTCCATAATGTGATGTTTTATGTTCAAAAAATGCACCAAAACATTTGGAAACCACCGAAGCTGACCCCACAATTGTCTCTAAAGAAGCTATCCGGGGTAAGAGATTGATAGATGAAAGTTGCAAAGAAGAAATTATGAGTGCTTCCACTGGTGAGACTAACCTGGGATCTTGGACATGATTGTATAAAATGATGAATCTTGGCTTTTCTTTTGATGAAATTTTAGAACATTTTAAATTACTATGTGATTAAGAAGATTTTTGAGATCATGTTACAGAATCAACTGGACCCGAGTTTCATCAGTTGTTCTGTTAATCTACTCATGATTACACTTCTAACCATGTTTGGTTAAAAAATGTACAGTTCCATATAATGAAACTGTTGAACCAACAAAACATGAATGGGGTGTAGACATTGATGTCAACCCTATTATTGTAGAAACATTGGCTCTAGTTGAACTTAACGCGGCAGACCCTCCTGAAACATATCCTGAAAATCCTGTTGAAGCTAGGAATGATGGTGAGGAGTCTCCACAAGTTGTTGATATACTATAAGGTAAAAGATATTGATATTTTTATATTACATAACCTACAGTAAAATAAATCATCTTTTACTGGCCTTTGAATCAAACCATACTTTCAATTGATCATACAAGGATGTCAACATCAATGGACAGGTCTGGAGTTGAAGCCTCAACCTCATCCCAAACAGTAGCAGAAGGAGAAGCAACCAGGGTCAGGGAAGTATTAGAACATGGCACTTCCTTAAGTTCATTAATCCTTGACTATGTTCTTCCCTGTGATAGTGATGCTAAATCAGACCCAGAGTTGCAAATGGCTCTCCAATTCTCACATTGTAAGGCATGGAAAAATATATGGAAGATAATATTTGAGGTGCTTCTTGAAGAGCTACCTCTGAAAATTTTAAGACATTCATCACAATTCATCATGCTGGGACTTGGCAGTTTTGTATATCAAGAGATCCATTTCGTAGTGAAAAAATTCATTCAAAGGAGGGATCAAGAGAAAAGGTGTTTTAAACACCTGATTAGAACTAGATTGCTAACAAATATCAGTGAATTTCATGATATAGCTTCTCGAGCTTAGGTTGATCCAGTTGTAAAGCTGGAGGATCTGAATCAAAAGATGAAGGACAAGATTGTCCAGTAGTTGCACATTCATCAAGAACTGGACGTTGTTACTGGGGAGCATGACTAGCTTCATAATTCATTGGAAGAAGTCCAAGAAGATGGTATAAAAGCCATCACAGATGACAAAGAAGCACTCCGTCGAGATGAAGAGTGAAAAGCTGGTTGAGTAAATGAACTTCGAGTGGCTTCTGATGACGCTCGGGATGTTGTCAAATAGATGAGAAGTCATTTTTATTGTCTTCTATAATTTTTGAAAAAAAATAAGAGACTTGAGTCTTTGGATGTTCTTCTAATCTTGTGAATACAATTAAAAAAAAGTTCATCTTCAATCATGTGTACCTTCAATTTCTTGATAATTGATCTTATTTTTTTCATAATACAATGGGCCTAGTAAACATTGTTCGATTCTTACTAGGTTTATATAAACAACCCAAAAAAATTGTATCCTTTAATTTCTCAATATTTCCAAAATCATACAGAATGTATGTATAACGAGCTGGGGACTCGACTTTTGTTCAGAGTACCCTTTATAGGGTCCCAATTTAATGAGTACCATGTCTTTTGTTATTGGAAGTTTAATGTCATGCATTTAGACTATAAAAAGTATAATATTTATTGTCGAATAGCATTCACTGAATGGATGATATTGACACAATTGATGATAATTTTTTTGGAAACATATTACCACATTCAAGTATGGAGGGGGAAAATTGTAAATTGTGACTTGAGAAATTTTGATTCTGGGGAATGACATGGGAAAAGAGATAAAAGGAATTAGAGGATGCCTTTTCTAAGAATGAAGTTACCACTACTTGAAAAACATATAATGGGGACTGAATTATGTAGGTCCAACTAGGGAATAAGCTGCATAGTCAAATAGTAGAATCGTTGGGCAGACTGGTCCATTATATAGATAACTTATGCAAGGCCATCTAAGGGAACCTGCTGCAAATTTGGGCACATGAACTCTCAAAAATTATAATTTCTATTACTAAAAACTGAAGAATTTTTTATAGGGATTAAAAACTTCTAAAGTATATAGTATTCATTATGGATAAAGGTACTTGAATATGGAGAGGATATTTAAAATCAGAGTTGTCAATGAATTGGAGGAATGTGAATTCTACGAAGGTCTGACCAAAATGTGAGAAAAAAGGTATATGTGGTTTTAAATCATATGACTAAAACCATAGATATAAACATTATATGACATAATACATTCAAATGATGAAAAATATTATGGAAAAAATATGTTTAGGATGGCAGTTTTTTTGCAGATCCCTACATATCTTCGTTATGAACAATAAGGACAAAAGATGATTCTCTTAATTATGAAGTTAACACTACTTGAAAAATCCATTATGGAGGATTAATTAGGCAGGTCCGACTAGGGCATAAGCTGCATAGTCAAATAGTACCATCTTTTGGGCTGACAGGTCCGTTATGTAGATAGTTTATGTAAGTCCAACTAAGGGCACATGCTGCATAGTCAGGAAAAAGAACTCCCAGGTTTCAGACATTTTGCGACTAGAAGTCAAGAAAATGGTTATGGAGATCATGAATACTATTTGTATAGTGTTGCGTCTAGGTCCTGGATTGAGATTATGGATGTCACTACCTATCTCGTTAGAATGATAATCAAGCCACACATAGTTCTCGAAATATAGTTTAACATCATGTAGGAAGAGATCATGTAAGATCATAGTTCAGGGTCGTAGATCATGGACCATAGTGAAGGAGACACACAGTTCATTTTTTATAAACTTGATGTTAATAAAGACCATGGTGTTTTATATCACACCATGTCTTCCCAGGGGGATGTTTCAGCAAAGGGACCAAAAGTGGAGTTTGGGGTTACGCCCAAAGGCTCGGGGCTGGACTCAAGGAATTATTGAGAATTCCTACGTATCCCATGAGGATGGGAATCAGGCTACACATATTTCTTGAAATACATTTTTTACAGATTTGGTTCCGTACATTTAAGGGGTAAGGAGGAATTATTTCAATTATGGCTGGACCCAAGATTAATGACTTTTGTGTCACTACGTGTCTCATAAAGATGAAAATCAAGACATGTGTAGTTCTTGAAATATGACATGGTTGGAGACCATGTCGATGATGATTCCTCTTGAGTGAAGGTATCGGGTATTGTTGCAGTTTAATAACATAGAAGAAAAAGGAACTAATAATTTAAGGTCATATGCATGGACCTGTGCCATGCAGTTTAATGTATTGTAGCGTGTAAAATGGGGGATTATATAGTTTAACGTCATATATCTAGGACGATGGGATGTATACAGGTTAACTTCGTTGAGACAAAAGTGAACCGATATGAATAAGGCATTTGATGGGGGCTTCACAGATCAACATAGTTTGGGATGGAGGTGAATCGATGCAAAGAAAGTGGTCTCGTTCTTGAACCTCAGGCGGTTGCCTATGTACCTGGCCTAGTAGGCAAGGATCAAAGTACGCATAGTTAAATTGAGAGGGATTTGATAATTGGGGTGTACTTGAAGACAATGACCTGAAGATGATGTTGGGACTCAAGCGTGGTTAGTGTCCTGGGGGAGATGTCATGGTCAAAGCTTACTTTAAGCTCACACGATTCGTGCTCGGTGTGAGAAACAAGTGGCTGCAACTGACCTGACGATTTTGTCACGAAATATGCTACCACGAAGGATGGTGTGGGTCTTATGCATAGTTAGCTTCCCTGGGCATACATGGGAACACTGTTGAATAGACAATTGCACATGTAGTGATCACAATTTAATGTCATGTGTCACAGACATGGGGTGCTTGGTAGTTTAATGTCTTGTAGCTCGGACGATGCACAGTTTAACGTCATGTTGGATGATAGAGGGACACAATTTAACATCATGTGGAATGAATGAAGGGGCTATGCAGTTTAATGTCCTATATCACAGATAATAGATGTATTTGTGGTACACAAAATACTTCTTCAGAAATCTTTCATTGGATGGAGTTGTAAGGATTTCTCCATCCATTGATATTAAAGAATAAGATCCATTGGAATAGACCTTATGTATTGAATAAGGTCCTTCCCACATTGGATCATGATTTGGTGGATTATTTCCTGGTATCATTGGGGTTCTGAGGACCACTACCAATTCTCATTAATTAATTAATGAATATTAACTTTTGTATTGAAAGCTCATGCTATTTGATTCTGATAGACTTCTAAATGGTGTAGTGTGGACAATATTTTTTCATCTATTGATTCCAACTCATTTAATAACTTTTGAGATTATTCATCTGTAGAAAACTGATCACAAATGGTGACCTTAAGAGAAATTAATTGGAATTCAATAGGCAAGACTACTTCCATTCCATATACCAAGGAATATTGAGTTGATCATGTAGTAGTGCAGGTGGTAGTCTGATTAGCCCATAGAGCATAAAAATGATTATAAGGTCATGAATTCTTATCTTTATCCACCATCTTTTGAAGAATTTTTGAAAGAGTCTTATTGAAAGCATCTACTTGACCATTGGCCACTATATGATACTGAGTTGAATGGATGGATCTAATATTGTATTCTTGATACAATTCTCTAACCTCAAAAGAAAAAAAGTTGGTGCCATTATCCATGAATATGGAATGAGGAACACAAAATATGGAAATAATGTTGGACATGACATATCTAACAAATCTCTTAGCACCAACATCTTTGAGAGATATTGCCTCTTCCCATTTGGAAAAGAATTCTGAAGCAGTAAGAATATACTTAAACTTCTTAGCTGTAGCCGGAGGATATGGCCCTACTACATCTATTCCCCTTGTAGAAAATGACCAAGAGTGTTTATCCGTATAGAGAAAATCTAGGGTTTGATGAATGAAGGTGGACCAATTTGGAAATAATGACACTTCTTAGTGAAATCCTCACAATCATGCATCATTGAAGTCCAAAAGTATCCAAGCCTTCGAATTTGACCAGACAATCTATTTCGAGACTAGTGGGCACCACAAACTCCTGGATGTACTTCATTCAGGATAGCCATTGTCTGTTCACCATCAATACATTTGAAGAGAATTCCATCAAAACCTCAATTGTAGAGAATTTTTTGGTGATCTGGTCTATCATAAAGCGTAAAATTGACCACACGTCACCAGACTTGTTATTTCCCAGATCTATCAGGTGGGATTGTTCCATTTTGAAGGTATTCCCTAATAGATGTCATCCATCCAGTATTATGAACATATTGTTCAGAAATGAGACCTATTTCATTGATTACCTTTGTTTGGATTTGAACATAAGGTGAAAATATACTACGGTTGGAAACACTGATGATTGTTTCATCCCGATTTTGATCTGCCAGGGCTGTGTCTACATTAGCCAGTGCATTAGTATGGGAGTTTTGTGATTGCGGGACATAATAAAATGTTGGTTCTGAGTGACATTATTTCATTAACTCTCTAACATAATCACACAAAGGGATTAACACTTCCTTTATAATGGAATAATACCCATTTATTTGTTTGATTACCAAATATAAATCACCTATTACCTTCATGTGATTCACCTATGCCTGAAGCATCAATTCCATGCCTCCAATGAGGGCTTGATATTCTGCTTCATTGTTTGTACCACCTTCTAACAGTAAGAAGGAATAGGGTAGCACTACCTTTTCTGGGGAAATAATCATTATTCTTAACCCAACATTGTTGAAATTTGGATCTTCAATTTTCTTCCATGTTGGACTTATGGAGGCACCATCACAGTACATTTCCCATAATTGATTATTATCTTGAATAGAGAATAATTCCACATTAGGAAGTTTAATATTTAAAGATGAATCTTCTATATAAGGGTGTTCAGCAAGGAAATCGGCCAGAGCATGGTCATTTATTACCTTTTGAGACACATACTAGATATCAAACTACTGAAAAATAAATGACCACCTTGTCAGACGTCTTGTAAGCATTGGACCAATAAGGATATATTTGAGCGGGTTATTGTGAGATAGAAATTAGACTTCATGATACTGCAAGTAGTGTCTCAATTTCTGAACTACAAAAGGTTAATTCTTGGAAGCACATTTCAATACTGGAATATCAAGTTTCTGCCTAGAGCATAGTTTGAATGAGATAGTAAATGTTGTTTTCATTCACAACATAATTCTTTTGGGCATGGAAGGAACCCATTGATTGCTCTAAATCTATCACATAGAGAATAAGTGGTCTTTCTTCAACTAGTGGAATTAATACTGGTGGACTCAAAAGATATATCTTGAGGATATCAAATGATTCTTGACATTCTTCAGTCCTCTGGTAGGTTACTCTCTTCTTCATTATTTTGGTGAAGAGTAAACACATGCCTACCGAATTGGCAATGAAACACCGAATATATGCCATATTTCATGGAATTCCTCTGAGTTCCTTCAATCTTTTAGGAGGCGACAAGTGAAAAATTGATTTTGTCCTCTCATGATCATCTTCGATACCATGATGTCTTACAAAAATGCCGAGCAATTTTCCTAAGATTACCTAGAAAGCACATTTCAAGGGGTTAATCTTCAAATTGTTTTGTCAATGTTTTTTGATACGATTTTCAGATCAGCCAAGTGATCAGAACGTTGTCTAGATTTAACCAACAAATCATCCCCATTACATTCATCAAATTTCCATTAAAATGGTTTGAAGATATGGTTCATGGAATGTTGATTCATTGCACCTACATTCATCAGGCCAAAGGGAATTACCCGATAGAAAAACACACATTGAGGAGCTCTGAAGGCTGTAGACTCTTCATCTTTTGGGGCCATTCATATTTGATTGTACCCAGAGTAACCATACATGAAGGGAAGAGATTTGTACCCAGCTATTTCTTTAATTAATAGTTCTATGATCGGAACTGGAAACCATCCTTGGGAAAATTCTGATTAAGATCTCTGAAGTCAATGCAAACTCTAATTTTCCATTTTTTTCATAGGGACAATATTAGCCAGTCATTTGGGATATTGAACTTCTTTGATGAGGTTATCCTTGATAATATTATCAACTTTATCTTCAATTTTGGAGGCATAAGTTGGGTGTGTTATTCTTGCGGCTTGAATGAATCCTCTATGTTCTTCTGGAAAACCCAAATGATGAGTGGGAACATCGGGATCAAGACCTAACATTTCTGTATAATTCTCAGAAAATACCTCTCTATTTTACTTTAGAAATGAAGTATTCATTTCTTGATCTTCAAGAGTCATGGCTGCACAAATTAATGTGGTGTGTGGATATTCTTTTGTACCCAAATTTATTTATCTGAGTTCATCCACGGTGTTAGAGATAACCTCTTCTAATACAGGAGGATCATCCCTGAGATCTTCCTCTTCTTATTCAATATGTATTACTTCTTATGTTTCTACTTTCATAGTAGGTGATGAGGAAAATTTACCATGGTTAGGGGAGAAGTTAAAATTTAAACATCTTGAAGATGATGATTCCATTTAAGACCCTATTGATGATGAAGGGTCTTCCTAGGGTGATAGAGAGGAGATGATGGATTGCGAATTGATATCATTATTTTCCTCTGGTATTTCTATAACTTCTTTTGGCTTGGTTGATGATGTATATAATTGCTGGATTTCAGTGGATTAAATGAAGACATCTCTATTTAAGCATTCATCACTACTTGGTGAATCAACAATTTCTCTCATGATGTCTGACTTGATTGTCGTAATTGACATTATGGAAGTTTATATAAGAGTGTTTGGATTTAGGTCTATCCCTTCAATTTGACTGATAGGAATTACATAATCTATACCCACATGTATGAATGGGTTTAATATAATCTTTTCAAAAGCACTTGGAGAATTAATTTTGGTGACCTTCTTTGCCATAGATTTTTTCTTTCCCTACATGTGATAAAATTCTAACTCAATGTATTGGGATTCACATGCATTAAATGGGGCCTTGTCACCATACAATGTCCTAATTTAACCATTGATACAATATTTGAGTCATTGATGGTATGATGAAGGTACAGCCGCATTTTGATGTAGGCAAGGGCTTCCAAGAAAAATGTTGAAGGCAATGTCCTAAAGAACAACCATGAAATATGAATTAGACACAAGGTCTCCGAACTGAATTCTGAGTGTAATCTCATCCAGAGGATCCTGTTCATTCTTATCATATCCTTGAATCATCAATGTAGAATGAGATAAATCTGATTCGGTGAGGCCCAATAGATGAAGTGTAAGAATAGGAATGAGGTTGACTAATGATCCATGATCAATTAATTCTCATTAGATGTCTATGTCATTGACTTTTATAGATAGATACAAAGGTATGATATGTCCATGTACAAAATCATCTTCATCTTCATCTATAAAAGATATCACTGCATGGCATTCTATAGGATCAATCTCTATATGGTAGACCTCAGCCGCTACAATTTCAGTTTGAAATTCATGAGGACATGACAAAGCCTCAATAAGCGCCTCTAGAAGATATTTTGATAAATTCAAGGAATCTATAATTGATAACATGGTCGGTACATGGGACAAATTATTTAAGACATCATACTTTTGGTCCAATGGTATGCATTTTTCATCATTAAAATGTAGCTTTGCTGGTGTCTTGGAAGTTGATACTTTGACAGTAGATGCATCCCGTATCGAGGCATGAATTACAAACACTCCTGGCTTCGGTAAACTAGACTGACTAGGTCTATATACTTATTGAGAGGAAGAAGGTGGAACCTCTAATCAGTCCACACAATAACAGTGTCAGGACCAAATATTCCATGTGTGGAATAAATTTATTTTTACTGATGATCCCACTGAAGGGCTCTTCCATGTGTTTCTACAGCATATACAGTTCTAGAAGGGGTAGGATTAAAATAGTGGCTTCTGGAATATCCATGTCTTCCTCTATATCCTATACCTCTATCCCTTCCTCTAATTCATCTGTTAGATACATGGAACTTAGGAACATCATGAACGAAACGGTCATTGGAATAAGGATCTGTTAAATGAATCATATTAACAGAACCAATGATCAATAATTCTTCTTATTAAGATTATGCCGGATGAACCAGTTCTGGCTATGTCATTTGGTGGGGTGGTTCCCATTCTTTTGAAGTAGATGTCATAAAATCTTCTAGAGTCAAATACAACTCAGGCTTGGACATGAGCTCAGCTTCTTCTGACTGATCTTCTTTCTTCAAATTATGCTGCTTCGTTGAGGATTTTCCTTCTAATGAAAGGGGTTTTGTTGTGGCAAAAATAGCATATTTCAAAATTGGTTGATTCAATTATGTTCATAAAATGGTCCAAGTTCGGTTGATTGTTTTTATGACCATCCAATCATCATTTTTCTGTGCATTTTTTCTTTTGATTTCGTGCCACTCTCCCTCTTCCTCTCGATCAGAAGTAGTAACACATGCTCCCGGGCTGAAGAACCTATCAGTTTTACATGTCTAGAGTCCACCATATTTTTTAGAAGGTCTATGAAGACAAAACACTACTTAATGTTATTCTCCAACATGTGATGAAATGAGGAATAGTTGGAGAGTACTTCATCTCCTTCCTTGTTCGGCCTTTTGGGCCTTGAAAACTGAACCAGATTATTTTTTAGAGCTGAGATGAAGTAACTAGGAACTTTTTCATTTCAGAAAGAATAAATTTTTTTCCTTAAATCCTCAAAATATTTCTACCTTTGATCTTTTTGATCATCTTGACGAGGCATCCATTGATGTTGACTCTCAGGAGGTGGAGCCCTTCGATATGATGAATGTTCTGAAGTGGAAGCAGGTACAGGTTCTTGTTTAAGTTTAACTGTAGAAGCTTATGTCTTTTCAATTATCCTTCCTAGAACTGATATAATTACATTAGTTTTAGCCTTAGTCTTTATAAGAGAGTCTTCTATCTGCTAAGAGATACATGTAAGGTCTCGAAACCCTCCTATGTATTTCACAGAAATCAACGGTGTGTTTAACTCATCACGCACATTTGCAACACAAATTGGCAGGAAATCTTCTTGAGGGAGTGATAAAATTAAGGAATATGTAAATCCCTTCCAGTGAGAAATGAAATATGAAACGATTTCATTCCCCCTTTGTTTGCAATTGGTAAGATCAAAAACTGTCATCCTTGGTATGGTTGATCTAAATTGAAGAAGGAAACCTTAATGGAGATATTCTCACAACGTAATTGACTGAGATTGCAAAATTGTATACCAGACAAAAGCAGGTCTTTGTAATCACTGCACAAAACACTTGCGCTTAACTACTTCTTGTTGTTGAGGAGTTCCAATCATAGGATCAAAATGAGAAGAAAAATTTGTTAAGTGTTGTTCTGGATCTCCTGAACCATAATAAACTGGGAATGTGGTATTCCTAAAATTTGATGTGGGAGGAATTTCATCCACCAATTCAGGGTAATCTCTTTTTTCTTATTGAACTGTTGCACATAGTCCTTCCATAGATTCCATCCGACATACTAATGACTATATGGTAGTCATTAGTTTTTGAGAAACCTCTGTTTGATCTTGGTTTTGATAAGGACCAATAACAAGAGTTTAGACAGGTGTGGCAACCACTACTTCCACTTATGGTAGTATTGTAGGTTGATTTCATGCATGACCCATATGATTAGACATATGAGGATGTACTTGTAAAGGGGGATATTATTGAAACATATAAGTAGCTGCAACAAATTCTCTTGACTGAATAACTCCATCACATTTAAGAGGAAGACTACCTTGAAGTAGTTCTGCATTTAACCTCCTTAACTCCTTCATTTCTTCTTCTTTCTGTCCGAAACTTTCCTCTAATTAGAGTGATTGGCCTTATCCATAGGTAGGGTGGGATGTAACCTGATTTTTACCCTTTTCCTTGGAATGTTTCTTTATGTAGTATGGAAGGGCATTACCCGAAGGGATGTCTTGCCTCTAGGAAACCATCTGGCTTCTAGTACACACACCTCCATCATTTGTTTCTATGTGTATAGCCTCTTGAACAAGAACTTCTTCATCTGATTTCTCTATGTGAGCCTTATGTTCTAGGGGATCAGTTACAACTACATTGACGACATTTATCAATGCATGATGCATTCCAACCCTTCAGTCATCATTTCTGTGATATTGTCTTATTCCATGTCCTCTAGGAGACTTTGAATTTTGATTGGTTGATACCTCAAGAACATCATGATTAATCGTAATTTGGAGGGAATTTCATGGTAATTTTGCTCTTCGTTCATCTTATAGATTATTCCCCAATTGAGAGAAGAGTTAATTTCGATGAGGAATAGATTAAAAATTAGAAAAATGCCCCAGTCCGATGGACTGGGGTTGTTCATGTTTTTTTACTCTAATCCTCTAATCTTGTCTGTTGATACCGAGGGTTGGATTAGAAGTGTCCATAGCATGGAAAGATGAGGTGGCTCTTCAGCTGCTACATCTGAAACTTTCTTAAAATCTCTCCAGATTTAGGGGATTTTAGTCTAGAAATTGGTCGGATGTATTATACTACATCCACTCAAATCACCTGGCTCAGATGACTGTTGGATTTTTTCAGACACCTCTATCACATGATGATGCATGTGCTCTAAACAAAAAGCTTATTCGATATTCTCATTTTCTTAATGCAAGATTAATTTGACAAATTTTTCATTATATGCCTGACTTTGGTAAGAACTAGTTGAGGTATGTTCTTGAGAAAGCTTTTGATAATACAAAAAAAAACAGTTAGATGTGGCTAGGCATCAGCAATAACATTGCATGAGACCACTTTAGGCTGGTATTATTTACTAGAGAGGAATATGAAATGAAATTCTCCATGAACACCCCATCCCCTAATATGAATACCAGATGTGGCATTGGTAATTAACTGGCACAACCTTTTTAATGCGCTAAGGCATGTACGCTGAAGGGCTCTTTGCTGCTTTTCTACATTTGGATGTCAAAAAACTAAGAGAGATTCAAAGTCAATTTGGCGTTTTGACCCTTCTACTACCTTAACATGATTTTTATATTCATCACAAGGTAATATTTTCTCATTTAAGTGACAAAGAGTTATCCACATGTTGAGACTAATATCATGAATACAATATTCTGTCAACATTTCTGGAATATCATACTGAGAGTCCACCAAAGTCCCAAACAATACTGATATTTCACCTTTTTCCTATTTTTTCACATATTCAGTACATCCTCTTTGTCATTTGATGAATATTATTCAACCTGATTGGACCAAAGCGGGTTATTCATTGTTGCTAAATCAGATTAAACAAGATTGGTAGAGAATAAATTTGTCAAATTAGATGATGAATGACACAGTGGTGGTTCGAAGAATTACCTACACCCCGGGCAATCTTATGACTGAGAACATATTTCACCAGCTAGAGATAAGGCATCAGACATGACTGGATTCATATTTTAAAGTTCCTTAAGATAATATGGATTTCTCGTTACTAAATTTTCCATTGAATAATTTTCTAGGCAATGCGAATTACTACTATGGAGAGGAATGTTTCATCTAAATTCATCATCATGGGGAGGACCACAATGGTGGGTTACAGAAAAAAATGAAACATTTTTTACCTTGGTCTTATGGCCACATAGAGGGTTATCGTGGATCTAATTTGAATATGATACTTTGAGATTTACCGAATTGTCATTAATCTAGCCTTCATGAGTATGGGTCAGATCAAGGCCTTCAGAATTATTATTTTTTACTTCAGGAATTTAAAAATGATAGTGTAGTACATTGTGTTGTTGTAGATAATTGTCCGAGGGCATCAAGAACTCCTACATTCAGCAAGGCCTTATTGCAGACTGGATCATGATTTTTTAACTGTATTGGATGGGTTTTTTTGTATGCCTTCTTACTCACTTTGGAAACCTCTTTTTGAAGAATGCGGTTATTATGGGCTGGTGTATGTTTCTGCTCAAGAGAAATGGTCAGGTTAAGCTGCCTATCTCCTTTTAAATTGTGTGTATGTGCCCGAATTGGTTGTTCTTATGACATGGGGGAGTATTCCCCATGACCCACCTTGACTGGAACATAGGTGTGTATCTACTCTGGGGGTGACATGATGATGATTCATTCCACTAGTATAGAGAGATTTATGTTTCTTTCCCTTCGATGTTGCTGAAGTTGTTATAATATTCTTACATCTATCCCAAATATGGGCAGGTATTTGCTTCTTCTCTTTCACCATTTTCAGAATGACCTTGGTGAAATCAACTACCGGAATGGGAATATATGTCCATTATGTGTTTGGAGTAGGTGTGTGTTTATGCTCTTGTCCTCTTTTTCCTGTCAGTGAATTCTGGAAGTACTCAAATGTGGGGGTAGAATGTTGTGTCTACCTCCAGTTCGTCATTAGAGCATTCCAATTGACATCTCTGGTGCTACCAAACTAAGTTTTTGGTTCACATGATGAATTTTAGGTTTATGTGCCTACTGATTGTTCTCAACTGAATATGCATGATGAACATCCATCAATACTGGTTGACGAGACTACTGGCAGAATTGATGAGTATAAGAAGGTGTATGTTCCTGTTTATAGGTGGTCACCACATTTGGTTCGCATGCTTCATTGGATGCAGTCAGACAGGAAAGATGACTGGCTAATGATTTATAAATAGGTTAATGTTCCTACCTATAGTACTCCACCAGAATTTATTTGTGGGATTGGTGTGTTACTGCCAGATGAGTCTGCAGGGTAGTGAAATTAGGACGGACGGGTGTATATTCCCACAAATTGTTTTCCATCAAATTAGGTTGATGGACTTCTCAGGAGGGGGAAGAGGTATCTACATGCTCCATTTTGGCTGAATTTCTCCTCTGATGGTTCATCTTGGTTGCTCGAGTCTGAGGAACCTGAGCCGAACAACTAGAGACGATACCCCCATCATGTTGTGGGGGCACTACCGCATGAGTCTGGTGGAGATTATTGGTGGGAGTCCTCATGAAGGACTCATGATTTCTTGAATTGAGGCCTTGAGTGACCTCTAGATTCACCTCCCTATAATATGGGAGGTAAATTTTGTTGCATTCCAGGGATAACAACCCGAAATAGATGGAGACTGTGGTTGGCACAACTAGCTTGTTGACTACTGGTCGTCGCAGTCCGGAAAACCTGGGTGAGTTATTTACTTGGAGGGCTTGTCGAGCGACCTCCAGAGTCATGATGGTACCGTGTTGATGGTATTCCCTCACCAATGCATTCAAGACCTAGCATTGAATATACTGAGTAGGTGATGTCATCCTCAGAGCGGATGATGATCCGGCAGGGGTAGTGGCCGAGGCATTCACAGGTGCGAACCTTAATGAAGCTAGTTTGTATTGCAGAGAGATCTTGGAAAAGTGTTCTTGATAGATATAATAGACATAATAGAGATAAGTCTAGCTAGACTACATCGTTTCGATAAGCACATATGTTATTGATTTCTTTGTTAGCCCTCATATTGAGTTTTATAGGGGCCTAACAAATATGTCAGACAAAAATTAACAGGGTTAAGGAGTCACATTAGGTTCACCATTTTTTTAATTTCGTCTGGAAATGGAGATGACCTTGTTTGTTAAAGGTTCAAACCTTCCAATTAGTTTATAATGGGTTTATTCATATAACTAGAAACACTCAATGGTTTTATAACCATTTGGTCCTATTTTCCAAAGGCAGGTGCTCATTATTTATGAACTCATGAGTTTGAATAATTTTTATTGGTCGAGAGGATGGGAGGTCAGGCTCGTCACGCCATTTTGGGGGGAATTATTGCCTACTCCAGGACTCTCTTATAGATTTATGTTATGTTCCTGAATCCTTATTAATTTACCAAACATGAAAATGATTTTTCCTTTAGATTTTGCCATCGATGATTGATCTGTATGAGATTTAGAGAATATTTTATATGTATTTGAGGTTCTTCGTCAATAGTGAATCATCTGTATGTATTAGAGATTCTTAGTAAATGGTATCCTTCAATATATTATATTAATATCCCTTGGTAATTATTATGACCACACTGGTTTGGAAGCCACTCAGTGGGACACTTGAAGATTATTGTCATTTAGAAAGATAGGGATTATTTCAGAGTTAGGATTGTACCCGTAGATGGGCTACATATGTATCCTCATTAAAAAGGAATCAGAACCCACATAGTTTGATAAGAAGGATATAGTTCAGAATCATATGGGATGGAAAATAATTAATGAATAATGGGATTGAACCTTAGAAAGTCTTCATACGTACTCTACATTTAAGGAAGAGATCAAATTCCACATAGTTCGGGTGAATAAATATGAGGGTTATGCATGGTTAATTGCCCAAAAAGAGATTTCGTGATTACCTTTACACTCTAAGATCATGTGAGTCATGCTCAGTGTGAGAAACAAGAGGTATCAGTAAACCTAATGATTGTGACACAAAATATGTAGTCATAAGAAATGATGTGGGGCTTACGTATGTATGACTGCCCAAATAAATGAATATCGGGACTTACATCAGGAAAGAATCCCAAGATTTGGGTCCATAAAGTAATTTGTACATTATGAAGATTTGGAGTTTTAACTCAAGTCTTACTCCTATGGAGGATGCCCCAAATTAAAAGGTATTAATGACTGGGGTTTAATCCTGAGAAGGATTCCCAAATCAAAAGAATTAAATATTGGGGCATACTCTTGAGGAGGATGCCTAATGTTATAGGAAATTATGACTGGGGCTTACTCCTGAGATGGAGGTTAAGGTTAAGGGGACTTTTAACATGGGGCTTACTCTTGAGGTGGAGGCCCAAACTAATGGAAATTGGGGCTTAATCCTTATGAGGATGCCCTAAATAAAAAGATATTATCATTGTAAAGGATGTGGTGACATGGAGGAAACCCCTAACCGTGGTGAGATAAAGCTTGTATGTCATGAGATTTTAGGAGAGGTTCTCACATAATTCCATTTGGATAAGGAAGCCAAAAAAAGAACCATTCCATAAATGGCTTTGAGAAGGGTCTCAAGGGCTAATATCTTGATGAGGAGAGGTGAATGGGAGAGAGGCACAGAAATGAAGTTGGCGCACAAATCATGTCAGTGAATGTGTACTTGCGTGGCATGGGTTCACATGGGTGATAAAGAATATATAGGGTAATACTTGAGAGAGACATAACCGAAGCCTTTAATATTATCCTAAGATGTTTCCAAAAGGGAGGAACACAAGTTTCATTGATAGTGTAGGGTGGCGTGCATGTGTTTCCCTTTTTAAGGAGGTTTGGACATATAGGCGCGAATGATTTGATGAATTCTCAACACATAGGCCTTATCCTACTCCATTACATCTTCCATTATAGGTAATTAGTTAACTTAAACGCTTTTGGAAGAGTAGATTTGATGACTTGGGTGACTAGACCTTGAATTTGACTTCTGGAAAAAAATGTCCTCTAAATGGGGGGGGGGGCACAGGGGCTATTTATTGGCCACATTGCACCATGGGAGAAAAAAATAGATAGGGCACGCATGTTAATTTTGTGAACCATAGGTTCCATGCAAGTGACTTTCATGGCGCACAAGTAACTTGTGTGCCTTACTCCGAATGGGATCATAGTCCTTGCCTTCGTCAATTGTTTTATGTTATTCAAAGGGTGACCCTCTTTGTGCTTAAGGTATTCTTCTTATCCATTCATTGGACTCTGTGACGGAAAGGAGTGTCAACAATCTTCAATGATCAATTCACATGGAGAATGAAGAACACATTGTAAATGAAATATAGTAGAATTATCATCCATCGTGTACATCAATGGTGTAAGCTGTAAGAGAATCAAAAAATCTATAAGTAAAGGATTACTACTTCCTTGGCGATTAAATTAGCCTTTGTATCCAAGATCATAAAATGAGGATTCTGATGCTACCAAAGTGTATTTATCACATTATTTTGAATATAAATTTATGTTTGAAAATAATGAGATAATTTACTATGATTTAATGAAAAAGGTAAAATAAAAATAGGGAACTCTTCCTTAATTTAGGACTCACTAGTGATCATTTTTTATGATGAACATTAACCATATTTAATGTAGTAGGATTCATATTTAGGAACTAATAAATTACTACTCGTTGTAGTGCTCTTTATTAAGCACATGCATAAATGATGTAACTACCATAAATAGACCATCTCATTGATTAGAAATCGAAGAGACTGTGTTGGGAGTTAATGCATATAGATGTTTCATCCCATGTAGCTGTATTGTATAGATAATTTTATGATATGATATATTTAATTGAATAATATTATGTTTATTACGATATATATATATAGTGTTTGTTATAATATGTATCTCATTCATACTGTACCATACGATTCAGGACACTTTTCAAATATGACTCAATTCTTTTAGATGAACATCCATAAAACACTATAATGTTCCCATCAACAATTACCTATTTATGTTGGATAACATTTTAGTCATATCACATATAACTCTTGGGTGTTTATTTTTAAAAAAAATTCTTGAAACCAACTTTTGAATATAAACCCAACTTTATTGTTCTCTTAATCAAACTCATAGGGTTTCTATGCCAATTGTTACCAAAAGCACATAGTAGTGTTTGGTTAACTAGAAATTAGAAATAACCATTTCAAAATCATATTATTCAAGATAATCCATGGAATCCTTAGTATAACATCTACCTAGATGGATGAATGATCGATGACTTGAAAAGTGTTAGATTTTGAAGGAATTCTACACAAACCATTACAAAAGGTTCTTCCTTTTAAATGTATCTGTAATTTAACATATATCTCATGCATATTAAACATAATGCATCTCATGAAATATGTATTATCTAAAATTATATTCCTTTCTATATACATGATTATAATTTTTTTTGGAATCCCTATTCCATCAAGATAATTAATGTTTTGAGTCCTCATTAATGTTTAACTCTTTATAAAACTAATAGGGTTTTTTACTCACTGAAATCTTAAATAAAAATATATAGATACATATACCAATATATCTCATCAATAAGGTATATGACATATTTATTGAATATCCTGAGGTTATATGATATTGACAGTATCCACATGAGTAGAATCAGAGAAAAAAAACAACCTGCCAGTGTTCTAGGAAAATAATTAAGTCATTAGGACTATAGGTTGTCAAACCCAATTTCCTACTCCATGGGGATACATTTATCAAGAAGGAATATATCTCATTATAATTCTAAAACATAAAATATAAAAATATATTCAAAAAATATATTTAATATCATAAAATTATTAAGAAGATGAGGGCAATGTTGATTAATACTAAATCATATGAAATCAATCTTAACATGTAATGTAGGGGAAAATCTACTCAAAGAAAATTATCACATAAATAAAGAATAAAGAATATACATTATTCATAAAAAATATATTAAAACATGAATTCTAAAATAATAAACATTTAAATAAACACTTTATTAATTTTTAGAATATGAAGAATAAATATAACATTTTCATATATTATTTAGGAAATAAAAATCCCATTTTACATTGCATAACACTTATAATATACACTCATTTTATAAAAAATATGTCAATTAATAAAAATATAGAACTTTTTATTTTTTTGGTATCACTATAAGAAATTAGGCCAATATCCTTTGACCTATAGCCATAGTTTTTGAAAACCATAGCAATTTGATTTTGGCCCATGCTATAGAAATATTTTAAATAAAACCTTAGATATAGGTATAGTTTATAGCCACAATTTAAAAAATTGTTTCTATATCATTTTTCATATATGATATAGCCATGTTTTGGTGAAACCATATATATAGGTCCCTCACAATATGAATGTTTTATTAAATTCATTGATATAAGTTTTCCATAAAATTTTAGAAAACTATTTTCCCATGGGAAATTAATAGGAAGAACTATAGGCATATTTTTCTAAATATTACCATATTTTATAAATAAATATATTTATATATTGAAAATTTACACATGAATATATAAAATTTGATATACTCTAATCGTTATGTGTATTGTTGAAAAAATTAGATGTATCAGGTCTAAATCTGATTGTTAACTTTTTATATGGAGCATATAACCATGGTTTGGTTTTGAACCATAAATACTTCTCTAGTTAAATGGTTTCAAAGCATGGATATAGTCTTATTTTCATATATTCAATCATTGATTATCATTTCTACCATATATTCATTACAATAGGATCCATAAAAATGATGACCATTGCAATATGAAACAGTAATGCATTATACATCTATAAAATTTGTTTTTAAACATGACTAAATATTATTTTTCTATTTTTCATTTATTTTATTCTATGAATGATATTAATTTTATAAAATATCCAATATCATTTATAAAAAAATCATCCTGTTTAAATCATTTCTAATGATATAAGTCTCAATTATATTCTATGATTCAAATCGTTGAATATAGTAGGTGACATCATATACATTATATCATATTAAACAATATAATAATTATTATAATGATTTTACGAATATATGCATTCACATACAACCTGGTTCTATCATGGATTATGGTATCAGGTTTCATAACATAAAATATTAAACAATTCCATGGGTTTTCATTATATCATACCTAATGATATATCATTATTGAAATCTATATGAAGTGAAATTTTAAAATTTATGGTTTAAAATTTGAAACACTATATTTTATTTTATGATATGTCTAAGAAGCTTCAAAACATTAAATTCCATGAAAATTGAATTAATTTATAATTTTATTTCATGAATAATGAGTCTTTGATGCCACAAATGGGTACAGTGAGATTATCTAATGATCATTAGTAGTTGAAAGATCCCATGAAACTACTAATCTATCTTCAGGATTCAATGTGATTTGTAAATGATAAATATCACAAAATTCTTAAAATGTAACTACCTCCATATTTTAAACATTGTGGAACATTTTTTAGATATCACTGTAGAATAAAATTTATTATTCCAACCACCATAGATTTTACACCAACCTTGCAACCTCATTCACAATAAAAGGATCCCGAATATTATAATGGGGTGATAGTTCATTATTCTAATAATGAATGGAAGCTCGGGTAGGAATAGACCTAAAAGTATCATATTTGGAATTCATGCATCTAGTGTTCAATAATAGGCGGGCTCATATCCCTAAAAGATCCATCCTCAACAATAATCACTAAATTAAGAGCATTAAACATATAAATTGTGATCTCATGTAACCCATACATTTTAGCCCATTAATGTATTAATTGGACTCGATAAATGAATATACGATCCATGAATGAATCGAACATCATTGATTTTAAATTGAAGAAACAACAATACATGTAGAAACAAAATATATTAAATCATGTCAAATGTATTTTTAATGCCTATCATATGATTTAATATAGGAAACAAAATAATCCTACACTTTATTATGATATAATCATATTTTAATATAATAAATTAATCACATCAACATTTAGTCTTATGATTAAATAAAATCATTAATTAATGATATTCATCTCTTACATATCATGCCCTATGACTCAAAATAATTATAAAATATCATGAAATTTAGTTTTAGTGAATGAATATTAGTTTATTATATTTTCAGGTACAATAGTTTATATTGTTAATTAAAAAGTCACATGGACAAGTCAACATGTATTATTTAATGGTCAGAAGGTCATGTAAGAGATCTATCTAATTTTTAGTTTACTATCATTTTTGTTATTATAGTACCAATTAATATCAAACTAACCACTTTATATTGTATCCAAATATGTGACCCAATATTTAGTTTTCATATGGAAACTGAATGTATATATTAATCAAACCTATGTAATGGCTCGAACCTCTTTGGTCAATTACTCTGAAGAAATGTAGTGTTTAAGGTGTTCAGGGAGGTAAAGGTGACTCATCCCAAATAAATTTCCAAATATCCAGTTCTATGAACAGTGTTTCGAGTTTTATGAGCAGTGTAACGGTGGCACAAAAATAGTGTCACAGTCATGGTGTCACAAAAATGGTGTGAGAGAAACGGTGTCACAATCACAGTGTCATAGAAATGATGTGATAGAAACGATTTCATAGAAACAGTGTCACAAAAAATGTATCACAGAAATGGTGTGATAGACACGGTGTCACCGAAATGGTATCACTTACACAGTGTCACATAAATAGTGTCACAGCTCATGAATAGTGTTTCTAGAACTATTTCATATTTTCTTTTCCAAATTTCCATATTTTTTCTTGTTTCACTGATTTAAATATTCCTTTAACATTGAATACATTTATGTCCTTATTTTAAGGATTTAAGGATGAATCAAACCCCATATGTCCTATATTAATTTTAATATGGCTTTTGATGACTTTACTTGATCAAACCATATGGTTTAATGCAATCCTCTATTAAGGGAAAATCCAGTGTATCTAAATATGATACTCGGTTAAATATTCTAAAAGGATGACATATCTTCCTCCCTTATTCATCCTCCGTGTTCTTTGGTGTGAAATACTATAACCATTCATTCCTTCCTGTAGAAGTTGTGTGATCAGACTTTCCTCCTTCGATTGGTTACCCTTGAATTTCTTCTTATTTCAAGTGAACCCCTTGTTTTTTGTGAAACCAACCTGCATCGATCAATCATCGATATAAGGTATGATCTACATTCATTATTTTGGGTAGATCGCTTTCTGTTTCTCCTTTCCCTTTTATGGAATGTTATCTCCATGTTCATAATAGACTTTTCATGGTTGTTGAACTGGGTGGTAGTGTCTCTCCATCCTCGATGGATATAGTTTTCTTGGTGGAGGAGGTCGTAATCCATTTTTTGGCTCGTTCACATATATAGAATGTCAGAAAACATTTTCAGATAGGGGATTCAATGCATATATTTTCTTTTACGTGCAATTGTAGAGTTATCCTGTTTTAGCCCACAAGATCAAAATGAAATTGGAATAATATACATTTGAACCAGATAAATTAGTTCACATTGATCATATGTTATTTCCTCTTGTTTGGTTGGATAGTGTGATATCTATGATTTCTTTGTTTTATATTAGTATTCTTGATAGAAATTGGTAAAGAACGTAAGCCCAGAATTAATTTATAATTATTTGGATAAAGATAATTATTCAAGAAAATGAATCTATTTGTTGTTGTTATAAATTGATTCTAGTCAAATTGATAATGTAATCATGTTTAGTCTATTTGTGATTGATTAGTATTTATGTTCCTTGTAGTTCTAACCTTCAAAAATAAAATCGCATCATTTTAGATGGATTAAAGAACTCATTTTTTGATAAATGAGAATTCCTTGTAGGGTTCGAATTTACCCTCTTGCTTGTTTTGGGGCTAAGATCCCAATTGATATTATATTTTTTTCCTTCTACATGTATAATGATGTGATCTTGGAAGGTTGTTGGGATATGTGGGGGTAGGGATGCCATTTTTTTGTGGTAGTAGTTCATGCCTACAGTGGTGAGATGCATCAGTTTATGCATGTGGGTGTCCTAGAAGACACCAAAGATGATGAAATAGTTTTGATTTGAATAATTAGATGTTTGATGAATCTTTTTTCTTGTTTATCTAATATAATTTCCCCACTACTCATGGTAGCTGGTTTTTGTTTACCCTCTTTCCATCAAGGGAAATGACGCGTCGGGTAAGCCATATTCTTTCCATGATTAGCTTCCCGATAAAGGATGGGTATATTATCTTGTCATAGGTGGAAATGAATTGACGTGCAGTTCACCTACTCAACGTGTTGAGAACCTTATGATTGGTATATTAGAATGTTATTCTAGAATGTCTGGGAATATGGGAAGGTAATAATGCTGTTAATAATTGATTGAATAAATTATGTTACCCATGGTGTTGGACCATGCTGGGACACTATACTAAGGTTACAATTTAACGGAATAGTGTACATTGTGTGTGTTACTAATTAATTATAATGTGTAATTTTTAATGGTTAACTAATTACTAACGAATTAAGGAACATAATGTGAAACTGAGAAAAAGGTAATGATGGAACGTAATCAATCTCTTTAAATGGTTGTGTAATAATTGGATACCTAGTCATAGAAGTGGTAGTCAGGATTCTGGGAGACGTTAGCAAGAGTTGTGTCCAAGAGTAGGTTATTCCCATAGTGTTGTTGTAATCTATAATATATTCTGTACGTTTGGTGTTTCTATACGATAATCGACCTTGTCTATTTGGGAAACTGAAATCTCGAGGATTTTGAGCCCTAGGGGGTGTTTTCCATAAAATTCTGGTGGGTTGATGGATGGATGACTGCCACCTTTGGCTCTGCTCTCTTCTCTTGGTAGTTACAAGTTCTGGTAGGTGAAATGGTTAGTTTTACCCATATAAGTGTGTAGAGGGCTCTAATGGCTTGTGGTTATTCACACACATGTATTATTCATATTGATTCTTTTGGACTACTATAGGTGTAACATGTATAGTCTTTGATCGCTTGAGGATCCTTACTCAGTGTATGGGATATAATGGATTGAGGTCTAATGCCTGATGTATGAAACACATTATGCGAGTTATGGGGGATCTCATAAACTACCTGGGTACTTTGATTACTTGGATGTTTTGGTTTTTTTGCATGAGGTGTATGTTGTGTTGCATCACCCAGGTGTCTGCGGGAAAGCCTTTTAGAGAGAGATACTTAGGAAATGCGATGTTGGGTCAAAGAGGAAAACTAGAGGGGAATTTTTAGCGGGATAACGTTGATATTATTTATTATATAATATACTCTTGTATGTTCTGCTTTGTGAGATTAACCATGGTGAGGATGGGAACTTAGTATACATGTTTAGGTGATGAGTTAGTTTCACTTGTTCATCAATGTGCTTTAGAATTATTTCTTTACTTTTGAATGAGAGTCTCCAGGGAGTATCCTACTGGGTATACTTTTATACTAACCCTATGTATATAAAAACTGTTTTTTAGGTCACTTGGGGAAAGATAGAGATCAGGCTGTATTCTACTAGCGTAGGGTTCTAGGAGCTATTTGGGCTTCGTGGTTGCTAGTGTTTTTACATTCTTTTTGGTATTTGTATTTTTTTCCCCTTTCAGTTGAAGTAGTTTGGAATGAAATTACATATGTGAAATTAATATTTCAATTATATTTCTATCTGATTTAGATTTTGTTGGTGTCTATGTTTTCTCACTCTTTTACATGTGTTCTCTTAGAAGGTAATGCCTCCCATTTGAGAGTTTATTGTACCCCCGGTGCAAGTCACCAGCCAGATGCCTACTGGAGGCGAGACATGGAGGGTCATTATCTACCTTCTCACATTATTGGCCAAGGTGGGGTACACCTTGTAAAGGGGGGTCATGAAAGAGTGGCATCGATGGAGAGGTTGAGAGATCAGATGGAGTTTGGAGTTAGGAACATGTAAGATTTCTTGGGTTGGTTGGGAAACGATGTCTGTCATGATTATCAAGTGATGTAAACACTATAGACCGGTTGAGACATAGGTGTTTACCCCCCCCCCCATATGATCTGATGTGTGAACCTTTACGTTTACAATGGATACTAAACAAGTTGACACTTGTTTTAGGGTATAGACCTAGTAAAAGATCACGCCTCATTCTTCATTGTGTCTTTATTTGAATGGGTAAACCATGGGATAGGTTAAACTAAAATGAATAAAAGAAATTTTTTAATTAATTAATGTTGAGTCTTCCATTTTCTAGGTTTAGGATATATAACTGTTTTTTATTTTACAGTTATGGCTCTAGGTCGACGTCCTCATCATGATCGTATAGAAGATTTCTAGAAGGCTATACCAGCAGATCGTCATAGGGTAGAGGTTGACAACAATGATACATGGAGGAGGACACTCTAATAGTTTCAGCCCCAGTGTCTGCAGAAGTATGATAGATCTATTTCAGATGTATCAATAGAATATTGGTTGGAGGAGGTCGAGATAGGCTTCAATTTGATCAGTGCTCAGAAGGATAACTACGGTTCATTGGTTTTTATGATTCTATGTGGAGTAGCGAGGCAGTGGTGGTTCTTGTTCCTTAGGGATCACGAGGAGTCATCGATCTCTTTGGAGGAGGTCCAATACCAGTTTGGAGTCGAGATTCTTTATTCAACCGTGAAGGCATAAAGTAATGAGGAGCTTCTTACCCTTCAATAGGGGAGCTCTAGTGTTCAATTTCATGGAATCTATTTCAGGGACATTTTAAAATTTACTTCGGACATGTTGCTAGATGTGGATGCTAGGGTGAGGCATTTTGAGGAGGCTGTGCATCCTGAGATCTTGCGCTAGGTCACCCCATTAATGATGAAGAAATACGCTAAAGTTCTGGTGAGGGAAGAGGTCATCACGGGGACATTGGCCAGAACCAGATCTTCACGGGAGGGGAGTCATTGTGATTCCTCATGAAGTAGATATGTGGTACGCAGTTTCCGTTTATCTGGGTAGAAGAGTTTTTGTTTGGCCGAGGGTAGGTCCCAGCCTTCATCATCTCGTTTCTCCTGGGGAAGTGGCTCTCTGTCCTATTCCAAGAGATCAAGCACTTTTTTTCTTATGGTGGTTGATGGAATTAGTAGTGAGAGTGCCCAACCATTCAGAGCAGTCATCGTGCACCATGTTGTCCGCTCTAGGTTTCTCCATTAAGGCAGCTCATGTCGAGCCAACAACAGCAGGTTGCACCAGCTTTGGATTAGTATATGTTAGATGGGGAAGGAATATGGTTGCCCCATGATGATCCATGTCCTCAGAGAGCAGAGCACAGCTGTTTTGCTGGTCGTTATTAGGGATAGAGAGGTCATGGATGAGGTTGTGGTTATAATGACACTATAGAGTTTCCAACTCCAGAAGAGACAGACATCTTTAGAGGTACACCTTTCTTGTTTTCTACCTAGTTGTATGCCTTTTTGATTTTGGAGATACCCACTCCTTTATAACACCTACCCTTGTCCGTGATTTGGGACATGAGGTAGAGAGGCTTCCAGTGCCCTTGGGGTTGGATACACTAGTGGGAGTTCAAGATTACTTGTTTAAGTATGTAGAGACTCTGAGCTAGTTCTAGAGAAGCATTGATCTTGGGTATATTTCATAAATTTACAGATACATCCATATGATTTCATCCTTTCCATTGATTGGTTGTATTTAGTGCCGCCTATTGTGGATATCGTTAGTAGTCATGTTGTGTTATTTGATGATGATGAAGAGCCAATGGTGTTTATTATCAAGCGAGACCCTCAGATGGGTAAGAGGCATGTTCTATCCTTATCATCCTTGATGGTTGAGATGATGTTTACTTCTTCAGAGGTTCAGTAGTTTCCATTTCCTAGTGTCATAAAAGTGTACCCTAATTTCATTCCAGAAGAGGTTGCAGAATTTCCCCCTCGATGAGAGATCGAGTTTGGGATCGAGCTACAACCAGGAGTGTCTCCTATCTCATTATCTTCATATTGGATGGCCCCTTCTATGTTACTATAGGAACGTATATATCTTGATGGTCTGTTATAGTGTGGTTTTATTTAGTCGAGTGTGTCACCATGTGGTGCAACAGGTTTTTTCGTGACGAAGGTTGATGGCAGTTTATGTTAGCGTATCGATAGTGTCAATTAAACAAATTGATAGTGAAGAATAAATATCCTCTTCTACAGATTGATGATTTATTAGATCATCAGATGGTGGAAGTTGGTTCTCAAAGATCGACTAGAGGTCAGGATATCATCCGACGTGTGCGAAGGATGTGGATATCCCGAAGACTACTTTTTGTTGTTATCATGGTAATTACAAGATCATTGTAATGTCATTCAGTGTGACGAATACACTGGCTATTGGGTTTCCCCCATGATATCGGTAGAGGTGTGATGTTTCCTTGGTCTCCCAAGATACTACAGGAGGTTCATTACCGATTTCTCTCAGGTTTTGACTCCTCTTACGACATTGACTAGGATGTATTAGATGTTCGTAAGGAATGATCAATGTCAAGAAACATTCGGTTATCTGAAGGAGAGTTAGTAATTGCTCTAGTTCATTGACTTCCAACTGAGGAAGATCAGTTTGATGTTTTTTGTGATGCTTCTCATTTGGGTTTAGTTTATGTTCTAATGCAGCAGAGATCAGTTGTTTCTTATGGGTCTTGGAAGTTTCATCCCCATGAACATAGCTATTCCACCCATGATCTAGAGTTGGAAGCCCTGGTGTTTGCTCTGATGTTGTGGATACATTACCTCATTGGCGAGCACGTTGTTGTTTTCACCGATCCTATGTTCCTGATGTATGTTTTCCCTCAACGTGACATAAACATGTGATATCATTGGGTGATTGAGTTATAACAGGAATACGACTTCAAAATATCGTATACCCCTGGAATGGGGAATATTTTGGATGATTCGCTGAGCAGGAAGTCACTTAGTGATGTAGTTCGTGAATCTAGTGATTCCTAGAGAGTTATGGATGAACTTTAGGCTTTACATATCGATATGGGAGAAGTTGGGAGTAGAGGTTGTCTTTTCCAGATGACTATGCAGTCATATCTGGTCCACCAGGTCGAATAGTCCCAGTTGGGGGATCTTGAGGTTGAGGTCGGGAGAGACTGAGTTATTTGTGTCGAGGCCCCTAATGGTTGGTCTGAGGATGAATAAACAAAGTGTTGTATCATGGAAGGCTATTTGTTCCTATGGTGATGCATGAGGTGGTTCTCAGAGAGCCCCATAGTTCGCCATTAGTGGTACAAACATACGTGACAATGATGTAACAAGCCTTGAGGAGTCAGTTTCGGTGGCCTGAGTTAAATCATGCAGTTGTGGAGCTTGTTCCTCGATGTTTGGTCTGCCTGAAGGTGAAGGTCGAACACTTGGTTCCTAGTGGTTTTATCCATCCATTAGATGTTCCCCAGTAGAAGTGGGATGACATTACAATGGGCTTTGTTACAAGTTTACCTTGAACTCAGGGAGGACATTATGATATTTCGGTGGTAGTGGACCATTTAATTAAATCATCCCACTTTATAGAAATCAATGAGTGTTGTTTAGTTTATGATTTTTCAAGGAAGTATCTGGAGGTGGTTGTGAGACTACACAGAGTCTCGAGGAAAATAATTTCCAATCGAGATCCTCATTTTACCGATAGGGCATGGAGAGGTATCCGGTATGCTTTTGGTTATCAGTTATGCCTTAGAACTTCTTTTCATCCGTATAACGACCCATACGTTACATACATTGTTAATACTTCAAAATTAAATCACACTTATTACAACATATGACAAAACCACAAAGGACCGTATAGGTATAGTGTCTTTAGAAACTGGGATACATAAACAACTGGTTCATAAATCTTCTACAGTGTCTCCCATTTATTTCATCATATCTAGGGTCCCTTTTAGCATATTCTACTTAATATCCATCTTCCTGACCTGGGGAAAAGTAAACATAAAAGGGTGAGCTCAAATGCTCAGTAAGGGCAAATAATGGAAATAAAAATAATATCATATCTTTTTTAAAATCATAACCTGCAAAAGAGATCATAATATCTTAACATGGAATAAATCATAGAAGTGAAAATGAGATCCCCATAATCATAACATAAAAATTGAAACCTTGTGGCATGCACACAATAATCATGGAAAATCATTTCTTGTTAGTCATGACTCATTGCCAAGACTATCTTAGCGGACAAAGTCCATTTCTGAACCGAGTTCACTCCTCGTTTCAGTCCTGTATCACTGAACCGAAATAACCTTCCATTCCAGCCATGTCTATCTCATGAGATATAAATCTTTACCCAATGCATTGGAGTGAAATATAGGTCCCACCCATCTTATAATGAATCCTTTCTTATGTGTGCCACATAATCATAAATCATACATCATCGCATAACACATGTAACAAAAATGGGATTCTTGAAACATCATGACATCATAAAACAAATCATATAAGGTAAATGACTTCATAATAATAATTCCATCACAACATAATCAAATCAATAATAGGGATAAAAACAGAACCCTTTATTATCTTAGATTGAAAATAATTTTGATAAAACACTTGAACTCCATTCTTGAGGAAAATATCCTTTCTTCTTCAAAAACACTTTTCTTTTCTTAACATGTCATACAATTATAAACTAAAAGAAGTTGATTAAAAATAAACTTGATAACTTGTAATGGAAGCTTCTTGGAAATAATTTTAAGAATCCATTCATGCCGTATAAGTTAAAAAAACATTCTTCTTACTTTTGTCGGAAAAGTCAAAAAGTACCTCGTACGAAAAAACGACAAAAGATTCCTTTCATATTCTTTACTAAAAACTCACCGAAGGGTAAAATGGGATTTAAACTATTGTAAGTGGATGGAAACAATATTACATATTGAGGTAACATGGATGTGGATGATATAATACACCCCAGTAGATACTTACGAATAAACAATCTCGGATAAAATTGAGATTGTGATATTTCCCTTACCTTAGGTCCGATTTTCATTGTACGTGTCCGAAGCTCCTGTATAATGGTTTAAATAATGTTATTGACTTATTACAGAATCATAAATATTTATATGATATCATATATGGTCATATTCTTAGCTTCTTGTTAGTAATATTTCATTGTTACTTGTTACTCGGGTCTATATTGCCTTTTGTTCTTATGCATGTTTTGCCGAATAAATTCTTATTCTTATTTTAAGGTTATAGATACCTTATATACAGAATGGTATTAGTGTAACATATATCATATTTATTCATTCAATTCATTTATATAATTACTATGTAATGATGATCATGTAGAACGAGCAGCATCACATCGTGGAGACGGTATTCCGTACGTACGCACGAGTGATGATATCGTTTCTATGATCGTGGAATTGTATTGGAGTATATATATATTACTTCAGTATCAATATTACTTTATAATAATCATAAATAGTTACTCATTACACCATTATACCCATCCTTGTAAGGTGATGGTGGAAAATAGATTACACCACGGCGTGGAGACGGTATTCTAGTACGTACGCACGCGCGGTGATTTCATTTTTCCGTAGGATGGATAGAAGGTGAATTAGGGTTGTTTCATATTTATAATAACATATCAGTATGTAAGTAATACTGATGTTATTACTTTATCATGAAACAACTAAAGAAGAATAAGTTGAAGAAGAAAGAAATTAAAAAGATCGTTAATGGATATTACCTCTTCTTTGGAACGCTTCTTTGAATCCTCCACTTAGGGAACTAAGATTGGTCTTTGAAGAAGACCAGGACCTCTAGGATTATTCTAGGGAAGTGGAGAGGAGAAAATGGCAGGGGTTGTCCGAGATTGAGTGCTCAAATTGGTGTGACGAGGAGGGGGAGGAGGTGCCCTTTTATAAGGGAGGAGAGGGGCACCTTAGGAATATCTCAAAATATTATTTTATATTAAAGTCAAAATCGGTATATAATGGTTCCAAAGGGTCTTATTTTGAAGCTAAAGTGGGGATGGGTCGAAATCCTATCAACCAATAGGATTTAGACAAGTTTAGGTTATTATTTTATCCTTATCAATTAGATTTAACTCTAAGTTAAATAATTTAACTTTTACCGTGTCTTTTGTTTTCTTACACTATATGGTTAATAAACTTACTATAACATGCCAAACGAACCCCAAATTGTTCATTATTAATATATATATCTTTATCTAAGTCATTTGGCCGAACCTTAGATTTTTAGGAATAATATTACAATAAATAATATAATATTTCATTTAAAAACTATTTTGTGTCAATTTTGACACTATTTGATATATGATTTTTGTGAAAGTCATAACAGAATTATATGTTCTAAAAAAGTTGATTAAATCAACACTAATATATCATAGTAACATATAAAATTAGTGTAATTCATAAAATGTCTCAAATTACATTTATTTTGGTGTTTATAACATCAATTATGTCAATATTTCATTAATAAGATAATTACTGCATCATCATTGTGTCATAAATAAATTAAATTATTTAATGTCTAAAAATTATAAATAAAATACCATTATGTAGGAAAGATTTTTAGATTTCTAATTAATATTTATAGTCGAATTTATCTTATGTATAACCCCATATTAAAAATGATTCACTTATTAAACATTGATTTTAACTATTTTAACCCTTCTTTAAATAAATTAATAATAAATGTCCTAATCTAACCCAAGTGGGCCTAAATGGTCATATTTTATTCCTAAGTTTGTTTTTGGTCGAATTAAACTTATCCAATAGAATTAGAACACGTGTTAGGGTAATAGTAATATCATATTTACCCTCAGTTACCCTATTTACTATTAACCGCGGAAAAAAAGTGAAAAGTTACTATTCACCAAAAAATTATTTTTTTCTCATTGAACCACATTTTATTTATTGATATCAACCGTGTCTGTCGGATTTTCGAAATTCCATTCACAGAAGCAGTAAAATTAGGTTTTATGCAAAATTCAGTTTTTAACCTACCACTTAGTGGTTTCACTATTCATCAAAAATTGAAAGTATTCAGAAAAATACCAAAATTTCACCCTAGGCTAATTTCGGTATTCCGAATCCAAAAATGAAGTCCATTTTGAATGATAATATTTATAAAATTTCAAAAACTGGTTATTACTATTCATAATGGCTAGTTTTAATAATATTTTAATAGCATATCGTTGTTTAGTGAAACTCAGTATTGCGTACGACGCAAGCTATCGAGGAAGGTCGTGATTGCGTGTAAAGTAAGCCAAGCAAGTGTGTAGTGAAGGATTCCTTTTCTGATATATAAAAACAAAATATTACTCATAAAAATCTCGGGTGTTACATTCTACCCCCCTTAAAAAGAATTTCTCCCTCGAAATTCGTCACTTTGTAACAAGCAGATGAGGATACTTCTCCCTCATCATATCCTCAAGCTCCCATGTAGCTTCTTCAAGTTGGTGGTTCCTCCATAAAACATTCACCAATCGAGTGGGCTTGTTTCGTAGGACCTTTTCGCTACGATCCAGAATCTCTATCAGTTGTTCTTCATAGGAAAGATCTTGCTCCAGCAGTACAACTTCTGAGCTGAGTACATGTGAAGGATCAGGTATGTACTTTCTCAGGAGACATAAATGGAACACATCGTGAACTTGAGAGAGATTCGGTGGAAGTGCCAATCGGTAAGCTACATTTCCAACACGATCCAGTATTTCGAAAGGACCAATATATCTAGGGTTCAACTTCCCCTTCTTTCCAAATATCATAACCCTCTTCCAGGGAGATATTCGTAAGAACACTATATCACCCACTTCAAACTCTAGGTCTTTTCTTCGGTTGTCGGCATAACTTTTCTGTCGACTCTGAGCTGCTCTTATGTGTTGTTGAATAGATCTGACCTTTTCTGCCATTTCATCAACGAGATCAGGCCCTAAAAGCATTCTTTCCCTAACTTCATCCCAGCAAGTTGGAGTCCTGCATTTCTTTCAATGGAGAGCTTCATAAGGAGCCATCTGAATACTGGAGTGAAAGTTATTATTATAAGAAAATTCTACCAAAGGTAGGTGTTGATCCCAACCTCCTTTGAAATCCATAGAGCAAACTCTCAACATATCTTCTAGGGTTTGAATTGTTCTCTCAGACTGACCGTCTGTCTGAGGATGATAAGCAGTGCTGAAACTCAACTCTGTATCCAGAGTATGCTAAAGACTTCTCCAGAACTTCGAGTTAAATCTCAGATCCCGATCAGATATAATAGAAAGTGGTACTCTATGCAATCTTACCACTTCCTTTACATATATCCTGGCAAGCTGATCTAGAGAGAAATCCTCTCTAATAGCAATGAAGTGTGCAGACTTTGTAAGACGATCAACTATGACCCAGATAGTATTATTGCCTTTGGATGTTTTAGGAAGTCCTGTGACAACGTCCATAATGATGTTTTCCCATTTCCATTCGGGTATGGGTAATGGTTGTAAAATCCCCTTAGACTTCTGTCTCTCAGCTTTAACTTGTTGACAAACCAAGCATCGAGAGACATATTCAACAACATCTCTTTTCATGCCATCCCACCAGAAGTACTCTTTCACGTCCCTATACATCTTCGTGCTTCAATGATGAATAGAGAATGAAGAACTATGAGCCTCATCCAGCAGCTCCTTTAATTCGGGGATGGGAGGAACACAAACCGGATTCCTGAACTTTATTATCCCATCACAATCAAGGTTGAATTCAGGAACATGTCTCACCTTCTTTTGAAACTCGACATCTTCTTTCTGTGCCTCTTTAATCTTCACATGTATATATGGTTGAACATTCATTTGAGAAAGATAAGATTTTTCCCCTTCCATTATAATTCCATGATCCATCCTTTGTAAATCCATAAATATTGGATCTTTTGTGATCCTCATCATGGATAAACTAGCATTGTCTTGTCGACTTAATGCATCTGCCACCTTGTTTGCTTTCCCAGGGTGGTAATGGATTGAGCAGTCATAATCCTTAATCCGCTCCAACCATCTTCTTTGACGCATATTCAGCTCCTTTTGTGTGAAAATATACTTTAAACTTTTATGATCAGTATAAATATCACACCTTCCACCATAAAGGTAATGCCTCCAAATCATTAATGCAAAGATTACCGTAGCTAACTCCAAATCATGTGTTGGGTAATTTTTCTCATGGATTTTCAACTGTCGTGAGGCATAAGCTATCACCATATCATTTTGCATAAGAACACACCCCAAACCCTTCATGGATGCATCACTGTATATCAAAAACCATTCTCCACTACAAGGTAGTGTGAGCACAGGTGCACTGGATAACCTTCTTTTCAACTCCTTGAAATTCTCTTCACATTCTTCCGTCCAGACAAACTTAACTCCTTTCCAAGTCAACTTGGTGAGTGGATTAGATAATCGTGAGAAATCTTTTACAAAACGTCGATAATATCCAGCCAAACCAAGAAAACATTGGATCTCAGTTACTGTTGTTGGTCTCGACCATCTTTCGATAACCTCTGTTTTTGCTGGATCCACAGATATCCCCTCTTTTGAGATTATGTGACCCAAAAATGCAACTTTTTGAATCCAAAATTCACACTTGGTAAATTTGGCATAAAGCTTCTCCTTTCTCAAGTTCTTCAATATAATTCTCAAGTGATCTTCATGTTCTTCCTTGCTCTTTGAATATACAAGAATATCATCTATAAGACCACCACAAATTGATCAAGATAGTCTCTAAAGACTCTATTCATTAGATCCATGAAGATAGCAGGGGCATTAGTAAGACCAAATGGCATCACTCTAAATTCATAGTGTCCATACCTTGTACGGAAAGCCGTCTTTGGTATATCCTCCATTTTGACCCTTAATTGATGATACCCTGAACAAAGATCAATCTTGGATAATTATTGAGCTTTACGTAGTTGGTCAAATAAGTCATCAATGCGTGGGAGAGGATATTTGTTCTTGATAGTGATCTTGTTAAGTTCTCGATAATCAATGCAGAGTCTCATTGATCCATATTTCTTCTTAATAAATAGAACAGGTGCTCCCCAAGGTGACGCACTAGGGCGTATGAATCCCTTATCAAGATTCTCCTGTAGTTGCTTCTTCAGTTCCGGCAACTCAATTGGGGCCATTCTATAAGGTGTCTTTGAAATAGGAAAAGCACCCAGTACGAGTTCTATTAAAAACTCAACTTCACGATTTGGTGGAAGACCCGGTAATTCCTCCGGAAAGACATCATCAAACTCCCGTACGATGGGCATATTCTTAATTGTAAGTTTCTCACCAACCATTTGAGAAGAATAACCTTCATTTAGTGGAATCAAGACCCATAAGATGGAAGGAATTTCCACTGGAAGGTTATATTCATCCTTGCATCGATAGACGATCGTAGATTGATCTGGAATATGAAATGTGACTTCCCTTCTTTGGCAATTGATATGATCTCCCTGTAGAGAAAGCCAATCCATGCCAAGAATCACATAAAATTCCACTAAAGGAAGGATCACAAGATTTGCATGAAGCACTTTCCCACAAACTTCGATCGGAGATGAATTATAAACTTTTGATGCGACTGTTGTGCCATTAGGTGTTGTCACAGCTAACTCAACATCTAATCGTTGAGGTAATACGGTGATACCCTTAGAAAATTTTTCAGAAATAATAGAGTGGGTGGATCCAGAATCAAATAAAACATTTGCTACTTTAGAGTGGATGGTATGTGTACCTTTTACCACTTCGTTATCGTACTCCACATCGCTGATAGAAATTGCATGTGACTTTCCTTTGTCTTTAGCCTTAAGATTTTGTTGACATCGACCATCATCATCAACCCTTGGATTTGGGCATTGATTGGCATAATGCCCCATCTCCTTGAACTTGAAACATTGAAGTGTAGTAGGTTCATTCTGTGTATCCCATCTTTTGTTTGCATCATTAGACATCTTCTTCCCATTATATCGGCATTCAAATGCCTGATGACCTTCCTTTCCACATTTGAAACATTTACTTGTCCCTTTAAGACAACTCCCTAAATGTTTCTTTCCACACTTTGAGCATAAGGGAAAGCTCATCTTCTTTTCCGTGTGCTCTTCAGATTTTCCTTTTAATTCCATCTTCCTCTTCTTATCAAACCCATTTGACTGATGGGTTACTCCAATCTCCATCTCGACTTTGAGAGCACATCGAACGATTTCCTCATAGCTATTGAAGTCCCTTATGGATATCTCCCTTCGAAGACTTGGTTTTAAGCCACTAAAGAATCGATCGATCTTACTCTCAGGTTGGATAATAATACCAGAAGTGTACCTTGCAAGTCTTGTAAAATTTGTTTCATAGGTACCAACAGATTCATCATCCCTTTGCTTCAGTTGAAGAAACTCTTTCTCCATCTTTGTTCGGAGAATATGAGGGATGTACTTATTGAAAAATAAGTTCTTGAACTCGTCCCATTCCATGGACTCAATTTCATCCCTTTGCCTCGTATTCTTAATAAGATTCCACCATTGATCAGCATCTCCTTCCAAACGATACACTACTAGGATGACTTTATCATGTTCAGAACATTGAAGAACTGAAAATATCTTTTCAGTAGTACTAATCCATTGTTCATCAACTAATGGATTAGTAGACCCGCTGAAAGAAGGTGGACACTGCCTCATGAAGGATTCAATAGAATGTTTCTCCTTCCTTTGCTCATTTGGAAGTCCTGCATGATTCATAGCTTGAGAAAGTTGTGTGAGCATGGCTACAAGATTTTGCATTCCAGCTCCCATATCGTTTGGTTGCTCAAGGGGACAATCATTGCATTTCCAATCGCATTCTGCATTAACACGGTTCCTTCGGGTTCCAGCCATTGACTAAATCCAAGAAGAATAGTGTGAGCAAAATTAATTATAATAGGAAAACAACATAATTCAAGAATAAAATTTTCACTCTTAAGGTATTATCCTAGGTTATTCATGGCCATTTCTAAAACACTAAGATTGTGTTCTATGCTAAGACTTATCCTTAGGGTTCTTACTAAGGATTTCACTTCCTAGTTTCCAAAGTTTGACTATACCATTCCTCTGATACCAACTATAACGACCCATACTTTACATACATTGTTAATACATCAAAATTGAAGCACACTTATTACAACATATGACAAAACCACAAAGGACCGTATAGGTATAGTGTCTTTAGAAACTGGGAAACATAAACAACTGGTTCATAAATCTTTTACAGTGTCTCCCATTTATTTAATCAAATCTAGGGTCCCTTTTAGCATATTCTACTTAATATCCATCTTCCTGACCTGGGGAAAAGAAAACATAAAAGGGTGAGCTCAAATGCTCAGCAAGGGAAAATAAAGGAAATAAAAATCATATCATATCTTTTTGAAAATCATAACCTGCAAAAGAGATCATAATATCTTAACATGGAATAAATCATAGAAGTGAAAATGAGATCCCCATAATCATAACATAAAACATGAAACCTTGTGGCATGCAAACATAATCATGTAAAATCATTTCTTGTTAGTCATGACTCATTCCCAAGACTATCTTAGCGGACAAAGTCCATTTCTGAACCGAGTTCACTCCTCGTTTCAGTCCTGTATCACTGAACCGAAATAACCTTCCGTTCCAGCGATGTCAATCTCATTAGATATAAATCATTACCCAATGCATTGGAGGGATATATAGGTCCCACCCATCTTATAATGAATCCTTTCTTATGTGTGCCACATAATCATAAATCATACATCATCGCATAACACATGTAACAAAAATGGGATCCTTGAAACATCATGACATCACAAAAAAAATCATATAAGGTAAATGACTTCATAAAAATAATTCCCTCACAACATAATCAAATCAATAATAGGGATAAAAACAGAACCCTTTATTATCTTATATGGAAAATAATTTTGATAAAACACTTGAACTCCATTCTTGAGGAAAATATCCTTTCTTCTTCAAAAACACTTTTCTTTTCTTAACATGTCATACAATTATAAACTAAAAGAAGTTGATTAAAAATAAACTTGAAAACTTGTAAAGGAAGCTTATTGGAAATAATTTTAAGAATCCATTCATGCCGTATAAGTAAAAAAAACATTCTTTGTACTTTTGTCGGAAAAGTCAAAACGTACCTCGTACGAAAAAACAACAAAAGATTCCTTTCATATTCTTTACTAAAAACTCACCGAAGGGTAAAATAGGATTTAAACTATTGAAAGTGGATGGAAACAATATTAAATATTGAGGGAACATGGATGTGGATGATAAAATACACCCCAGTAAATACTTACGAATAAACAATCTCGGATAAAAATGAGATTGTGATATTTCCCTTACCTTAGGTCCGATTTTCTTTCTACGTGTCCGAAGCTCTTGAATAATGGTTTAAATAATGTTATTGACTTATTACATAATCATACATATTTATATGATATCATATATGGTCATATTCTTAGCTTTTTTTAGTAATATTTCATTGTTACTTGTTACTCGGGTCTTTATTGCCTTTTGTTCTTATGCGTGTTTTGCCGAATAAATTCTTATTCTTCTTTTAATGTTATAGATAACTTATATCCAGAATGGTATTAGTGTAACATATATCATATTTATTTATTCAATTCATTTATATAATTACTATGTAATGATGATCATGTAGAATGAGTCGCATCACATCGTGGAGACGGTATTCCGTACGTAAGCACGAGTGATGATATCGATCCTATGATCGTGGAATTGTATTGGAGTATATATATATTATTTCAGTATCAATATTACTTTATAATAATCATAAATAGTTACTCATTACACCATTATACACATCCTTTTAAGGTGATGGTGGAAAATAGATTACACGACGGCGTAGAGACGGTATTCCGTACGTACGCACGCGCGGTGATTTCATTTTTCCGTAGGATGGATAGAAGTTGAATTAGGGTTGTTTCATATTTATAATAACATATCAGTATGTAAGTAATACTGATATTATTACTTTATCATGAAACAACTAAAGAAGAAGAAGTTGAAGAAGAAAGAAATTGAAAAGATCGGTAATGGATATTACCTCTTCTTTGGAACGCTTCTTTGAATCATCCACTTAGGGAACTAAGATTGGTATTTGAAGAAGACCAAGACCTCTAGGATTATTCTAGGGAAGTGTAGAGGAGAAAAGTTCAGGGGTTGGCCGAGCTTGAGTGCTCAAATTGGTGTGAGGAGGAGGGGGAGGAGGTGCCCTTTTATAAGGGAGGAGAGGGGCACCTTAGGAATATCTCAAAATATTATTTTATATTAAAGTCAAAATCGGTATATAATGGTTCCAAAGGGTCTTATTTCGAAGGTAAAGTGGGTATGGGTCGCAATACTATCAAAAAATAGGATTTAGACAAGTTTTGGTTAATATTTTAAAATTATCAATTAGATTTAACTCTAAGTTAAATAATTTAACTTTTACCGTGTCTTTTTGTTTTCTTACACTATATGGTTAATACACTTACTATAACATGCCAAACGAACCCCAAATTGTTTATTATTAGTATATATATCTTTATATAAGTCATTTGGCCGAAACTTAGATTTTTAGGAATAAAATAACAATTAATAATATAATATTTAATTTAAAAACTATTTTGTTTCAATTTTGATACTATTTGATATATGATTTTTGTGAAAGTCGTAACAGAATTATATGTTCGATCCAAGTTGATTAAATCAACAATAATATATCATAGTAACCTATAAAATTAGTGGAATTCATAAAAAGTCTCAAATTACATTTATTTTGGTGTTTATAACATCAATTATGTCAATATTTCATTAATAAGATAATTACTGCATCATCATTGTATCATAACTAAATTAAATTATTTAATGTCTAAAAATTATAAATAAAATACCATTATGTAGGAAATCCTTTTACCTTTTAATGAATATTTATAGTCGAATTTATCTTATGTATAACCCCATATTAAAAATTATTTACTTATTAAACATTGATTTTAACTATTTTAACCCTTCTTTAAATAAATTAATAATAATGTCCTAATCTATCCCAAGTGGTCCTAAATGGTCATATTTTATTCCTAAGATTGTTTTAGGTCGAATTAAACTTATACAATAGAATTAGGACCTGTGTTAGGGTAATAGTAATATCATATTTAACCTTAGTTACCCTATTTACTATTAACCGCGGTAAAAAAAAGTAAAAAGTTACTATTCACCAAAAAAATTATTTTTATCTCATTGAACCACATTTTATTTACTAATATAAACCGTGTCTGTCGGATTTTTGAAATTCCATTCACAGAAGCAGTAAAATTACGTTTTATGCAAAATTTAGTTTTTAACCTACCACTTAGTGGTTTCACTATTCATCGAAAATTGAATGTTTTCAGAAAAATACCAAAATTTCACCCTAGGCTAATTTCGGTATTCCGAATTGAAAAATGAAGTCCATTTTGAAATATAAAATTTATAAAATTTCAAAATGTGGTTATTACTATTCATAACGGCTAGTTTAATAATATTTTTATAGCATATCGTTGTTTAGTGAAACTCAGTATTGCGTACGACGCAAGCTATCGAGGAAGGTCGTGATTGTGTGTAAAGTAATCCAAGCAAGTGTGTAGTGAAAGATTAATTTGATGATATATAAAAACAAAATATTATTCATAAAAATCTCGGGTGTTACAATCTGCAGAAGGACGGTCGGACATAACAGACTATCCAGGCTATTGAATACATTTTACGCTCTTGTGTCCTAGATTTTAGAGGTCTGTGGGTGAGGATCTTATCCTTGGTGTAGTTATCTTACTACAAAAGTTTTGACTCCACCATCAGTATCGTGTCTTTTGAATCCTTTTATGACCGACCACTCTGTTCTTTATTGTGCTGGAATGGGGACATAGAGTCATCAATTCTCAGACCGGAACTAGTGCAGAATACAACATAGATGGTTCAAGTGACTCTTGAGAGGATGAAGATAGAATATGATCATTATAAATCATACACTTATCAAAGGAGAAGACATTTGGAGTTTGATATTTTGGATCATGTGTTTCTTAAGGTGACTCCCTATCGTATGCAGTGAAGGTTTGGTCGTGGGAGTAAACTATCTCCCTGGATTTTCGTTCCCTTCTATGCTTTGGCTCATGTTGGAGTCATGGCTAATCAAGTGGAACTTCCCCCTCAGATGATCCAGACACTTGATGTTTTCCATGTCTCACAGCTATGCCGTTATCATCAAGACAACTCCCATGTCATCAATTGTTGAGTGATAAATGTCGATGATGATATGACCTTTGGGGAATGGCCCGTGGAGATCCAAGACTATAAAGAGATAGTGTTTCGTGGGCATTATATCCCCTTAGTTCTTGTCTTGTGGCCACATGGTGGTCCGGAGGAGAGTAACTTAGAACGTGAGTGACATATACATTCTCAGTACCCAGAGTTTTTTTTGATGTTTTAATATTTTTGTGTAATGATGTTTGATTTGCGGTTATAGAGCATTCATTTTATATGAGGGATTTTGTTTGTTTCATATGGTGTCTTGCTCTCTTTTGAGAGGTATCTTGATTGGTGGTTTTTTCGAACCCCATTTTGGTTTCCCTTTAGGTGGGTTTTGATTTCTCGAGGATGAGAATGTTTTGAGAGATATCTGGTGTAATAAATCAGATCTCTCATCCATTACTTTACTGAAATCTGGTGTTTGAGGTGTTCTGGGAGGTTACGGTGACTCATCCCCAACACTTTTCCTAATTTCCAGTTATGTGAACATTATTTTTAGTTTTATGAACATTGTCACAGAAATAGTATCACAGTCACGGTGTCATAGAAATGATGGGATAGAAATGGTGTCAAAGTCACGGGGTCACAAAAATGGTGTGGAAAAAACGGTGTGACAGAAACGGTGTAACAGAAATTGTGTCACAGTCACAGTGTCACAGAAATAGTGTAAAAGACATAGTGTCACAAAACCTGTGTCACAATAATGGTTTCATAGACACGGTGTCATGGACATGGTGTCATAGAAATGGTGTCACAATTCATGAATTATGATTCCAGAACTATTTCATATTTCTCATTCCAAATGTTCAGAATTTTTCATGTTTCATTGATTTAACATTTTCTTTAACGTTAAATGTATTTAAGTCCTTGTTTTAATCATTTAAGGCTAAATCAAATCCCATAACTCCTAAATTAATTCTCATAAGGCCCAGGATGATATTACTTGGTCAACTCTCATGGTTTAATGCAATCATCTTTTAATGAAAAATCTGGCATATCTTAAATCACTTCTCCGTTAAATCCTCTAAAGGAATGATATATATTCCTCCCTCATTCTTCCTCCTTGTTATCATGTGTGATACACTCTAACCATTCATTCATTCTCTTAGGATTTCTATGATCATAAATTCGTCCTTGGATATGTTCTCCATGAATTTATTCTACCTGCAAGTACACCCTCTATTTTTTGTGCAACCAAGCAGCATCGATCTATCATCAATATAAGGTATGATCTATCATCATTATTTTGGGTAAATCTCTTTCTCTTTCTCCTTGACCATTTATGGAATGATATCTCCATGATCCCAGTGGACTTTTCTTGGGTGTTGACTAGTTTGGTGGTGTCTCTGCATCATCAGGTGGATACATTTGTCATGAGGGATGACGTTGTAATCCATTGGGTGGCTCGTTATCTTATAAAGAACGTGAAAAAAACGTGTGAGGGAGGGGATTTATTGCTTCTCTTTTATTTTATGTGAAAATGTAAAGTTAGTGTGTTTTATCCCACTAGATCACAATGGAATTGACATAATAAATATTTTAATTGGATAAATAAATTGATATCGATCATATGTTGTTGCCTCTTGTTTGTCTAGATAGTCTGATATCTATTCATGCATTTTTTTAGCTTTTTATTCTTGATGGAAATTAGTAAAGAACGTAAACCAGAAATTTATTTATAAATATTTTTCTAAAGATAAAAAGGCAAGAAAATGAGTCAAGTTGTTATTGTTATAGTTTTATGATAGTTAAATTGATAAAGTAAGCATGTTTAATCAGTTTTTGATAGCATATTATTTAGGTTTCCCGTAGTTGGAACCTGTGAAAAATAAATCGGTTAATTCCAGATGGATTAAAGAACTGGTTGTCTGATAAAAGATAATTGCTTGTATAGTTCTGAGTTACCATATTGCTTATTTATGGTCCAACTCACAATTTATATGATGACTTTTTCCTGCTACTTGTGTTGTGATATGATCCAAGAAATCTGTTGTGATATGTGGGGGTAGGGAGGCCTGTTGGTTGTCATAGTAGTTGATTCCTAAAGTGGATAGATGCGTCAGTTTATGCATGTGGGTGTCGTGGAAGACATTAGGGACGATGAAATGGGTTGGATGCGAATGATTGGATGTTTTCTTAATCTTGTTGGTTGTTTATCTTATTTACATTCCCCACTACTCAAGGCTGCTAGTTTTTGTTTACCCTTCTTCCCAAACAGGAAATTTTGTGTGGGGTAAGCCACATTATTTCCATATTTAGCTTCTCAAGGGAGGATGGGTATATGCTCTTTATATTGGTGGAAAAGAATCTAAGGGTAGTTCACCTACTCAACAGGTTGAGCCCCTTGTGGTTTAGTATCTTAGAATTTTTTTATATAATTCTTGAGAATATGGGAGGATAATAATGTTGTTAATAAATGATTTTATAAATGCTATTAACCCATGGGGTTTGAGCTTACTGGGATGCGATACTAAGGTTACAAATTAATAAAATAGTGGAATTTGGGTGTGATGATAATGAATTATAATGTAGAATTGTTAATGGTTAGCTTATGATTAAATAATTAAAAAATGTAAAGTGAACCAAATAAAAAGGGAATGAAGGAATGTAATCAATATCTTTAAATGGCTATGTTCTTATAAGATATATAGTCATATAAGTGGCGACTAGGAGTCCGAGAGACGTTAGCTGTAGTTGAGTATATGACTAAGAAATATTCCCATTGTGTGGTTGTGAGCTATAGTATATTATGTGATTTTTGTGTTTCTATATGCTACTCCACCTAGTATGTTAGGGAAACTGACTCCCTGGGGATTCAGAGCCAGGGGTCGTTTTTTCCAAAATTCTAGTGGGACGATGAATGGATGACTACCCCCTTTGGCACTGATCTCTTCTCTTAGTAGTTACTTGTTCTAGTTGGCACTGCGGTTAGTTCAACCCATATATGTTTGTAGAGGGCTGTAATGGCTTGTGGTTATTCACACAAATATATTCTGGATATATTTTCTTGTGGACTACTATAGGTGTAACATGTATAGGTTTTGATGGATTGAGGTTCCTTACTCAGTGTTTGGGCTATAATGATTGGAGTTCTAATGCCCGAGGTATGATACATGTTATACGAGATGTGGTCACTCCTGAAAAATACATGGTTACTTTGATTACATGGACATATGGGTTTTTTTTCATGATGTTCATGTTTTGTTGCTTCTCCCAAGTGTCTGAGGGCAAGCCATTTTAGAGATATATGCTTAGGATGAGCGACATTCGGGAAAAGCAGCAAAGTAGTGGGGAAGTAGTAGTGGGTTATACATTATAATATTTATTATTTTATATTCTCTTGTATGCAATACTTTGTGTGAGTTTCCATGGTGAGGATGAAAACATAGTATAAATGTTTAGGTGATGAGTTAGTTTCACTTTTTGTTCATTGTGCTTTATCATGTTTTCTTTCCTTTTTCACAATATGCACCAGGGAGGATCCTACTGAATATACTGTTATACTCACCTTATGTATATATAATCTTTTTTTTCAGGTCACTTTGAGTAGGTTGGAGATTAGGCTGGTATCTACTACTTTGGGGTTGTATGAGCTATTTGGGCTTCATGGTTTCTGCTGATTTTACATTCTTTTGGGTTTTTTTAGTTTTCCCCATTAAGTTGTAATAGTTTTTCATGGCATTATATATGTGTATTTGGGATTTCTTTTATATTACTCTCTGCATTGGAGTTTTTTGGTGTCAATCTTATCTCTCTCTTCTTCATGTGTTCTCCTAGTGGGTAATGCCTCCCATTTGTTTTTTTATTATACCCTCAGTGAAAGTAGAAAACCCATGGTCTTTTGGAGTAAGGACATGAGGGACATTATCTCCCTTCTCACATTTCCAACACAGAGGGGTACCCCTTTTGTGGAGGGGGTCGTGACAACCTACCTCATCAAACTTTTTTTATTATATATGGGTTATATCATGTATGGAAAATTATAATGGAATGATAATTATGGGTATGTAGATCCAGTTCACTTATGTAAATTTGGTGTTTTATGGTTTTGAGAGTTGTTTGAATAATGGATGTTAGGTGATTAGGAAATGTACGGTACTAATTGGTTGGAGTTATTTTTTAAGGTCCCTTTTTTATTTTTATAGAATATTCTATACTATAAATAATTTATAATTTCATTAGTGGGGTTTATTGTGATTTTGGGAATAAAATACTTTAATGAGGTGGCCATTTGAATTTTGAAGTGTTGGAACCTACATTAAAAGTTAAATTGAGTAGAACATAATGAATTTTTAATGATCTTATAGTTTAAAATCACGCATTTGAACTAATATAATATCCCATATATAATCAACCCATAGATATATGATTCCTATAAATGTATTAATTTCCCTAAATTATCATGACATTAAATTTGATGAGTTTTATAGAAATTGGAAAAAGATAACCTTATAAAATATTACACTTCCATAAACTATAAATGTATCTATTAAAATAAGTTTGTAAATTAGAACATATGTTTTATTCATTTCACACATAATTTTTTCATGATTGGTCCTCATACCTTAAATATTGAAATTTCTTGAACTTCTAAACATCCATAAATCCTTAAAAAGATTTTTAAATAATAGTATGATAGTAAAAACTATGTGATATAAAATTAATAAAACCCCACAATCCATCAAAAAAATATATAAAAACCTATGAAAAAAAATCTTTTTTACCTTATAAACAAAAAACTCAAATAAAAACTCACATACTTATGAAATCAATATAATTTCCAAAATAAGTACAATAAACATGTTTTATTAAAGAAAAAATGAAAATAAATACACTTGAATGTTATAAAGGGCATCAAATTAATTTCTCCCCTACAATAACCATTACAATTACCCTTACAATATAATATCCTACCTATATTAATTCCCACCTTTTATCTGTAAATAATAATCCATTACACTATACATTGGATGTCTATAAATTATCAAATCATTATTATATATCATTTCTAATATCCATAACATGAACAAAATACAAATAGACATTCACTTTAATCATAAAACTGATAAAAACATTCATTTGAACCTAGATCCTTATGCACTTATAATTATTACATAAAAATATGAGTAAATATCAGTATCTTTGATAAATCTTCAAACTGAAAAATTAATTGAATAATAGGATTTTAATTGAAATTGGAAAACCATTATTAATATAAATGTTAAATTCATAATGAATAATGGCAATGATATAGGTAAATCACGAGGAATCACTTAATGTTAAAAAAAACTTCATTTCACACATTTATAAAGAAATTAATAAATTCATTCTATATAAAATGATAAATATATTAATTTTGAAACTTTAAAGATCTAATTAAAAAAATTATAAAATGACATTTAGAAACTATTATTGTGAACATAAAAACATTCTTGATGTAATATGGATGTTGAAGAGAATGTGTCGAAAGGAATCCTTTTAATCATTTAAAATAATGTCTAATAGAAAAATCGCATACCTCATGATTTAAATAACAATGTATAACATATAACCTGCTAATTAATCTAATTATATTAATTATTTATAATTTAATAATCTTTTTCATATTTAATTTATTATTATTATTATTCTTTTATTTCATTTATTTTTAGGTTTCACATAGTTAAAAATTTGGTATAATTCACAATTGTTGTTTGGGGGTTATTTGTTCATAATCTCCCAGAAAAATGTATTTTAGTAATAGTAAAAATTAAATAAAAAAAGGATTCATATTTTAATATATGTTTCATGGTGTAGGTTTCAATTTATTCCAAAAATAAAATCCTTCAATAGATAATGTATTAGTTAATGTTTTTCGAGTTTTTCTTGATTAATATGTTCATATATGATAAAATAACCATGATTTTTACTTCAATTATGAATTTATGACGGTTATTTCATAATTATATAATAATAAAAACATTTAAAATTTATAAATCTTTTATAACATATCTATTTTTATGTTTTCTTATTAATTCATGGCATATAAATTATATCATCATTCTTATACGAGGTAAAATCAACCCAAACAAGAACATGGTATACCAATAGAATGAGTAAGAATATATTATTGCATAAAAAAATATCACATAAATATAATATAAATGAATTAAAAAAAATATTGAATTGAAGAATCATATTCAATAAGATGTATATGAATAAGAAAAATGAAATACAATGATAAGAAGGTATTACCTACAATGTTTCTCTATATGCTCGATTTGGGTGGTTAAATACAATAATAAAAGTTTTTTGTGATTAATTTTAATATAATGACCAATTTATCTACCTAAAAAATTAATAATGTAATAAATTTATTTTTCATTTATCAAATTAAATTTTATAACAGTATATGTATTCTACTATTAAAAAACTATTTTGTTCTTGGCAGTAGAGGTTCACATGTAACTTGAAAAAGTTTTCATTTTCCAATGGATGGAATGAAGGTCAATAATGTTTCTTCCATCAAGATAATAATATTTTATTATAATAATAATGATTACATAATTATATTAGTATGTTTATGATAGATTTTTTGGATGTGGAATAAGAATGAAACTAAAAAAAACCTAATTTACACTATTACCTCTTCCTTGGATACCCTCCTTTAAGTCTTTCCCTAAGACTTATTTAATTGGTTTCATTATGAAATTCGAATTTTTAATATGAGGGAATGGGATTACTGGATTAAATTTTATATATATAGGTTACTCAAAGGTGATTAGTGATTATGGATAAGTGAGGTGGTGAAGGGATCATTTTATATGTGAGAGGAGTGACACACTTTAAATACATGTTTTATTAATATATAAAAAATTTCTTCCTCTAGGAAATTTGCTCTAAAATAGAAATATTATCACTATAATTTAATTATTGTTTAAAATATAACAAATAAATAAATTTAATATAATATTTCATGGCCTTATCACTTTTTTCAACATTGTTGTCTCATTTTGACATTCACTATAGTGACTAATTATTTAAATAGATAGCATATTTTTAAGGATAAAATAAAATGGAAAATAATATATAATTTAAAACATAATTCAAAAATTGAAATAAATTTTAGATAATAAATTTCTTTATTCGGTAAAAATTATTTTTAATATAAGTACACATAACATAACAAAACAATTTTAAAATTGAATTCATGGATAAAGATGATATTTTCAAAACATATAATATTGAGTATTAAATCGCAATAAATTTATTCATTTATGAATGTAAACTACAATTAGTTTAATTTGATATGTGATAAAATAAAATTTTACCAGTTAAATGCATAATCAAATTAAATGATAATATTTTTGAGAAGAGAGTAGTTTCCACTATTCACAAGAAAATCATTCTTTTTTGGAAATACAAAAAATTAACAATAATATAATTTTGATATGATTAATATATAATGAACTAAATTTGATCAATTTAAAATTATAAAATTTAGAAATGGAATTTTTAACAAATGTGTATAATAGATAGAAAATGTTTTATTTAAATTACATCCTATTTCTTTTCCGAGTAAAAAAATAAAATTCATTGTCCCTATAAAAATTAATTATTTTTTTATACAAATATAAAATAATATGAATCAATATTATTAATATGGATGAAAGTATATAATTTATTCTCTATAAAAAAATACCTAGGTCATCACATTCTACACCTTAATAAACTACAAGAACCTTATTTATTTATAAATAAGTGGATATATTTTTCTCTCATAATTATTTCTAATTTCTATGTTTCATTCTCAATCATTTGACTTTCCATAAAATTTTACCAAGGTATTTACATTATTTATGAACATTTTATATCGACAATCAAGAATGTTACATAAATTATAATTATATAATTTATTTTTCTATTAATATTCCACATTAAGGCTTAATAATTTTTACGAGTTAGGTACATAATTCCTTATGAATGATACGTTTAACACATCATGTATATAGGATAACCATGGAGGTAAAGATACAAGATATGAAACTAATCCCACTTTCACTATAATTTCATATAGACTAATAAATCATAGGTTTAATTTCCACATCATTATAAAACACATAAAACCATTTGATGTAATTATTTTAGGAAAAATAGGGTCCCCTGATTCAAACAATGGATATTTCCTCTAGTTATCTATATACCTATTCAACATTCCTTGAGTTTCCATTATTTTTTTTTGAATCATATTTAACTTTTCATCCATCTCTTATAAAAATATAGTTCCTAAATGTTTTCTATATATTTCTTCTTCCTAATATTTTGGATTATGAAATATCATTCCATATAATGACTCATAAGGTTCAATATAATTAAATAATTGAAAACAATAATTATATGAAAAATGTACTAATATAATTTATTATAAACAAACTACATGAAAAACTAATGTTAAATCCTGGTGGATATTCTCAAATTTTTAAATTGTATAGTATGATTGTCCATCAGGATAAGGATAAAAATATTCACCAATACTTAACTCAATACCCAAAGGTCTCTAAAGCCCATTACAAAAAACTATATAAAAATCCTGGATCATAATTAGAAATAATATAGATAAATATTATATGTAACTTGAATATCCTTTAAGATAATGTCTATAATGTTTTTCTGATGACATATCATCTTGAATAAAAATAAAATGAGGTAATCTAGTCATATTGTCAATAATAACACATATTATATTATTACATAAAGATATATTTTGTAATTCCACCAATAATCGATTGATATGTTATTCCATTTTCATTATTTAATTGAAATGAGTTTAATAATTCCCTTTGGTTGTATATTATTATCGTTAACCTATTGAAAAAAATCATAGTATACTCAGAAATAAATTTCATCATTCCTTTTCACTAAAAATTTACCAAAAGGCCTCTATAAATCATTGTGCTACTGGGATGAACAAAATATTGAGATCTATAAGCATCACTCAATTATTTTTTTTCTTACTAAAAATCACATGGTATACATAAACTCTTTCCAAATAATAATAAACCATCTTTATGAATATTAAACCAATCAACCAACATTCCTTGACTTGTTCAATCCTTCATTAAAACCCACAGTATTCCTTATGACAATTATTAATTATTTCTAATATAGATGACCATACAAATATTTTAACCAATATAATAGAGGTTTTAAAATGTATAAATTCCAATTATAAATTATTAAATGATTAAAAAAGGATAATGTTAAATGAGAATCTACCAATGTTATAGCTTGTATATAATACATAGTTACATCAGGTTCATGGAATATACATGGCACTGCCTTAAATAGTATGGTATGATCCATCATACCCATGGATATCATCTAATGGGGTATTTCATAAGAATAAATGTTTGGGATCAGTTGCAATCAAATCTGTGATACAAGAACTGGTTAAGGTATTTACTCATGCATTACAACGCATGAGTAAATTCATTATCACAAGGGAGTGTCATGATGGATGTGTAAATTAATTTCCAAGAAATTCTAGTAGTTTTTGATTCTTTGTAATCTTTTGAGAATTTTTAAAATCCAAATATATCTTCTCCAAAATCCTTATCACATTAAGGTGCTGACAAAAAATTGTTTAAGGAGAGTCTTATTCATATAGAGAATGATTTAGGTGAAACCAATGGATACCTCAGGAGGTTGAGATACATTGGATTCAAATCCATGTATTTTTGGTCCAGAATATTAATTAAATATCAAAATGTTACAGAGGAATCATAAATAAAATTCATTTTAATTTTTATTATTCTTCATTTTTAGTTTTTATATCATTTTCATATCTCTTGCATAGATATCCTTATACAAGGGATTTATTCACAATAACTATATTAAATAAAATTTATTAGATCATCAAAAATTAATTCCATCAGTGATATTATAGCATCCCATGTGTTTACATTGATGAAATTGTGCATGAAATGAAGAACGTATCAAAAAAAGTATATTATATTACACTAAAACTCACATCATGTTTTCATTCTGGCTTAGTGGAAACCATTTCTTGAAATAGACTTAGGAATTATTTTATATAAAGTAGGAAGGATAAATCCAATACATCATTGAGGTCTCCATGGTCTAATTTAAAATTGTAATAATAACCTTTACACAATAGGGCTATGCCTGTGTAATGTTACAAAATATGTTAAATTTATAAAGTTTGATTACAGTAATATATCCATGGGGTTACCATTACATCAGTTCCCTATGATAATTTAATGTTTTTTAACATTACGGTGTTGATAACTCCTATATAAGGGAAAATAAATTTTAATGTTTTATATTTATTTATAAATTGTTTATAAATAATAATAAATGTTATTTTGGGATATTTAAACATTTTATTAAGAAATTAGTTACAATGGGTTTATAGTTAATTATTAAATTTTTAGCAGAAAACATTATTAAATATTACTTAACTATTAAATGTTAAAATATAAAATGTCACATTTAAAAATATATTTTTACCTATTTATGAATAATAAATAAAAGGGTTTACATTATATAAAGAAAAATTAAATTTTAAATTATTATAAATTACCAAAATAATTACTAAGTATTAAAATTCATTACATTTTAAATTATGAATTATCTATAGTAAATTATTGTTATTTTTTATAATTAATGGGGCCATGATTCAAATATAAATTGTATGATATTTAGGTTATATAATATTATTACATAATACACATTTTATAATTAATTATTTTAAATTTATAAAATATACAATATTTAAAAGAACAATCTCATATATTTATGAATAGTAAAATGTTCATATTAGATTGAACTATTTACATTCAATGAAATTATAATGTGTCCTAGATTACTTTTTGGATATGGATATAGATTACTTGTTGGATTATGGATGTGTTTCAAACAACACACTACATGGATCCGCTTCTAATGAGGTCGAGAGCAAGAAGGTTTCAGCTTTTCATGACATTCGGATTCAGATGTTCGAGAGGGTATGGCTCTGCCATCGGTACTGTGCCTGTGTACTCCTACATAGGACAACTTTCTGAGTGTTCATGTGATGGAGAATGCTTTTCGTCAAGATGTAATAGCTGGAATGGGATGATATGGTATTTTTTACTTGGGTTATTGTCTTTTATGGTTTTATGTTCTATAATGTTTGAAATTTCTGGTTTCTCACTTTTTCCTCAAAAGTGTTTATAATAAAAAAGTTAATTTTTAGTCAATGAAATTATAAAATTTCGATAATGATAATAATAATTATAATATTTATTTATGGATTTAATTTATGATTCATTTTTATATGGATGTCTCGTGTTTAAATACATGAATTTTTGATTTAGTTAAAATATTATTCCCAACTTTACTAATTTCTAAAAATTATTTATATTTTGAATTTTCATTCTCTATTTGAAGTATTAATCTAACTCTCTTTTGTATGGCCTTAAATTACATGCTATTTATGACATTATTTAATTCAGTTTATCATCTACCATTAACATTGTTTTTAATTAGAGATATTAGATTTATGTAATTTGTGGGGTATAGTTTTTTATTTTAGGTGTTATATATATACGATTTTTCTTCTCTATTGAATAAATTATTTTGGGGATAAGTACTCAGGGTCATAATAACAACATGACTATAGGCATAGGACTCTTCTAAAATGTGAATAAGGGATAATATTTATTTCTCTGATCTTACTCATGCGGTTATTATTATTCTCATAAAACATTAATCCTTTATAGAAATACATTATGTAATATATATATATATATATATAAAGAATTTAGATATGTTTTAATATAATTGACTTCTATTTTTGGATAAGTAACTAAATATTATAGGTCATAAAAATATTCAAATATCAATAAAGAATTAACTTATTAATATAGTGAATGGAATAATATTCCAAAATTACACTACAAAAATCATAAATACAAAAGAGTATAAAAATAACATAATATAGTGATATTAAGACCCCTTTAAATACTAAATTAAAAAAACATTGTTACAATCTCTATCATCTAACTAGGTAGGTCATGGAATATCTAGGTGCCCATGGACAATCTTGTGTAAGGAAATAAAATGATGAGTATCATAGGAGTACTCTTGGGTGGGTCATGCAATAGTTGGCTACCCCAAGATTATTTTATGTTTAATTTTTCATTGTGTTTGTTTCGGGTTACACTATTTGATATATTGTTAGAGGGTTATGTTATCAAATGAAGAGTGGGGAGTCTATTCAATTAATGTATTAGAAAATGGGTGTAATCTAAACTATCCAAGATTCATATATCTTATGATTAGGATGATACCGTAACTAGATAGATATGTTTCTGAAGGAATAGTATAACAAACTCATTAAAAAATAGAACAAGGATCATTGTATAATAATTGATATGATGAATTACAAAAGGGACCTTATTTTTGGGGGATCACATTTAATAAAAGTCATTCAAAACATTTTATAAAGAATTATACTCATATAATGAAATATATTATTTTTATCAATGGTATCATAAAAACAAACAAAACATTGACTTTAATCCTAGAAATGGGAATATTAATCTAATAAACTCATAATATTTTTAACCTAATAAATTTCTTTAAAATAATTCAATATGATAGAGAAACACATTCTATAATAAACAAGTGTCTATATATTTCAATAGGTGAGTCTATATTGTTAGGGAAACATAGAATGTTCTAATAAAGGTTTCAATGGAATTTTGATGGTAAATAATCTATGTAACTACAGTATTTTATACTAAATATAATTTTATATTTTAAATTATATTCAATATGACAGAGTTTTTTTATGTTTTTGGGGGGCTAAAGGATTCTTTAAGGCTTATTCTAATAGATATATGATTTTGTATATATAATTAAAAACAATATAAATATACAAGAGTACAAGAGATGAGAATTAATTGATGATTTGGAATTGAATATTTTTACATGTAATGAAACAAATGAGTTATTTCATTGATGACTTTCATCATTCAAGCGTGAATAATCATGTCACAATGTGAGTAATTTTGTCTCATTCCTCTCTTGAGAAGATCATGAAACCATTTTTTAACCAAATGATATTGGTGTTTTTTTAGAATAGTTTATGAATTTATTTGAATTTATATCATGATTTAAAGGAGACAATCAATGGATTATTTGGCAGATGGAATTATTCATACTTTCAATAATGAAAATGTTGTGACAATATGAATGAATGCAAGAAACGTTTACCAAATATTCTCAAAAATGTTATGAGTATATAAACATGACATATGGTTACTAGGTTCTTTCTACTGTATAGAGAGAATATGTGGGTAAAATTTCAAATCAGATGATGAAAGGTTAGATTAAATTTTCAATAATTCTTTCTCAATGATTTATTCAAGGTAATTAAATTAATTTATTATTAGGAATTAGGAATAATGATTATATGTAATTGGTGTATCCAAAATACCTTAAAGAGTTTAGGGAAATACATGGAATTCTTATGCCAAGAATATGTTTTATAGAAACAAATTATCTAATTTTGAAAGCAATTTGATTCCAAATGTATATTTTCCAAGTTGTGTAAAGATACATGAATTCAAATTCATAAAAAAATAGAATGAAATTAATGATTATGTACATGTAATGAAGTAAAATAGTTGATATATATAGTATTTAAATATAATGGAATGTGCTACCCATAGATGGATCAATGTAAAATAGGTGAATCCTTATCTCATTTAATTTAGGTGATATAGAAAAATATTAACTAACATAGATTTTTTATGAATATCATGAGATAATGAAGTGTATACACCTGGTTTATCATATTTTATGACATATTTTCTAAGTGAAACAAGGATAAATATTTTTTGTCTTCAATACAGTTTTTATCCAAATTTCCTCAAAAATATTATGGAATGTACTACCACCACTCATTAATTTAACATTTTAATAGTTTTATTATCAAATAAAATGCTCCAAATGCTTAAAATACCATATAGTAAAAATAGATTATTTATTAATTATTCTTATAGAAAAGAAATAACTGTTATTTACTAAACAAACATAACATTGTGTAACTCATCATAATTTTAGTAATAGAGTAGAGTGAATAAGAGATTATTGGGAGTATGTTTAAACATAGATAAGTTCATGGTTAATGTATAAAAGATAATAGAATTGCAATATTAAGGGGATCCTTTATCTGATAAAATTAAAGTATTTAAGGTATGGTCGTATATAAGTAATTTAAACTATTACAGTATTTGTGATAGATTTCATGAGAAAAATTTATAATATTAGTCCCAAGGATAACAATGATTAACATAAAATAATATCTATGTAGAAAAATGCAGTCAACATGATAAAACATGATGAGTTGAATATGTAGAGTTTTTATATTTATAATGAGATGAACAGTATGAATATGATTCCTAAATCAAACCATTATTAAAGCTACCACAATTAATATATTTCAATAACTAAAGATTTATTAATATTGTTTCATCATATTGTCTCATATAGATGTTATAGAATTGCATATGAGGTAATGAGTTAATAAAAACCCTAAAAATTCCGCATACATATTACTGACTAGGTAGAGTATCATACATGACATAATTGATTGATGGTTATGGAATGTTGAAAAAATGGTAATAAAACATTTAAGGGATATAATATGTATCATATTAGAGTTAGTATCTAAATTATCAATATGTCATGTTGGACACACAAATGTGTGTATATATATATATTCTAAAATTCCCTGTATCATTAGAGGTTGCATAATTCATCAGGATATTTGAATTTTTCTATTTTATGGATGGTTAGTTTTGATATTTGGAGCTAGGAACGAAATAAAAGGGTTCATGTGCCACTATATAATTTCATTAAGAGAGGGAAGAGTTTTTATATGTATTAATATAGTTAGAGGGAGATCATAATAGGATTTGGATGGAGTTTTAGCAATTCGTTAGATACAGTGATGAATTCATATCAAGAAACATGTTTTTATGCTAAAGACTATTGATTCTAAATGCTTTTTGTGTGATGGATCAATTATTTACATCATAAAATCATGATTATTTATATGAATGAACCCCAAAAATGTGTGCCAGGTATTTTATAAAAAGGTAATCATCTCTAAACCCTATCAATTTTTCCCCTACAACTTCCTCTTTGTTTTTGGGTGTTTTTAGGATTTCTAAAGATCCTATAACTAATTTACTGTTGTATTAATGATTTTTTTGATCCAATGTACTTCTATGGGTAAAAATAATATTCAGAAAGGTCCTTCACCCTTTTATTTCATTCTGATTATGGTTCTTTATTTGGAAATATAGTTCTGATTCAACCAAATAATTGTGGAATCAGTTGATTCGGATAGGGTTTTTTTAACCCTTTCCATAGGGGGCCCTGAGATATAATCTACATACCATCATTTTTAGTTTCAATGAGGCATGTCACTATATTATATTTTAATTTTTTTAAAAAAAATATTTTTTTGTATGCCTTGGTGTCAGTGGTTGTGGGGTTTTCTCTATTTAGTTTTGGAGGTTTTTTTATTATCGAAGTCTCATTGTTTGATGTTTTAGTGAAATGACAATTCATAGTGAGTGGTTTAGAAACTATATCATGGTGGTTTAAGTTAAATGGTTATTTATAATTATTTATAATTAATATATTATGGAATGTTACATGAGGAAGGATATATATTTATGATCTTATATTGGGGTTTACATTGGATATAATTGAAGAGGTTAAGAAGATCTATAGAAAAGTGATTAAATTGGGGAGAGGCTTTGCATGAGGCATATGGTCTTCCATACATTATTTATATAATTTATACATGTTTATATGTGGGATTTGTTATATAGTATATCCATTAATTTTGATGAAATTTATATAATTGAATACTTAATTTTAAATGAAATGTTTTGTGGAACTAGAAAAAATCACATGGCAATATGGGTCATTTGCACTGGCATGATATCCCCTCCCACCAATCGCTGAGTTTTTTACTATAAACTTGTATTCCCATATAAATATGACCCCATCATGTGTCTTTATTAAATTTGATGATTTTTATACCATTTATGTTGTAATATGATCCCATAGAGACCATACAGGAGTGGTTAGTGGGGGACAAAATGAATGGAGTAGTGGTTATCCATGTTAAACCTAGGAGATTTCATTTATGCTTCAAGAAAATTAGATGACATTTGGAATTCATTTATCCATAAGACATAGTTCTTTTGGGGAGTATAACATAATGAAATGGATGGAGGGGTTAGTGTTTAAGTGATAATATATTAGTTTTACTTAGGAATGGCCTTGAGGCCATCACCCTTCTAGTACTTTCCCATGAAGCTAGTGATACATTTATGACATTGCTTATGCTGAGGGACCTAATTAGTTATGTGATGTGTGTTTACCTAAGAGAAATGTTAGGATTAAAAGACCCTTATGAACTTTCATATTCATGATGAGACCTACAAGACCCTAGTAGGTTCCCTAGTGACATGTTTAACCTATTGACAGGGTGTCCACTATAATGGGTAGTAATGAAAATGGCCGTCACTATGGAATCTAGATTGAAGTTATGATAATTTTATGACTATTTTGATTTTTGGTGGGCCCCTTGGAGATTGACCATCATTTTAATGATTGGCTGGTAAAAGGAAACTCATTTTTATGATTTTTATTACAAGGATACTAAATATGGTATACACCTTTTGATTGTATTTCATTATAAATGAAAATCTTCTGCAGAAGGTTTGTATGTGATTCCAAGAAAACTCAACTATTACGGAGGTTTGTGATGCTATTTATGTGTCTTAAATAGATTTGGAACTAGGTTCATATTTAATCTAGGTAGATGATATGTTTAACAATGTGCATGCTATCGTGGCATGTGGGGTCTTTGGAGAGTGTGGACAAGACTATTGTGCTTGTGGGTCATACCTTCAAAGAACCATTTTATACTACGATGGATCCCCCCTTTTACATGATAATATGATGGATAATTCACAAGGATGTTATACTAAATATCATGGTGGTATTAGCCCTCATGTAATTTGAACTCTATACCTAGGAGAAAACCCCATGGGTCATAATTATTGTTGGAATGAACATTTTATATTCATAAGATAATTTTAACTTAAAAAATAATTTAATATCATTAGTAAGATAATATATATAAAAATATAAGCACAACCCAATAATTGAAAGGTTTGGAATGTTATATATTATCTACATAAACAACTATTTTTATATCACTTTCAAATATTACAATATAAAAATGATCCTCTATATCCTTTTCAAGATATCTCACATTATATAATCATATTCATAACCGAGGGATTTGAAATATAAGAATGGTGACATATTATGCACTCAGTAATGGATAATTTATCAAAACATATAGAAAAATAAAAATAAGACATACAAATCATATAAAATGATTAAAAGATCAAAAGTGATAACCATAAAACATGTTACATTAACATATGATCATAAAAATATCATTAATGAGTATTAAAAGATATGTTTGCAATCAACACACATACCATTAGTCATATAACATGCGAGTGTGTCATCAAAGTGGTGAATAATTAAAAAATAAAGAAAAATAATGAATACATGGAATTTCATGTAGATGAAACGCGTCATAGAAATTTATAATAAATTTATGGCCAGAATTGATATATATAGAACAACTATAATTATAAAAAATAATATATGATAAAACTCACTTTTCCCATGATTATGTGAAAAAACTAATAATGTTTGCATCTAAAATGTGGGAAACCCCATAATACACATGCCTATGTGAATAAACTCATTATGTCCCTGATTTACTATATCATGATTTATAATCTTAAAAATTCATTAGAGGTTGATATAAGATCCCATCCATTATTATTAATATATATGTGTTCCACCACATGTCAATAATAAACACATCCTAGAAAACCCACATAAAAAAATTGGGTTCATAACTATATAAATGGATGTCATTAACTTTTCTTAAAAAACCATAAGAATAAAATTTGTATCATTAAATATCAAAATGGAAATAATTCACATTTCATAATGAACCAATAGAAATAATTATGGGTTTCATAAAATTAAATAATTTTAAAAATGAAATAAATGTAGTAGTTACTTACATAGTACCATTATATATATAATTTATAATTACGTTTATTCATAGTTTTGAATATTATTAATCTACTTATCACATTAATATTGTTATTTTATGTGACATAGTATGTGATAATGTCATAAGAGTATTTGTCACACTGAAAATGTAATTGTATTCCCCTGTAATGATGAGTACCAAGAAATCCATAATATTATTACTAAATATATATTCTATAGCCAGATGAAATCATTTACAGACACAAATTATATAGGCTATCAATTTTTGAGCCTCATAGGAATTTTAGTCGCCTTCTCATAGTTTATGCCCTTGGTAATTTCCAATGTAGTATTGGGATGACCCAGACTCTCTTGGTTCTTTCCTTTTCCAAAAATCTGGATCCTAAAGGGGTAGCGTCTCAGCACGACCGATTGGTATGACTGATCGGCATCACCCGGCTTTGTCGGGGTTTTTCCAGTGATGTGGGAAAATTGAGTTTTAAACCCTACTTTGACCCCCTTTAAGATTTTACTAAAGCTCGGTAACACCCATAAATGTTATAATTAAATATTTAATGAATTAAGATGGTGTGTGCATCGGTTTAAACCACAGACCACTTTAATAGAATGTGGGGCCGCGTGGTCAACCCACGACCCCCGCTCCTTACGTAGTTTGTCGTTCTTATCTCAACTGTCCGCAGGTGTTCTAAACTAAGGGTTAGCCGTGGTTTATTTTTTTCTTGATCACCCTGTGCTAAGAGTACTTTTTGTTCATACGAGCCGCATCTCTATGCGTGAATTTCCGCGCCCGACCTAAGCATTGATAGACGAGCCGATTTTCGTTCAGGAGAACCGCATCACTATCCATGAAGTTCTGCCCTTGGCTTAGCGTCGATCGTTGATCAATAAGTAGGGAATTTCTTCGTCTCTCTCTTTTGTGTATCATATATGGTGGGCATCCTTTTGATTCTGTATAATTGGTTAAACCATACCTAAATAAAGATAATGAACTGATTGTAAGAAGAAAGGGGGGGGGGGTTGTGATCGTTGATGCTGTTTTATGTTATTATCATCTTTCTGAATTGTGTGGGCTTACGCCTCTGGAAAATCATTGCTGTTGGTGGCCTTTCTCTGTGCACTAATGAACCCCTGGGGATGTTTGAAATGACTTTTTGTGGTTGTGAACTCCTGCTGTAAAGGAAATTGGTTAATCACGTTTGTCTTTGGTTTTCTCTTCTAAGTGTACTTGTATGCTCACCCTACATATATAAAACTGCTTTCAGGTCTCCAGGAGGACTTCGGGGATCGCGCTAGATCATACTAGCACAGATATTTGGGGCAGTTGCAGATGTTGTTTTCTTTCTTTGGGACATACCCTTGTAGTCACTTTTTTACCCTGTGGCTTTTACTTTTGGAACATGCATGAAGGAATGGTTTACTTTTGGGTTTACTTTTCTTTTACTCTTGGTGTTTTTGGGTTTCATCATCTTATATCTCTATCCTATAAAACAGAAAGGGTAATGCCTTCCACTTGTGTGTAATTTCTATACCCTTGGTGATAGTCGCCACTCCGGGACCTATAGAAGGTGGGTTTCTGGGGTCATTATCTCACCTTCAACTTAAATAAGTAAGGGCTTGGCAATCTGCTGACCCTTCACTCCTTTTGGTGATGGCGGGTCGTGACAGAATGGTATCAGAGGGGCAGGTTGAGAGATAGGATGGAGTCTATAGTTAGGCATAGTGAGGATTTGATTGTATGTTAAGGCAACAGTTTAGGGTGACCTTGGTGCGTGAATTTGGCCAGGGAAGACTGGCTATGACACGGGATTTTAGGGCCCCCTGTGATCCGATGCAAGGACTCTAGACCTACCGAACGGCCAAGTGAGGCCACGCTGATTGCACAGTAGAGACCCTAGGAAAGGTACATGCATCATAATGACTTGTTTTCTAGTGTTTCTGGGATATCTTGGGAATTAAGAATAAATGAAATGTTTATGAAATTTTAAGAACAATATTCAACTCTACATGGGCTTAGGCATTACTTGTTTACCTTGCAGCCATGGCACCTGGAAGGCGACCATGTGTGGTGTAGGCGATCGTGGCCCCAGAGGCTACTTTGGCCGATCGGTAGAGAGCTGTTTGAGAGGAAGAGGATGACCAGGGGAAGAAGACTCTTTAGGCATTCCAAGGAAAGACCCTCGAGAAGTACGAGGGCAGCAACTCTGACATGAAGACGGAAGGCTGGCTAGAAGAGCTAGTGATAGGCTTCACCCTGATTTGGGCCCCGACCGAGTACTGGGTCCCTCTGGCTGTTAGCCAGATTTGGGGTGCAACGCGTCAGTGGTGGATGCTTTACCTAGGGGAGAGGAGAGAGGTCGAGGTGGCAAGGGTTTATTTCGAGAGGGAGTTCCGGGCGGAATTCCTCTCCTCGACGATTAAGGCGGAAAAGAGACAGGAGATACTCTCCTTACAATAGGGGAGTATGTCAGTAAGGGAGATAGGAATCATGTTCAAAGACCTCCTATGTTTTTCTCCGGACCTCTTTCCCGATGAGGAGTCTCGGGAAAGACGTCTAGAGGAGGTGCTTCGACCCTCCCTCCAGTATGTTGTTACCCCCTTTACCCTGCCGACGTACTTGGAGATCCAGAAGAAGGCCAAAGTGGTGGAGAGGAAGCATGCTCTAGGTTGTGTGTCACGAGAGGGGATCCACCTGGGTCCATCGAAGGGGAAGGCCATCAGAACCAGGCCTCTATCGTCAGGACCCTGCAGGTTTCGACCAGCAGGGAGCAGGCCGCAACAGTTTAAGTTTCTATCCCCTGGTCCTCTCCCTTTTTCTTAAGGCCCAGGGCCGCGGTGCTTCATCTATGGGAGCCCTTGACATCTCTGGAGTCAGTTCCCGGACCGGGTATAGTACGGCGGTGGCGGACAGCCCCAGCACCCGCCCTAGCAGCAGCATCCAGCTAGGCCTTTCCAGCAACAACAGTAGGGATAGCGAGCTCCCACTCCTCCGAGGGCAGACGTAGGAGGAGGAGTCTGACCTCAGGGCGCTCTTCAGGGACCTGGACCGAGGTGTGGTCGTGGAGGTGGCCGACAGCTGAGGGGTAGAGGATCCGGGCGCAGACAGCTACACGCCATGGAGGTAGAAGCTCTAGTAGTGTCGGAGGTTGTTCGAGGTACGATCGGTTTGTTTAGCACTCTTGCTTATGCCTTGTTCGATACCGGAGCTTCACACTCCTTTGTTGCACCCTGTATAGCATGTGCATTTGGTATAGATGCAGAGACACTTCCAGTTCCCCTGGTGTTGAGCACACCAGTCGGAGGTCAGGTCAACTTGTTGTTTGATTGTGGAGGATGTAGACTGATGATATGGCCACATCCGTCAGTTAGGGACCTTCTTCTACTATAGATACAGCCATACGATGTCATCCTAGGCATCGACTGGCTATTATCTGTGTGTGTCGTCATCGACTGTTTTTGAGGAAGGGTTGTGTTCTCAGACATGGGCGGCCGGCGTGTTACCTTCATAGGCGTGCGGAACAGTCAGAAGGGCAGCAAGCGAGAGGAACCCCTCCTCTCCTTGTTGGCCGAGCTGTCAGTGGAATCAGTAGATACTAAGATGGTGGAGGTGCCAGAGGTTGTCTGTGAGATTATGGACGTCTTTCCTGTGGAGGTAAAGACTCTACCCCCTCGATGGGATATCGAGTTCGAGATAGACCTACATCCCGACGCTCATCCGATCTCAATGTCTCTTTACCGGATGGCACCTTTAGAGCTAGGGGAGTTGCGGATCCAGATTGATGATCTAATGAAGAGGTGTTTTATTCGGAAGAGTTGTGTCACTGTGGGGTGCTCCAGTCTTTTTCGCAAAAAAGGAAGATGGTGGTCTCGGGTTGTGCATAGACTACAAGAGGCTGAATCAGGTGACAATCAAGATTCGCTACCCTCTTCCGAGGATAGACGATCTTTTCGACCAGCTAAAAGGGTCATGATGGTTCTCAAAGATCGACCTGTGGTCTGGGTACCACCAGCTGAGAATGAAGCAGGGAGACAACCCGAAGACGACATTCAGGTGCAGATATGGACAGTTCGAGTTCGTATTCATTCCCTTCGGTGTTACAAACTCCCCGGTTGTGTTCGTGGGGCTTATGAACACCATCATTCGGGATTACCTAGATCGGTTCGTAGTTGTGTTGATCGACGACATCCTAGTCTACTCAAGATTAGAGGAGGACAATGAAAAACACATGAGGACGGTTCTGGAGGTACTCCGACATCATCATCTCTATGGGAAGTTATCGAAATGAAAGTTCCGGACTGGAGAAGTGCACTTCCTCGGGCACGTGGTGTCCGAGCATGGGGTAGCGGTGGACCCATCAATGGTCCGGGCAGTTGTTTCTTGGGCATCACCCAAGAATGTGGCAGAGGTCCATAGTTTCCTCGGGTTGGCAGGTTACTATCGGAGGTTTGTACCCAACTTCTACCGAGTTGTAGCCCCTTTGACAGCCTTGACCAAGAAATACCAGGTTTTCATGTGGAGTGAGTAGTGCGAGTCAGCCTTTGGCTATCTGAAGGAGAAGTTGGTCAGCGACCTAGTGCTGATATTTCCAGAAGAAGGGGCAGCATATGAGGTGTGCTACGATGCTTCAGGAAAGGTCCTACGATGTGTGTTGATGCAGCAACAAGGGGTGATCTCTTATGGGTCCAGGTAGCTACGCCCTCATGAGCGTAATTACGCCACCCACGACCGGGATCTTGCAGCGGTCGTTTTTGAGCTAAATTTATGGCGACACTACCTCATCAGAGAACGCTTTTTGGTCTTCACATATCACAAAATCATGAGTTATATCTTCTCTCAGTGGGACCTAAACTTGCGATAGTGAAGATGGGTGGAGTTCCTCCGGGATTACGACTTCGAGATCTCGTATACTGAGGGAAAGGGAAATGTACTGGCCGATGCCTTGAGCTGGAGGACGCAGAAGGATGTGGTCCGAGATTTGGCAGATGCCTGGAAGGTGAGGGAGGAGTTGGCTTCCTTACACCTGGATGCAAGAATGGATGGTGGTAGAGGTTGCCTATATCAGATGGTAGTGCAGTCGTCTCTGTTGCAGCAAGTGGAAGAGTCTCAGTGGGGAGACCGAGAGTGCGAAGTGATGAGTGACCGAGTTGACCAGGGAAATGCTCCGGAAGGATGGACATAGGATGTTAAGAACCAGATGCTTTTCCAGGGAAGGTTTTTTATTCCAGGAGTGATGCACAGCAAGGTTCTCAGTGAGTTTCACAACTCACCCCTTCCGGTACCCACAAGAGTTTACAAGATGTACCAGGGACTAAAGAGACAGTTTTGGTGGCCCGGAGTGAAATGAGCAGTGGAAGTGTTTGTGGCCAAGTGCTTTGTGTGTCAGCAAGTGAAGGCTGAACGTCATGTTCTAGGCAGCCTACTGCAGTCTCTAGATGTCCCCGAGTGGAAGTGGGATGATATCTCGATGGATTTCATCATAGGAATTCCCATGGTCCAAGGGTCATACGATTCCATCTAGGTGGTAGTGGATCGGTTGATTATATCTTCCAACTTTCTGGAAATCAGAGAGTTGATTATTTTGGATGCCTTGGAATGAAATTACATGGATGAGGTGGTGCGGTTTCATGGAGTTCTGAGTTCTATACTCTCAGATAAGGATGCATGGTTTACCTCGCGGGTCAGGTAATTATTGTAGTATGCTTTTGGCACATAGTTATGCCTTAGCACTGCTTTCCATCCCCAGACAGATGGACAAACAGAGTGCACCATCCAAACATTGGAGGATATGTTGCGGGTATGTGTCCTGGACTCACGAGGATCATGGGTGCGACACTTGCCCCTGGTAGAGTTCGCCTATCATAATAGCTATCACTCTACCATCGGTATCGCCCAGTTTGAAGCCTGGTACGGGAGGCCATGTCGTTCACCTGTGTGTTGGGACGAAGTAGGAGAGGCAGGCATCCTTAGCCCGGAGGTGGTGCAGAGCACAACAGAGAAGGTTTAGCTCATACAGGAAAGGATAAAGGTGGCCCAGGATTGGAAGAAGTCATATGCTGATACCAGGAGGAGGCCCTTGGAAATTGAGGTTGGAGACCATGTGTTATTATGGGTCTCCCCTCAGCGCGGACAATGGATGTTCGTCAAGGGAAGTAAGCTTTTTCCCAGGTTCATTACGCCCGTTGAAGTGTTACGGCGGGTCGGCGAGGTGGCCTATCAGCAAGCATTACCACCGCCGCTACTAAGGATACATGATGTCTTCCAAGTGTCCCAGCTCCGTCGGTATCTTCACGACGATTCACACGTCCTCGGCTAGGGAGAGCTGGACATCGAGGACGACGCGACTTATGAGGAGAGACCAATGATGATCAAGGATTGCAAAGAAAATGTGCTTCGTGGGTGAACCATTCCCTTGGTTCATGTTTTGTGGATACATGGTAGTGTTGAGGAGAGTACGTGGGAGAGGGAAGCATAGATGTGTGCCTAATACCCAGAGTTGTTTTGAGTTTTGTTGTTATAGATGTTGTGGTAGAACGTTTTACCTTGTTGGCTATGAAATGATTGTTTCCTTTTCCTCAAAATGTGTTTGAAAAGTCCTGGCTATGAGGGAGGAGAGAACCTGACACATAATCATGACGCATTATGGTTTATGCGATTAAACCTATGCGGGCGAGTTAGTGCCGCCCAAAGTGGATAATATCCTGACATGGGGAAGGAGACTCCCCAACCCCCACATGCCTGGGCAGTTTGACATGATATGTTGCTTGGATCGGGACAGGAAAGTGTTCTCAGTTATCAAAGAGGTTCACTCTTGAGAGGTATATTTCAAGGTGGTTGTTCGGACCCACTCTTTCCTTCTGGGTTGTTTAAATTCTCGAGGACGAGAATAGTTTGAGAGGTATCTGATGTGATGACCCAGAATTTATTGGTCCTTTCCATTGCCAAAAATCCGGATCCAAAAGGGTTAGCATCTCGGCGCGACGGATCAGTGAGACCGATCAGCGCGACCAATCATTGAGACTGATCGACACGACCGATCGGTGAGACCGATCGGCGTCACCTGGCTTTGTCAAGTTTTTTCCAGTGACGTGCGCAAATTGAGTTTTAAACCCTTCTTTGACCCCCTTTAATCTTGTTCTAAAGCCCGGAAATGCCCATAAATGTTATAATTAAATATTTAATGAATTATCCTAGTGTGTGCGTCGGGTTAAACCACAGACCCCTTTAATAACGTGTGGGGCCGCATGGTCAACCCACAACCCCTGCTCCTTATGCGGTTTGGAATTCTTATATCAACCATCCGTGCGTGTTATAAACTAAGGGTTACCCGGGGTTTCTTCTTTTCTCGATCACCCTCTGGTAAGAGTACTTTTTGTTCAGACGAGCCGCATCACTATGTGTGAATTTCCTCACCCGGCCTATGCGTTGATAGATAAGGTGATTTTCATTCAGGCGAACTGCATCGCTATCTGTGAAGTTCCTCCCCCGAATTAGCATCGATCATTGATAAAAAAATTAGGGAATTTATTCGTCTCTCGCTTTTGTGTATCATGTGGGGTGGGCGTGCTTTTGATTCTGTAGAATTGGTTAAACCATACCTAAATAATGATAATGAACTGATTGTATAAACAGGGGGGTTGTGATTGTTGATGCTGTTTTATGTTATGATCATCTTTCTGAATTATGTGGGCTTACGCCTCCTGAAAATCATGGTCGTTGGGGATATTTCTCTGTGAACTAATGATTTCCTAGGGATGTTTGAAATGACTTTTTGTGGTTGTAAACTCCTTCTTTAAAAATGAAATTGGTTAATCACGTATACCTGGAAAAATAAATTGAAAGCACCAGGATCCATCCTTGTTGATAACCCCCGGTTAAAGTACAAGGAAATTGAAATCATGGAGCGTGTAAAATCTTTTAATTCTTAAAATACCTGTGTGGGCCTGCTTTTCATGGTGGTAGTGGTTTGATTTTTCTCCTTTATGGGCCGATTTATAGAGATGTGGGAGGGGATGGGATCCCATGTTGATATAGATTTAGTGGTTGTGAGTTTTAAGACCGGGTGGTTACCTTGTTTATATCACGAATTGGGGTGGGATCCTCTATTGATGAGAAAACATTTTGGGGGAAACGGGGTAGTGTCTCGAGGGTTTCATTGGTTCTAGTACTTAGAGGGATCTCACTTATCCCCTTGTTGTTGTAACATTACAAGAGAACTGGGTGTGAATGTTTAAATTGACGTTTGGATGGATTCCTTCCTTGGTTATGCTTATGGTGTTAGTTTCCCAAGTAGGTTCATGAACATATTTAAACATTATTACTGAACATGAAAACAAGAATGGGACAAATGAGTTTTGTGGAAGAGAGTCGTGACTCGAACTTGAGTGCTGTTGTGATCTGTTGACTGTCTGAAGAAAAACCTAACTTTGAGTGAGTGCTTGTTACCTATGTATATACTTGTAGTTTTTTGTTTCTTATTCGTACCCCACCCATTTTGAGCACTTAGTTCCGAACGCCCCCATTTCATGGGGGAGGGTGTTTTTCACAATACTTTTCTTAGAGGCTGGTTATTATCCCCTTTTCTTCTCCCTTTCCCAGATAGCCCAAGTACATTTGGGCAGGCTATGATGGCCTGAGGTCCATTATTAGCCCAAGAATCTTCAGGCGGGCTAGTGTGGTGGTTATGGCCCAGGTGTGTGCAGGTAGGTAGTTTCTGAAGTATCTTCGGGATGATGCCCGGGTGTCTTCGGGCGCGGCAGTGGATCTTCTAGCCTAGGTGTCTTCAGGCGTGGTGGTGGTTGTTCTGGCCTAGGTGTTTGCAGGCATGGTACATGTGACAATTGTTTCCCAGGTGTTTGTGGGTGGGATTCGGCAGTGAGACTGCGTGTGGTTGGGGCCCAGGTGTGTGCGGGGGGGGGGGGGGTGGCAGTGGGACCGCGGTGTGAATGACAGGATTGGTTCGATGCGTAGGATGTCTCAATAACCAGTGGGAAAGCGGTGTGGGGTACCCAATCATCATTGTGATCTTATTATATATATTACATAACTTGCGTTATTTGGTGAGTGTAGCCGGTGAGTGGGATGGGTGAACTCCTTGATGGTGTTGGTTGTCTGCTTCTCACGGAACATTAGTACGTTCCACCACTTATGCACATGAGTCTTTGGTTTTCCCTAGTGAGTGTAATTGTATGCTCACCCTACGTATATAAAACAGCTTTTAGGATTCCAGGAGGACTTCGGGGATCGCGCTGGACCGTACTAGCTCGGATCTTTGGGGCAGTTGCAGTTGCGGTTTTCCTTCTTTTGTACTTACCCTTGTATTCACTTTTGTACCCTGTGGCTTTTACATTGTAACATGCATGTGGGAATGGTTCACATTTGGCTTTACTTTTCTTTTAATCTTGGTGTTGTTGGGTTTCAGCATCTTATCTCGCGATCCTATAAAACAAAAAGGGTAATGCCTTCCAGTTGTGTGTAATTTCCATACCCTTGGTGCTAGTCGCCACTCCGGGACCTATGGAAGGCGGGTTTCGGGGGTCATTATCTCTCCTTCAACATAATGAAGGAAGGGCTTGGCAATCTGCTGATCCTTCCCTCCATTTGGTGAAGGCGGATCGTGACAAGTATATTATATGAAACAGACCCAAATGTATGAAAATCACATTCATATGTGTCATATCATATTTTTATCTATAGAATTTTATACTTATCCATATACTTTAAGATAATTATTAATTGATTTTATGTGTCACATATTTGGTTGTATTGATGAAAACTATAATGGTATATTTTCATAATGAAGAAGGATATGTTGAGTGTGTCAAAAATAATTTAATTAATGAATAGTTCAAGAAAGGGTTTTTCTATTTCATTTTTTGAAATATTTTTGTATCTCAGTTCCTTTAATGTAAATTATATGGTCAAAATAAATCTATAGGTATGGTTTTCGATTGCAAATTTCAATTCCAGCAAAATTAAAAAAATTGAGCACATCGTTAGATGACACCAGCATGAATAATTCTTGATTATAATTATTGAAATAACTGGATTATATTACATAGTAGGAGGCCTTATGATGGTTTATGTAATCTATATATTATCATCATTATCATCGGTAGCCGTGTCATGATTCTAGATGCTTACCTTGGACATTAGTATTTTCTTCAAATGCCACTGAGAATGTTGGACTAGAGTTTGAAAAACAATGTTTATCTAGAACTCAGGAACAAAATAATATCAATTATTATTTAACTTTTTGAATAAATATTATTCCCATGAATGGAATAATAATTGTGCATGTTTTTCTTGATTTCAAATATTTAGTCAGTAGTAATTTGAGAGAATATTGTGTGAGATTAAAATTTAATATAAATTTATTTACTATTTATTGAATATAATATCTATTTATTTATTAGATAATAATGTAATGATATTTATTTATTAAATAAATTGTCATTATTCAAGGCCCGTTAAATATTTTAGAGGAATAAAAGACTATGTCTAAGGGAATATTTTGAAATTATATATATATATATATATTATTTTAGTAATATATATTAAATATTATTTGAAAACATAATATGACATTAATTATCTTATTTTATAAATTTCTATTATTAATAATATTTATATTTATGTTATTATAGGTATAGGGTTCCACGGAAATTGATGAAATAATACATAAGTATGTTTAATTATTATTTTCTAACCTTGGTAGTACATAAAACCAATTATATCATTTATTGAAAGGTGTTTCTATTTGATTTTTGTTATCACAAAAATATCCAAAGAATTATATCAAATACCTATATATATATCCCTCCATGAACTCTATTTAGAATATAATGTGATACTCCTCTAAACCCACTATAAATTCTAGATAGATCTAAGAGAATCATTCTTGAAGCAATCCCCGAGGAGATCAAAGTTGAATGTCACATGTGGTAAGATCTGCCTCACTAGAAACCAACAGACCATAAAGAACAGTTTAGAGGTTTGTCGAGAACATTTCAATCATTAATGGATGGAATTTATTCTTAATTCAAATAATATAATAATATTATTTGGTAGATACATTTTCATAATCATCAAGGAAGAAACATTGCATTACAAGGTAATTCATTAATTTCTTAATTTAAATATAAATCATTATGCAATGATCCTTTATTTTGGATCATCCATTTCATCATAAGTTAATATCTTATTCAATTACATTTTCCATATTCTTTATCATCAATGTACATCTCCAGTTAGTCATCAATTGAGACAAAAATATCAATTGGGTGAACACCACCTAACACATTTGATGCACTATGAACCTTCAAGTGGTATTAGAGGGGATGTATAATAATATATAAATATGTAAACAATAATAATTTATTTAAAATCTTATCATTAGTTATCAATTACATTTTAATTTTTTTATAATAATAATCATGATATATTATTTTCTTCATCTGCATTCTCAAATATATAAACAAAATTGAAAAATTTTATGAAGGAATATTAGTTAATGAACTCATCTAGAAGAGCCAAGTATTTTGGACAGATATCAGAAGAATTAATGTTGTGGTGATTCTTAGAAAACACAATCTACCCATATATAAGGGAATAAAAAATTGGAATTAATTAAATACAAGTAAAGTTTTTAGATCTGGTGTGTATTTAAAAACACCACATGTTGACCAGCTAGTGGAGCGCATTGTTATATGGACTACACAACATGAAATTTTAATACATGATATGTGGTCTTTAAGTCAAAGATGGACCATGTATTTTCTTACATATCCTATATTATTTGTGTCCATTTAATATGAATACCACACAATGAGTATCCCATAAAAACATTAGGCACACAATTATTTTATGAGGCATGATTACACATTAATTCTTTAGCAATTTTCCATTAACAGACGGTGAGAACTATATTCGATGTGTAGCTTGATTGTAAATTAAATTTATATTACCAAATTACCTAGAATTTAAAATTAATATATTATATTTATTAGACATTATCACCAAGTATTCCATGTGTAATTAAATATAATACATACATGCCATTTGATGAGTTATATAAATATAAATATATATATTAAAATCCTAAATATTTTTTTTAATATTCAGAACTATATATTTTTTATAACTATAATACATAAATTACTATATGTGAAATTAAATATAACACACTATGTATATACGATGTGTTCCAGGTGTCAATTTTTACCTTTGTAAAAGTTATGGAATTATGTGATGTGTCATGTACACCACATGTGGCCTGAGTAAATAGTATATGAATATAATACATGTTGAGGAGTTATAATTTGAACTCATAATGTTTTATATAAGGTATATGTTTTTCATATAGTTAATACTAAAAAAATTAATTAATTTATGAATATTATGATGGATAAAAATGTCAATAAATTTTGAAAGATAATTACCAAAAAATAATAGACAAATTAAATAAGATAATTAATGGATTTGAGATACATTTATCTTAAATTAGAATTTTTAGAATTGAATGATTTTATTAAATTTGTAATATATTGTATGTAATTGGATTCTCATGATCATAGACTATATAATTGTATGTGATTGGTTTTCTTTTTTGTTAATAAATTAAATTGATGGTATGTATGTTATCCACTCTCTCATTTTGAATGGGCATGAATGCCTATAATTTTTTATTATTTACGACCCTAAACCAATTCATTAGTTATCCTCAACAAAATATGAGTATAATATTATGTAATAGATATATATCCTATGTGAGTAGTGGCCTTTCATGTTTGATACTAAGGTGAAAACTATCCATGAGGTACATGGGTGAATATGTGGAACGATATAACTTGAAAAAATTCATGGGTGTTTTCCCATAGGTAGATAGTTAGTTAATTTACCACTAGACAAACTATAAATTATTAAAATATAATGATCATACAAATTTTTAATTTTACTTCTATCATGATTCATGGTTAATTTTATTTTTGGTGTTTTGTCCCACTTAAACGAATTAATTTGTTTTCAAGAGGGGAAGATACAATTAAAATAAATTAGTTAATGTTTAAAAACAATCAATGACATGATTAATCAATTATATAAATCCAATTAATATTAAGAAAGTTCTAATTAAGGTAAAAATGGGAAATTTTCATATAAAGATAAAATCAATAAATTATATATAATAAGTCTTTATAGCCTTCCACTACAAAAGTTAAAATAAATACATATTATAAATTGTTTGATCGACCAATGTTAGGGTACTTTAAAATATTGAGTAATTCTGAAATTATGTTTTAGCTTGACTTAACTGAGTTCAAATCAAGGGATGAATACACAAGTAACAGTTGGTTTCACTAAAAGGAAATGTTGAGGAAGTCCATTTTTAGGATTTCTGGATTGCAGAGTATACTAAATAGATCCTAGAACAATAAGTTATTATGGTTAGAAAATTTAATGGAACCTAAAACCCTTCAAATATCTTTTATGGTCCATGTCTCGATTATATAAAAGGGATTATGGTTCATTTCCACAAGAATGTAAATGAAATAAGACGTTCAATAGAAAATGATAAGGTCTATTGTGCTTCTAAAAAATAGTGGCAGATTTATAAATAAATAATTATATTTTTTATATTTTTTATAAGATAAAGTACTAATATTTTACACATTTCATTTTTAAAAATTAAAATAAATATGACATGAATCATATCACCAAAATACATACATCAGATGGATGGGCATCTCAAAAGCACTAATTTTCAAGAATGTAGAAGTTGTTTAAGATTTATTATAGACCAAAAATATTAATTATATGTGTTTAAAAATCATATTCATGAAGCACCCAGGTAAGAGGCCAGTGAGGAAGAGTTGTTTCTATTTGAGAAATGATTTAACAAGGAAAAAAATTTCAATGTTACATGATATCGTCCTTGACAATTGAGATTTGAAATAAATATTAGCACATGGATGTTTATGGAAAGATGTCTCACAATTATGATATATATAATGAGAAGGTGATAAAATTGAGATACACGATCTTCAATTCGTTTTTTACAAGAACGATTGGAATGTTATCCATGTTAAAATGCTTATTAGCAATATTTAATTCTTAGACATATATTGAATTAAATCAATTTATGGGTTGATCACATATCTCATCATTTCCTCACTACCAATGTCCTTATCTTATTTTATTTTTAATTTTAGTATTATTAATAGTTATGAGAGTCTTTTAGAACATCTTACTCTCATTTTACATGAACATAATGACCTGGGGAGTGACAAACATGTGTACCATATAGTGAAAAATAAAGGGAAAAATAAGGAAATTGGGTCCATTAATCATTAAAATTCTTAATCTATTAGGAACCATCCATATAAGAAGATAATTATTCCAATCAAGGTAATGGAAAATGAAGAAATTCATTTTTAATGTGTAAAACAAGGCCACTATCAGAATAAGTGAACCCATAAAATTGTAGAAGGAAAGTATGATTTGTTATTGAGTGAAATATTTCTATATCTTCACATTTTCTGTAAAGACCCATAAAATTCAAGGGAAATTTTTTCTTAATTTTCTTTGGAATTTTACAAGAGCGCAGTTTCAGACGGCACCTGATTCCGAGGCCCAGAGTGCCCGGAATCATTTTCCGAAGTTTGGCTCGGGTACGTTCAGTCAACGAACGAGCGGGATTTCCTAACTTTTGATCCGGTGCTCGGAATTGAAATCTGAGGGCACTGATGAACTCGCAGCACCGATTTTCGCTTAAAGCGACTTTTTCGGAAGTTGCGTTTGTTGCGGGTTGAAAGTTAGTTTTTGGGAGTTTTATAAAAAGTTGAATAAATAAATGTGGATTCTTTTTATTTCACTTTTGTAGGTTAACTCCTCTCAAAAGGAGTTAGGGGTGGGACCCACACCCACTTAACCTCCCTTGAGAGGATTAAGTGTGGTGGGACCCACACGAACCTAAACCTCTCAACATCCCCCTTAAACTCCCCTCTCTCCCTCTTAAATGTTTGTAAACTTAACATCTAATTAATTACACATGACATGTTAAATAATTAAGTGTTATGTTTTTTAATTTGATGTTTTGAATTCCTAGGCTTTGTAAATAAAAATAGAGGGACCTTATTTTATTTTGTTAGCCAACTTGTGTGGATTTCATTTTGAGAGCTCCTCCTCCATCTTCTTCATCTTGACGAAGAACGCTCATCTTGACGAAGAACGCTCAAGCTCCGACGAAGAACGCTGATCCGCTCTTCTTCGTCTTCCGTGTCAACGAGAGGGAACGCCGCTTCTTCCTCGGATTCCCTTCGTCGACATAAGAGGTTTCGCCAACGACGTATCACATCGGACGCATCTCTTCGTCAACGGAATTGACGAACGACTACCACAACGCCCGATCTCCGCGACGTCGACTTCCGTGGACATAGACAAATCCTCGAACTTATACCCAAGGTAGGGGTTGTTATTTATTGTTTAATTATTCTATTCATGCACATGGTTCGCATGACTAACGTGAGGAATTTGAATATTTTAAATTGAGTTATTATTTTAACGTGAGGGGGCCGGACCACGCGAACACGGCCGAACCCCCCTCCATCGTTCTTGTTGAATTGCTTGCGGGTGGATGAATCAAGGTGGCGTGGTGCCATCGCACCACGCAGATATTCGCCAATCCTTATTGCGTGACGCCGTCGCGCCGCGCCATGGAAGAAACATCAAGAACGCGACGCCGTCACGCCGCGTTGAAGAAATCAAGGTGCGGTGGAGGGGCGCGATGTCGTCACACCGCGCTGGATGACGAAAACCGCGGCCGGTTCCAGGCCGCGGCGGAAGAGAAGACCGGCGGCCGGGCCGCCGACGTCGGAAGCCGAAGGCGGGACCGGAATTTCCGGTCCCGTTGGAGAAAACGGCCGGCCAGCTGGCCGGCCGGATGGCATTATACTGGGGGAATTAATCCCCCGGCTGGCTCACAAAACCCCCCTCTTAATGAGGGGGCGGTTTTTTTGAGGGGGGGCAGGAGGCCCCCCGGTTTTTCCATGAAGCGGGCCCCCAGGAGGGGGGCCGTTGATTGACAAAACGGCGCGGCATAGCCGCGCCGCCAATTGAAGAAGCGGGGGCTTGATTGCCCCCCGCGTACACCCTCCGTGCGGCGCCAGGCCGCCGCGGCCCCCGCGCCGCCGCGCCGCCGCCACACCGCGGGCCGGCCGGCCGGCCGGGCCGACCCAGGGGGGGTCGGGCCGGGTCGGCCCGGACCCGGACCCCCCCTATTTCGAACCAGTCTCGGTCTTTTGGCTATATCTTGAGCCTCGGACCTCCGATTGACGAACCTTCTGTGGTAACGCGATCCTTGGATCGAGACGGTCGTTTCGGTATATCGCACTCAAGGTTTCGGATTATTTGAGTTCGGCCGGGTTGGTTCGTTCACGAGACCAACCGGGCCCTCGGAGCGGAAACGCTCATATCTTGAGCGACGGACGTCCGATTGACGTGCCGTCAGCTGTGTTGTGTTCCTCTTAGTGAGACGGATCTTTTAGCATACTCCGCCCGAGGTTTGGATGCAGGTGGAGTACGGTCGGGTTGGTTTTGCCTTAAAAACCAACCGGGCCCCGGAGACGAAAATGCCAATAACTCTCAGACCGGGCGTCCGATCGACGCGCCGTCTGTTGCGTTGAGTTCCTGTTGACGATACGGAACTTTTGGATACATCAACATCGGACTTTGTGTCAGTTGATGTATCAGCCTCTCGGCTCGTGGAGCGGACCCTCCCGAACGAGCTTGCTATGTGCGGGAACCCTAGTGATGGCTGTGACTTCTACTTCGACAGCGACGACCGTGCAGAGATCCTCAGTGGACTGCGGCGACGACTGTGCAGAGATCCTCCGTGGACTCCGACGACGACCGTGCAGAGATCCTCAGTAGACTGCGGTGACGACTGTGCAGAGATCCTCTGTGGACTCCGACGACTACTGCACTCAGCGATCCTACGTGGATCAGTGCTACAGGTCCTGCGTGGGCCCGGTCCTGTGTGGGCCCGATCCTGTGTGGGTCACTACAAGGTTAGTTACCTATCGATCCTTCGTGGGTCCGACAACTTATATGAATCAGGGATCATCTTTTTTGTCATCCGAAGATGTATACCTGTGTGAGCTGAATCTTCTGTTTCACTCGATAGAGGTGGTGCGCTTGGTTGTAGCGGCAGACCTGCGATACTGGAGACGAGCGTACGGAGTACGGAGACCGTGTAGCCGACTGAGACCTGAAGACTGCTCGACAGACTCGACTTGGAGTCAGTCGACTAGCCCAGTGGACGGAGCGCCCGGTACTTGGCGGCAGACCCACGGCGGACGGAGCGCCTGGTAGTTGGCAGCAGACCCGCGGTACTCGATTGGAGGAGTACCTCTGTAGGCTATTTGGGTGAGCGCCCGGTATTTGGCAGCAGACCCTCAGCGGACGGAGCGCCCGGTAGTTGGCGGCAGACCCGCGGTACTCGACAGGAGGAGTACCTCAGTAGTCTTAGGTTAGTGAGCAGTATCTCAGAGTCGTGACAGGACACTGTACACTTCAGAGATGGGGCTCTTCAGTAGTTATGTTTTTGATAATGAAAATCCTGTGTGAGCTGAATCCTTTTGCTTTCCTGTGTGGATTGTGTTGTGAAATCCTGTGTGGATTACGTTTTGCTTTCCTGTGTGGAATACTTATACTTTCCTGTGTGGACTGAGTTGTACTTGGGCTTGGAGGTTGGAGCGTATTTGAAATTGATGACTTAGGTATATGTATGGGCATATACCTAAGCAGTGTCGGTTGTTACTTCGTGATTGTACCTTTCTTCATGGTTTATCCTTTGTGGATTTGAGAGACCGTCAGGGGTTTCGGGGTCCCTACTGAGTAACTTATACTCACCCCTGCACGGGCTATGCCCGCACTACGTTGTGTTGGTTGCAGACGACGGACAGCGTTGACCTTAGCTGAGGCTTGCAGAGCGGGACGGTACCCGGAGGTGGACCACTGGGCGAGACGTGCACGGAGAAGACGACGGGACCTGTGGAGCAGAGGAGCTATCTGTACCCACCCTTCAGGTGGGATTTACAGTGGACAGCTCGGTGTAGCGGCATTTACTTTTCAGTTGCTGTTTTTCCCTTTCGAGTTGTACTTTACTTTCAGTTTGGGTTTGTATTCTGGCCCATTTACTTTTCAGCACTTTCAGTTGTACTCTGCTTTTATTTAGTGTTTACTTTCCTCTTGCTTACTCTGTGGTGTTTGTTTACTTTACAAAGGCAATGCCTTCCCTTTTTTACCGGGATTTACGCCTTGGTGCTAGTCGCCAGCCCCTGGCCTATGGAAGGCGGGCTTGGGGTAGTCACGGCACGGACCCCGAGGGCGGGTCGTGACAAATTGGTATCAGAGGGAGGTTGGTTCTACCGCGAACTCTGATCTTTTCTATGTGGAGCAATGATGTTTAGCGTATTGAGTGTGATTATCAGTCCAGGGAGTCCAGTGTTGGTGCGGCGGCCGACGTATCCGTACACCAGGACCCTGACTTCTGATTTCCGACTTAATGCACGAAAACATTGATTGCGTGTGTGTTTCAAAGTTTTCTTTGTGATTTCTTTGTGTCAGCTCACCAGGTATACTGTTTGACCGTGGCACACCTGTTTCTCATTCAGGATGGCCCCACGACGGCAGCCAGCTAGGGTTCCGAGATTCGAGCGTGACGACAGCCCACCGAGCGATGAGGCCTCGGTGCAGGGCCCTTTGTCAGCAGTGGCACCGGCGGTAGCTCTACCCGCCGAGCCCCCGATGCTTCCAGCAGCAGCCGCTGACGATGCACGTCGCCTCAGCGCACTGCATGAGTTTCAGCGCCAGCGACCGCCCAGGTTTCGCATGGAGACGGATCCCCAGGCAGCAGAGGACTGGCTGGAGGTAGTGGTTCGAGTGTTTAGGCTAGTGGGGACACCAACAGACCTCATGGTGATCCTCGCTGCGAGCCTACTACACGCAGAAGAAGGACGATGGTGGAGCTTGATGCTCCAGGTGCACGATGAGGCATCTCTTCTTTGGACGGACTTTGAGAGCATCTTCCGCTCTGAGTTCGTCCCAGCCACCCTTCGTGCGGTGCGTATCCAGGAGCTTCTTCAGCTGCGGCAGGGCAGCTTGACGGTCGCTCAGTACGCGGCGAGATTCACCGACCTTTCTCGGTACTCGACAGACATGGTACGGGGCCCCTTCTTCCGGGCCCTGACCATCGAGAAGGGTTTGAGACACGAGATCAGGGCATCGCTGATCTCCCTCAGCATACTGACTCAGACAGGAGTACTGGAGCGAGCCCTCCTGATCGAGAGTTTCCTGGCTGAGTCCACAGCGAGACCTACCGCAGGGCGGCAGATATCGGAGTCTTTGGCAACTGGTAGCCGACGGATGACTCAGGGTTCCAGGAAGACCAGACCTACTGGTGGCCGACTACACGACTCAGGCCCAGTTGTACGGGGAAGCCGGGGTGGAGTCAGAGCCAGGCGTGCAGAGAGTGGGCAGTGTTACTCCTGTGGCCAGATTGGTCACATGGCTCGTGACTGTCCGACCCGCCATGCTGATGATCAGCAGTTAAGTGAAGAACCTTCCAGGCAGAGGCAGAGGTTCGACCGTGGCGGTCCGCAGGGAGGAGGCGGACGAGGCAGAGGAGCTGGACGAGCAGCCGGTGGTGGGCGACGCTTTGAGGCTCTGCCACCACTACCACCAGGAGATCCACCCCGACCACAGGGAGTAGGTGAACATGCGAGAGCTCAACTTCAGGCAGCCAAGGCCTTCGATCATGGAGCTCTGGGAGCCGATGGACTGGAGCAGAACTAGTGGATACATCCTTTGTACTTCTGGTTCCTTGTTGCATTTGTGTAGCGTCTTGTATTATGAGCTGCAATAATAAAAGACGCATACCTTTGTGATATTTTCGTTCCTGTCCTCTTTCGTGATGTTACTAAGAGGTTCCAGTTTTGGCTGTTGACTTGACCCTCACTTGTGAGACATCTACTGGAGGAGACCAGTTACCACACACTGATGCCGACAGTGTGACTCAACCCTTGGAGGCGAGAGTAACGGTTGGATCTCTTAGTAGTAGCGTCGAGGCCTTACGACGTCATCCTTGGTATGGATTAGTATCATCCATGTTAGGATTGACTGTTTTAGGCAAAGAATGTGGTTCATCCAGGGGATGGGACCAGATTTATCTTATCGACAAAGAAGAAATCTTGCAGCTCTGGTGGGATCGGAGATGGTCCAGGCCACGACAGAGAAGGTCCAGGTCATCCAGGAGCGGATGAGTACAGCTCAGAGCTGGCAGAAGTCATACGCTGACAGGAGGAGGAGGCCACTGGAGTTCGAGGATGGCGACCACGTCTTCTTGCGGGTCTCACCTCGACGTGGTATTCGGAGATTTGGCCGAGGCGGCAAGTTATCTGCGCGCTTCATCGGACCCTTCCAGGTTCTTAGCAGGATTGGTGAGGTGGCTTATCGCCTGGCTCTACCACCTCAGTTGCACCGGGTGCACGACCTCTTCCACGTATCTCAGCTGAGGAGATACATGCACGACCCGACGCACATCATTGACAATGGGGAGCATGACGTTGACGATGGGGCGACTTTTACGGAGGTCCCGGTGGAGATAGAGGATCGATAGGAGCGGGTCCTGCGTGGGTGATCGATTCCTCTTGTGCGCATCAGATGGCATCACGGAAATCTCTAGGAGAGCACATGGGAGCAGGAGGCTCAGATACGTGCTCAGTACCCTCTTTTGTTTCCCTAGTTTTTTATGTATCTTTACGGGGACGTAAAGCCCTGAGGTGGGAGTAATGTAAAGACCCGTAAAATTCAAGGGAAATTTTTTCTTAATTTTCTTTGGAATTTTACAAGAGTGCGGTTTCAGACGGCTCCGGATTCCGAGGCCCAGAGTGCCCGGAATCATTTTCCGAAGTTTGGCTTGGGTACGTTCAGTCAACGAACGAGCGGGATTTCCTAAATTTTGATCCGGTGCTCGGAATTGAAATCCGAGGGCACCGATGAACTCGCAGCACCGATTTTCGCTTAAAGAGACCTTTTCGGAAGTTGCGTTTGTTGCGGGTTGAAAGTTAGTTTTTGGGAGTTTTATAAAAAGTTGAATAAATAAATGTGGATTCTTTTTATTTCACTTTTGTAGGTTAACTCCTCTCAAAAGGAGTTAGGGGTGGGACCCACACCCACTTAACCTCCCTTGAGAGGATTAAGTGTGGTGAGACCCACACGAACCTAAACCTCTCAACTTCCCCCTTGAACTCCCCTCTCTCCCTCTTAAATGTTTGTAAACTTAACATCTCATTAATTACACATGACATGTTAATTAATTAAGTGTTATGTTTTTGAATTTGATGTTTTGAATTCCTAGGCTGGGTAAATAAAATAAGGAGGGACCTTATTTTATTTTGTTAGCCAACTTGTGTGGATTTCATTTTGAGAGCTCCTCCTCCATCTTCTTCATCTTGACGAAGAACGCTCATCTTGACGAAGAACGCTCAAGCTCCGACGAAGAACGCCGCACCGCTCTTCTTCGTCTTCTGTGTCAATGAGAGGGAACACCGCTTCCTCCTCGTATTCCCTTCATCAACATAAGAGGTTTCGCCAACGACGTATCACATCGGACGCATCTCTTCGTCAACGGAATTGACGAACGACTACCACAACGCCCGATCTCTGCGACGTCGACTTCCGCGGACATAGACAAAGCCTCGAACTTATACCCAAGGTAGGGGTTGTTATTTATTGTTTAATTATTCTATTCTTGCACATGGTTCGCATGACTAACGTGAGGAATTTGAATATTTTAAATTGAGTTATTATTTTAACGTGAGGGGGCCGGACCGCGCGAACACGGCCGAACCCCCCTCCATCGTTCTTGTTGAATTGCTTGCGGGTGGATGAATCAAGGTGGCGTGGTGCCGTCGCACCACACAGATATTCGCCAATCCTTATTGCGCGACGCCGTCGCGCCGCGCCATGGAAGAAACATCAAGAACGCGACGCCGTCGCGCCGCGTTGAAGAAATCAAGGTGCGGCGGAGGGGCGCGATGCCGTCGCACCGCACCGGATGACGAAAACCGCGGCCGGTTCCGGGCCGCGGCGGAAGAGAAGACCGGTGGCCGGGCCGCCGGCGTCGGAAGCCGAAGGCGGGACCGGAATTTCCGGTCCCGTTGGAGAAAACCGGCCGGCCAGCTGGCCGGCCGAATGGCATTAAACCGGGGGAATTAATCCCCCAGCCGGCTCACAAAACACCCCTCTTAATGAGGGGGGCGGTTTCCTTGAGGGGGGGCAGGAGGCCCCCCGGTTTTTCCATGAATCGGGCCCCCAGGAGGGGGGCCGTTGATTGACAAAACGGCGCGACATAGCCGCGCCGCCAATTGAAGAAGCGGGGGCTTGATTGCCCCCCGCGTACACCCTCCGTGCGGCGCCAGGCCGCCGCGGCCCCCGCGCCACCGCACCGCCGGCCGGCCGGCCGGCCGGGCCGACCCAGGGGGGGTCGGGCCGGGTCGGCCCGGACCCGGACCCCCCCCCCCCCCCCGTTTCGAACTAGTCTCGGTCTTGTGGCCATATCTTGAGCCTCGGACCTCCGATTGACGAACCGTCTGCGGTAACGCGATCCTTGGATCGAGACGGTCGTTTCGGTATATCGCACTCAAGTTTTCGAATTACTTTCAGTTCGGCCGGGTTGGTTCGTTCACGAGACCAACCGGGCCCTCGGAGCGGAAACACTCATATCTTGAGCTACGGATGTCCGATTGACGTGCCGTCAGCTGTGTTGTGTTCCTCTTAGTGAGACGGATCTTTTGGCATACTCCGCCCAAGTTTTGGATGCAGGTGGAGTACGGTCGGGTTGGTTTTGCCTTAAAAACCAACCGGGCCCCGGAGACGAAAATGCCAATAACTCTCAGACCGGGCGTCCGATCGACGCGCCGTCTGTTGCGTTGAGTTCCTGTTGACGATACGGAACTTTTGGATACATCAACTTCGGACTTTGTGTCAGTTGATGTATCAGCCTCTCGGCTCGTGGAGCGGACCCTCCCGAACGAGCTTGCTGTGTGCGAGAACCCTAGTGCTGGCTGCGACTGCTACTTCGACAGCGACGACCGTGCAGAGACCCTCAGTGGACTGCGGCGACGACTGTGCAGAGATCCTCCGTGGACTCCGACGACAACCGTGCAGAGATCCTCAGTGGACTGCGGCGACGACTGTGCAGAGATCCTCCGTGGACTCCGACGACTACTGCACTCAGCGATCCTACGTGGATCAGTGCAACAGGTCCTGCGTGGGCCCAGTCCTGTGTGGGCCCGATCCTGTGTGGGTCACTGCAAGGTTAGTTACCTATCGATCCTTCGTGGGTCCGACGACTTATATGAATCAGGGATCATCTTTTTTGTCATCCGAAGATGTATACCTGTGTGAGCTGAATCTTCTGTTTCACTCGATAGAGGTGGTGCGCTTGGTTGTAGCGGCAGACCTGCGATACTGGAGACGAGCGTACGGAGTACGGAGACCGTGTAGCCGGCTGAGACCTGAAGACTGCTCGACAGACTCGACTTGGAGTGAGTCGACTAGCCCAGTGGACGGAGCGCCCGGTACTTGGCGGAAGACCCACGGCGGAAGGAGCGGCTGGTAGTTGGCAGTAGACCCGCGGTACTCGACTGGAGGAGTACCTCTGTAGGCTATTTGGGTGAGCGCCCGGTATTTGGCAGTAGACCCTCAGCGGACGGAGCGCCCGGTAGTTGGCGGCAGACCCGCGGTACTCGACAGGAGGAGTACCTCAACAGTCTTAGGTTAGTGAGCAGTATCTCAGAGTCGTGACAGGACACTGTACACTTCAGAGATGGGGCTCTTCAGTAGTTACGTTTTTGATAATGAAAATCCTGTGTGAGCTGAATCCTTTTTCTTTCCTGTGTGGATTGTGTTGTGCAATCCTGTGTGGATTACGTTTTGCTTTCCTGTGTGGAATACGTATACTTTCCTGTGTGGACTGAGTTGTACTTGGGCTCGGAGGTTGGAGCGTATTTGAAATTGATGACTTAGGTATATGTATGGCCATATACCTAAGGAGTGTCGGTTGTTACTTCGTGATTGTACCTTTCTTCGTGGTTTATCCTATGTGGATTTGAGAGACCTTCAGGGGTTTCGGGGTCCCTACTGAGTAACTTATACTCACCCCTACACGGGCTATGCCCGCACTACGTTGTGTTGGTTGCAGACGACGGACAGCGTTGACCTTAGCTGAGGCTTGCAGAGCGGGACATTACCCGGAGGTGGACCACTGGGCGAGACGTGCACGGAGCAGACGACGGGACCTGTGGAGCAGAGGAGCTATCTGTACCCACCCTTCAGGTGGGATTTCCAGTGGACAGCTCGGTGTAGCGGCATTTACTTTTCAGTTGCTATTTTTCCCTTTCGAGTTGTACTTTACTTTCAGTTTGGGTTTGTATTCTGGCCCATTTACTTTTCCGCACTTTCAGTTGTACTCTGATTTTGTTTAGTGTTTACTTTCCGCTTGCTTACTCTGTGGTGTTTGTTTACTTTACAAAGGCAATGCCTTCCCTTTTTTACCGGGATTTACGCCTTGGTGCTAGTCGCCAGCCCCTGGCCTATGGAAGACAGGCTTGGGGTAGTCACGGCACGGACCCCGCGGGCGGGTCGTGACATTTTCTATTGTATATTGTTTCTGGTTATTACATACATATCGAAAAATTGGAACCATGTTGATTCTAAATTATTCTATAGGAGAGGTTAATTTCGGAGAAACCAATGGTGAAATGATAGCTAATATAGAAATTAGATACTACCACTCTCTATTTTAAAGAAGAATGTTATTGGTCCTTAGATTTTATTATTATGAATTCAATGTTACCAAATAAAAAAGTTTTGTATCCATTCTCGAAACGTAGTGTTTTATCGTAAATTTTGTAAGTAATTTATTCATAAAGATTGAATATATTATGGTACGAAATATTTAAATAATGGATTTATGTTTTAAATTATAAAAACCATTTATTGAATATTAATAACAAAATATATTTACATAACTCATATAACACATAATTTGTTACATCACCATCATTGAAATTTAAATGGTAAGTGTCTAAAAAATCTTTTTCAAGATGGTCATTTAGACTATTTTGAGATATAACAACATGAATGCCTTTATTCTTTTTTACAAAAAAACTGACCAAACCGCCATTCTATAGATTTGGTGAAAGGAAGAGAGTGCTTCTAGGATTGGTACTCACTAATGTGTATGGACCATTTCCAAGAGAATATAGAGGTGGGGATTCTTGTTTTATAACTTTTATTGATGACTTGAGTATAAATTTCTACATCTACATGACGAGGTATAAGAATGAGACCTTTAATAAAGTTAAATAATTGAAGAATTAAGTATATAATCAACATGGAATGAATATAAATAAGCTTAAATAAGATTGTGGTGGTGAATATCATATCCAATAGTTTATCTAAATTTTATGGGTGTTGTGGATTTTTTCACAACTCAATGCAGATTGGAATTTTTTGTGAAGGGAGGAATGATACATTTTTATAAATGGTAAGGATGATGATGAGTCGTGTAAATCTTCCATTATTCTATTGGGGATATTAATTAAAAACTATATCATTCACATTAAACAATGTTATAAGAAAATAGAAAATGAAATTTCATTCTTGTTAAATAGTGGAAAGAAATCCATTTTTTCACGTACACATGTATGTGTTGTGATGTATTTTTTTTTGGAAATATTAAGAAATAAAATAACACACCATGGAACATTATGTACATTTATATAGTTTATTTAGGAAACAAGGGGATAATACATACACAAATCCATATAAAATAATATTATTATATCTTGAGAATCCCTCATTCTTGATTGTTGAACATAATCAAGAAATAAAATGGGAAAAAGATTAACTTTTCAGATTTTGATGATAAAGATACACAAGAGTGGACACAAAAGATTATTCTATAAGACCCAATAGAAGAAGTTTTTCCTAGAACACGTGTTCTTCTAAATAGAACTAGAGTGGTTAGATAACTGGAGAGTTATGATTTTATATTCATATAATATAGTGGTTCGTTATAGTTTTAAAATTTTGAACGTCTCTCCGGCAAGAGGTTCTTAAAATCTCAGAACATATTAGAATTTATAAAAACATGAATTCAGAAATGGATTCCAAATACCAAAACCAATTATTTATTCATGTCTATCATTAAATTATTGTAAAACCTGTTGGGTTAAAATGAAATTCAAGGGAAAGGTAGACATAGAAGGGAAATTTACTACCTACAAATCAAAGATATTTGTTAAAATGATTAAATAATTTCAAGGAATTTATTTCAATGAAATTAATTATCTTGTTTATATGTTTAAATTCATTTTAATTAAACATACTATAGTGGTTTTCCATGACTATTAAATTTGGAATATAGATGTAAAAATAACATTCCCTAATAGGAACTTATAAGAAGATGTCTATATGACATGCTGATAAGGGTTTTCAACTCTTGGTGGTGAAAAAATGATATGAATGATACATATATCTATTTATGTATTGAATCAAGCATCCAGGTCATAGAACATATGAGTCATTGAATATTTAAATTAATTTCAATTCATTAAGAAAAATTTCATCCATTTATTTACAATAGGTTATGTGGGGATATGGTTATTATCCAACTAGTATATGTTAATGGAATATTACATATTGGAAAACACATACCAGACTTATAGTACTTTGAGGACTAGTTAAAAAAATTGTTCTCCATAAAGGACATTATTAGAGAAGGATATATTCTTTTTATTAAGATCATTAAAAATAAATCCAAGAGTCTTATTGGACTAATTTAAGGTGAATTATTTAAATTGATACTAAATATATTTCCAATGAATAAATCTAAGAAGGTATTGGATAGAGTGTCACATGATATACACATTTTAATGAAAATATGTCCTCGTAAACATGAGGGTAAATATGGAATGAGTAATATCCCTATGATTTAATGATAAGATCAATCATATATTCCAATTTATGTTTTATACTAAATATTGACTACACATTGATCAAGGTGGGAATATATCATATTGATCCATGGGAGCATAATTATTTAGATGTTAAGGATATCACTAAGTAGTATATCAAAAATACAGATATATTCATAGTGCATGAAGGGGATGAGAAGATAGTCATTTTTTAATACAAATATCATTTTTTCTAACAGATCATGATAACATAGATTCTATTTTAAGATATGTTTTAAATCTAAATAGAGTATCTATGAGATGGAATTATTTAAATTTTCCAATTATAAGTTATTATAATGAATATTCTGAGAATATAGTTTCATCCAATTCCTCCAATGAATCCATTTGGATATCAAACATTGTCCTGAAACTGTATGAGATCCATATATGTAATGAAAATATGACATTACAATGTTATAGTACAATAGTTCTAGATCTTGAGAAAGATCTAATGTCACACCAATGGAAAAATAACTTACTCAATATGTATCAACTCTTGTTGTATTCTTCTAAGAGTTTGTAAGTTTATATAAGAAGTGTTTTCATAGAAGAAAACATGGTAAACCCCATGAATAAATCTTTACATTAGAAGAAGCATCAGTATCATATGAAATTTAGTAGACATAATATTATTAGTTGTTGGATATAACAAAAGTGGGAGTCTATTGGAGTTGGATCCCATGAACCATCTTCTATGTACATTTATATTAACTTTATTCTTTCATATTGATATTAATAAAATATTTATCACACCATGATTGTTCATATATATGACATTGTATGTCATAATGTCCCTAGAAAATATGTATCACTGAAAGGTCAAATCATTTTTTCTTTATAATGAGATACCAGAAGTGCTATGAATGTATTCATAAATATATATTCCACAGTCATATGAAATGTTTTTTGTTCCAAATATGATATAGGCTATCAGGGGTACAGACTCGTACGACATTGAAGAAAATTATATTAGCGTAAAACCTTGATAATTTCGAGTCTATGAAATTATTATAATATGATACACTAGTACAGAATCCATATTAAGATGTGTAATTTGATTTTGAAATTTTTGGACATTTTTATTGATCCTTAGACAATAAGATTATTATTAATTGATATACGAGTCAGATAATTTGATTTATTGAACTATATCAACATATGTTTGTGTAACTTTCACATACATTTTCTTCTTCAAGATTTATGTTTTATAAATGAATATTTTGTGAAAGGATTTTTCCATTTTATACATTAATGGAAATTTTTATAACATTCCCTTTCATGGAAATGATGAATCTTAAATAAAACCATTGGCATTGTGTTCATTGAGGAATTTTAGTTTTTGAAAAAGTTTAAGAAAGAGTCATCAAGCAACAATGTTTATGGCATCAATATGAAACCTGATGGATTAGATATATCATGATAATATTATTATATTACACATTAAGCGTTTTTGTGAGGTATTATTCTATTCCAACATTAAATTATTTCTTTATTAGTGACATGGAATGATTCTAGATGCTATCCTTGGACATTGGACAGAATCTCAAAATGTCACTGAGAATAATGTACACAGGGGAACCCACTATGTTTATCTAGAAGAATAGATAATTAATTATATTATTTTTTATTTATTGTATTAAATAAATATTACTTCAACACACAATTTAATAATTTTTCATGTTTTTATCACATATATTCTATCACTTTTTAATCATGGAAATATTTTTCATCATAATATTTAGTAATTATTTATTTACCATGTAGTGAATATAATATTTATTTATTTCTTGGTGAATATTGAAGTGATAATTATTTATTAAATAATATTATTTATTCAATTCCCAGTAAATATTGTGGGGGAATGGTTGATAGAGTATAATGGCCCTTTGAGAAATAATATATATCAAATATTATTTTAATAAATAATATTTAATTAATTTTTTTGCTTTGTACATTAAAATAAATATTAATAATATAATTAATATTTTTATATGTGGGGATCTATATACATTGAATAAATAACAAATACACTGGTGTAATTATGATTTTCTATCCATAGATGTACGGAAACCCAATTACCATTTGTCTTTGGTAGTACACAAGAACTCTTAAACAATTTTTCCAAATACATAGAGAGATCCATCTTGAGGAACACTCATAATAATTGAAAAAAGCATCTTCCTCCTCCTCCCTCGATTCTAGAGAGATCAAATATATTCTATCTAGGTGTAATTTTTAGGTGGTAAAAAATGAATGATGTAAATGTTTAGATCTATAGTGTCAATACCCGGATATTCCTACGATGGAATTCAGAGGATCATAGATCATGTTTTTATCACTACATTAGAGAATATACATTTTCATTCTATTGTTTAATGATTTTAGGATATACATATGTTTTCATATTCATTAACTTAACAAAATTATTTAGAAGTTTATTCTCTGAATTCATAAAATAACAATAAATCATTATGTGATGATCATAAATTTTCCTTATAATGTTTAATAATAAATTAATATTCATTTAAACTTCATCGGTCATTATTTTTATTATCAATGATCAAATTTTATTATTCATTAATTGTAAATAATATGATCTCGGTGTGGACCACCTACCACATACAAAATTCCCAAAACCTTAAAAAATAAATTCACATTGAAAAATTATTCAGAAAAAAATAATCACTTATTAATAGATTAATGTTGGATAAAACAAGAAAAATATCATTTTTTAGGTAGATAATTTGAATATATACATTAAAATATAAATAAAATCACAGACCTTTATTTCTAGATTTTTTTTGAAAATATCGATGTAAAAGTCATAGTTATGAGTGTCTTTTCAAAATGTATAATTTTTTCTTCATAAAACATGTTGAGAGAAAACGAATCATTGAATACAAATTGAATTAAAAACTCTTTTCCACAAAAATGAAAGAAGTCCAAATTCAAAATTATTATCATGAATATAAATGTTCAATAAGAAATTATATAACTCAAATAAAGGTGTGTGAGTTTCGAAGTCTCATCTATTTAACCACGAATTCCACAAAAATTATATAACCTCATATATCATAAATAAGAACTTATTAATTACATATTTCCTAATATTATTTATTATATATTTCAATTTAGCCTCTTTATTAATACAATTTTATCATGTACATGATTTTTGTAATCTACTTTCAATATTGGGTGTTAATAATTTTAACTATTTTGTACTAGGTCAGCAAGAGGAATGTTGAAATTTTTTCTTAACACAATGATAATCATTTAAAAGGATAATGTTTTCTATAATTTATGAATTATGAAGACTTATACTATTATAATACTGTTACATGGGTTTTTATTCACATTTCATGAAATATCAAATGGTGATGAACATGTTTTTGATTTATTTACCAATATCAATGGATTATCCTATTATGATCATTACTTTTTATGTTATTGAAAAAGAACCATATTGATGATATTTATTAATTTTAAATATAATTTATACTTATAAAATATAAACTAAAATTATCCTTTTTTATGTGTTGGAAAATTAAACAAGATTATTCATGGAGGTGGTTGTCTGCTCAACAAGATATATATATTTTCATATTTTTAATTGAAAAACCGAGGGAGGTCAATGTCTGAAAATAATCATAATAACATACTAGTATATTATTTATTATAATTTTATGATTGTATTATTATAAGAATAAATTCTATTAATTATAAATTCATTTAGAGGAATATAAAAATAAAGAGAGGTTTAGAAACTCACACATCACTTTTTGTATTATCTCATCTATGAATGGTATTAAATCATTGAGGGTGGTTTTTTATAACACCATCAAATCATAAATGTTTTTATGCGTGTTTGTGGTTGGTTTGAATAAAGTTTTGGATAATATGTAGAGTTTCATATGAAGGAATGTGGGCAGATTATATCCCCACTGTTAAGTTAAAAGGAGTGGAATTTTACTTAATACAAAAAACATTTGAATAATGGGATGTAATTCTCAAAGAAAGTGTCTCCAATATTAATTAATATTGAATTTTAGGGGATATAATTTAAACACTCAACTCTAAAATTCATATAAACATGTTTTAAACCTACATGTCCCTTTACCTCTAAGGTTTCTCACTTATTCCATTTTAGTTTTCACCACACCAATAAGTTTTTATGATGGTAAATTATTCTCTATACCCATAAATAAAATTATGATTATTATATTATTTTGACCTAATGAATCCATATTTCAAATCCAATTTTTATGATACAATGTTTCAAATTTATAGAAATAATTTCAAAATACTAAAGGTCAAGTGTATTAAATCATTTTTTTTGGAAAATTATATTAAAATATCTAAACATTTAAATTTTGGATTATAATTGTTTTACAAAATTATTATTATAAATTCTTATATAATATAAATTTTTATTATTATTATTCATTTTCATAAATTTTCAATGAATAATTATATATTTCTAATATCATAAAGTTTTGTTATTTGTAAAACTTTTAATTTTCAAAGTTCACCTAAAAATCAATCTTTTAAACAAATCCAAAAAATTAATATTAATATAATTTGACCATGATAAATACAAAATGATATGAATTATTCCAAATTAAAATCTAATTATTTATAATTTTTTCATTTTAAATATGAAATATAATGAAAAAACAATTTTATATGAAGACATCCTTCCGTGGATTATCTATTCATCTTTCAATTTTATATAAATTAATAATTAAAATAAATATTAAAATTTATTAATGTCATAAAATATTTTTCATCATAAGATGTTATTTTATAAAAGATATTTAAATACTTCATTACCTTCACTAGTTGAGACAATATTTATGGTTTACATTATTTTATTACATATATATTTATATATATTTATAATTATATAACTATAGTCTACACCTAAAATTTCTACAACAACCTTAAAATAGTCCATATTTCTTTGGTTTTAGTGTTGTGTGTGGACAAAAACATCGATAAACTATTTATTTAAGGGGGAATTCTTTTTTCATTACATTATAACCCAAATGAAAATTATTTCTTAATCAAATTTATTTTTGTGGATGAAAACATGTTATGAAACTTTTCTCTCATCACATCATTTGGTTCCCACGTAACCATATAAAATTTATTCTTTCTATATAAAACTTATGTTGTATTATTATCCTTGTCCATTGTGCCTTATCAGTTTAATCCATTGTATTATTTTGGTTGTTCTTCAGAATATATATTGTGATCCAGTTACATAGATTCTGAGCATAGCACATGTGATAGTTCAAGTATGTACTCTTTAAAAATAAATAACTGGAAAAAATAATGTAAAATAGAGTGTTTTAGATGATTTATATATCGTGGAGAATTTTTAATGACTCACACAATTATTATTTTGGAAATTCTTATGTGAATTTTTAATTTTCCATTTTAGGGATTGTTAATTATGATAATTGAGGAATACCATGGGAAAATGTGGGTTTGGATACCTATAAAATATGTATTAGGTAATTATTGAGTTATTGGAGGATTTGAGAGAGTTCTAGGGAGATCATGGGATGATCCATAGGGACTAGCTACATCTCAAGATCAATAAACAGGCATTCGTGGGAAGAGACATGTTGTCACAATATTAACAATTAGGTTTGGGGTGGGTTTGGTTTGTATATCTGATCTTCATGGTGTGAAATAATGTTTTTCTCTATTAATGAATCCAATATACTTATTATTATGTTCTAAAATAGGTTACTCACCATGAAACTCCATTATTTATTCCCATTTTTTTTACACACATGTTTTGCAATATTTTCAGATTCTGGGAGCTCTACAACCTAATTTCTATCTATATTAAAGAATTTATAGATCCTATGGAATACTTGTGGTAATGCTAACCACGTTCACGAAACATCATACATTTCTTTATTAAGTCTTCATTTTGGTGTTTTAATTACATTTTTGGTTCCAATTCCACCATAATATAGTGGAATCATATGACTGAGATGATGCTTTTTTTCATCCTATCATAAGGGAATCCTGAGATGTCTTATGCATTCCAATGTTTTCCATTTCACTAATGTATGTCACTATGGAGGATTCTATATTTTTTTAATAAATTAAAATAATTTAGGTAAATACAGGGAAGTAGAGGTTAGGGGTTTTTCTTGAGATGTTGTCAGATATGTGATGTAGACCCTCATATTGTAGAAAATCAATGTTCATACAACAAGAAAATTATCTATGAGTAGATAAAAAAATTATACTAAGATTATTTAAAATAAATGATTATTTTTAATTTTTATTTTAATTTTTTATTTCATATTACGTGATGTAGGATATAGAGTGATGAATAGGTCATGGGATGGACATTCGATCGTTTTGGATGGCCAAAGTAGAACTCATGGGTGAGGATTAATGATGAAAAATACATTACATGATGAAGGTGTTATTATATAAGTTCCCTTAATTATTTAGGACTTATTTTATGTTTCATATGTTATATAGTATTTAAATTATTTTCATTAATTTATTTATAAATTTTTTTATATATATTGAGATTATTGGTTATATTGTATAGTGTGCCAAGGCCACAATGGTCCTTTGAATTAGACAGATTTCTATGGCCACTACTAAACATAACATTAAATATGGAATTATATTTCTAGGAAACTATGAGGCCTCACAGATGTCAACTATATTTATAGATCTTCTTATACATGTTATTAGTGTTTACACAAAAGATGAGTCAGGATTGAGTGACCCATATGTGGTTTCCCTGTTATAATAACACAAAGAGGACCATTATGGGAGCCTCAGTGATTTATATGTTTACCATATTGAGAGGGTTCCCTCATGAATGGATAATGATTATCACAAGTGAAAACATGAACCCATATCAATTTTATATCAATTCGATAAATATTTTTATTTTAGGATGGACCATGGGATACCCATGGTGGTTTGTAAGATAGTTTGGGAAGAGGATCACCTATGTTTATTATTTTTGTATATATTGATATTTTATATTGTATTTAAACTTGGGGGATATTTTATTACAAATATAAACCCTGCCTAATAGATAGGTATGTTATAATAAATAAAACCCTATAGTTAGAAGATTTATGATAATAATGGAAACTCCACTATTATAGAGGTATGTGATATTACTGGTAAGGTTACCTTGTATTTGGATCCAAATATATATTAGTTTCAGGTAGTGGATAGTTACTTATAAATAAAATTTATTAGGGAATATGGGGTCATTAGATGTCATATTCGAGTCTCCCACATTGTTGGGGCTCATCTATCAGGTTCAACTATTTACATTGATAGATTATTACTTGGGTTGTGATACTTGGATGGACAATTCAACATGTCATTATACTATATATTATGGTGAGTATATACCTTTGGCTATTATCTATTAATTCTAGGGGGAAATTTCCCAAGGTTGTGAGTATGGATGGAATATTCCTTATCTCGTGATTGTAGAGACTAAAACACTAGTCAATGTAGGAATGTTTGATTGGTGTCCCACACATGAGGATGGGCATTATTTTTTCTTTGTTTATTGTAATTAGTTATTTTTCTATTTAGTATGTGTCATATTCACATATAACTAAATTTAAGGTATATATAAGATCATGTTTGTGGTTTCCTAGTGAGTTTTTTACTCACACACTTCTTCAAAAACCATTACACCAGGGTAATCTAGCATCCCTTTTTTTAAGGTTCAATTTTTGCTGAGGAATGATATTTATTGATGGATCTTAAGAATATCAGAAGGGATTTGATGATTTTATTAAATTAAGAATATGGGAATGCAGTGGATCAACATATATACATATTTTTTTCTCTACTATTTCCTTTTATTTTATTTCATATGTGATCAGCACCGTGGGTGATCATTATTGTGTACTAATATGATTGTTCAAGTCATTATATAACATATCTTTTTTAATTGATGAATTAGGTATATGTATTCCACGTAATTTAATTGGATTTTAATGTTGTGATAATTAAATGCGATTTTATTATTTTATACACTCTAATATGTAGGTATTGTTTCCTTATATTACTACCCTATACACCTGGTATTAGTCATTATCCTATGGTATACAAGGAGGTGTTCAGGAGGTCATGTGGTTCAATTATACTAGTTACTGTACATTGTGATCAATTCCAAGATTCCAAATATACATTTAATGATCATTAATAATAATTCACAACTCAAAATATGAGTTTGAATTAATATTAAATGATGTTCAGCTTGAGTATTTTATGTAATGAAAAAAAGATAAGGTCACTGTGAATATGATTCATGGATTGATATATTGAATATACTCATGGAGAAAAATGTGTTTTATGAATTGGATAACCCACTATATATAAAACATAGAGTGTTATAAAAATTTTAATTTGGTATTCTAGGTGATAATTTATTATATTTTTTTCATGATTACCAATGGCTGGAGAGATGCGTATAATGTGAAGCATCATATGTTTATACCCTACATACAAAATTATACACATTCACATATAAAATAAGGGGACGATTTGGTATATTGTTGATAATTTCCTCAGTTATATATTAACTAATATGTGAAATGTTCTCTCATAGGATGAGTATGAAATTTGGTCCATTAATTTAGATAGTTTTGAGTGCTTGTTTCCGATGCTTTCGTCGGGGCGCGCACATCCGTCCATGGAGGACGCGCTGCTTGTTGCCCCGCATTCCCGCATTCCGAAGGCGGGCGGCATTAGTTCCTTTTTCAGGGACGTCTTCTCCTTGATCGATACCGGGATGATGGGATTTCGGTTCTTCCATCCGTGGATTCCTCCTCGGAGCACATCACCTAGTCTGGGTCTCCCTCATAGATTTAAGACGTTCTCGTGAATCTCATTCCCAGTGCCATATCTTCATGGACGCTGGTTAATTACACTACTTTCGTCAAGACATTCCATGGGGTCTTGACATGGTAGCGACCTTCGGTCGGAGTAGATGATAGCATCAGGCATGTCTGGGCATCTCTGGGTGTGTGGACATTGGGGAACTTGTATTCTTCCTCAGAAGAGGGCATCTCAAGGGTGCAGAACCCGAGGCATCCCACATCGGATGCGGGGAATCATATGACATTTGAGTTTTTCCTCAGATTCCTATGTTTATCACGGGGAATTCCACGAGTTTAACATCTTTCAGAGACGGTTACGCCATAGGCGTGTCATCCGAGGTTTTCCTCAGCATCTCATGTTTATCATGAGATAGTCCGTGAGTTTAACGTCTTACGGAGACGGAATGAGGGTGATCAGGACATCCCATAGAGACGGATCGATGGTGGTGTGCCCCGTAGAGGGGAGATGTCACACCGTAATGGCTGATCTGAACACCCCTGAGGGAGGATCAGGGGAAGTGCACCCCAGGATGGGGTACATTACCATTGGTTGGGATTGAACCTCTTGGAGGTTTCCGACGTACCCTGTATAGAGGACAGGGATCAAAACCCATGTAGTTCGAAGGGGTGATGAATCGGGGTGCGCACAGAGGACAACGACCCGGAGGTATGCTGGGGATTACACGTGGAATGAGGCCCATGCGCCGCTAGGAGAAGCGAGGAGGTGGACGACATGATCCTACCGGGATGTGGCGGCCCGGGTGAAAATCAGGATGTGTGATGGATGGATGAATGAAGTGGAGGGGGAATGAAATGGGACCGTCACAGGGGCGACAGTGAAGTTGGGCTTGAGCCTTGATGAGGCTTCCTACGTATCCCCGTGGAAGGGAATCAATGTTTGCATAGTTCGAGAAGGATTGGGGCTTACACAACGGTGATGCCCAGGTGCCATTAGGGATCGCCAATGGTGGATGTGGCTTATGCTATGAGGCGGCCCAAAGTGGATATGGGGCTTAATCTCTGAGGCGGCCCATGGTGGATAGTGAACCGATGTGAAGAGGTCGGAACAACTGGGTGGTGGGCTTGAACCTCGTGGAGGCTTCCTACGTATCCCTGTGGCAGGGAATCAAAGTCCACGTAGTTCGGGAAGGATTGGGGCTTACGCAAGGGTGCTTCCCGGGTGCCGCTAGGGAGAGGAAAAGGTGGATAGAGCTTACGCTCTGAGGCGGCCCATGGTGGTATGGGGCTTACGCTCTGAGGTGGCCCACATTGTATGGGGATTAAGCTCTAAGGCGGCCCGTGGTGGATATGGGGCTTACATTCTGAGGCGGCCCATGGTGTCTTCCTCATGTCTGGCCATGAGGGCATCCCAACTCACTAGCGGGTTGAGGTAATAACCTATGCACTAGTGCACAAGCGGGATAACGCCAGGGGAATTGGAATCTATCCCAACAAAGGGAGATGAAATGTGTGAATCACATGCCCAATATTCAGAACGTCATGAGATTGGCGTGGTGATGGAGGATAACTGTTGACCGTGGCGGAAACGCAACATCCATATCACGTTATCCAGAAATGAGGACAACATATGAGGGCTGACCGGTGACCATGTTCACAACACGGGGCCTAACTCAAATATCGTCGATCAGACATCCGGGGTGTTGGCCCAGGACAGCAGGCGGGCCAAAGGTCTATCATCCATACTGTTAGGGGGTCCATCCAGACTTGGAAGTGAGTGACGATCCGAACGAAGGACACGCAAAGCATGAGGTGGAGTGATAAAATGCTTGAATGGATTCCAACGCTCTTGCTATTACGCCACTGTGATTATAGAATAATGCATCTTATACATGGATCATAAGGCATCTCTCGTTATAAGCGAGAGGCATCCTATGTTTGGCACATAGGGATTACTACCATTTATAGTCATGTAAATAAAACTACTGGCGTCTCATGCTTGGAGAATAAGTCATCTCTCATTAGAAGCAATAGGCATCATATGTTTGGCACATAGGGATTTCTACAGTTTATATTCATGTAGATAGGACTACTGGAATCTCATGCTAGGAGCATAAGGCATCTTTCATATAGGGCAAGAGATATCCTATGTCTGGAACAAAGGGATTACTATAGTTTATATTCATGTAGATAGGACTACTGGCATCTCATTCTAGGAGCATAAGGCATCTCTTGTATAGGGCAAGAGGCATCCTATGTTTAGAACATAGGGATTACTACAGTTTATAGTCATGTAGATAGGACTACTGGCATCTCATTCTAGGAGCGTAAGGCATCTCTCGTATAGGGAAAGAGGCATCTTATGATTGGAACATAGGGATTACTACAGTTTATAGTCATGTAGATAGGACTAATGGAATCTCATGCTTATAGCATAAGGCATCTCTCGTATAAGGCAAGAGGCATCCTATCATTTGTTAGATACGGAGTACTACTGTTTATAGTCATGTAGATAGGACTACTGGCGTCTCATGCTTGGAGCATAAGGCATCTCTCGTTAGAAGCGAGAGGCATCCTATGTTTGGCACATAGGGAGTACTACAGTTTATAGTCATGTAGATAGGACTACTGGTGTCTCATGCTTGGAGCATAAGGCATCTCTCCTTAGAAGCGAGTGGCATCCTATGTTTGGAACATAGGGAGTACTAAAGTTTATAATCATGTAGATTGGACTCTTGACATCTCATGCTTGGAGCATAAGGCATCTCTCGTATAGGGCAAGAGGCATCCTATCATTTGTTAGATAGGGAGTACTACAGTTTTTAGTCATGTAGATAGGACTACTGGCGTAAGGCGCCTAGAAAGGCTGGTGTTGGGTCTTACACAAGGGCGGCCCATGCTGGCTCATCCTTACATAATATCGAGGGGATAGGGTTTGACGGAGCTGCCTGAGGAATGGTTCGACTCAAGGTACTCGGGGGAATTGATGATGAGAATTTCAACTCATGACATTGGAAACGAACCAAGAGGAATATGTCAACTCAAGGCGTTTTGCAGCGTGCGGAGGAGTATCTCAAATCATGGTATTCCCTAAGGGGGAGGTAGCTGCGCATAAGGGCGCAATGGAAAACCCCGACGTCCCGGCCCGAGAAGTTCGCGGTGCGACTACCCATTTTTCATGGGGGTCTGTGACGGTTGCTAAGGGACCGGCCCGGAGGGCCGAGACCGAAGGCCGGCAGTGACCCCGAGCGGGGGTGCGGGGGCGCAGCCCCCTTGGTATGGACCAATGGGAGAGGGGCCAAACACTGTTGTGCAGGGCAGGCATGCGCGCAATTGAGGCTTCTGTGCGGTAAACACCGGGTCAACGCGCAATGGGTGCGGCGGGCGCGCAAAAGCGGCGGGGCACGCAATATGCGGTGGGGCCCAATATGCGGCGCGTGCGCAATAGCGGCGGGCGCAGAATAGTGGCGGGGTGTGCAATATGCGGCGGTGTGCAATATGCGGCACGCGCGCAATAGCGGCAGCGCACAATATGCGGCGGCTTGCGTGCAATAGCGGCGGGGCGCGCAATAGCGGCGGTGCGCAATAGGACCGGTTCTGCACAGGTGCATGAAAAATCGGGCTCAGCAGCACTGTTGCGCGCAAAAATTATGAGTTGCGTGGAAAACTGGGTAGGTTGGCCCTTTTCCGCGCAAAACTAATGTTTTGCGCGCCGGAGGGGAGTTTTCTGTGTGGGCGCGGAAGCTACGGACTTACGCGCATCAGAGCGGTGGCCGACCTCCGGGGGTCCTATTATTTACGGGGGGTCCTCGTATTTATAGGGGTAACACGGGTGCCGGAGAGCGGAAAATTCCGCGCCCGCGAAGTGTTTTCCGCGTGCCAGGCAGTGCCCGTAGAATTTCGCGGGGGCAAAGGCGGTGCACGCAAAATTTCGCACGGGAAAATTGTTGCGTCTAAAATTTTGCTCCCGCAATGAAGGGCGCATAATATACTGCGCGCTCATGTGGTTTTCCGCGTGGAACTACTTTTTTACGCGCAAATCCATACTTTGCCCCAAAACCGTCCTGGATGGTCATCCCCAACAGTCCAACTTCAAACAGCCATAACTTCTGATCCGTAACTCCGTTTGGGCTCCATGACCAGTCAAATCAAAGCTTACGGAAGGAGCTACGCTCCGAGATCATCTATGGGGAGGTTTGGAAAATTTTGGGGACGCGTTTTCAGGGGTCAACAGTGCTCAACTCCACCTAAAAGTATGTTTCACGAATTTATCATTTTTGATGGGTGACATGTAATGTGATCGTCCAATAATGATAAATGGAATGTGATGTATTCATCAATCAAGTAATTTTATACTATTACAATCAATATTTCATGAGTGGAATCTAAGGGATTGACATGCTCAATTCCCCATATTTATTTAATGTATTGCAAAATGAGAAAATATGAGAACTAAAACATTCATTTCATAAAAACATGTTGATAGTAATATAAAGATTCATGTGTTTGAAAAAGAAAATGTCATATAACTTTATAGCTCAAGTTGAGTTGATTCTTTTCTAGAGTCTTTTGTTTTATTGTATTTTTATATCTCATGATTCATATATAATTTCAATGATATAGAGGCATAGGGGGCCGCACATTTTTTTTGACTAAATGGTGTTTGATTTTGACTCATATATCTTCTCTAATAATGTATTATATTTAATTGAAAAAGGGATTTTGAATGTTTATTGTCAATGTATTATATTTAATTGAAAAAGGGATTTTGAATGTTTATTGTCAATGTATTATAAATGATATGATTCAATTTGGTGTTAAATACAACTTTAAAAAATACATTTGGAAGATATCTAAATGGATTTTTGATAGGATTTCATAGGTTAGTCAATACAATGAAACAAAAGGTGAAATCTCATAAAGTCTCTAAGACATTATTCCATGTGATAGTTTGAATGAAATATTCCCTAAAACCTTAGTCAACATAATATTAATGGATATATCATGTATATAGAGTTTTTAATCCACTTGATTCATTATTTTGGGAAGGTCAATCATCGACATGCCAATCATTTAATGGTACATTTCAGTAGATGAAACATGTAAGTGTAGTTTTATACGTGTATGTGATAAATGAATTGGTTGTGGCCTTTACTCAAGGGACATTATTCATGTGTAAATTAGTAATCCCTATGATAATCCTCATATATATGTAAATCAATTTCCATATGATCATATTATCATGTCATTATTTATTCTCATTGGAGACTATCTAAAACCAAAATAACTCGTATTATTTATCCTTATCACATTGAGGTTATATAAACCTGTGGATACATGATAGTCTTGTTAAAATAATGAATGATATAGGTGAAACTAATGGATAACATCAGAGGTGGGGTTTCCTTCATATTCCACTCTTGTGATCTTTATAAAACAGATCGGATGAATATTAGAATGATGTAGAGGATCATCAGTGTAAGGTATGCCTATTTATAGTATTCTTCATTTCAATTTTTTTCACATTATTATCATACATATTTCAAGGATATCCTTAGGTAGGTTATTTATTCTCTTCAATTATATCTAATCACTTTTATTATATCCTAAATATTACATCTTTCCTATGTTCCAATCATATCATGTTAATGATTAATTATCCTCGAAACTCACAACATCTTTTAGACTATTTTCTGTACCATTATGATAAATATTTTTGCAATCATATTCCAATATCAATTCCAACATTCATCTTTTTCTTATGTTGATATCTTTTTGATATAATATGTACATTAAAATTTTGTAATATATGTATTAAATTGATCCTTATGTAAATGATGATTCCACATATTTAATTAAAAGATATTATTTCTTGTTCAAGATCTTGAATTGGATAATTTTTATCATGGGGTTTCAAATACCATGATTCATATGATATTAACCGATCATTTCCCTCAAAACATAAATATAACAATTCAGTGAAGAATAACTATAAATATTAACATCTATCTTTATTGATGTTAAGTAAAATACTATAGAATTTAACAATATTTTTTTAAAATTTTAAACATTGATCAAATTTTTCACCATGAATCCTTCTCCATTTGAGTTAACATGGTCTATGGGTTAGCTAACTAATAATTGTTTTCAAAAACCAATTTTTATTAAGAAACTAGTATCCGAAAACATTAAATCCTAGATAAATTAGTAGGCCATGGTCATTCATTGACCACATTAGTTTTATTAGGATCAACTATTATGCTATATTTACTTACAATTGTCCCATGTAACGAAATATGTTACAGCTAAATTTGAAATTTAATTTTTTCTCCAAAATAACATATTTTCAATAAGGATATTTGAAAAACACCTTACATATTTATACTAATCCTCAAAAAAATTTGAATAAAAAATAATATAATAAAATGGTACCTCTAATAATTTATCCAAAACTCATTGATAACATTACTCATTAGTACTATAAATACAATAAGTTTATTTCTTAACCTAATTAGAGAATAAATAACTCATAGTTTCCATACCTAGTTCAAAATAATCTCCTATGAAATTTATCTTCATTAATCTTGAATTGATGATATCCATAGAAGATATCAATCATTGAAAATTATTTATCTCCATAGTAATGATAAAAAATCATCATTATGATCTAAAAAATACTTATTTTTAATGTTAATGTCAACAATTATTCTTTAATAATTGTTAATCCTTATAATATCATCTTTATCAATAACATAAAAATTACCACTACGAGGTGAAGTGTTAGCGTAGATCCATACCTTATCAATACTTCTTATAATTTCATCATTATCTCTAATTTCTCCATTGGATCATTTTGATAATATGGTTTTAAAATTTTATTAGAATCAATAACTAATTTAATAGTGAATTCAAATTCTTTATTGGAAATAAAATAATTCCCATAATCATGAAATAAATTCAACAATTCATTTAACATATGTTCATCACAATATTGAGAAATTTACTTTTAAAAAAATGATAATAATTTTTTCCCTATATCATTATTGAATTCAACAATTTTTTAATATGTTATCATAAATTTAAAATTATAATCATATCATTAAAACTCATTCTAAAAAACTAGTATGATTTATTTTGATCTAAAATAAATCTTATAACGACAATGAAAAATAAAATCCATTCCCAAAATAACATCATACTCAACTTGGTGTAAAAACACCATATTTTCAAGAAAACCATTTCAAAGATAATTGTAGGATGATTCTTATAAATCCTTTTTTCTTTGATACTTTCACAGGGTGTTTTAAAAAATTTTATATCTATATTTCTAGAGGTTATATTTTAATTTTCAACTATCATTTTATTGAGATAAAAAATATATAGATCCAGAATGAAAAGAAATATTGACCTAGTATTTAGAAATAAGTAATGTACATATCAACACATTATTTTAGGGAACAACCTCAGTCATAGTATTATAAAATTAATGTTCCACACCATTCTGATTACGGTCTTGATGACGTCATCCTTTTATACTCATCTTTTGGAAAGAATATTTTTAATTTCAAATCCCAATTAAATTAATAAGTTTCAATTCCATATAAGAATTTTTGGTCAACCATTACTCATTTATTTGAAGTTAAAATCAAAATTTCCAAATTACCACACTCATGATAGTTCATTGATCTTGTTAGACACTCCCTATTAATCTTCGTACCACGTTTAATACATGAATAAAATTATACTCTCTTATCTTCATATTTTATTGCAGGTTGATTCCCCATTTCATTACGCCATGTCTAATTGTTGTCATCTTTCATGAGATACATAAAATTTGATAAAATCCAACTGAACTATAAAAAAAATATAACACTTTATTAATAAATTTAAATTTCATGAGTGACCAAATCCATATCTGTAGTGTATCTTGTATGGTGGTGGTACCGTCCTTAATTATCATGGATTTTTCATTCAACATTTCGTGCCATTTTTTGTATGGAGTTCATTCTAACCGGAAACACTGATTTTTTATTCTATTATTTATTTTTTATCTACATATAACTTCATATTTGATGATATTGAATCATACTCCTTTGTAGTGGTAAACTGTTTTTTAGGATATTTATCCAACAATAGTAACATTTCATACTTAATCAGATCATGAAAAGTGATGTTGAATTATCATGTTATGATCCACCAAACATGATAAAGGTGAAATAAAGTGACATTCCTTTTTAGTTATTATGTAAATACGAAGGAATTAGTGATAATTTAATTGGTAATTTTCTATCTACCCTCTGATTTTAGAAATATCGTCTCAAGGGATTCCCTTGAAATCCATCAGTTATTGCCTCTATAAGTCCACCTTAATTATCCCTCAATTTAATTTTATCTATTAATAATAATATGATATTTTTATTAATGACTGACCAAATCCCTTTATAAACATGGCCTCAATCATATTCAAAATCTATCGGTCTAACTTCCATAGTACAAAATTTTTTTGGGCAAACCTATATAGTATGATAACATTTTCATCATAAAATAAATTGAGTCATAATTCGATATTAACTATAAAAAATCCATTCCATTCTATGTTGATGAAATTTTGAAAAATATTTTACAGGAAAAAAATTTTTAGTTGAAATCAATTTCATGGTATCAATATCATTATTATACTTGTTATTATTTATAAATTAAATCCACTAACTGACTTCTCTTTATATATGATAAATAGAATTAGTTATCTTCTTATTCTCATACCAGCCCAAAAATTAATGTACATTGTGCCAAAAGTTGATTCATTATTTTACAACCAACACGACTATGGTTCCACCGAAATCCAAAGGGTTCATTACTGAAATTATCCACTATCAATAAGTTTAATTTTGATAATATATTTGTTATCTAACATGGGTACCAACATTTATAACATTCATTAATTTAGTTAATCTAGCCAAAAACTAGTCTACTCTAAGTCCATCAATTTTAGGTTGATTATTTAGAAGGAAATTTTCCATTTTTACATCCCATAGTTATCAATATGTTACCTTAGTGTTAAACCATTCTAAAAATTACATAGATTTGATACAACAAAATTTAATCCCTTGGAGTAATAAAAATATTCTCTTATGATAACAAGACCATAAATTATTCCAATAAATTATATTTATTTACCAATATTTTAACCTCTAATGTTATCTAAACCCTACACAAATACCAACTATCATATGTTACACATAATCAACCCATAATTACATTATTTATAGGAAAAAAAACACTTCCATAAATTCATATGACATTTTAGGTTTATAGATTTAGATAATTATTAATACCATTAAATTAAAAAAGAGTAAACATATACAGAGTGTTCATTTTTTATATAAATATATGTTCTTAAATTGGAACCCTTGTTTCATTCATATAAAAAATTAATTACTCAGGATGTGTAATCATAACTATAATATATATCTTGTTAGAGTTTCTACTCATCCTTAAATCCTATAAAATCATTTGAGAATATGGAATTGAAAAAAAACCGAATGTAACCTAAAAATAATTCTAATCCACTATTAAATAAAAAAACATGAAAAACCGTGAGAATTTTTTTCTTTTTTACATAACAAAATCTGATTTCAAATACTCAATTACATGCTCATGAAATAAAATTATTTTCCAAATGATTTTCATAAAAAATATTATAACAATGAATTTAAGAAAAAATATTGTCATGATTGTTACATGGGTAATCATATTCATATCACACATACAAGGGCAATTTTAATGGAATAACTTAACTCGGAAAATCCAATATATTTTTTCCAGATATTAAATCATTAAACAATTGATTAGTGGAATAAAATAAACCCAACCATCATTAATTATAATTTCCATAATTCATAAAATTAATAAAATATATAGGGTTTTTAACATTCATCTTATAACTTGAAAAAAATTATTTTATCCCATAATCAAATGCACATATAGTGAGTTTATAAAAAATGAAAAATATTTTTTATTGACAAATCTTTGAAATGATAAATTGAAATAAAAATATAAATTGAATTTTAATTTTAAATCCCTGAAAACCATAAATTAATGATTCAAATAAATGAAAATTTATTATAATTTTAAAAGGATACCAAATGGTAAATGCTAAACAAATTATCTAATTCACACCTTTATAAAGATAGAAAACATTCATAGTATATAAAACCATAAACAAGATTCTTATTAAAACATTATGAATAAAATAAAAGATAAAAAAATTAATTTTAGAAAATATTTATGTTTATAAAAAAATATTCAAATAATATAGACGTGTAAGAGAAATAGTTTAAAAGAAAACATTAAATCATATTAAATAATGTTTAAAAGAAGAATCTCTTACCATGACTTCCGAATTAATTCGTAGGTTTTTTAAACTACTTAATAATAAAATTATATTAATTTTTTATAGGGTAAATATTAAATTTCATATTAATTATTTAATTTAAATACCATTTATTTAATTCCTTATCATTTTTAAATTAGTTACTAAATCTGTACTATTTATGTTGGTTATTTTCAGGTCATTTGATTCATGCTCTCCAAAAAGAATTTTGTATCCTAGTAATGGTAATAATTAATTATAAAAACATTCAACAAGTTCTTTAGGATTGAAGGTATAATGATTACTTTACTCAAATAAAATTTTAATTCAATAGGATATGTAACAATTACATTTCCTTGAATCATCATCGGTAAGATTATTTTATACGAATAAAATAATCACAATTTTTGAAATTCAATTTCATCATTATGATTGTTATGTAATTATTCTATAATTATAACAAAAATATATTTATCATTATTACACAATATTAACTTTATTTAGATTTTTCAGTCATTTATGACATAATAATTCTCAAATCATTAAGGTAGGTGGTAAAACGTAACCAAACGAGGACCTGTTATAACTAAAAATCTAGTAGGAATGTATTATATTATATTAATACTATGATAATTAAAAATTATTTCTAATTTAAATAAAATATATTATAGTGATAAATTTTATTTACTAAGTGGCAGTTGAAGAATTTTAATGAAAGATAATAGTAAGATTTTATTAAAAAAAGTTTCTTTATGCACCCATTTTATACACTTATATATTTGATTAAAATATATTGTAATTATTTTTAATATAATGTACAATATAAATTACTAGAATCATTATAATGTTTTAAAACATATAATCATTAATTTAATCCATTATTATAATAATCAATTTTTAACAATGAAGAATAATGAAATACAACATTCATTTAGGAGGTAGTCTGCTAGTAACAGGAAGATGTTTACAATTTATAATAAATGGGATGAATGTAGAAACATTTTATTTAGTCAATAAAAAAATAGTGTAATACTGGTATTAGTGTATTTATATTATTAAAATTATAATATATTTAAAGGAGGTGTAAAATATTGGTACATGATAGAACTTGGTTAATACTATTACCTCTCCCTTGTATATTGTCCTTTAGTTCTCTGATTAATCAACATTAGATTAGTATTTTAGTGATAAAATGATGACTATGACATGGGAACTATAGTTTAAGAGGGATTGTTTGCACTTATTCATGACAAGGTGCTCATATAGTTTGGGTAAGTGAGGTATTGAAGGGATCCTTTTATAAGTGACAGGAGGGGAATGCTTTTTAATACTTTTTTTCTTAATATAAAATAAATTCTACAATAAAATAAATTATAAATAAAACTATCCAATTTATAATATTAGATGAATAGGGTTTATAATCCTCTCAATTAATTTTCCAACAGTAATATTTCATGGAATTATCACTAGGTTTTTACGATTTTACCTCATTTTAGACATCACTGAGTTGTCTAAATTTTAACTTACATAACTTATTTTTATCGAGAAAAATGAATTTTTTCTTATTAATTATTATAAAAATGAAGGTTCCAAATATTAAAACATTTTTTAAAGTAAAAATTTATAAAGTCGGATAAAATTAATTTAAATATGAGTTTGTATAGATCTGTAAAATTTAATTCAAATAAATACATTTGTAGGTGTAAAAATAAAATTTTACCAAAAATATTTTTAATATTTATTATCATGATGTTTTTTTATAAATGAATAAAAAATTATATATTTGTCACTTTGAAAAAAAATTAAATCAAATGGTAACATATTAACACTTAATCCAAGAAAATGATATGGTATTCGATTACATATTATTTTTTACCAATCGCCTAAAAATAAACCATTTCAGAAAAGTACAAAACTTTCATTATAAGATAGTTGTGATATTTTGAATCCCAAAAAGATTATAATTTTTGAAAAATATACATTAAAATTAATGACTTTATTTTTTAGTTAAAATCATATATGTTATTGAAAAACATTTAGTTAGAATAATAAAAACTTTTTTTCAAAATTTTTTTATTATTATTTCAAATCTAAATAAAATTTTTATATTGTAAAAATAATAACTATTACTATTAATCTATATAATAAATATGAATAAAAATATAAAATTGATTAGTTAAAAAAATTTCAGGGTCCTCACTTGTATCCTACCTCATGTGGCCTTTGTTGGTGAAGACTTGACAATGTATTATGATTTTATTATTTATATTATTATAAATACTATATTGATTTTTTGTACATACCTAGGGGATAAACTATTGATTGTATTAATACACTCCACCCATATTTCTCATAAATTATTTAAAATGATTATTGTGGGGTTTTATAAAAATTTTAGCTCAGTGGTGGATTTTGATAATAGGATCTTAGTGTTTGGTGATCAATTTTTATATAACTATTGTATACAAGATGCATAATGTTTTTGTAGGTTAGGGTTTTTTAGTTTTTCTAACATATCTAATCATATTTCATTTATAGGTTTTGTTACATTCTTGTATTATACAATATTATGATATTGGGTTATATTAGTTTTATTATTAAAAAAAGTCTTTTCTTATTACTTTTACAGTTTTTCACATTGTATCAAGAGTGTAATTTCATATAATTTTTTAGATTTATATCTATAGTGGATGGTTTTTATCAAATAATAACTAAACAAAGACTCAAAATGCTGTGATTAAGTTCATGAAATTTATTATCTTAGAAAACTACCCCGAATAATGTATGATATGTTCTGATATTTCTTTAGAAAATACAATAAATGAAATAAATAATAAAATCAAAATGATTAAACAACATAGATTTTCATTTTTTGGGTAATATAAATTCCCTAGTTCAATCCACCAATTCCCAAAACCTAGAGCATGGTGGTTTTCACTAGACCAGACACTTTATTAGGGCATGTGTGTCTTTATCCATGGGATTGTCTTGCTGATTGAATGTGGTCAACACATGGTGTAATATGAGGATCCTTTAACATTATTCAAAAAGGCTTCACAAACACAGAATTTTATGTCCCTTTGTACAAGAACATTTACACTACACACAGAAGGAAAGAATAAAAAAATTTACAGATGAATCGCATAGTTTCAAGATTAAACTCATAGAATAGAATAAATATCTTAGAGAGAAAATAATAATGAGGTGTAGATTGAGGAGAAAATTATAAAACACATCAATAATTATCATGATAGCACAGTTTTATAATGTTGATATTCACCATTTTACCAAAATAGAGTAGCACACTGATCATCAAGAGAAATAGAGAGAGATATATATTTCTTTTATTCGTTTTTATGTTCTCTATATTTGTATTCTACTCCAATCTTGAAAAAACATGAAAAATAATATCATTTGATCTCACGTCATCATATCTATAAAATCGTCTCCAATAATTAAATTCTTGATGTACTTTAATGAAAAAGTCTCAAAAACATGATTGATCAATAAATTATTATTGTATGATTTTCTTCTCATAGTTTATGTAACATTTTTATATTAAATTTATCCTCAAACAGATAATACAAAATAAATATCATTAATGGAATCACTAAGTTACACTAAAAGTACATTAAATGTAATAAATAGATTTTTGGAGAATTAAAGAGCTGATCCTAGATCACAATGTAGATTAATTCGACGTATTTAAATTCACAAAGATAAATTGGCCTACATTTTCATTCTCCACATAGATATTTTATTCACCCTATTTTATTTCATAGTTATTCATCACATATTTCAATTTCTTCACATAACCAACTTGAACATTTTTCCATAATATTCATAGATAAATTAATTAAAAAACCATTTGGATTAACCGAGATAAATTTTAAAAATATCTAAATCACAGACCCTATAACTCTGTGTAACCATTTCACTTAGTCCTTTTTTGAAGATCCCATATTTTACAAGGTGAACCCATCTTTGAGACTATTTGAAAAACTTTATGAGTTTATTATTTTAGTTAAAACATGGATATAGATCCTTATTTTGTGGTTATTTATCAAAGAAAGGTAGAAGTAAATGGGCCTTCAACTTTCAATAGGGTAAAAACGACATGAAGTAATTAGAAGAGTCATATTTTTTGTCACTATGGTGTGGAGATCATGGCTACAATGTATTGTCTAGGATGGATAATTGATTAAGCTACTTCAAAATATTGAATAGTTTAACCATGCATTATAAATGATGTATAAGTACTACCTAGGTTTTTGAGTTCTATGGTGTATATATGGTTTCTATGGTGTATGGTCCTTGGGGATGGATTTGGTTTGTTAAATCATAATCGATACAACTACATCATAGAAGGTAGGATGTGGTGGATCTCCTTCCATGGAAATGTCGGGGATATGTTTTGGTTTCATCAGTTATGATGCTGTCTATCCATGATTAAATATATTCCATGTCACGTACCTCAATATAGACTGTAGACGATGTTTAACTAAGATATGTTTCAATATGGTCTTTTTGGCTATGTCATAATCTACCTTATGTAAGGTTATATTGTTTCATTATAACAACCCATACTTTACATACATGGTTATTACTTCAAAATTGAAGCATACTTATTACAACATAAAACAAAACCCTGAAAGGACCGTATAGGTATGGTGTCTTTAGAAACTGGGAAACATAAACAACTGGTTCATAAATCATCTACATTGTCTTCCATTTATTTAATCATATCTAGAGTCCCTTTTGTCATATCCTACTTAATAACCTTCTTCAAGACCTGGGGAAAGAAAACATACAAAAGGGTGAGCACAAATGCTCAGTAAGGGTAAACAAAAGAAATATCAATCACATCATATTCATAAGAACATATCATTTCAGAAATCTTAACCTCCAAAAGGTATCATAATTTTATAACATGGGATAAATCATAGTAGTGAAATGTAATGCAATAATCATAACATAAAACATGAGACATTTTTTCATACAAACATAATCATAGAGAATCATTTCATAGTAGTCAAGACTCATTGCCAAGACTATCTTAGCGGACAATGTCCACTTCTGAACCGAGTTCACTCCACGTTTCAGTCATGTTTCACTGAACCGGATTAACCTGCCAGTCCATCAATGTCTATCTCATGAGATATAAATTATTACACAATGAATTGGAGGGAGATATTGGTCCCACCCATCTCATAATGATACAATTTTTATGTGTGCCACAAAATCAATAAAAATCATACATCATAGCATAACCCATGTAATAAAAATGGGATTCATAAACATCGTGACATCATAAAACAATTCATATAAGATAAACGAATTCATGAAAATAATTCCATCACAACATAATCAAATCAATGTAATAATAGTGATAGAAACAGAACCCTATATTATCTTAGATAGAAAATAATTTTGATAAAACACTTGAACTCCATTCTTGAGGAAAATAACCTTTCTACTTCAAAAACATTTTTTCCTTTCATAACATGTCATACAATTTTAAACTAAAATAAGTTGATTAAAAATAAAATTGAAAACTTGTAAAGTAATCTTCTTGGAAATAATGTTTTAAAAATACATTCCTGTCGTATAAGTTATAAAAAACATTCTTATCGTACTTCTGTCAGAAAAGTCAAAAAGTACCTCGTATGAAAAACGACAAAATATTCCTTTCATATCTTTTACTAAAAACTCACCGAAGGGTAAAATTGGATTTAAACAATTGTTGGAGAATATAAATAATATTACATATTGAGGAAACATGTATGTGGATGATAAATATTCCCCATTAAATTCTGAAGTATTAACAGTATCGGATAAAAATTTAGATTACGAGATTGTCCCTTACCATAGGCTTGATTTGCTTCATAGGTGTCCGAACCTCCTTTATAATGGTTTAAATAATGTCATCGACTTATTCCAGAATCATACTCATTGTTATGATATCATATATGGTCATATTCTTAGCTTCATATTAGTAATTTTTCATTGATACTTGTTATTCGGGTGTTTTTTACTTTTTGATCTTATACGTGTTTTGTCGAATAAAATCTTTTTCTTATTTTTAGGTTATAGATACCTCATTTACAGAATGGTGTTAGTGTAATATATATCATATTTATTCACTCAATTCATTTATGTAATCATTATGCAAAGAAAATCATGTAGAACGAGTCACATCAAATCGTGGAGACGGTATTCCGTACGTACGCACGAGTGATGATATCGTTCCCATGATCGTGGAATTGTATTGGATTGTATGTATACTATTTCATAATAAATATAACTTTACAATAATCATATATAGTTATTATTTAGACCATTATACCCATCCATGTAAGGTGGTGGTGGAAAATAGATTACACCACGGCGTGGAGACGGTATTCCGTACGTACGCACACGTGGTGATTTCGTTTTCCGTAGGATGGATTGATGGTGAAATAGGGTTGATTAATACCTATAATAACATATCAGTATATGAGTGATACTTATGTTGTTACTTAATCATGAATGAACTAAATAAGAAGAAGTGGAAGAAGAAATAATGTTGAAAGAATCGGTAATGGACATTACCTCTTCTTTGAAGCGCCTCTTTGAGACCTCCTTTTAAGGGACTAAAATTGGTATTTAAAGAAGGCCAAGACCACTAGGATGTTTCTAGAGAAGTGTAGAAGAAAATATTGTAAGGTTTGGCCGAGATGGAAGGATTAATGTGGGGTGAGGAAGAGATGGAGGAGGTGCCCTTTTATAAGGGAGGAGAGGGGCACCTTTGGAAAAAATAAAAATATTATTTTATTATAAAGTCATATTCGTTTTATAATAGCTCCAAATTGATTTATTTAGAAGCTAAGGTGGGTATGGCTCTAAATAATTGAATACAATAGATTTTAGACAAGTTTAGGGTTCTATTTTAACCTTATCATTTAGATTTAACTTTATGTTAAATAATTTTACTTTTATCGCGTCTTTTTGTTTTCTTACAGTATAAGGTTAATAAACATACTATAACAAGCCAAAAAAAACCCGAGTTGTTTATTATTAATATATTAAACCTTATCTATGTCATTTGGCCAAACCATAGATTTTTATAAATAAAATAACAATTAATAATATTATATTTGTTTTAAAAACTATTTTATGTCAATATTGACACTATTTTGTAATTAATTTTTGTGAAACTCATAACAGAAATATTAGTTCTAAAAAAGTTAATAAAATCAATAATAACATGTCATATTAACCTATAAAATTAGTTTAATTCATAAAAAGCCTCAAATTACATTTATTTGGGTATTTATAACATCAATTATGTCAATATGTGATTAATAAGATAATTACGACATCATGTTTGTGTCCTAAATAAATTAAATTATTTACTGTCTAAAAATTTTAAATAAACTACCATTATGTAGGAAATCATTTTATCTATCTACTGAATATTTATAGTCGAATTTATCTTATGTATAACCTTATATAAAAAATGATTTACTTATTAAACATTGATTTTAACTATTTTAACCCTTCTTTAAATAAATTAATAATAAATGTCCTAATCTAATCCAAGTGGGCCTAACTGGTCATATTTGATTTCTAAGGTTGTGTTTGGTCGAATTCCCCTTATCCAATATAATTAGGACATGTGATAGGGTAATAATAATAACATTTTTACCCTAAATTACCCTATTTACTTTTAACTGTGTTAAAAAAAGTAAAAAGTTACTATTCAAAAAAATATACTTTAATCTCATTGAACCTCATTTTAGTCCTTGATATTAACCGTGTCTCTCAGATTTTCTAAATTCCACTCACAGAAGTGGTTAAATTAGTTTTTATGTAAATTTGTAAATTCTCCTTGGAGATTGGTAAAGACGGTGAAAAGTTCAATAAAATTTACATATATATATATATAATTATTATAAAATGACTCCAATAAATTGTATTGAACTTATATATGTATTATGTATCAGTTATGACCTCAAATAAATTTAAATAATATAAATAATTATTTAAATAAAAATTCGGTTTTCAAATAATAACCTAGTGTTTTCACTATTCATCCAAAATTGAACGTTTTCATAAAAATACCAAAATTTTACCCTAGGCTAATTTCTATATTCCGAATCCAAAAATGAAGTCCACTTTGAAAGATGAAATTTAGAAATTTTCAAAAAGTGAATATTACTATTCATAACGGCTAGTTTTAATAATATTTTAATAGCATATTGTTGTTTAGTGAAACTCGGTATTGCGTACAACGCAAGCTATTGAGGAATGTTGTGTTTGCGTGTAAAGAAAGCCAAGATAGTGTTGTGTGTAGTGAATGATTCCTTTGATGATTTATATAACATAAAAACAAAATATTTCTCATAAATGTCTCGGGAGGTACATTCTACCCCCCTTAAAATGAATTCCACCCTCTAAATTTCTCACTTTGTAACAAACAGAAGTGGATACCTCTCCCTCCTCATATCCTAAAGCTCTCATGTAGCTTCTTATAATTGGTGGTTCCTCCATAAAACTTTTACCAAGCGATTGGTATTGTTCCATAGGACTTTTTCACTATGATCCATAATCTCTATCGGTTGTTCTTCATAAGAAAGATCTTGCTCTAGTGGTAAAACTTCTGAGCTGAGTACATGTGAAGGATCAGGTATGTACTTTCTCAGGAGAGATACATGGAACACATCATGAACATGGGAGAGATTCGGTGGAAGCACCAATCTGTAAGCTACCTTCCCCACACGATCCAATATCTCGAAAGGACCGATATATCTAGGGCTCAGCTTTCCCTTCTTTCCAAATCTCATTACTCTCTTCCAAGGAGATATTCGTAAGAACACTTTATCACCCACTTTAAACTCTAGGTCTTTTATTCGGTTGTCAGCATAACTTTTTCATCGACTTTGAGCTGCTATAATGTGTTGTTGAAAAGATCTGACATTTTCTGCCATCTCATCAACAAGATCAGGTCCTAATAGCTTTATTTCCCCAACTTCATCCCAGCAAGTTGGAGTCCTACATTTCTTTCCATAGATATCTTCATAATGAGATATCTGAATACTGGATTGAAAGATATTATTATATGAAAATTACACCAAAGGTACGTGTTTATCCCAACCACCTTTGAAATCGATAGAGCAAGCTCTCAACATATCTTCTAGAGATTGAATTGTTCTCTCAAACTGACCATCTGTCTGAGGATGATAAGTAGTGCTGAAACTCAACTCTGTATCCAGATTATGCTGAAGACTTCACCATAACATTTAGGTAAATCTTGGATCCCGATCAGATATAATGGAATGTGGTACTCCATGCAATCTTACCACTTCCTTTACATATATCCTGGCAAGCTGATCCAGAGAGAAATCATCTCTAATAGCAATGAAGTGTGCAGACTTTGTAAGACGATCAACTATGACCCAGATAGCATTATAGTCTTTGTATGTTTTAGGAAGTCTGGTGAAAAATCCCATAGTGATGTTTTCCCATTTCCATTCGGGTATGGGTAATGGTTGTAACATCCCCTTAGACTTCTGTCTCTTAGATTTAACTCGATGACAAACCAAGCATCGAGAGACATATTCAGCAAAATCTCTTTTCATTACATCCCACCAGAAGTACTCTTTTAGGTCCCTATACATATTTGTGCTTCCAGGATGAATAGAGAATGAAGAACAATGATCCTCGTCTAGCTATTCCTTCTTTAATTCTGGGATGGTAGGAACACATACTTGATTCCTGAACTTTATTATCACATCACAATCAAGGATGAATTTAGGATCATTTCTCACCTTCTTTTGAAACTATACATCTTCTTTCGGTGCCTCTTTAATCTTTACATTTTTAGATGGTTGAACATTCACTTGAGAAAGATAAGATTTTTCCCCATCCATTATAATTCCAAGATCCATCCTTTATAAATTCATAAATATTTGATCTTTTGTGATCCTCATCATGGATAAGCTAGCATGGTCTTGTCGACTTAATGCATCTGCCACCTTGTTTTCCTTCCCAGGGTGGTAATGAATTGAGCAGTCGTAATCCTTAATCATCTCCAACCATCTTCTTTGGCGCATATTCAGCTCCTTTTGGGTGAAAATATACTTTAAACTTTTATGATCAGTATAAATATCACACCTTTCTCCATAAAGATAATGCCTCCAAATCTTTAATGCAAAGATTACCGTAGATAACTCCAAATCATGAGTTGGGTAAATTTGCTTATGGATTTTCAACTGTCGTGAGGAATAAGCTATCAGCATATCATTTTTCATAATAACACACCCCATCCCCTTCTTGGATTCATCACTGTAGATCTCAAACCTTTCTCCACTACAAGGAAGTGTTAGTACAGGTGCACTGGATAACCTTCTTTTCAACTCCTTCAAATTCTCTTCACATTCCTCCATCCAAAAAAACTTAACTCCTTTCCGAGTCAACTTGGTGAGTGGATTAGATAACCATGAAAAATATTTCACAAAACGTCGATAATATAAAGACAAACCAAGAAAACTTTTGATCTCAGTTACTGTTGTTGGTCTCGACCATCTTTCAATAACCTCTGTTTTTGCTGGATCTACAGATATCCCCTCTTTTGAGATTATGTGACCCAAAAATGCAACTTTTTGAAGCCAAAATTCACACTTGGTAAATTTGGCATAAAGCTTCTCCATTCTCAAGGTCTTCAATATAATTCTCAAGTGATATTCATGTTCTTCCTTGCTCTTTGAATAGACAAGAATATCGTCTATAAAGACTACCACAAACTGATCAAGATAGTCTGTAAAGACTCTATTCATCAGATCCATGAAGATAGCATGGGCTTTAGTAAGACCAAATGGCATCACTATAAATTCATAGTGTCCATACCTTGTACGGAAATCCGTCTTTGGTATATCCTCACTTTTAACCCTTAATTGATGATACCATGAACGATGATTAATCTTAGAAAAGTATTGAGCTCCGCGTAGTTGGTCAAATAAGTCATCAATGCGTAGGAGCGGATATTTTTTCTTGATAGTGATCTTGTTAAGTTCTTGATAATCAATGCAGAGTCTCATTGATCCATCGTTCTTATTAACAAATAGAACTTTTTCTCCCCAATGTGACGTACTTGGGTATATGAATCCCTTATCAAGATTCTCTTGGAGTTTCTTCTTCAATTCCTTTAACTCAATTGGGGTCATTCTATAAGGTGTCTTTGAAATAGGCAAAGCACCTGGTACAAGTTCTCTTGAAAACTCTAATTCACTATTTGGTGGAAGACCCGAAAATTCCTCCAGAAAGACATCGTGAAACTCCCATACAATGGGAATATTCATAATCGTGAGTTTCACACAAACCATTTGAGATAAATAACCTTCATTTAGTGGAATCAAGACCCATAAGATTGTAGAAATTTCCACTGGAAGGTTATGTTCATCCTTGCATCGATAGACGATCATAGATTGATCTGGAATACGAAATGTGACTTCCCTTCATTGGAAATTGATATGAGCACCATATAAAGAATGCCAATCCATGCCAAGAATCACATCAAATTCCACTATAGGAATGATCACAAGATTTTCAGGACACACCATCCCACAAACATCAGTCGTAGAAGAATAATAAACTTTTGATGCGATTGTTGTGCCATTATGGGTTTTCACGGCTAACTAAACATCTAATTGTTGAGGTAATATGATGATACCCTTAGAAAATTCTTCATAAATAAAAGAGTGGGTGGATCCAAAATCAAATAAAACATTTTCTACTTTAGAGTGGATGGTATGTGTACCTTTCACCACTTCGTTGTCGTACTCCACATCGCCGATAGAAATTTCATGTGACTTTACTTTATCTTTGGCCTTAAGAGTTTGTTGACATCGATCATCATCAACAACCCTTGTATTAGATGATTTATTGGCATAATTCCCCATTTCCTTGCATTTGTAACATTATAGTGTAGGAGCTTCACTCTTTGTAGCCTTTTCATTTTTCGCATCAGTAGAAATATTCTTCCCATCATTGCGGCATTCAAATGACTGATGACCTTCCTTTACACATTTGAAAGATTTTCATTTCCCTTGAAGACAACTCCCTCCATGTTTCTTTCCACACTTTGAGCATAAGGGAAAAAACATCTTTTTTTCAGTGTGCTCTTTTTATTTTCCTTTGAATTCCATTTTCCTCTTCTTATCAAACCCATATGACTGATGGGTTACTTCAATCTCCATCTCAACCTTGAGATCAAATCGAACAATTTCATTGTGTCTATTGATGTCCCTTATGTCTAATGCCCTTCGAAGACTTGGTTTTAAGAAACTAAAGAATCGATCAATCTTACTCTCGGGTTGGATAGTAATCCCAGAAGCGTACCTTCCACGTCTTGTAAAAAATTTTCATAGGTACCAACATATTCATCATCATTTTCATTTGTTCAAGAAACTCCTTATCCATCTTGGTTCGAAGAATACGAGGGAAGTACTTATTGAAAAATATGTTCCGGAACTAGTCCCATTCCATGGACTGAATTTCATCCCCTTGCCTCGTATTCTTAATAAGATTCCACCATTGATCTGCATCACCTTCTAAACGATATACTGCTAAGATGACTTTATCATGTTCAAAACATTGACGAACTGAAAATATTTTTTCAGTGGTACTGATCCATTTTTCAGCCACTAATGGATCAAAAGACACACTGAATGAAGGTGGACACTGCCTCATGAAGGATTCAACAGAATCTTGCTCCTTCCTTTTCTCGTTTGGAAGTCTTGCACGATTCATAGCTTGAGAAAGTTGTGTGAGCATGGCTAAAAGATTTTGCATTCCCGCTCCCATAACATTTGGTTGCTCAGGGGGACAATCATTGCATTTCCCATTGCATTCCGCATTAACACGGTTCCATCGGGTTCCAACCATTGACTAAAACCAAGAATAATAGTGTGAGATACACTAATTATAATAGAAAAAACACATAATCCAGAATAAAAATTCACAATTAAGGACTTATCATAGGTTGTTCATGGCCATTTTTTAAAACACTATGATTGTGTTCTATGCTTATACTTATCGTTAGGGTTCATACTAAGGCTTTCACATCCTAGTTTCCAAAGGTTAACTATACCTTTCCTCTGATACCAACTATAACAACCCATAAATTACATACAAGGTTATTACTTCAAAATTGAAGCATACTTATTACAACATATAACATAACCATGAAAGGACCATATAGGTATAGTGTCTTTAGAAACTGGGAAACATAAACAACTGGTTCATAAACCATCTACGTTGTCTCCCATTTATTTCATCATATCTATAGTATCTTTTTGGGATATCCTACTTAATAACCTTCTTCATGACCGGGGGAAATAAAACATACAAAAGGGTTAGCTCAAATGCTAAGTAAGGGTAAAAAAATATCTATCACAACATATTCATAAGAACATATCATTTCATAAATCTTAACCTGCAAAAGAGATCATAATTTCATAACATGGGATAAATAATAGTAGTGAAATGTAATCCCAATAATCATAACATAAAACATGAATCTTTGTGTCACGCACACATAATCCTAGCGAATCATTTCTTAGTATTCGAGACTCATTGTCAAGACTATCTTAGCGGACACAGTCCATTTCTGAACCGAGTTCACTCCTCATTTCAGTCCTGTTTCACTAAACCAGATTAACCTTCTGTTCCAACCATGTCTATCTCATGAGATATAAATCATTACCCAATGAATTGGAGGGAGATATAGGTCCCACCCATCTCATAAAGATACCTTTTATATGTGTGCCACAATATCAAAAAAAATCATACATCATTGCATAACCCATGTAAGAAAAATGGGATTCTTAAACATCATGACAACATAAACAATTCATATAAGATAAAAGAATTCATAAAAATAATTCCATCACAACATAATCAAATCAATTTAATCATAGGTATATAAACATATTCCTATATTATCTTAGATGGAAAATAATTTTGATAAAACACTCGAACTCCATTTTTGAGGAAAATATCCTTTCTACTTCAAAAACATTTTTCCTTTCATAACATGTCATAAAATTTTAAACTAAAATAAATTGATTAAAAATACACATGAAAACTTGTAAAGGAATCTTCTTTTGAATAATTTTTCAAAAATCCATTCATGCTGTATAAGTTATGAAATAAACATTCTTCTCGTACTTATGTCAGAAAAGTCAAAAAGTACCTCGTACGAAAAACGCCAAAAGATTCCTTTCATAATTTTTACTAAAAACTCACCGAATAGTAAAATTGGATTTAAAAAATTGTAGGAGGATATAAATAAATTTACATATTGAGGAAACATGGATGTGGATGATAAATATTTCCCAGTAAATTTTGAAGTATAAACAATCTCGGATAAAAATTGAGATTGTGAGATTGTCCCTTACCTTAGGTCCGATTTGCTTGGTAAGTGTATAAACCTCCTGTATTATGATTTAAATAATTTCATTGACTTATTCCAGAATCATACTCATTGTTATTATATCATATATGGTCATATTCTTATCTACTTATTAGTAATTTTTCATTCCTACTTTTTATTTGAGTGTTTATTACTTTTTGTTCCTATGCATGTTTTGTTGAATTACATATTATTATTCTTTTTAGGTTATATATACATCATTTCCAGAATATAATTATTGTAATATATATCATATTTATTCAATCAATTAATTTATCTAATCATTATGCAATGAAAATCATGTAGAACGAGTCGCATCACATCGTGGAGACGGTATTCCGTACGTCTGCACGAGCGATGATATCGTTCCCACGATCGTGGAATTGTATTGGATTGTATGTATACTATTTAAGAATAAATATAACTTTACAATAATCATATATTGTTTTTATTTATACCATTATACCCATCCAAGTAAGGTGGTGGTGGAAAATAGATCACACCACAGCGTGGAGACGGTATTCCGTACGTACACACGTGCGGTGATTTCATTTTCCGTAGGATGGATAGATGGTGAAATAGGGTTGTTTCATACTTATAATAACATATAATTATATGAGTGATATTTATGTTATTAATTCATAATTAAACAACTGAAGAAGAAGAAGTGTAAGAAGAAATAAAGTTGAAAGAATCGGTAACAGACATTACCTCTTCTTTGAAGCGCCTCATTGAGACCACCTTTTAGGGAAATAAAATTGGTATTTAAAGAAGACCAGAACCTCTAGGATGTTTCTAGGGAAGTGGAGAAAATAATTTGGAAGGGTTTGGATGAGCTTTAAGGCTCAATGTGGTATGAGGAAGAGAGGGAAGAGGTGCCATTTTATAAGGGAGGAGAGAGGAACCTTTGGAAAAACTAAAAATATTATTTTATTATAAAGCCATATTTGGTTTTTAATAGCTCAAAATTGATTTATTTAGACGATAAGGTGGGGATGCGTCGAAATCCTATCATATAATAGAATTTAGAAAAGTTTAGGGTTCTATTTTAACCTTATCAATTAGATTTAAATTTAAGTTAAATAATTTTACTTTTACCGTGTCTTTTTGTTTTCTTACACTATAAAGTTAATAAACTTACCATAACAAGCCAAAAGAACCCAAAGTTGTTTATTATTAATATATATAACCTTATCTAAGTCATTTGGAAGAACATTATATTTTTAGGAATAAAATAACAATTAATAATATAATATTTGTTTTAAAACCAATTTTATGTCAATTTTGACACTATTTTGTAACTGATTTTTGATAAAATTATAACAAAATGATTAGTTCAATAAAAGTTAATAAAATCAATAATAACATTTCATATAAACCTATAACATTAGTGTAATTCTGAAATAGTCTAAAATTACATTTATTTGGGTATTTATAACATCAATTATGTCAATATTTAATTAACAAGATAATTACTGCATCATCATTGTGTCATAAATAAATTAAATTATTTAATGTCTAAGAAATTACAAATAAAATACAATTATGGAATAAATTTTTTTATCTTTCTAATGAATATTTATAGTCGAATTTATCTTATGTATAACCCTATATAAAAAATGATTTAATTATTAAACATTGATTTTAACTATTTTAACCCTTCTTTAAATAAATTAATAATAAATGTACTAATCTAATCCATGTGGGCATAAATGGTCATATTTTATTCCTAAGGTTGTTATTCGTCAATTAAAACTTATCCAATAGAATTAGGACATGTGTTATGGTAATAATAATAACATTTTTACCTTTCATTACCCTATTTACTTTTAACCGTGGTAAAAAAAAGTAAAAAGTTACTATTCACCAAAAATTATTTTACTCTCATTGAAACACATTTTAGTCCTTCATATTAACTGTGTCTCTTGGATTTTCGAAATTCCACTCACAGAAGTGATAAAATTATGTTTTATGTAAATTTTCAAATTCTCCTAGGAGATGGGTAAATGACGGTGAAAAGATCAATAAAAATGTTTATATATCTAAAATTATTATAAAATGACTCTAAAGGATTGCATTGAACTTATAAATTTATTAGGTATCAATTTTGACCTAAAATAAATTTAAATAAAATATATAATTATTTAAATATAATGTCGTTTTTTAAATAGCAACCAAGTCTTTTCACTATTCATCCAAAATTGAAAGTTTTCAGAAAAATACCCAAATTTCACCCTAGGCTAATTTCAATATTCCGAATCCAAAATTGAAGTCCATTTTAAAAGGTGAAATTTCAAAAATTTCAAAAACTGGGTATTACTATTCATAACAGCTAATTTTAATAATATTTTAATAGCATATCGTTGTTTAGTGAAACTTGGTATTGCGTACAACGCAAGCTATCGAGGAAGGCTGCAGTTGCGTGTAAAGCAATCCAAGCTAGTGTTGTGTGTAGTGAAAGAATCCTATGATGATTTATATAACATAAAAACAAAATATTTCTCATAAAAGTCCCGGGTGTTACAATCATGGCCTAGTGGGATACACAATGGGCCCCATTTTAAAGACTAGTCTGTAAAAACAGTCAACCCTCTAAACTCCTTTGGATCCAATATTTTTATCTTCATCCCTATGCACCCCAAAATGATTTTCAAAGGCGGTTGTGCATTCTTTCCACTAGATTAATCCCATACCATGTTGGGACAATTTAGTGGTGTCTTTATCCTTCCAATCATGGTGTTATGAACATAGAGTTGATTGTTAATTCTTCTGGTGTTTCATTTTATTCTCATTATTTTTTCACTCAAAGAACTATTATTGAACGAATTAATTTTTATAAAAAATGGAAGGGATAGTGAACTAAATGATAGCATAGACATCACTAGTTTTACTATATCCTCTTTGTCCAAGGTTAGAGGTCTAATTAAAATCTTTAATGGTGTATTTTTAACTATCTTAGTGTATTAAATATGCTTTTTATGTTGTAACACCATGTTCATGAACTAAATAATTATTTCAACCACTGTATGATCAATTATACATGTATTTCCCTCTTATTGGACATTTTTGGGTCCTTTTGTGTTGAGACCAAGATACACGGCCATTGGAATGGTGATACTATTTTTGACATTGTTTACGACTCATATATATTGAATTATATGTCCAATGTTATTTTTAAATTGGTATATTGTTTTCTTAAAATTATATTTATCGTAACTTATAGAACAAGTTTGATTACATGAGATTGTATCACAGAGACTAAATTTTCATAATTACCATAAAAAATATCTTGGTGTTTAAATATTAAATCGAATGAGAATTAATTTAATTATATTGATAATTGGGATCTCAACCTTTTGATTTGTAAATTAGTAGACATATGATAATTATATTACATGACCATAATGGATTGAAATGGAATGAGTTATGTTGTACGATTTATTGGTCTTGGATATATTTTGTTATAATGCGTAGAGTGCATGACCCTCATGTATTTTAATTCATATCGGGCATGGTCCGACTACATCTTAATACATATAAGGATTGGCCTAGTTGTACTGTAATTCTTATAGATATTTGACCAGTTATTTTTTAATTCTTATATGAACTAGATTGATTATATTTTATAACCTCTAGGGCTTGGCCTGGTCATACTGATTATTTCTCTATTACATTCATTATACATACCTATCTAGATTTGTTTAGACATTTTGTTTTGGACCTACTGATTTGTACTCATACCCTATATTGACCACTGGTTATTAACTAGACAGGTTTCATGGATTCATTTTTTGGACGATGAAATAGGACACTATTCATGAAATTTTTTTTCCTGATGAGTTATTGCTTACAGATATAAAAAATATGTTATTAAGTATCTGAGAGCTATATTTTTTTTTAATATTTTACTATTTTTAACAATCATCACATATTTTAATTATATTTCATCATTTTATTACATGACTAAATTATTACTGATTTATTAGATATTGTTTTTTATTCACTTATTGATTCATGATAGAGATTATTTTGTTTCTGATGTTTTCAGGATTTTTTTTATAGCTATTTGTAATTTATTATAAATTTTTTATTGAGGGAATAGTCTCCCAACTATATTCCTTAACCGCTCACTACTATTCAGCAACCTTATATGTATGGGTCGGAATTTTTGAGGTCACATAACCCACCATAATTTATTATTTAAAAAGTGTTCGGTCAGGGATGTGATAAACTTGTATCAGAGCCTCATGTTTTCATTTTCATCTCCATAATTTTTTGAAAATATTAATGGATACTAGGATGTGTTAGGGATTGTTAATGAGATTTTAAACTGGGATATATAGAACCTGTAGAATGGAAAATCCATGTTCCTAGGGATGTGACTTATGTTCATGTTTTTAGTTGTTACAGTTTTGATGTAATTTTACATTGGGAAATTTAATTATTGAATTATTTTGTTGTTTATTTACATTTCTTACTAATGGACTTGTGTGTCATGATATGTGTAAACATTCAACATCAGAGGAGGATATGGATTTTTGTTGAAATACATTTTTCATGATTGGAAAAAATGTTTTTCATGTGACATACTTTCCCATATAAATAGGGAAATGAAATCCATTATTTTATATGATAAATGAAAATAGAAAAATTGATTTACTATGCCAATTTAGTTTATAACATGATATAAGTGCACCCATGAATCATTGGTTCTCTATTGTTTTAACATTTTTTGTATTCACATTGTCTTATGATCTATGAAGTGTGTATGTCATTTTTGGAAAATGCATATCCATCAACTTCGAGTTGAGCATCTAGATAGTAGTAATCAACTTAATACTAATACATATGAGCATGAACATCCAATATATGATGATAATTTGAAGGAATATTATCTTCACAATATCTCTGAAGGGTTATTTGTTCCATGGAGAGGGATACTTTTTTGCATTGTAACTTTGATGTATCAGAAGATGAGAGAATTCTAGCTATATACTTTTCCTATGATCATATGGGAGGGAGGACCCTAGTAAGCTGAGTTCTATATTGAGTTAGTATAGATTAAATTAATTCACATTTAGAAACCCACAGATAATAGGGTAAATCCACCTAAATATATTCTTCAAGGACAGTCCAAGCATTGGAGGTATATATTATATCAATTTGGGTAGTAAGAGTAGTTATCCTAGAAAGATTTTGAGAATAATTTTATAAGATTCTTATATCCCATAACCATGATAGATGAGAATACTCATGAAATATTTCACTAAACATAGGAGTGTACATAAATGATGAAAGATGTTGGACACTTCATATACATATAATTCTCTTCTCTATAATTGGAAGCTGATGTGGTAACCAGGGTGATGTGTTTCTAGGATAGGATATTCTATGATATTAGGTCACATGTGAATGTGTTTTTTATGAGAATGTTATTGGACATGAGTAATTAGAACATCATCGTGAATGGGAATATGAGAGGTGGATTTAGTGGTTATCAAGAAGTTTTTATTGTATGATCTGGGAGCTCATCATGAGGATGAAGAATGTAAAACTATGATATGTACCAATTGGGATGTTGTTGGAATAGTATCTTAGGTAGTTGGTATTCATCTCTGGACTGTGGTATATTCCAATGGTTTTAGTTTTTAAAATCTATTCACAAGCAGCTGATCTGTCCTTTCCCATATAATAGTGTTGTGTTTGTGGTTTATAGGTCATCTTCAATATTTTTTAGAGGCCTACAGAGTAGAAAAATGGTTATGGATATGGTCAGGAACCCATGTCAAAATGAGTTTCACCATCCAATTAGTATACTAGTATATGGATTTCAACATAATGTTTAGGGTAAGGTAGGGATTATGATAACCAACCCACATGTGACCACAAAATTCTGATATAATGACATAGGGGAGTCATATTAGAGCCTATTGTAGAGGGGAAATTCAGTTTCACGCTATGCAGTTTACTCCATCTTGTTTGGATGCATGACCTTCATTCATCAATGGTATGCTTCATGTATCATCTACAATGTATTTCATTTTCATATATAGTACAATGAAATTCAATTTTCTCAGCCTTCTTTAAAATTTTTATGGATTTTTTTGGATACAATTGATTGTATTATGACCATTATCAGATGGTTGAGAGTGGGGAAAACCGACATCAAACTTAGTAATAATTTTCACTAAAAACTGGTAGAAACTATTTTCATTGCATGTTGTTTGTGTTGAAAATAATTTCCATCAATTTTATTGTCAGTATTTATTTTCTAGTTCTATACCATGATCATATCGACTATAATCAGATGATATTTACCTTTTGTATCTCTAGAAGGATTAATCTACACTAACTAAGGTTATTGCTATATTCAAGTTGGTTGTGTAGACCCAATTCAGAGTATATTGGATTATCTCATGGACCAAATAGAATGTATTATTAAATATATTTGTTGAATCCTAAAAGATACATTCTCTATAATGGTAGAAAATTTGAGTACATATATCTTGAAATGATCTTTTCCTAACCACCCAAGCGGTAGATGTAGTTCACGATTTAGTAATTGACAATAGATGAACCCGTTTTTATCCTACCTTGATGAGTGAAAATAGAAGATCATCATGATTTAAATTTTTAGTTGTATGATAATAAATCAAAGTTATTTATATTACCCGGTACTTATTTGTATGGTTCTCACTTGATTTTCTCTAAAAATGTTGAAATTACATTTCTCTTATGTTTGTATTATTAGAGATTAAATCAAGTTATAGTAAATAACTGGTATCTTCTATTATGAATCGACGATCTCTTTGATCAACCAAGCGGTTCCATGATATTATCCAACATTATATTGAATACATGGTACCATTTTTTGAGGTTGAGACCATCAGACCTATACAAGAATAAATTTAGGGGAAGGTATTGCCTTTGTGAGTGTGTGGTGATTTTTTTCTATCTGATGAATTCATTGGATGTATTCATGGAATTGATATAAAAAATACTTCATCCTCTTCTATATTTTTTCCTAATTTTTGTTGATGATATATTAGTATATTCAAAAATTTTAGATGGTCATGAACAATATATTAACATCATCCAAAGTACACAACCAGTGCATCATCTTTACACATAGACATCTAAATGAAACATATGGATTAGTTGAGTGCACTTCTTAGGCCATGTTTCCTCAATGTACAATGTGAATGTTGATCCATAGAATAGTATAGATATGGTATCTTCATAGATACCTATGAATATCATAGATACCTATGAATATCATAGATATTCAATTTCTTCTCAGTATAACAGGATATTACACATTCTTCATTTGGGTCTTCTCCAATTTCATGGAAAAAATGTATAGGATGACCAATAAGAAGGTGAAGTTTATTTTTTATATTCTTATGAGATATTTTTTCAATAGAATATGGAATGGATAACTTTCACACTGATCCACACATTTCTAATTCCAATAAATTATTATACTTGGTATCATGATTTATTTATATTCAATGCTACAACAGTTTTGATGGAGGATAGTCAATTTGTTTTATGGCTATACAGAACTGATAAAACATCTGTGGAATTAACCTACTCATGATATAGAGTTCGTTTTGTTAGTACATGCCTAGGGATTTTTATAAACTATTTAAATGGATAATGGTTTTTTACATGGACCACAAGATCATTAAGTACATTTTTACCTAGTCAGACCTGAACCTTTTGGAAAAGGTAGTGGTTCGAGTATCGGTAGGTTATGATTTTGAGCTAGTATATTTTCTAGGAAAGGGAAACATTATTATCAATTATTTGTGTAGGAAGACATAGAAAGAGGTAGTGTGGAAGTTTTTGAAATATGGTAGCTGATATCACTCATTAAATACATTAATCTCAATGTTCTGAAGTCTTGATGATGGTTGTGTCTCACTTCTACATTAGTTATATCCATGAATCTTTTTTAGATAATGATAGAGCAGTAATAATATCTTTATACTCTAACCATGAGGTAAATCGTATATGATAGTGGTACACATTATTATCATCTCTTAGAAGTGACTACATTCATATTTTTTGGAGGTCGGGTGTCGGTTCCTATGGGATCACTTTAGTTTTATAGAGTTATTTTCATGCTTCTAAATAGGAGGTTCATCAAGGATTTAGAAATATTCATCAAGCAATACATAGGAAATACTGGTGTATAGTGATGAAAAAGGATATATCTACCTACAAGGAGTGATGTTTCAAATATCATTGGGTGAATTCCAAGCATTATAATCCTAATAGGTACGTGCAGTATCCTCCTATTTAAGAGTGAAAATGTGATGATGTCACTATTGAAATTATATTAGTATTACATAGGAAACGGCACAAGAATTATGACATATGGGTGATCATAGTTCGATTGAAGATGGTATTCTACTTCATGACTTTTAGGGATACAGTCACCATTAATGATCTAGGTCGTCTCTACATGTGGGAGATTTTTCAACTACATGGAGTACCGAGTTGTATCATTTTTAACAATTATTCTCATTTCACATCTCAATTTTTTAGGGTGTTCAAAATGATATAGGATTTTAGGTACATATATGTATGAAGTATCATCCTTAGAGTAATGGAAAATTATATAGGGTGACATAGATAATATAGAATATTTTTTGAGATATTGTCTTGGATTTGGGTGGTTCTTTGGAGTAGAATATGGAAATCATTGAGTTTTCATTTAATTACATATTCCACAGATCAATCCAAACTACTATATTTGAGGAGTTTTATCAGATAGGTTGTTTTTATACTCTTTTAAAATTATAGGTAGGTCTATAAGAGCTAGATGAACCTTGTCTAATGAAGGAGACATCTGAGTAGGTGCAATTAACCAATGAGTGGATGGTTCCTACATAAATTCAACAGAATTTGTTTTTCTGATCATCAGAGACTACCTCTAATATTTGTGGTTGGTCATCACAATTTTCTTTAGGCATTTATTATTATTGGGGAACACCATATTAGTAAACATTTTATGATATCACCAATGATTGTTTGTACGTTTATGATTCTGGAATGGGTTGGTCCGTTGTTTTTCTGTAAAACACTTCCACAATGCTATATCACCATGATTTTTGTGTCTCATATATCACAACATTAATGATATCATCAATAACATTATCAAACTAGAGACATTAATAACATCAATTTTGAAATTTATAAAAATATTTGGATCATATTATTCAATTTTTTGTCCGTAGTGAGAATAATCGTTGGGGTATGACTATACATCTAGTGTTAGTGTAGTTGTAGAATGGGAAAGTGGAATAGGAGACCTTTGAGAGGGATTCTAAATGTGAACATGGTGTCTATAATTTTTTGTGTATACACCACATTTATTGTCATTGTATCCCAAAAATTATCTATTATATGGTTTGTAGGATGTTAGATCCGATATTTTTCCATGTGTATGAATCTGTAATGTTTTTTTAAAACCATTTTAAGATTTTTTTTATTTCAACATTATTGATGATCCTTTTTGGGGGTGTGTTGATTCATTGGAATGTAAAAGGAATTTTAAATAGATATTTAAGTAGGTTATACTATTATGTGTAACTTTGGTTTTCATCATAGTGTGATTTGATGTGGCGTGGAGATAGTGATTGTAGCATAATGGTTACAGTTTTATATTTGGTCAGTTCTACAAATGTAGTACCATTGCAGCATGGATTTAGGCTCAGTGTAGCTCTTATATTGGTAAAATAATGGATATGAAATGGATTACATGGCTAAAACAAGGTCTATAACTTGGTATATAGTATCTATGAAATGGACCTCAGCATGGACTTCTTATATGTTTTGAACAATGTACAACACAACGTGGTACTTTATGTTGCATCGAATATTAACCTATTTTAGCTAGTCCTATGGTATTTCCCATTGGGTTTCACAGTTGTCCTATTTTTCAAATCCTCATTATAAATTCCGCTCAATAACTCCTTAATCCTTTTGTGCTAAAAAGGATGATCAATCATTTGGTACCTAGAAGGATTTCAAGGAAGTATCATTTATCAAATGAAAAGTTATTTGTTGTGGATTGTTTCTTTATTAATGAGTTTGTTCAATGAAAAAAGAATGATATGGGGTATAAGACTGGGTTATTGGAGTTTTTTATTAGTCTTCTTATTTTTATATTTTTTTACATTAATAATATGTTTTTGTTAAATGTAATCATTCAATCACATTATTATATTATTAATGATTTATAAGAGAATGTAAATTATTTATATATAGATTCAAGTTAAATATTATTCTATATCTACAATTTATATTATAATGATACTATATTCCTCAGTTTATAGTCTCACGATAATATCCCATACACCCTCAGTACCAGTCATTAGCCTATGGAATACGGAGCGGAAAACTTGTGGTTACATAACCCTACCAACTCAATCAAATGAGGGAGTTCTACATTGGGGAAGTTACACATTAAATTGACCTACATGAAATCTCAAATATTTTATTCGTTCATTTAGGTGATTTCTACATATAAATTTTTATAATGTTACTATTCCATGAATGTGAATCCTTTATGTAGTTGATTGACATCTTTATTGTTTCATATTTTCATTTCCCTAGTAGTTGATGGCCTCAGATAGAATATTTTCCATACTCAGAAAAATTTCATCTAACATCCATAATTTTCTATAATTTACAAGACAATGGCTCAAACACACTCCATATTTTTTATGATCATAAACCCATTCGACATTAAATATAAATTTTTAACATATTTAATTTATTTTTTATAAAATGAATGTGACGTGTATATATATATATATTTCTTTTAAAATGTTGTGTTAATAAATTTCTCTACACCATTAACCCATAGTCCCACCCACAAGGTTACTTCTCCACATGGGTAGACTTATCCAATTGTGTGTCATTAAAAATGAAGGGTACAGAAAGGATACACATTTAATTAAACATATTGAGTGATTAAATGGTTAATTATAGTGATAAAAATAAATTAAACCTTTTCAAGACTGAATTTTAAAGAATGTAGAAAGATTAAAATATTCCCAATGATGAGAAACATTAAACGAAAATAATAACTAAGAAACTAATTAAATACAAATATCAATATGTAATAAAACAAAGGGGTAAAATACAATAAATGAAGACATTATTTTATAAATAAAATAATTAATTAAAATAAACAAAATTAAAATAATCTCTAGGAAATAAAATTAATAGGTATAGATATAGGATGATTTCATTATATACAAATGTTTATAAAAAATACATCCAATCAACACAAAACAATTTATATATAAAACACAATATTTAGAAGAACCTTGGTTTTGGATTAGATCAAACAAAGATAGATGTTTAGGAGAAGGTTTTCGGAAAATTTCATAGGTGTGAGTGGTAGTTTGAGAGAACATCATTGGGGAAAACATTGATCTTCTAATTATAATACTGAAAAATTCCTCACTCATAACTATAGATCATTACCCTAGTGTAATATCTTGTATTTTTTTGGGTTTTATTTTTGGATATTATAAGGATTAATTTTGAGACCAAGAACTGAGACGTCATGCGATTCTGAGCCCTTGTGTGCCCAAAATAAATGTTTTCAAAATATTACAATATTTATTTGGATGTGCATGTGGCTTCATGAAAATGTAAAAAATCTCATATATGGTTTCCCAGATCAAAAATATGAAGGCAGTATTGAGTATATGTAAATAGATAAACCTTAGTTGCAATCTAATTTTAGATGGTGCTGGTTATTTCTAAAAAAGTTGCTGAGAGACATAAAAGTAATAAAATTAATTTTTAAAAATTATTTTGTTGAAGCAATAACCATTCCATTAAAAAATTATCATTACATCATATTATTATGGTTAACCATAAATCCATGAAATTTATAGAGATCCATTGTAGAGGACCTTTTAATTACCCTCTCGATGAAACGATGATAGATAGTGGATCAATGACCCATGTTCCTTGAATTCTATGTATCTAGATAACGGTAATGACATAGAATTCATTTTTTGATTGGGAGAAATCTGATCCATGGTAGGATGTGTTGTATTGATATTTTTTCCCATTCTTTATTTCATTTACGATCTCTTGTTAATCAATGAATAGATTGATCCGTGGTTCTGTCATATTTGCAGGATGGTTCTATATTTCGGTTATTTGGATTGATTTAATTAATTTTTCTGATAAAAAATCCTCAATATTAATCATTGGAAAATAAGACATAGATAATGATGCTAAACCATTATTAATGTGATTCTTTACCTCTTTTCTTCATCTTCTTCACTGTTAGAACCTGGTGTTTCCAAGATGGATGTTGTCGGGTGGTTCCGAACATGATCGGAACCCTTGATTTGAGTAGATTTGACAAATGAGGCTGGCTTAATGTAGATCTAGTCCCAGGGAACATAAATATGTGATAGTATTATTATTCAATTAGGACTGAAGGTGTGGTGGTCTGTGGAAGAGACCACCAGTGTGGCACCTGTGACCAGTCGCAGTGGAGGTGTAGCCGCATGTGGTGGGTGCATCCTATCATGGGAATTACATAATAAGGTGATGTTAAAGGGTATGTGAATGCTTCATCAATGAAGTAATGGTAGTGGATCATAGTTGGCAGATCATGAGAGGCAGACGATGAGTTTTCAGTAGGTATTGGAAAGTTGGAAGAAGTGGTGAGCTGCTTGAGTCACAATAATGATGGAATGGGCCAGGCAAGGCCCAATCAGACCAATGTCTTGGGTCGGACTGGTAGGCTAGGCTAGTAGAATATGACTCTATTTGGATCTAGGTCAGACCATAGTGATTGGAGTGGGGGTTGGTAGTGGTCGACTGTGATGGTTGAATGGTGGTGTAGTGACCCCACGACTAGTCTGTGGGGTAATTTGACCAACCGAAACTATCATTCATAATTGTAGGTTGGACTTACCATGGATGTAGGTCTGATGTCCGCGGTATTCCTATGAGATGTTTCTCTTATATGATCATATCCCTTATGTTGAATGTCCAATCGACCATACATTTACAGTTTTGAGAAAATCATTTTCGGATATGTGGGGTGTTTTTATTTTGTATTGGTAAAGGATGAGTGTGTTCCCATGGTCCCTTCCATCAAGGGTTCAGTACAAATTACATCCACATCAATATATTGTAATACCCTCCACAGGATAAATCTTGGAGATAGTATATAATCCATTCCCATGATTAGAGTGAGACCTTCTATCACCCCAATTTGAGTCTTTGGAATTGTATAACCACCATGAGCAGGGCACATATCCTATGTCTACCATGTCGCATTAGTTTTGTCAATGGTAGACCGTATCATGTATGGGAATGATCCCCTTCATAGAATGTTGATCCAAATTTGGTATGAGGTATCCCTTGTAAGTCTAGGTTTGATTCAGGGAGTCTCCCAGTTAGTTCTGGATGTGACCCCCTCTATATGTATTCTATTCTTGCATGATCAATATATTCTCATTTAGAATAGTCCCAAATGATTTAACCCTCTTCATGAGTGTTCCAAATGATATCATGGCTTAGGTAGTGTTTTCTCCATGAATAAGCATGATTCATGAAAAATCATGTGGCTATGAGTTTTTTGTTATCGCCTAATGATGTGTGGGTTCTCAAGAGTATATTTATATACTCTTATTATATGTGTTATAGACATATACATCTATTTTTTTTATTTTACTTTCCAAATTGGAATTATTTTTTTCGATTTTTTTTTATTTTCTAGGTCTCATAATATGTATTTTTATACTCAACCTGGTATGGGATTTGCTGGTACATGTGGTGTCTTGTGCATATGATCATGATTTTGATAGAGTGATAAGAGTACTAAGACCATATGGTGATTAGTGAGACCAGACAGACCATGGTGTTTCCTTAAGGCATTCAGAAATTAGTCTTAGTACCATTACATCAATGTTTGACTTTTGATATATACTCATTGTGGTGGGCTTGTATTTGACCCTTTTTATATTCTATTATAATTACATTTATACACAGTTGTGAGATCTTAATGTTATTCATTCGTTTTTTTCTTAATGGTTTTTATGTTTCATTTTTTGTGGCATGGATATGTGTTCGTGTGTATAGGTAGTTAGGCTATTGACTCCCATTTCTTGGATATGCATAATCGGTTCTTGTCACCATCCATTGGCCTAGTGGAAATGTTAATGGGGTTTTTATGACATGGACCACTATAGGATGGGTCATAATGGAGTGTTATCAGAGATATTCAGATCTACATTAGGACTAGTAGTGTGTGCGGTTGTTTTGGGGAAATAGTGTGAAGAGTTTCTATTTCTGTATTTTGGGATGGGGCTATAGTGTTTGTGTAGTAGATAATGTATCCACACACCAGGAATCTGATTTCTAGCATTTCAACTCTGTACATGAAAACACAGGTTATAGGGAAAACCAATGGTATAAGAATGATATAGGAATGATTGTGTTTTACTTTCCCTTATTGAGTCATCTCTCATGATATAATCAATTGACCATGGTACATATTATTGTATATAAGTATTCCACCCCATAGATAGATGACCATGATTACATTTTGTTACAACGATGATGATCCGCCTACTGGAAAGGCATCAGTACATAGTCATGTACTAGAGATATCACCTTGGGGGGTTCTAGTTATTCCACTACCCATCATGGAGTACATTCTATGAGCACTACATACTAAGGATGTGTGTAGTCTGATTTAGTATCATAATTTTTTGAGGTAGGGACCTCACAGGTCCCTGGGGGATCTAGACCCCAAAATGGATGAGGATTTTCTATTGTCATTCACCCATCTTTTCCTCCCTGTGAGGAAATATACCGACCATATGGAAGTCCTCGACGCGAGTCTTCTTTAGGGTTATTTGAGGTGATGGTGGAAATTTGTGACTCAATCACAAGATGAGATAACCCTCAATGAGATTGTCATTATGAATCTCTTTATGGAGGAGTTATATTCCACTAAATTGCATTCAATATGCATATATGGGATTATTCATGTGCACCAGGTAGTAGGACTGTGGCAGAATATTCATTGAATTTTACATACCTTTCATGGTACTCCATGGACATGGTATGTGGCTAGATATTTAGGTCTCAGAGCTTAGAGTAGTGATTACACTGGGACCACAGGGAATCTATGGATTCCCTTATCATTTATACCTATTATGGGTTACTTGAGAGATTCCAATTGGTGGATGGTTTTCTAGCGGAGAATACATCAGTAGTGGAATGAGATTGCCCAACCCGTCATACAACTAATTAGGAGACTATTGAGGGACTATTGAGTTATATATATAGAAAATATTAGGATACTCTACATGTTTATGTATGTGTTAGAGGGGTATTTAGTTCAGGAGGAGGTGTTCAGGGGCTCGACTTATTACCACCTCCACCTTCAGGTGGTCCACGCTAGGGTTTGGGAGCAGGTGGGTAGGGACGATGATAACCATAGGCTATAGAGACATATGACATTGGAGCTCCAAGGATGATTTGAGGTAAAATATTTTTCTTTTCCACCTTACATGTATTTTGGATAGATACAGTTTCTAGAAATTTTGTTCATAACACGAACCTTGATTGAGACTCAAGGATTCTGGTTGAACCTTTCACTCGACCCTCATGATTAGAGACTATTAGGGGAGGGAATTTGATGATCACACACTAGATATGATAGTGTTACCTAAATCTTGGAGGCAAGAGTTTCATTTGGGATCTCTTGATAGTGATTTTGAGGCCTTATGATGGAATTCAGAGCAAGGACTAGTTATCTAATGTACATAATCAGATTGACGGGTTTTGGTGTCATGTGTGATGTGTCTATAGTGATAGAACCAGATTTTAATTTTTTAAAGGAAACAAAAGGACATAATAATGCACACACACAAAGGAGGGTGTAGTAGATTATGAATCAATTGGGCATCCTCGAACTCTATGAAAGGGATGATATGAGTCCTCAGTTTCCTACAGTGGTGGCGGAGTATGATGATGTCTTCCCTAATGAAATTATAGGATTACATCCCAACATATAGGACTAAATAATTTATCTAGACACCGGTATGGAACCTATATCTACAACTACATATCATATGCATTTTGGGGATTTTTTGGAGCTGAGGATATAGTTGGAGGACATAGAGAGGAAGGGCTTCGTGAGACCCAGTGTTTAACCCTATGAATCCACAGTTATATTTCCTATTAAGGTATATGTGATTTTGAGGTGTGTGGATTGTGGTTTATTAAATCAGGTTATCATGAAGAACTATTATCCACTTATAAATATGTATGAACTATTTGATATTTTAAATTAGCTATGATAGTTCTAGATGATTTACCTCAGATATGACTATCACCAGTTGTGAGTAAGAGATTAGGATATACTAAAGATGGCCTTTAGATTTCATTACAATCACTATGAGTAATTGGATTTTCCATTCGATGTGACAACTACCCCATCATTGTTAACTGGAATCATGAACATGATCATTCAGACATACATTGACCAAATAGTGGTGGTTTTAAATGATGAAATCATAGTGTACTCGGCGTCTAAGGAGAAGAATGAAATACCCTTGATGATGGTCCTAGACACACTCTAAGATAAAAATATCTACATGATTCATTCAATGTGTTCAATATCTATTATAGTGGTCCATTGACTATGAAATATTCTCTTAGATGATGTAGTTGTAATGGATCCTACATAGGTTGAAGCAATTCTTTTTTGGAGCCACCCAAGAGTTTTACCAAGGTATAGAGTTTACTCAAATTGGTAGGCTAATATTATATATTTTAACCTGAAATTTATATAGTAGAACCCTAAATATATTTGATATGAATTTGGATTCATATGATGCAGAAATAATCGTGTCAGTAGTTCTTTTTGGAGCTAAGGAAAATGTTGACATGAACTCCTATCTTGAAGTTACTAGAGGAAGGCATCATGTACATTGTGAAAATTGATTCATTAGGGACCATATAAATTTTATCTTAATGTAGGTAATGAAATGTTTTCCTACTGTTAATTCCAGTTGAGACCACACATGAAGAACCACATGGCCCATGATCTAGAGGTAGTAGCGGTAGTATTAAAATTGAAGATGTGGAAATAATCCCTGATGGGTGAGCGGTTTATCATCTACTCGTATCATAAGAGTCTCAAGTATATCTTCTCTCATAAGGTTCTAAACATGATACATATGTTATGGCTACAGTTCCTCAAAGACTATGAAATTTATATATTTTATACTATTGGGAAGCGAAAAAGTGTGGGGGATTCTCTCAGTTGGAGAACTCATTTGTAGTTGTTGAATGAGGTGTCAAGGCAATTGTCCTCATTGAATTTATCCTTTATGGATGGAGATGGATCAACTAACCTGCATCGACAGTTTTCAGCCCTCTAATATTATAATAGTTTAGGGAGGCCCAACATGCGGATTCTAAATGTGGGACCATTTGTTCTCATATGTCTAAAAGGAATACTCCTTATGAATAGTTGATAGGTGGGGAGAATTTTGTTCTTTTTATAGGAAACACAGTATTACCGGTTGAATTATGGGATGTGTTTCTAAGGTAGATTCATACATACCCTTTGGTAGAAAATCAAGGTGTGGAAATGATGTACAAGAACATGAATTTTTATTTTTTGGGGGCTAGGTATGAATAAGAGAGTAGTAGAGATCATTTATTAATGCCTCACTTGTCATCACGTGAAGGATGAGAACCAGGTTCTAGTAGGTTTAACTCAACCCCTTGAGGTGTCAGAATAGAAGTGGATTGAGATGTCGATTGACTTCAAGTGGATTTTACCATGTATACGCAGTTTAAATGATCCCAGCTGGGTGATTGATGATAGAATCACCAAGTTGGCCCACATCCAATAAATATGATAGTAGACTTTAGAAGAGAAATTGTGACACCTCTATTTTCCAAATAATGTTTGAATCCATGGAGTCACATTGATTGTAGTTTTAGATCCTGACACTAACATTGCATCACCGCTGTGGAAGATATTATAGGATGAATTAGGGACCCTATTAAACCAGAGAATAATGTTTCACACACACACATATGGCTAGAATGAGTGGACCATTCATGTTCGGGAGGACATACTATGTGTGTGCATGGTCGAATTTGTTCATAGTTGGGAGGATCACGAATCACTAGTGTTATTGTCATACAAAAACAACTATCATTCCAACATTAGTAACACACCCAAAAAGGCTATTTATTGGAAACCCTGTAGGTCCCCATGATACTATACAAACCTTGGAGAGCCAACACTAATGGGTCCATAGATGGTTTGAGCTATTATAGAGAAGGTGTAGATAATATTGAAATGGATGAAGAGTACACAGTGTCATATTAATTCTTATGCTAGCAGGTAGAAGAGGCCTTGGAGTTTGAGGAAAGAGACTATGTGTTCCTTCAGGTTTCGCCTCGATGAGGTTTGCTGATATTTAGATGGGGTTCCAAGCTGTCTCAGAGATTCATTGTTCCTTTCCAGATACTGTGAAGAGTTAGTGTGGTGGTATACTGCTTGGTTGTACCACCTCAATTAGATAGAGTATAAGACATCTTCGACATGTCATAGTTGAGGAGGTACATGCATGATCCACTGCATGCCATTGATTGTGGTGACATGCACATTGAGGGGAGGGTGACTTTTTCTGATACCAAGTGGAGATCAAGGATCATCATGAGATTATACTTTGTGGATGGTCGATTACTCATGTACACAATTAGTGGTATCATTGGAATCTCCATGAGAGAAAAATGGAGTGGGAGGATCAGATTAATACTCAATACCCTAATCTATTCGAGTAGCCTTTTTTTAAATTATCAGGGACATGAAGCCCCAAGGTAGTAGATTTTATGTTCTCATATTTTAAATGAATTAATTTTTGGATATTATATGGATTTATTTTAAGACCATGAATTAAGACAGCATGTGATTATGAGTCCCAGTGTGCCCAAAATAAATATTCCATAAATATTAAAATATTTTTAATCAACCATAGTTTTTTTCCTAAAAGAGTGAAATAAATATTAAAAATATTTCATGATCTAAAATATAATTGAACCTTTGAGTTCAGAAGAGTGTATTTACCCAAGGTGTGGCCTAACATTTGTCGACATAGGTTATTTTTTATAACTCATCCTAGGGACGTATTGGGAATAAAATAATATAATAAAAATTATTTTTTTGTTCTTGCAACCTTTCCATTAAAAAAATCCATATATCCAAATTATTGGATAGCCACACAAACATGTAATCTCTCTATATCCTTTGGAGGGGACCTTTAAAGAACTCTCTCAAATAAATGATAAAAGATCATGGATTAATGAATGATACACCTTGGATTCAAATGATCCTGCCTATGGCAATGACTCTGCAACCACTCATCATTCAAGAGCGATCGGAATCATGGAAGGATGTGTTATTTTGATCGTTTTCCCCATTCTTGAATTCAATGGAGAATGTAGACTAATAAACAAATAGATAGATCTGTGATTCATTCTTATATGTTAGATGGTTTTGTTTGTGTATTATCCTTATTTATTAAATTAATTCATCAATCCCAAATTCACTAATCTTAATAGTTTTCAAGTACAATCTAGACAACAATGCTAAAAAATTTATTTTTATTTTCTCCCTCCGTTCTTCAAATTCATCACTGTTTGAACGCCATAGTTCCTGGCTCAACATTTCTGGGTGGTTTCAAACATGATATAACCACTAAATTTTCGAAAAATTGATAACCAATCCCATGTCAATGTAGATCAGGGACCAATGAACTCAAATCTACAACTGTTTAATTTTTCGTGTGTCTGAGTAGCTTCGGTTGTCTAAGTAAGAGACTCATTGTGTGTCATAGGTGACCTATAGTGTAAGAGGCAACGTGTGGTGACCAAGACACATGCAAAAAGTGTGGACAAAAATAGCTGTGTGAGATAGCGATAGAGATGGTGATGTAGAGGTTGTAGCCAGGAATCTATGGAAACTGTACATGAGTGACAGAAATAGAGGAACCTACATGGATGGTGATAGTGACCCACATGAGATGCGATGGTGGTAGAATGTGCTGAGATGGGTCAGACCAGTGGGCTGGGTTGGGCAAGTGTGTCGGGCCAGGAAAAGGGAACCCTGGTCAAATCTGGGTCCAAATCAGGTCAGATCTGAGGCAACTAATTTGGAGATAGGTTATATTCGACCCCATATATAATGATCGCTTGATCAGCCAACTAAATAAGGTTTTCAACCACTGTGGTTGGTTGGACCGACCTTGACTGTTGGTCAATATACTACAGATTTCCTGTGGTGGGTTCTCTCAAAAGAGCATATCTTCTATGTGGATATTTCAATCAATAAGTCCTATATATAGGTGAGACCCTAATGTGGAGTTGATCCTTTTCAGAAAAGTATATAGTTTTTAGTTTGGACTAATTTTTGAGATTTTTCTATAGTTCCATTAACTTTAGGGTTCAGAATGACATTAAATCCACATCACTCGATTGTAATCAAGTATAGAGGCTGAGTCTCATATAGTGTGTGATATTCCTCTCTTGGGCTTTAGTGTCGTCCTCTATCACCCATATTGGATTCCACAGAATTGCTTAACCTCCTTGAGTAGGGTGATAATCCTATATGTAGCATGCCACATTAGTAGGATCAGTGGTATCCCCATGTGTGTGTTTACATGATACCCTACATAGCAGGTTGATCCAGATTGGGTAGGTGGTATCCCTAGTAATTCTAGTTGAAATCCATGGGGTCCCCCATTCATATCAGGGTGTTACCCATCTCTATGTAACATATTTTTCCTTGACCAACATGTTCCCATTTAGGGAGGGCCCAGATGAGTTAGACCTCTTCATGTGTGTCTCTGATTATATCATGATTTCAGGAGTGAGTTCTCCCATAATAAGTGTAATTCGGGTAGAGTCTCATGGCGGGTAGTTGGATATCACTGGCCAATGCTGTGGTTTTTCTCATGATTATATCTGAATATTCTAGTTATATTTGTTATAGACATATACCTATGTAGAGTTGGATATAAATTCTTTTTCTGTATTCCTCTACGGTATTACTTTGTGGTATAACTTTGTAGTATTACTTTTTGGTATTATATTGTGGTATTTCATTGTGGATTCGGGGTTTCCTATTGAGTATTGTTATAGTCACCCATACACAGGCCTTGCTAGCACGTGTTGTGTATTGTGAAGAAGATTAACCTTTTCAAATAGTACTATGCGTACCCAGACCAGATAGTGCTTAGTGATAATAGACAATCCGACGTGTTCGATGGTAGCTTTCAAATAACAGCCGTAGTACCCTTCCATCAATGTTAGACATGGGTTACAAACACATTGTTGCTGGCTTTTTTTGGCCCTTTTTACATTCAAGTACATTTACTATCAAACTCTATTTTTATATCTCAGTGGTTTATATGCATTGTATACTTATTAGTTTTTACATTTCCACATTTTTTGGCTTTGAGGTGTGTTTGTGTGTGTGCATGTACTTAGTATAATGCCTCATATTTATGGGATATGCCTACATGGTTCTAGTCACCAGACCCTGTCCTAGTTGATGTGGGATTGGGGGAGTCATGGTGTGGGCCCTTCTAGGATGGGTTGTTACAATTGGACTCTAATAGGGGTTCTAAGAACTCCTTTAATATTTTCTAATGCTATAATGAAATCAAATTAACTAATATTGATAAAGTATAACTTCATTGGAGGTTCCAATGGTAAGGCTTTTTGTTAACACTATTCAATAGATAATTTAGCATCCACCATGGGTTTATCTTTCATATAAATTGGGTGTGGATTAAAAAAATCCTCTACTCATTTATTGGGGTCTATAACAATTTCATGAGGTATTGATAAAATAGCTATTATTTTACTTTGATAAAAGATAAAATCATCAAACATGTTTATAATTTTTATTACATCAGTCAAGGAGAAATATAGAATAGTATTATATTACTATTTGTTCATCTGGGGAAATATTGTGATACCATTATTGAGGTTGTCTTTGAAAAAATCATTTTTTCCAAACGAAAAACACAGAGAAGTACTGACTAATATAGTTCATTGATAACTAGAAGGGATTTTCAAAGTTTCTACTAATAAAAGTTTCTAAATTAATTCATTTTATAATTAAATTGGCTCATCATACCTTCTAAATATTTTATTTCATGATCCATATTTTCTAGATGTTCTCCTAAAACATGATACACCTCTTAAACATCACAAGAAGGAGAATGAGAAACTAAATTAATATATGAAAAAATAAGATCAATTTATATTAGGAATATGTGAAACTAGAAAATTTAAAAATAAATTAGGAGAACCTAATTACATTCATGTTATTAGACTAATAGTAATGTATATAACAATATCTCTTCATGTAAGGTGATAGTTGAACTGTTGTAACTACAGCAGACTATGGGGAACTGGAACCGTCTACTAAAGAGTATGTGTACCAAACCTCATATTCCACATATATCTTATCAATATAATCTTAACATTTCTGATAATATCTTATTAATGGACTAACTAACTATGAAATAATACATTTCACATAATGGTACACTCCCAATATATCTTTCTACTTACCACTCATATATTATTCAAGATATCTAACCATTTCATTCAAATGAATATCATATCCAACACCAAGTCTTCTATCAACTTCTCTTATCACTTGAAAATAAGATAAAATATAATTATTGAGTTCATGATTGAGTACATGGGTTTACATATAACATTAAAGAGAATAAATCTGAGAATAAAGGAATTTAACACACAACATATCATATCAAATGAATTCTGAAGGTCATGAAAAACTAAATGAATAGATTTAAAAGGGGATGTTAATTGAAATACCTTAAGAAACTAAATATGAATTAGTGTGAAACATTATAAAGTCTGTAATATATCATAAATGTTTTACTTAAAACTCTTAATATCTTCAACATAATCCTGAAACATATAACATTAAACCATTGGAAATTATTGAATCTTTTACATCTGAGTTAAAATAAGAAAACCTAGATCATTTATCTCATACATGGTAAAAAAACCTATAATCCCATCTAAAAGAGATTTCATGACATTAAGAAATTTTGCATTTAATCAAAAGATAAAAGGTTGTATAGAGTTCATATATTTGATCATGTTTGTTTGGAAAATAATTTTTTCAACTTGCTTACCAAAATAAACTCTAGAAGTAGAATTTTCCATATGTTGTCTAATCCAATCCTTATAGGATATCATCTCACTTTGTAACTCATTCCAATCTCATATGAGATTATACTATTTAGAATTAGTGTAGAATAAATGGTCTTTATATCAGAACATTTAGAACCCTTACTAGAATTTGGTGTATCACCTTTAATGGAATGAGGTGAAATAGAAATTTATGAATTATATGAGAGAACTCCAGTTTCTTACCCAAAAAAATCTATAACTCCAACACATCTACCAAGTGATCTAGAACGAATTTGATCAACTTCCGGGTATTCCACTAGATGATCATATTTCTATATGATTGATATAATGTGGATAAATAATTTTTTTTGATATTAATAATAGATCATTTTATTTCATCACTATTAGGATAGGGTATAAATTTTATGATGATGGTAAGCTATAGTCATGGTTTTTAGGGATCATCTAGGATCCTGGATTGGTTTTGAGTGTAGTACAATATTAGTCTATGAACCTATGACCAAACATTAATTTAAGGGTGTATTTTAATCTCTCATTAAATTTAATGGATGTTTAAATTAGATTACAATAGAATATAATTCCATATGATGGAACAATACCCAAATTTGTATGTTTTCCATTTTATCATTATGGAATTTTTGGGTTGGCACAATATATAAGGATAAATTAAAATTGAATTTTATATATTGTTTTTAAATTGTATTTTCGTTATTTATTTCTCAAATTATGTATTATAACATTTATAAGTGGAATGTTTATTGATATTTATGTAAATAATTTATGTATTTGGCCTTATAATGGTGTAACATTTAAAAATATTCATGTGTTTGATTTATGAAAGCTGAAGAATTTGAGGTTTTAAATATATTAAGATGAGATTATAATTTTCATTGTTAAAAATATGTGATGTTTTATCCAATATAATGGTCTAAAAAATTAGGAGCATTCATAGTTCAAAATATAATTTAAAAAAATTAATATTTTAAGAGAAAATATAAATTTTATCCAAGAAAATGGACATTCAGTAATTTAAGATAGATTCATTGATCTTGGAATGAGGTTTTTCCTTTGTTATTGATGTTTGGAATGAATTAGAGGTGTTTTTATATTTTGGGTTATAATTAAATAAATAAATATCATTATGCATGATGTTTTCATTTTTTATATAAAAATAATGATATATTTCTCATTGAACCTTTGAACAGAGAAGTTGACAAAATTATATTCCCCATGATGTTTTATTTTAAATAACTAAACAAAATTATCATGATATAGACACTATTTCCTAAAAATACCAAATCTCCCTTAAAAATTACTCATTTCCAATTGATATAGATTTCCCATTTGATAAAATTTAAAATACCCTATTACATCCCATTGTATAATTTTTGTTAATATAGTTAATTTAAAGAAAAATGATAAATTACGATTGATTTAATCAAGATTTATGTTTAATAATCATTTTTAATTTCTGGTATACTATAATTTGTTACATATCACCAATATTTCATTCATTATGATGACATAAAAATAATTATTTTTTCTATCCATCATTGACCACACAATTTTTTTCCAAATCGGTGGTGCCCAGGAAATAATGAACCGGGGGAGGGGATATTAGAGTGATGATATGAAAATTAAAATGTCTTGATATTATCATCTTGGTGTGATCTAGTTAGGATATAAAATTTGTCAAGGGGAGTGTGGAATTATATGAAATATGTGCAATGATTAGTTTAGAGAATTTGTGATAGTTTCAACGAGGAGCTAATACTGTGTGTCTTGAGGTTATAGATGAAGCACTTCAGAAATTTTCTCATGTTTTAAATGGGATATGGTGTTTAATGAAAAAGTTTCCAATTTTGTATAATATTTAATAAAAAATAAATAGTAATGTTACTAGGACCATATGTATAAGGGGACGATATCAGATTTATCCATTTAGGTTGATAATTTGATATTTTTAATAAATTTATACACCCAATCATGGTTAAAAAATCTCACATACACACAAACATATATTTTTAATAAAATATTATATAGCGGGTAATTCAATAACTGGTTATTATTAGCATTTTATATTATTATTACTAGTATTAGTAATAATAAATATATTATTGTTAACATTATTATATATAAGGAGAAAAATGTTGTTTTTTGATATTTTCTAAATTTGATAAATGAATAGTTGATGATTCTCATTTCTATACATAGATAATTATTCCCTTTGTTTTGTGACCCAAATAATTATTAACATTTAATTTAAAAATAATTGACATAAGATCGTTGATTTTTTTCTGATATTAAAAATTTAAATATTTAAAATTTGACACATTCTCTAAATATATATATTAATAGTTTCCTCCATTGTGTGGTTTAGAAGTCCTAAAATGAAGGAATTATAAATGTATTTTTTATGTGAGTGTGTATGGGTGCTCCGGTGATGTCTCTGATGATCTAAATGCACATCAAGATTCTAGTGAGACCAATAAATTTCTTATATGAAAATAATGACTTCTATCAGTCAATAATTTATCAAGACAATAGGTTTTGAAGATGGTATTCATGATTATGAGTAGTGATATAACCATTGGTGAGTATTATATGTAGATTTGTAATGACACAAAATTTGAGGTTGTTAATGAAACATGATGTGATACTTTTTTATATTTATTAACTGAATCATTAGAATAATTGATGTGGACCCTTTTTAGATAATAATTTCTTTCAACCAAATGTAATGATTTGGAATTTTTTTCAAATTTTGTAATTTTTTTATAATTGGACAATGTAAAAAAACTAATAGATGTTTTGTTTTAGAATATAGTGATATTTAATGGTGAAAACTAATGGGTAAATATTTCTAGGACAAAATGGTTACATATTGAACATTAAAAAAATCTAAGGTGGACCAAATTGGAAATCCAATTACTTATGTGATTGGATGTCTATGGAGATGTTGACATAAGGAATCATGGAAAAGTTTTGATTGATGAAAGAAGTTTAATGTGATTCTCATTCATGTAAACCATACATAGTGATATGCTCTTGAAAATAACACATTTGAAATTGTATTATGAAGATGATTATATAGATTATTGGATGCCTATGAGATGAATATGAATATTATAGAGAAATATTAGATCAATACGATTTTTTGGGATACCATTGAGACACCCCAAACCCACACTCTTTGATATAGTGATAAAACGTATTCCTTACAAAATAGATTTCATACCAAATATTGTGACTCAATATAAACCCTCCATAATTAAAATATTAATAAAGTATTTGAGTAACATTAATACCCAATACAATAAAGGTTTAGTGTACAACAATTAATACCCTTAAATTAATCAGAAAATGCTTGTTTATAAATAAACATTATTATGTTTTATAATAGATTAACAATTAATTACAGTTACATTTTTTGAAACATCATATAAAAATATTGTTCCTCAAAACTATGAGTGATCTAGGGATGTAAAATCCAAATAATAATGAAATCATTAAGGGGAAATTGATAGTCATTAATTATACCATTAATATTATTCTAGATATAATGACTATAAAAATAAATAGAAGGATCATGAAAATGATATAAATAATCAATGTATTTCTAAGAACCTTTTTATTTTATGTATTAAATAATGAACTGAAAAAGATGGAATATTTATAATGAAATATAGAAATTTTACATTATTACGATTAATTTATATAACACATGCAAATTATTAACATTTTATAATATGGACAATGTGAAGAATAAAAATCGGACAATAATACCATAGGGAATTATTATTTTTTCTTGTGTGTATGCAAAAATGTGGCCATTGCGATTGTTTTTTAATATAAAAGGAAGAATTTTTTTTGAAACTATAAATATGTATAAATTCTATTAAAAATAAGTTTTATGATAAATTTAGAAGATTTATGCCAAATTTATTTTCATTAACGGTGTTTATAATGTAATGTTTGAAATATAATAAAATTTAATGATGTCCTGTGTAATTTTAATAACATTCAGAAATATTATTATGTCATAAAAACACATTATTTTTAGTAAATATAATTATTCATTTAAATTTCTAAATAATAATTTTTATCTAATTATATTAATAAATTAAATACCCTTTTTGGACATAGATCATAAAAATTGTTTTATGACTTATTATTAAGAATTTTCAAACATGGTTGATTTATTAGTGAAAAGGTGAAAATTTATATTTTATGAGTACATGATTTTTAGGACATCAACATGACATGATAATGATTTAAAAATCCATTAAAATTTTTATTTGTTAAATATTAAAGTACTATAGTACGAATAGTTAATTTTAAAAAACATTTTTAATTTAGAAATGTATACATTATATTTTGGATCTAAAAAATTTAATTTTGAGATAATTTCAATTTTGATCTTTTATTTTAATGTGATGGTTGGAAGATACATTTATAATTTTGTTTGTTTTGACACAAATAAAACTATTTTTTCCAATTTATAACCCATAAAATTAGTTATAATTGACTTCACATAGAAGTGGTTGGATGATATAATAAGATAACCTATATTTTAACCTTAAAACCAACCCTCAACATGTAGAAACAACAACCCTTTATCCATTTTCTATCGAATCCAAAATCCATTAGGCAATAATTTATCCTCTATAACACTCTAAAATGTCCACAAAGTGTCATCCAATGATATTATAGTTTCCCTATAATGATATAATAATAATCTTCAAAAGGTAAGGGTTCTATTACTCAACTTTTTCAATTCATGTACTTATTTTATATGATCCTTTTTATTCTCAATCAATTATGTATTAAATCATTTATAAACGGACCAATTTCTATAAATGTGATGTATTAATAACATTGTAATTCCCTTCACTGTCTTTTTAACCATTCCTTGATCCATGTTCTATACTCATCGTGATTTTGGAATCATCCCTAGCTTTTCTTATCTATATTTTCACATCATAATTAAGACAAACAATTTTAATATATGTTTCTCTATTAAGAAATATCATTAAAATATTTATTGGATAAATCAATGTATTCAAACCACATTCTAAACTTTTGGGTTAAAATATATATTTATTTTTGATCCCTAATGGATGTGGCATACATATTTTTAGGTAGGTGAAGGATGTCTCTTAATAACTCTCCAATGAATTGGGAAAAGAGTAAATATCTATAGACCGTATATTCATGACGAATTAGATACATAACTATTTAATTTTTTATGAAACCATGGTAATAATAATTGGAAATGTGTTTTATGATACCTTAGTGATGAGCTTCGGTGGTATGCTTATGGACCTATCATGTTTTTTATACCCAAATTTCCATTTTATGGCCCAATTTCTTATGTTCATCTACTTATGTAATGACTCAGCTTCTTATGTAAATGTGGTTATGTTTCATCAGGTTTAATATAAGATGTTATTTATATTTATTATCCCTTATTATGCATCATTCCCTCAATTTACAATGATATATGTGCCTAATATAGCACATAAATGGAAGTGATATATAATGGATTCACAAATGAGTCTTTCTATATTATTAAAATAATTTTTTTTCTACATGTAATTTATTCTTATTTACCAAGATACTAAAACTCAATGATCATGTCTAATTTATAAATGTTGTATTTATTTATGGATTAATTATAAACACCATGTATAAAAAATAAGCCTCTCTATATTAAGAGTTTTATATAATTAGGGAAAACCATTAACTAAAAAATCCTATATCATTCCAATAAAATGGAATATTTTACAAATAAACAAATGATTCCTCCTTTTAAAAAATAATTCTTCAACATCTCCCACAAAATTATCTACTCATGATACCAGTCAAAGTGAATGAATCCCAAACATAACATTATCATATCCTGATATATAGTGTTTTATAAATTTCATTATAGGGATATAAATAATCAAATAATAACATAATAATAATCAATATATTTATGTGTCACATGATCATGAAAAAATTCATCAGTCCATCCTATCTTTTTTATCCTTTAGAAAATAAATGGGTATCATGATAATTTCCCCAAAACATATTCATATATCATCGATTCAATGAATACAGAAGATATCATTAGTTAATTTCAAAGGTGAATTATATTAATTATTAATGGAAATGTACATGGATAATAAAATACATTATAATAACATTATAATTTTTTTAAACATGAATAAATATATTTTTGATAACATATGATTTAAAATGAAAATTTCACAAAACATTTAGATCAAAAAAACTTTGGAAAACAATGAATATATGTAGAGGAGGCTTTATTCATAAAAAATGATAATAAAATAATGAAATATCAATCATTCATAAAAAATTTAAAAAAATTAATTTTATAACATTTTAAAGAAAATAAAAAATTTCATGTGAGGAAAATGTTAACAAGGTTAATTTAATAAAATTTAAGGTAGTAATAGTCAATATAAAATAATCGTAAACAATAATTGAATAATATAGAAGAAAATTCATGAAAAATTATAAATAATATGAATATGGATAAAAAATATTCATAATAGAAAAGAAAATATTAGGTTGGTTATTCTTATATGAATCCTTTCAATTGAATTGTGAAGCAATGCAATAAGAATGGTAAAAAGTATTGTCAACACCAAAAATAATTATATGAGAATAGTATATATGGTATTATAAATAGAAATAATATATATTTCCCACAAATATGAATTTATACATAAATAAATCTTCAAAATATAATGAGACTAGAAAAGAAACCCATTTTAACAATTTAATCAATGTACTGTATGTCCAAAATGTAGGAAATGAGAAAATAAATTCAATAGATATAAAATTAAATATAAATCTAACTATTAAATAACATGAATTTGAGACATATGTGAATAAATATAGAATTTTGATACAATATTATAAATTATTATAGACATGGAAATGAATCTGTTACCAAGTTTATAACATGTGAGGTATGAATATATCAAGTAAATTATAATGTGATCAAATTATAAAAGTCAAAAAAAAGTGGAAATAAATAAAAAATCAATCATAGTCCATAATTCAGATAATCAGAGAGTAATATGATTTTTTAATTAATGATATTAGTCAATTAAATGAATATAATTTGAAATTACACTTATGGGTTTGATAATATATTATTCTGAATCACTTTTAAAATGATCATGATATATATTAAAATCAAAATAATAATTGGTGATTGATAATAATATAATTAAATGGATAAGAAGTATATAATTTCAATAAATAATTGGTTCATTATTTAAAATGTTCCAGAAGTAATGAAAAATGATTCAAATAACCCCTACCTTGGATTCCCACACGCTCAAAGAAATATAAACTTCAATGAAGAAATAATATTGCTTATTAGAAGATTTCATGGTTATGAAGGATTTGAGAACTTATTTTTAGACCCATGTATCGATAACATGTAATAGAATTTTTATAGAAGGATATATGTTATAATATAAGTATAAATTTATATTTTAGTTGTGTCTTAGTACTAGAGGTGGAGGGGTCCTTCTATAATTGATAGGGGTGAAATTTTTGTAATTAATTATTTATATATATAATGGGAATATCATATTAATCGAAAGGGGGCACAAAAAATTAAATTTAGGAATATAATATGACTATTTTTCCATTACACCCTCATACGACCATTTAATGAAAAATATTTTTTAATATTTATTGACCCTATCACTTAATTTTACACTATAACATTATTTTATCTTTTAACTTGGTGAATATATTTTACCTTGTAAAATTATTTTAATATCCTATTATTAAATTTAACTTATTAACTATTTTTAGTTTATTCAAAATATTAAATCCATTTCTTTGAATTCAATTTCTAATAATGATACAAACTAAATTTGATATAAATATTCATAATTTAATAAAAAATTGAGAACAAATTATTTATTATTTGAAAAAATGAATGCATACGTATATTGGCCAATAGTATTTATTCATGTAATATTTAATGTTTTATAATTATAAAGTGATATATATTTTCCATTCCAACCAATATAAAAATGAATGGAATCTTAGCAATACATAATTTAAGGATAAAGAATAAAAATAATGTACTTTAAAAAAATATAATTTAGGTTCTACAATGTAAAACATTGGTGTAGAAATTCCACATATTATTTTTTAAATACATTATTTTACTCCTTAAATACATGTTTGGATGAGAAAATGTCTCATAAATTTTTAATTAATTTTATATCATAATGATTTATTAAAAGTTATGGAGTTAATAAAAACAATATTTTTTACTATTAACTAAATGTTTTATCCTTTTAGATAATCCCAAAAAGGCACCCAAATATTATTTTAGAATTTCGAATAAAAATAAATATATTAATTTTATAATAATACACATATTAAATTTAGGAATTTAAATTTTAAATAAAAATATATAATTCAAAATGAATATAGTGTTTCAAAATATAAAAGATTTTCTTATCCATGAATAATTAAATTAATATTAATTTTATTTTCATCATTATTTACTATATTTAATTTAGATATTTTACAAATAATTTAATTAATTTTATCAATTCATTTTATTTATTTAATTTTTTTAAAAAACGAAATCATATTTTATAAAAACAATCCCTTTATAATTAAAATTATTTTCCCCAAATATTGTGTAACTTTCCCTTTATTCAAAAAATATTATTTCAAATAATGTATTTATACTAATATTTATATATATTTAACATCTAAAAAATTATTTAAATCAACATTATAATGAAAAAAATGATGGTATCCATAAGATATTTAATATTCAAGATATAATTTTAAATGACATATAAACAACACTATCTTAGCTAAGACTGGGGAGCACATAATTTACCTCAAAATATTCATATGTCTTGATTATCATTCTCCCTAACCATTTCTACCAAATATTTATTCTCAGTTATTTATAGAATTTTCATGAGATACACCTTTTGTAGCTTCATTTTCATGATCCTATATATATCCAAATGATAAAAAAATAATTTTCATGATAATATCTAGTAATATTAGAGTAAATGAATATATTAACAATAAAAATCAATCATAATATGTCTTATCTTATGAAACCTTCATTTGAACCCTGGATAAATTCGTTTCAACAATGAAAATATTGGTTTAAAATACAACTCTTTGAGTTTAATAATGTTTTCATTATATGTAATTTTCTTAGTATAAATAAATTACTCCCTTGAACTTATTAGACCATAATTTACAATGATCATCATAAAATATTATAAAAAGTAAAATCATGGAATCTTATTCTCCCATAAATCAACATATAATTTTACAGACAAATAATATAAAATCACATATCAATCAATATTACCTCAATTATAACTACACGAATCGATATTTATTAATCCATTCCAAAAATAACATGAATCAGATTTTCCCCAAATCAATTTTCAATGACTAACGTTATCTATAATAATAAAATTATAATTCCAATATCAATTAACCAATTGTAAAAACTAACCATAATTACCTCAATGTCAAATAAAAAATCAACCCAGAGGGTTATCGATACCTCAATCGTGTATTATTCAAAAATCACATCAATTTGTTTTTCAAAATATCACTAACAAACATTAATGGAAATCTCATAGAGCCTCAAAATAATTTGTGGGAACGTTATTTATGTTCTATTATAGACATATTAATTCAAGGTGGCACCTGAAACACTTAAATTATGCCCAAAAAATTACATCTTGACCTCTAAATTGAACAAAACACAACTCTAATACCAAATGAGACACCACATACCTTCAATCTCGGATCTAGTTCTTACAATCATATTCTCTAGAGAATATATTTGGAATAAGTTAATGTGATTTAAACATAAATGTCTGTAAATAAAATATCAATAATATATATTTAGTCACTTTTATATCAAAGACCTTTTATTTTTTGACTATTAGAGAATTATAAGAAAATAAATTAACTAAACACCCACATCCTATCTATCAGAAGAAATCTTTTCCTACAAATCCAATAATTTAATATTTTAAATAAGTCTTCATCATTCCCTGAAAAATATCCACTCATGATACACTTTTAGAAACTTCATATATAATACTCTTCTTAATAACTAGGGTAATAAAATCATTAGAAAGGGTGAGATAAAATACATAATAAGGATAAAAATAACTTATAAGAATTAAATTTTATAATTGAGTATAATATAAATATAACAGTGTAGAAACATATTCAAGGTATGTTGATAAAAAAACCACTTCGAGTTATTTTTGGGTTGAGTTTGTTTACATTGAATTGGATAGAATCATCAATTTGGAATATTTATTATTAAGGATTTCATTTAATAAACTCTTGAATTTTTTTGGAACTGATATCTTATGGTTTTAATTTTTTTTGAAACTCTAGTTGAGTAGTTTTTCTAAGAAATTTTGATAAGTCCCTAGTGTATAATTATTACATTCTTGTCATACGATTCTATGTGACTGTCCTATATAACCATAGATGTATTGTATGTAAACTTGATCCTCTCCTACGAAATCATCATCTCTTCTATATGTAACCATCATCTTTGTAGACATGTTTGCTGTAAGAATCATCTTTGGCTACATGACCATAATCATTATTAACAATATCTATATATCCATAAAGGTATTGTTGTGAAATAATCATCCCTTTGTTAGTTTATCTTAAAAATCATGTCATCAAAAATTATAAATTATTTTTTGTATTATCAAATATGATCAATTTACATAGAGAAACTAATGATGACATTCAAGGGAAGACTGTGAAACAATTTATCATGTTTTTGTTACATATTTATGGGTGTTTTATGATCTGTTTTATCCCAAAAAATATATCATGAAGGATTCAATGTTTTTAATAGAATATATTTTCAAAAAGTTGAGGCATCTATTTTTAATACATTATCTATTTTGAGTCCATAAATATAATGAGTCCTATCAGTTTTAGGGATATTGTTGGAATTTAAAAAATACAAAGAAATCATGTTGTTGAAATTTGTGGATGTGTCACATAATGAATGTAATGAAATATCGGGAAAATAGAAAATTAATAGATTATAAGTAGACGTATATGAAGAGGTAGAGTGTTTTAGTGACTTTTTAGTATGGATTTTTCATTTTGATGTCAAAATTTTACAACAATATATTTGTGTAGATAAATCTATTGTGTTGTTAAAAAAATAAGAAGGTGCACTATGAATTTTTAGTTCATGAGAACTAGAAAAATATAAGTGTATTACATGTTTTCTATGTTAAAAAGATTAATATGAGGAGGAGATTATATATTATCATATTAGAAGTTTGGATATATTATGCTGAATTATGAAACCAACCTATTGTTTTTTCTCACTATTATTTCATGTAGAATATGTTTTATATAGTAGTATATGGGATAATTAATCTATAAAAAGGATTAGTACATCACTCAACGTATTTTGAGGTCATTTATCATTTAAGTTATCATTATTATAAACTATGTGGTTAATTTCTCCCACTCTAATTCTTTTGGTAATCAAATTAATGAGACTTAGAGTCTTATTGAATTTCAACAACTCGGTACATATTCCATAGATTAACCTATTTTGGTGACCAAGTAAAATATAATGTTTCCTATAAATTTATTTTATTATGGTTATGTGAATAAGGAGGTTAGTTTCCTACTAATCCTATATAAGATCATTGATAAACTAAAATTTTAAATTTCAAAGCTCGATTAAACCTATCTCATAGTACAAGTCATTTTGAGGACCACCATGTTGTTTCCAATCCAACGGTTCTCTATAGAGTTCTCTCTCTCTCTAAGGTTGGGTGGAAGTAGTGGTGAAAAAAAATGGAGTCCATATTTTGAATTCAATAACTTATTTTTATGGAAAAATAAAGGAAACATTATTATTACTCATTTGGAATGTATGAATGAATGGATGAAATTCATTAAACATCTTCAATTATAGATAGTGGATCATTGACCAACATAGATAAAAAATGTTTAATGGGAGAACCAAGGTAATAAATGCTTCAGGGGGGTACCTTTGGTGTACCCTATATAGAGAAAGGTGTTTCCATGTAATATATCTCTTGTGATGGGGGATAAACTTATAAATTTTTATTAATGTGATTCATGGTTGTGGAAGAAATGATGAAATCCATGTTGGAAAATTATTGTGATTTAAAAATGAGATTAAATGTGATATTTGATGCATTATTTATTGAATAAAAACTCATATAAATGGAATGATTCATCATGGGGAATTTATTGATGATTTTAAAATTGTAAAAAGCGTCCTCATGGTATTTCCCCAATTTTTAATCCAAATTTATTGAGGATTGACGATAAAAAATTGATGATAATAACATTGGATAGATTATATAGAACCCATATCAATAATAAAATGTTGAATAACGAAAAAGTTTTATTTTTAAAATTTGATTTATAGGAGATATCATTCTAGTTTACAAAGAAACACTCAAACAAAAAATAACCTCATGATTAGAAGATTATTGTAATGATTCAATTTATTTAATCTAACATAAGATTTTGATAGGGAATTTCAATGGAAGGAGTTCAAGTCATTGTTTTTAATATATAATATTTGATCATCCTTTTTCTATGTGTTATAAGAAATTTTAAGGTGAAGATATGAAAGAGAAACCCAAGAATATGTCATTCAAAAGTGGTTGTATGAAGAGGATATCAAAGAAATAATTCATTAAAATGAATCTTAGTTCTAGCGAATATCGATAATATTGGGTTGTAGAATTGGGGGAGGTCCAAGACTATAGAAAATTTGGTGAATAATTAATTATGGTTATTGTAGATAAGTATTAATAGAAACATAGTGATGATGAAAATCTAATAATCAAGGGTTGAGTTGATCTTGAAGATGAACACGAAGATTCCCTTAAGAAAATAAACATAAATAGAGATAAAATAAAGAAAGCTACTGGTGTTTTATACAACAACAAGATTTAACATTATAAACATGAAAAATATAAGTATCTACCATTGATGAAACCTGAGAAAATTAAATCTAAACAAATTTACAACTCATAGAAATAATTTGAGTTGATGTTCAATGATTAAAAACATTCCTAGATTATTCAAGGAAATAATTTGTTTTGAATGAGTGTGTTAACATAATATAATAACATTATGGAGAATTCATGATGATTGGATGAAATTTTGAACATAATTATGGACACCACTCTCCCGACATGACATCGATGAGAATAGGTGAACGAACCGCTATGGAATTTCATGTGTTGTCTATAGAAAAAAAATATTCTTATTCTATGAGTGCATTATTACTGTTAAAAATGAATGATATTGATGGTGAAATATCCCAAAAATAAATTTTGTGAATGTGAATTCAGATTCTCAAGAACCTATATCCCATCAAAATATAGATTTGTATGATACTCAAGGATCTATATTTGGTTCTAAAAATGTTAAAAAGGGCAAAAAATTTAATGCTCTAATATTTTGGGATGTTGGGTCACATACAATATGTTTTTTTAATTGAAAATAAATCTATCATATCATGGAAATTAAAAACAAAAAATAAGTTTGCAAAATATTATTATGTTTTAATTGTTAGCAAAATTGTTTTGAATCCTCTGGGAATTCAGAAATGAATTTTTCATCTAAATAACATAGAATTATGTCTAATGATTCTCAAATGTGTTCAAAAAACAACTATAATCAACACTAGGGAAGCTGAAAACAAAAAGTGATTTAATATTTTTCAAGATGGGGAAAATAATGAGTTGTTGGATTTGACTAACCATTTCTCTTCTTCAAATAAATAAAAAAATGGATATGGATCTAGATGAAAAGATGTTCGAATTTTGACATTTTTTATATATACATAAGAGAAACAATTAAGTCTAAACTATGGATTCGTAGTAGTGTGTTCACCACATATATAAAAATAAATAAATACCTCATCGCAAACATAAAATATAATAGTGATGAAGTTTTCTATTTAAGAAACATTAGGTAATAATGATCATTACATCCAAAAAAATCCAATGTCTGTGTAAATGATTTGAGATATATAGTTTTCTATATTTGATGATGGACTCTACCACAATTTTGATAATGTAACATAATTTTCTGATTTGGGACATGTATTAGAATTAAACAAAATATATTTCATTTCAAATGTAAAATATGGATGAACTATTCTCCAAGAAATATTCATTAATTGGGTTCTTTATCTCCTTTATAATGAAGACAAATGCATGTTGTCCAAATAGGTTGAAAATAAATTATGAAACAAAGGAACTATGAATCTTATTCAAATGTCCTTGAAGAATGTGTTGGACTATTCTGGAGTGCGATAATTTCCTAAAATATTTTATTATCACAATATTATGTGTGGTACATATCAAAATGGGTGTTATTGAAGAATACCTACAAGCAAAATAAAAGAAAATCAATATGGAAACCCAAGCTACTTCATGTGGATGTACGTTGGCTGATGAAACCAAAATACATAGATAGAAAATAATATTATGTGATTTTCATTGATGACTAAAGTAGTATTTATTGTATAATCATGACATCATAAATATTTTATGTGTTATAGTGTGTGACTTATCACTGATCATTAGTATAGAAAATATCTATGATGAAAATGCAATGATGCCTCATCGAAAATGGTTTAAATTTTACCAATACATAGGTGGAGGAGTTCCTTGAAAATGATGCAATAATACATTAGGTTTAATATATATAAGAAGTCAATAATAAAATAGAGTTTTCAAAAGGAGAAACTATATTATCAACAACGTGTAAAGAAAAAAATCTAATGGAAAAGACCCTACTATATTGTTTTTTTTAAATCATTAGTGCTCAAATAAGTGTAAATATACAATTAGGTATTGTTATGTCCATATGAAGAGATACTTCCTATGATATTTGGTATAAAAATAGTTTAACGCTCAATTAATTTTGTGTTTTTATAATGAAAAGTTTTATTCTCAATAAGGATAATTATTAAATGTTCAATGCTCTTAGGGATGGAGTTATTTTACAAGGATAATATTCCAAAATCAAGTGGAGTACATTCAATAAAAACATGATAGGAAAAATTATATAACAAAATGATGTAAATATTTTCGAAATTGAGAAGATTTTGTAAATTAGTGACAATATTTTCTAAACGTACGACAAAAATAGGGGTATAAAATGATGGTGAAGTAGGTAATTAATTATAAGTTCAAGGGTATGTAGAATGTTAAGATTATAAATTTAATGATAATTGAAATATAGTAGAAACAATATAACCAAACTATAAAACTGGCAAGTCGTAAAATAGTTAAACAATATTAGTGTTGACCAGATAGCCAAAGGTGAATCTATAGAAATTAATGCTCAGAAAACAGATTTTATTACCCATTTGGAACTTAATAACATATAATGAAATACAAAATAATAATGTTTATTAATTTAGCTAAATGAATTAATTGATAAAATTGAAAATAATAAGACATATGAGGCTCTACGAAGGAAAAAAGAATAATAATGTTAAAGTAAAAATGCATTACAAAAAAGCATAATGATGATGGAAAAGAGAAAAAGCATGATTTGTGTCAAATCTATATTCTAAAATATAAGGCATTTATGTGAATGAAAAATTTTCACCAATGGGTTAGTTAGAAACTATAAGATTTTTTCTACATATGTTAGTGAATTGTGATTTAATGTCTATCAAATGGATTGTAATTCTTTGTTCATGAATGGAGTTCTTGAAGAGTAGTTTTAAAAATCATATATAAATGTTTTTAGTGGCTGGAGATGAAAATGATGTTTGTTGTATTAATATGGTATGTTATATCCTAAATCAATCACCAAGGGATTTTTATTCTCAGACTGATCAATACTTAAAAAAGATCAAATTTTATAGAGTTGGATTTGATCATAATCTATAAATCATGTACAAAAAACATAATATTTTTTGTGCACAATTATGTGGTCAACATAATTTTTGGAGGTTTGAATGATTATCATTACAATCATTTTGAAGGTCACATGAGCTATATATTCAATATTTCTTTAATTGGAGAGGTTAACATCTTCATTGATTTATAGGTGGTTCGGGGCATGAAATTGAAATTCATTTAAAAACAAAATATGGAAATGAAAGTGTCAAAATAATATATATACAATATTCATATAAAAAGGAAACCCAATTAGTGACTTGGATGAAATTTTCAAATAATGAAGATAGAAGTTAGGTTAATGTGACCCATTTTAGGAATATCATTGGGAGTTTTCTAAATTTTATAACCACTTATCCAAATATTGTTTTTCTATATACTATTTTACCCACTATCTATTCTTCCCCAATGAATCTCACATGAATGTTTTGAAGAGTATAAATTAATACATTAGTTATATAGTAGAGTATGATCTATTTCTTTATAATAGTTCAAAACAACAGTTATTGGGTTATACTAATAAATATTAAGTAGGTTTGATAGATGATCAAAACATATCATCTAGTGGTGTATTCAATCATAGTAGTTCATATATCTCCTAGATATGTTATAAGATATAGTGAATCTCTTTAATCATGATTGTGGGTGAGTATATAATAGGCACTCAATCTTATACCCTGTTGATATGGAAAAAGTAATAGTTTTAATGAATTGGGTTATAAGTTTTCTCTCATATTCCCATTAATTGTGATAACTCTAGTGTTATAAATCATTGAGAACTAAAATCGCACTCATCATTTAAGAGAAAACTACATTAATAAAAAAATAATATTATCAATGAGAAGGTAGCTAAACAAATTATGAACATGGAATTTATATCCACTTATGATCTAGTGTTTAATATAGTAATCAACATACTACCTTTGGTGGACAATAACAATGAATGGTTGACACTTGGATTCTAGCTTAATCCCACCATATTCCTTATTTAATGATAGGCCCCACTCCAACGTGGAGATTTATTTTCATCTATGGTAGAGATCCTCTTTTATGTTTATTGTATGATCATCTGAATATTTCTTTTAGAATTTTAGAGTACTAGACACTAGGTTCATTGAGAATGGTGTATAATTTCTCACTACCAATAATTAAAAAAGGTTATCATCATGTATATTTATGAAGGGGGAGAGTGTCTTACTAGTTTATATGGGGAGGAATTTGGAATGGCAGTGACAGTACATAAATTCATAGGTCATGTGTTCATGGGAATATTTTCACTTTACACTGGTTTCTCGCATCAATAATTACTCAATTGGTCTTAAAATTATATATTAATGAAGAATTTTTAGATTCCTAAAAATAAAATGAGTTTAGTCCCTCATGTTTCTATCACATTTAATAATTTTTATAATTTTTTTAAGATAAATAAGTGGAATATAATATTTGAAGAGTTTTGGAATTTTCAAAAAAATGAAAGGGGGCTATTAAGGGAAAACCCATCAGAGTGTTTTTTAAGTTGTGTTTTTGAAAATGAAGATGAAGGGGTATTTAATATATCCTATTTAGACTTGTTAATTCTATTTTATATAGGTAAGATGTGGTTTGGATAAGTACCTTTGTTATTTGCTGATAATATTGAAATGTAGTTGACTAGAAGGTCACCAAAAATTACTTATATCCCTAATGTGTATGAATAATGTTCTTTTCCTATGATACAATGATCATATCCTATATGACCATCATATCATAACTATGTAACCATATGGCTTTTCTATAGAACTATAATCTTTTTTCTACATAACCATGAGTCTATCTTTTATATCCACTATCTGTACAGACACAGCCTATATGAGGATCATTTAAATCTATAAAACTGTTATCTTTGTATAATAGTCTCTATAATCATGAAGGAAAATTCATTTAATAATAATACATTTTTAAATTATTTTCTCAAAAATATTGACTTTGTGTCATTCAAAATTATTTTTCATTCTTGTCAATTATGGTTGTAGTACCTCGAGAAACGCATGCAATCATTTATGTGGATATTGAGAAAATATATTATCATGTTTTTTCATGTATAAGGACATTTTATTATATCTTTTTTCCCATGAAATAAGATAATAATGATTGAACATGGTTGTGTGATGATCTATGAGGTGTGATTAAGTGTTTCTTATATACAATCATCATGGAGATTATAAAAATAACAATTCCTTCAATTTTAGGACATATATATGGAATTTAAAACATGATGGAAATCAATGAGATTAATTTTTTGGATATATCTAACGTGGTTGGCTAGAAACATTTCCTAGAACAGGAAATAAAGAGATAATTGAGAGATTTATATGATGATGAATTCTTCCCATGATAGAGTAGGAGGGATTGTTTTTCCTAACATTCGAAAAAAATCAATAGATATATTTGGGAAAATCCATTCTAATTCTTAAAAATGAAAAAGATTATTTGTTCAATTCAATCTTTCATAACTATAGATGAAAAATATGGGAGTACAAGGTCTTGCACACTGTAAGGTTCTAGATGAGGGGGGGAGTATTTTTTGGAGTGTAATGTCATAGAAATTTTGGATATAATATATTGAATTGTCACACCAACATTGTTTTTATCTTACAATCATTTTATACAGAGGAAGATCACCACTATTATACTATTATGCACCATCCTATGAAGAGAATTATTGTTCTACTAATAGGTGTTTTAGGGAAATTATCCTTCACGTATTCATGGTTCTAAACCTAGATCATCAATATAGACACTCCGAACTATATAATATTTTTATAATTTAGATTTATCTCATGTTTTGGAAGGGAATAATTTCATGCATTCTCAATGGATTGGTTTGAGTTGGTGAATCATGTAATGTCAAAACATCATTTATTTTTACTAGATTATGGTTTTTAGGAATAGATAATGTAGTGTTCCTATTAATAAAAGAACAATATTATTGACAAGGTAATTATTTTAATCATCACACGCTGAGTCTCCCCCCTCAGGGTATAATCACTATTGAGGAGTAAAAGACGAGGACAGATCATATGGAAATCAAACTCTGTAAAACAATTGGTCATAATTTATTATCATAATATTTATCCATAAAACATGATTGAAGAATAGATAACCTAAAAACGAAAAATATACATTGTAATAAGTATGTTGAAGAATATGGATTCTGTAATGATCCCTAGAATATATATTTGGAGAATGGTGTTATAGAGAAATACTGAATAGAGATAAGAATATTAAATCATAAACCCATGAACATAGTTAACCATAATCTTGTCAATGCATAAAGTTGTGAGAATAGATAACCACAATCTTAGACACACAGAATTATTTGGGGATAGCTAACTCCAATCATACTCCCTCATAATGTTCTGATCATATATAACAAAAATCATGTCCATTCATAATATCATTATCTCAATACGTATAATGTTTTATCTAATAAATTTATATTCTATGATTCTGATATTGATAAATTCAATCATTATGGATTTTCAATAATTTCATGCCATGGTGTAGCTTGTGGATAAAATACCGAGTTGTTGATTTTTAGACAATATGAGACTAAATGATGATATAGTGTTTCAAAAATACACATAGGGGTTTTAATATTATACGATTATTTATAAGATTGATTTTTTAGATTGGAATGTTATAAATTGAAATCTATTCATATCAATGTATATTATTATATTACTATATTGGGTGATAATCCAAACAATGTGATGTTTCAGACATTTATATAAGGAATCTGTTATGAAATATATAGAGGAACTATTTATGATTATTTTTTCAATCATTATCCTATGTAATTGAGGTGCATAATAAAATTAAATTTAAAAATGTGGGAAATCTGAATAGCTATACCAAATTTTCAATTGATCCATTCTCATTAGTTTTCTTGAGATGTAATGGTGTACCATTCTTATGTGAGGATAACCGTAGCACCCTGAGATTTTGTGAATTATTATTTTTATTTAATTCATATTTTTGATATTTTCCTTTTCATATGACACTAGAATAGTTTTTTATGTATAATATATATATTTATTAAAATATTAATTCAAATATTCACTTCATGCACAATATTATCATGGATTTCACTACATGAAATACTGAGTTGGCTTGTGCTACATGTAACACCGACTGGGCTTACATTACACACAACATCTAGTTTCTCTGAAGCATCATTTTATTATTTTTTTAAACGATATAATTATAACATATCCATTTAACATAGTGATATGAATATTAATAAATACCTTTCAAGTATCTTTTATATTCGGATTATATAAATAAAACATATTGATAAGGAAAGATAAATTTTTCTGTATAGCCCTTTTTATAATAAAAAATGTTTCTTTCTAAAATGATTCTATTTTAATAAAAAAATAAATTTAGGCCCATTTAAAAATTTAATTTTATAAAATTAACTAATTTTTTGAATTTAGAATGTCTAAGTTATTTTAAAAATAATTGTTTTTAGTTTTTTTAGATCATTAATATTTTGATGAATAATGTAAAATCATATTTTTAGTTAAAAATGACCTTATCAGTTAGAATATTATTAATGGTAATTTATGTTTTAAATTTATTTTAATATCAATTTAGATCAATTATACATATATTAATACAGTTTATTTAATAATATTCAATTTCACTTTGAAATTGAATATAAAAAATTAGTTAAAATTTGAAATTATTTCAACATTAAAAACAAGTAATTTCGTCTAGTCTGTATGAATATCATTAATAATAATTTGTTCACATATATGTATTGAGTTTTTAGATACATATATATACCATTTTAATATTTATAACATTTTTAGTCTAACTATATCATGTCAATTTATTTACAAATAATGATTAATAAATGTGATTAAATTTAGTCATAGTTATTAAAGTCAACTTAATAATAATTATGGAGTAAACATTAATATTACTAAAAATGTCCTAGAAACATGCCCAGAACTCATTGGATGGACATATTTATGTCATAAACCTTCCATTAATGATTTATTTTGGTATTTTATGACATATTTTTTGTAAGAACATGTGTACAATAAACTTGTTTTCAAAATTTCAAGTGAGTCATTTTCCTTATAATAGGCCACCAAATCTCTCACATCCTCACATCTCTCAAACCTATTAGGTTCGAAAAATATCATCCCAAATACCCTTTCAAATATCCCTAAATAACTTATAGAATAGTTTTCATTTGAATTGGGCAATTCAAGAAATCCTTCTATCATAAACCAATATGAGTTACCTGATTAAATGGCAGCATATTCTCTCAAGTAGATACTATTATTTGCATTTTCCATCCACATACAAACATATTAATTACATAATTATATAAAAACAACAATAACTAATATTAAATAGGATTTTTTATATGAAAATTGTTAGACCTACACTTACACGGTTTCCAACTAATGGGGAACGAATATATTGTTTCTTTGTATAGTGAACTACAACCCTATGAAACGATAATTGATCATTTTTCAATGAACACATATAATAGTGGACATTATGATGGAAACTCTATTTATATTTTATATAAATTATATTTATTATTTCTTTGAGCTTCTTTATTTTTTATTCAGAACATTTCTTTATTATTTCCATATTATGTAAATATGATAATTTCGTTTGAGGAAGTGTTGACTATTTCACCCTCAAATTGATATGATTTGTTCATACACTACATGGATTATATAAAGGATGGTTTTATTGAATATATATAATATAAATTATATCTTGAATTTAATTTAATAATTATATATATATATATATACATGTATTAATTTTAGTTTTTTCTTTCAAAGTAACAATTAAACAAGAATATCATTCCAGCGTACATAGGGCCTACCATTTCCATGAGCCGAGTATTCTATTCAATACTAATATATTATATAGAATAATATAATTAAAATGATATATATATATAGTATTTATATCATGTTTTACACTCTATAAATCATTATGTAATTATAATTTCCAAAGATATAACAAATTAGAACACATGTTAAGAATAAAACGAATATTACCTAATGTAAGACATTAAAATTGGTTTGATAAAAATAGGGTAATATAATTTCATAATAAAACCATATAAGGTATTATATATAATAATATTTTTATTTATAAGTTTTATAATAAATTTATATTTATTAAATTTTTTCTAATGACTGTGATGGGATCAAAGATAGAAGCTTAGGGGATTTCATATGACTTTTTATTTATCTGAGATACATGCTACGTTCTTCACTCTTTCCTTGTATGTGGTGTATTTAGTGCCCATTAATTTATTCTATGTATATTTTACTTATATTTATGGGTATTTACATATCCATTTTATGATATTTCTTTTATTGGGATTCGGATTAATAAGTTACTAAATCGGTAAAATAGTGTTGTCTAGATTTTGCTTCTTTGAGACTATTGTTTTTTGTGCTCCTAAATTCTATTTTGAGGTGTTCATACATCTAGTATATATGTTATAACATGAATTTGAATTCAATAAATATATTTTATGCTTCGTTTAATTTACTTTTCATAAATAGATTGTATTATCCCAAGAAACAAAGTGGTAAGACTTTATTGAAACAATCTAATTGCTTTTTGAGATTGTAAATGATTCTACTTCATTAATGAAATATTAGGATCCATATCTTAAGAACATTCATGAAATTTATTCTTATAATTTTATTGAAGATATATTCATGTATTAGAAAAAATATTCTACTCTATGGTATTTAATATATTTACTATGTTTAATTATAAACACTGACATTACCCTATTTTTGTTAGAAATCAATGTTCCCTAAAAACCATGTTTTATAAAAAGAGTTTCCAATAATATTGTATCATTATAATATAATATTTAGAAGAAATTTTTATTCATTTTTTTACCAATCTCTTCAAAGGAAACATCATTTCTATTTTCGAATTAGTAATTTTCTATCCATTTCCCTCCAAATTGAATGTTATTTATACCTCATACAGTATGAACAAATTTACACACCATAATTTCATTGAATATTTATTTTCATTTTACAATGGTTAATTTTTATGAAATTTTTTAAAAAGATATTTTCAAGGAAAACTGTTTCTAAATTTTTTTCAATCATCTTTTATAAATTTTCAAGGAAAACAGTATTCAAAATATTTCCATGATTATTTTATAAATATTTAAGTAAATTATTTTTCACAATGTTTTCAATATTTTTTTATAAGACATTAAGGAAATTTTTTTCAAGATTATTTAATTAATTTTCAAGGATTATTATTTTTTAAAGATTCAATCTTCAAATAAATGTTTTCAAGGAATTTTTATTTCAAAAAATGTCAGGATTATTTTATATACATTCAAGGATAATGGTTTTCAAAATTATTTGCGGCATTATATATAATTATGAAATTTATTTTCAATTAAATGGTTTTGAATTAATTTTAAATATTCCTTCATTTATTTTCACATAAAATTTTTTTCAATATATTTTTATGTTATCTTTATAAGTTATCAATGTGTTTTCAAAAATAAATGATTTAAAACTTTTTAGATGATTATTTTATAACATTTCAATGAAAATGGTTTTCAAAATGATTTAAAATCATATTTATATGTTTTTAAGGTATTTTTTATGAAAATTATTTTTTAATGGTCTTATGTAGTAAGAAACCCTTTTCCAAGAAGAAGGAACGTTTTCATCAAGAACATATTTGAATGATATTTCCACATTAATTTCTATCTAAGATGACAGTTATTGATGTTACTCATTAAATTATTATAAAGGATCTAAATATTCCATTTATATTAATTCTATGAATGGTTTTTTCTTAATATCATGGCCTTTATGAAATATGTTTCTCTTTCATAGTTTGTATGATTATTAAATCTGTAATTCTTTCATGGGATATTTTTTTGATGAAATGATTACAAAACATGTATCTATTTTCATATGACATGATATTTTTACATATTTACGATACCAATTTCAATTCTTGTGTTAAAATCGGATTGTATATGATTTTTTGGAAAAAGATTTTTTAATTTAGATTTCAAATGGGTGGAACCTATATCTCCCTCCAAAGTATTGTATAATGTTATATATCTCATGACATAAACATGGATGAAGTGAGAAATTAAACTAGTTCATTATTACATGGATAAAACAGGAAATCAACTCAGTTCAGTAATACCTAGTTGGAATGAGGGGTGAACTGAGTTTAGAAATACAAGGATAGAGTATGTTTTTAACCCAGTTCAGTAAAGGAAATTTTCCACTAATAAGGTTTCATCATCAATGCCTTGAATACTATAGAAGTCATTATTAAATTCTTATGTGTTTTTTAAATTCCATGTTTTATATCTATATTATTCTTTCATGGATTATGTTATTTATTTCCATAATCTTCATGATATATCTTCTTCCAATCATGTTTCCATGATTCATGTACACGATCATTGATATTTAGGGTATGATCATTTACGTTCATGATCATCTTATCATACCATTATGCTCATTATTATGCTTACATATCTCCCTTGGTTACCTTTACTAAGCATTTAATCTTACCCATTTCTTATGTTCCCTTTCCCCAAGATATGAATAATGGTTTTAGGAAGAATTAATAAAGGTGGAGGTATTTATTGGATATTATGAAGATATTTCATGAGAATTGAATATTTTTATTCTATGTTTCCAAAGACACTAGACTACTGTTATATTCAATCATATATTTTTGTAATGTACTGAGTAATATTATAAATTTATGTAAACCCCTTGTAGTTCATTCATTAGTTTCTATTGTTCATATCGAATGATATGTACAGTAAACCTATGGAATCCATGATGATAATAAATTAGTGATAACCCTTGGTATAATTATTAGGATATGTCTATGGATGTCATTGGATAAAAAAAATCTTTATGTATTTGTATTCAAGAAGTATGTTATATGAAAGCTGAAATATATAAGTATTTCTTAGTTTTTTCACTAAATGATTATAATAACACATTGAATTGTTTTTATGGAACTGAAAAGTTATATAATGGAAAGGTTATTTCCATGGAAAAATATTATTTAGGTAAAGTTAACCCTTAATATGTTCATAATGTTATTATAATATTTTTTTCATAATGATCTGTGGAATATGAATAAGTAAAGTTGAAGGAATCGATTACCAGGGAACTAATTGAGGATAGGCTGGAAAGTAATTCATCATATCTTGGATGATTTTTGGATTTATTGAATGTTTCTTGTAATCTATGGAATAAAAAAGCGTGAATGTTTTACAAAATGTACTTATGGTAATTCAAGTCATTACCATGTTCCAAAAGAATTTAACAGGAGGGTATTGACATATTTTGAATGTTACAACCAATAGCTACTTTTTGATATATGGGGGTCAACATTGAGATGGTGTCCTGACATTATTTCTATTTTTTTATTTTCATATTTAATAATGCTTATAATATTATACATTGATGAAAATAATATGCTAAACATCCAAAGAAGTATTTATATATTGATATTTTACTAAAACCTATTGCGGAATGGATATTTAATGATTAACCTTATAGGAATGATTTTGATCATATTTTAGAATTTATATTGAATTAAATAATGTATTAAATTTCAAAACCAATCATGTCTAGAAAGGCCATATGTCTTGAACCCATGACCAAGAGGGGATAAGGGTTTCATGCCAACCCCTAGCCTCTTCAATGTAGAGGTTAATATATATTTATTTATGATGAATAATTATAAGTGATGAAACAATAGTGTTAATTTTTATGGTTATAGATTAATTTACCAACCATTTTAATTTTTAATGATATTAATAGAAAAATTCTTATACATTTTATTCTATAATGAGCCTTCATATTTGATGAAATTTTAATTTTTACAATTTAGAATAAAATGTATTTTTTGGATATCCATTACATGAAGTAATGAATTATAAATTTATAAAATAACAAATAAAGAATGAATTTTTTTATTTCAAGTATGTATAATTACTTATATTCATAGTTAATAAAAGATTTACACAGTGTTAGGTTAATGATCAGAAGAAAATTTGATGTCATAATATAATAATTTTTTTCAATTGAAGTGCTTTTAAATCAGTAAAGATTTATGAATTTCAGGCCTTCAAATTTTCTATGAAAATTCACTTATTTGTGATTAATGACCTCAATAAATCCATATGAATATATAAACTTTTCATAAATGTCAAATATTCACTCCAAACCTTGGTTCACCAATGTGGAAGCCCATTTATATGTTACATCAGGTCACAGTTATAGTCTTAACTTTACCTTTTAAGGGATGTTTTCGAAATCATTTTAACAATGCGGTTTTCTATGAATGAAACAACAAATAATTAATACATTAATAACCCAGATGATTTTTAATGGTAAAATACCTTTTAATGGGGGGAATAATGTAACACCTTGATATTTTGGGAATTATTTTTTTATAATTGATTTATCTTCTTTATATTTTCCCTTTCATGTCAAAATGGAAATAGTTCATTATATATATATATATATTAAAAAATTAATTCAATCATTCCATTTACACACAATAATGACATGGTAAGCGTAAAATGTAATACTGACTTGGCATGCGCTACACACAATTCCTACTTGGATTATGTTACACGCAACACCATGTTTCTGCAAAGCATCATTTTATTATTATTTTTAAATGATATAAGCAATACATATTAATTAAACATATTGATATTAATATAATAACTTCAATACAAATATTTTTTTATAATGGTTTCATATAAATAAATCATATTTATAATGAATGATATTTTTTGGTAAAGTCATTTTTACGTTTACAAATATCATTTTCTTGAATAAATCAATTTTAAAAAGAAAATTCATTTTAGACACATTTATATATTTAATTACATAAAATAAACATATTTTTTTATTTTATAATTTATAAATTATCATAGTGTGTATTTTTGTTATTCTTGTGAGAAAAACCCATTTTATGATGAATAGTGACAAATACTGCTTTTTAGTTAACAAATACCATATCATTTAAAAATATTTAATGTTAAATTATATGTTACATTTGTATTTAGGAAACATTAGATCAATTTTACATATATTAATTCAATTTATTTAATTAAAATAAATTTCATTTTGAAATTGAATATAAAAAAGTTAATAAACTTCTGATCTTCTCTCTACATTAAAAACCTGTAATTTCATCCCGTCTATCAGACTAGAATTAATATTAATTTTTTTTATTCTATAAATTCAATTTAAAATAACAAACATACACCATTTTAACCAATATAATATTTTTATTCTTGTTATATCATTTTTATTTTTGATGAAGATGATATATAAAATTGATAAAATCTGTCGAAACGTTTAAGGTCAAATTAATCTCAATTATGGACAAAACCTTAATATTAGGAGCATATATGACATAGAAACATGTCAAAAACAATTTTTATAGAAATATTAGTCCGATAAACCGTTAAATATTTATTTATGTTAATTTTATGACTTTTTTGGAATGAACATGTGTGCCCCAAATGTGTTTTAAAAAATTCCAATTAATCCCTTTTCCTTCCCTATGAAAGGCCACCTCCTATCCCACATCCTCACACCTATCAATACTCTAATGTTGAAGAAATTTCTTCTCAATTCACTTCCTAAAATCACTCCCTTACTCTTATAAACCTTCAATTTGGAAGATGTAAATCAACAAAAGCCTTTTGGCACAAACCAAAAAGAGTTACTCGATTAAGAGATAATGTCTTCTCTCAAGTACTTTCTTTTTTATTTTACTTCTCCGGACTTTAGAAGTATCATTATTATATTATTAAATAAATGAACAAGTATACAAAATATACTAGGTTTTTTTGATGTAAACGATTCTACCTACACATACAAACACCTCTATCTAATGGGTAAGAAACATATTGTTTCTCTGTTCGGCGAACAACTCCCTCTCGAAACAGTGATTTTTCATTTTTAGATTACCAACATTCATGGTGGTAATTATGATAGTAAATAAAATTATATATGTAATATAAAATATTTATAAATACATTATTATTATTTAATTTTTTTTATAAAATAGGTTTACGATTTCCAGCTTTTGTATATAATGTAATTTCCTTTGAGGAAGTGTGGACTAACGCCCCCTCAAATTGATATGATTCATTCATACACTACATTGATTTTGTTATGGATAATCTCAGTGCATAAATAAATGATATCATAATTCTGATATAATATATATATATATATATATGTATTTTACTTTTTTCTTTCAACACGACTATTAAATTGAATAGTGTTCATTCGAATGTATGGCCTACCATCTTCAAGAATAGTGTATCCTATTTCATAATTATATATTCAATAAATTATTATAATAAAAATATTATTTAAATAATTTATATATATATATCATGGTATAAATTCCCAAAATCATTATATAAGTATTAGGAAAAATGTATATCAAATAGAGACACATGTGAAAAATAAATGGAATATAACCCAAAGTCAATCCTTAAATTAAGACAGTTAAACAAGAAGGTAATAAAAGATTGTAATAAAACCATATATGGAATTATATATAATAATATTTTTCTTTATAATAGGAGTTATAAATTTATATTTATTATACATTAGGTTTTATTGAGTACAATGGGACTCAAGACACATGGTAAGGGGATTTCATCTCACTTTTAATTTCCTTGAGATACATGATACGTTCACCACTCTTTCCTTTTTTGTTATGTATGTACTACCAATGAATATATTATATATATCATAAAATTAAAATTATGTTTATTCACATATCCATTTTTTTATACTTTAATTATTGGGTTTTTGTTTCAAAATTCACCAAATCTGTAAAATAATTTTGTCTCTATTTTCCTTCTTTGTGACCCTTGTTTTGTTATGAACCTAAATTATCATTATAGGCATATATACTACTATTTTAATTTTTATGTCATTAATTTACATTATCTCATGATATTTTAATCTTAATTTAATTTAATTTTCTTACATAGAAAGTGATCCCATGTAATCATGTTTTTAGAGTTTATTGAAACAATCTCAACTATTTTCATGATTGTTAATGATTATGATTATTTGATGAAATAAAATGATCCATATCTCTAGTAAATACTTGAATTTTATTATCTTATGGTTAATCATGATATATTAATGTGTTGGTACAATTTTTATATTGGTTGGTACTTGTGATAGTTAAGAATGTTTTTTTAGGAAATCCCAACATTACCTTCTCTTCGGTCTGAAATATATGTTCCTTGAAAACCATGTTTTATAAAAAGGGATTACAAGAATATTTTACAGTTATCTAATACTATTTAAAAGTCATTTTTTCCTTTCTCTATTTTATCAAATTATTCAATGGAATATTCATGTCTCTTTCTGAATAAAGAAGTTTTCAATCTATTTTACCATGATAGAGGAATGATCTGTTTACCTCATGTGGAATGTATAAATTTACCCCCCATTATTTTTTTGAAGATTCCATTAAATTATTAAAAGGATAATTTTTGAGAAAAAAATTTTGGAAATAATTTTCAATTAAAATTGTAATCGAAAAAATTTCATGATTTTTTTATAATATTTTTAGAAAAATTGTTCGCAAAATGTTTTCGGAATTATTTAATATATTTTTATGGAAATCGGTTGTCAAAAAAAAATTCAATATTTCTTTAAATTTTTATAAGGAAATTATTTTTTCAAAATGATTTTAAGCTTATTTTATATGTTTTCAATAAAAATTGTTTTCAAAAGATTTTCAAGATTTATTTATATATTTTCCAAATAAATGCAATGATATAGTAATATTTTTCAAGATTCTATACTATTTTTTAATGTAAAAAGGTTTTCAAATAATTTTTATGCTTTCTTTATATGTATTAGATGTGTTTTGAAATAGAAACATTTTTGAAATTGTTTTGAAGCATATTTTACAAGTATTCAAGGAAATGTTTTAAATATTATTTAATGTATTATTTATAATTTCCCTTAATATTTTATAAGAATATAATTTTCAAATCCTTTTATGTATTAAAAACATTTTTAAGAATAAATAATATTTTCATGAGGAATGGTTTTGATGGATATTTCAAAATTATTTTCCATCTAAGATGACATCCATTAATATTACTCATTTCCTTCTAGGAAATGATCCAAAGGATCTATTTATATTCTTTTTAGCAATGGTTTTTTCTTAATATCATGATTTTTAACAAATAAATTTCTCTTTCCTAGGTTATGTGTTTTCTATATCTATTTCTCTATAATGGGTTATGTTTTTCATGAATTGATTGTGAAACTTGTATCTTTTTACACAAGTTATGATATGTTTACATGATTATGATGCCCATATAGCTTCATGGGTTAATATATTTTTTTTATGATTTTGTGCACATGAATTGATGATTTCACAATGAGATGGGTGGGTCCTATATCTCTATTAAATTCATTGGGTAAAAATTTATATCTCATCAAAAAAACATGGACAGAGTGAGAAATGAACTCATTTCAATATTAGAGTGTTAGAATTGAAAATGAACTCAATTCAGTAATACATGGCTAAAATGAGGGGTGAACTCAATTTAGTAATATAGGGAAGGCATATGGTGTGAACCTCATTCAGTAAATGGATTTTCCCACAAATATATTATTATAATACATTCCTTGAGTACTATGAAAATAATTATTATATTCTTATGTGTTTTCAACAATTCTATCTTTGATTTTTCTGTTATGATATCATGGATTCTATTCATTATTTCCATAAGATTCATGCCTTAATAATTGTAAATATTTATTCGAGGATTCATTTATATATTATTTGATATGCCGGGTATGATATTCTATTTTCATGATCATGTTCTCATTCCCTTATGCTAATGATTATGCATACATATCTCCCTTGTTTATAATTACTATTCATTAATGCTCAGCCCTTTCTTATGTTTTCTTGCCCCAGTTTATGAATAATGGCTTTAGGTTGTATTACTAAAGACTGAGATCATTATTTCATATTTTGAAGATCATTCTACAAGATATAACATTTTGTTTTCATGTTTCCAAATACAATAAACTATTATAGTCATCAGGCAGATATTTTTGTAACGTACTGGATATTATTCTAAAATGATATAATATTCGGGTTTATCATTCTTTGGTCTCTATTATAATTATCATATGAAGGTTTGGTAAACCATAGGAAAAAAAGATGATAAATTATTTTTGACAACCATTTGAATATTTCTAAGGATATTTCTGGTGATGACTCTAAGGATAACTGTAAGAATGAGATAACAATTAAGAAAATTTCTTAGAATTTTGGGAAAGGATAGAGTGAGTGGTTTCCTATAAATACATCCATGAATAGATACTACAAGTAGATGTGGCTATAGAGTATATGTTCTTGGGGGTAAAAACATTGATAAGATGTTTCAGGCATAACTTGGGGTAATCTCGTATTGACAACATGCCTTATTGCACACCAATTTTGACACTCCCAAGGGATATGCTTTGGGAATAAACAAACTCTTCAAGAACCATCCTGAAGGATTTAAAATATATTGGCTATGAATAAATTCTGTTGAACTTATTGTGTCACAAATTAAGGAAGTTATCAAGATTTATACATCTTATATGTAATAGCCCATGGGTTGTTAACCGAGTGGTACCCACTGGTTGTACCCCTCGCTCTCCGTGGAAACTAGCCCAGGCTCGAGTCCCGCCAGACTCCGACGCTGTGCATATTATGTACAGGGTGATTCAAATCCATTTGCCTAGCTGGGGAACATGCGGCGCGCTCTGGGCATGGGTGGGCCCCCCAATGGGAGGCGAGAGTTACCCTACACACGTTTTGACCATAGGGTGTTAGCTAAGTGGTACCCGCAAGTTGTACCCCTCGCTCTCTATGGGAAATGGCCGAGGCTCGAGTCCCTCCAGACTCGGACACTGTGCATATTATGAACATGGAAATTCAAAGCCATTTGCCTAGCCGGGGAACGTGCTGCGCACTCAGGGCATGGCCGGACCCCCTAGTGTGAGGCGAGCATTACCCTAAACACGATTTTAGTTGGGGTTTGGCTTTGTGGTAAGAACCCCTTAAATCTACAAGAAAAATGGTGGTTCAAACCCCATTGGGTGCAGGTACTGTAGCATTACTGTAGTGTACTGTAGCAACGACGACACTGTTGTAATGCCAGTCATTGTAGTAGTGGCAGGTCACTGTAGCTGCGACAAGTCACTGTAGCGGCAGTAAAGTACTGTGATGTACTATAGCAGCGTGGGAACTGTAGCAGTACTATTCACAGAATGGGCTTTGGGCCAAAATAATGGGCCTACGAACCATGTAAGGGGCTAAATGCCCACTGTGCATCAGGCTATGTAATGGGTCTCTCTCTACCCAGTTAAAGAGGTCATTTCTTTTTTTTAATAATAAATGAGGCTTCGGCCCCAAACATAAAAAAATACATCTTATATGTAATAATTTTCATGACTATACAGTTTTCTGCTCTAATAAGTAATTCTCACACAATTCTTCTTGTTTTAGTTAATGGAAGGAAATGGTAGAACGTCAATTGTGAGGGAAAAATTTACTAAAGAGAAGTCAGGTGGGAGGATCACAAGAGTTATATATTTTTTCATCATGCCTCATAAGTTTTCATGGAATATTATTAACAACATATACCATCACTAACTCTCAAACTCACCAAAGAAGAGAAATAAGTGGTTTCTTGAGAGTTCAGGTAATGGAGACTATTGAGGAAATAATTATCAGTTTCCTTTGTGTCAGGAATGTGGAAATAATCACCTATGTTAATGAATTTATTGAAAAAAAATATTTTTCGACTATGGAAAATAATTACACAACGAAAGTTAATGGAAAAGGAAAATAAAGAGCTCATTTAACAAAATAGATTTTAATATTCGCCTCCCAATGAAATAACTGAAAGATAATTGTTTTAATTTTATAATAAATAGTCATTATATAACTTAATTTCTAAATAGAAAATATCCTAAATAGGTATGAGTAATTGTTACAATGATGATGTTGATTGGACTTCAAATGATATTTTTATATAAAATGGTATTGCATAATAGGATGTAGTGGTATTACTAATGATGGAAGGATGATGTGGGATAATAATATTTGTGTGTATTTGGATTCAATATGTATGTCATTTGAAAGGTTAAATATATAAGGATTCTTCATTTTATTTTTTCACTACAAATTTAGAAGAACACGTTAAATGGTCATAATTTAATATAAAACTTATATAATAGAAAAGTGATTTATTTGAAAAAAAACATGATTAAGGGAAAGATAACCCTTAATATGTTCATTATGTTATAATAATTCTGTTTGGATAATGATATGTGGGATTTGAATAATTAAATTGAATGGTACTGATTACCTTGTAACTAATTATGTACATGTTGAAAAGTAGTTTGTACTATTACTGATGATGTTTAAAACTTATTGGATTGATTGATTATATCAATTAATCATTGTAATAAAGAATAATGACTGTTTTACAAAGGGGATATGTTTTAATTCTGGTTTTTACAATTTTCCAAAAGAAGTTACCATGGGGGTATTCTCATTCCAGGAGCTAATTTTTGATATATGGGACAACGATGTTATTTTGGTTTCATAACATTATTTCAATGGTTTTGGATTTTCATATTTCAAAAAGGGTTATATGGTTATCCATTCATGAAATATTTATGTTAAAATTAAAATGAAGTATTTATATATTGAGAATGTATTTAAAACCTTGGTTAAATGGATTTTTAGTGGTTAACTTTATTTCAATGATGTCCATCATATATTGGAAATTATATAAATGGATGTTGGGCGACAACTAATCATGTCAGGAAATGCCCTAGGTCATCAACCCATGATGGAATGAGGATAAGGGTTTCACGCATACCACTGGCCTATAATGACCCATACTTTACATAAATTGTTAATACTTCAAAATTGAAGCACACTTATTACAGCATATGACAAAACCACAAAGGACCGTATAGGTATAGTGTCTTTAGAAACTGGGAAACATAAACAACTGGTTCATAAATCTTCTACAGTGTCTCCCATTTATTTCATCATATCTAGGGTCCCTTTTAGCATATTCTACTTAATATCCATCTTCCTGACCTGGGGAAAATAAAACATAAAAGGGTGAGCTCAAATGCTCAGCAAGGGCAAATAAAGGAAATAAAAATCATATCATATATTTTTGAAAATCATAACCTGCAAAAGAGATCATAATATCTTAACATGGAATAAATTATAGAAGTGAAAATGAGATCCCAATAATCATAACATAAAACTTGAAACTTTGTGGCATGCACACATGATCATGGAAAATCATTTCTTGTTAGTCATGACTCATTTCCAAGACTATCTTAGCGGACAAAGTCCATTTCTGAACCGAGTTCACTCCTCGTTTCAGTCCTGTATCACTGAACGAAATAACATTCCGTTCCAGCCATGTCTATCTCATGTGATATAAAATATTTACCCAATGCATTGAAGGGAGATATAGGTCCCACCCATCTTATAATTAATCATTTCTTATGTGTGACACATAATCATAAATCATACATTATCGCATAACACATATAACAAAAATGGGATTCTTGAAACATCATGACATCATAAAACAAATCATTTAAGGTAAATGACTTCATAAAAATAATTCCCTCATAACATAATCAAATCAATGTAATAATAGGGATAAAAAACAGAACCCTATATTATCTTAGATGGAAAATAATTTTGAGAAAACATTTGAACTCCATTCTTGAGGAAAATATCCTTTCTACTTCAAAAAAAACACTTTTCTTTTCATAACATGTCATACAATTATAAACTAAAAGAATTTGATTAAAAATAAACTTGAAAACTAATAAAGAAATATTCTAGGAAATAATGTTTTAAAAATCCATTCTTGCCGTATAAGTTAAAAAAAACATTCTTCGTACTTTTGTCGGAAAAGTCAAAAAGTACCTCGTATGAAAAACGACAAAAGATTCCTTCCATATCTATTACTAAAAACTCACCAAAGGGTAAAATTGGATTTAAACAGTTGTAGGTGGATGTAAATAATATGTCATATCGAGGAAACATGAATGTGGATGATAAAATGAACCCCAGTAAATGCCAATGTATAAACAATCTCGGATAAAAATGAGATTGTGATATTTCCCTTACCTTATGTCCAATTTGCTTTGTACGTGTCCAAAGCTCCTGTATAATTGTTTAAATAATGTTATTGAGTTATTCCATAATCATACATATTGATATGATATCATATATGGTCATATTCTTAGCTTCTTGTTAGTAATACTTCATTGTTACTTGTTACTCGGGTCTTTGTTGCCTTTTTTTCTTATGCGTGTTTTGATGAATAAATTCTTATTCTTATTTTAAGGTTATAGATACCTTATATCCATAATGGTATTAGTGTAACATATTTCATATTTATTCATTAAATTCATATTTATAATTACTATGTAATGATGATCATGTAGAACGAGTCGCATCACATCGTGGAGACGGTATTCCGTACGTACGCACGAGTGATGATATCGTTCCTATGATCGTGGAATTGTATTGGAGTATATATATATTATTTCAGTATCAATATTACTTTATAATAATCATAAATAGTTACTGATTACACCATTATACCCATCCTTTTAAGGTGATGGTGGAAAATAGATTACACCGCGGCGTGGAGACGGTATTCCATACGTACGCACGCGCGGTGATTTCATTTTTCGGTAGGATGGATAGAAGGTGAATTAGGGTTGTTTAATATTTATAATAACATATCAGTATGTATGTAATACTGATGTCATTACTTTATCATGAAACAACTAAAGAAGAAGAAGTTGAAGAAGAGAGAAATTGAAAAGATCGGTAATGGATATTACCTCTTCTTTGGAACGCCTCTTTGAATCCTTCACTTAGGGAACTATGATTGGTCTTTGAAGAAGACCAGGACCTCTAGTATTATTCTAGAGAAGTGGAGAGGAGAAAAGGGCAGGGGTTGGCCGAGTTTGAGTGCTCAAATTGGTGTGAGGAGGAGGGGGAGGAGGTGCCCTTTTATAAGGGAGGAGAGGGGCACCTTAGGAATATCTCAAAATATTATTTTATATTAAAGTCAACATCGGTTTATAATGGTTCCAAATGGTCTTATTTCGAAGATAAAGTGGGGATGGGTCGAAATCCTATCATCCAATAGGATTTAGACAAGTTTAGGTTATTATTTTAACCTTATCAATTAGATTTAACTCTAAGTTAAATAATTTAACTTTTACCGTGTCTTTTTGTTTTCTTACACTATATGGTTAATAGACTTACTATAACATGCCAAACGAACCCCAAATTGTTTATTATTAATATATATATCCTTATATTAGTCAATTGGTCGAACCTTAGATTTTTAGGAATAAAATAACAATTAATAATATAATATTTGATTTAAAAAATATTTTGTGTCAATTTTGACACTATTTGATATATGATTTTTGTGAAAGTCATAACAGAATTATATGTTAGAACCAAGTTTATTAAATCAAAAATAATATATCATAGTAACCTAGAAAATTAGTGTAATTCATAAAAAGTCTCAAATTACATTTCTTTTGGTGTTTATAACATCAATTATGTCAATATTTCATTAATAAGATAATTACTGCATCATCATTGTGTCATAAATAAATTAAATTATTTAATGTCTAAAAATTATAAATAAAATACCATTATGTAGGAAATAGTTTTATCATTCTTATGAATATTTATAGTCGAATTTATCTTATGTATAACTCCATATTAAAAATGATTTACTTATTAAACTTTGATTTTAACTATTTAAACCCTTCTTTAAATAAATTAACAATAAATGTCCTAATCTAATCCAAGTGGGCCTAAATGGTCATATTTTATTCCTAAGTTTGTTTTTGGTCGAATTAAACTTATCCAATAGAATTAGGACATGTGTTAGGGTAATAGTAATATCATATTTACCCTTAGTTACCCTATTTACTTTTAACCGCGGAAAAAATGTAAAAAGTTACTATTCACCAAAAAATTATTTTTATCTCAATGAACCATATTTTACTTACAGATATCAACCGTGTCTGTCGGATTTTTGAAATTCCATTCACAGAAGCAGTAAAATTAAGTTTTATGCAAAATTCAGTTTTTAACCTACCACTTAGTGGTTTCACTATTCATCAAAAATTGAATGTTTTCAGAAAAATACCAAAATTTCACGCTAGGCTAATTTCGGTATTCCGAATCCAAAAATTAAGTACATTTTGAAAAATAAAATTTATAAAATTTCAAAAAGTGGTTATTAATATTCATAACGGATAGTTTTAATAATATTTTAATAGCATATCGTTGTTTAGTGAAACTCGGTATTGCGTACGACGCAAGCTATCGAGGAAGGTCGTGATTGCGTGTAAAGTAATCCAAGCTAGTATGTAGTGAAAGATTCCTTTGATGATATAAAAAACAAAATATTACTCATAAAAATCTCGGGTGTTACATTCTACCCCCCTTAAAAAGAATTTCGCCCTCGAAATTCGTCACTTTGTAACAAACAGATGAGGACACTTCTCCCTCATCATATCCTCAAGCTCCCATGTAGATTCGTCAAGTTGGTGGTTCCTCCATAAAACATTCACCAATCGAGTGTCTTGTTTCGTAGGACTTTTTCGCTACGATCCAGAATCTCAATCAGTTGTTCTTCATAAGAAAGATCTTGCTCTAGCGGTACAGCTTCTGAGCTGAGTACATGTGAAGGATCAGGTATGTACTTTCTCAGGAGAGATACATGGAACACATCGTGAACTTGAGAGAGATTCGGTGGAAGCGCCAATCGGTAAGCTACCTTTCCAACACGATCTAGTATTTTGAAAGGACCGATATATCTAGGGCTCAACTTCCCCTTCTTTCCAAATATCATAACCCTCTTCCAGGGAGATATTCGTAAGAACACTTTATCACCCACTTAAAACTCTAGGTCTTTTCTTCGGTTGTTTGCATAACTTTTCTGTCGACTCTGAGATGCTCTTATGTGTTGTTGAATAGATCTGACCTTTTCTGCCATTTCATTAAAGATATCAGGTCCTAATAGCTTTCTTTCCCCAACTTCATCCTCGAAAGTTGGAGTCCTTCATTTCATTCCATAGAGAGCTTCATAAGGAGACATCTGAATACTGGAGTGAAAGCTATTATTATAAGAAAATTCCACCAAAGGTAGGTGTTGATCCCAACCTCCTTTGGAATCCATAGAGCAAGGTCTCAACATATCTTCTAGGGTTTGAATTGTTCTCTCAGACTGACCGTCTGTCTGAGGATGATAAGCAGTGCTGAAACTCAACTCTGTATCCAGAGTATGCTGAAGACTTCGCCAGAACTTCGAGTAAAATCTCGGATCCCGATCAGATATAATAGAAAGTGGTACTCCATGCAATCTTACCACTTCCTTTACATATATCCTGGCAAGCAGATCTAGAGAGAAATCCTCTCTAATAGCAATGAAGTGTGTAGACTTTGTAAGACGATCAACTATGACCCAGATAGAATTATTGCCTTTGGATGTTTTAGGAAGTCCTGTGAAAAAGTCCATAGTGATGTTTTCCCATTTCCATTCGTGTATGGGTAATGGTTGTAACATCCCCTTAGACTTCTGTCTCTCAGCTTTAACTTGTTGACAAACCAAGCATCGAGAGACATATTCAGCAACATCTCTTTTCATGCCATCCTACCAGAAGTACTCTTTTAGGTCCCTATACGTCTTCGTGCTTCCAGGATGAATAGAGAATGAAGAACTATGAGCCTCATCCAGCAGCTCCTTCTTTAATTCGGGGATGGGAGGAACACAAACCCGATTCCTGAACTTTATTATCCCATCACAATCAAGGTTGAATTCAGGAACATTTCTCACCTTCTTTTGTAACTCGACATCTTCTTTTTATGCCTCTTTAATCTTCACATATATAGATGGTTGAACATTCATTTGAGAAAGATAAGATTTTTTCCCTTCCATTATAATTCCAAGATCCATCCTTTGTAAATCCATAAATATTTGATCTTTTGTGATCCTCATCATGGATAAACTAGCATTGTCTTGTCGACTTAATGCATCTGCCACCTTGTTTGCTTTCCCAGGGTGGTAATGGATTGAGCAGTCATAATCCTTAATCAGATCCAACCATCTTCTTTGACGCATATTCAGCTCCTTTTGTGTGAAAATATACTTTTAACTTTTATGATCAGTATAAATATCACACCTTTCACCATAAAGGTAATTCCTCCAAATCTTTATTGCAAAGATTACCTCAACCAACTCCAAATCATGTGTTGGGTAATTTTGCTCATGGATTTTCAACTGTCGTGAGGCATAAGGTATCACCATATAATTTTGCATAAGAACACACCCCAACCCCTTCTTGTATGGATCACTGTAGATCACAAACCATTCTCCACTACAAGGAAGTGTGAGCACAGGTGCACTAGATAACCTTCTTTTCAACTCCTTGAAATTCTCTTCACATTCCTATGTCCAAACAAACTTAACTCCTTTCCGAGTCAACTTGGTGAGTGGATTAGATAATCATGAAAAATCTTTTACAAAACGTCGATAATATCCAGCCAAACCAAGAAAATTTCAGATCTCAGTTACTGTTGTTGGTCTCAACCATCTTTTGATAACCTCTGTTTTTGCTAGATCCACAGATATCCCCTCTTTTGATATTATGTGACCCAAAAATGCAACTTTTTGAAGCCAAAATTCACACTTGGTAAATTAGGCATAAAGCATCTTCTTTCTCAAGGTCTTCAATATAATTCTCAAGTGATCTCCATGCTCTTCCTTGATCTTTGAATAGACAAGAATATCATCTATAATGACTACCAAAAATTGATCAAGGTAGTCTCTAAAGACTCTATTCATTAGATCCATGAAGATAGCAGGGGAATTAGTAAGACCAAATGGCATCACTATAAATTCATAGTGTCCATACCTTGTACGGAAAGCCGTCTTTGGTATATCCTCCCTTTTGACCCTTAATTGATGATACCTTGAACGAAGATAAATCTTGGAAAAGTATTGAGCTCTGCGTAGTTGGTCAAATAAGTCATCAATGCGTGGGAGAGGATATTTGTTCTTGATAGTGATCTTGTTAAGTTCTCGATAATCATTGCAGAGTCTCATTGATCCATCTTTCTTCTTAACAAATAGAACAGGTGCTCCCCAAGGTGACGCACTAGGGCGTATGAATCCCTTATCAAGATTCTCCTGGACTTGCTTCTTCAATTCCTGCAACTCAATTGGGGCCATTCTATAAGCTGTCTTTGAAATAGTCAATGCACCCGGTACGAGTTCTATTGAAAACTCAACTTCACAATTTTGTGGAAGACCCGGTAATTCCTCTGGAAAGACATCATCAAACTCCCGTACGATGGGAATATTCTTAATCGTGAGTTTCTCACCAACAATTTGAGATAAATAACCTTCATTTAGTGGAATCAAGACCCATAAGATGTAAGGAATTTCCACTGGAAGGTTATATTCATCCTTGCATCGATAGAAGATCGTAGATTGATCTGGAATATGAAATGTGACTTCCCTTCTTTGGAAATTGATATGAGCTCCATGTAGAGAAAGTCAATCCATGCCAAGAATCACATCAAATTCCACAATAGGAAGGATCACAAGATTTGCAGGAATCACTTTCCCACAAACTTCAATTGGAGAAGAATTATAAACTTTTGATGCGACTGTTGTGCCATTAGGTGTTGTCACAGCTAACTCAACATTTAATCATTAAGGTAATACGGTGATACCCATAGAAAATTCTTTAGAAATAAAAGAGTGGGTGGATCCAGAATCAAATAAAACATTTTCTACTTTAGAGTGGATGGTAAGTGTACCTTTCACCACTTCGTTATCGTACTCCACATCGCTGATAGAAATTGCATGTGAGTTTCCTTTGTCTTTAGACTTATGATTTCGTTGACATCGACCATCATCATCAACCCTTGGATTTGGGCATTGATTGGAATAATGCCCCATCTCCTTGCAATTGAAACATTGAAGTGTAGTAGGACCATTCTGTGTCTCCCTTCCTTTGTTTGCATCATTAGACATCTTCTTCCCATTATCGCGGCATTCTAATGCCCAATGACCTTCCTTTCCACATTTGAAACATTTACTTGTCCCATTAAGACAATTCCCTCCATGTTTCTTTCCACACTTTGAGCATAAGGGAAAGCTCATCTTCTTTTCAGTGTGCTCTTTAGATTTTCCTTTGAATTCCATCTTCCTCTTCTTATCAAACCCATTTGACTGATGGGTTACTCCAATCTCCATCTCGACTTTGAGAGCACATCGAACGATTTCCTCGTAGCTATTGAAGTCCCTTATGGCTAACGCCCTTCGAAGACTTGGTTTTAAGCCACTAAAGAATCGATCGATCTTACTCTCAGCTTGGATAATAATACCAGAAGCGTACCTGGAAAGTCTTGTAAAATTTGCTTCATAGGTACAAACAGATTCATCATCCCTTTGCTTCAGTTCACGAAACTCTTTCTCCAACTTTGTTCAGAAAATAAGAGGGAAGTACTTATTGAAAAATAAGTTCTTGAACTCATCCCATTCCATAGACTCAATTTCATCCCTTTGCCTCGTATTCTGAATAAGATTCCACCATTGATCAGTATCTCCTTCCAAACGATACACTACTAGGATGACTTTTTCATGTTCAGAACATTGAAGAACTGAAAATATCTTTTCAGTAGTAATAATCCATTGTTCAGCAACTAATGGATCAGTAGACCCGCTGAAAGAAGGTGGACGTTGCCTCATGAAGGATTCAACAGAATGTTGCTCCTTACTTTGCTCGTTTGGAAGTCCTGCATGATTCATAGCTTGAGAAAGTTGTGTAAGCATGGCTACAGGATTTTTCATTCCATCTCCCATATCGTTTGGTTGCTCAGGGGGACAATCATTGCATTGCCCATCGCATTCCGCATTAACATGGTTCCTTCGGGTTCCAGCCATTGACTAAAACCAAGAAGAATAGTGTGAGCAACACTAATTATAATAGGAAAACCACATAATCAAGGATACAATTTCACAATTAAGGTCTTATCCTAGAGTATTCATGGCCATTTCTAAAACACTAAGATTGTGTTCTATGCTTAGACTTATCCTTAGGGTTCTTACTAAGGCTTTCACATCCTAGTTTCCAAAGGTTGACTATACCTTTCCTCTGATACCAACTATAACGACCCATACTTTACAAAAATTGTTAATACTTCAAAATTGAAGCACACTTATTACAACATATGACAAAACCACAAAGGACCGTATAGGTATAGTTTCTTTAGAAACTGGGAAACATAAACAACTGGTTCATAAATCTTCTACAGTGTCTCCCATTTATTTCATCATATCTAGGGTCCCTTTTAGCATATTCTACTTAATATCCATCTTCCTGACCTGGGGAAAAGGAAACATAAAAGGGTGAGCTCAAATGCTCAGCAAGGGCAAATAAAGGAAATAAAAATCATATCATATCTTTTTGAAAATCATAACCTGCAAAAGAGATCATAATATCTTAACATGGAATAAATCATAGATGTGAAAATGAGATCCCAATAAACATAACATAAAACTTGAAACTTTGTGGCATGCACACATAATCATGGAAAATCATTTCTTGTTAGTCATGACTCATTTCCAAGACTATCTTAGCAGACAAAGTCTATTTATGAACCGAGTTCACTCCTCGTTTCAGTCCTGTATCACTGAACCGAAATAACCTTCCGTTCCGGCCATTACTATCTCATGAGATATAAAATCTTTACCCAATGCATTGGAGGGAGATATAGGTCCCACCCATCTTATAATGAATCCTTTCTTATGTGTGCTACATAATCATAAATCATACATCATCGCATAACACATATAACAAAAATGGGATTCTTGAAACATCCTGACATCATAAAACAAATCATATAAGGTAAATGACTTCATAAAAATAATTCCCTCATAACATAATCAAATCAATGTAATAATAGGGATAAAAAACAGAACCCTATATTATCTTATATGGAAAATAATTTTGATAAAACATTTGAACTCCATTCTTGAAGAAAATATCCTTTCTACTTAAAAAAAAACACTTTTCTTTTCTTAACATGTCATACAATTATAAACTAAAAGATGTTGACTAAAAATAAACATGAAAACTTATACAGGAATATTCTTGGAAATAATGTTTTAAAAATCCATTCTTGACGTATAAGTTAAAAAAAACATTCTTCGTACTTTTGTCGGAAAAGTCAAAAAGTACCTCATACGAAAAACGACAAAAGATTCCTTTCATATCTTTTATAAAAACCCACCAAAGGGTAAAATTGGATTTAAAACATTGTAGGTGGACATAAATAATATGTCATATCGAGGAAACATGAATGTGGATGATAAAATGAACCCCATTAAATGCCAATTTATAAAGAATCTCGGATAAAAATGAGATTGTGATATTTCCCTTACCTTAGGTCCGATTTGCTTTGTACTTGTCCGAAGCTCCTGTATAGTGGTTTAAATAATGTTATTGACTTATTCCAAAATCATACATATTTATATGATATCATATATGTTCATATTCTTAGCTTCTTGTTAGTAATATTTCATTGTTACTTGTTACTCGGGTCTTTATTGCCTTTTGTTCTTATGTGTGTTTTGCCGAATAAATTCTTATTATTCTTTTAAGGTTATAGATACCTTATATCAAGAATGGTATTAGTGTAACATATATCATATTTATTCATTCAATTAATTTATATAATTATTATGTAATGATGATCATGTAGAACGACTCGCATCACATCGTGGAGACGGTATTCCGTACGTACGCACGAGTGATGATATCATTCCTATGATCGTGGAATTGTATTGGAGTATATATATATTATTTCAGTATCAATATTAATTTATAATAATCATAAATAGTAACTCATTACACCATTATACCCATCCTTGTAAGGTGATGGTGGAAAATAGATTACACCACGGCGTGGATACGGTATTCCGTACGTACGCACGCGCGGTGATTTCATTTTTCCGTAGGATGGATAGAAGGTGAATTAGGGTTGTTTCATATTTATAATAATAAATCAGTATGTAAGTAATACTGATGTTATTACTTTATCATGAAACAACTAAAGAAGAAGAAGTTGAAGAAGAAAGTAATTGAAAAGATCGGTAATGGATATTACCTCTTCTTTGGAACGCCTCTTTGAATCCTTCACTTAGGGAACTAAGATTGGTCTTTGAAGAAGACCAGGACCTCTAGGATTATTCTAGGGAAGTGGAGAGGAGAAAATGGCAGGGGTTGGCCGAGCTTGAGTGCTCAAATTGGTGTGAGGAGGTGGGGGAGGAGGTGCCCTTTTATAAGGGAGGAGAGGGGACCTTAGGAATATCTCAAAATATTATTTTATATTAACATCAAAATAGGTTTATAATGGTTCCAAAGGGTCTTATTTCGAAGATAAAGTGGTGATGGGTCGAAATCCTATCAACAAATAGGATTTAGACAAGTTTAAGTTATTATTTTAACCTTATCAGTTAGATTTAACTCTAAGTTAAATAATTTACCTTTTTCCGTGTCTTTTTGTTTTCTTACACTATATGTTTAATACACTTACTATAACATTCCAAACGAACCCCAAATTGTTTATTATTAATATATATATCGTTATCTAAGTCATTTGGCTGAACCTTAGATTTTTAGGAATAAAATAACAATTAATAATATAATATTTGATTTAAAAACTATTTTGTGTCAATTTTGACGATATTTGATATATGATTTTTGTGAAAGTCATAACAGAATTATATGTTCTAACCAAGTTGATTAAATCAACATTAATATATCATAGTAACCTAGAAAATTAGTGGAATTCATAAAAAGTCTCAAATTACATTTATTTTGGTGTTTATAACATCAATTATGTCAATATTTCATTAATAAGATAATTGTTGCATCATCATTGTGTCATAAATAAATTAAATTATTTAATTTCTAAAAATTATAAATAAATTACGATTATGTAGGAAATCGTTTTAGATTTCTGATGAATATTTATAGTCGAATTTATCTTATGTATGACCCCATATTAAAAATTATTTACTTATTAAACTTTGATTTTAACTATTTTAACCCTTCTTTAAATAAATTAACAATAAATGTGCTAATCTATTCCAAGTGGGCCTAAATGGTCATATTTTATTCCTAAGTTTTTTTGGTCGAATTAAACTTATCCAATAGAATTAGGACATGTGTTAGGGTAATAGTAATATCATATTTACCCTTAGGTACCCTATTTATTATTAACCGCGGTAAAAAAAGTAAAGAGTTACTATTCACCAAAAAATTATTTTTATCTCAATGAACCACATTTTACTTACTGATATCGACCGTGTCTGTCAGATTTTCGAAATTCCATTCACAGAAGCGGTAAAATTAAGTTTTATGCAAAATTCTGTTTTTAACCTACTACTTAGTGGTTTCACTATTCATCAAAAATTGAAAGTTTTCCGAAAAATACCAAAATTTCACCCTAGGCTAATTTCGGTATTCCGAATCCAAAAATGAAGTCCATTTTGAAAAATAAAATTTATAAAATTTCAAAAAGTGGTTATTACTATTCATAACGGCTAGTTTTAATAATATTTTAATAGCATATCGTTGTTTAGTGAAACTCGGTATTGCGTACGACGCAAGCTATCGAGGAAGGTCGCAATTGCGTGTAAAGTAAGCCAAGCTAGTATGTAGTGAAATATTCCTTTGATGATATAAAAAACAAAATATTACTCATAAAAATCTTGGGTGTTACATTCTACCCCCCTTAAAAAGAATTTCGCCCTCGAAATTTGTCACTTTGTAACAAACAGATGATGATACTTCTCCCTCATCATATCCTCAAGCTCCCATGTAGATTCTTCAAGTTGGTGGTTCCTCCATAAAACTTTCACAAATCGACTGGTCTTGTTTTGTAGGACTTTTTTGCTACGATCCAGAATCTCTATCGGTTGTTCTTCATAAGAAAGATATTGCTCCAGCGGTACAGCTTCTGAGCTGAGTACATGTAAAGGATTAGGTATGTACTTTCTCAGGAGAGATACATGGAACACATCGTGAAATTGAGAGAGATTCGGTGGAAGCGCCAATCGGTAAGCTACCTTTCCAACACGATCCATTATTTCGAAAGGACCGATATATCTAGGGCTCAACTTCCCCTCCTTTCCAAATCTAATAACCCTCTTCCAGGGAGATATTCGTAAGAACACTTTATCACCCACTTTAAACTCTAGGTCTTTTCTTCGATTGTCGGCATAACTTTTCTGTCGACTCTGAGCTGCTCTTATGTGTTCTTGAATAGATCTGACCTTTTCTGCCATTTCATCAATGAGATCAGGTCCTAATAGCTTTCTTTCCCCAACTTCATCCCAGCAAGTTAGAGTCCTGCATTTCTTTCCATAGAGTGCTTCATAAGGAGCCATATGAATACTGGAGTGAAAGCTATTATTATAAGAAAATTCCACCAAAGGTAGGTGTTGATCCCAACCTTCTTTGGAATCCATAGAGCAAACTCTCAACATATCTTCTAGGGTTTAAATTGTTCTCTCAGACTGACCATCTGTCTGAGGATGATAAGTAGTGCTGAAACTCAACTCTGTATCCAGAGTATGCGGAAGACTTCGCCAGAACTTCGAGGTAAATCTCAGATCCCGATCAGATATAATAGAAAGTGGTACTCCATGCAATCTTACCACTTCCTTTACATATATCCTGGCAAGCTGATCTAGAGAGAAATCCTCTCTAATAGCAATGAAGTGTGAAGACTTTGTAAGACGATCAACTATGACCCAGATAGCATTATTGCCTTTGGATGTTTTAGGAAGTCCTGTGACAAAGTCCATAGTGATGTTTTCCCATTTCCATTCGGGTATGGGTAATGGTTTTATCATCCCCTTAGACTTCTGTGTCTCAGCTTTAACTTGTTGTGAAACAAAGCATCGAGAGACATATTCAGCAACATCTCTTTTCATGCCATCCCACCAGAAGTACTCTTTTAGGTCCATATATATCTTCATGCTTCCAGGATGAATAGAGAATGAAGAACTATGGGCCTCATCCAGCAGCTCCTTCTTTAATTCGTGGATGGGAGGAACACAATCCTGATTCCTGAACTTTATTATCCCATCACAATCAAGGTTGAATTCAGGAACATTTCTCACCTTCTTTTGTAACTCGACATCTTCTTTCTATGCCTCTTTAATCTTCACATGTATAGATGGTTGAACATTCATTTGAGAAAGATAAGATTTTTCCCCTTCCATTATAATTCCAAGATCCATCCTTTGTAAATCCATAAATATTGGATCTTTTGTGATCCTCATCATGGATAAACTAGCATTGTCGTGTTGACTTAATGCATCTGCCACCTTGTTTGCTTTCCCAGGGTGGTAATGGATTGAGCAGTCATAATCCTTAATTAGCTCCAACCATCTTCCTTGACGCATATTCAGCTCCTTTTGTGTGAAAATATACTTTAAACTTTTATGATCAGTATAAATATCACACCTTTCACCATAAAGGTAATGCCTCCAAATCTTTAATGCAAAGATGACCACAGCCAACTCCAAATCATGTGTTGGTAATTTTTCTCAGGGATTTTCAACTGTCGTGAGGCATAAGCTATGACCATATCATTTTTCATAAGAACACACCCCAATACCTTCTTGGATGCATCACTATAGATCACAAACCTTTCTCCACTACAAGGTAGTGTGAGCACATGTGCACTGGATAACCTTCTTTTCAACTCCTTGAAATTCTCTTCACATTCCTCTGTCCAAACAAACTTAACTCCTTTCTAAGTCAACTTGGTGAGTGGATTATATAATCGTGAGAAATCTTTTACAAAACATCGATAATATCCAGCCAAACCAAGAAAACTTCGGATCTCAGTTACTCTTGTTGGTCTCGACCATCTTTTGATAACCTCTGTTTTTGCTGGATCCACAGATATCCCCTCTTATGAGATTATGTGACCCAAAAATGCAAATTTTTTAAGCCAAAATTCACACTTGGTAAATTTGGCATAAAGCTTCTCCTTTCTCAGGGTCTTCAATATAATTCTCAAGTGATCTCCATGATCTTCCTTTCTCTTTGAATAGACAAGAATATCGTCTATAAAGACTACCACAAATTGATCAAGATATTCTCTAAAGACTCTATTCATTAGATCCATGAAGATATCGGGGGCATTAGTAAGACCAAATGGCATCACTATAAATTCATAGTGTCCATACCTTGTACGGAAATCCGTCTTTGGTATATCCTCCCTTTTTACCCTTAATTGATGATACCCTGAACGAAGATCAATCTTGGAAAAGTATTGAGCTCCGTGTAGTTGGTCAAATAAGTCATCAATGTGTGGGAGAGGATATTTGTTCTATATAGTGATCTTGTTAAGTTCTCGATAATCAATGCAGAGTCTCATTGATCCATCTTTCTTCTTAACAAATAGAATAGGTGCTCCCCAAGGTGACGCACTAGGGCGTATGAATCCCTTTTCAAGATTCTCCTGGAGTTGCTTCTTCAATTCCTGGAACTCAATTGGGTCCATTCAATAAGGTGTCTTTGAAATAGTCAAAGCACCCGGTACGAGTTCTATTGAAAACTCAACTTCACGATTTGGTGGAAGACCCGGTAATTCCTCCGGAAAGACATCATCAAACTCCCGTACGATGGGCATATTCTTAATCGTGAGTTTCTCACCAACCATTTGAGATAAATAACCTTCATTTAGTGGAATCAAGACCCATTAGATGGAAGGAATTTCCACTGGAAGGTTATATTCATCCTTGCATCGATAGACGATCGTAGATTGATCTGGAATATGAAATGTGACTTCCCTTCTTTGGAAATTGATATGAGCTCCATGTAGTGAAATCCAATCCATGCCAAGAATCACATCAAATTCCACTATAGGAAGGATCACAAGATTTGCAGGAAGCACTTTCCCACAAACTTCAATTGGAGAAGAATTATAAACTTTTGATGCGACTGTTGTGCCATTAGGTGTTGTCACAGCTAACTCAACATCTAATCGTTGAGGTAATACGGTGATACCCTTAGAAAATTCTTTATCAAACCTTTTTAAGGTCAAATTATATCAATTTTAAATCTATTTATACAGTTTATGGTATTATAATAAATTTCACTTTGAAATTTAATATAAATACTTAATTATCATTTGAACATCTTTCTACTTTAAAAATAGTAAATTTTGTCTTGCATGCAGGATTAGCTTAAATTTTATTTTCCCTACATCTATGAATTTAAATAAGAAAATTATAAATATACCATTTTAATATTTATAATATTTGGATTATGATTAGATCATATTGTTTTTTTATATAAATGATTAGGTAAAGTGATTACAATTAATCACATTGATTAAAGTTTAATGAATCTCAATTAGAGACTAAACAATAATATATGGACAAAAATGACATTGGGACATTAACAATAACAATTTCATGGACATATTTCATCCATAAAACTATGAATATTTATTATTGTTGGTTTGGTATGACTTTTCTAATGTATGAACATGTGTACACCTAACATGTTTTCAAAAATTCTATGTTAGTCTTTTCTTTCCCTATAATAGACCACCGCCAATCCCACATCCTCACACCTATAAAACCTATTAGGATTAAATAGTATCAACCCAATACAATTTTCGACATACCTCCATTCCTCATGGAATACTTCTTTTTGGAAGAAGTAAATCCATAGAATCTGTTCAGCACACACCAAAAGAAGTTACTTGATTAAGAGGCAACATTTTCTCTCAAGTCCTTTCATTTATTTTCCTTCTCTAAACCCATAAAAATATCATTATTATATGATTATATAATTCAAATAGTATCCAAAATATACAAGGATGTTATTATTTAAATTTTCCATCCTATTATTTCACACACCTCCTTCTAAAGGTTAACAAGCATACTATTTCTTTGTATAGTGAACTACGACCTCAAAAAACGATGATTGTTCAATTTCCCATTAACACCTATAATGGTTGTAATTATGATGTAAAATATATTTATATATGATATATATTATATTTATAAATTATTTATTCTTCTATATTTATTATTTAGAACATACCTATATGTTTTCCATCTTTGGTAAATATGATTATTTTGTTTGAGGAAGTGTGAACTACCACCCCCTCAAAGAGATACGATTCGTTCATACACTACATTGATTATATTAAGCATAATTTTAATGAATATATATGATATATATGATATCATAAATCTAATGTAAAACTGATATATATATATATATGTACATATATGTATTTTATTTTTTTCATTCAATACATCAATTAAACGGGAATGACGTTCATGTGTACGTATGGTCTGCCATCTTAATTAATGGTGTATTCTATTTCGTAGATATATATTATCTAGATTATTATAATACACTTATAATGAATATAATATATATATATATCATCGTTTAAATTTCTGTAAATCATGATATATGTAAATGGACAAAATATATAACAAATTAAGATAAATGTTTAGAATAAAGATAATATTACCCAAAGTGAAAGCTTAACATTGGATGGGAAACCAATATGGAAATATAATGTTGTAATAAAACAATATATGATATTACATATAATAATATAGTACTATAATATATTTTTAATAATTTTATATATATTATGTAGTCGGATTGAAGTAGTATGATGAGAGGTAAGACACAAGGTAACGGGATTTCATCTCAATTTTTATTTCTGTGAGATACATGTTATGTTAACCAATCATTGCTTTTTTTGTGGTTTTTATACATCCCGTGATTGTATTATATGTTAATTAATGAAGTATAAATGAGTATTAACATATTCATTATTTTTTTTTCTATAATGGGGTTTATGTTTCAAAACATACCCAATCAGTAAAACTCTTTTGTCTCAATTTTCATTCTTTGAGACTCATGTTTTGTTATACACCTAAATTATCTTTAGAGGTGAATATACATAAATTCAAAAAGTTATTTCTATAATTTTATTTCATTAATGATATATTAACCTTAATTTCATTAACATTTTTTTCATAGATGGTGTTATCACAGGTAACCAAGTGTTAAGGGTTTATTGAAATAATCCCATCGCTTTTCAAGATTGTTAATGATTATGCTTATTTGATGAAATATTATAATCCATATATCATTAAAATTCATGTATTTTCATATCCCATAGTTATTCAATATAAATTCTTGTATTTTTACCATTATTATACTATTTGGTACTTAGGATAGTTAAGAAATTGGTTTTCAGAAAGCCTGACATTACCCTCTATTTTTCAGAAATCTATGTTCTTTCAAACCCATGATTTATAAAAAGGGATTACAAGAATATTATACCATAATAATATAATATTTAAATTAAATATTTTACCTTTTTTTGATTTTACCAATGTCTTTAAAAAATACTTCGTGTTAAATTCTGAACAAGGTAGTTTTCTATCCTCTTTACTGTATATAATGAATGTCCTTTTAACCTCGTACGACATGTACAAATTTATCTTTCATCATTTATTTGAATCAAACTTTGATTTTTAGTAGGAAAATTTTTAATAAAATTTTATTAATATTTAATTTAAATGAAAATTGTTTTCTCTATGTTTTCAGTCTTCTTTTAATGTTTTCAAAAAAAATTGATTTTCAAATGTTTTAAAAATTATTTTATAAGTTCTTAAGGATTTTTTTTTAAAATGTATTCATGTCTTATATTTATTATTTCATTGAATTTTCAAATAAATAATTTTCAAAACATTTTATGTATTTTTTATATGTTTTTAAATTGTATTCAAATAAAAAAGGTTTTAAAATGTTTTGAAGCTTATTTTAAATAGTTTTCAGGGAAAATTGTTTTCAAAACAATTTCAAGTCTTATTTATATATATTCAAGTAATTTTATAATAAAATTATTTTAAAATGATTCTATATATTATAACCCCTTTTCAATGAAGAACGAATATTTTCATCATGAACATTTTTGAATGATATTTTAGAAAAAATTATCTAAGATGATGGGATGGGGACTGATACATATCGCACGGAAGGGAAAAACCTGACTCGATTGACAAACCCTAACGCAAATCTCAGGTCCATTGTAGATGTGGAAGCTGTGAGAGTGGTTGAATAAGCCTCTTTGAAGGAAAACGTGGTACCTGAAGCTCAAATTAATCCCAAATATTTTCTCCGTCAGGGACAATTAGCGGTCTCTTTTTCAACAGAAGAGGTAAACATACTTGCATCAGACTTGTATTTTCTTCTTGTTGGGATGTTTTTGAATCATTTTCCCTCATTGAAATTTAGAAGATCTTCTCTTGAAGCCATTGGATTTGCGGGTAATCACATAGGTCTCCTATACCCCCTCACATTTTGTATTTAGATTATAATCAGAACAATATTATTATAGGTTGTGGGTTAAGCTGTCATGGTACTTGTGTGGATGCTTCATGAAATAACTCAAATGGAATCCAGATTTAGATCTGTATAAAGAGTCACCAATTGTGCCAGTATGGGTGGGTTTTCCTGAGATGCACCTTTTCCTATTCAATCAAGATGCCTTATTTCCTATTTCCAGTCTCATTGGAAATCCTATGAGGTTAGATTCAGCAACGAAATTCCTTTCAAGAACCTCAATATCTAGAATATGTATTGAAATTGATGTTTCACAGCATTTCCCTTCACACATTCAGATTCAGAGTGCTGATTCTGGTTTCTCACAAGAGGTTATGTATGAGTGACTACCTAATTATTGTCACAAATGTTTTAGACTTGGCAACCTTGCAATAAATTGTTGTAAAAGTAATGTATGTCAGAAAAATTAAAAACTCTCATGGATAGAAAAGGTTTAAACATCTAGCCCTTCTAACTTTTCTAAAAAGAAAAAAATTGAAAATAATGTTGGACTGGAATATACACAAATACCTGAGAATGAAATCTCAGATTATGTAACTGTTGTCCTTGACATCACTGCCAATTCCCCCCTGTAAGGATGAAAATATTAAACATCATGATTCCTATCAATCAAATGGAAGGGTGGAAAAATATTTCCACGATCCACCTACAGTTGATGAATAGAGAGATCATATTAAGACTCAAGATGATAGAGGCATGGATAATCTGGATGCTTTAGATTCTAGCGATTCCTTGATTGAGGACGATGAAAACCTAGAAAAATTTAGGAGTCCTATTTTAAATCTATGTACAAAAAAGGAAAAAAGACTATGGTGGATGCAGATGGATTTATAACTCCAAACTCGATGAAAATATGAAAACATAGGGATTACTCACATACTGAAAAAACTATTGTACCTCGATCACATGATTCTTCCAGGAGGGAATCTACAAAACCAGTTCATGAAAAACCATTGATTGATGACTCGAACATTGTTTTATATTACTTCTCACAGCTATTCACGAAGGAAGAGATCAAAGATTTGGAATACTCATATAGAAAGGAAATAGGAAATTTCCCTTCAAAAACAACAACATGGTGTTATTTTGGCTGAACAATATCTCGGCACAAAACACTTCATTTTAAACCAATTGATGAAGATGTCCATTCAGTCACCTTGATCTAATGGACCCCTTGTTTTGCACTAATAGTCTTTTTTTCCCATTCTTCTCTCACGATGACTATTGAATTCGGTTGCATTTGTTTTGGGAAATTTCTCTATCTCTGACTCATCAGCTTCTTCGTTGTATGGTGTTGATGCAATATAATATAGAGTTTCTAGATGATGATGCATCTTAATAAGGTCTTCTATTTTATTGGATGGCCGTTGTCTTTGATGTCAGACTACTGGATGCAGAGATATTCTACCCATGTTTGGTTCAATCACTAGAATTTGAAGATTAATATTAGTGATGTCTAGATTTGGAGGATTATCAGGCACTAATATATGCTGGTGATATCATGTGGACTTGTTCCCACTTTGACATTGATATGCTTAAAGCTTTATCTTGTAATCATTAATTCCCTACTGGTGTAAGTTCATTACACCTTGTTCTTCTATTGTAACCTTTTATTTTTAATAAATTCCATGGGGGCATGGATTGGAAAACCAATTCATGTCATCAACTTCCTTTTAAAAAAATTATCTTTGATGTCATCAATCGAGGTTACTCATGACCTTCTATGAAATGATCTAATGGTTAGATTAATATTATTTCAATGAAAGGGTTATTGTTAATGGAATGGTCTTTATGAAATTAATTTCTACATCATGGGTTATATGTTTCTAAAATCCATATTTCATCCAAGAGTTATGTTTTTCATGAAATTTCTATGAAATATGAAACATTTTCCAATTGTTATAATATGATTACATGATTATGATACCCATTTCCTATCATGGGTTAACATATTATTATTTTCCATTTTGGATCACATGTATTTATGATTTCACTATGAGACGGGAGGGACCAATATACACCTCCAATGAATTGGGTACTGATTTATATATCATGAGGTAAATAAGGATGGAATCAGAAATAAACTTAGTTCAGTATTAATGGGATTCAATGGGATATAAACATGGTTCAGTTATATAGGGTTGGAACATGGAATTAACCTAGAATAGTAATGTAATTTTACCACTAATGTGGCCTTATAAGCAATTACTAGACTACTATAGAAATCATTATAATATTCTTATAAATTCTATATAATTCCATGCATTATTCATACGTTATGATTTGATGGATTATTTTCATTGTTTACATAAGATTGAATCCTGATGAACTGCCAATATTTATTCTATTATTTATGTATATGTTACTTAATATCCAGGGTATTATCTTCTATTTTCATACGCATGTTATCATACCATTATTCTCATGATCATGCTTACATGTCTCCCTTTTTTACCCTTACTAAGCATTTGACCTCACCCCTTTCTTATGTTTCCTTTCCCTAGGTTATGAATAAAGGTTTTATGTAGAAGTAATAAAGGTCAAAATAATTATGGGATTTATTTAAGATCTTCCACCAGGATAGAAGATTATTTTTCCATGTTCTTGAAGACACAAAACTATTACATTCCATGGGTGTGGATTTTTTTAATGTACTAAATATTCATCTACAATGATATAATATCCATGTATATCAAGATTAGATAGTTTCTATTATTATGTTAAATTATTAATTAATGATAAATGAATATTATGTTCATATATTTTTTTAATACATATAATTTCAATTAGTTGTGAGCTTACTAAAAACGAAGGATATTTTATATTGTGTTATTGTATTGGGGTTTTTTCTGGTACATGTATCAATATGACCATTATAATTAGGATGCATAATGTATTTTTGATGCACATAGTATACCGTGTTGTTTGTTTAAATCAGTGTATAAAGATAATATTTTATGGAATTCTTAAGTTATCATCATTGTTTTTAGGGATCAGCTACAGGTTTATATTTAATTTGATTGAAATGTTATATACTTATGTTAAATTGTAAATCACATGTAATATAAATATATATTATTCTCATGGTTTAAATGTGATGGAGTTATAAAGGATATTACCTTAGAATAAAATTCCAATAGTGGGAAAAAATCCTCGATTTATTGTAATTTTTTTTAATCAAGATGTAATTTTAGGTTGAGTTAACATTTGAGGATAAATTTTAAAAGAATCAGATATTATGTCTTGTCTTAGGTGTTTAGTTCTTTGCTTCTGGTATTATCGGTGAAAACTATAAAAGTTTATTTTTTATTGAGATTTATGTAATTATAGTTTTGATTAATCCTTTTATAGGTTTATCATTAATTATTGATCATATGTTGTACTTTTGAAAAATGATGCAATTGAGGTTTCAATGTTATTAATATATACTAGGTATATTTGAGGGTTAAATGTATTTTAAGTGTATCTATTATAATGGTTTAAAAATTTTATTTTTCAAGGCTATAGAGTTTTCTTAGACATTTTTCAATTTCACACAACAATGGTTAAAGGTTAATATTGTCTAAATAAATTACCCTATAAAATATTATGGATATTTTTTCATAATCATGGAGTTGGGTATTTTCGTTAGGATATAATTTTTTAAAAATTCAGATTACTTTTTATTTTTAGTGTTATAATTAAATAATTAATAAATGAAAACATACTGATTTTTTTACTAAAAAACTATGATATCTTACCAACTATACCTTGGATTGAGAAGTGGTCAAAATAGTATTACATTTGATATGAGGTTTCAATTAAATCCCAAACAATTTTGTGTCGGGATCTATACCTATTTTTCTATAAATACATACTTTCACTCCCAAATTTCCCATTTTCTAATGTGGATTACAGAAATAACCGAGAAGAAATCAGATAATTAGAAGAAGGATGTGCATTCCCCCCATAATATGAGCTCAAATAAAATACTCAATCTGATTGTGGATCCTTGGTAAATTTAGTTAATTATAACACATTTTTTGAATTATAATGGATTTAATGAATATTTATGTTAAATTATTTATTTTATTTTGTGTTATACTAAAATATGATATATATTTACACTATTTTACTGACTATGATGTCATGATGGTGGGTTGTTTTTTGGTCCACCATTGACCACATCATTATTTCCAATAATTGCAGGTGGCCAAACCTAAATAATCTATCTAAGAGGATACAATAGTGATAATACACTGTAAAACTTGTATTTCTGATCTTATATTATCATATGTGGTATTATGGGACCAAAAACAGTGGACTATGACTCTGAATATTCTTCGAAGAAGGATTGAGAGTCGATTTTAGTGAAGATATATAAGGGTTTTGGGCTATGTGTGCTACTATAGTTAGAAAGGGAATAATGCACTATAGTAAAAACCCATATTAATGGGGGGGGGGTATAAGTGATTCATGTACCCACCTCTGTATTTTCTATAAACAAAATATTTTAATAATTAGTCATGGTTTGATGATATCACCGTTATTCTAGTGACCCTGACCATAACCATATCCCACCAACCCTCGACAATAGACCCCTTCTCCCAATGATCATGATCCCATAACCCACACATCCTGATCCTCTCTCTCTCTTTTCATGCCCTTAATCCCATTCCCCATATCCATACACAAGTCCAACATCACATCCCTTACATCTCTAACCTCCACACATGTTAATGTCTTATCCTCACAAACATACATCCCCTCTCCTTGTAGGTCATCTCACATGGCATCAGACCCTCCACCCATTATATAATGTTGTAGGATATGTATTATCAATTATATTTCTTATTTTTTATTGAAAAAGTATTTCTCTAATAATTTTATAGTATGTCACTAGCCATTTAAAATTTTTCTATATTATAGTTGAAAATAAACACTCCAACGATTATAATTTTATCGAGGAAAGTTTTTCTAGACAATGATGTTAATAATTTATTGTATTTATTTGATTAAAAATGTACATCAATTTTCATTATTTATAGTGATAATAGTGATAATCCAATACATATGGACAAAAAAAGATTAATTAACCAAGAAACCTTTGTTTTATAAGGGATAAGAAAACAATTTAGCTTATATAATTGAAAATTGATTAGTGGGAAGTCAAATAAAATGCATCTATTATGATTTTAAATTCATGTGATGGTTGAATAGATTCCAATTATATCATTACCTGATATTTAAAAAATTTCTTGCATGAAAATAATTTTAGATTTGGATTGGATAATAATGTTTTATGGGAAGTAAAAGAAATTACTATGAAATATAAAAAAACATTTAACCACAGAAGGAGAATTAAGAATGAAACGTGAGAAGTGAAACATTTTCATTTTATATATACAATGAAAAATATTATAAATGATTAATAAAACCATTATTTTATCTAGATATGGTTAGTCTTATTGAAAACTTTAGTGGGGAAGCAAATTTATTTTAATAATTATTTTTAGATGGAATATAAAAAATATACAAAGGATGTTCCAGGTATTTGAAGCAATATTTTCTACTCTTGTTATACAACATCAATTATCATTGTGGAATTAACAAAAAAATAAACGATTATGGAGTTGCTTAATGATTCATTTATTGATGCTAATATCACTATATATTTCAATGATATGTGGAAAATAATTAACATGTTTTCCATTGATTATATAAAATAATTTGCATTCCCTAATTGTTGCATTCTTTATTGGGGAGAAGAGTCTCATAAATAATGATAAATAAGATTCCAAACAAGTGGATAGGAATAAATGAACATTGGTTACTTTAAAAATAATTGTAATACTTGGAGAAGGATGAAGAAGAAAACACCCAAAATGTATTAAATTTCTTTTCTTTTTTAACCACATGTGAAATGATTATTCATGGAATCAACAGGAACACTCATTATGAAATAACATGTCTTAAAAAGTAACAATGAATATTTTATATGACATGAAAATGTTCTACATTATTTAAGCTGTGGGATTAATTATATCTATATTGTTATCTAGATCCTAGTAAAATACATTTAAATTTTTTTTGATGGTTTTAAACCACTCATTAATTTAATAATGAGTTGTAATATTATAATATTTTTTAAATCCCATATAATCTACCTCTAGGTATATGTATAAATATCAATCCTACATTAATTTTGATAATTATTCCAAAAAAATAATTGAAGATGAATTTCATGTATACCTTCAAAATATAATCATGAAATTGCGATAACGATGGGTTGACAGTTTACAAATACTTGATTCATCAATTAGAAAACTGTTCAAAATTCATGATTCATTAATTTGGATAATTAGTGAAATTAATAGTTAAGGAAAATTATATTGTTTTAATAATCATACTATTTTGTATTCTTATGTTATGAATTTTAATTTTGAACCATAATTTTTTACTTGTAGAAAAAGATTGTTCTTTATGGTTCATAACAAATTTCTTGGTGAATCTCATAAATTCATGTCAAACGATTCATAATTAAATGGTGGTATTCAGATGAGAAATTCAATCAATGTATTACCTAGTTTTATAATTATAAGAAAATTATTTAATATCACTATAGAATTTGGAAAGGTTAATTATTTAAAATAATTGGTGAAAATGGTGGGAGGTATATTATTTGGGGTGATGAGTTGTAATCATAGTGTGAAAATGAGTATATTTTTCAGAATTTTTTATTTGGAGATTAATTTTTTATTTCATAGTTCCAAATAAATTATTTTGAGGAAAATTTATGGAAATGATGTTTTTATATTGCATGCTCTTCAAGTTGAGTTGCAGGATTATCCTAATGTGCATAAATATATAGAATCAATGAATATAAATAATGTTTTGTGGATATAATGAGAATGATAAGTATCTTTAAAGAATATTTTTCAACAAAATGTCATGAGAAAAACGAATTAAATAAATTATTAATGTATATACAATGTTATATAATAATATTCAAGTAATATTTGATATTTTTTTGACATAAAACATAACAATTGATGTTAATTTAAAACTCTTAACTTATACATTATAATCAAATATATTAGATCATTAGAATTGTTAAATAAGTTACCCAAAAAAGAAACATCTTTTCTCGTATATTGTTTCACCTTCAATAGAGTGATTTTGGAAAACCCACTAATTTAATTTGATCTAGAAAAACATCAACAAATAATGCTGTTGATGCTTTTTCATTTAGTGATGTTATTTCCCCCATCATTATTCTCTCTCATTATTTTATTGATAGTTCATTTGGATAAGGAATAAAAGCATTGGGAACTGGTACACTATTGATGGATATTATCAATTGAGTGATAATAAATTTTATTTCATTGATGGATTATATTTTATAAAATTAATATAACTTTTTTAACATATTTGTATTATTTTTTTCATCGGGTACATAGCTAATTTGATTTCATATAAAAAGAATAAATATTAACCTGGTTTCTGAATAGTTGAAGATTGTCTGAAATTTTTTTATTGGTTTTCTAATAGGCATGGTAAAATATTCAATCATATCAGATGGACTGATGACATCTCCAATAATTTTCATTTAATGAAATAGTCATTAGTAATTACAATTATAGGATGATTAGATTGAAAGGGTTCAAATCTTATAATGACTGAATTATTATTATAATATATATATATAACTGTGTTACTCATTAATCTTATATCATAACAGTTTTTTGAATAATTATATTTCAAACAAAGTGAAGACTTAAAAAAAGAAATATTTTGGACCCTTTAAATTACATAATATCTTCAACAATAATTTTCGCACACTACTCCCAATTTAAAAACCTACCAAATATTAAGAAATTTTTACTAATAAATATACAATTAAAAGAAATAAAATCATTAATAGTAATTTCCTTTATAAAGTAAATAACTAATATAAGTTAATAATGAAGTGGTTATTTTCATTAAAAAAATATATTGATTATAATATATATATTCATTTAAAATAGAAATTAGTAAATCCTTGAATTAATATTTTTTTAATTCGAAATTAATTTTTCAATTCCTCGTAACAAAATTATCTTATGGTAAACTTTTGGGATATTTATAAAATAATTTATTTTTAAGTGAATAATAAAAAATATAATTTTATTAATGTTGTTAATTTATTGAAATTGATTTATTATATGATGAAAGTGATTGGTTTGAAAAAAATTTCCTATAAATGTATATATTATAAAGCATAATAAATCATCTTAATAATATGTTGAATTTATAAACTCATGCTCAATATTTTAAAAATATATGCAGTGTCTTAATGAAATATGTTTTTCGGTTGATTTTATTATTTAATTAAAACATGATGAATTGAAGTTATTTATTTATTTTATTATTAAATAATTACTCTATTAATAATAACAATCATTTTAAATATATTTTAATCAATAGAACTAGTAACTATATTATTATCATATGTCCTTAAAAACCCTTTCTAAAAAAGGGTCTATACGAGTAACATATGCTAACTGTAACATTAATTAACCTACACATATAGATTTAATATAATAAAATGATTATTATATTTTAGGTAAAAATATAAATATTATTTATTATATCGAATTTATTTTCATTCTGTAAAATATATATTGTTAGGATTAATGATAATTACAATGATAAGGGGGATATAATTTTTTAAAACTATTATTTTATTAATATCAAGGAATATATATCGAATAAACTAAATTTAAATCGATTAATTATTTAATCTATTATGATTTATTAACACATAAATAAATATATTAAGACTAACATAATTTTTAATCATTACAAAATTAGATTTAGAATTTATAATAATCAAAATGTCATTTTTTCATATAACATAGTTTTTTCTATGTCTTATATATTTTATTTTAAAAGTTCATTAAATAATATTGAGATATTTAATTTCATTAAATGGATGTGAATTTTATATTTATCTCACAAAACTTTTCTTTTATTTTTTCTGATATTTTTTTATTAAATCAAAAATAATTTATAAATAAGTTAACTATATTGAAAGAAAAATAGTAAAATGAAAAAGCATTATAGTAAAAAAATATAAAATAAGTTTAAAAGATAATGGAAAAATATGTTTTCCATTATAGACCAAAATACACCCACACTAAATAATTTTTTTATTTTGGATCCATTGACCATTGTACAGTTTCATCGAATTATTAAAATATAAAGAGTGTTTTGAAAAGAGATTGTTTCCTCTCTTATAAATGTGGATAACTTAAAACCCATTAAATACATAAATATAACTATAATTACTCCTAAAAACATTGAAATTTTACTCTCCCCATAAACTTTTCCCAATAATATTATCCCCTCATCACTCATAGTTAGTATATGGTCTTTAATTTCAAGGGGTTTTCTATGAAAACAAATTAACTCACAAATGAAAGTATTATCTCCTTCTTAAGTATTTATTCATAATACCTATAATAAAAATATATAATCAGTATAATAATATGATGGATCTAGTATAATTATTATACTTATATGTTTTTATATAATTAGAAAAATATATATTTATTAATTTCCATTCTATTAGAATAAAACAAAAGAACATCATTAGTGCATTTTCCCAGTCTACATCCACCAAGAAGCGACATCATTTTTTTTTATTTTAATCATATCATGGAAGGTATTAATGGTTTTAATTATGAATCAATATCACATATCACATGTAACTATGATTCTGAAATTTTAATTTAATATGAACATGTACCCCTTATCAAACTTTGAGAAATGAGAATAATAAACAGGCAAATTGTCCTTTTCTCGCTTCCACAATGATTTTTATTTCATATAGATTTTAATAAATTATCCAAAATTAATTAAAATATATTTCACCATGATAAATAAATATAAATATCTTTATTATTATTTTATAATAATATTTTCTTAATACAAGCTCCTACATTGCCACACTCGCAAATCAAGTTAAGGATTGTTCATGTTTGGGTCAGTTTAACAACCAATATGAACAATTTTTTAAAATAAGATTATGGATGAATGTGGAAAATGAAAATTATTACTATTATAATATATTATGAAAATAATTATTATTATATGGTTTATTAAATATTATTTTTTCACTAAAACACCGAAATAAACTATTATCAATTTTTTATTAATATAATATCACAAAAACACAGACGAAATGAAATAATAACATTTTAAATGAATATAAAATATATAAATTATAATATTAAATAATATTTAAATAATGTTATTCTATTAATCATAGTTAATAATATCAAAATTATTAATCATGCTAATAATAATGAAATTTATTTACAGCTGATGGTCATAATATTCTATTACTAATTAATGTACTCATGAAAACAAATTATAACAAGGACTGTAAAAGGGTAAAATATTAGATAAATATTATTAAATAGATTATTAAGTAATCAATATATATTTTATAAGAGGATAAAGTGACATTAAATAAGCAATAAAATAGGCTAATGTTTTCATCTACAATTTTTCTTCTATGTGATACCCATTCTTTTATGTATCTAGATTGATTTAAATTTTATGTATTCTTCTAATTTGTTTTATAATTTCGTGAATTATATTTATCATGGTATTTTGAATTAAATATCAAGATCTCTTTCTATTTTAATGTGGTTTTATTATAATTTCTCATAAACCATAATGGGTTGTTGTGATTTAATTAGTTTAATTGGGTCATAACCAATCATACAAGAATATAATTATAAATCTCTCTATGATCCTATCATTACAACTATTTTATTTTTTATATCCTTTATTTTTAAATTGAAATTAATTTTTTATATCAAATTTCAATTATTTGATAAAAATTTTCTGAACTATAATTATACCATTAGAATGAATAACTTCTAATATTACAAACAGATCTTTTCTTCCATGACCATATTTTCCATGACATCAGTGTTGTATGATCTTTTTGGGATTCTAATATGGGTTATTTTATCCTATAATCATAATTATTTAACCCTTTTAAAAAATAAAAATTAATATGCCTCTGATGACGTTGGTTTTCAATATGGTTATTTTATTGTGCTCAAATGGGGTTTACATAATTTCTAAATAAATGGAATATTATAAACATTAAATTTACATTTGATAAACCTTTTTAATGATTAATTTTAAAAATATTATTTCAAAATTATTTTCATTTTCCCTTTTATAAAACATTATGTCTTTATCATTTTTCCATTATAGATGATTATTTTTAAAAGAAAATGTTTTCAAAGTATTTTCACTTCACTTTTTGAATCTTTGTGTCTTTTGATGGTATTTTATTTTCAGTAAATTATAGTTTTTTATGAAATTATTATCTTCAAATTTATCCAAAAAATTATGATATCAATAATAGAATTGTTATCTCGAACTCCATTATTTTTCTGATACAATTTCTAATTTAAACATTTTTTACTAGAATTTACATTTAAATGATGTTCTCATTTACTTTTGAGGGAATTTGTTTTTGACAAAATACATTCAAATTAATGTTTTTTATTTTCATTTTTCATAAATATAAGACATTGTTTGAAAAGATAATAATAATTATGACATTTATTATGACTAATACATATTTTTCTCAAAATTATAATTTTATTATTTGGTTTTCATAAGCTTCAAAAATGATCTACCATTAATATATTTATGTTTTAGGTTTGAACATAAATTATTATTCTATTATGTTATTATTTTTGTTAATCATGTTTTTTGAGTCATGATATTTAAATCATGTGGTTATTTTTATATTTTTTGAATCCAATTTTATTTCAATAAGTTATTTATATGATTATTTTTAAATATCCTAAACCATTTTTCTTTATATCGATTATCTTATAATGTGATGGTTGTTTTCATGTGACAAAAAAATTTATGGATTATGTGATGGGTGAGACATATATATCTCTCCATTCATTTGGTAATGGATTATTTGTCATGAGATGGAAATGATATATAAATGGGATATAATGTATCTTGTTTCATAAAGGATGAGTGTGATAGAATTTAGATATATTCATAATTTTATTATTCAATGGTTTGGAGAGTATTAGAGACTACAATGATAAAAATCCGATTTTTATAATTATGTCGATTTCCCTCATATGGCCATTGATCATGTGAAATTATTCAGGTTTTATTCAATAATTCTATGGAAAATGTGATATCATTTGAGATGTTATGTATATCTTTCAAACTTATTATTAACATTTACTGATTTATGTAGTTTTAAATTTGAAATTTTCTTTTATTCATGCATTTACACATCTTAATTATCAAACCATTAATCCCTTTTTTATTTTTTCACTAAATGATCATTACCTTCAGTCCATGAAACATCTTGAGTTTTTATATGGAGAAAATATGTTCGATAGCATACATAATATGACATATCAAACTTAAGAAAACAACTAAATATTATTGTGATACCTTATAACCTAAATGTTTAAATGAAAGGAATGAATAATATTAATTTATTTATTAAAATATTTTTTACACATTCATATAATTAATTATTTTGTGAAAAATTATTTATAAATGAAAATAATACACTTTTTAATTAAGTGGAAATATTTTTATAAATAACTATTTAAATGAAAATAATTGAGTTTATAAAATAATAAAAACACAATTTTTTGTTTTTATTAATTAAATATATGTGTAATATATTCAATATAATATTAAAAATCATTATATATGTTTTCTATAAATGATATGAGAAGAAATTCAATTTTTTCAATAAAACAAGTATTAGAAAATACAGTTTTGTGCTTTTTATGGGAGAAACCTTTTGAAAAATTGTTTTTGTCACTTTTATATATTATATTTGAAAAAAAAATTATTTTTAAGAATGAAATCAAAATTTACCTTTTATAAATTTTGGTATTTTTATAATAAAATACATTTCTTAATGAATAGTGAAAAATATGCATTTTAATTCAAACTGTCATTCTGTATTATTTTTTTATATAGTTATATTTTCATTTTAATTGGTGGTAAAGTGAAATTTGATTATTTATTTATAATTTAATCCAATTTTCTTCATTTTATGTATTTTAAAATTGACTGTGTCTATATACACACGCAAATCTTTTGATGGGTTTTACTTTTAATAACGGTTTTCTCAATTTGACAATGGGAATTAATTTTAAATTAATTAGTCAAAATTTTATGTTTTTAATTTGTAAAAATTGATTACTTATTTAGAATATGGAGGTCCACATTAGGTAAATAGGTCCCTTTTACTTTAGGACATGGTGAATTTCAACTTTAGTAATTGTTCTTCTTTTCCATGGTTGAATGGCAAATTAGGTAAATAAGGGTAAAAATAATATAATAAAAATAATAAAATACCCTAACAATTTTCATAATCCTATTTTGGGAGATATTGATGACCAATAAAACCCATGGGATGAAAATTTGTTTAATATAATCCCCTTGGGTGCGATTATGACATTTATAACATTTAATTTAATGTAATAGAAAATATGTTATAAATAAATTACTTCTTACTAAAACAAATTTAATATGGGTTTATATAAGTTCTATATTAAAATATAAATAGTAATTAAAAATATAAAAATTATTTCAAACATCATGGTATTATATTTATATTTTTTATATATTAAATAATTAAATTTAATTATTCTATATTAATGATGTAGTGATTTTTTTATTGATGAAGGAATAAAACAAATTATATTATAAAGACTAAAATAAATTTTATTTTACATAATTAATTTTATCATAGTTTTTTCTCAATAAAAATGACATGTTGTAAGATAATTAATGGGTTTTTTTCGATTTTAACTCTATTTTATTTTATTTAAATTCAATAATATGAATAGTGTAAAAATATACATAATAAATATTTTATAAAAACAGTAATTTATTAAATTATTTGAAAATACTAAAAATAAATTAAAATAAAAAAGTGGACATGATAAGGTTTAATAGTTTAGTAGGTGTCCAATTATGTGAAATTTTCCCCATATACATAATATTAATATCCCCTTAATAATTAAAACGTTTTTACAATAATTACAATTAAAAGGTAATAATTAAGGGTTAACCAGAATGATAAGGTTTAAAATAAAATAAATACTTGTATAAATATTATTGTATAATATAATTCAGAAATATCCTCAAATTATACTTATTTTTTCTCTTGTTGGATTCATTTTATTTAAAAATATAACTTATATTAATTTAATAAATTAAGAGTTTCCAATGGTGCCCCTTCCCTCTTCTGTAAAAATGGTACAGTCTCTTCGAAAAATACCCACATCTCTATAAAGCATTGTATATACCAAACCTTGAAAAAATCACTTCCTACTATACATCCCCTCGTCCGCAAATCCTCCCTTAGGGAATAGATCCTCATAAGTTTTCCTTTTTTATACATAAAAATATTGTAACTGATTAAGAGCTGACACCTTCTCTCATGATTTTTAGTTTCATTTCAATTATCCACTACCTAGACACTTATTATTATAAGATTAAATAACAAAACCAGTATCCTAAATATACTATTATGTTTTTATTCTATGGTTTCTATCAACACTTACACTCACCTCTATTTAATGGGTAATGAACATATTTTTTCTCTGTACAGCGAACTACATCCTGATAAAACAATAAATTTTAAATTTTCTACTACCACCTCTCATGGTGGTCATTATAATGGAATTTTTTTACATATTATATATATTATATTTTCTTTATTATTTTTAAATTTTTATTTAGAATTTACATTTATTCATTCCATTTTATCTAAATACGATAATTTTGATTGATGAACTGTGGAGTACCACCCCCAACAAAGCGATATAACTCATTCGCATTGTACATGGAATTTATAAAGGGTTATATTATTAAACCTATCATAAATATTTGAAATTATTATAATACTATAATTATAATATACATTAATATCATTTAATTACTATTTTTTAAATATTAAGAAGTCATAAGAGTAGTATTTATGTGTGTGTACGACATACTGTCTCTAAGAACAATGCATTTCATTTCTTATCTCTTAATATTATGGATTACTATAAATACATATATACTAAATATATATAATATTTAAATCATGAATATTATTTTTTAGATTATATAATTATGACCACATGGAAAATTTATGTCAAAATATGTTAATTTTTTACTCAACTACTAAATATCGAGAAAACGTCTAATATGAACCTAAATAGTTATGTAAATTTTATAATAAGGTAATAAGTGATATAAAAGGAATAATAATCATTGAAAATGTTCTAAGGAAATTATTAATTAAACTATTTTTATTTTTAGGGAAAAAATAATGTACGAGGCAAGTCGGACTCAAGGAAAAGGAATTTGTATAAAACTTCATTCATTGAGGTATATCTTGATATTATACACCTTTATTATCCTATAAGGTGTATATACATCCCTTTTGACATTTTATATAATGAAATATTATGTATCATGATATTTAAAAAAAATTATTTCATTCCTTAATGATTTTTATTCATGTGTTTCTTTGGTGGAAATGGAACCTTTAAGTAAAACATTAATTTCAATGTTTTAATGATTTTTTATTCATAAAACATCTATTTCATGTCCATTATTTAGAAATAGATATTATAAATTTATTTATAAGGACTTTAATGTACTAAATTGATAATATCATTCAAAACTTTCAATGTTCTATGGGACACATTGATTCCAAAGACTCTGTATTAGATGTTTTAAATGGTTTAAGAAATAGATTGAATATTTCAAAATATTGAAATTATTTCCTGTAATGAAAAGTGAAATTTTATGACTGTATTGTAGATAATGAAAAAAAATTTGTGTTATGAATATATAATGGTACTAGGACATTTGATGGGTTTTTACATGGTATACTAATTACGGGTGGTTATGTGATAAACTAATTATTGTTGGTTCTGTGATAAACCAAAGACAGTTAGATATGTTATAACCTATAATTCATTTAGTGTGGTAGTTGTCTAGATGTCTATCACATTTACTAATATGTGTGGAATTAACCATATGGTTATTCCATTTATGTATTATTATGTCCAAAATTACCTTTATTAATTATATGTTTATTTATATTGGTTTTATGATAATAATTCTTTTTAAAAAAGGCTAATCCAAGTGATACTATTAAGTGAAGAGTATTTACTACGTCATAATGATAAAATGTATAAATTTTTTATAAATTATTTATATTTCATATTTTCTAAAAGACTAATAGCTTTCCTTCTTATTGTATCCTTTGCTGATATTTTTATGCTCATACTATGTTTGAAATATTGTTTATATTATTTAAAGGGGAATATATTAAATTATGGTATTAAAGAAAAATTTATGATGTTTAGACATGAAAAAAAGGCAATATTTCTTTTCAAAAGTTTTTTTATGAAAAAAATGATATTTATTAGAAGTGTTTATTTTGTAATATTTAGGTTTTTATGAATGAGTTATGGAATAATTATCTAAATCTCTAAACATTAAAATATATTCAATGTAAAAGAAGGTAAATTTATTGATATAACTCAAGATTCTGTAATGTTTAAGGTTGGGGCCGTATAGTTGGTATCAGAGGTCGGTTTAGATTACATTTGAGGTTAGGATGTTATCTAGTTCTAAGTTAAGGATCCCACATAACCATGAGGGTTATTATTATATAGAAACATTTGGTGGGTTATTTTAAATTAGGATTATTGGATAACAACCACTAAATAGAGTTATTAGGAGGTTGGTGGATTAGAGTATTATAAAATATTTATGGTATATTTACCCTATAGAAGATTCTTATTTTACTAATTAATTTCATGTTTAAATTATGATTATTTTCATCTCATTAACGATCATTCTTCAAGATGGAAGGAATGAGATCCCAAAAAACATTATAATACCTTCTAGAAGACTTGATCATAATTCTTATGGAAGAATCTAATTTGAATGATTTGGTCGACTATTTGAGTATTCAAATCACATGAAAGAGATTGTTTGAGTTACCCAACACATTCTCATTTCAAAATAATTAATGTGTCATGGAAACTTTTCATATGATTTCATGATCTCAACCTATTAAAATCTATTTAAATGTAAAATTATATATGTTTAGTGATCATATACAATTTGAATGTATGACAACATTCCGAAAGAGTAAAGGAACATCAAGAAGATCATGATAACTGGATTCATGGTAGGTTTTATTTTACTTATCCATAATGAATGAAACATCATTGGATTGATAATTATAAATGATGGGGATTAAGAAATAAGGTGTCAATGCATAGTTATTTTAATATGATGAACACTTAATTATTAAGAAGTCGACATATAAGTGATTCAATAGTTATGGTCTATTAAAGGATGATGATGTTTTTAAATGTATTAATGCTCTTTTGATAAAGAGATTAATTTGGAATAATATTTTTTTGTTTTTGTGACCCATAAGTTTTTTATATGAAAATTTTATTCGATGAAGAATTATATTTTCTTTTATGGACCCAATATAAAGTAATGGATAACCTTTATATTATCTTTTAATTTGTGGCAATTATAGGATAATGAATTTTGGGATGAAAAATGAAGAACATGAGATAAACATTGACATTAAAATATATTATGGTTATTTTTGAATATTTTATCTCATTTTGGGAATGATATATGAATTATATAGTTTCAGAAAAATGAAAACATGTAGGATGGTTAAAAACCCTTCATCCCAGACAATGTTGTGGGATCAAACCCACAACTGAAATGCGATAAGGCTTCATCTCATACCATTAGCCTATGTGAAGACCTTAGTTAGTAATACTTTTTCTTTTTAGTTAAACTGGTTAATGGGATAATATGAAGTTAATTTATGGAAATTATGTTTTGTCAAATAGATATCCTTGATATTGAAAAATGATTTGGGATTACGTTATAAAGGCTATTTTTGAATAACATTCAATATTTTTGGAAGATTATATGATTAAGATTAATATAATACAATAGAATTTTAATTGAGGAGTGATGGTTGAATTATTTTATGGAAAAATATATGATTTTAATTATGGACTTATGGGAACTAGGTAATTTATGGAACTAATTATCCAGTTATTGAGAAAATGTGAATAGGTTATTTACATTTTGTTATGAGACTTTTATTATGGTTGATGTTATATAGAGATAAATGTTAAAATTTATCTTGGAAAACCATGTGGTCAAATATTTCTGATTTTTGGGTTTCAATCTTAGTTTGGATTATTTTGAGGAATTTTATGTAATATTATTTATTGAATGGTCTTTGTCGAACGTTTTATATTGCCATTAAATTTAGGAGTTTAAAAGTAATTTTTCTTCATAAAATGTTTTTTGGGGAATTATATGATATTTTACTAACCATTTTTGTTTTCAAAAATGTTTAATAATATCATATATATTTATTTAACCATTTTTTGATTATATGAGTTTTTATTAGTGGATTATAGTACTTAATGCTTCAAAATTCATCTTAAATACTCATCATTTTGAGAAATAGATGAGTTTGTGGGGAAAATTGATTAAATATCAATAAAATAAATTTTATGTAAGTACATTTCTTTATATTTTTATTCAATTTAGTAAATAATTACTTAACGTTATAAAAATGATCTCAAAAATAATGTTTTCTATTTACTTTTCATACTACAAAATCAAAGTCTATTTAACTAATAAAAAAATTATAGTTTTGATTGTGAACATTTTCTTAACAAGCTTTTCTATCACTCTCCATCATTACATGAATGTTATTTTTCCTTACATATTTATTTTTTCCTACATGGAATCATAGTATGTGTTATCTTTGGTGACATTCATACTTTCCTTTCATTCATTTAAAGTGGATCTTTTTTTAATGATTGTATGATATTGGATTGAAATAAATGTATTTTGAAAAGGGATACCTAATTTAACAACCACAAATTTAAATTGCGAGGACTCAATTTACAAAATGGGGGTGGGATGTTACATCTCGATATCTTCAAAATGATACAATATGTATAATTAGCAAACATAATAAGCCACATCAAACTCATAAAAACAGCTATATATTATTATGATATAGTATAACCTAGCTGTTAAAATGGAAGGAATGAATAGCAATAATTTTTTGTGATAATATTTTTTACTCGTGTATATAATTAATTGTTTTTTAGAAACTATTTATAAATGAAAATAATATTCTTTTTTAATTTAATGTAAATTGTTTCTTAAAAACAATTTTAATGCAAATAACTATGTTTATAACATAATAAAATCCATATTAATGAATTTTATTAATGGGATATATATGTAATATATTCAATTTAAAATTTAAAATTCATCTTATATGTTTTCTAGACATTATATGAGAACCAATCCAATTTTATGAATAAACGAAGTATTTTTCATCAAAATACAAGTTTATTGTATTATGATGGAGAACCATTTTTAAATATAGTTTTTTATCACCTTAAAATACTATATTTTAAAAAAACATCATATTTAGAATCATGACATGGAACATAACATTGGTTACATTTTTAATTTTTCTGAGAAAATTCAGTTTTTAATGAATTGTGAAAAAATCTCATTTTAATTAAAAACCACCCTTTCATCTAAATTTTTAATAAATTTAGATTTACCATTTAATTTTATAATGTTTAATTATATTATTTATTTATAATTCTATTCAATTTTTTTCATTTGTGTTAATTTTACATTTAAATTAGATATGAAAACATGTCAATCTTTTGAAGGTATTTACTTTTAAAAAAACTAGTTTTCTCTTTTTGACAACTAGAATTATTTTTAATTAATCTCTTAAACATATTTGTTTTTAATTTGTAAAAATTTATTCCATATTTTGAATTATAAGTAAATAATTATCTTTTTTTACATGAGGAATATTAATTTTATTAATTAAATTTAGTTACCACGGTTAAAGGGAAAATTAGATAAATAAGTGTTAAAATAATATTATAATAATATAAAACTACTGTAATAGTTTTCATAATCCTATTTAATGATATATGGCCCACCAATATGACCCTTGTGACCAAATAGTGGAATTTATAAGCCACATGGTTGTGATTATGATACTTATAACTTTTAATTTAAAGTACACAAAAATATGTTATAAACATTTATCTTCATAGTAAGGCAATTTTAATATGGGTTTATATAAGTGATATATTTCACGATAAGTAATATATATAAAGTAAATAAAAATCAAAATCATGGTATTTTATTTATAAATTTTTACATTAAAAAATTAAATTTAATTATGACACAATGATGATACATTGAATGCATTTTTAATGAAGGAATAAAATAACTGATATTATAAATATTAAACTAATTATTATTTTATATATTTTTCATCATCCATGGTTTATATAGCTGAATATTATATGTTATAAGTCTACTAAATTTTTTTTTGAAGTAATCACTCTGTTAAGATTTTATTTAATTTCAATAAAAACAATCGTCAGAAAATTGAGGAAATTAATTTTTTATAAAAATAATATTTTATTAAATTATATGAAAATCCATAAGATCTTTTAAAATCCCAAAGTAACCATGATAAGGTATAAAATTTAATTAATATTCCAATTATCATTATTTACCCCAAATAAGTAAAATTAATAGCCTCTTAATAATTAAGATGTTGTTAGCATAATAAAATTTATAGAAGAATAATTTATGGTAAAACAAAAATATAATATTTAAAATAAAATCACTAAATTTATAAAAATTATTATATTAGATTATTTAGAACTATCCTCATCTTATATTTTTCATATATAAATTTTGATACATTTTAATTAAAAAAATTAATTTATATTAATTTAATAATTTATGAGTTTCTAATGGTTCTCCTTCTATCTTCTATTAAAATTTACCCTCTCTTATCATAATACTCACTATAGAAGAATCCAGTTGATATGATAGGACTTTAAAAAACCTCATTCTAGAGTCCCTTCCCTCATCATATAATAATCCTTTATTGAAAAAGTTTCCCAAGAAATCCTTTTTGTATTAACCAAAAAAAGTTAACTGATTAAGATGTAACAAATTCTCTCAATTTTTTGAGTTTCACTTCCATTCTCCACTCCATGAACTCTTACTATTCTATGATTACATAATGACACCATTATACAAATATACTATTATTTTTCTATTCTATGGTTTTGATCTACACCAACACACACCTTCATTAAATGGGTAGCGAACATACTGTTTTTGTGTACGGTGAACTTCTTCCTCACAAAACGATGATTGTTCAATTTTCCTGTACCACCACTCATGGTGGCCATTATAATGGACAAAATTTTTACATATTATATATATTATATTGTCTCTATGATTCTGTAATTTTTATTTATAACATACCTTTATGCTTTCCATGTTGTGTAAAAACGATAAATTCGTTTGAGGAAGGGTGGACTATCGCCACCTCAAAGCGATATGACTCATTCCCACTATAAATGTAATGTATAAAGGAAGTTTTTCTTATTCCTATGATACATATATATAATTAATATAATAATGGTATTATAATATTTATTTATATCATATAATTATAATTCTTTTTATATGCTAATGAAATTATTATTGCATTCATGCGTACGTACGGCCTACAGTCTCTATGACCGGTGAATTTTAATTTATTATCTCCAAATATTATGGATTATTTTAAATAAGTATATATTTTATATATATATTAATAAAATCATTAATAATATACTTTATATTATTATATTTTGACCACATGGACAATTGACATCAAAATAAGTTCCTTTAAGATTGAGGTACCAAATATCGAAGAAATGTTTGATATAAACTTACATAGTTATGTAATTTTTATAACAAGGTAATAAGTGATATAAAAATTATTATAAACATGAAAAATATTATCAACAATTTATAATTTAACCTGAGTTTATTGTGAAAGAAAATAATGAACTGATGAGACAAGTCAGCTCAAGGTAAGGGACTTCGTCTCAATCGCTTTTCATTGAGGTATATTTTGATATTATACACATTTGTTATCCTGCAAGGTGTATATACAACCCTTTTAACAAGATGTATCAGGAAATTTTATATCTAATGATTTATAAAGTTTTTTATGTTTTTATATAAAGATTTTTTTTCAATTGTTTCTCATGTGGAAGGGGAATTTTGAACAAAAACATCATTTTTAATGTTTTAATGATTTATTATTATAAAACCCTCTATTTATTTTCTATTTTTTCAAAATGGTTTTTTATGAATTTAATAATATTGAAATGAATGTTTTAAAATCCTAATATCTTTCAAAAGTTTCGAAGTGTTATAGTATACAATGATTTCTAATTCTCTTTATTCAATGTTTCAAATGTGTTTATAAATGGATTGAATATTAAAATATATTTAAATGATTTATTTTTATTGGAAATTAAAACTTTTTAGTGGATTTTTTATAATTAAAATTTTTATGAGTAATTATTACATAATGGAACTTTTAAAATATATGCGTGGTTACGTGATAATCCCATGATGGGTGATTACGTGATAAACAAACACAAGTTGTTCTCTAATAATCCAAGAACATGTGGTTTTGTTATAACCTTCAATGCATTGGGTATATAAGTTGACTGTATGGATAATCTATTTAGTGATATTTGTAGAAGTAGACATTATGGTTATTCCATTTATGTATTATTATTTCCCATGTATCATTTATATGTTATATGTTTATTTATATCGGTGTTATAGTAATATTTTGGTTACAAAAAGAGTAATAAAATAGAATATATTCAATAAAGAGTATTTACGACATTACAAAGATGAAAAGTATTACATTATGATAAATTACTCATGGATCACATGTTTTTGCAACACTAATAGTTTTCCTTATTTTTGTATTATTTAATTATATTTTTATTCTCATCCAATGGTAGAAATTTTTTTCATAGGATACAAAGGATAATAGAGTTAAGTGTTGGATTGACGAAGAGTTATGATCATTAAATAAGATATGAGACCATGATTTCTTTTAAAAGTTATTGTTTTTAATGGATAGTGAGTAGAAGTGAATATTTTGTTATATTTAAGCTGCTACGAATGATTTATGGAATTATTCTCTAATTTTATAAAAATGAAAAGATCATCAATGCAAAATAATGTCAAATTATTTACAAAACTCTGATCTTGTAAGGTTTATGGTTGGGGCCTTATAACCCCTTTATTATATTACATTAACCATGTTATTTATTTGATAATATCATTTGATATATGTTTGGTTTTTTTTCTAGAGGATCAAAAATATAGAAAAATGTTTTCGAATTTAATAATATAATAATGTCATATATAGAATATCTAATAAACAAAACCTTTTTGTTCACTAGTTCTTCAACTATTTTTTAGAAGTATAATTTAAATCATGAGATTAATGTAATAATTTTTTTAACAAATTTATAATGGTTACTTATACTTGGAATCATATAAGAGTTTAGTAAATTTTGTGATTTTGGAGAGTAGTTTTAAAAACCAAACTAAAAACCCTATAGATGAGTATATGTATAAGACAATATCCTGAATTATTTTTAAAGTGTTGAGTGTATAATATTCCTAGAAATTCATCCCATTATAGAAACTACAAAGTGGATGAAGTTATGGAATATATTCCCCTAGGTTTAATCAGCATGAAAATGGTTGATTGAGTGTTGGACCGGTTGTCACCACAGTGCATGATAATTATGCCAAATACTGCACACATATCTAGACACTCTCTGGGGATTTGTTTTGAGTGATAAAATTATTTTTATGAACAACTAAGAAGAATTAAATTCCTAGTTGCTTTATCTTATTCGGTTTATAATTAAAATTTAAACCAACATCTTGTATAATAGGTTAAAAATTATTTTATATAATCTAAATTAAAGAAAAAATTTGCCTATTGTGATAATGTAAAAGTGAAATACATTTGAATATTTAATTCTTATTATAATAAATATCGTGCATAGTCAATTTTTTTATCACTAATATAATCCATTTTATTTTTAGTAATAGTTCGAATTGTAATGAACCATGTGTGAAAGGGACAACGAAAATGTATTTTCATTGAACAATCCATCAAATTTAGGGCATGAATGAAAAACTGTGTGATTATACCATCTCATCTATCAGACAATATAATTAATTGTGTGAGCATAGTAAGAGTCAAAAACACACTAATTAATTGAAATATGGATCCTCATGAAAGATCATTTAATGAAGATAATTAATTAAAAAATGTTAATTTCATTAATGTTAGAAATTATTAAATAATACCAAAGTTTATTTCCTCAAGTGCGTAAAATATGTATTTCCTATGAAAAATACGGTTGTTGAGAACCGAATTATCATAGTAAAATAAAAATGTTTCTGAGATATATGGGAGTTGAAAGCATGAAAAAAATGAACTACTTTCAGTCTAATTCCATGATTGGGTAAAGCATATACATTACCAAAGCGAGTTCTATGAATAAAATGATGATAATAATTATAGACATAAATACCACCCCAAACAAAGGAACATGGTTGAGCCTATTTAATGACTACTAATGGGGTGGATTGAGATAAATAATATGGGATCTATATTCTATAGAATGTATGTTTCATGGATTTTTTCCCATTATACCACCCTAATATTTTTATATCAAATAAATTATCAATATTCATGATGGTTTCTTTTAATAATTTAATTTTATGAGAATATAAATCTTATAATGGAACCTTTATATGATTTTTAAATATTTTATTTAAATATTCTGACATTAAATCCATATGCATTGATCATTTTTAGATTACCTACAACATGATACTTATTTTAAAAATTGAATGGGGTTGAAACCATGACCAGTGGACACCACAGATATATCATAAGTTATATAAATAGTGGATGATATAAAAATATCATCTTCAATATCCTCATTCAATGAACAACCACCATGTGCCAGCCCCTATGTTTCTATATAACTTGGAAGCACCAAATAAATAGTTTATGTATAATATTATCAACTTCTTAAACTAATAGTGCAAAAATACATGGTGGTCAGGGAAAAATGGTGATGCTAACAAGTGACCTCATATTTGGAAGTAGTAAAAAGTATGTTTGATTCACAAAATCATGTGAGACCATGTGTTATATTCTAGAAACAGTTTTTTTCTTGGAAGGAAATTTTTTACACAATAAATTACTCCTAGAGTACATGTGGAGATGTTTCGATCCCCTATCGACCATTAGTGGGTATGGTTTTTGGATTAGTATGTTCCATGACTAATGTAATAGATTTGTAAAGAGATTGGAGGAAACATTTTATGTTTGAAACGTAGTCAAGGGATAAGATAGATAGGGACTGGCTTCATTAATTAGACATGTCCACACTAGTAAGGGTTTGAAGGGATCTAAATGCGGATCTCACTGAGATTTTTAAGGAGGTGTATAATTCATCATTGAATTAACCATTTAATCTCAACATTTTTTTGGTACATTCAAGATAAGGAACCATGGGATGCGAAAGATATGTTTGTGTGGGGTTAATATTAAAAATAGTGGGATCATTTTTATTTATATAAAATAATTTTAGGTAAATTTTCAATAAAGGTCTGAACAATAAACATAGGGATTATAAAAATAGTTCCTCATAATAAATCATAAGTGGTATCTAACTCGAATGGTTGGGAAAAAATACAATATTTTTATAGTAGTAATTATAGTTAAGCAGGATCCATTTATAACTTGTTGGAAAATTAAATATCAAGTAATATAAAAAATACCCTTATCTAACTTTTTAAATAAGTAATAATTAAAATTGGGATGAAAAAATATATTTAAGGATAGTAGAATGTAACGAATTGAGATTTCCAGCCCTTTAAAAACATACTATGTTATATAAATAATGTCACATACAATAACAAACATAATAAATCCACATAATATATAGAATATATTGTGAATAAATTTATAATAAACACTATGGTGGTATGAAATTAATATTCATTACCTTTATATTGTAAATAATTAATATTGGTTAATATAGAACATGTTATTTTAATTAAATTTGGTTTCTTTTATATTATATATTTTATTTTATAAAGAAAAATTTATAAATCATAGAAGATAAATTTAATAAACAAATATTTTATTTTGATTTCCTCATAAAAAATAGCCTATGATAAATTTCTGTGATTTTTATATATTAATAAACTTTTAGATTAATGATATAAATATATTGATTTTATTAATGTAGCCACAATTCCAAAATTATTTTATTATATAAATGCACTGATTTTTTTTCAAAATATTATCAATAAAATTATATAATATAATTAATAATATATACTTGTAATATTATTTGGAATTTATAAAATCATGTTCCACATTTTGAAAAGTTATGAAGAGTTTTAAGGAAAACTATTATTGGACTATTTTATTTAAACATTATAACTAGATTAAATGATGTTTTAATTTTATATTATTATTAAATATAAATTCATTTAATGAAAAAATCATTTTAATTTTTTTTATGATTGTAATATTTGACCCTATCCTAATCATAAATCCTTTTTAATAAACATTTTTGTAAAATAGGTTTTTACACATCACTAGTACTAACAGTAATATAAATTACCCTACACAAAAAAAGATAAATTTTCCAAAAACATAATTACAAAATAGAAAAAAATTTAAATATTATTTAATTTTTTTATTTAATTTATTGGTATAACATTTAAATTTTTCAGATTAATTGTAATTACAATGATAATTGATATATAATTTTTTAAAACCTAGTATTATATTAACTTCTTGCAAATTATATTGAATTAATTAATATATTAATATATTAAATAATGATTCTAATATTATTTATTTACACATAAATAAATATCTCAACAATAATTTAATTTTTAATTAATTATAAATAAGATTACTAATCCATGTTAGCCAAAATGTCAATTCCCTACTAAAATGTTTTTCTAAGCATTATTTATTTTAATTTAAATTTTAATTATATAAAATAATGATATTGAGTTTGATAAAATAGATTTTAATTTTTGTTTCTAAAATCAAAAATTTGATAATATGGGTCAGGTAATATTTTTAATAAATAATAAAACCATATAGTTTAAAACTATTTGTATATTTAAAATGTGAACGACTAAAATGTAAACAGATAATTGTAAAAACACTACATGATTTTTAAAACAGATGCTGAAATAGTTTGTTCCTTGATAAAAAAAAATTGAGAAACTGATTAATTGTGTAACTTTGTATTCATTGTCCTTGGAATATAGTGATGTAATTATTAAAATATATACGGTGTTTCCAAAAGTCTCATTTTCCTCTCTAATAAAAGGTGTTACCATACACCATTACAAATACACAACTATCTATTTAAATATTCCCCAAAAATATTCTATTTTAATCTCACTATAACCTTATTCCATAAAAATAATCACCTGGTAACATATAATTATCCCCTTCCATTCAATATTAGTGGGACTTCCAAGAAAAAAATAAACTCTTCAATGAAAGTATTATCTCCTTATTGTGTTTTCAATCTTAATCGTGCTCTTAAAAATATGTTTTGACCATTAAAATATGATAAATTCATTTTCATTAAAATAAATGTATGTTTTTATATTATTTATAAACCCATTATTTATTCATATCCATCCTCTTCGAAAAACAAATGAACATTGTCAGTTCATTACACCGATTATCACCTCAACAAAGTGACGTCATTTGTTTATCATTACGAAAATTAACGGATATAATTTATTGTGTTAATGATGAATAAATATGATATATATCATAAAATTATGATACAAAATTTTCAATTTAACATTCACCTTCACCCCCCCATGCATTGAGAAACGAGAACAGTAAATGTAAACACCTGATTTTTCTTGTCTCTATGAGGAAATTTTTTTATCTATTCATATTGATTTTCATTAATCATCTACAAATAATAACATATTTTTAAAAATTATAAATACATACAATATAATATCATTATATATATATTATAATTATACTATTTCAAAATAAATACCTCCTTAACCATACTCATTGTCGAGTTTAAGTGTGTTCATGTTTGGGTTGGTTTAATAACTTTTGTGAACAACGATTAAAAATCAGATTTTAGATGACTATGGGAATAAGAAAATTAATTTTACTCATATATTTTAATAACATCAAGATTATTATATATTTCTATAAATACAATATTTTCAATAAATTCACCAAAATAATCCATTTTCTATTCAATTTTCACATAACGTAACAAAAAACCATATGATGTGATATAAGATTTTTTTTAAAAAAAATATAAGTAATATATTAAATAACATTAAATGATATATAAATAATAAACTTTATATAAAGTTATGTATAATTCTATAAAATTTATTAAACATACACAAAACAGTTATAGTTATTAACACCTGATTATTATAATATGATATAAATAATTAATGTACTTATCATAATGAATTATCATAAGGATTATAAAATGGTGATATATAAGTAAATGTTAATGAAATAGGTTATTAAGATATATAATTTTTTAAATGATATTATAGATTAGTCAACTAATAAAGGAATCAATGTAAGGGTTTTATCTCAAATATTCCTTCATTGAGACTCACATTATTTTATGCACCTAATTTTATTAAAATGGAGTGTATACTAAACATTGGTTACAGAATTTCAAGAACAATATTAAACATGGGTCTTGAATATTAATTTAAATTACTCTATCATTTAAGGTGTTTTGGTTATAATGTCTCTTTAGATGGAAGGGTATTTCAATACTCAATTCTTCTCATGGGATCATAGGCATTCGTATAATAATATAATATTATTGTTCTTTGTGATCCTATAATTTGACATATTTTATTTAATATTTCATTTTGTGATTTGGGTAAATTAATTCTCTTTAATAATATATCATTAATTGAAAATAAAATCCAATATAATAAAATATTGTTGGTATGAATAACATTTATTCTTACCAATGAATATTTTCTTCCATGGTTTTATTATCTTTCTCGAAAATGATATCCTTTCTTTTTGGGTAGCTAATATAGAAAATTTTATATGAAAATAATAATTCAATAAAAAAATTAAAAATATAAATTTAATACAAGTTTTTCAATGAGATTTTTTTGAATAATTTTATTTTGAAGTTCATAAAATATTTCTCAATCATTTCAAAATAAAATATTTATTATCCACTACAAATTTTCATTTAATAACCATTTTTAAAAAAAATCCAATTATTAATAACTCTTTTTAAAGTAAAATAATTCATGGTATTCTCAAATTCCATTTTTAAAAACATTATTTCATTATCAAGACCCATTATTAAATATTACCATTGAAAAAACAATATTTCAATGAATTTTAACTTCCATTTTTTAAAAACATCATGCCTTTAAAGGATATTTTATTTGAAACTCCTTATAAAAAACTGTTTGAAAAGTCTTATATATCTCATGATCTATAAATTATTACATTTATAGGTCACTCAAACTCACTTAGTTTAATTATATAATGTTTTATTTTAACTGTTTTCAAAAATACTTTCCCATTTAAATGATGTTTTATTTTACTTCTAGGGAAAATATTTTTTAATAAATGGAATTTACATTACATTTTTTGTATTCATTTTTCATAAATATAAAGGACATATATTGAAAATATATTCATAATTTTTAATTTTATGATAACGAAAACAAATTTTTTTTAAAAAACACTTTTCATGAGTTGGGATCCATTAGCATCGAAATTGATCTACTTCAATGGATATATGTTTCATGTTTCACATTATGTTATTAATTTGTTATTTTATTATTGTGGGTAATCATGTTTTCAGTATCATGTGATTTTATTCATGATGTTATTTGAATATTATATAAAATTTATTTTATTTCACTTGGTTATTTATTAGATGATTTGGAAATTTAATGAAACCCATTTTATTAATATCGGTTTTTTGATGTAAGTATTGACTTTATGTGGCACAAACAGATATGTATTATGAGATAGGTGGGATTTAGATCTCCCTACAATGCATTAGAGAAGTCATATGTCTCATAATATAGAAATTTTATGTGAATTTATTATCATGTATATTGGTTTAAAATGTTAAATGTGATTTCATATAAATATATTCACAATTTTATGGGTGAATAGGTTAGTGGGTATATAGGTTCACAAAAATATGAAATTTTTTGTTTATGATGTTCCATTTTATTTCTTATATTCATGACTCATGTTAGATTTTACTTGTGTTGTCTTATTATTCCATTGTAAAAGTGTTATAAATTGAGATGTTATTCTTATATTTTATGCTTATAGTTAACACATTTTGACTTATGTTCTTTCACATCATATATTTTTTTTCATATTCATTATTTTCCACCGTGTTATTATCTAACCATTATATGATTTGTTTTGTTATCAACTATGGAGTTTATGATATCACCAATTTCTTTTTTTTAATTATCCTCATTAATAAGATGATTATATCATATGATATGTTTGGTAATGAGTTCTAGATGATCTTGCTTATATAAATGTGTTTTCAAAAGTATCAATATAATACATTAATGTATCTAATCTCTATGGTGATAATCTTTTTTGATCATTGGTCTTTGAAAATTTTTGTCATAACTAGTAATAAAATAATTAGATTAGTGTAAAATTCTAATATTTATCTTGGGTCACTGAGAAATATGGGGTTTTGATCAAAAATATATATATCTAACCAAATTTGATAACTTGGATATTTTTTCTAGTTCACTAACAATGTAAATACTTCTTAATATTAATATTATAGATGTGTTATTATTTTATCTATATTAAAAATAATATCATATATAATATTCTGAATATAATGAATGCTGATAATCCATCTAATATTTAAAATGATTTTATTCTTTTGGTTTGAGGTCATATATGGAAGGGTATGAGATTATATGCCTTAATTATTAATGGCTTCATGTTTTGTATACTTAATCACTATTTAGGATTAAAAAATAATTATTGTGGTGTATTTACCCTTTTAGTGGTGGGATATTTTGGAAATATGATTGTTAAAATGAAATTTAACTACTATGGATTATTTTTATCTATCTTATTCAAATAAATATGGGTCAATATTTATATACTTATAGTGAAGGATTCATTGAATTTTACATATATAAACTTTCCTTTCTTCAAATATAAAATTGATCATGAATATCACAATCCATTTTTCTTATCTTCACAATACAAGATATTTTATTATCTAGATGATTACATACATGAATTTTAGTGTGTTATTATACATTTAATACATAGATACATGTATGATATGTTTGATTAATCAAAATTAGTAACTTTTTAAAAGTTACCCCATCAAACAAAAAATATTTGACAGTTTTTTAAATAATATTGAAAAAATAAAACATGTAATGGATGGTGAAAATGAAGAATTACCCTTCATAATAGAGCTTGATGACAATGATTGTAATAAAGATGAAAATAATTAATGCATAAAATAGTAAAGAAATTGTATTATAGTTTCACAACAATAAGTGTTCTATACTTATATACATTGTTCTATTTTTTGTCAAATTTTATAATTATTCCATATTAATATGTTTGTACTTTGAAAAAATTATAACCAATTTGAAATGTAGGAATACTAAGAAAACAATTATAGATCATATTTGATCATTATCTCTTAAAAAACCACATATATCATCTCCTACACTAGATCTATATGATTCCACTAGACCAAATACTTTTATTGATGCCATCTTCTCGCAAATTTGTTTTGTAGCTCATAATCTGATACACCTCAAATAGTGTGGAATTTAGTCACTCCTCAATTAATGGGATTTTGGAATTTTTCCATTACTGTAATTTATATAATTACAAAAAATATTTTTATTAATTATATAATTTATTTTTATAACATACAAAAATTACAGTATAAGCGATATAAATACGAATACCATAGATGTATAGAACATAAAATTAATTTAAATAATCATTACATTTGATGATTTGGGGGTTCCAACTAGTGATTCTTCTAGAACGTATGGATACACTCTTGGGTAACATGATTATAATATATTGAGACATACTATTCATTATAAATATTTGAGAAAAATTCCCATAGGTTGGAAGAATAATTTGGTTGAAAACCAAATAATGTTAATATTAATTTAATAGTCATTATTATCTAACTTCGATGGTTTTAATTAAATTGTTAATGTAATTATTAGGTGGTATGTTTATCATTTATATATGTTTTTTTTCTATATCACTGAATCTATATGATTCCCATTGACCATGGTAAATTTAGGGATGAAATGGATATACAGAAACATGATTTTGAAATGAGAGTAATGACACTTGTTAGTGAACTCTAAAGATGTATGAGAATGTTTCTAAAGGAATGTCTCATGATCAGTGGATATTGTTTATAGATATTAATTAGGATGTATATCCTGAGGTATTTAAATATTTTATAGTAACATTATGTCATTCTAAAAATAATCATATAATTTTTATTAATGTTATTATTTTATACCATGAATTGTCTGTAATATATAATTGAAATAATAATGAAAAAAATCATTCCACATATCACTATGTCCAATAGTTATTTTAAAAAATAAAACTCATGATTTAATTTTTAACATTATAATTTATATTATTTTTTTATAACAAGTGTTGTGTTAAAACATGATAGGTATATATTTTTTATTAAGGGTCGTTAATTATGTCACTCTATTAGAAATACAATGATATGGCATAATTTTATCAAAAACCTAATTATAATTTCATGATTGAACCTTTGAAATTTAATATAATAATTACTTTTTTAATGTATTTTAATTTTATTTCATTAATATAAATACACAATATTGAAAAGTAAAAAATTATAAAAAATTATAATGTTATTTAATTTTTTAAATTCATTCAATATATTGTTGTATTAAAAGGTTAGAAATAATGATTCTTGAGGTGTGAACCTTGAACAATCAGCATCAGTTTTCTAAAGAATTTAATTACTATAATTTTATTAATGGGTAATCTATAGTGTGTATAATGAATGGGTTATAGGGCTACTAAATCAAATTTATATTGTAGGTCATCTTCAACCTTTATTGTTACAACATCTATTTGGGATTCAAGAATGGGTGTTGATTGGGAAGCATAATGTGAAATTTAATGGTTAAAAGAAAAATGAAAAGGAACATGCATACCACATGAGAAAACATGAATATTTTTAGTCTACATTGGAAAATGTATTTGTTTCTATTTTATAAGATTATATATACAATTACTAAATAAATTTCTAGTCTTATATCCTATAATGTATGAGTAAATATTAAACTCAATCCAAAAAAACATTAAAAGAGTGTATTATTTGTTTTTATGATGATTTCTTATATTTTGTGGTTGTTTCTATGTGAGGGAGTTTGGGTAGTGTGAAAGTAATGTGTTAATTGAATTATATTAGTGTTTATTTTTTTGACATTTTTTTAATTATATTTTATTATTGATACATTGAAGAGTAAGAGTAGTGAATGTTAAAAACAATTATATAAAAACACTCCAAAAGTGGTGTTTCTTCATTCAAAAATTCTATAACAAGATCTATTTTATATTTAATATTAAAATAGAATCATTTTTCTTCCCCTACACATACCCAAATATATTAATAGTGGATAACTAATCAATTTGATGTGTGGTGTTCTCAAAATGACTAAATAGGAATTTTTTACATGACTTAGAATTCATTAAAAACATGATTTATGGGATAAAACCCAAGAAAGATAGATATTAATGTTATAAAATAAGTGGAAAATAAAATAATATTTCATTTAAAAATATGAGATATTACACCACTTAAATCAGATGTATCCTTTTTTATAATGACGAAAAACAATTTTATCTGTTTCAAAAGACTAAAATAGACATGTAACCATAAAATCCATAGATACAAACTTCGTATTTACATTAAATCATTGATAAACTACCTTTCAAATATTTTTCATGTGTAATAGTATACAAAATGTAAATCATATTTTACATATGATTAGACTGACTAAATAATATGTATTTAATTATTTGACAATCACTAAAAACATGTATCAGTGGTTGAAAACCCATTAAATGACCAATTATTAATGTAAGATCATATTAAAACAATACTATATTTATTTTTTTAATTTTAAAATTTATTTTATTCCAATTACATATTTTTTACATGTTGACTAAAAAACTAGTTTTTTTAAAGCACAAAAGCATGTATGTAATGGAAAAACCATATAAAATGTTACTAAATTGATTTGAAGTCATAAAACAACAGTCGTTAAATTATTTCTTTTCTAGAAGAGTAGAGGGTATTTTATTCTAATGTACAATGTGCTCTTCCTGACTACATATGGTATTTTTAAAGATTATAATGTCTTCAAAAGCTTTCTCGAGGGGTCAAAGTAAAGAAAATGACATTTGAGTACCAAAAATAATTTTACAATAACCATTTATTTATTTTTTAAATTTTGGATCTGAATCAAGATCAATTTGTTTTTCTTTCTTCTCAAGATGATATAAAATGTATTTATTGAGCCATACAATACTAAAACGTGCCTGAAATAGTAAAAACCATAAAACAACATATTGATATTAAATCATTAGAAACCCATATATTAATTATTTTTTATATTCATGAGTAGATGAAAAATTAATATGATGTGTGGTGTGGTAAACTTTACTGAATTTTTTGTTTCTAAATATTTTTTAGTCTTTAAAAGAAAGGACCAAGGGATCAAAACAATGAAAAGAACATATTATTTCCATAGTATCATAAAAAATAACCATAGATTTATTTTTGTAATTTAGGAACTAAATCCTGGTTAATTCATGTTATATCATTCTCTTATTGACTGGAAAAATATTCTTAGTTTTTTAAATATTAAAAAAATAATGAAACAGTAAATATTTTAAAAAAAATTATCTAATTAATTGGAAATAATTTTACAGCCATCATTTATTAATTTATGTTTTAAATGATAATATCAAACATGAATCTTATGTGTGGAAAGAAAAAAATGATTGAGTAAGGATTTTTAAAAACAATGTCCTTAAAAACATGTTTTAGGGGGTTTAAACCATGAAAAATTTATCCAATCTTTAAAATTAATTTTAGAAAAATTTAGACAACTTTTGGAAATTTTAGAATGGAAAACATATTAATCCATTTTTTCATTTGTGTGGGATGATATAAATTAAATTTTTAGACATTTAAAAGACTAAAACATATGTGTATCTATGAAAATCACAGAAAATTTCCACTGACTTATATGAAAAAAAATTATAACTATCTTTTATTTATTTTGGATGAATTTAAGTAAACATTAGTTTAATTTATCATTAAGAGTTCTCAAACTAAGTGAAATAGTTATCTTAAATTTTTTAAAAGACATTAAAAACATACGTAATGGGTTAAAATCCCTTAAAATTAATAAATTGGATTGAAATAGTAGGATAACAACAATTGATATATTTTATAAATTTATGAGATAATACTATGTTAATATGATCTATTGTTTTCCCAAGATGATTAAAAATTAATTTTTTTCTACTTTAAAAAACAGAGACATGCATGTAATTGTTCAAACCATTATGAACAACCTCATATTGATGTGAAATCATAGTACAATAGTATGTAAATAATGTATAAGTTGATGATTGGACTGTTACACAAGAAAATTTCATATAGGTAATTAATGATATGGTATGATTCTTGAAATGATTAAATTATGATAAATTAATATTGGACCAAATTCAGTTTACCAATATAGTAATATTGGGTAATTGTTTTTTTAAATTTGGGTAGTGAGTTATAGACTATGGTATAAATTCATAAAAGTAAGCTACATATAAATAAAAATGATATATAGATACTTAGATTATATTAAACTCATAAATTTGATGTTCTAAATGTTGAATCATATCTTATATATATATATATATATATATTATTCTTAACGTATTCTGGGTGTGTTTGGAGGCTTAATTTCATTGATTAGTTTCATATCTTCTTAAATTTGTGATATGAGGTTTGATATATCATTTTTTCCATAAATTTCGTGTGATTATTTTAAAAATAAAAAATATTATGTGAAAAAATATGAGTATATTCTGGTCTTATTCGAATTCCTGTTCCTTTTCTTAAATATTCTATTTTTGTAAAGCTGGTGATATATGTCAGCAATAGGAAAAAGGATGAATGTTCTAATCCACAACACTCCTCAAAAGGTATTCATGATGATTAATGATATGTTTGGTATTTTTAAATGTTATCATATATTATATTACAATTTTTTTTATATGTTTGATTATATTGATTACTATCTAAATTTTATTTTCATTTATATGATGTTGATGAATCCAGTTTCATGATTGATGATCCTTGATTCATAGGTGATTAGATGAATTGGAGAACGATATATGGATATGTTAGTTAAGGGGTGCATATTATATATATATATATGAATATGTTTATGACTGATGGTTATTGAATATTTTTTGTTTTATATATGAGTTGTCTATATTATTGTAATTTTCTTTTATAAATAATTAATAATTAGTTTCATATCATTTTCTTAAAAAAATAGCAAAATTTAAATGTTTTATAATTTTATTTATTCTAATTATTTATATTTTATTTAAATAAATAATTCTATATATACAAGCGGTGGGTTTTTATATTCTTTATTTTTAATTATTTCATTTTTTGGTTGTTCAAATAAACGACAGATAATTAAAAAGAATAGCTAAATAATGTTGTCATGGTTCATTTATTTTTCACTATAATTTATTAAATAACAAAATATCAATATGAGCTAACACTAAATGTATTGGAAACTATTGATAAATATGGAAAATTACACTAATCTAAACATCCATTAAATAAATTCAATCCACCACTTGTTTATTGTCTACTATAAAATATATAGTGATTTAAATAACCATATTAATTTATTTAATAATATTTTAAACAACCTCTAGTTTAAAAAAACATCCCTTACATGTCATTTTTGGTATAGTTATTCCTCTATTTATGTTGAAAGATGTTTCCAAGAGTGCATCGTTGTGATGATAGTGATTGTGTTGTTACAACTCGAGTAAGTTAGGCTATACTGATTGTCATGAAGAGAAGGATGTTTTGAGGGTTTTATGCGATTGGTAAGACATAGCAAGGCTGAAGGTTTCATCCAGGATCTCATCTAAAATGGATATTATTTTTATTAGTATTTTTTGTTGTGTATAGTGGAATAGTATTGTTTTTTATTACCTTTTGAAATTTATTTTTTATTTAATTAAAAATAAATAACAAGGATTATTGGGATAAAATGTGAAAGGGATCACCAAATCATTTATCATTTTGGGATTACAATTTTGTTTTTATGATAAATATAGACACTCACACAAATGTGTAAATAATTACTGACATATAACTATCAAAAATGATGATAATGGGAATATTTTAGTGACATGTTATATTAATACAAGAAGTAGTTTTAGTAGTAGTAATTATAACTCTATTTTCATTGTCCATACATATAGATATTAATATATAGTGTTTTGGTTGGTTTCTAAATTTGAGGAATTAATTGCTCAATAAGGATTTTCCATGTATATCATTATAGTGATAGTTTTGAGACCAACAAGATGATATTTTTAATTTTAAAATATTGGAAACTAAAATAGTTTGATATATGCCCTAGGAAAATTTTGAATGTAACTATTTGGCACATTTTTCATGTATTCCACAATGGTTCTGTTATTTGGTTGATTTAAAACTCATAAGATGATAAAATTGATAAAAGAAGTTTTGGATGCGAGTGTGCATGTGGGAGTACTAGTGACAGCTATGAAAGTGACAATGCATGTGGAGAGTATAATGAGACCCATGATATTAGTAATTATAATAAATACTTTTATTGATTAGTAATTCATCATTATACGATGGATTAATAGTGTTATTCATAATAATGATTTTTGGTCCACTCTTTTGGTGTGATTATTTATTTTTTTTATTGATGATACATACCTTTAATAGTATTCATTGGATCTCTTGATGATATAAATTTTTTTCAACCAATACTTATATATTTTATTTATAATCAATTGATGTTAAATATGTTAACAATGTGAGGATGTTAATAACCAAGAGAGGTTGTGGGTTAGAAAATGGTCATAGTAAATAGTGAAAATTTATGGAGGATTATTTTGAATGACAGGGAGTAAAAATATTTGACTTCAAAATAACTAAAAGGGGGTGGAAAACGATAGTCAAAAGAATTATGTTATTAAATTAATGTAAAGGAGATTACATGAGGCATCATAGAGACATGGTGATTCCAGAAGGAATTTGATGATTCTTATTGAAATTATGAAAAGATGAAGAGATAAAAATAAATGTTCATAAAAGAATGCTATATCAATATGATATTAATAGAAGAATTAATGGGCTACAATTTTTTATTTTAATATATTATGGTATTTGGGGAGTTAATAACATGATTGAATATGTTTTGAGAATGGTATATGATAATTATGAAAGATATAGTTAACCATTCTATAGTAGGGGTATAAAATGTCATTGTATAGTGAACCATGAATAATTCACCTTGCTAAAGATGTTTTGGTTATCTTGGATTGAATCTAGATTTAATGAAATTTCTAGTGGCCATAGGATTTTGATTTTTAAAGATTTTATGGATTGTTTTAAAATTGATTAGAGCTTGTGTTTTATAAGAATTTTGCTTTTCGTTCAGTTTATTGATGGATTAAATGATGTGCATGAATCTGAAACACAATTTTCACTACCTTTTTTATAAAAATCACATAGACAAAAGAAAATATAGAGATATCCATAATTTAAGTAAAACTCTGATCATGGTTTTATATTTTAATAGAAAACATTATGGCATTGGGTACCATTTTGTAATACATGTTCTGGTTTATTGAATAGAAAAGATAAATGTTAAACAGTGAGTTAATCATAATTCAAGGAAGGTTGTCATAATAGTACTCAAGTAAGGTTAAGAAAATATGGAAATGAATAATGAAATGTCTTAATAGAAGTCAGGGTTTCATGAGAATATTACAAAATCCCTATATTGTATTGGGAATCCTAAAATGGGGGTAATAGAAATAATAGTTCTTACAACATGAAGAAAAAATAAAGTGTTATGATTTTTTCATGTCAAAGAGCATTTTATAGTGGAATTTAATTTTTTAGAATAAACTAGAAGTGTATTTTAAGTCATACAGACAATTTTGGATCATATTATTTTGAGGATGTGTAAACTATAACATTTTCTAGAGTGTACCACATTTTTGTGTATCATTATGTTAAGATTCAATAAAATGGACATGTTTATTATAAAAACCATAATCATTATTTCATATATAAACATGATTTTTTAAATAAAACCTTCACTTGAAACAAATAGAAGATAGAGAGGTATAGTGACTTTGGGGATTAGGAGTATTACATAACAACTTAAAACATGAAATACATATATTTATTGAAAACATCCTTAACATGACCACTATATTCCCTCATACTTAGCATTGTGTGGGATAACCAAAGAGCATGCATAAGAAAAAATGATCTATAAATCCCATTAATGTAGTAAACAAAGCATAACATGAATAATAAAATGCATTTTAGGAAATAATATTATCAATGGAGCACAATAAAAACATGAACATAAAGGCATGATAAATCATGACTATCATAACATGTAAATGTGGCAACAACATCTAAAATGACTTTTGAATTAGACAAGGCCCATTGCACATAGATCACGAGTAAACCCTCATTTCACATGAATTAGGATTAGTAAACCAAAATTTAACTTTAATAAGAATTATTAAACTCTCATTTCACTTTGCTTATCATGGAACTATACATTACCAAATGTAGTCGAGCGCTATCAGGGCACACCTTTCTTAATCATTTCATTTCATAAATAACTCTTCCACATAGATCATATTACATGGAATCATTCAACATCCTAAGTTATTCCATGATTATGAAATTTGTAATATATACGTTAAATTACCATTTAATATTTATATGTGCATAAAGTTGAATACCCTTGATAGAGACATGGGTATGGTATTCACTACACAATGATTTTGGTTTGGAAAATCACAATGCAATTTTGGCAGCGTGACGGCGTGACATAAAAAACCCAAAAAGGGTTGATGATATTTTAAGGGTAATATAATAATATGTACATGAAAAAGAGAGTAATGGGGTCATATAGATACATGTTCCATCATTTTTAATGGAATTTTGATGCATAATACAAAATAATTTCATGAATGTAAAAAAGAAGAGAAAAAATCCTTACAGAATTTCGTCATGGTACCAGGTGTACATGCGAGGCATTAAAGAGAGATAAAGGGGTATCTATTCATTTAAAACAAAAGGATGTAAGTATTAGGGTGGGGTGAAATCATACCCCAACATTTGAAATTGATAATAAATGAACATAACAATATTAAGAATCATGGATAAAATGGGAAAGGAAAGAATCCCTTTCTTGGAAGTGTGAACCCAAAGGCTTGCATGGGGATTAAGAGAGGCTTCTTGTGAGATTAGGGCACCATGGGAGGATCCTGGAGAGAGGATAGATGAGGATGGATAAACTCCAAAGGCTTTTAGTGAAGAATCAGTTGGAGCGTCGGTGGGTGTATTTAGGAAAACAGAGAGAATTCATTATTATTTAGGTTTGGGACACCATACATTAAACTAATCAAAAACACAAACCGGAAAATGGTTTTTGTGGATGTTCTTTCAAAATGGTAGTGTATAATAATATTTTATAAGGCCAATGGACCAAATTTTAAAAATAATGTGTTTTCTTATGTGGAGGTGAGTCACACTCTCAAGGAAAACTATTTAAAAAGACATAATGTTTTATATATATTAGAGGGTTCACTAAAGCTATGTAAAATATATCAAAGAAATATAAAATAAAATTATTTTTATGGTAAAGCATATATTGTCTGAACATAATTTTTATAGTATCTTATTAAATAACTATTGTGTCATTTTGATGTCACAAAACAAATTATATAATTATTTTGTATTAAATTTTAACCCAAAACTTTGACTATCACGGAAAATTATGAAAACTTCACCGGTTTTTAATTTCGACGTCCTGATTCCAAAAATAATAATCATTTTACCTAAATAATTTTCTAAATATGTGATTTTTAACTTTAAAAAAACTTACATTTATCCAAAATTCACCGGTTTCAACAAAACCAGCTTTCAAAACTTAATAAAAATTACAATTGTATTCATAAAAATTATATGATCCTTTATATTTAATAAAAAGTAATTTAATAATAATATTTTATTAAAATATTATTCAATTAAAAAATCCATTAATTCAATAAAATATATTCCATAGTTGAATATTAACTACAAATACTATTTATGATTTTAAAACTATTTACAAAGTAACAATAATAAAATAAATGTATATTTTCTTCACAAAATTAATGTATATAGTCATATTGCAAGGGTCTTGTTATATAAACCCTTATAACACCCACATAGGACCGTAGGGTATGGTGTGTGATGGTGACATACTCTTGGGATGGCTCTGATAACATTTCATGGGTGGTAATCTCTATCAACTTCCACTTCTCCCGTAGAAAGTTTCATTCGAGATTAACGTGTTGATAGTCATCTTGGGATTGGTCAATAGCAAAGCCCAAAGACGACAACCCCAATATGAGCTCTAAAAATGGTCTTCATATGGAGCAATTGTTCTATATAATGACATCGTTACCTTTGTCAGATTAAATTGGTTCTATTAAATCCCTATATTTACACTAATCATGTGATAACTGTTCAACGGATATATTAGCAACAATCATAATTAATAATGATATTTTAAAAATCCAAAAACATATTAAAATGTATTTTCATAAGTTTTTCATAACTTTTTTATATAATAAGACATTTAAATAGATCAAGATGAATTTTAATTAATGAATGTTCATGTCATTACAATCTTCCCTCCTTAAGAAATTTCATCCACATAATTTTCTTTTACCATAATAAAATAGATGTGGGTAACTCTTCCTCATTACTTCCTCTATTTTCCACATTTCTTTTTCAGACTTGTTGTTTCTCCACAACACTTTCATGAGGGGTATTGGCATATTTCATAGAACTTTTTCTCTGTGATCTATGATCTTCACCAGATTCCCTTCATATGAAAAGTCACTCTCTAATGGTACAACAACTAGATTGAGTACATGTGATGGATTTGGTATGTACTTCCTCAAGTTTGATACATGGAATACATCATGTTCTTGAGATATTTTCGGTGGGAGTGCTAGTTGATAGGCCACTACTCCAATGTGATCAAGGATCTCAAAATGGATAATGTACCTTTGACTAAGCTTTCCCTTCTTCCCAAATCCCAATAACCCTCTTCCATGATTATATTTTGAAGAATACCATGTCTCCAATATCAAATTGTATGTCTCATTAATGATTATTATCATAGCACTTTTTTCGACTCTCAGCAGCTTTAATGTGCTGTTGAATGCTCATATCCTTCTCTATCATTTCGTCAACCATTTCCATTCATAAGAGTTTTCTCTCCCCAACTTCATACCAATATGGTGGTATTCTACACAAATTCCAATACAAGTTTTCATAAGGATCCATTTGGATCTATGAGTGGAAAATGTTTTTGTAAGAGAACATAACTAGAGGATGATGATGATCCTATCCTCCTTTTATGCACATTAATCATGATCTGAACAAGTCCACTACTGTTTGGATAGTCTTCTCAGATTGGACATTAGTTTGAGGATGATAAGTTGTATGGAAGTTCATCTCAGTATCCAGAGCATGTTGAAGACTCTTCCCAAACTAAGAGGTTAATCTTGGATCTCGATTAGATACAATAGATATTGGTATTCTATATATCCTTACCACTACTTTGATATATATCCATGAAAAATGATCATGTGAGAAATCCTCCTGAATTGCAATGAAGTGTGTAGTATTTGTAAGATGATCCACAAAAACCCATCTTCCATTGTTTCCTTTGGATATCATTGGAAGTCTAGTTACAAAGTCCATGGAGATGTTCTCCAATTTCGACGTTGGTATGGGTAATAGTTTCATCAGCACCTTAGACTTCTTCCTCTTAACCTTCACTTTATTACATTCAAGGCACATTGATGTATACTTGGAAATATCCTTATTCATATTTTCCCACAAATAAGGATCTCGGAGATCGTGACACATCTTTCTGTATCCTGGATGAACGGAGAAATTTAAACATTGTGCATCATCCAAAAGTTCATTCTTCAGCTCCAGACTTGATGGAATACATAGTCTTCTCCCAAATATCACAATCCCTTCTTCATTGATATTGAACACTCAAGATTTCCCCATTTTGAATGTTTCTACTTTATTATGAATTCCCACATCAACATTTTGAGCATCCTATATCCTCTGTAAAAGAAACAGTTGATCTATCATTTGTGAAAGAATTGATGATGTTCCCTTATTTATGATTACCATGCCCATCTTCATCAAAAAGTAGATGACTGGATTCTTTTCAATTCTCATAAATGAAAGAATCATGGGTCCTTTATACTTAGTACATATGCCACCTTATTTGCATTCCCAGGTTAGTAATGGATTGACCATTCATAGTCTTCCATTAGATCTAACCATCTTTATTGGTGCATGTTGAACTATTTCTGAGTGAATATATACATGAAGATTTTGTGATAAGTTTTTATTTTACACTTCTTCCCAAAGAGATAATGTTTCCAAATTTTTAAATCAATGATCACTGAGGCCAACTCCAGATCATATGTTGGATATTTATTCTCATGAAATTTCAATTTCTTGGAAGCATAGGCAATGACTTCATCATTCTGCATCAACACACAACCCAGTTCCTTCATCGAAGCATCACTAAATACCACAAAAAGTTATCCAGTTATGGATAATGTGAGCGCAGTCACAGTGATAAGCCTATTTTTCAACTCCTTGAAGCTCTCTTCACATTGAACACTCTAAGAAAATGTGACTCCCTTCCGAGTTATCTTGGTAAGAGGGTTTTACATTTGAGAAAAATTTATCAAAAATCGTTGATAATATCCAGCTAACCCCAAGAAGCTACAAATATATGTTACCGATATTGGCCTCTGCAATCCCTCTATTGCAGTTGCCTTGGAGGGGTCCATGGATTTCCCATTACTTGTGATGATATAACCCCTGGATGAGACCTCCTTCAACCAGAACTCACACTTGATATACATTTCAAAGATCTTATCCTTTCACAAGGTCTCTAGTACAGTTATTTGATGCTCCACATGCTCCTCCTTGGTTTTGGAGTATATTATAATATCATCTATAAATACTACCACCAATTTGTTAGGTAATCTCTAAATACTCTATTAGTCAAGTCCATGATGTTTTCTAGTTCATTAGTGAGTCTGAAATGCATTACTATGAATTCATATTTCCCTTATCTTTTACAAAAAGTAGTCTTGGTGATATCTTCCTTCTTCACCCTTACCTGATAACATCCCGACTGTAGATCTACCTTGGAGAAATTTAGAGCTCCATGTAGTTGATTGAACAAGTCATAAATTCAGGGAACCAAATAATATTTCTTTATCATGATTCTTTTGAGATCACTATAATCAATTCAAAGTCACATTGACCCATCCTTCTTCTTGACGAAGAGAACTGGTGCACCATAAGGTGATGCACTTGGGCATACAATCCCTTTATCTAGTTTCTCCTATAGTTTGTTTCATCATCTCATCAAGCACCACAACATCCATTCTATACGGATTCTTGGATATTGTAAATTCCAAAGGTATAAGATCAATTGAGAATTCAACATCTCCTCTAGGAGGAAGACCAGAAAATTCCTCAGGAAACACATTAGTGAATTCCCTCACAATAGGCTTTTCATCAAGTATGGATTCTTCCATGGAATCAGTCAACATAGCAAGATTCCCATGCTCATAGGTCCGTAAAATCCACACTTGAGATGATGGAGCTAAAGAAGATTCATCCTCATCCTTGCACATGTACAGAATCAGTGGTTGATTAGCCATATAGAGAGTCATCTCCCTCTCATGGAAATTTATGTTGGCTCTGTATAAGGAAAGACAATACATGCGGGGAATTACATAAAATTTCACCAAAGGGATTTTCATGAGGATCGCTGGGAAGTTGAATCCACAAATTATAACTGGTGAGGAGTTATATTCATGGGTTTCAATGATTTCCCAATATTTCATACTCACCAACATCTTTACTTCCATGATTTGTGGTGGGGGTGGAATTATGCTTCAAAACTTTTGGGATATAAAATAATGTGTACAACCAGAATCAAAAATTATGTTCACTATTATTGAACAAATAACTAGCATATATGTCCCCACTTCATTGTCGGGGTTCACTTCGACAGGAGTGATGGAAATAGAACTCCATTGCTACCTTGGAGGTTCTTGGTTGACTCCTAAAACACATGTATTAGGGAACTCGTTTGAAAATTACCATGGTACTTTGTAGTTGAAGAAATGAACAATGAATTGAGGGTCGAGAGGATAATTCCTCTCCTCTGTCACAGCAGTGGGGTTTTTCTTACCAAAAGTAAATAGTTATGTGCCCTACTCTTCCACACCTAAAGAATTCCCCCGTCCCTTTTAGGCAATTTCATGGGTGATTCTTTCTTTACCATTGGCATGTGGGTGTTGGATCTCCATAGCACCATTTGATTTCTCCATTTGACCGCTTGAATTGAATTCCACATTATCCTTCTTATACCCATTATACCCCTTGGATTCTCTGATCTCTATTTTGACTTAAAGGGAACATAAGACAATTTCCTCATAGCTCTCGAAGTAATAGATCGATATGGATTTCTGTAGGCTAGGTTTTGTCCCACGAAAGAAGCAGTCAACACTGAATTCGGGGGTAATAACAAAACCAAAGAAATATCGTGAAATCCTTGTAATGTTTTCCTAGTATTCTATGACATATTCTTTGTACTTTTTCATTGGGGTACAGAATTCCCTTTCCATCTTAAGTCGTAGGGTTTGCAGAAAATATTTTTTAAAAAACATCTTCTAGAAATCCTTCCATTCCAACATCTCAATCTCTTCCCCAAGATATGTATATTTGGTCAATGTTACCCATTTATCAGCATCACCTTCAATATGATATTCATCCATAAGAACCTTCTCATGTTCAGAAGATTGAAGGATGGAGAAGATCTTCTCATTGGAGTTGATCAAATTTTCAGCGACTATGGGATCATATGATTCATTAAAAGTGGGAGGCCTTTGTCTCATGATGCTATTTAATGTTACTTGTTCTTCATTAGGAGGGGATTATCATTCCCCTTTACCGACACATCTATTAAAAACATGATTTAACTAAGATATTATCCCGAAAAATTTCAGAATTCATGCTCCCAGTTGATTGTTCATCTCATTAGGATAGTCATCAAAATAATCTTCGCATTAGTTGTTAGAATGAGTCATCCAATTAATGGCCATCGGTTTAAATAAAAGGAATGTAAGGAGTATGACATAAAATTTTAATTAAAAGACAAAAATGGATGATTTATTAATTACTATTATTTCCTTAACCTATTAATTTACACACTTTAATCTATGTTATCCATGACTGACTTCCCTATATATATTTTTAGGGGCATTTTTTTTAATTCCCTTAATAATGGTTCATACTAAGATTATGAATTTACCAAATCATATTCCCTAGGAGTGTCATAAATAAGGGTGTATCAATGTCCATTGCCCTGTACTAGGATACCCTGGGTCAATCCTGAAACTCCATGTCCAGGTTTTTTCCCCAAGCTATATCTATGCCAGAGCAGCCTCTATATGATCGTATCCAAACCAATTAATCAATGCTCAAAAACTCTTAGGGATGGTTTTATTATACTTAGTATTGTCTCTAATGCTTCATTATGGTTTTCTAATCCTAATTCCAAAATAAGTAAACATATCCTTAAATGCCAACTATAACAACACTGATATTTATTTCATACATAAACATGACTTATTACATAAAACCATCACATGATAAAACATATAACATCAAGAGTTCTAGTGGATTTTGATCTTATTAACTTTACATTACATATTAAAACATGAAATAGAAATCTCTATTGAAATATTCCTCAACATGACCACTACATTCCCTCATACATAGCATTGCATGGAATAACCATAGAACATATATAAAAAAAGGTTATTCTATAAAGCCCAGTAAGAATGTAAACAAGGAATATCATGAAGAATACATTACATGTTACGAAATATGAAAATAAATGGATAAAATTAAAAATATAATAATAATGGCGTGATAATTTTTGACAAACATAACATGGAAATGTGGCAACAATATATAACATGACTTTATCTTGAGCCAAGGACCATTGCACCTAGAGAATGAGTAAAACCTAATTTATATTGAATTAGCATGAGAAAAAAAATCATTGTACTTGTAATATAATGATTAAACCCTCATTTCACTTTATATATCATGATACTAACCTTTAACCAATGTATTGGGGCGTTATCTGGGCGCACCCTTCTTAAACATTTCATTTCATGCATAAGTGTGCCACATGATTCTTATAATATGGAATTATTCAACATCATAAGTAATTCCGTGATTAAAGAATTTGAAATAAATACATGAATGTACCATTAAATAGGAATATGTTCATAAAGTTGAATACCTTTGATAGAGACATGGGCATGGTATTCACTACACAATGATTTCTGTTTGGAAAATCAGGGTGCAATTTCGACAGCATAACAACCTGACATTAAAATCCATAAAAATGATAGATCAACAAAAACGTGTAATATAATAATATTAAAATGATATGGAATGTAATGGGGTCATATATATACATTTCCCATCATTTTTATTGGAATTTAGATGCATAATAAAAAATAATTTCATCAATGTAAAAACGAAGAGAGAAACTCCTTACAGAATTTCGGCATGGTAACAGGTGAAAATTGGTGGAATTAAAGAGAGATAAATGGGTCTCTATTCATTTAAAACTTAATTAGGGCATTATGTTGGAGGTTTAAAATCATACCCCAACATTTGAAATTGAAAATAATAGAATAAAACAATATTAATAAACTTGGATAAAATGAGAAAGGAATGAATAACTTACATGGAAGTGTGATCCCAGAGGCTAGAAAGGGGATTGATATAAGCTTATTACGAGAATGGGGAGACTTGGGAGGATTTTATAGCGATGAGAGAATAGTTTGGACGAACTCAAATGTCTTTTAGTGAATATGAAGTGGGGTCATGGGTTGGTTTATGTAGGAAAACAGGCGGAATTCTTTAATATTTAGGATTTGGACACCACACATTAAACTAATCAAAACCACAAAAATAGACCATGGTTTTTTCCCATGGTTTTTTCAATGGGGAGCGGAAGAAAATATTTTATAAGGCCAATGGCCCAAATTATTACGATAATAGGTCTACTTATGTGGAGGTGAGTTAGACTCTCAAAAAAACAATTTTAAAAGACAAAATGTTTTATAAGTCTTGAGGGTCCACTAATGCTTTTTCAAATAAATAATACAAATAAAAAATAACATTATGTTAATGGTAAAACATATATTTTCCGAACATAATGTTTATAATATATTATTACAACACAATTGGGTCATTATGATGTCATAAAACGTATTATATATTTAAACGGTATTTAATTATTACCCAAAAATTTGACTGTTTCAGAAAATTATGATATATTCACCAATGTATAATTTCAACATCCTGATTCCTAAAATAATATTAATTTTATAGAAATAATTTTCTACATATGTGAGTTTTAACTTTTAATATAAAAACCGACATTTATCGATAATTCACGGGTTTTAAGAAAAATAGATTTCAAACCGTAATAAAATTTTGAATTGTATTAAAAAAACATATATGATCACTTATATTTAATAAAATTAAATTTAATAATAATATTTTATTAAAATATTATTTAATTCAAAAATACATTAATTTAACAAAATATATTTCTTAGTTGATTATTAACTAAAAATAATTTTTAAGCTTTTAATACTATTTACAAAGTAACAATAATAAAATGAATGTATATTATCTTCACCAAAATAATTTACATAGTCATAGTGCTAGGGTCTTGTTACATAACCCATTAAAACACCCACAAAATACCTTAGGGTAAGGTGTTCAATTGTGACAAACTATTGGGGTGACTCAGATAAAATTGCACGTGTGGTAATCTCAATCAACATCCACTTCTCCAGTAGACGGTTCTGTTAGAGCTTAATGTGTTGAAACACAGCTTGGTCTTGGTTAATAAGGAATCTCATAGACACCACCTTTATTCAGAGCTCTTACTAATAGGCTTCTTATAGAGAAATTCTACTGGATGAGGACATCACTAGCTTTATCTGAGTAAATTGTATCTCTTAAAGACCTATATTTATACTAATCATGTGGTCACTATTGAACGACTTTATTAGCAATGTTCATAATTCATAACAATATATTAAAAATAAAAAAACATAAAACCAATGGAGTGCGTATGTTTTATATAAAGTTTTTACATAATAAGACATTTTAATTGATCAAGAGGAATTTTCATTAATGATTGTTTGGGTATTTAAATTTATCGAGATGTAGGCTTGAATTTCATAAAATATATATTCAAGTGACTATCGGTAATTGATGATACTATAATGACGAGATCAATGTACTATACTGTACTATAGTTAATTATAACTAAAGATTCTATTTAAATTCTAATAGAATCTGTGTGTAATTGATTTTATTGTTTGAATAAATTTATTAAAAACGCAATATTACACTTAAAGAGGTGTTATTGATGTCATGGTAATGAATCATAGAGAGAAAACAAACCAATATCATCTATTTATTAATGTGATAGGCGGTTCAAGTTATAATAAATTATTTATGGAAGATATAAAATCGATTGAATGTTAAAAGATTAATAACATAAAAAATCTAGTTTCATGAAGATGATATAGAATATTTCATGTACTCTTTGTTTCATCTAGTACACTAAAGAAGAGGATTTCCATTGGTGGAGTTACACTTATCATAACTACATATGTGGTGGATATGATAGGAAAAATAAAACTTATTTCAATTATAAAATTATCCTAACCCAAATAATTTATATTCTTATTGGCAATATAACAGATAAGACATTGATTCAACTATCATATAGAGAGGATGAACTTATCTATATTTATTGATGATGGAAAAAAATTGGATTACATCATCACATAAAATTTGTAGTAGGTGATTGACGTATAATTGGTTTCCTTTCTTGATCATGAATATACATGAAATTATATAAAATAACCTTTGTACCTATAGTAGTGTACCTAATATGAAGTAAAGGGAGTGGTCCTTGTGTGATCAATCAGGTTTAGTAAATTAATTGTAAATTATGTGAACATAGTTATAGTGTGAGAGAACCATAAAACCATATATCCATAAAAAATTCTTACTAATATATTTTCATACACTAGCACATCATTTGGTGTACGTGCCTTTTTCAACATGTAGTGATAGTAAACCATGTAATGTTATTATGTTCTTTTATACCCCAATTTTTCATATTTTATTAAAATTCAATGTGAGTGAAGTGTGTTGAATTTTTGAAAGAAATGTGTTTTTTGGTAAAATAAGAATAAAATCCGATGATGTTTGGATATTAAGCATTTAGAGTGAAAATAAATTTTGATTGGTTAAAACAAATATTATCTCTACCTAACTTTGGGAATTGGATCATATAAATTAACCTCAATGTCCCTAATATTGGAAACAAATCCAATAGGTTCTAATTTAGTGCTCAATATATCAACATTATTTCTTGATTTATTGTCCACATGGAATCATTGATGCAATATCCAATTTTTCATATTGATAAAATTTGATGAATAGAAATTTGAGATTCTTTATTACTAATAGGATTTAAAAAAACTAGTTTAATGTAATGGAAAACAATTTTTATACATTAATTAATTATATTATGTTATGTTATATTCATTATAATAATATTAGTTTGTTTTCAATCAATAGAAATAGAAGCATTATTTCTAACCAAATTGGGTTTTTAGAAAATATATGGTTTTATTTAAATATATATAATTTCAAATAATCTAATTTAAATTTATAAAAATGAATTTAACTTTTTTATTCATAATTTCAAAAAAAAATTGGATTAATTTTTGATAAAATTATGGAATCTTTTTTCTTGTAATATAGTAAAATATTAAATTATATTTAAACAGTATTTTTTGAAGTGTTTATAAATTCAAAATATAAATTGGATTAATTTTAAGATTTTATATTTTTTTAAGATAACAAATAAATGAATTAATGTCTTGAAAATTAATTTTATACTTCATTTTAGTATAAAACATTTTTTTTACTAAAAAATACTTTGTTCTGGAAAAAAATTGTTCTCATTCTATTTTGCTAGTTTAATTTTAAATCATATTTTTTCACTTTGGAGAATTGAATAATGAAATATAGATTCCATATATATATTTATAAGGTATATATGTCATAAATATTTCACTTTTATTTTTTCCATTATTAATAGCAAGGATAATAAATTGTTTTACCACTATAATGGTCATCTAAGTAAATTAAGGGGAAAAATAACGTGATGTCTACTGAGAAGTAACCCTAAAACATACCTTAATTTTATTTGATGAACATATTTTTTTACATAATCATTAAAAATATGAATATATGTCATTTTTATGTCACATGTCCACAATTTGTTCCTTTAATATATTTTATGTTAAAAAAGTAAACAAATTACATCCTCATTCTTCTTTTATCATTATATTATTAACATATGAATAAAAAGAATATATTATTACTATTAGGAATATTTCATATATATTTTATTTATTTTGAACAATTTCTTAAAATAGGTCAATATAATTTCTTTATTTCTAAATTTAAATTTCATTTAATTATTCATTTTGAATTATTTTCTTTCAATATTACAATATTAATCATATAATTATCATTATATTATTATATATTCTATTAAAATTTTATATTTCTTTTGTTATTTTAAATTTTTTATAATCCTATGATATTTGATAATTTCATGTCTATATATATATATATATCAGATATAATGTAAATATATACAATATATATTTATACATATGTGCCATAATTCTTCTTCTCTCAATGTTCACGTAGTTTTTTTTAATATATGTTTTTTATGGAAAAATATTTTATCCAATAATAGTATATTATAAAAAAACAATTATATATAATACAGAAAGGTGGAAGAGGCCCTACCACCATAAATATTTACCTGAAAGGTGGAACTCCATCTTGCGCCATTCTTCAAAAAATTATAAACAAAATAAAATTAAAATTGTATATGTATGTATACTTATTATAGATATATTTTTTATTTTCTTTGGTTTAGATACATATATATAAAAAATATTTTTTTATGTTATAAATTTTTGACACAATTTTTCTAATTTCATTTAGATTGTATTTTAATTTTAGAATTTTTTTCTCTTTAATGTCACCTACATGAATCATAATATTGGTTTAAGAAGAATTATTATAAAATATATAAATAACTAAGTATAAATTCAATAAAACTAAAATTTAACACACTTAATGAACATATGAGAGATAATTTAAAATGATAATAATTTTATATAAATAATTTTTTAAAATTCATTTATATTGAAGAATAATTTTTTTTCAGACTTTAAATTTAGTGGTTGTTTTAAATTTCATTTAGAATTTAGTAAAAAATCCTATAAATTTTATGCATTTATTTTTTAATTTGAAAATATCATGTTTAAAATCAACAATATGTGAGTAGTGTAATTATTTTTTAAAATACAGATATACTAAATTATATTTTCAATAAATTTGTCGATGAGTATGATATTTCATAATTTTTATTAGATTAATTTTATAGAATATATTTTATTATATTTTAAAGTTACCTTTTTTAATTTTAATTCGTATTCTTATGTTTCAAGTTGTTCACATTAAAATCATATAAAAAATAAAATATATATAAAATACTAATGAAAATTAATTTAAAATATAAAAGTATAATTTTTTTTTCAAAACCCTAAAGTCAATAGAAATAATTATAATTATTTTTTACAATCAATCACTATATTTTGGTTGCATCCCACAAGCTATTGTGGAAATGGGATGCTTGCATTTACAAAATCATATTTTTTTCTAGGGTGGAGTATGATGTGTTGTAAAGGGGTGATCCTAAGGCACTAAAAACTTATATGATTGATGATCTACTAGTTTATCAATGTTAGGATGTGTCATATGGATGTCTTATTGTTCACCTGACCCTCCTTTCACTAAGTAAGTAAAAGTAAAAGTCATCATTGCATGGAGGATCTGTAAGGCCTGTGAAGGATTAGGTATGAAATCAAGAGGCATTAGAAATCATCCCTTATAAAACCATGGATAAGTTGTGCAAGGAGAAAACTATGGATATCTAAAAATTAAAAAGTGATCTCATGACTCCAAATGCACATCCCTAATAAAATGAGGGAGGTATTCCAGAGGGATGACCCCTTCCTCTGGAATATATAATGTCTCATGTGCAGCATGGTGCAGTCTATGTTGCCATCGTTGTGACTCCTCAGCATCAACAACTACTGGAAGAGGTTCTGGATTAGTGACCTCCACTCTTTGAGTATCAATGTCAACTACCTATGGTGGATAGTCAAATATAATATCATGAACCACATGAGAATCTTGCATTATTCCCTACATTGCAACAAGGATAACTGCCATGATAGAAACCTCATATTCCACTAGATTATACATGTAGGTAATATATTGTATGAAAGTATGTTGTAATGTGAATCATAATTAATTTTAAAATAGTACAATAAATAATCTAATTGACATATATTAACCTACCAAATCCTTAATCACTCCTCTATGTATAGTAATATACATTAAAAACATCATTATATACCACGGTGCATACTTGACATTCTCTTATAGATGTAATCACATCATACTCAGACCCTCGATACGAAATGATGCTCTTATGTCCCATAGGTTTAGATATTAATTATGTACTTGGAATTAGTCAACATCCATCCTAATTGTCAGCTTCACATAATGAAACAATGGTGATTTTATTAGTGGAATAAAATATGATCAATAGAGCCAAACTGGTGCATAACTCGATATAAATAGTTCCACTAAATAATATTAAGTTGAATGAAATGAACAATAGAAATTATATCATGAAGTACAGTTGAAACTTATGTGGTAAACTAGTCTAATAAATCATATTAGTGAATCCAAGTAATCTAAAATGATATGTGATATTTTTTAAAAAAATATTGTTATGAAAACAAATAATAATTATATTTTGAAATTAGTTATTCAAAGTAATATTGTATAAATTTATGTCCGTGCATAATATAGTGTCCAACATGAGATGGTATACACCCAAATTTTTTATTAGATCCTTGATGAAGTGGTGTTCTAGACTCCACCTATAAAAAATGACATTGAATGTGATAAATAATATGAAATTAATATCAATTACTCTTGGTATCATCAGAACCCAATAGAGATGAGTGATCATACCAATATCTATGAAGAGAATCATGAAACACAACTATATGATGATCTTAGCTAGAAACAATAGGGTAGTGGGGATGGATGTGCTCTCGTTTCCACATATGATGAATAATGATGTTCCCCCTAAGATCAGTGTGATCTAAGAGGCATGCTATACATGAGGCTCTGAATGTTTATGGAAAGCATGGAGATCCCCAGTTGTATCTCCCAACCTGAGAAAATCATCTATTATGCCCAGATACATCATGTCTACATGCATACTATAGTGATTAGTGAAAAAAATTTCTTTAATGATCCAAAATATATATGCACATATATGTTGCATGAATGTTTTCTCATCGTCATTAGTGGGTAACTGTGAAAAATAAATCTCTAGCCATCTCATGGATATAAACCCACCATTTTTAGAATCCTAATCCCCCAAAATTTGGTGGCCAATAAATTGTTGTAAAATCTCATTCTAGTATCCATGATTGGGTACTATATCTATTTCCCGATGGATATGAAGACTAAGAAGGATTTCCACATCCTCAAGGGTGATGATCATCTTTCCCTCATATAGTGGAATGTTTGTTCCCCTTGTCTCCATCTCTATATGGGGTAACATTTAAGAGATGATCAATGAACGTAAAATCAGATACAGAAATTCCATAGAAGCGAGCATAGCATAGGTATGGTAAAATTGTGGTTGGAGGTTGAAATTGATGATAATGGTGTTCTTGACATACCTTGATCCTTTGAATATCACAGACCTCAAGTACATCAAATGAAACATGCCTATACTACTCAGTGAGATGTGTAATATCCTTCATCTATATGTAAAAAATGAAATAATACATAAGTTTAATATGTAAATATAAATTTATCATCAAAATAGAATGTTATAATTTCATTAATTTAAGAAAAAACTTGTATATTCCCGCTGTTTTATGAATTGTTTCTCACTAAAATAAAAATTCGTGTTTTCAGGTTTCTGAAAACATATTTATAATATTTTTTTAGATATTTTTTACCATTGAATGATTATTTTTTAAGATATATTTTTATATTTATATATATTAAAAATCTTCTTCATTGTTTAAAATTTTATTAGAAATCAAGTCTCCTAGTGTTTTAGAATGTGAGGTAAAAAACAAGAAAACATGAAATAAATTTATTTATCCCTAATAAAATGAAAATTCTGATTATATAAATTTAAATGGACAAAAAACCCATTAAATTAAACATGAATTATTTATAATATAAAACAAACCTTGACATTTTTAACTAAAATATTGTTTGGATGTGATGATTTTGATTTATAAGTGAAGTAAAATTAAGATTGTTATTATATGGTATCTTTATTACATCATCCAAAGAGATAAATATAAAATTTCAATTTCCAAAATAATTTTTTCATCTAATGAGGGGACACCCCATAAAATAAATTTATCATTAGAAAGACGAAATATTTTGAAAAATTAAAAGTTATATATATCCGTTTAGTATATGTTATAAAGCTCCCACTTGAAAATAAGTTGTGTTTTAATTCACTTTTGTAGATAGAATCATGTCATACAAACTCTTTTATGATGAAATTTTTTAATGTCATTCATTTCTATTATCAAGCATTAATTTTTTATTTAATGGGATTGTTTTTATGAATTTCAGTTTATATGATAAAAATTTCAAATTTATTGTGGACAAATAAAATTATTTGATGTTTTATATTCTTTTTACCTCACATTAGAATACATTAGGTGCTTTTTCCTCCAATAAACATTTATATAATGAAAAAAGAAATTATAACACAACCTTATTTTAACATTAATTGATAATTTAGATCTCAAATGTTGTGCCTTATATATTATGTAGGATTTCTCACATGATGGTATGTTTCGTGATTATTTTATCACATTCATTCATTATGGTTTACCCATGAATAGTTTTATTATAGTTTAATGTCACATAACATATATTTGTCTTATTACATGTATTGTGAATATAATTTTCATGTTTTTATTTGATAGTAAAAGTATCCTGAAATTCCATAAATATCAAAAAAATGAAGGATATTATATTAAGACCATATAATTAATCATATGAAATTATCACATTGGATAAAATACATAATTTTAGAAAAGACTGTGAACTTGATCCCAAAATGTTTGGGAATCATTTCAAGTCATGACCTTATTAATGACATATGCTTATCACAAATGTTTACATAGTTCATGCGGCTAGTCCATCTCATTCTACATCCTTCTGGACATCATTCTCCATCATTGAAGCAACCTATTGATGAAAAGATTCAATATAATCTCAGCTTCAATGATTGGTACTAATCAAAACTCCCCAATATGCATCCATTATGTAGCTTAGAAGTTAGAAATGGTGTCCAGCTGGTACACTGGATCATTATATGCTTCCCATGATATGCCCATAGAGGTGCCTTTGGTAATGGCATGTTTTCATGGAAACCATAAATCATATAATTTTCCATAGTTACATTGACTTGTTTCTAGTAACACCATAACAACTCAACCACTTCAATTGTTTTTACTAGTTCTGTAAAATATATAACCTTAATTTGAGATTCTATTCAATAGAAAATTTGTGCACGATAAGAAGATGACAATTCAATGTTCTTTTCAATCTCTTTTTGAAGGTATATTTCATTACATAACCCATGTTGAATCCCATATGGGGATTTATTGATACTGTTATCAATGTACTTCACACAATGATAAAATATCTCATGAACTAGTTCTGTTATAAGAAACATGTGAGTCCCATAAAGGACACCATTGAAGCACTCAACAATTATTGTGGTCATGTGGCCATATGTATTCCCCTATCATATATCAATTTCCATTTTCCTTTTGGAATATTCATCATATAATAATAGAATCCATGATTATCCTTCTGGATTTCATTGAAATATTATTCAAAACATCATTTATCGGGCTCATATGCTACATAGAAGTGATCATATTTCAAATAAATTATTTTTATATTTGTAATTAAAAAATAAAAAAATAAAAAAGAAATAGAATACCAAGCTTCATTACTACTTCCATTGTAGGTTAATTTTGGAATTTTTTTCAATCATTATTAGAAATATGACAAATTAGTATCAATGATGTGTATTTAGGGGTCTTCATGTATCAATGTTCATATTTATTACCTCATTTATTTCATGCTGGAAATCATATATCAAATATAAACCCCCAATGTCGGTGTAATAGTTGGGATACATGCCAAAAACCTACTCCACGATTCACTGTTTTCTTTATTGAAAATGGAAAATGAAAGTGTCTTAAGTGCATGGTTACCATCGTGGGTTGATGTAATCTACATTATGCCCTTGTATTTTCTGTATTGAACATTTAAAAAATCTGTATAAACATTTTTTCAGAAATCAAATGCATAAATACACGAGATGAATTCCCAAAAAAACGGATGAAATTGAGCATGATATGGACTACGTAGGTTATATTCAGGAAAATTATTGTTTTTAATAAGATGATTGAAAATTTGGATGATTTCTCTCAATATGGATATCAATGGAAACAAAAAATGATATGAGTCATCCCAACCACCATAGACCATTAAAATTTCCTTTAGTTTCGTAATCCATGAAATTTTATATTAAATTTTATATACAAATCATTTTTTATCCTCTCTTTCACAAGCGGTATATGAACATCATGGTAGGTCCAAAACAACTCAGTTATAATAGATGACCCAAATATAGCAACCAATGATTTTTTGTCATGTCTCAGGTTTGGCTAAATGCATGTATGAGCTCCCTCAATCCCCCAAACTCTCCAAAATACAAATGAAATGTCATAATCTTCCCTCAAGTAGAACCTAAAATAATCCCCATATTCATCAAACTATATGATGTATTTTTTAAAGAATTATTTTTGAACTGAATTTCTACATTTCCTCACAATATGATTTTTTTTAATGTTTATTTTCATCGAAAACCCTTTGAATATATAATGTTTTCTCTATCTCACTGAACCTATCCAATATAACTCTAGGAAAATTAGTAGTTGGTATGAATTCATTCCAATTAAATTCAAGAAAATGTGACAGTTCTTCCAACCAGGATGTGAAGAGTGGTAGATGTACTTTTTGTGGGTTGAGGATATTATGAGACCACTGTATTTCTATAAAATTCGTCCCCATATTTTGTAGTTCCCTTATTATCAACATTTTTATATTTTTATGTTATACCATTAGAAAATTCATAATCATTAGAAAACGTATATGTATATCTGATAGATCTACTAGATTTTCCACATCTAAATCATAGGGAATTGCTTTAATTTATTAAATGGGATTTATTGAACAACTATTTTAAGTATTCTTCTTTGTAAAATTGGAAGTTATTGTTGTAATTCTGAACCTAAACACATAACTCCATTATGGATCCATCTGACCACTATGAAAACAAATTTATTTCATGGACCCAGGGCTCATTTGTAGCCATTGGAAATCTATATTCCATAGTGTATTAGTAAATTTCAAATGTTGATTACTAATAGACATGATCTATTAATTAGGTATCATATATAAGAAACCATGAAATCATTTATTAGATTCACTTAGGGTTACACAATAAGATGTCCTAACCATTATTGATGGTCATATAATAATTTAAATAAACTCCATGTAGGATTAGACATAAGAAAACAGGATACATTATGTGAAAAATATTTTTTGATCCAGATTCTGATACTGTATATACAATTGAAAATGATGGTTGGCCATAAAATCATTATTATATTGAAATTTTAGAACATATTTTTATATCCTAAAAGATGAAAATAATATTTTGTAGTAAAATTCTCAATCTTCTTAACAAAATGTTCAGATGTTTATAAATAACTTTTAAATAATCTAAATAATATACCATGTGTGTGTCAAAAAAATTGTATATAAAGTACCATTTTCATGCACTAGTTACGGATGAATTCTAGATCAATGGGGTGTTTTCATGTTTTACCTCTAGGTACTACTATACTGGAGCCACATCCACTTGAAGTATCTAGACAGGGACTTGATTTCTTACATAAGCACATAATATTTTTTATACAAAACATTTATAGCATATTCTTATTATCATAACTTTTTATAAATTCTATCGAAATTTTATATGTCTTGTGTTTTGTTTTTGTGTTTTAGTTATCCCATGATATTTGAGAATTAAATTTATTTTTTGGACCACTATGTGTATGAAGATGTATTTTTTATCAAAAGTTGTAAATACAAGTCAATATGAAGGAGATAAAGAATGAATCCCAAGTCAGATAAGATGGTTAATTTAGAATATTGGTGAACTTATCCAATATTCTAAATGCATGTATTAAAGGTGATACATTGTCTACAATAATAATGATGATGAATATGTGGGTGAAGAATCTATTTGGAGTTTGTAGTCCAAAATGAAAATTGAGAAGATAGAAAGAGCATGTGGAGGATGGTTGAACATATACGGTGGCTATGCATGATTGAAAAACTAAGTGTCCATGCAATTAATGCATAAAAATATTATTTTTAGGCATACATAATAAATTAGGCTGGGCGACGAGCTGACCATCCAGCCTCAACCCATTGCACATACGGGACAGAGTCATCCATAACCAATGGGATGCCAGCCATGCCAACCTGAAGGTAGTAGGGTCGGGTTCTGTATTGGCCTATACAGAGGGTGGGAGTAGAGCACACCCCTAATGAACATGATATGTGTTGGTAATGTGGACGGATAGGGTAATCAGAGCGTATGGTGTAGCATCATGATACATAAACTGTGGCTCACTAGTGTGTTCTTTTTTATGTGGGATGATGATTTTAATAATCCATGAAATCTTGACAATCCATCTAAACTTGTGAGACATCTTGGTCACTCATCTAATCCAGCATGTCTCAATATAATCATGGCCTCTCCTCACATCCTTTCCCCACCAGTTTGAATGAGAGCCATCTAATTTCACTAATGGTATTTGATAAGGTATCATCACTGACTACTTTTCTAGTACTCGCTGATTCAATCACTTCTCACCGAATCTGATGTAGAATCATGGCCTGAACATTGTGATCGATCACTAACATCTAAGGTTTTTCATTGGATCATATTGATACCATTCGTGTAATCCTCATCTTGCATTCTTGGGTAAAACACGAAGAACAACCTCTGTCAAAGTAAATGAAGTTACGAGACCACCTGGATGATTGGTGCTACTGTTTAAAAAAATATTTAATGAAATCTTGATCCCATTCATGTGATCAATCCACCAACATAGAGATAAGAAATATGTATTTAAAAGAAAACATCCCACAAATTGTCTCATATCATTATCCATGGTGTGATGTTTTAAATGCTGGTGATCTTGGCCGATTCAATTGGAATATTTGAAGATCTTATCACTATATATTCAGAAGCCAAAAATATTTGATCCTTTCCTATAGAAGTGGAAGCCTTGAGCTAAAGGAGTGGGATGCATTCACTACCCGAGATCTTCTATTTTCAAGAAGATAACTACTCTATAAATTAAATCCAGGAATGGAATGCAGAGGGACCAAGAACCATCAAGGGTTCATGAGGAATGAACCATGAACCATCTTGGTATGTGATGGAGGTTCCCACTCATTGTTCATAAGAGAATAACATATCCATTGTGTGAGTAGGAGCCCCAAATCATCTTGGTTTACAATGGAGATTTTCACACCTACTATGCTTCGCGAAGAACCACACACTCTATGAAATGAACATCCACGCATCCTATGCATTGTTAATAAGGTCCATGTATCTCCAGCAAGATAAAGGATGATCCTTGAATCTATTTGGTTCCATGAACTGAAGGTAAACTTAATTATGTTTGAACGAGGATGTTATACTATTTATAGGGAACAGTTTTATGAATAACAGGTTTGTATAAAAAATGTGTACTATCTATATGCAGGCACTCATGTGTATGATGTATAGATACACTAACCAAGTGAAAATCAAGGAATAGAAAAGGAAAAGGGGGCCCAAGGCCATTTGTGACCAAAGGGAACTGCGCACACGAATGCACCCATGTGTATTATTTAATGAACTCTAGGAAGTGTGTGTATATAGAGATCATCAGTCATTCAGAATTGCATAAGTGGCCGTGGAGTGCACTGACATGGGACACATGCACCTACGTGCTTGATTTAGAGACACTCAAGGGCATGTGTGCATCCAAATAAAGAGAGGGGAGGAGAAAAAAGTTACGTACTTGCATGCACTTATTATATGAATACATCAAAGGTAGTATGTGGGGGAACATGTGAAGAAAGAATCAAGATAAGTCTTAGTGGATTCTTTTTTTTGCAATAAAGAAGAAGATTTAATATAAGTTCATTAATTCGGGACATCGAAGAAAGTAGTGTCTCATGCTGAATAGATAAAAAACTTTCATTGCAATCTATTAAGGAGAACATCACATCTATAAACTATTTAAGACTTCTCCAAAGGCAGTGATCTAGGGAAAGTCCACAGAAGTGGACCAAGGGAAGCAACAATATATCCATTAACTTTTTTAAATGTAGTGTTTCTGTGACAGAGTGACTATAACCAAACCTTTGTAATCCACAACTTGTGATGTTTTTTGTAATTATTTAAGACCGGAAACCTATCGTCATATTATCTTTAGAAAAATCCCTTAGTGGTGAACCAAGTAAAATTATTGTTATTTCCTTCTGCATGTGAATTTTTAAATTATGAAACACATCCATCATATAGGTTTAAACAGGTTCCTAGTAACATTGGAATAAGATCAGCATTTTGTGAGAAAATTGTGTAGCATAGATTCACCCCCCACCACTTAGGGTGGTCTAGGGTCCTTCAATTTGTATTAGAACCCAAAAGATCATGTATATTGGATACTATATTGTAATTCTATTCTAAATTGGATTTGAGTTTTCATTAAAAAGTCAATAATGAAGTTGATTTGTGATGAAGATCTTAACATCTCTGAGCAGAAGTCTATTACCAACAAGATCATGATATATAGGAAAAAGAAAGAGAATAGATAGTCAAGAAGTACTTAATGTCAAACTAATATTCTATATATAGTTATCCATGCCTTTCCAATAATAACCAAATATCATGCATGGAAGGTAAAGAGTAGTTGGATATGTTTTTCACAAAAAAATAATGATTTTGGCATAAGTGGCGATGTTGATCAATTGATTACCTAACCTGAGTTTGCAATTGAGAAATTATGAAATTATCATCTTGATATTACTGATGAAATAACATTATTTGTTTGTATAAAATTACAATTTATGATGTTTAAAATCACCTAGTTGGATAGAGAATTAGATAATATCGAAAAGGGATTTGAAGAAAATATTCATTAATGTTCAAAGCACTCCATAGAGATTAAAGAATATGAAGACAAATAGAGAGTCAATAATACTTTAAAATAAAACATCCATGCACATGAATATTATATGATGAAGAGAACTAATGTCAAGAGTTTATATTTATAATAATCTTCTAGGAAATTCAAGGAACGTGACTCTTTGTTTTGAAAAAATGTTAAGTTGCGTGAACTTGAAGTTGAAAGAAGAAATGATGATTGTGGAGATATTATGATTATGATTAAAGAACAAAAGGTCATCCTCAATATGAAATATCTAGAATCATATGCTTAATCGACCTATCATGAGAAGACATGTATTGATACTTCAGAGAGGAAGAAAATAGTACCTGTAGGTACACAATGCTCATTGTAGGATTATACAGTGGAAGGATCTCTGACATGTCATCAGAAGATCATGAAATCATTCAGTGGTTAATCAAAAGTATCAAAGAAAATAAAGGTAACATCCAAACCATCTTATGATCAGGCTTATAAATATGCTTTTACAAAAAGTGCATGTTTGATGAAAAACTCTAAACAAGTATGGATGAATAATAGTGATGAGATACCAACATACATGGCTAGGGTTGATATGAAAAAGAGTTTATAAGATGGTTCCCCATATATATAAAAACATAAGAAGAAGAAGGCTCAAAAGTCTAATTCAATAGATATCAAGAAATCAATACTTTTTGGTCAATTTTGGTGATGAAACATGTTTGGGAATTTGTTTATAAATTTTTTGGTACAATCCTAAAAATATAAATCCGCAAAGGAAGCCAGAGAAGAAGAAGAAACATGCACATATTCTGAAGTATATTTATACTAAAAAGTGATTTAGAATGCTTGACAACATCTGTGATGTATGTAATGGCAATGGTCACAAGGATGCTACATGTTCATCACAGCATGTATCAAAATATTATAGTAAAATAAGATCAAAAAATATATCTTGTAATGAATAAGCTACCTTGTGAAAACATCATAAAAATGTTGTGAATCAAAATTCTCCCAAAAGATTCCAAGATAAAAATTTGATAAGACCTTGGATTTTAATTCCAGGAAGGTGAAGGGTAGTGCATCCAAAAGTACTTCTAAGAACGATGTCACTCAGAAGAAGCCATGTGAAAGATCCAATATTGATTCCATAGATTATAAGGATAGATGTGTGATTTGGCCAGAAGATTTGGAAAGGATGAGATAAATGGATGATCCATAATCTAAGGCCAGTTATAAAAGAAATTAGAATACTTCATATAATGATAAAAAAGATCTATGAGTGAGGTTCATAATTTTTGTTCAACTTTTAGAAATTTCTTTTCATTTACTCCATGTCAAGAAGAATTCCCCAAAAATATGAAATCTTCACTAGGGTATTCTAGTTTTTCAAATCTTTTTGAAGAATGAATTCTCACACACAATGAAGTGGAATAATTAATAGGATCCAAACAACCACATACACAATGAAGGGTCAAATATTAAAGTAGTGAGAGTGAATTAAATGGATAATCATGGATGATAAAACCATCTCAACCAGGCTGTTTTCATTTTTGATGAAAGGAGGATCCACCATATTCCCTTGAATCATTCTATATTGTATTTTTTTATATAATACTAAGAATTGATGGTGAAAAAATATCTTAGGGGGAGAACCCGAGAAGTTTCCCCTTTATGGGGAGAAATATGAAGAAGCTTGCAAAGATATTATTTTAATTAGTATAAAATTCAATCACACATAAGACTATTTGAAGATCATTTCATTGGAAAAGGAGTCCCATGATGAATATTTCATCTCACATTTTATATCTTCATCCTAGAATGAATGTATAAATACCCATGAAGAGAAGTATATGAGTAATCATATCACGAGGTTTCATTATTAGGGGATAATGGGTGGATTTATGGTCTAATTTAATGACTCTTGTTTTTTATATAAACCGTAGCACAAGTCCACTTATAGTGAAATGATTGATTAAACATTTCTTATGTATGGACTACTACCCTCTCTACCATGAACATTTTTTCTTGTTAATAATGGGGAGAGAAATGAAATGAATATTTTTCCGAAAGGTAAATGGGAGAGAAGATTTTCATTTTTACATTGACACAATCATTAGGAGAAAACTTTGATGATTTGACAAAAAATACAATGGGGGAGATTTTTGGGTCCACTTTGGTTTTGAAGCTATATTTGCTGTCAATAATTTTTAAAACTATTTAAATTGATGGAGATAAAGAAGGACACCAATGTTAATAGAGATTGTTAATTCAGATGATTGGTGAACATATTCTACATTATAAATTCATGTATAAAATGTGATACATTATATAAAAAAATAATGTTTATGAATTGAGTATGAAGAATATATTTGGAATTTGTAGACCAAAAGGAATATTAATGAGAGTGAAAGATGATGTGGAGGAGGCATAGAATTTGATGGTGGCAATTTATGACTGAACAACTAAGTGTCCATGCACTTTATACATAGAAGTATATTATATAGGCCTACATATGAAATTGGTCCATCCCCTGAGCCGACCATCCAGCCTCAACTTGAGACACATGTGGTGTAGATTTGACCACACCCAAGGGGAAGCCATCCAGGACAGACGCCATGTGGCAGGGTCTGGACATGTAAAGGAAGGTATAGAGGGTGGGTCTAGATCGCGCTCATAAAGGATATGGTATGCGTGGATTTTTTGGAGGGATAGGGAGTAATCAGAACATAAGGTGGAGCAGTTTGATACATCAATCACGGCTCACCTAGGTGTTTTTTTCGATGTGGGAATTGATTTTAATGAACATAGAAATCTCAGTCACCCCTCTAAAAATGTGTTTCATCTAATACACTCATCAAATCATGAACTTTCCCATATAATCATAGCCTCTCATCACATCCACACACCTCTAGTTTGAAATAGAGTCGTCTGGTTGCACCTACAACATTTGACAAGGCTGTGTTGTCATCTTCATCGTCAATTGCTCGTTGGCACCATTTCTTCTCAACAAAGTAGATGCAGATTCATGACCGAACCATGATGATTCATTACTAACATCAAATGAGGGTCTTCGGATCATCCTAAGACCATGGATGAAATATTAATCTTGCATGCATCAATAAAACTCAAAGAAGAAACTCGGCTAAAGCAACCAAAGCGGCGAGGCCATGTGGATGATTTGTGCCTATGTTTGGAATGAAGACTTCATGAATCATGGATTTCATAAATGTGATCAATCCTTAAAAATAGATATAGTTAATGCTTATGAAAATGATATATCCCAAGATATGTATCATATCTTTATTTGTTGTTTGATGTTTTAAATTTTTTAGATCTCGGTCAATTCAATTTTAAAATTTGAATAACTTATTTAGTGAGATTCTAACGCGAAAAATATTTAATCACTTCATATAAAAGGGGAATCCCTGAGCTAAAAGGGTATGATACCATTCATTACCCAAGAGATTCTATTTTCAAGAACAGATCATCTCTATGCTTTTATTCCATGAAGGGGGAGTATATGTATCGTGAACCATCAAGGGTTCATGAGGATTGAACCATGAACCATCCTGGTACACAAAAGAGGTCCGAACTATCTAGGCATAGGAGAACCACACATCCCCTACATGAGGAGGAGCTGTAAACCATCCATGTTTGCCAAGTATATCTTCACACATACAGTGCTTCGTGATGAATAGTACACTATGTTCCAAGATGATCCACTCATCATATACATGAAGGAAAGGATTTGTGCATCTATTTCACTATGAAGAATGATCAGTGAACCAATTTGGTTCCATGAAGAGATGGTAAAATTAATCCTATTTGAACATTCATTTTACACTATTTGAAGGGTTTGTTTTGAAGAAGAAAGAGTTCACACAATGATGGGAATTATATACATGCATGTAATCATGTGTATGATGTAAAGATACATGAACATAGTGCAATGAAAGGAAGAGAATGGGACAAAGAGGACTGTGGCCCTTTGTTCCCAAAGGACAGTACATACATGCATGCACCCATGTCCATTACTTAAAGGAACTCAAGATAGTGTGTCTGCGCAAAGAAGTATCACTCATTTAGGATTGAAAAAGGGATAGTATAGTGCACATACATGGAACACATGCACCTATGTGCATGATTTAAAGACACTCATGTTTTTGTATACATTCAACGAAAGAGAGAGGAGAAGACAAAAAAAGGTACGTACATGCATGCACTTATTATTTGAATACATCCTAGGCAGAACGTGTGTGAACATGTGAAGAAAGAAGTAGGGGATTTTTTAGTGAATCTCTTTGGACTAAAGAATAAGATTTAATATAAGGGCACAAATTCAGTACCTCAATGCAAGTAGTGTCTCATGATGAACAAAGTAAAATACTTCATTTACAAAATGTTGAAGAGACATTCTAGTCTATAAACTAATTAACACTTATCCAAAGGAAGTAAGCCATCGGTGGTCAACGGATGTTATATGAGGGAGGATGTAAGATATCCCCAAACATTTGTAAAGTCACTGTTCTTGGTATAGACAGATTATGCTTGAACAATTGTAATCCAAAACTTTTGAATATTAGTGATATTTGGTATGACTGACAACCTGTCGGTGTATGACCCCTGGACGTAGCCCTTAGTGGTGAACCAAGTTAAATTATGGAGCTTTAATTCTATATATAAATTTATTAATTACTACACAGATCCATCATACATGTTTAAAAAATTACCTACTAACATGGGATCATGATCCTTCATTTTGTGAGAAAAATGTGACATGCTGATTCACCCCGGCCCCTGAGGATGGTCCTCGGCCCTTTATATATTTATGGAATCAAATATAATTAATATATATATATATATACATTTTAAATATTGTTCTATATATCTAAATGTGCATTCACCTTCTCTGTTCATTACAAACAACATATTAATAACTATGCATGTACTCATTTGCATTGCTCAACCATAATGTGGAAGATCCATCTTTAAGTTCCTATTTTGAGAATGAACTACAACACCATTCTCTTGCTCCTTCAATTTTCACACAAATACATCTATATTCTTCGGATTCACATTCTCCATATCCACCTTCTTTTATTACACCAATATGTCACTTACTCCTCTCTAAATGCATAAGTAGGTTAACCAATTCATCAACAACACCATCACTTTTCACTCCAATTCACTATAACTCATCCTCGGCTGCACAGAAAGATGTGACAAGTTTTCAGAAACTAGACTTCCTCTTTCGCAATAGAATCTGGATGTACTCTATGACACCAGCATCTGACTCTACCATGCAATGTAAATCACTTATTTTGTATCTACTGAACTAGTTTATTAGTTGATAAAATGAACCTACAGTTTCATCTCGAAGATGACACCTCAAATACATTTGTACCAACATATTTCCTTTATCACCCTAGACACAAGTTGTATATCCATTTCATCATACAAATGTGCATTTCAAAGAAGACAACATGAAGGTAAATCCCCTAACATTCATCTATTTCAACCTACCATGTTTTATAGCTTGATGTTATTATGATTGAAGAAAATATTCCTTGAAGGTAATTATTTACTTTCCATGAGTTGAAATTAATACATAATATGATCTCACATTGAGTACCTATAAATATTTATTTTAAGGACATCTCAAGATTCATTATAACTACTGCATGATTAATTCTACATACTATGACTTATTTTGTATACTGACCACATGTTATATTTTTTCTACTAAACAAATGTTATATTTTTTATACTGGCCGCGTGTAAATCATAACTGACCATGTTTTATTATTGACTGAAAGTAATATATGTATTCATGGTTAGTATACCAACCACACTTCCAATTTTATCACCCAATCAGTATACCAAATATGTTCCTTAATGGCACAACAAATATATCGATTTTTCTCTGTAATGGCATGATATGTATACAGATCATGAGCCTTGGGCCACTTTTGTTCCAAGTTCACATTACTTATTTTTTAGAAAATTTTTATTTTTATGAAACTATTTTTATCATTATTTTAATAAAGCTATTAACTACTAATTAAAAATAAATTAATTCTTTTTATTCGATAAAAATGATCATTATAATTTTTTCCTATAATCAATTTATCAAACAAAATGGGGGAAATAATAATGAAATTATTAAATTTCAAATTATTCATTTTATTCTATGTTTTCCTTACACACTTATTTATTAATTTACAGCACTGTTATGAGATAAAATTTTAATCTTTTAATTATTTTAAATACTCTCATTTACTCTAGCGATCATATTAGAAATTATTCTAATGAGAATAATTCTATAATTAAGTCAATTCAATATTTATATTTAATAATCATTAGGTGATAAAAAATAATGATTTTTTTCATTATTTTAAATATTTGTAATCATAAAAAGTGGACAATTAGTTTATGAAACACCAGTGTAATGATGTCAAAGATGACTATTTATAATGAGTTCATAAATTGAAAACATGGGATGTAGTTTGAACAAACATTGATTACTTTTTGAATGATAGAAGAATTATTGAATACATACTGATAAAAAAATTTCCTTGAATCTCAAAAATTTATTTGGAAAATAAATTATCTTTTTCATGATCTAGAAGAAACATTAATTATTCCATTATTTACAATGGATGTGATCAAATATCATTGACTGAATTTCTCTTCATCTATGTCAGATCTCTAATGGTTTCATTTGTTTTTATTCTTCCTCCTATTAGATTTCTTTCTTATATTTCTTTTTTTTTGATGGTATATGATTTTCTAAATCAAAAGAATGTTTTTCATGGTTATTCAACCAACCAAAAATAATTTCATGGGTTTTGAATTATCAAGAAAATTTATGGTAAGGATAAGTCATTTTAATTTACACTAAATCGTGAACATTTCCATATAATATTGATTGATGAATAATAAATATCTTATTGTTTAAAAAAAATTAAAATACTATTCAACCCAGCCCTCTAATCTATTTTTTTAAAGATCAAAATCCAAAACATTGTATAAAATGTTGTACTTTGAGTAGCTATCACATATGGTATGTTTAATCTAGTACCAATAAATTGGTAATAATTGTGGTAATACTTATTTGGGATAGTATATTTATGTTCTTTATTTATCACTATTTTGATAAGTAGATTATCTATTAGGTCAACTAGGTCAAATATGCTTACATGGGGGTGAATCAGGGTATGAAAAACTAAACAAAATCCTTATCTGGATCTTGTTTTGTTGTTAGACAAACCACAATTGTCTCTTCCTACCGTAACAATATTAAATCATATATGAAATCATGCAAAGTACACATAGAGATTTACTTGTTTTACCCTCACTAGGATACGTCCAAGGAGAATACAATGACAATCTTACGATGTTCCAAATACACTAAGGATCACTACCAATAATTAGTACAATGTTCAAGATATATATTCTATGCCTAGGCTCACTGCCATTACATGGTTTAGGATCTTCTCACTACATTCCCAAGGGTCACTCCCTCTGCCTCTTTCACTAGCTCACTGTCACTGGAAAGGTTCATTGTCTTCCTCTTCCTTAAGTCACTGCTCTTGGAGAGGAATCCACAAAAAATTTATTTACTTGTAGGTCAAACACCATTTTTGGACATGTAGGTCCATCATTTTCATGAATTACTGCACCTCAAATATAGGTATATGCTCTGTTGATGTTCCAATTTCACACGTAGATGAATTCCACCATCTGAGATACTACTATGTATTGGGAAATATGTTTGGAAAATGATTTGATTCCTTTTCAAGCTTCCTTTTGAAAACTGTGAACCGTCTTGCTCCTCCACGTACTGTTTACCAAGATTATTACATGAGCCACCTACTCTGCACACTGTTGCCTCATCCATGAACCTCCTATGTCCACGGAATCCCTCCTTCTTCATTATCACATACCACTACAACATACCGACTCTGAAAAGATCCTCTATGAACTGCCCCCTTCTGGTGAACTGTTCTATGTTTGTGGACCATCTTCACTTCTGAGTTCCAGAGCTCTCCCGCCACATACCACTTGTAGAACCCTCACTCTCGCATACCAGAGATTCCTCCCCCACGTACCAATTTAACTCCTTCTGCGTACTAAACATCCTCTTCCATGTACCAAACTTCATTTGGAGGTTAATAATTCATGAAAATACCTTCGACAGAATCACTTCTACATGAATGACTTTAGCCTTCGCGAACCACTTTGGACTTCATGAAATTATTTCATCTATTGATTAAATCTCTGAAAAAAGAGGTTATAATAATATTTTATCTCAACATTAATCAGTGGGATTAGTAATACTTATATTGAAAAAGATATCCTCTGAATCCGCTGTATAATGATTTACCAAATCATCAAACCAATCTCCACCACATACCAATCCTTCTGCCACTGCGAACTACAACCCATCTTTGAACTGATTTCCAATGCTCTCTACATACCACCATTTCTCTTTATGTAGTTGATCTCCTCTATTGTGGACACACCATCCACGCACCACCCTTTTATCCACCGTGAACCATTTTCAGTTTTTCAAACCGCATATGCACACTGTTCTAGCTTCCTGGTACATAGTTGCATACCCTTCCCAAACATGGTACATGATCCTTGTCATGGGCTCCTCATTCCTCTTCCTTTGCTGATTTAGTTTGCCATTATTCACAAAAATTTGTGAATTTTTGGGCCCCAAAGTTGGAAAACACTGTGAAACTATGCCACTATAAGAAAATGTCTTCGGAAATCAGCAGCCATTTTTATTTTCAGTCATCTAAATTTGTGACCAAACACAGACACACCCAAATCATACCAAGAGGCTGCCTTGAGGGAGTTTTTTCCAACAATATCCCCCTTTGGGATTGTTGAAAACTCTTCTCATAATAATTCTATCCATTTTGTTACCACATTAAAACTCTTACCATCATCAACCACTATTTTCTTCATACGATTAAGATAGCGATCAAGGATTTACATAACACATAATCTAAGACCACGTGAGCCATTCTCGGCATGAGAAACTTGAAAATAATGAAAATTTCATCAATGAATCACTTCAATTATGACACCAAGTGTTGAAACCATACAGATACCAATAAAATGCTTTTATTACAAACCTTAGTCGTTGTGATATTTAATCATTTATCGATCACTTCTAGAATCATAATATTTAATGATTCCCCAATCATAAATCTCATCCATTAGGATCATCATATATTCAACTCTCCCTATCTCGCTTCTTTAGTTAATATATTTTCCCCATTTATTATCTTCCCCTAGAATATTCACACTTTCTCCCCCATTGTCAACGAACCTGATGGGAACTCCAAGGTTGTCGAGAACATGGTAAATAACACATATCAGCACAATATGGAATGAAAAATCATTCCTCAAGGAGAGGGGGATGCACACCCACACTTTCAAGTGTGGCGATTTGACTGGACTCCCAGGTCCAATTGATGCCTTTCAAATGCTTCATTGGATAAGGCCTTTGTAAGAATATCTGCATCTTGTTGTTCGGTAGGCACATACTTCAACAACATTGGCCCTTGATCCAGCTTTACCTTGATAAAATGATATTTTATTTAAATATCCATTATCCTTTAAATATGGGTAGGATTTTTTCTAAGATTAATTGAACTTGATTTATCCCAATGGATTATGATCGTTGATATCACATCAATTCCCATATCATTAGGTTGATGCTTCATCCACAATAGTTTTCTGCATTCTTGAGTAGTTGGAATGTATTGAGCTTCTGTAGTGTTTAATGAAATTAAATCATCATTATTTATTAACCAATAAATAGACAACCCTCCAAGATAAAATCCACCTCTATATTTTGATTTCCTATCATCTATTGAATGAACCCAATCTGTATCTGTATATCCCAATAACTCTGGATGATATTTCTCATTATACATTAAGCCAAAATCCATTGATCCCTTGATATACTGATGAATTATCTTTTCTGCAATCATGTGGCTATCATTTGGATTCCATTGATACCTCACTACCTGATAAGTGTTAAATACAATATCATTCCTTTTATTTATTATGTAAAATATACTTCCAATTATTTTCCTATATTCCTTGATATTAACTGCCTTAACTTCATCATCCTATGACAATTTCAATCGGGTATCAACCGGAGTCTTCATCTCTTTGGAATTATCCGTTCCAAATCTTCTCAAAATATCCATGGCATATATAGTTAGAGATATGAATGTTCCACTAATTCCTTGTGTCACTTGTAAACTAAGGAAAAATGTTATGTCACCAATCATCATCATTTTCAACTCGCTAGTCATGAATTTAGAAAACCGACTGCATTAGGCTTCATCTGATGCCCCAAAGATTATCTCATAGACATAAACCAATAACATCATCCTTTGAATATTGTTATTATTGATATATAAATTTTAATCAACTCACCCAATCTTTAAATAGAGCTTCTTTGGAAACTCGTCAATCCATGAATACCATGCTCACAATGCCTACTTAAAACCATATAAAGCCTTCGTAATTCAATAGAAATTTTTCTCGTCTTCATGAATGAAAAAAAATCAGGCTGATTAATGTAAAATTATTCTTCTAGAAATCCATTAAGAAATGTTGACTTGACATCGATCTCGAAAACATTAATCATTCGTTGGACAGCTATGGCCAAGAATAATCTGATTGTCTCCAGTTTTGCAACAGGTTAAAACACCTCATCAACATCAATAATGACTATTTTATAGAACCCTTTTCCCACCATGTGTGATTGTTTTCATATTAGAACACCGTATTTATTCATTTTATTGTGAAAGAATGATTTTTTCCAATGATATTCTTTTCTTCTAGCCTCAAAACAATTTCCCATGTCTGATTCTTCTCAATTTGATCATGTTCTTCATTCATTGCCTAAACCCAATTATAATCTCTTACAGCTTCATCAAAGGAATCAGGTTCAACTTCTCATAAGTATGATGATTGATGTAGAGACTTCATCCTCTTTTCTTCACTAGTTCTATCTGATCACCAAATATGATTTTTGAATTAATTTCAGCTCTTCTTGCTATTCTTTGTGAAGACGTTAATTTCCTCTCATCATCTGAGTCTTCTTCTAAAAAAATCTCTGGGGTTATAGCATCTTATATCATTCTCATCTCCTCGTAAAGGACCTCCTGACTCAGATCAGGTATTTGTTGAGGATTCTATTCTTTCTCCACTATAGTCACATCCAGACTTTTAGCAATCATTCTTAACTGCTTATCGAGGAATTTATAAACATTGTTTTTCTTTGAGTAGCCAAGTAATTTACCTTCGTCCCCACAGGATTCAAATTTCCTATGTTTCTCATTATTGAGAATGAAATATTTACTTATGAATATTCTAAAGTCCTTCAATGAAGGCTTCATTCCATACCATAACATGTATGGAGTCTTACTTTCTTTTGTAAAAAGTAGAGCTCTGTTTGTTGTGTATATTCTTGTAATTACTACTTCTTTCCAGAATTTCTATGGAAGGTCCTTTTCAATCAGAATTGTTCTGTCCATATTATTGACAATTCGATTTTGTCTCTCAACTAATCTATTCTTCTATGGAGTTCAAACTACTGAGACATGATGCCTTATCCCATGTTTTTTGAGATAATTCTATACTTGGCTATTTTTGAACTCGGTTCCATTATCTATTCTAATCATCCAAATTTTTTGACCAAGCATCTTTTCACATTCTCTACGATATCATGGAAAGAAACTGAACACTTGATATTTGTGGGTGACTATGGTACTCATTCCATACTGTTATAGACATCAATGAGAATGACAGAATATATCTTCCCTTGAATATAACATGGTGAAATTGTCCCACACAAATCAATATGCACCAAATCATGAAATCTTGATAACCATTACTCTTTTGGATTATATTCCTTTCAAATAATATTCCCATATTTATAGGCATCACAATTATGCGTACAAATATGTGATAATCTAAGATGATTTTGAGTTACATCATATTTCACCAGATCATCCAAGGAACCTTGGCTTATTTGACTTAGACACTTATAACATAACTTGCTTTCTTAATCCTTGGATAGAAAGAACGTATCTTGTTCTCCACTAATGAGGTAGAGATTCCCTTTTGTATGATTTCCTTGTAACACAACCAGACATTCTTTTCCTGGATAACACTTAATTTCTTGGAAAACATATGGCATTCCATGTGTTACACAATTGACTAACACTAAACAAGTTGTTACTAAGCCCCTTAAAAACAATGAAATTTTCTCATCTCATGTCATTACCTCCAAACATGAATTTCTTAGAAAAATAATATTAAATCCCTCACTAGTAACAGATATTATGATAAATTTTTTATCATAACTAATTCTAGTCCCTAGATCCTTGTTTCCTATCATATGGGACGTGCAACAGCTATCAGTGATCCATATCCCAGTGCAATACGATGCCTTGAATGCAATTTTTGCAACCACCACTTTCTTTGACCTATTCTTTCTGACCCATGTATTTGACAACATATCGGCTATGGAATGATAATCTTGATCTTCCTTATCATGTGATGGACTAAATTTACCTTCTTGGGATAAAAATCGATTTTAAATTTCCAGCTCTCTTCATGATACATTAGGCTACTTCTTATGAAAAAACATTAGTCTACCTCAACACATTTATTTCCATTGTTTTTGTGTAGTATCATTTCATATGTCCAAATCCATTACACCAGAAACAAATACCATCTGATGATGGCCTGAAATTTTGAGCTCTATATGACCACCTTCATTGGTGTTGTTCCTCTTGGTACCTCTTTTCTATGTAACATAAATTTTTAGAGTGTCACATCTTACCAAAACAATAAAATCTTATGAGATGTACATTCCTATATAAAAATTATGCACTACTTGTTGTGTTGTGGATTCACTGAATCTCATGATTCTCCTTTACAAAAAAAATGATTTTCAATCTTGGCATGGGTGCTTGTTGTCTGACTTGAACCATGACTGCTTTTTATTTTAGATCAACCCCATACTAGCATTGTCATTCAGAATTTGTTGTTGCTACTATTTTGATGGAACACTTTTCTCAAATATCATCTTCTCTATTGCTTGTATGACATTATTTCAAAGTAGTTTATCATGATCTTCAATTGTTCATTACAGACTGAAGGCTTCCTCTTCTAGTTTTTCAATATGTTTTATTTGATCTTATCCCATTACAGTTAAAAAATAAATTTAAATATTTTTTTCTTTAATTTTGTGTTTTTACTCAACCACATATTCTAGATTTTTTGGCATTGAAGACATTAGTTTTTCAATTTCTACATTTAGATAAAAATTATCTTCTACCTACTGCTGTATAAATAGTTCAGCATCACAAACACCTTTGTTGGATTTCAATTTTTTGGCTCTCAAAATGTCTACCTCTTCAAAAGAAGCATCTAATTCTTCCTGAAGATCAAATCTTCCATTGATTTATTCTTCTTCATTGTCATTGTCTTGCCTTATTACTGAATTTATTACAACTTCCACCAATGCATATATTTTTTGATCCCTGCAGTCCTCCAACACTTCTGCCTCAGATTCTTCTGAACATTCATCCTCTTTTGAATAAAGATTCCTCTTTCTGAAGAACTTTATCCTAGTGCTTATCTTTCCATTCTCATTTGAAGAATACTTCTTTTTGGGGATTTCTTCATTATCTTAGTTTTCTTCATCATGCTTCTGAGGACACTTTTTTGAAAAATTCCCAATCTTTTCACATCTAAAGCATTCAAACAAATGTTTACCCTTGAACATCCCTTTTTACCATTTTCATATTAGAGGAGAGAAATGACATGAAATCATCCATATTTTCCTCCTAAAGACTATCTTTAATAATAATATTTTTCATGGACATAAATGACAGATCCTTAGACATTCCCTTTTCCACTGCATCGTTATCAGCATTTCTCATTTCATATTCTACAATGGTACTTTTTAAGTCATCATGTTTTAGATCTATCGGGTCATTGTATTCCAATTATGAAGCATTCAAATTGAACCACGGTGGATTTTTTCTTAAAATTAATTTCATAATTTTTATATCTTAAATTATTTCACCATGACCCCACATATATTCCACAATAATAATTATCCTATCGAAGAATGCATCAACAATACCATTGGGAGTCATTTTGAGATCCTCATACTTGTTCCATATAACCTGCATCTTTGCTTCTCAGACATTTGTGTCTACCTCATAAATGTTGAACAATCTTTCCCACATTTCATGTGATGTTTTACAAGACATCACATTCATATAAATTAAATTTGATAGAGATCCACCTAATTCATTGACCCCTTTATCTTCGGCATCCAATTCTCTTCTTTTAGATTCTGATAAAGCACCGCTGTTAAAGTCAGCTGATATTCCATGCATAGATACAGTGAATACATCCATCCCAACTAATCAAAATTAGTGCTGCATCTGACTCTTCCATATATTAAAACTATTTTGGTAAAATATTGATATTACATTATGATTGACTACCTTCATTTCTTCTTTTTGAGAGAGAACCACTGTCTTTCAACCTACCTCTTATAAAAAGTGTTTGGTCCACTAGGTTGAATACCTGGAGGGTGGTGAATTAGGGAATGAAAAATTAAAAACTTAACCGATACAAATCTTGATCTGTTTTTAGAAAAAACACAATTCTCCTTTCATCCTGTAACAATATTAAAGCAGATATGAAATCATGCACATTAAAATTTGATTTTTACTTGGTTCACCCTCACTGGGCTACATCCAAGCAGCATAAAAAAGCAATGTTCCAATTTACCAAATTCACAAATGCTCGCTACTAATAGTGATTACAATTTTGGGTCTAGATCTTCTATTCTCAGACTCACTATATATACAAGTTTTATGGTCTTCTCACTTCATTCCCAACGGTCACTCCATATGCCTCTTTCGCTGGCTCATTACTAGTGGAAATGGTCGTCGTCTTCCTCTTCCTTCTCTCACTACTATGGGAAATAAATCCACTCACATTTTATCAAGATGTAGATCATACACAGTTTATGGACATGTAGGTCCCTTACATTTCCTAAATTCCTGCATCCTCAACTATAGGTATATCATCTATTGAACTTCCAATTTTACCCATAGAGGCATTCCACCTTCCTAGATACTGCTAGGTACTGGGAAATACTTTCACAAATAGATTTGAAGCTTTTTTAAGCTTCCTTGCGAAAACACTGAACCACCTTCCTCCTCCGCCTGATGGGTACAAGGTTTCTTATGTGAACTTCCTAATCCACATACTAATAAATCTTCTACGAACCTCCTATGTCCATGGACTGCCTCCACCTTCACTATCACACACCGCTACCATGTACCTACTATGAAAAAATCTTCTACGAACTTCCCCCTATCTGTGAATAGTTTATTATTCGTAGACCTTGTTCACCTTGGCATACCAGAGATCCCTCTCCATGTACCTATTGTAGAACCCTCACTCTCACGTCCTTGAGATTCCTCATCCATGTACAGATTTAACTCCTTCCGGATACAAGACAACCTCTTCCATATACCAGACATCTTTTTTGGGTTAAGAATTCGCAAAAACACCTTCAGCAAAATCACATCTACTTGAACCACTTTACCCATCGCGAATCACTTCGGCCTTCATGAGTTTCCTTAAGCCTTTTCTGAAATCCCAGATCAGAAAAATTTTCTAATAATATTTGATCACAATAGTAGTCGGTTGGATTAGAAATTCTTATATAGGCAAGGATATCCCCTTAATTCACTAAATCAAGATTTACAAAATCTATAATCCAGCCTCCACTAAGTACCGATCCTTCAGCAGGCGTAAAACACACGTTTTCCATGAAATGATCTCCAATTCACTCTACATAACTCCTTTTCTCCATACTTGGTCGATCTCCTCAATTGTTGATATTTCATCTGCGTACCGCACCACCATCCACTGTGAACCATTTTTAGTTTCACAAACCACATCCACGTACAATTCCAATTGCCTAGTACACATCCACGTACCCTTATTAGACATAGTACATGATCCATGTCCCAGACTCTGCATTCCTCTTCCATTGTAATTTGGTTCACCATTATTCATACAAATTCCCGATTTGGAGTCCCAAAAAGTTGGAAAACACAAGGAATGCATGCCAAATTAAAAATGTGTCTTTGAAAAACACCATCCATACTTATTTGAGGTCATCTAGATTTGTCAACAAACACAACCACACCCCAAAATTTCCAAGAAGACCACCTAAGGGTTATTTTCCCAACATTATTTTTGACCTAACATGCAATGAAATTAATATTTTTCATTATGATAAAATGTGTAAAATCCAATGAAGGATAGATACCAAAAAAATCCACCATTTTTAGATTGAAGTGACTAGACCCACCTGAACAATCAAATGGAATCCTACCTAAAGCAATTATTTTTATATCATTTGACTATAATTAGGAAACAGTATAATATAATTGAATTTGTTCCTGAGAGACTTGTACATAGAAATATGGAAAACTGTGTTCTCAATTATAATGTCAAAAGTATTATGTACTTTTCTACTAGTAGAAGATTATATTATTGTGTTTTAGCATGTAAGATAGCTCAAACATGTGCATAATCCTTCAAGTAAGCCACCACAGGATAGACAAGCATACAAGGAAAAAATCTAGGAATGCTATGATTAGATATATAGAATTTCATGATTGGATAAAATGAATCATCAAACCAGACATTCTATCATTTTAAAAGTATTACAAATAATATGAGTGGACATAAAGATGTACATTCCAACACCAATTTAGTTTAATGTGTATGGATATATCTGTAAAAAAATATGGCATGAAAAGAAATTGGTCATATATGAATGTAGGAATTTCCACGAGTATAATTTGGAAGATATAAAATATATTTTTTTGCACTATGATAATGAGTTTAAAAACATTGATGATAATGATAGTACACAGAGATATTGTATTTCCATTAAATCTAATGTTAATAATTCCTTTTAGTCTTATGAAACTGAGTTTCGTGATAGTGAAAAAGGGATGAAAGTCCATAATAATAATTTTTTCACATATATTAAAAACAAATGTGTAAAGAGTAATTCAACAAATAATTAAAATATAATTAAAAATAAAGGCAATAATACAAATAATAATGATTTTTAATATCTAATGGATAATGATTGTAGTAATTAAGGTCGTATCATACAAAATTTACCCAAACTGAAGAACAAATAAATTGATAAAATAAGAAAAGTAAAAATATTCTATTTTTGGATGATAAGATTTGTCATATTTTTATTATTCATGTATTTAATGAGGGAGTGAAATGGAAAAAGGAATCCTTGCCCGGATGGTAGTAAAATGTGAGAAACCTGAATCTTTCATAAAATTATTAATAACCCTTGTAAATGATTATCAAAATGGTATATATGAATATGAAAAAGAAACGGATTCTTGGTATTATTCTAATTTTGATACATTTTATTCATAAGTAAAACAACTTCTTAATAACAATGAATAATTAAAAAAACACATAGTCAGAATTATTTACAAATATATTAAACATAAAAATAAAAAATATGAAAATAATTAAAGAAAATGAAATACTATAAAATAATGTGAATTTTTTATTATTCTGGTTTCCCAAATGAAAAATGTAAATGGAATTGTGATTCTGAGATGTTAATACTAAATGAAAAAATGTATGAATTGTTGAATTTATAATAGTTGATAATGAATATTCACAATAAAGGTTAAATTATATTTTGGATAACTTGACTAATGCTGAAAACAATTATAAGAAACAAATTTAATAAAATAAGTAACTGAGAATCACATCTCCTTGATCTAAAGTGATTGATTATATTGATTTAAAAGCATTTATAAAATAGGACATGAATTTGAAAAATGCTTTTTTCATTATAAATAATTGTTATATATTTTTATTCAAATAAATGAATAATATAATAGAATAATGTCTATAATTAAACAAAATTGTAACAAGAATAGTTTTGTTCATAGTAGTTTATTGCCAGGTATAAATATGACTACCTTTGTTAATATCTCAAACAGAAATATTTTTAGTGTAACTTTATATATATAAACAATGAAATGGAATTATTCCAACAAATTATCTTTGTGATTTACCCAATCCTTTGGACATTCTAAAATAGTTATAGATTATAATTTATTTTTAGATATAACCAAAAATTTATTTTTAAAATATTTTTGGGTTTAAAAAATGTTTTATTATTAATTCAATTGAATCTTAGATAGAATGGATAAGAAAATGATGTTGATCAAGCCCTATTGGATCTATACTGGTCAGAAAGCTGATGTAAGTTTTATATTGGCCAACACGCAAAATTTTTACATTTTTATATGTTTGTATTCTATCATTCATAATATCTAATATTTGTTATCATATTATTTTCTAGAGTATTGGTATGTACCTTAACAACATTTTTTGGAATGTAAGCATGTTGTAGACAATTTAGTTAAAATGTTCATTTTCATATATATTGATTATGTTTCAATATTACATATAAATCATTTAATATTATTTTATGAAAAACTAGAGAATCTTGAAATTAAAGGGAGCTACACCTAGTAAGTTAAAAGGTTTTAATACGAGTAATAACTTAGTTCTTAAATAGTGAGTATATGGAGAACATTATATTTGATTAGTCCACTTAAAATATTTTTCATAAGATGATTTATGTTATAGGGAATAAATCATATTCTATTTATTATTTTCTAATTAATTGATTTTATACTTTATTGATAGGTTGTATTTAGTATTAATTTAATTGACCTAATATTAAATTATTATGTTTATTCTTATAGTTGGGGAAATAATAATTTAATGCTTGTCATCTAGGGAAGTATGCATTACAATATTAAAATGTCTTTTATGAATTAAAATTTACTTTATTTGGATATTTTTCTCCAAATAATATTTAACTTCTATATCTAGTTCATAGTTTTGAATTATGATCAAATTTATTTGATTATGTAAGTTGTAATCTTATTATCAGTGCATAAATTTTAGATGAACATATTGGAATGAATCATATTTGAATATAGTGTTCCAAATTATATATATATATTTTTTGATTCATTAAAATGTTTCAACCTCTATGGGAAGTAAAATTATATTATTTAATATTCTAAACAACCAACCAATGATATTGATTTTATTAATGGAATGGATAGAGTGAAGTCAAATCATGGGAAACTGAATACTTGATAGGAAAACTATAGGGTCGGGGAGGTCTAATGAAGTGGATACCAAGAGATTATTCACAAAAAAACATGCATCCCTATAGTAGGAATGGACACTAGATTGGTGTAAACATGGATTTTTGTACCTTCAATCACCTAGTAAGCTAGGAAGTTAGCAATGGAGTTCCCCTCATTCCTGGTATGACTTACCACCATGTTCCTAATCACACACTGATTGAATTTTCTAATAATTTATTCCACCTATGTGTGAAATAAGACAACACCTAAAATCTCCATAAAAACCAGGAGAGAGTCTGATTCTAGTATGGTAAGCTATATGTTTCTTTGAAAAAAGATTTGGTGGCTAGTGAGAATAGCTCTGGTTTCGGCTTGTAGTGTATCTCTGCTATGAAGATAAACAGATAAGTCGATGACCATCGACCCTTTAGGATCACAAACAACTCCCCCACCCTAATTTATGCCCTATATTAAGGAGTTATATATATTCATTTTAATCCTTGTAGGATGTGGATGCCAGCAGTCCCAGGTCCACTGCCTTAGGTTGCCGCCATTTAAGAACTGTGGATTCCTGTTGTGAATCACATTGATTAAAGGAGCATTATCCTAGCCTCTTCCAAGGTAGGATAAATCCAATATCATGCACCAGATTTTGAAAATGATCCTAGTCCATATGCTATGTAATACAATATATATGGTGTAATTCTTCCCATTCCAGATACTCCAAAACCCGCCAAAATGATATGAGATCTTACCTTTAATTTCAGACCACTGTCACTTGCCACATTAAACCACTTATTGGAGAATGTTATGTGTGACGATCCTTGTGGTTATGAGCCTCTAAATTCATAAACGGCATGCAACACCACTTTTTCTCAATCCGCATAAAATAATTTATATCCATTAACTCAAGAGATTTTTTTTGTTTCAAACACTTGACGTGATGTTCCGTATTAATTTTTTTAATAGTGTGTAAGAATCATAATGTTTTATTTGTTATATAATCTTGAAATTTTTTCTATTTTTCATTTTATAAAATATATTAAATTAAATGATTTCATTAATAATTCTACAAATAATCAGTAATCACATATTAGTAAATGAAATCTTAACTATATTGAATTATGTTTAATTTTTTTTTGTAAATTTCAGTATGGGGGATAAATTAAGTGTTTTTAAATAAATGTTTAGTTTTGAAATTGACAAAAAGAGGGAGATAGTTTTTTTAATAATATTTTATATTTATTTTATTTGTTTTGAAAAATTATATATTCTATTTAAATATATTTTGTAACAAAACCCATTTAAATAACATTAAATTGTTCCATTTGAATAATTGTTTTCCAATGGTGCAATATTCATCATATTTTTATATTGATTTTTTATATATTCTACTGCAATTTTATATTCCTTGAATTAATTTTTAGAGTTTTAATAATCCAAAATTATTTGATCATTTTAATTTTTTATAGGGATATCAGATGAACTAAAAAATATTTACAATATATATGTTTTAATATGTGCCTTTTTTCTTCTTCTTCAAATCTGTGTGCACCTTCTCTGTTCATTATGAATGGTGTCTGCTAGATTTTATTGGTCCTCATTCGCAATGATCAACCATATTCCGTGACATATTTCATCGAGCTTCTTCATTCAATCAAGATATGTAGCATCGATCTCATACTCCTTCAGTTCATGTGTGACACAATCTCTATGCTTCGGCTTTGGCTTCCGTCTACCCACCTAATTCAGAAACACCAATTTATCAATGAATAATCCATTTATGGATAAGTAGGATTTCCAATTATGAGAGAACAATGGCATCATGTGAAAAATTAGGGGTATGGTGGTTAAATAATTTTCTTCAATTAAATGGGTATATGGTAGGTATGTTTTGTGATATGGGGCATCACACACCACTTAAATTGGAATTTTGGGATAAAATCCCAAAACATCAAAACTATTTGCATTTTGGTGTGGGGGATTTTATTCCCAAACCCCTTCCCCCTTCCCTCTTCCAATACCCCTATATAAAATTTTTAATATATTTATATATATACAATTATATATATATATCTATAATATATATATATTTATATTTATATATATATAATTAAATATTTATTATTTATTATCTATTTAAAAATAAGTTATTTTTATTTATAAAAACTATTTATATATATAGATATATAAATATAGTTTTATAAATATATATTTTAAATTATATAATTATAAATATATTTAAAAATATAATTACAAATATTTTAATATTTTCAATATATATTGATATAAAAAATTAATATTTTTAAATATTTATTATTATCTATATTTATTTATAAATAATAAAAAATTAATTATATTTCCAAATTTATATTTAAAAATATGAAATAATTTAAAATTATGACTATAAATATATTTATAAATAAATATTTATATAGTTATATTGTTAATCATAAAACTTTGGTGTCACGACCCGCCTTCATCGAAAGGTGGGATAGAACAGTAGATTGGAAAGCCCTTCCTTTTTTATGTTGAAGGAGAGATAATGACCCCCCAAGTCCCAACTCCAGTAGGCCCTAGAGTGGCGACTAGCACCAACGGTATAACATCTTCACAATATGGTAGGCATTACCCTTTTTTACCAATATTGGGAGAAGGAACGAGTCAACACCAGACACCACCATGTATAGAAAACTCAAGGTAAAAACCAAACTACAAGCATGTTTTAATAATAAAACTGAACAAGGTACATGGACTCGTACAATACCTAATAGGAATGGAAAAAGGCCAAGGAGAATCCAACAACGACAAACAACAACTCCAACGTCCATACTAGTAAGGTCCCGCACGGCCTCTGAAGCCCTCCTGGAATCCTGAAAGTAAATGTAGGGTGAGCATAAAATGTATATTAAGTTGGAAAACCAAAATCTCTCACGCAAAAGTGGGGAGATGTCTTGAAGTCCTGTGAGAAGGAGATGAAACATCATCTATCAAGGAATCTATCCATCCCACCTCACTGGCCACGCTCACCAAATAACACAAGAAATAAGATAATAGTAAAGAACAATGTATTTGGGTACCCTGCACCACTATTTCCCCCACTAGAAAGCTGCTCATCCCTGATGGAAAATGTCATGACACTACCACGCACTTCCTGCCCGCACACACCTGGGTCTCATAGCCATATATCCCTGCCCGAACACACCTGGGAAAACAATCCTTCCCAAAGAGTCCTGGTCTAACAACACACAAATCGAAACCTACCCAAAGAATATTGGGTGTAAGGTCACCTCTAGCCATCACAACCGATGGAAGAGTGAGCGTGAAGGAGGGTAACTAGGGGAAACACCCTTCCCCGTGAAATGGTGTGTTTGATACTAAGTGCCCAACGTGGGTGGGGTGCGACTAAATAAAAAACATACAGTTTAATATATATGAACCAATACACAGCCCAACCTATGGCTCCTCAACAGATACAAGAAAGTGCCCAAGGACTGCGGCCTCAGAAAATAGGCACACAACAAACAGTTCCCAGTTTCCCTATTCATGTATCATTTCAAATCAGTTCAGAGTGGGTTAATCCCTTCACTACTGGGAAACTAACAGGCACAACCACAGATGAAACATAAATTAAAGCAGTAAGGAAAACTGTCAGAAAAACATTAAGCCTTCACACACGGTTCTCTTGTAACGTCACAACAACTAGAGATCAAGTGAGATGCCTCGAAGTAATGGAAAGAAAAGAACCCCAAGACACAGCCTCATGTCCCAAAAATCCAGGAGCCAATGGTTTCTCAACAACATAGGATCCCACCCAAATTCGTGTCACAACAGAGCAACCACACAGCCTCAGATTCACAACCATCAAAAGTATAACAAAAGGGGATCCCATCCCCACCCATATCACCCTAGCAATCTAATCTCGTGAATGACAAAAAACAAACCACTACCACCAACACAAGGCATTCCCTTGTAGGTATTTTCATATTTAAAAGATTTAACACACTCCATGGTTTCAATTACACTAGGCTTTAACTGGAGTTATCACAGAAAAGGTTTGATCTTGGTGCTTTCAATTTATTTAACCGAGTATACGTAATTAACCAATTCCATGATAGAATTATTTAAACATCCAGGGGCACCCAAGTTCCTTAGTGCATAGAGAAAGGCCACCAAAGGCCATGATTTTCAGTGAGCATAGGCCCATATAATTCATAACACATACCAACATAAAACAGTATAACAGAACATCGATCACACCCTCCCCTTTAATTCTTTAGAGGTCCGTTCATTTTCTCCATTTAGTTGGTTTCGTCAATTTCCACAGAGACAAAAGCATACCCACCCCGCATGATGCACAGAAAGGATAGATGATCGAGAAAATCTCTACCTGATTGATCAAGGATCAACGTTAAGTCCTCTCATGAAAACTGGAAATCAAGAGTAGCAGGAACTCCACGGAACACGATCAAGTTAAACATCGTGGGGGTACAACTTGTTCGGAGGAAGGGTATTCCGAGAGTAAGGTGATATAGAAAAAGAAACCTAGGGAGAAGAGAGGCCTTTAGGTCATAAAGGATGTGATACATCATCCTTGGGACTGTTAAGATATGGAGAAAAACTTGAATCCAGGGAAGAAGCGGGATCGTGGGTTGGCAAAGAGACGGGGCCACCCCACACGTAACTTAAAAGGTCCCCACCCTTCAGGGCGGTTAAAATAGATGCACACCTCCGCAATCATTTAATTAAATACCATTAATGGGATTTAAAAGGGCTTAAAAGGGTCAAAACATGGTTTACAACCCAATTCACACAATAGGAGGCGCTACTGGAAAACCTGTGGAGAGGTCACCGGTAGGCTAGGACTACCGGTAGACCAAGCTACCAGTTGGCTGAGGCTATGGTAGGTTGGGGCTACCGGTAGGCCAAGGCTACCGGTAGGCCGCGACTACCGGTAGGCCAAGGCGAGCGGTAGGCCGAGCTACTGGTAGGCCAAGCTACCGGTAGGCCGATGCTACCGGTAGGCCGAAGCCACCGGTAGGCCGAGCTATCGGTTGGCCGACAGTACCGGTAGGCCAATGCTACCGGTAGGATGAGGATACAGATATGCCAAGGATACCAGTAGGCCGAGCCACCAGTAGGCCGATGCTATCGATAATCTGAGGCCACCGGTAGGCTGAGAGATTGGTAGGCCTAGGCCAATGGTAGGCCGAGCTACCGGTAGTCCGAGGCCATCGGTAGGCCGATACTACCGGTAGGCCATGCTATTGGAAGGTCGAGGCGACTGATAGGCTGAGGCCACCGGTAGGCCGAGCTACCGGTAGGCCGAGGCTACCGGTAGGCTGAGGCCACCGGTAGGCCGACCGACCGGTAGGCTGAGGCTACAGGTAGGCTGAGGCCACCGTTAGGAGTCTTAAACTTAACTGAGATGCTGGGATGGCCTTCCAGACCACCCGAAACACCCCAAACATCATATTTTCACCAAGTAATGGTCCCCAAAAACCCCGACCGTTACATCAGATACTTCTCAAACTATTCTCTTCCTCGAGAATATATGAACAAACCAGGAAGGAGAATAGAGGGGTCCAAACAACCACCCACTAAAGATACTTCTCAGGGGAAAACCCCTGAGTTGTTCGAAAGCTGGAACAAAACCCCCTACATCCAGGAATACTCCCCCAAGAGTTATCAACCAAAAACATTCACATCAGGCATAAGGATCACACTATCCAACACCTGAGTCAGGGAGTCCCTTCCTACATGTCAGGATATTATCCGCTTTGGGCGGCACTGACTCGCCCGCATAGGTTTAATCGCATCCACATTAATGTGCCTTGATTAGCAGTGAGGTTTTTCCCATCATCACACATTCGGTGTCAAAACAAGGAGAACAATAATTTCATATATTATATCACAAGGTGAAACATCACAACAAAACTCAGAACAACAACAACAACATGGAAGTCAAAATAGCTCTTGGTACTGAACGCGTAACTGGGCCTCCCGCTCCCATGTTATCTCTTCCAGGACACAATGCCTCCATAACACACAAACCAAGGGGATGGTTGTAACACCCCGTGATTTTATGAAAAATATTATTTTAATTTCATCAAATGTCTTGTGTTGTATGCTACACCAAGATTACCTTGCGCTATGCGCAACACCGTATTGGCTTGCAGTATACGCAACACTATTCTTGGATCGTGTTATACACAATTTTGATAATAATTATTCTACGCAACATTCAGCATATATATATATATATTCAATTTATAAATGAAATATGGTTGGATTATGTTAAACAAAACAACGAAGGATTATTTCACAACACGCAACCCTGACTTGGCTTGCATTACACACAATTGCGACCTTCCTCGATAGCGTGTGTTGTATGCAATATCGAGTTTTACAAAACAAGGATATATTTTTATAATATTATTATGAACTATCCGTTATGAATATTATTAAGTAAATATTGAATTTTATAAAATTATTATTCATTTTACACATTTTCTAGAACATGGTATAAGAACAAAATAAATTTTTCGGGTAAAATAAGTATTTTTATGAAAATGCAGTTTTGCCGCCTTTTGATGGCGTAACCCACATTAAATATAGTTTTTGAAATGTTTATAAGTTCCATTTGAAAAAATAAAATTATTCTTTGGAATCAAGAAATAAAAATTTACTTTGGATAAAATTTTCATTTTATTCTGATGAATTTTATATTTTAATGAATAGTAAAAACACGGTATATTTTAATTAAAAAAAAACTTTTTTCATCGTAATATCTTATGTGGTTAAATTATAATACTGAATGGGTTTAAAGTATAAATAGATTATATTTTCACCATTTAATATAATGTATGTCATTAGCATTGATTTTACATTGAAATCTTAGGTTAAATCAATTCATTCTTTTGCAATGTTTTAAAGAAAAACCCTTTTTCTTTCGACTACAGGGTTAATTTTAATTTAATTTCTGCAACTTTTGTGTATTGAATTTGGAAAAATGGATTCCATATTTGGAATCAGTGGGTCCAAATTATGTTAATAAGATACTTTTTATATTTGGGCATTGTGAATAGTAACTACGGTAAATTTTATTTACTATAGTTAAAGGTAAATCGGGTAATTAGGGGTAAATATAGGATTATAAAATTATCCTAACACTTGGAAAAATCCTATTGGATGACTAAAAGTCGACCCATATCACCTAATGGTCGTATTAGATTCATTTTATTGAAATTTAACCATGAAAATAATTTAATTATTATTAAAACCAAAGAAAGTGACAACATGTCAATCTCTTAAATCTTATAAGTATAATAATTTTAATTTAGTGATAAACATCATAAAACTTCGAACATGAATAGTATTCAGAAATATAATAAAATTATATACATCATGATAATTTATTTGAATTTTTAGGGATAATATAATTGTCATTAATGGTGATACATTAATGATGCAGATATTATTTATTTAGTGAAAAATCAGTAATGTAGTTTTTATTTAAATAATAATACCAATTAAAATCCATAAAAACCTGACCAAAACTTATTGGTAGTATATATATATACCATAATAATCCAATGACCTAATATATAACCGTTTGGAGTCTTCTAAAAGTTATTATGACAGTTATATTATTTTATACTAAATGATTCCAAAGTTGTCACCTTCAAAATTTAATAAATATATTAATTTCAATATTGTGATTTTAAGATGATAAATTCGAGTAAAAGTATTTTTGTGAAAGTTAAGAGATTTATATTCATCTTAGGATTTTATTTTTAATTTATATGCAACAAATAAGTATATTAAATAATTATACAATTATGTTGTAGTAATTATTTTATTAAGAGATAAACCAAATAAATGGGTTTAAAAATAATAAAATAAATATTATATGAACTATTTAAAGTTCTCCACTAATTTTCTAGATACATATGACATTTTATAAATCTATTAAAGCTTTTATTTCGAACATATCTTCTGTATATAGTTTATTTAAATTCAAATAAATGAATAGTGTCAAAATTGACACTATTGTTATTTTATAAAAATAACATATTATAAAATTGTTTAAAAATATCAAAAAAAATTATAAATTATAAATTTAAATTTATATGGTTTATAATGTTATAAAGTAACCAATTATGGAAAATTCACAACAAATAATTAATTATTTGTTATAATTTAAAATTTATAATTTTATTACAACAAATAAATTTAAATAGATTAAATAAAGATAAATCAAAATGATAAGGTTTAAAATAAGATTCAAACATGTCTAAATTTAATTTTTTGATGATTTTACAACCCTATATCATCTAATATTTGAATATGAGTCATTTTTGGAGGTTTTTAAGTGGGTTTAGATTTATTATAAATTAATATTTTTAAGAATTCCAAAGGTGCCCCTCTCCTCCCTTACAAATGGGAATCTCCTCCCTCTATTCCACACACCACTGTGAGCCTTCAAGCTTGGCCAACCCCTTCCCAATTACTTTATACACTTCCATATAAACATCCTAGAGGTCCTCGTCTTCCTCAAGGACCAATTTTAGTGCTCTAATATGAGGTCTCAAAGAGGCGCTTCAAAGAAGAGGTAATGTTCGTTACCGATTCTTTCACCTTTATTTCTTCTTTCACATATTCTTCTTAGGTTGTTTCATTATGATTTAATAACATCAGTATCACTCATATAATGATATTTTATTATATGAAAAACCTATTTCGCCATCTATCCATCCTATGGAAAACGAAATCACCGCGTGTGCGTACGTACGGAATACCGTCTCCACGCCATGGTGTAATCTATTTTTCCACAAACACCTTACATGGATGGGTATTATGGTGTAAAGAATAACTATATATAGTTATTATAAGATCATAATTATTATGATATATTTTATCATCCCCTCCAATTCAATTTAATAATTATGGGAATGATATCATCGCTCGTGCGTACGTACGGAATACCGTTTCCACAACGCGAAGAGATTCATTCTAAATGATTAATCATTCATAAATGATTATAAAATATATATAATAAGTAATCATGAAATATATGACATACTAATGATACCGGATTTATGTATATATATATGTATGTCATCCAATTAATTCCATTCAATTCAACGAGGAAACGAAAACAACGTTCATGCGTACGTACGGCCTACCGTCTCCATGAACGGTGTATTTCTTTCCATTTATTGATCTATTATATATATGTATATTATGAATATATATTACATATAAATCATGTTTTACATTCTGGAATTATTAAAATAAGGATATAAGTAATAATATCAAGAATGAAAAGTCGAAACACATACGATAAATAAAATGATTTTACCCAAAACGCTCTTTAACATGGAATTTACAAAAGAACGGGCAATATAAAGTCACAAGTGAACCCTATATGATATAATAACAATTAATATCATTATGTAATAAGTCAATGACATTATTTAAATCATTATACTGGAGGTTCAGATCCATACGAAGCATATCAGACCTAAGGTATGGGATAATTTTGCAAATCTCATTTTTATCCGAGATTGCTTATTCATAAGTATTTAATGGGGTTATTTCTATCATCCGTGTCAATGTTTTATAAAAGTGTTTTCAGGTATGTTTAAAGTCATTTTTAACCATTTTTTCTTTTACTACATGGTATGTAAGGAATTGTGTTTACCATACGAAGTACTTTTTGACTTTTCCGATAAAATTACGAGGAGAATGTTATTTTTAACTTATACGGCGTGAATTGATTTTTACAGTTTCATAACGCCTCATTTTCAAAAAGCTTAATCTACATGATTTTATGACTATTTTCAACAAAATAATTTTATTTTAAAAGTGCATGTCATTTTTTGAGAAGAAAATTATTTTGAAGAAGAAAGGATATTTTCCTCAAGAATTCATTTCAAGTGTTTTATCAAAACCATTTTCATCTATGATGACATTATTTCATATGTGTATGTTTCAAGTATAATGTCTCTATTATTTACATGGTTTCACTTTTCTTATTATGAAATGATATCCATTTATTTTATATGGATTATGTGATGATGGGATGATGTTTATGAAACTCATTTTATTCATTGGGTTTTTATGAATGATGTATGTTTATTCTGTGGCACAAGTAAGATTGATTTCATTATGAGATGGGTGGGACCTATATCTCCCTCCAATGCATTGGGTAAATATTTTATATCTCATGAGATAGAAATGGCTGGAATTGAAAGTTAATCTGGTTCAGGGTTACCGGACTAAAACGAGGAGTGAACTCGATTCAGAAAGGGACTTTGTCCACTAAGATGGTCTTGGCAACAATTCCTTGGCTACTATGGAAATCATGACATGTGCTGAATGGTTTCAATAATTACATGTTTTACTCCCATGCTATTTTATCATGATTGATGTTCCTTTATGATATATGCCTTTCGTACTTCCAAGATTTATGTCTTTGCACAAGGTTTTAATGTTTAGATTTCATGTTCACATTTTTTCATTCAAATGTTTATGGATTGTTTTATGTTCTCTATGTTTTCCCTTACTGATTATTTGAGATCACCCTTTTTATGTTTTAGTTTCCCCAGGAAATAAAAAAAGGTTTTAGGTACAGAAACAAAAAGGGGAAGATCGTTATGGGAGATATTGAAGATCTTTCAACAAGATTAGTTGTTTATATTCCGAGTTTCGAAAGACACTAAACTATTAAGATCCTTGTGTGTTTTTTTGTTATGTATTAAGTATTCCGCAAAAGTAATGTAATGTCCATGTACGACAAGCTTCAGGTCTCTACAGTTGGTATTAGAGGAAAGGTTTAGTCAACCTTTGGAAACATGGATTCGAAAACGTTATTGAAATCCCTAAAGGTATTTCTAAGGTATGTTTAGGGATGTCTCTAAGGATAAGTATACAGATAGGATATAGTCCAAGAACTATGGTAACGATCTTAGAATTTAACCAAAGCTGTTAGATATTGAGGGTACTCCCCCTTTACTATGTTGTTTTCTCTAGCATGATTTTTTCCTCTCATAGAATTCTTTTTGTGTTTTAGTCAATAAAGGGAACCAGAACGAATTCGGTTAACATTGAATCCAATGGACAAATTGGTCACTATGAGAAACAAAATTGCGTAATGCCTAGAGATAAAGATATTGTGATTATGCCGAATCAGTTATCGCGATATATTATTAACAAGGTGAAATTTAGTGGTATGCCTAATTCATCAAATAAGAGGCTGATAGACTTTTATGCATGTTCGTATGTTGACGAGCATAAATAAAGGAAGATTGAGATTTCTAAAGAAGGGAAGAAGAACCTTGAGGAATACCTCAAATGGAGGGAAAAATGATATCTATGTGGAGAAAAGGGTCATAGAGTGACAGACTGTTATGGAGTTCAATGTCTTATTTGTGGAGAACATAGGAATTACCCAACTCAATGCCCCAACCTAACAAGTTAATTCTAAATAAAAGAAGGACTTATTCCAGGATAATCATTGAAGATGATGGATTAAAGTGTTTATGTATTGGTATTCAAGAATAATGTTGTTGAGGTACCATTATGGTGTATTAGAATATTTTTGTATTAGTCTATTGTGGTTTTCAATTATTTTATGGTACCGTTAACCATGAAAAGTGATTCAAATATTTTTGAAATCAGATGATATGCGCATAATGAAAGGATTAAGAGAAAATTAAATGTTCGACAGTATTCATGAGCTCATGATTTATATAAGGACTAAGTGATATCATGGTTTGAGTATACATAATTTTTAGGATTTTGGTATGTGGAAAGTGTTAACTTTTAACTGCATTCATGTTTTCACCAAGATTCAATGGGTATTCATTTTTCAAGAGAATACATGATTAAGGCATTCGAACGTTTATAATGTGACCAACAATACATATCTTATGATATATGGGGATCAATGATGGTATTAACATGCTTCTTATATGAAATCTCTGGTAATCGTTTTCACTATAATATGAAAATGGACTGCAATATTATGGTTAAGCCTAAAGATTGGAATGGATTATGATGGACATAAGTTAGTATTCTTTAAGGATAGAACCTTTTTTTCGATATTATTGATGGGATGATATAGTAATTTAGTTTTAGAAAAAGGACAACCTGCAGGACGGGCGACAACCCATCGCGTCGGACAAGGCTGTGGGAATCGAACCCACAACCGAAGTGTGACTGGCCTTTATCACCTACCACTGGCCTACAGGAAGTCCCTGGTTAGTAGAAACTAGTTGTATTTTCTTAAACGGTATGATATATGAAGTATAAGTTCATTTTTGGGACCATGTACGATTAATCTAACCATAAGATGGACTTATAAATTTTTCTAACCTTTTGATTGAAAGCGATGGAATGACCCATCATTCTATCACATGATCTGCTAACACATCATGAATAACAAAATAAACTTCATTTCTTTAAGGGATGAAGTGGAAATTGTTCAATTCACAAACAACAGTATGATTGTACCAAAATGATGCAAGAATTTATTTTAATTCATCAAATTCAGAGAAATGATCTTCAAAACCAAAAATGTTGTCCTAGTTCCCTTATATCCGATGAATCAGATGGTGCCTTAGATCATCACAAACCAATAGCTTTGTGATTGTTGTCTTTTTCATAGCAATGTTCTCTACCACTCTCCATCAAAACTTGATGGTTAAATTTTTCTTCCATATCCATATTTTCACCTATGTCCTCCTACGTGGAAACCCAGTTATGAGTTAATTTGGGTAACCGTTACATTTCATACTTTAGTTATTAAAGCCAGGTTTTTGTATTTCTTTTTACGATGTGGGTTTCTATTAAACAAACTTTCGAGTAGTAAACCATTTATAACCCCGAAGAATTTCGAGGTCGAAATTCATTTTAAGGGGGGTATAATGTAACACCCCGAGATTTTATGAAAAATATTATTTTAATTTCATTAAATTTCTTGTGTTGTATTCTACACCAAGATTACCTTGCGCTATACGCAACACCGTATTAGCTTCCAGTATACGTGACACTATTCTTGGATCGTGTTACACATAGTTTTGATAATTATTATTCTACGCAACATTGAGTATATATATATATAAATTCATTGTATAAATGAAATATGGTAGGATTCTGTTAAAAGAAACAACGAAGGATTTTTTCACAACACGCAACCCCGACTTGGCTTGCATTACACTCAATCGTGACCTTCCTCGATAGCGTGTGTTGTACGCAATACTGGGTTTTACTAAACAACGATATATTATTATAATATTATTATGAACTCTCCGTTATGAATTGTATTAACTAAATTTTGAATTTTATAACATTATTATTCATTTTTCACATTTTCTAGAACATGGTATAAGAACAAAATAAATGTTTCGGGTAAAATAAGTATTTTTCAAAAAATATAGTTTTGCCGCCTTTTGTTGGAGCACCCACATTAAATCTAGTTTTTGAAATGTTTATAATTTCCATTTGACAAAATTAAATTATTCTTTGGAATCAAGAAATAAAAATTTACTTTGGATAAATTTTTCATTTTATTCTGATGACTTTCATATTTTAATGAATAGCAAAAATGTGCTATATTTTAATTAAAAACAACTTTTTTCATCATAATATCTTATGTGGGATAATTATAATATTGAATGGGTTTAAAGTATAAATAGAATACATTATTACAATTTAATATAATGTATATCATTAGCATTTATTTTACCTTGAATTCGTAGGTTAAATCAATTCAATCTTTGCAATGTTTTAAAGAAAAACCCGTTTTCTTTCGACAACGGGATTAATTTTAATTTAATTTCTGCAACTTTTGTGTATTGAATTTGAAAAAATGGATTCCATATTTGGAATCAGTGGGTCAAAATTATGTTAATAAGCTAATTTTTATTTTTGGGCATTGTGAATAGTAACTACGGTAAATTTTATTTACTATAGTTAAAGTTAAATCGGGTAATTAAGGGTAAATATAAGATTATAAAATTACCCTAACACTTGGAAAAATCATATTGGATGACTAAAATTCGACCCATATCACCTAAGGGTCGGATTAGACTCATTTTATTGACATTTGACCATGAAAATAATTTAATTTTTATTAAAACCAAAGAAAGAGACAACATGTCACTCTCTTAAATATTATAGGTATAATAATTTTAATTTAGTGATAAACATCATAAAACTTCGAACATGAATAGTCTGCAGAAAACTAATAAAATTATATACATCATGATAATTTATTTAGAATTTTTAGGGATTATATAATTGTCATTATTGGTGATACATTAATGATGCAGAAATTATTTATTAAGAGAAAAATCAGTAATATAGTTTTTATTGAAATAATAATACCAATTAAATGCCCTAAAAACATGACCAAAACTGATTGGTATTATATATCTATACCATAATAATCCAATTACTTAATATATAACCGTTTGGAGTCTTATAAAAGTGATTATGACAATTATATTATTTTATATTAAATGATGCCAAAGTTGTCACCTTCATAATTTAATAAATATAACAATTTAAATATTGTAATTTTAAGATGATAAATTCGAGTAAAAGTATTTTTTGTGAAACATAATAGATTTATATTCATCATAGGATTTTATTTTTAATTTATATGCAACAAATAAGTATATTAGATAATTATACAAAAATGTTCTAGTAATTATTTTATTAAGAGATAAACCAAATAAATGGTTTTAAAAATAATAAAATAAATATTATATGAACTATTTAAAGTTCTCAACTAATTTTATAGATAAATATGACCTTTTATGAATCTATTAAAGCTTTTAGTTCGAATATAACTTCTTTAAATATTTTATTTAAATTCAAATAATTGAATAGTGTCAAAATTGACACTATTGTTATTTTATAAAAATAACATATTATAAAATTGTTTAAAAATCAAAAAAATATTTAAAAATTATAAATTTAAATTTATATGGTTTATAATGTTATAAAGTAAACAATTATGGAAAATTCACAACAAATAAGTAATTATTTGTTATAATTTAAAATTTAGAATTTTATCACCACAAATAAACATAAATAGATTAAATAAAGATAAATCAAAATGATAAGGTTTAAAATAAAATCCAAACATGTATAAATTTGATTGTTTGATGATATTACAACCCTATAGCATCTAATATTATAATATGAGTCATTTTTGGAGGTTTTTATGTGGGGTTAGATTTATTATAAATTAATATTTTTAAGAATTCCAATGGTGCCCCTCTCCTCCCTTATAAAAGGGCACCTCCTCCCTCTCTTCCACACACCAATTTGAGCCTTCAATCTCGCCCAACCCCTGCCCAATTCTCTTCTCCACTTCCATAGAAACATCCTAGAGGTCCTGGTCTTCTTCAAAGACCAATTTTAGTTTCATAAGAGGAGGTCTCAAAGAGGCGCTTCAAGAAAGAGGTAATGTCCATTACCGATTCTTTCACCTTTATTTCTTCTTCCACTTTATCTTATTAGGCTGATTCATTATGAATTAATAACATCAGTATCACTCATATACTGATATTTTATTATAATACAACCCTATTTCATCATCTATCCATCCTATGGAAAATGAAATCACCGCGCGTGCGTACGTACGGAATACCGTCTCCACACCGTGGTGTAATCTGTTTTTCCACCAACACCTAACATGGATGGGTATTATGGTGTAAAGAATAACTATATATAGTTATTATAACATCATAATGATTCTGATGTATTGTATCATCCACTCAATTTCAATTCAATAATTATGGGAACGATATCATCGTTCGTGTGTACGTACGGAATACCGTCTCCACGACACGATGAGATTCATTCTCAATGATTATCCATTCATAAATGATTATAAAGTATATATAATATGTAATAATAAAATATATGACATAATAATGATACTGGATTTATTTATATATATATGTATTTCATCCAATTAATTCCATTCAATTCAATGAGGAAACGAAAAAAACGTTCATGCGTACGTACGGCCTACCGTCTCCATGAACAGTGTATTTCTTTCCATTTATTCATCTATTATATATATGTATATTATGAATATATGTTACAGATAAATCTTGTTTTATATTCTGGAATTATGTAAATCAGGATATATGTAATAATATCAAGAACGACAAGTCGAAACACATACGATAAATAAAATGATTTTACCCAAAATGCTCTTTAACATGGAATTTACAAAAGAACGGGTAATATAAAGTCACAAGTGAACCCTATATGATATCATAACAATTAATATGATTATGTAATAATTCAATGACATTATTTAAATCATTATATAGGAGGATCGGATCCATACGAAGCATATCAGACCTAAGGTAAGGGATATTTTTGCAAATCTCATTTTTATCCGAGATTTCTTATTCGTAAGTATTTAATGGGGTTATTTCTATCATCCATGTCCATGTTTTATAAAAGTGTTTTCATGTTTGTTTAAAGTTATTTTTAACCATTTTTTACTTTTACTACATAATATTTAAGGGATTTGTTTTACCATATGAAGTACTTTTTGACTTTTCCGAAAAAAGTATGATGAGAATGTTATTTTTAACTTATACGACATGAACTGATTTTTATGGTTTCATAACGCCTCATTTTCATAAAACTTAATCTACATGATTTTATGACTATTTTCAACAAAATAATTTTATTTTAAAAGTGCATGGCATTTTTTGAAAATAAAATAATTTTGAAGAAGAAAGGATGTTTTCCTCAAGAATTCATTTGAAGTGTTTTATCAAAACCATTTTCATCTAAGATGAAATTATTTAATATGTGTATGTTTCAAGTATAATGTCTCTATTATTTACATGGTTTCAATTTTCGTATTATGAAATGATATCCATTTATTTTATATGGATAATGTGATTATGGGATGATGTTTATGAAACCCATTTTATTCGTTGGGTTATTATGAATGATGTATGTTTATTTTGTGGCACAAGTAAGAATGATTTCAATATGAGATGGGTGGGACCTATATCTCCCTCCAATGCATTTGGTAAAGATTTTATATCTCATGAGATAGAAATGGCTGGAACGGTATGTTAATCTGGTTCAGTGTAACAGGACAGAAACGAGGAGTGAACTCGATTCAGAAAGAGACTTTGTCCACTAAGATGGTCTTCGCAGCAATACGTTGGCTACTATGGAAATCATGACATGTGCTGAATGGTTGCCACAATTACATGTTTTATTCCCATGCTATTGTATCATGTTTGATGTTCCTTTATGATATATTCCTTACGTACTTCCCGAATTTATGTCTTTTCTCAAGGTGTTAATGTTTAGATTTCATGTTCAAGTTTTTGCTTTGAAAATTTTATGGATTGGTTTATGTTCTCTATGTTTTCCCTTACTGAGCATTTGAGCTCACCCTTTTTATGTTTTATTTTCCCCAGGAAATAAATAAAGGTTTTAGTTAAGGAATCAAAAAGGGGAATATCGTTATGGGAGATGTTGAAGATCTTTCAACCTGATTAGTTGTTTATATTCCGAGTTTCCAAAGACATTAAACTATTACGATCCTTGTGTGTTTTTTTGTTATGTATTAAGTATTCTGCACATGTAATGTAATTTCCATGTACGTCAAACTTTGGGTCTCTACAATTGTTCATCCATGAATAACTTTCTCTTTATGATCCTCGATCTTGATCAGTCATTCAATGAAGTTCACATCATTTTCGACATCTAACTCTCCCCAATCAATGACATGGGAGTCGTCATGTAGATAACAATGAAGCTGTGAGATGTGAAAGACGTTGTGAACATTCTCAAAATGATGTGGAAACGCTAGCTGATACGCCACATCACTAACTCGTCCGAACACCTCAAAAGGTCAGATGATCCTAGGGGAGAGCTTACCACCTTTCTCAAACCTTTGTTTCCCACGTCGAGAGGAAACCTTCAAGAACGCATGATTTCCAACCTCGAACTCCAAGGGCCTCCTCCTAAAATCGGCATAAGACTTCTGCCAATCTTGGGATACCTTCATCCTCTCACGCATGAGCAGATCCTTCTCACTGGGGCCTTGCACCACTTCTGGCCCAAGAACAGCTGCTTCCCCAATATTTGTCCAGCATACGGGTGAAAGACACCACCTTACATACAAGGCCTCAAATGGTTTCATCACAATAGTGGAGTGGATTCTATTTTTATAAGAATACTCCAACAGCGGCAAGTGTCGTACCCATGATCCCCCAAAATCTAGAACACATGCCCACAACATGTCTTCCAATGTCTGGATCGTTCGTTCTGTTTGTCCATCTTTCTGAGGGTGGAAAGCAGTGCTACGGTGTAGTTTGGTGCCAAAGACATTCTGTAATCCCCTCCAGACTCATGAGGTAAACCACATGTCTCAATAAGAGACAATAGATCTCATAATCCCATGCAACCGCACCACCTCATCGAAGTACCTATGGGATAAGGTGCTCATCGGGCTCGACTCCTTTATCTCTAAGAAGTGTACTTATTTTCTCAACTGATCCACTATTACCCAGATGGCATCACAGCCTCCCTGATCCATGGGTTGACCTATGAAAAATTCCATCAATATATGATGCCAGTTCTACTCGGGAACATCTAATGGTTGTAACAACCCTCCAGGAAAATGGTGTTCAGCCTTCACGTGCTGACACACTAGGCACTTAGCCACAAACTCTACCACAACCCGCTTTACCTCAGGCCACCAAAACTGTACTCTAACGCCTTGGTACATCATGGAGAACCCAAGATTTACTACTAAAGTCGAGCCATGTAACTCATGGAGAACACCATTACGCATCATCGCTGAAACAAAAATCCTTACACAGTAAAGCATCTGATTGTAACCATCCTCCAACCATCTCTCAAGAGCATTTCCCTGATGAACATGATCTCGCATCACTTCCACCTCTGAGTCCCCCCCCCCCCTGAGACTCCTCCACCAGCACCACTAAATAGGGAACTACAGTCATCTGAAACAGACATCCACTTCCACCTTCTACCCTTGTATCAAAATTCAAGGCTACTAACTCTTCCATCGCTCTCTAAGCATCTGTAGATTCCCGAACTACTTTATTCTATGATTTCCTGCTCAGGGTATTAGACACAACATTTCCCTTACACTCAATACAAGAGATCCTGATGTCATAATCTTTGAGAAACTCCACCCATCTACACTACCACATGTTCAGATACCGCTGGGAAAAGATATAATGAAAGCTCTTGTGATCTGAGAAGACCACAAAGCGCTCTTTGATGAGATAATTCAGCCACAACATCTATGCGAACACTACAGCCGCACATTCCAGATCATGGGTGGCATAGTTAAATTCATGAGACCATAACTTCCTAGACCCATAAAAGTTCACTCCTCGATGCTGCAACTGTACACATCACAACCCAAGGCCAGAAGCATCACATAACACTTAAAACAACTCCCTTTACTTTGTTAATCTGAGTACTAGAACACTAACTAGCTTATCCATTAGTTTGCCAAAAGCTCTCTGGCACTAGTCGCTCCACACGACGGTCGGGTCCTTCCTAGACAAAGTTGTCAATGGAGCTGCATCTCAAGTGAAGTCGGGCACAAACATCCGGTAACAGCCTGCCAAACTGAAGAAATCTATGAACTTCCGCAACATTCTTGGGTGCTTCCCATGAAATGACTTCCTAGACCTTTGACGGGTCTAATACTATTCCCTTCTGGGACACTACATGTCCAAGGAAATGTAATTCTCACATTATGAACTTGCCTTTAGACAGTTTCCCATTAAGATAGTGGTGTCGAAGGGCTCCCAAAACTGCCCTAATAGGCTTAAAATGCTCTTCCTCTAATCATGAGTAGTTAAGGATGTCATTGATGAACTCCACAACGAACTATTCCAGAATCTCTCAGAAGACAGGGTTCATGAGGTTCATGAACATAGATGGTACGTTCATAATTCCAAACAGCATGAAAACAAACTCAGTGTGGCCATATCTACACCTGAAAGCCGTCTTCGGGATATCACCTTCCTTCACTCTCAAATGGTGGTATCCAGACCACAGATCGATCTTAGTGAACCATCCTGCTCCCCTCAGCTGGTCGAAAAGTTCATCTATCCTCGGGAGGGGGTATCGATTCTTGACCGTCACTTGATTCTACCTCAGGTAGTCTATGCATAGTCGTAGACTACCATATGCATTTTTTACAAACAAAACTGGAGCACCCCACGGTGACACGCTGGGTCGAACAAAGCCCTTCACCAAAAGATAGTCAATATGAGTCCGCAACTCCCACAAATCAGAAGGCCCCATCCGATAAGGAACCATCAAGATCGGGTGGGCACCAAGCTGTAAGTCTATCCCCAACTCAACGTCACATTGAGGGGGTAGAGTCACAACCTCATCGGGAATGACATCAGGATATTCTCTCACAAACCCTAGTACATCCATCATTCTTGTGTCTACCAACTCCACTGACACACCATCCAACATAGAATGGAGTGGCTCCACATGTCGACTCCCCACCTGATAACTCCACTCCAAACAAAAGCCACCTTTTGTCTATCCTCATTGGAGAATTTAATCCTTCCCCTATAGCAGGCGATGATGGTATGCATGGAGAATAACCAGTTGATGCCTAGAATGAAATCATATTATTGCGTCAGCAATGAAAGAAGGTCTCCACTGGCCTGATGTGGTCGCAACATCAGTTTACATCCCTGGAAAAAGTCAGATATGTTGGTCTGAACCCCAACTGGTGTTTTCAACACTAGGGGCACAAAACGTCTCTCGGTATCCAGACCTAGAGCATGTGATAATTCGGGCATAAAAATGCAGTGTGAAGCTCCTGAATCAAACAAGGAAGAAACCAGAGTGGTAAATAACATAATCCTACCTCGAACGACCTCTGGTCCCATAGGAGATACTAACTCTACGGCGTGCAATTGTCCACGCCCAGCTCTGCTGCCTTGCTGCTATCAACCACCTCCCTGACCACGCCCTATTCAAGGTCCCTGAGGAGCATCCGGGTGTCAGTCTCCTCCTGCATGGTCGTCCCTCGGAGGGCCAGGGTCCTGTTCCTACTGCTGGAAAGGCCTCGCCAGAAACGGATGCTGCTGAGGTGGGTGCTGAAATTTCCCACCTCTACCATGTGGAGCTCAAGTTGGACACCTACTCTGGACGTGACCAAAAACTCCACAAGATAAACACTTCGGTCCTGGACCTATAGAAAAGGGGAGAGGTCCAGAAGCTTAGTACTAGAACTAATGAGTCTGAAACCCCACTTGATGAAACCTGGAAGGCCCTGTCGCTGGAGACCTGCTGCGGACCGCCTTCCCCTTTAATGAACCTAGCTGGTTCCCTTATCGTGGTGTGCCTCCCTTAAAGTGGATCCTCTCTACTATCTTGGCCTTCTTCTGTACTGCTAGGTAGGTCCGGAGAGTGAAGGGAGTGACATCATACTGAATAGAAGGACAGAGTGCCTCTTCTAACCACCTTGCCCGAGACTCGTCATCCAGAAAGATATCTGGGGAAAAGAGTGAGAGATCTTTGAACATGATCCCTAGCATCCTCACTGAAATTCTTCCATGCTGAAGGGAGAGAAACTCCTATCTATTCTCAGCCTTCGCCGTAGAGGAGAGGGACTCCTCACAAAATTCATTCTCGAAATTGGCCCACGAAACCTAGGCCTCTATCTTCTCTCCCATGAAAAGCATCCACCATTGACGTGATGCTCCTTTTAGCTGACTGATGGCCAACGGAACCCAGTTCTCCCTCGGAGCACGGATCAAAGAAATGGTGATGGCTAGCTCCTCAAGCCATCCCTCCGTTACTGAGTCAGAAACGCTGCCCTTGTACTTCTAAAGGGTTTGTCGTAGGAAGGAGCACATATTCCTCTGCCACAAGTCGTCATCCTCATCTCTGTCAAACCACTGCTATTCAACTTCCTCGATCCGCTGGGCCTTAACCAGTTGAGCCGCTTGTGGATAACGTCTAGGTGCCATAGCTACAAGGTAAGCAATGAATTCCTAAGCCCGAGTAGCAAGGGACTTATTAATATTATTATTAATTTTTTTCCCAAGGATCCCCAAATAAATTAAAAAACCACAATCAATATGATGCATGTACCTTCCCTAGAGTCTCTACCCTGCAATAAATTTAGTCTCACTTGGTCATTTGATAGGCTCAGAGACCTTACATCAGATCACGAGGGGCCCTAAAATCCCATGTCCTAGCCGGTCCTCCCTGGTCTATTTCACGAACCAAGATCACCTAACATTTTTTCCCTACCATCCCATGCATTCCACACTATACCTGACTCCAGATGCCATCATATCCCTTAACCTCGCCACTAATACCGATCTGTCACGACCCACCATGAATGAAAGGAGGGAAGGGACAGCCGATTGCCAAGCCCATACTTCTTCAAGTTGAAGGAGATATAATTACCCCTGAGTCCCGCCTCCAGTAGGCCCCGTAGTGGCAACTAGCACCAATGGTATAACATTTTCAAAGTATGGAAGGCATTACCCTTTTTTACCAATATTGGGAGAAAAAATGAGTCAACACCAAACAACACCAAGTATAGAAAACTCAAGGTAAAAATAAGAATACATGCATGTTTTAATAATAAAATTGAACAAGGTACAAGGACACGTACAATACCAGAGATGAAATAAAAATGTCTAAACAGAATCCAACATAGACCAATAGAAACTCGAACGTCAAGACTAGTAAGGTCATGCACGACCTCTAATGTTGTCCTAGAAACATGAAAGTAAATGTATGGTGAGCATATAATGTATACTCAGTTTGAAAACCTAAAACTCTCATGAAAAAGTGGGTAGACATCCTAATGTCCTTTGAGAAGAAAAAGAAACATCATCTATTAAGGAATCTATCTATCCCACCTCACCAGCCAAGCTCACCAAATAACACAACCAGTAAGATAATAGTAATGAACAAAGAATTTCAGAACCCCGTACCACTATTTCCACCACTAGCTAGCTGCTCATCCTTGATGGAAAACTTCCTAATGATACCACGCTCTTCCTACCTGCACAAACCAGGGCCTCACAACCATGCATCTCTGCCTGCACACACCTGGGCCTTACAACCATCCATCCATGCCCGCACACACCTAGGCCTCATCCTGAAGAAACCTAGGAAAACAAACATGCCCGAAGAGTCCTGGTCTAACAACACACCAATCGAAACCAACCCGAAAAAAATTGGTTGTATGGTCACCTCCAGCCATCACACCCGAGGGAAGAGGGAGCAGGTAGGACAGTAACTAGGGGGAAACACCCATCCCCATGAAATGGGGTGTCTGAAACTAAGTTCCCAACGTGGGTGGGGTGTGAAAAACACAAAACATTTAGTTACATATATATATATATATATATATATATATATATATATATATATATATACGAACACACATCCCAACCTATGGCTCCTCAACATATACAAGAAAGTGCCCAAGCATTACGGCCTCAGAAAACAGGCACACAACAAGTTGTTCCCAGTTTCCCTATTCAAGTATCATTTCATAATAGATTAGAGTGAGTTAATACCTTCACTACTGGGCAACTAATAGGCACAACCACAGATGAAACAACAATTATAGCAGTAAGGAAAACTGTCGCGAAAAATTTAAGCAGTCACACCCGGATCTCATGTAAAGTCACAACAACTAGGGATCAAGTGAGATCCCTCGATGTACTGGAAAAAAATAACACTGAGACACATCCCCATGTCCCCAAAATCCAGGAGCCAATGGTTTCTCAACAATAGAGGATCCCAACAAAATTCGTGCCACAGCAGAGCAACCACACAACCTCAGATTCACAACCAGTGAAAGTATAACAACAGGGGATCCCATCGCCACCCATATCACCCAAGAAATATAATCCCATGAAGGAAAACAACCAATCCACCACCACCAACACAAGAAATTCCCTTGTAGGTATTTTCAGATTTAAATGATTTAACACACTCTATGGTTTCAATTCCACTGGGCTTTAACCAGAGTTATCACAGAAAAGGGTTGATCCTGGTGCTTTCAATTTATTTAACCGAGTATACGTAATAAACCAATTCCATGATATGTTTATTTAAACATCCAGGGGATCCTAGGTTCATTAGTTCACAATGAAAGACCACCATCGGCCACGATTTTTTGTGAGCATGGGCCCGTATAATTCACAACACATATCCACATAAAAGAGTACAATAGAACATCGATCACCCCCCTTTCCTTCTTTAGAGGTCCGTTCATTTTCTTCATTAAGATGGTTCCATCAATTTCCATAGAGACAAAAGCAAACCCACCCCGCATGATGCACAGAAAGGAGAGACGAAGGAGAAAAACCCTACATGATTGATCAATGATCGACGTCAAGTCCTCGCATGAAAACTAGAAATCAGAAGTAGCAGGAACTCCACGGAACGTGATCAAGGAAAACATCGTGGGGGTACAACTCATCCGGAGAAAGTGTATTCTGAGCACAGGTTAATAGAGAAAAAGAAAACTAGAGAGAAGAGAAGCCTTTAGGTTATAAAGGATGAGATACAGAATCCCTGGGACTGTTAAGGTATAAAGAAAACCTCGAAACCACGGAAGAAGCGAGATTGTGGGATGACCACACGGCTGGGCCACCCCACACGTAACTTAAATGGTCCCTGCCCTTCAGGGAAGTTAAAACAGACACACACCTCACCAATAATTTAATTAAATACCATTAATGGGGTTTAAAATAGGCTTAAAGGGGTCAAAACATGGTTTAAACCCCAATTCGCGCAAAAAGGAGGTGCTACTGGAAAACCCGTGGAGATGTCACTGGTAGGCTAGGTCTACCGGTAGAGCAAGCTACCGATTGTCCGAGGCTACCAGTAGGTCAGGGTTACCGATAGGTCAGGGCTACCGGTAGGCCGGGGCTACTGATAGGCTGAGCTACCGGTAGGCCAATGCTACCGGTAGGCCGAAGCTACCGGTAGGCCGCGGCTACCAGTAGGCCACGCTACCGTTAGGCCACGCTACCGTTAGTCCAGGGCTACTGATAGGCTGAGCTACCGGTAAGCCAACGCTACAGGTAGGCCGAAGCTACCGGTAGGTCGCGGCTACCGGTAGGCCGACGCTACCGGTTTGCCGACGTGACCGGTAGGCCGAGGCGACGAGTATGTCGAGCTACCGATAGGCTGAGCCACACATAGGCCAAGGCCACCTGTAGGCCGAGGCAACCGGTAGGCTGAGCTAGGGATAGGCCGAGGCTACCGGGAGGCCGAGCCACCCGTAGGTTGAGGCTACCAGTAGGTCGAGACTACTGGTAGGCCGTCCGTCTGGTAGGCTGAGGCCAACGGTAGGGTGAGGCGACCGGTAGGCCGAGGCCTCCGTTAGGAGTCTTAAGCTTCACTCAGAAGCTAGGATGGCCTTCCAGACCACCTAGAACACCCAAACATCATATTCTCACCAAGTAATGGACCCCAAAACCCGACGCCATTGAATTTTGTTTATATTTTTTTTATAGATTTCAAAGTTAATAAATAATTATTTATTTATATAATTATTTATTTAAATAAATAATTTATATATAATTATATTTAAATATTTATATATAATTAAATTTTATATATATAATTTTTAAATTCATATATTAATTTTTGAATATATAAATAATCCTCTTAAAATTTATTTATATGCTTATATATATATAATCATTATTAAAAATAATTATATTCATGTAAATTAACCATGTTAAATTTACATATATATATATATTTATTTATTTATATTCAAAATATATGGTTTTTTTATATAAATAATTATATATAAAGAAACCATAATTAACTATATATATATAACTATATAAAAATATAAAAAAATTAAATATGTTTATATGATTACAACCAAAAACGTATATAACTATAAATATAAATATTTATAATTATTAATAAAAAATTAATAACACTAAATTTAATTTTTTAACAATCATATAAAACATTATTTATAATAATATCAATTTTTCTTTATAAATACATAATATATTATTTATAATCTTATTTAATATTTTTCATAAAATGAATATTTATGTATAATTAAATATATATATATATTATATAGAAAATAATATAGTTATAAATATAAATATTTAAAAATTTAAATAAAATATGTTATGGTCTATTATGGCTCGGTGGCTCCAACAGATGATGGTGGCAATGAGATGCGTGATATGGGTGACCATAGTTGGTGACTAGTGACGGTGTGTCTGGATCAACGTCAGTGGATGGTGGTGGAGTTCCAAGCTCATTTGCCGGTGTTCAGCTATATTGAGTTGAGATCTGATTGGTGATATGGTGGGTAGATCACTTTTGCGACAGGAGACAGTGGATGTTTGTTTTTGCAATGGTTTGATCGGTTGATGATGGATCATTTATTTATCCTCCTCCAAGGTAGCACATATATGGGAGGATCGCACTGGTGATTTATCAGCGGCATTTTGGGTGGCGTGATCTCTATGTACTACTATTGGCAGCATCTCTTGTCATTTTGAACATAATTGTCTTAAATCTGGTGTGAGAATTTTGTGGATGATGGTTGGGTGAAGAGATGGTTGTGATGAGTCGACAGTTCTTGTGCAGCCTGATGTGCTTTATATTTTTCACGGGATTTGGTTTTGTAGTGGGTTTTGTCCCACTCAGTGCTTGGTCCATTGAATCTTCGGTCTATGTGACTCCAGGCCTAAGGGCATGTAATGGGTTTTCCCTCAACGTAGTTATAAAGTGGTTCATGTTTTCTTTTACATTTTTAATAATCAGGATTTCCCCCAATATTTTCATTATATTTATATATTGGTATTTATATTTACGTATATATATAAATAAATAATTTATTAATTTACAATTAATGTATATAAATATATATTTATCTATTTAGTTAATTAAGGCTTAATTATATATAATTGTTTTGGTAAATGAACATTATATTTTTAATATTAATAACAACATATATATATATAATAAGGTTTATTTTTATAAAGATAAATTATTTTAATAATTCTTATATATATATATATATTTAATAATATTTGTTTACATACTTAAATAATTATATATAAATTTATAAATTTTCAATATAATGTTTATTTGTATTTATATAATTATATATGATTATAAATATATGGTTAATTTAACAAAATAATTATATAAATAAATTCTCTAAATATAAAATTTACTTAATTATATTATTTTATATTTTAAATTTTATATCATTTATTGATATAAATAATTATTTATAAATTTATAATTTTATATAAATAATTATATAAAAGGATTTTAAATTTATTTGTGTTTTTATAATCTATATAAATAAAATTTAAAAATATATTTTTAATTATATTTTTATATATAATTATATATAATTTCATATTTTTAAATAAATATTTTAAATTATATTTTAATGTTGAAATTATTCATATACAAATTTAATACTTAATATATATTTACAAATATAAATTTATTTATATTAATATATATTTGAAAATATGGAATTATTATTAACTATATTTACAAATGTATTTATAATTATATAATTATAAATTTATATGTAAAAATCAATATTTATATGGTAATTAACAAATATTTATTTACAAATATATTTATCATATTTTTAAAGAGATAAAAAATTCTATATATATATGTATGTATTTATAAATATTTAATTAAAAATATATACTATATATATAATTTTTGATATATAATTATATAAAAAATATTATATCAGGGGGAATAGAAGAGGGGGGATAGGATGGGAATAAAATCACACAAACCAAAAAAGCCAAAGGGTTTGATGTTTTTCCCATTTTGGACCAAAAAAGCACTTCAATTTCTATTTTGGTATTTTATCCAAAAATTCCAATTGATGTGGTGGTCTGTTTCCCCATATCCCAAAATAAACATACCCTAGACCCCTTTAGTTAAAAAATTTATTTTTCAAACATACACCAAATCTATTGGGCCATGCACATTTTTCACCACTTCTCATCCCCAGTTTCATAAAAATATGCAAAAAAAATACAAACATTAGCCATCCTATTCCACAATGGGCTCTACAATGATTCAGTTTCACCAACATGGGGGTCTTCCATCCATCACACAACACTCATATCATCTTCACTAAACTAGTTCATAAGCGGATCAAACACACCAACAGTTCATCCCAATAGAAAATCATCAACCACAATGGCGCGACCGACCATCCTCACACACACACTAGCCACAAGTCATAAGTCAATTTATTCTACCTAATCTTTGATTAAGAGAAGTTTCCATAAATTTGGATCTATACCTACCATGCGTCTGATTCATCCTAATGTGCATTATTGTTTGAATTCATGATGAGTGAGTCCAAGATACACTGTATAAAATTGATTATGTACCATGATTTTTAATTAATACCTATCCTATACTCACTTTGAGTACCTACTGTAAGGTATATGCAGGTGACCATTAGTTTTAGTATAACTAATACATCATTATTTTTGTACATATTGAAATAATTTTTATACTAAATGAACATTTTTTATTGGTCACAAGGGAAACATGCTCAATTTGATTGTATACTGACAACATGACTATTTTTTCACACAGTTAATAAAAAAACCATGTGCCTCAATGACAAGGTATGTAACTGACTATGCACCTTAATGGAATGAAAAGTACAACAACTATGAAGATTGTGTCTCACAGAGTGAGTAAATCAGATTTCTAATTTATTGAGAAAAACTACATTTTTATGAATGTCCATTTATTCATTATTTATATAAAATAGTAAACTAAAACAATGAGTCAGATACATTAATTTTGTTATTAACTTTGAAAATGTAATTAAATATTATAAATTCGATTCTATAATCTTTTGAATATAAATTATGGTATAAATACTTATGATATTATTAATGTTCATGTTTTATATTTTATGCCTTGTTTTATATCATCTTTGAATTTTTCATTTATTGGGATTTTAAAAGATAAATTTTAATAGTTTTAATTGTTGGAAAATCTATCATTAAATCTAATGATATTTTTATTATTTGTTTTAATGAGTTTATAGCCGAAATTATTGTGAGTCAATATTATAATTGAATATGTTTGATGTATTAATAGGTAATGATATGTTTCTTTTTTTTAAAATTTTCCAACCATTGTATGGGGGTGATGAGTTTAGTAAAATCCAGGATGAAGAGTTCAAAAATGATAATTGATAATAATTTAATGAATAGAGAACGAGGTATGTCAAGAAATGGACTATTGATTCCATTTTGAATACCCGATGCATTTTTGAATACAAGATGATAATAAAAAAATTTATTATTCACAATGTTCAATCATGACTATTATTCAATTACAATGATCATGAAGAAACATCAACTATTCTATTCATTACTTCTTAGATGATCAAATATCATCTATTTATATCTTATTCATCTACTTGTTACCTATAATGGTTTCATTATTTTATATTTTTTGTCGTATCATATTTCATTCATCTTTTTAATTAATTAGTGTTAGATTATTCTATTCTCATTTAAAATAAATTTTTCATTATTTTCTCCACCACCCAAATGGAATTTATCAGGGGGAGACTCCTAAATAAATTTGGGTAAGGATGGGTTGTGATTCTTAACTGAATTATGGGTTGTGTCTCCAGGTATTATAAATGGATGTGTCTATAATAGGTTATCACACTTTTAAAAGTTGGTATTGATCTTCTACATGAGTAAAGAAGAGTGAATAGTAGAGTAGGATCATGGTGACCCAGAATACTATAAATACAAGGTGTTCATTTTAATATCTACTAAAATTACTTTTTAACACTTCATTGTACAATTGATGATTTAATAATAAATCTCTTATTTAGTATTTGTTTTAAAATTTTAAGAAGACTATTCAACTCTCCCCCCCTCTAGTTTGTTTCTCCATCAATCTCAATCCAACGTATATGTTTGGTTCCAAAAATTAATTTCATATATAGCTAATTTCTCTTTATCATGATAATGTATTACTAATTCTAGTGATTAAATAATTACATTCAATTCATTTTTTCTACTAATAGATTATTTCTTTTGTTAAAAGAAAAACAAAATAAATGAATTTATAAACATTAAAAGTAATATGAATTGAATTAATTATTTTGTGACATAATTTTCAAAGGTAAATATAACATGATATAGATTATATAAAGGGTTTTATAGAAATTCAATTCCTATCATGATATTTTTCAATGTTAAATTAAATAAATAGTTATCAAAATGATAAAAAAGATATTTTATAATAAATGGTATTTTATTAAATGATTTAAAATAACTAGAAATCCTATCATCTTCCAATTGATTGAAATATTTTTAAAAATAACATTTAACTTCCATTTAAGGTATAATATTTCTTTTATAGATACTATATTAACCCCTTACAAGTTAAAAACCTTGATATCACTGTAATTATCAATAGGGTTAACTGAGGGTTAAAAGAAACACATATGTGTAAAAATACAATCTAAACAATCTCGGATTGTATTATACAATATTATTTAAACTCGTCTTTATCATATAATCTAATAATATCAATTTGGAACCTTTATATAGGGAAAATTAATTTATATTATTTTAATACTTTATGAAATTCCAGGAGTGACCATCCCCTCTATTATGAAATTTATCTTCCTATCCTCTTTCATTCATAGAAAAAATCTTTTATTTCAATAAATCCCTCCCCAAATCCATTACTTGCATACCTACCTAAGCCAAAGATTCCATGTTTTTATATTAAGACCAACTGAGGGATGATTTTTGTATAAACCTTAATGAGTTATCTAAAGAAGGGGTATAGTTCTTAAAAAATACCATTATTTTAATTTCTTCATCTACCACCTTAAAATTTGCGTCAAATTTTTTCAAATAATTACACCAATACCATACTTGTATTTTTAAGTTATTTTATTAATCGAATCACCTTTGTCTATGTCATATTTCATCATAAGGGAAGCAAATATGTCATCTATGTGTAGGAAAAACTACCGCCTCACAAATCAATGTAATTATTTTCCCATGACCACCTTTCAGTGATGGTAATAAAGATGGATTTAATCTAATAATTAAATATCTGGAAATTATGATATTATAATGTATAATTTAATTTATTATCATTCCAATCAATGAAAGATGACAATTTTGTACTTCCGAACATGTCAATTATACTCTCCTGGAAGCGATTTTATTCATTTTTCATCAACACATCATGTGGATGGTATATATTAGTGTATTTAAATACATAATATTTAATTAATGATATATTTATAATTATATAATTATTAAATAATACTTACATTCATTCTATACTTAACATTCAAAAATTGAATTGTTATTCATGTGTACGTATGGAATACAATCTCTATGATTATAGTGTAGTTCATATTTCATAACCCAAATTCATGGTTGGTTTTAGATTATTATTCTTTTAAAATTATAATTGGGTTATTATTAATATTTTGGTGATGATTTAATAATTACCACCTTGACAAAAGTCGATATTCTAAATTCTTTTTTGAAAAATGAGCTAAATTTCATTATAACATCTAATGTGAACTTAATTAATGAATAAAATTTAAATAACATGGTGTTAAAAAATATAATATTAATTAACATAAAAATGTTACCTCATCAAGTAAATTATTAACATAATATAGTTATTTTTTCATATAAATATCATACATGGTGAGTCATACTCAAGGTATGAGGCATTCATTTAAAATCATATTTTAATGTCTCCCTTCCAACTATTTATCATATTTATCCTTATTATTAAAAAAATATTTGTTTATATATAAATAAATTAATTATAAAGTAAATTTTATATCTCTTTTTTCTTTCATTCAAATGTTTATAAATGGAATCATTTTACTTAATGTTTTGACATTATTTATAAAACATATAAGGAATGTTCTTTTAATAAGTATAAAAAGACAATAACTTTTCTAGCTGCCATAAAAATTATTTCATATTTGTTTTCCATTGTAACTATCCTTGTTTTATTTTTTTAATAACCCAAAAATAATTTTTTTAGGTATTTAGAATTTGAAAAGTGGGTTTTATCATGAGTTATTATTTTGTTGTTCTAATGTGTAATGTGTTTTTATTTCAAAGAGATTTGAATAGGCTGTATTACATATTTAGTCCTTGTAAAATGATTATAATTATATGTTAGAGAGATATATAACATCATTATGGTGATCCTAATATATCTTAAATGATTGATTTTCATATATAGCACTCCGATTAATTGGGAAATAATTATGGTCTTCAAACAGTGATGTTGGTAGTTAAATGTATGGGTTTTCTGATTAAAAGTGCTATGTAAAGGTTCTATAGAGAAAATCTCCCAAGGGTCCTACAAAAATATCTATTCTTGATAATGGGTGTTTGTGGAGGTTTTTTTATTTCAAAAGGTAATATAATAATCCATTGTTTAAATGAATGATTATTCTATTTTGGGTAAAAAGTGTTAATTTTAGAAAAAAAATTAAACGGGTTCCCATGTTTTCTATAAAAATGCCATGATTATTATTTTTCTACTATGATTTTATAGAAATTAATTTATGAATATATTTGGATAGTAAGACTATTTTAAAATGTATGTAAATGATTATCACACCACATGGTTATTATGTTAAAGGATAAAAATTAACCCATAGATGTAAAATAGACTAATTTGTTTCTTTCTTATTTCATGGTCACACCATACAAATTATGCGCTCATCCCATGTTTCAAAATGATTTTCATGCGTTTTATGGATGGTGAATAAGTAATATTATTTCAACTTGAAAATCATTAATATTTTTCATGAAAATATTTGATTCTATTTAAAAATAATATTTTATTGGAAAAATATATACTCAGTAGAAGTATCTTGATAGTAATTTATGGGTTTTTTATTAGGATTATGACTTTAATATTTAAAAATATGAACCAAAATGTTACTTTGGAATGAATGTTATTGAATTATGGTCTAATGGCACTATAATATGTAATTTTTAAGGGTGATTCCATATAGTTGGTCTCAGAGGAAATGGAAGGGAACCCATCCTTGGAATGTCTCATATAAAAACATTGTGTGAAGCATGCCAAACTACCCAAGGGATTTATGAAGAAAGGTATAACAATGGGGGTGTTGGTAAGAGTCCATCCCTAGAGGTTTAGTAGCTCATGGAGTTTTATGATAGATATTAATTATATTAAAAATTTTATAAAACCATACTATTATAGTGGATATTAGATGAACATATTATATAATGTTATGGGTTTGGATAATATTAATAGAATTACCATAAAATTATTTTACTTAATTTTAAATTTTATATAATATTGAATTTTAATATTACTATATTTCTTTATCAAATACATGTCTATTATGAATTCATTTTGGAAACTGAAATAGGCAATCCAAAGTGATAATCCACTAAGGAGATGATATTCTTCTGAATCTGTAACCTGGAATGGTTGGAATTGTAGATAAGTAGTTTTATACTGATGGATCTATTTAATCGATTTATAATATTATTGGTTTTTATGAAATATACAAACCATTATCGTTGTATATTTACATTCAATGTAGTCGAGAGTTTCATGAAAAAACACCCTCTATAATTTAGTGGATCATATGACATTGTCACAGCTAAAGGATGTATTAAATCCTTTTTGGAGTTAATTTATTCCATTGGTTTCATATAGAACTAAATGGAATACCACATTATTTATCATTTTTATGTTGAATTAAACAAATGGTGGTCAAATATTAAAAATATCATTTAATTACAAAAGATTGATTTCATGGAATAGGAGGAATTAAAATATATTTTCATTCAAAAATATTTTAGTAAAGCTAATATAATTATAATGAAAAAATGATGGAATTGAGACAAATAACATTCATTATAATCCAACGTATGAAGAAACAATCGTACAATTAGAAAGGTACATCCCAAATTTTATTTGAGATGATGATGGAAAAATTAATTATTTTTACTTAGGAAAGAAACTAAGTAATTATATGGCATTGGAATACTATGAATTTAAAACTTATGAGAATCATCTTTGATGTATCAAGGATATATAAATGCAGTATACTGATGATCATGTATCCTACGAGAATGAGTAGAGTAATACATCAAGATTTCATGTAATGTGAAACCACCAATAAAAATAGTTTAGTTGTTAGAAAACAATGTATACCACTTATTATAAGTGTATAAAAAGGAATCATGGGAAATGTCTTAGAAAATGTAGGAAGTGATTATGAAGTGTAAATTTAGCACATTTGGATCATGAATGAATGTAAATCACTAGATAATTAATGAGAATAAAAAAATGTTATATTTTAATTGACATTAATTGAATTATTATGCGATCATGATTCTAAAGATAATTACTCAGGGTTGAAATCATAAACACTAAAATAAAAAACTGTTTAAAAGTAATTTTCCACTAATATTGTTGATTATGGACCATATAATGATGTGGGGAAAGGAATATTACATGTGTATTCAAGTTATAATAATATTTTATTTGACATTGGATCTTCACATTCCACCATTCGTGAGAATGATTCAAGTAAAATGGGAATATCATAGCATAAAAGGAAGATAAAACTTTGTGTGAAAACTCTAGTTCAAAACATTAAAGAAAATATGATTTATAGGAATACTCATTTTGTTATCAGTAGTATGGTTCTTCCTATGAATGTTGATGAACTATATATCATATAATTTCACTTCATTTTAGGTGTGTATTATATTTTATTTTATCCTACTAAGATAGATTCCATATATAAGAAATTTTTCTTCAATGATTTCATGCCTTTGATAACCTAAAAAAAAATATTAGAAATTTATTAGGGATGATTGTGAATGTTACAAAGATCATGTTGTTGAAACATGAAAATTATTTTAAATTAGTGATGTGATAATAGTGAAATAATATGTATATTACCTAGTGTTATTGTTAATTAAGATTTTAAATGAAATGTTTAATTAGTTCCAAGTGATAATACTATTTCAAAATCACCATATAAAATGGTTTATGTATAACTTTTGGAATTGATAAATTAATTGTAAGCTTTTCAAGAAAATGCTTTTATTATTTCTAGAACATTGTATTTCAGTTCCCTAGATTTATATGATTAGTATAAATATGGTTTGAAGATACTTTTCATTGATTAAAGAGCCTTGAATAACATAACTGTTAATAAAAAAACATTTTCCCCTTATCGATGATTTCATTGATCATCGGCGAAGTCCACCATAATTTTCCTAGATTGATCTCTAGTTAGGGTATCATAAAATAAAGGTGAGATAGGAAATTCATTCAGAGTTGATGTTTCAGAACAGATGTGGCCATTACGATTTTCTAGTTATTCAATTTTTAATGTATAATGAACCATTTGTATTTATGGATCCCATGAATAGTCTTTTCAAGAAAATTTAGTGATGTTTTCAATGTTTATTGAGTACATATTGGGATATTATAAAATACATGAGGATCCTTCAAGTCCCCAAAATATTGTTTTCATACTATAAAATAATAGATGTTATATGAAAACAAATGTAAGCGTGAATTCTAGTTACAAAATATTTCATCCCATGGTCATATTGTTTCTAATGATTTCATAACTGTTGACCCTATTAAATATAAAGTTGTTAATGAGTGTAAAAGACCTAGAAATTCCATTTAGATTCATAGTTTTTATGTATAACTGGTTTTCTATAGGCAATGAGGGGAAAAATATTCTGATTTTTCTAGATCATTATCCAAGATAACTCGAAATGGAGTTAAATTTATCAAGATGAAATAATGTACCGATTATTTTCCGGAGATTAAAATAATATTGTAGAATTATATAGTTTATAACTTTAACTCAATAAATTATTAAGTTATCATATATAGTGATGCTTCATTGAAGGGTCAAGGATCTTTCATGATGAAAATTGGTTAGGTAATTGGTTTTTCTTAACAGAAACTAAATCTGCATGTGTAAAATTATCCAACACATGATCATGAATTATTTGTTCTGGTTTCATCTTTAATAATTAAGATTAATCATTCATATAGAGTAAAATATTAAATATATAACCATAAAAAAATATTGAGGTATATATTTACTCAAAAAGTTTTTAGAATGAAGAAATGAATTGTACTAAGTTAGATTAAACATTATGACTGCACTAATCATTTTCTTCATGGAAAATAAGACATAGTTGATAGTTCATTGATTAAAAAAAGAATTTTTCATTAACATTGTAATGTTTGGAACATGAACCTTTGGTAAATGATTTACTAAATTTATTCCATGAAATTATGCTTGTATGAAGATCCCCTATTTTTTGGTGTGAATAAAATATTCATTGTTATATTGAATTAAGTAAGTTTAAAAGGAGGATCATTTTTTATAGGAATAAGTAAATTATTTTAAGAAGGTTATGATTCAAGATTTTAACGTTTTTGAAGATTTTTTTATTACATTTTGAGAAATGATATGTAAATCTTATGATTCTCAATTGAAGAGGCAATTTTTGACTGAATTTCATAGTTCCTAATTTTCTCATCTTAGAAGCATTAATTTCGATAGAGTCATTTGGGAGTTTTTCTAGTGGGATAGAATGCAATGAGATATTTTTAACTTTACTATGATTTCTTTGACTTTTAAAATTGATTAAGAATAATGAAAATTGTAGAATGGGATGATTCAACTTTTTCTAGTTCTGGAGTGTAAATGGGAAAGTGTATACGTAGATTTATTTGTGGGATTTCCAAATACATCTCTATGTAATAATGTTATTTTTGTTACTATTTATATATTAACTAAATATAAAAATTTATATCTCATCTAATATATTATGTTTTTATATTAACATTATCAATTGAATCTCAGGGAGACGATTAGGTTTCATGGATATCCTCTCTTCATTATATCATATCGTGATTTAGAGGCACATAAACATTTTTAATGGAACTAAAATATCATTAGGTACTAAATAGAAGTTTAGCACATGTATTAATCATAAATAATATGGACAGTCCAAATGATTGATTCAAACATTGTAATTCATGATTCATGCTTGTCTAATGGATTAACAAGGAACTTGGGATCGACATATATCATTAGTTTAGATTAAATATGCTAATATTTTTTTATTATATTATATATAGGGAACCATTCGAGACATTTCAATGAAAGCAATGTTAGGAAGCTACATTTTATGAAGAAATTATAGAAATAAAATTGATGTGGTAGACTTTTTTGATAAAATGATAGAGAAATTAAAAATGATTTATAAATATATAAGGGTGAATCTAAGGAGGTATAAAATTTATGTTCAAAATTAGTGGAAGAGTATTTATTTTGAGGTAGGTAATCATGTTTTTGATTACATATCACCATTGGAAAATGTTATGCATTTTATTAAAAAATTATGCTCTCTCTATGGTTCATTTGATCATATGAAACCCTAAATAAAGATGAATTAGCTTCATACAAATTGGAATTTCTTGTGAGTTTATCACATGCACGAAACGTATTTGATAATACGATGTTATGAAAATAATTTTTAGATATATATCTTATTTTGAGACCTAAATTAGTTCATTTTCATGATAATAATTCAGATGAGGAATAACCAGTGGGGATTTTTTTCCATATAAATAATTATTTATGAAATCAGGTAATTCATCATGTTATGGATTTTTCATTCAAAAATCCTATGGTAGAAGATGTAGTATAGGAATCTAAAAATGAAATAAGGGGAAAATAACCTATGTTTTTTATGTTATAAATTATAAAATAATTTCCAAAAGAGGGAATAATGAACCAACATAGGCAACTTACGATTACTCATGTTTATATATTTGTTACCTATATTTTATTGAGTTATATTAATTATAAGAATTTTAGGTAATAATAAAAAATGATATATTTCTAACCAACCTGTGCGTTCATGCATTAAATGGTTTAATTTAAATCCTTTATTTCAAAATCATAATAAATTAATTTTAAAATTTTAATTTAATTTTTTCATAATTCCAAAATTATACTCAGAATTTTTGTATGAATTTTCCAAATAGTATTATTTTTTTAATGAATGGAGAAAAAGATTGATTTCTATTGATAAATTTTATTTATCTTAATGTATTTATTAAGTAAAATTATATTTTGGTTTATATTTATAAAATTTTAGTTCATTTTGATTAATCTTTATTAAATTATAGTCATTTGAATGGATATTATTCTTCAGTTAACTATAAAAAGAGTTTTCTTAAAAAGGAATTTTTCTAAAAAAATATTTTTCTTGGCATTTATGGGTATAATTTTATGATAAATTATTATAATTATATTAATTAAATCTTTTCATAAGTATTATAAATTTTATATCAATATATAATTTTTGTAAATATTTGAATTTTATTTTTATTCATTATGCACAGTAATCATAGTAAATTTTGTCACCCAGATAAAGGTAACATGATTTAATAAAGGGTAAAATTAATTTATAAGGGCTCGGAAGTAACCCTGACACTTCAATAAAATTTATTGGGGGATTTTATTTAATCTATAGTCATTCAAACTATTGATATATGTCTGTTTATTTCCATTTATCCCTGATTATTACCTTTATAATATTATACATAAAGAGTAGCAAAAATTACATTCTAATGGATTTATTATATTTATATTTCTTTAAAAGAGATAAAAATAAATTTTGTCATTTATAAATATTAATTTTATGTCAGATTATTAAAATTTAAGGTTATAATTTCATCTAATATTTTAGTTTTGAAATAATTACCTTAATTGTTTACAAAATGCCAACATAATATTTATTTAAATAAATAGAAAATGAAATAAATGATATTATAATTAGTCAATTGAAAATAATTTGAATTAGTTATTATGTTACAAAAAATTTATATGTAAATTTAACATTAAAGTGATGAGTTAAAGGATTATATTTTAATTACTTTTGTGTAATGATATTTTTAAATGTGACTTTAAATAATTACTTCCAAAAATGACATTAATGATATTTTATAATAAATGATATTTATTAAATTATATAATACTAAAAATAAGTCATTTATTCATCCATGTTATTAATTTATAGTTTAATATAATAACCATAGATCATTGAGGCCAAATTTTACTTTTTAAGTTTCTATATTAATCCCTTAAAAGTTAAAAACATTTATATCATTGTAATTTTCATAAGGCTTAACAGATAGTTAAAATAAAGTGATAAGTGTAAAAATATAATCTAAAATTGTTCAAAATTGGAGGTATGAAATTAATTATACTAATAATTTTATTATATTCGAATCATATGAATTTGGATCCATTTTAAAGGAAAAATAAATTATATTTATTTAATACTTTTGGTAATTCCCAGAGTGTCGCTCCCCTCTCTTTTAAAAGGGCACCTCCTCTCCTATTTTCCTTACATGTTAAAAGTATTTTTGTATAAAATAACTATATAAATATCATATTTACATCCATAACCAAGTTATAGATTCAATTTTGGATTAAAAAAACTGACATATGAAGGGTTTAGGTCTAAACCATAAGAGGTTGTCTAAAGATTGTGTATAGTTCATAACCATGAATTTGCATTTTATTTCTTCTTATATCAAATTAAAATCCTCTTAAATAATTTTAAAATAATAACATCAGTATCTTCTGTATATTGAAATGTTTTTATTTAAATTGAAACACCAATATCTACCTCCTCTTCCATCGAATGGGAAATTAAAACATCGTTCTTCTGTACGGAGGACTACCGACCCGCAAACCGATGTAATTTTTCTTCCATCATAGCCTTTCATGGACGGTTATAATGATTTTTTTATGTTTATATACTATATTAATTAAATATTTATCATTATTAAATATTATATATATTTAATTTATGACTTTTTCATTCACATAGAAATGATAACATCATTTGTGCATATGTGTGGAACATAATCTCTATGTAGCAATGTGATTCATTTTACCTAAACACATAACATAGATGGTATATATATATAATTATATCTTTATAAATAATATGGTATTGATGAAATTATTATAATTTGGTAAATAGAGATTAATATTTAAATCATTTCCAAAAAATAGATGAAAAATTGTAATGTTACTCATACGTACGTAGGACCTACCCTCTTTTTGATGTAGTATAGTTCATTTTCCATAACCAATATTAAAATTTGGTTGTATAATTATAATTGATTTATAATAATTATAATTATTTCATGACTATTATTCAATATACTATAGAATAATGACCTCTTTGATCATTGTCAATTGACCGAATTCATTTTTGACATGTCAGATGCATATCATAAAAAATACGATATGAAGATAATTGATTATCTAATTTTACCTAAAATAGTATTAAAAAATAAAATAATAAATAACATAAAAATAATTCTTACAAAATTTAAAAATTTACTTAACTTTTTTAATCATGAAGATAATGAGCATACATGAAGAGTCATACTCAAGTCAAGAGACATTCTTTTTAAAATCATCTTTTAATGTTTCCTATCAATCTCTTTATCATCCATGTAAATATTCATAAAATTGGTTATATGGAAAAAACATAATTAAAAATTAAAAATTAGTTATATTTTTACTTTCATTCAATTTTTTTCAAAAGGAATATCTTAATGGAATTTTTTGACATTCATTACAAAAGATAAAAGGAATGTTTTTAATATATACGGACACAATAAATTTTCACTCATCCATAAAAATTATTTTATATATAGATTACTCTATATGTTTCCATTATTTCTACAAGGAAAACCCATACTTACATTAATTTTGGTATTTATGTTATGAAAATGGTTATTAAAAGAAAAGGATATTTTTATATCCAAAAATGTTTTGTGTACGATTTTCAAAGTGATTTTTCAAGGTTTTTATTCAAGGTATAGTACATAGAATTTATTGATAATATATATTAATCATGATATAGATCATGATGATAGTTTAACTCAATATATATTATAAGTGTGGTGCACTCATATAGACTCCCATGCAATGATTAATATTTAGGTTCTCTATATAATTATATTTGAAGTTGACCATATGGTTATTTTTATTATAGGGGTTATGTAAGGGTTATATAAAGATGATGTAACCAAGGAACCTATTTGAATATTCTATAGTTTGGAATTAGATTTTATAAAAAAAATTCTTATTTCCAGAGGCAAGATATTAATCTATTTTTATCGGAATAGTTATGCACATTATGACAATAATGGTATGTTTTCATGAAAATGATTTTCATTGGTTCTCATGTTTTATAATATACAATCATTATTATTATTTTTCTATTTTTCATATTATATTGTATATTATACGAAAAATTATGTATTAAATATTTTTTTCATTTATAAGGTAAATAATAATTTGATCTCATGGTTATCATGTTAAAGGAGAAAATTTCTGATCGCTTGGTTTTAAAATGGGATATTAGATTTATTTATTCTTTTTTTGTCCCTTATAGATATTTTTATATCCATAATCCGTTTTAAATTTTTTTCATATGGTATAAGGATGTGTATGAACAAATTAGAAGTCATGTTGAAAGTCCTGATTTTTTTTCACAAAGAAAAAACATGTTTAATTTGACATTTTTTATAGGAAATATGTATACTCAATATACATGTTATCTTTTCAATATATGGTTTATTTATATAATTATTTTGAACTAAATATCTAAAACCGTACAATATAATAATCCATGGGAATGAAAGAATAAAAATTATATTCGAAAAAAACTAGAATGTCTAATGTTTTTTAGGGTCATTATAATTGGTATCATATAATAAGGATGGGATTTGATCCATGGGCACTTTTGTCTATGATCATTGGGTAAAGAGTGACTCTCCACCAAAGGGAATTATGAGGAATAGTCATCTAATAGGGATGGTTATAAGAGTCCCATTCAAAAGTTTTAGCAGCCCATAGAGTCCTCTAATATATATCAATTATAGCCCACTAGTTATAAGAAAAGACTATTATACTTGTGGTGATAATGCCATTTAATATGAATATTATAATTCTAACTTGATAAATGAATGTCAATGATTTCATGAGCGATATCTATAAATAATATTGCTTAGTTCTATAAATTTTGAGTTATTCAAAAAAACCTATTATTATTTTATTCATTTTTAATTATATCAATCATTAATGGAGAATTATGGATTACCCTTGAAGTGTGATATTTTTTTGACTCCCATTATATTAACTCAATGTACATTTTTTATTGAATTTTGTTTAAATGACAGAGTTAATGGGAATTGTATTTTGTAAAAAATGAAGAACTAATATTAACAACCCAAAAATAAAAACATGAATATTGAGGTAACAATGATAGGATATTTTTGTAGACCTATTTATATCACAATTTATAAACTCTAATATAAATTTGAAAATTAAAATTCCTTTATATTGAACGGAAAATTAAAATTATTGTAATGACGAATTTGTGACATTATCAAGATAAACATTTGGAGAATTTTCATGTTAAAATCATGGAAATTTCTAATCCTTAAAATAAAAGAGATAATAATTAGAAATTATAAATAGAATGAATTTTTATTTTATAATAGTATTGGTTATATAGAATACGTGGTTGATGTAAGATTATTTATCCTTAAAAATAATATTTTGTAAGAATCATTGTGAGGATGGAGAATAAAAAATAATTACTCAATGAACTTTTACATGAAATGTAGTACAAAATAGACATAAGGACGGAATATAAAGATTACATGACCCCTCTCAAATCACATATTAAATATAGGACTAAATAAAAATGTATTATTTAAGAATGGATAAAATGTGTGATTATTTGAAGGTAATGTATTTTAATGTCATGAATTTTAAAAAAAAAACAAAAAATCCTCAAATGTAAACGGAGGGTAAGAGATATTCCCCATCAAGTGTTCTATAAGTGTATTACAAAAATAAAATAATATGGAATAATTGAGAAAGTGGAATTTTATTAGTAAATATAAAATTAATGGTCCTAAAATGATGGAAACATTGATTTTCTGTTAATATGATGTTAATAAATATAGTAAGAATGTGTATTTAGAGGATAAATATCATAATAATTGAAGGAGACGTACTAAAATAATTGAACTAAATCAAAGGTATGAATAACATTACAATTTAATGGGATGTCTTATGTAATCTAAAAATAAAAATATGGTTAGTAAATGAAAAAAGATAAATGATGAATATTCTAAAAGGAAATAATTCATTATTAGTATAAGAGGGAGGTATGTATGGAAACTTCACAAATCATTCACTTATAAAAAAACATTTATGGTGTTAGATGATTTCAAAGATAGAATATAAGGTGTGTATTAAGGAAAAATGGTGGATTATTTATCATATTTATCATATTTATCATTTTAAGAATTTGAGAAAGTAAATATTATGAAGCATATTTTTTTTCTATTTATCGTAAGTTGGATAAACACTTTAGGAAATATGTAATATGTATAAACAAGTTTAATAATTCATTAATTTCTGTTGAAGAAGAGAATCATGAAACATAATTAATTGGTTTCACATATACCACTAAAAGTCATGATATAAGTACCAATGTATGATCCTCCAGGTGGAAGAAGAGTTGTGAAGAATGATGTAATTGTGATGATCGAAGGGGAAAAAAGAACTTGTGGGATTTGTCTCATAATAGAGATAGATTCAAAGACATATAAGATTATAGATTTAATGAAAAATAAAAAAAAATTGTATTTGTGGTGTTTTTTGGGTGAACCAAAAAGAAGTCTTTGAATTAAATTGGAATCAATGGGTTAGTTCAGAAATACCAAGAACATTTCTCAACAATATGATATTTTGGATGTTACCTTCTCTTCATATATTTAATTGTTATAATGTTTCTTGATGTTCCATAGGTTTGAAAACACATGTGATCTATAGGGTGAATTAATTACTTGTATATGAATACATTTCATGACATAAATGCATTGTAATTGATGTTTGCGAAATCAAGTTTTATTTTAATCCCTTATCTATAACTACAAATTGCTTATGAGGGAATAAAATTATAATGACATTTGTCTAAAAAAATTGGTATAGAAGACTTAATATATAATGTCAATTGGTATAAATAAATTTATGTAATGAAAGATGTGGATTCAATATTATATAAATTTTTTATGTATTTTAAATACACTTATAGATTTTTGTAGACACCTGTGAGGGGTGAATCAGGTGTTTCATATTTTTTTACAAAATTCCAATATTTATTTTAATATATTACCCCCTGAAAACATAAAACCATTTTTCCAATTATAAATGCCAGATCGTGTTATATTAAATCTAGTTATCAACACCACATACACTTTAATTAATGTGTGTAAAAAATAATGTTATTATTTTTTAATGGGTTTGTACTATGACCAACTCTTTACCTCAATTAATTATCCACTTCATTCAATGATTCTATAGAATAACCAAATTATGATTATGGTGATTGTTTCTCCCCACATCTGTACAATATTTCACCATAAAAAAATTTCCCAAAATGCCTAGGACATCTCTAAAATCTTATTTACCCTAAAATCACTACTTCACACTATTTTTCCATTCAATACCATGAGTCCTAGAAGTTCCACATCATTTCACAACGCATAACAATTTATTTTATAACAATACCTTCTAGAAGTTTTTTTGTGACTAGATATAGGGTGTTGAAATATCAAAAAAGGTTTTAATTTAACTAAAAATGATCACCAAAAGAAATATAGGATTCATAATTTAATATATATAACTCAGTCTATGTATCAATCCTCGCTTCACATATTTTCATTGATTTTGGTCACATAGATTTCTCACTAATTCTTTGATATATCATTATTATCACAAACTCAGTATATTCTCATTCACTAATAGTTTTACTAATGAGAATATATCCATATAAAATTGATTTTTCAATTCTTTATTATTATTATTCTTCCTCTCCTCACATCATAGGCACACTAATATAATTATTGAATTAGGACCAAATTCTTTTCTACTTATTCACCATTGATGCACATCAAATATTTAATTTAAAACAATATATGATTATTTATTCTTCTATATATTATACATTACCACACTCTTCATCAATTTTATATTCTTGATCATTATAAAATATCTCCCAATATTTTTATTTTTATATATATTTTACTAGTAAATATATTTTTTCATATATCCAAAATATAGATAACATATTTTTTAATTTGTTCCCATTATCACATTCCCTATTATGTGTCACTTTTTGATATGTGATAGTGGTCTACAATTTCATAATCATTTTTCCTCTAAATTAATTTCTATTTTAAAATGATAGGAGTACTCATCCCTTTTTTTATTCCTCATTTTTCATAAAAAATGATCTTCCATAAACTTCCACCTTCCCTTGAGACGTCATTCTATTCTCAAAAATATATCCATTGAAGTTCTCATCTTAAAAAAAATTATCATTGATTTATATAAATCATAAAACATATTTAGTAATGTGGAAGAACTAATTGTTTTACAACATTTATATCATTACAATTTCATTAATAGATAGAAATTAAATATTCATCACTAAAGAATGTAAAAAATTAGTCCTATCAGGGAAATCTTCTTGATTCATCATTATTTATGATATTTATAACATTGAACTATTCATCGAGAAACATTTGATTTAATTTTCTAGACTTAAAAAAAATTCAAATATTAGTTTATAGCTTTATAATTTAATGAGAAACACATTCTTACTTTTTCTTATCTTCTCTAAAACATACAACATGAATCAAATTATTATTTTTTTGATATATAACTAAAATATGTTATGTACATGAATCATCATATTTTCTTTCAGCAAAATTAAACAATTACTAAAACTATAATTTTCAGACTTGAATATTCTTTCAAAATACCACTTTCTTTGATATTATGCATTCTCAATTTAATGGTATCCTCATCCAAAATATATATCATGTGTTATATATTTTTTTATGTTTTTATCAATTCATAAAAGTCCATGAATCACTAAAATCATTTTTTTGTTTGGAATTTTCTTAATAAAACATTATTTTACATCAACTAGAAATGTAATAATTCTATAAACTATTAATATCGATACATAGAGCCACCATGATTACAAATAAAACATTAACATATATAATATTCATAAAAATAATTATCCTTATTTTATGGTGCTTTTGTATCATTTCAATATGATTATATAGAGGAAAATAATTCTTATATAGTTTAGGATCATGTTTATATAGAGGAAGATTAATGTTTACACAACTATTAAAAAATGCATGAATTTCTTTAAAATGATATCTATATGGTCTCTAGACGATAAATACTTATAGATCATGTCTCTATGATTATTCTTATACAGATTCATACAGATAGATATTTTATTCAATAAAACTCATAAATCTAAAATTAATCAATTATGCTCAAATTCTCTTCAAATAAACTAAGAAACATTTTAATATATTTCAATATAAGATAAAAAAATTACAAATTTAATAACCCATATTAAACTATTTAAATATATAGCTATCAAATCTTGCATTACGTTGACTCCACATGGTGGTCATTTGTGTAGTTCACACACTTCACAAATTCATCCATAAAAAACATCATCTAAGTGGAATTTAACACTAATTTAAACAGTAATTAGTAGTATTAAATAAAAATGGTTTAAAAATACATTAACTAGTGTTTAGTTTTGATTATTACAACTTCTATAGGCTATTCAACCAACTGTATCCATCACTTCTCCAAAAAAAATTTGACAACTCGAAAATCATCAATACTTTTTATACATATAAAGACCAGCTCTATCAATTTTCTTATGTTTTATATTCCATTTATAATAATTACATGAATTTATTATTATTTCTCCCAACCACATTATAATAACATATAATATTTATATAGTAGTTGGATTCTTAATATATCGTATAATATATCAACATTCCTTTTAAAAACAATCACTGAAAACTATTAATAATAAGTATAACCAATCTTAGATTTTATAACTTCAATATCAACCTTGGTGTATTATTTAAATACCATTAAAATACATCACTAAAATGAATTTATTTACATGTTATTTTTTCCACTACCATTAATAATAAATAATAAAAACGAGAAAATTCACTAATTAGTTCAAAATATTTATATTTTGGAGGGCTTTCAAAGGGATAATTTTTCCCCCACTCACTCATGGAATTCCATTAAAAATATTCTATGTTAGTCCAATTTTCAAATCACAACCATGAATTTGTGGGAATACAATGGCCTTTCATCATCTATTCTCTTATTGAATAGATTTTAAGACTTCTTCATCAACCGATTATCACTTTTCATTACTTCTCTAAAGTGTTTTATTTTATTCCGGATTTCTTCATTCATGTTTTCCAAAACATGTACTTCACTGTATAACATTAAATTCATCATGTTTTCATCTTTTATCTTAGCCAGAACATCTTTATTTTCTTAAGATAGCATGGAACATATAGTCTATTTATATTTCACTAATTTTGAAGCTTCTTAAAGCTGATTTGGCCATATTATCAATATAGTATTAGGTATGTGCTTTGTCTTCTCCTTCATGTAGACTCTCTCTATGAAGCATCTTTATTAGCAATTTGAGAAATATGTACATTCATGTTATGTATTCAAAACATGTTTTGAATATAAGTCCAATTCATGAACGTTATAATAGTGTGTACAAATATATTTATCTTTCCACACACCATATTATTTTCTAGTAGGTTACCCTTTTTGAAAACATCACAACCTTTTCATTAGTTTTAATTATCATTAATTCATTCCTTATATATCTCTATTTATTGGATTCCCATTTTAATTTTTTTGTGTTTACTTTTGTTTTGATTTTTTATCCAACTTATACTAATCCTGGATTTGGAATATTCTACCTAATGAGATTTCTTCTTTGATGTATAATTCGCATCATTCATGAATGATTTCATTCTCAAGGAAGACTTGTCTTTATCTCTGTGTTTATTCTATAATTGTTATGAATTCTTAAAATCATTATAATAGTTTTATCTAGTTTAAAGAACCCAATATTAAAATCAGTTTTGTTAATACACATTCACAAATTCTTGGAATTTATTATTTCTCAAAAAAAAATGACTAATATATTTCAATTAATTTTAAAAAAATGGTTTCTCATAGGAATTTTGTTCTAAATATCATATATATCCCCATAAGTTCATAAAATCTAACAATTTTTTGATTTGATATATTATTCAAATAATGTACGAAAATAAGTAACACATCCATGACAACCAATATACTCCTACAAATATTTTTCATTTCACATTAGCAGTATGTTTTGTATATTGTTTAAATTTTTGACTGTTATATCTTTTAATTATGTCACTACTATTTGGGTATCATTTCATGAGATTATTTTTTAATTACTCACATACACCATTTTTAATTTTTTCTATTTTATAATATTTCTATCCAACCAATCTTTTTCATATTTTTCATTGTTATCTAACACTAATTTCCAAAATAGTTCTAGCTAATGCACCTTCATTAGGAATTTTTGATAATTTTATCCATGTGTATCTAGTGGATTCTTCTCATCGAGTTCATATTATCTTTTTAACACCATAATTAGTCACATTTTAGGAAAAAATCCTTATGAATTTAGTCATATCACACATCTTCTTAGCCACTTGGGAAGTCCCAGCATGGGTTGACTTCAAGATTTTTACATTAACATTATATCAAAGAAACATCCTTTCAATATAATTCTTATCACCATAAAGTATTCTAATACGTCCTCTACAATTACATTTTACTTTCCATATTCTATCATCACACATTTTATTTGTCTTTTTTAAGGAACTATACATATCCTTAATCTAGTAGCTTTTAATTTCTAGTTCTACTCATTTGAAATCCATATAGAATATGTATATTAACAATTTTATTAATCACATCATCAATTTCATCTATCTATAAATAATATCTTTATAAGTGTTAAAAATATTGAATGTATATTTCCTTTCAATGTGAAATAGTGCAATCCTTTATACTCATTGTGTTTGTGAGGGTGTTTCATATCAAAAACAATTTACCTAATGTATCATCTATTATATAAAAATTATATTTATATTTGATATATAAAATAATAGTACATTTATTTGATCTAATATATAAACAAAAACATTATTAGAAGTAGTATTTTTAAAAAAATTGATCTAATAATAATAATTATGAAGTGATTTATCACTGATCTCAACTACTTTACAGCTCAAAAATTATGCATTAGTGGAATAATATCCAACATAATTAGTAAGATAAATAAATGTATAAATAACTAAAGGTATTGTTTATTCTTATAACTTCATTAAAATTGTATTCTTTATTAACCTATTTAATTCTTCTATTTTCTATAGGTTTGGTAGATAGTTACACATGTATGAATACTATAATAAAATTTGTTTCTTTCAATGTATAATTTTATTCAAAAATAATTCAAATATCTAGCTCATCAAAATTGGATAAAAATACCAATGAAATTAAACATAGACTATATAAAATGTAACCTTGAATATGATATAAATTGACATTATCATAAGGATTGATGTATATAACTTAGAGTTTGGTTGAATCATGTAATACATGTTTTTTAAATAAATTTATAATTTCACTCATTAAACTTTTCCACCTTGAAATAGAATTCTCTATTACAGGATCCAACATTTTTTTAATCTCATATTCCTCCAATAAATAAATACCACATGAAATATAAGTTAATCAAGTAAATTAATCTTATAGAATTTTAATATTCAACCATAATAAATTATACCTCTTTTATTGATTAGTTATTTATAACAATCAATGATTTTTAATATTATATAATGATGAATACAATTGATAGTTAATCCCACACCTTTCCAATATTTCACCATGCATACAATTGTTGGCTTTTCAAAATTCACTGAGAAACCCAAATATTCACTTAAATGAAATCATATTAATGTGAATTCCATGGATTCCTAGAGTTATTTAGTTTCCTTAGCTTCTCACCATGTATACATGTGTTTTTTTTGAGTTCCTTCTTGATGTAGATCACTGATCATATATATATTGATACATCATCAATAATATAGATATCCCTCTAACTAACATAGGGTCTTTGAGTTCCAACTGACACTCATGATATACTGCATGAAACTCAGTTGCTCTTTTCATATAAACTTTATAAATCTAATATTAATCTGATCACATATATTTCTCACACATTACATCATCACCCATGATGATAATGAACACAAAAAATTCATCATTCTTTGAAGGGTTATACATTAAGAAAAACATTATTCACAAAAGTTTAGTATTTTGTATGTTCTTACTTTATATTCCTCTCACATCATCTACACATTTATCTTATCACTTAATTTCTGTCATATTATTATTATACTTCCTCAGCATTTATATATAAATTATATTCATCTCAAAATGGTTTTATCTTACTTATTTCATAATATCATGGTGGTTATAACACCTCAGATTAGTATAAAATTATTTATCATTACATTTTCACTATTATATTATTATGTAGGTGACTATTAAATAATGTTTTATATATTAAGAATACATAAAATGTCACTTAAAATCATCACGAATGATTTTATTCACCATGTTTTCTCACTTCATCATACGTTGGATTAATCAATGATCTCGTGTTATTTTTTCTTCTAAATGGGTTTCTCATATAAATTTATAAGATTACCCCTCTCTTTTTTTATTCTTCATAATTTTTCTTGGCCTAAAATCTTATAGGCTCTTCCATGGATCTTCAAGAACACTTTTAATTCTGAAAAAAACTTCACTCAAATCTAAATACACAATAAAAATATATCATGGATATATTTTGATCACACCACATATCTAGTCCTATATATCAACTAATTTTGTTACTATTAAAATATCTCTAAAATTTACATTATTTCTCCAACTAGAATTTTGATCATTAGGGAACAAAAAAAATAAATCCACTCATTTAATTCTTCTTGAATGAAAATAATTTTTTTATTTTAAAAACATTAAACAACATCTCAATAAAATCTGATTTAATTTATAGATTTAAAATAAAATAGAATATCATCTTCAGGAAAGATTATTCTCATAGAAACCCATAATTTTATTGATCTTTCCTTTTCTTAAAAACCTAGCTTTACTGGAAAAAAATTAATGGTATTCAAAAACGAAATTTTATCATATTCATCATAAAAATTTTTATTATTAGAGTTAATAAATTTTAGAACAATTAATATTAATAAATGAATCATCTCTCAAGATCAACATTTTTTGGTCTTATTAATTCTCAGTTTGATAAAAAAACATCCAAAATCATTCCATGTGTCACATTTATTTAATGATTTTTTGATATATTGAAAATATCTCATTCATCATAAAAACCCGTTTTTCTTATGAAATTTATTTTGGAATCCTGGTATCAAATTTTGAAATAAATTTTTGATTTTCATAAGCTAATAATTTCTATGAATAATTAAATCATGGTTATATAAAAACAATCACCCTCAGATTATTCTTACATAGAATAATCATTCTTTAGATGATGGTTACATAGATTAACATATGTATTTTATAGAGTCACTACATGCTTATGTAGGTGATGATCTTGTTTATGTAGAGGTCAGTTAATGATTAGGTAGCTATTAGGTGATTTATTTGTGGATATAAAATTATGTATACATATAGGCTATTTAATATCAAATTAAATACTTTCTGGTACTTTTTTACTCTTCTTTTGCTCCCATTTTTGGTTGGGTGCATTTCAGGCCGTTCAAGGATGGGATGAAGATGTTTAGAAAAATTACCTAATGTTTAGGGATTTTTTGGGGGAGTTTTATATAGCGATATGTATTTTCTATTACCTATATTCAATATTAAAACCATGAATATTTGTATTAAGGTGTAATTTCAATACTAGAAACAAGTTTTGGAAATTCCTCTGGCTTTAAAACCATTGAGGAAAGAAATTGTATTTACACTATAAACTAATTCTTATAACATAAAATCATTACTCTATATAATTTATCCTCAAGGGATGAATTTTTTGGTTTATACAAGTTACATGAAATTTTCAATGTAACACATATATTTCTACTATAATCACCTTTTTCCCAATGAGTTATATTTTCCACTCATGTATCTCCCTCCTTTTCCATGATGCAGCCTTCTCCCTCAAGACCAAGATCTCTCCCAAGAGTATTTATAGAGTTTCATTCACTCTATATAATTTTTAATTGGGTGGTTGGTTACTACTATGGTGGGTTTTCTTCCTTCAGGTATGCATGATCTCACTCTACCTTTTTAGCTTTGTTGATATTATTTTAGGTGTGGTGTGAGTTTTAGGATTTTCAAGGATTAATAACTAGGATTTTATCTTGGTTGATCCTTTCCAATTTACCCACATGACTTATTTATGGGGGATTGTTTACTTGATTCTAATCTCTTTGGTTGAAGGATATTAGGTTCCATCAATTCTTGATGTTTTTGTCTTTATACAATGGGTTAATTAATGAATTGATTTTTGATCTTATCAAATCATTTCACACATTTGATAAAAATGAATGATTCGACATTAAATGGTTTTTTCGGAGGATATTCATGTCATTTAAGCATTTTTCCTAAAAAATTTATTTTTATGCACCATGTGTTTGATTAAATTCATTAAAAGGAGGTTTTTGTTTTGAAATGGGTCTTCAAGACTGAAAGAAGGATTTGATTTGAAATTTTTTAATTAAATGTGAGTATGGTTCTGAAATGGTTTTTGACAAACTTATCACACTAGGTTTCTTTAGTGTGCACCAAGAATAAACTTTTCACTCTTTTTGTGTGTGATTACACATGTGGTTATATGTCACTTTAGTGTGGTAAATTTCACTATGAGATATATTGGATGGATCCGCATTAATATGAGACTGGTGACTTTCCTTAATGTCTATAACATCTTCCAATTTCTTATATCCCAAATGTTTCGCATTGACATTTATGATTAGTTTATCATGTGATGGTATTTTCATGGTCATTTTCTTACATTCGTATCTGATGTTATATCCTTGGTTTCTTATCAATTTTCATTCACACAATAAATATTCCTATATTTACTAAAAGAGGAAAAAAATTAAATATTAGTTGAATGATTTACAAACATTTTATTATATAAAAAATCCAATTTATAATGGAATTCCATTAAATCTAAAACTATTGAATTCTTAATATGTTAAATTTTATATTTTCATCAGTGGTATCCTATTTTGATTTTTTATCACACCATTCATTTCTTAGTAGGTGTTTGTATATGTTTTTTCTAGGACCTCGGTAAAGGGAATAAAAATGTGTATCATTATAGAATTTATCATTTGTATTACCTTCATAACGAGATGGGTTGGTCATGATGTATGGCCACATATGTACTTGTTTAGACTAATATTGTTTTATCCTTTAGGTGTGGAATTTTTTTCATGAACTTGTATTTTTTATAGATATGTTATCTTTTTTCCAAATTGTACCTTGTTGGTTTTACTTGTTTGGATTTTTCATGATACATGGTAATTCTTATTTGTTATAAATCACCATGTAGTGTTACACATTGGGTGACTTTTTTAGTTCCCCTGATTGGCTCATTACAATATGTTGTTAGAACTATTGACTAACATGAAGTGTTGTGACACTTCATTTGTTTGGTTTAGTTTCTTTGTATACCCGAGTTTGAACCATCAGAATTATGATAAAAAGTGAGGAAAATGATACATGCTTCCTCACTCTCATGGTTGAATTTGAGTTTCCATGGGTAATCAGGGATTTTTATCAAACTTCAAACTTGTTGGGTGATTTTATTTGAATAAACTAGATATTAGGGTTATTTAAATGGACATTTTCCATAATTTTTATTTTTTTATCATAATATCCATAACATCATTAAATGGATGTTTCTAAAAAATGTGATATTGAAACTCGATGTTTGTCTTATTATTTGGGAATATGATCACAATTGATGGGTTATTAGTCTTGTGTTTAATAGAAAATGACTACAATAATAAATCATCCAAATTTTAGTGAGGATTCTATGAGATATAATCCAATATAAAATCATAAAATGGAACCTTATCTAGTAGAATATTTATTCAAAATTTTTCTAACATTGGGTCATGAAAGTATAAAGAATCCAAGACAAGTGGTCGATCATGGCTTGAAATTTAATAAAAAGATTATTCCCAATTTCCATAGTGACAAAGGGCCCTAGAAATCTTAAGAGTTTCTTGAGTTAATCGATAAGATATTCTACATTCGAAGGGCTCCCAAGGACTCTAATATTGGGATATCCAAGGACATGTGGGAGGGATCTAGAAAGATATTTTGGGACTCTATTGTAAAAGATAAGTTTCATGAGGTTGATAGCTAGGATTCCTTCAATAATATATTTAACCAGTTGTTTTATCTGAATATGTTACATAAGGAAAATTCTTGGTATTTTTCAACCATTGACAAAGTTGATCATACTGCTATATAGGTTTCCAATAATTTTTTTGAGTCGGTGCATTTGGCACCAGATGTAGTCATCATTTATTGTCTAATGTTTCTAGGGACTGAGTTGGGATTGGTGGTTTATATTCATTTCATGATAGATTTCATTTTCCTTATAATCAATATGGAGTTAGTCGATAAGGAGTATTCGGTATAATAAATAATAGCTGGGATGTCATGTTTGGGAGGATCTTGGCTGGTGTTTTTTTAGCTATGGTGTATCTTTTGTCCAGAAAAGGAAGAACAAGGGTGTTTAGTTCTCTTCAGTTCCAAATTATAGAGTCTTTAACTAGAAAACCACATGTTTTATTATATATATGTAAATTTAATATTAGTATAAAGACTAATTTTATGGAGGATACCTATTAATTTATCCATTGTGTGTAATCTATCAATGTGAGACATTTTTTAAAAATATGACCCAAGGTAGTAATAATAGATAACATCTCACCAAGTGTTGGAATATTCATATGAATGGTTCCAATGTTGTTTGGACTTACTATAAATTCAAGGGGGGTGTACGTGTGGCAATGAAAACTCAGTGATGATCTAAAACTATACATCGTTTCATGGTATAGTATGCACCAAAGGAATCCAATGTAGGGATACCAATTATTATAGGTACAATATTTTTTTCATCTTATGTGGTTCTACATTATTTATTCATATAAAATTAATTATTTTATATCCTTAATGTTACATAATGTGTTTGGATTATGTTTGGTCATTCTGACATTATTATTTTATCTTTCATTGATTTTGGGAATGAGATTTGAATAAGGTTTTCATTATAATGTATGTTAGGTGACAATAGTCGACTATGATGTAGAGTGGGAATTACTGGTTATTGATCATCATATCATTAACCTAATTATTATCAATGATTAGATGATCATTATTGTATACAAGATTGACTGTTATGATAATCGATTTTAGTTTTTATCTCTAGATAGATTTATTCATTCTTTTTTGAATGAGTGGGATTCATGGCCTAGGAGAACGAGTTATTTTGATCTATATGCTAGGGTGACCTCATTTTAGTTGTCCAAGAGGTTCCAGGATTCCATTGATCCTTGTTTGAGAAAAAAATTACTATGGTGGGTTGTCTATACACCAAGGCCATTCTATATATTTTTTACCACTATATAGATATGTTGAGTTCATCATCGAACAATTACATTGAATGATTCCAATTTATACGACATATTATCATATGGAACCTACTGAGTTAGTGGAACCGAATTTCCTTGTTACCGACCATGAGGATAAGGGATTTATTCATCTTAGCATTTCCCTATAGGATTTCTCTATCCACATTTCTTTGAATTAAAAGTGGAACCTTATAATTTTATTGATTATCGAATGTTAAAACATGTGGCCTTTATGAAGAAGTATATATTTCCCATGATTGATGAACTCTTTGAGAGTCATAGAGGAAGATATACTTATGAAATTTATTCGGAGTTAGTAAAGGTATTTTAATTTTTTTTGTAATATTTGATCTCAATAATGCTCCTATGGTATTAATAGCATTAATGAACTTGATATTTCATTAGTTAAATAAATAATTTTTTATGTTCAAGGATGATACTTGGATGTACTCCATGTTAGGGGAGTATCTCAGTGATAATTTGGAAATCATTTTTAAAAACTAGAAGGAACATCTCTTGTTTGGTAATCATTCCAAATGTCAGTTTTGTGACCAGGAAGTAAAGTCTCTTTGGAATTTTCTTTCTATGAGCAGTATCATAGTTAATCTTGGAATGATACAATTGTTTATTTCCTTGGAGTGGTACCGAAATTTTTTTGAGATGTTAAGCATCTTTGGGATGGTTAGTTGTTATAGTTTTTTGATCAGGATTTCCCCAAGATCGAGTCATGGATGATATCTTTAGCACATAAAAATATAATGTTGGAGTAGAATGGGAAATTTTAGAGATATTATTTGGAACTTAATTAGTGGTTGTCTTCTTCTCCAGTTTTCATTCTTATCGTGCTAGTTTTTCGTAATGATTTTTTTTTCATTTCATCTGGTACATGTTTGAGATGTCTCTTGATGCAAGGGAAAGGGGTGGTTGCTTATGGATCGATGCAGTTTTTCCTCAATAGAATAACATCCCTAAATAATATTTTCACTTAGTAGTAGTTATGAATGATCTCAAACCACATTGTCAGTACCTCATTGTGGAGGATTTAAATTTTTTTTATCATTAAAAAATCCTGAACTATATTTTTACTCAAAGGAATCCAAACATACAACAAAAAAGAATAGTTTAGTATATCCAATACTTTGATTTAGATATTTCATATACTCATGGGAAAGGAAATGTGGTTTTTGATCCATAGAGTATGTAACTATCAGAACAAACAGTGAAGGAATCAATGGAAGAGTTGACTTTGATGTGTTTGTTTGGAGATATGAGATTGGGTGTGGAAAAAGCATGTGGGAATGTATAATTGGATTTCATAAAATAGATATCATCATTTTATGAGTGTTTTTGGATTCTATAAGTACATAAAACTTTTTTTTATTAATTTATTGAAATCATAATTGGTTGGGAGACCTCGAGTTAGTGGTCTTGGTTTCCAGGTAATACATAGTGATTCGGAATTTGGATAGTTTTCCTTTTTGTCTGAGGAAGGAGTTGATGTATATTGGAAACTGTTATTATTGATCCATGAAACCTAGAACTAAATATATTTATCATGACTTTATATGTCATTATAGGAGTTTTGGGATGAGGCAATCTGTTTTTTATTTTTGTATCATATAATCTTATGAGTTATGGAATTGAGGCATAGCACCAAAGGACTTTTGATTTGATGCATCCCTTACCCATTTTGATATGGAAAACTTATAATATTCCAATTTAATTAATCATTAGTTTACAACATAATAATAGTGGGAAGGATGGGTTTTGGGTTTTCATTGATCAACTCATGAAATCAGTGTGTCTCCTCCCTCAAGGATATGAAAAATGTCGATCAACTTAGGAGCTTGTATTTCTGAAAAGTTGTGAGACTTCATGGGGTTCCCTCATTGTTTATTTTTGATAGGGTCATGTCGTTCACACTCACTTTTATAAATGTATTATAATAGGCTATGGGTTCCATATTGAAATAAATAATGACATATCATCAGCTGATAGATGATAAGAAAAAGATACATCCCTATTGTTTCAGATATACTCCGGGCATGTGATCATGATTTTAGTGGTTCTTGGGAAAAACTGTTTTCCCATTCCAGTATTCCTATAAAATTAGTTATCATACCATTGGTAATACAACTCCCTTGGAATCATCATATGTGAATTCATGTAGATCTACCTTTTGTTGTGAATAGTTTGGAGATATATCCTTGGTTGGGATGGGTTAAAATGTCTCAGATCTCGATGCCACCCAAAAGTACCTCGAACCCAGTTGGTCACATAACCTCAAGAGAATTTCCCCAAACACCAAAGTCTTCTTACTAGTAATGATTTATAAGGTACGATAATGGGGAATCATGTCTCTCATTGGAAGTGTATACAGAGAAAAAAACAAATAGTAAGAAATAGTGGAAATAGTAATACCAAACAACAGATGTAAACAATGGAAGACTAAATGTAATAAAAAACTGAAGCATATATATAAATGATTCACATCAGATGTATCTAAGAAAATATCCAAATAAGTCATAATTATGGAATGAATTATAGGAACCAAATTAAAAAATAAATAAACAATCTCCGGCTGTATCGCATGCCTCAGCATGGTCTCATGCTCTCCAGCTCCGACATCAATCATGTACTAGATGAGGTATGGTGATTTACATTATCTATAATTACAACCATATAATATGTTTGGCTCCAAAAAATGACCCAAATAGGGTGTGAGATGAATCCCAGTAGGGAACCACCAAAAGATCTATTCCTATGTTTTAGTGAAAATATATAGTAGTTAATATGTAGAAATAATGCAATAAACTATGATGTACTCAAAAGTAAACAATCCTACATTTTCAATTAAATTAACATACATTTATTATTCATCCATTGAATCATGTATTCTTAGGATCTATCCTAATCTCTATATAAACCTATATAATAGTAACAAAACAGATGTCTCAATGCACTATTTGAATAATCTAGTAAGTTTGAGTCCATGATTTTACATTGGCATGGTAGTCTTGTCACAATCATTCAATTATTCATAAACAACCCTCTCGTAAAGCTATTACGGACTAACCCCTCTGGTTTAATATAGCGCCAATTAGTTAAATAATGACCCTCTAGGAAGCTCTCATAGTTTAAATCCATTGGTTTATCATAGCACTAATCATTAACAAATGACTACCTAGGCAGGTCTTATCGTAAATACCCCTAGGGCAACCTTGAATAAGTAAATTATAAATGAAATCTTGGGTAGATCTCATTGATGATACCCATGGTTCAATAATCTAGACCAATGCTCTCATGTTCCTATGTAAAAATAGTGTGTGTATAACATCAACACAGTTCATTTAATATGAAGCTACTACATGGATAGTCATTTACAAACATATGACATTCGTTTTATATAATCAATCAACTCAATAATAAAAAACCAAGGGATAGAAAAAAAGGTATGCCTAACAGGAATCCAAAACTAAATGGCCATAATAATAAATATTGGTAAATGCACCCATGGGGTGTCCCATAACAAGTTATCAAACTTATGCATAAGAAACATCACCTTATCAATCAATCAAACAATAAAAGTTAATAAACAGGGTCAAATTCGAAATCAAACCATACACCAATCATGTGTATGGAACACTTTTTGAATATATAATCCAAATACGAACAATGAATGAAAAAACCAACCTACCACAATTTCATATGATCAATATACTTGAACATAGACACTTGAATCGGCCTAGATCTGCATATATTTACAAAAAAAGTTATAAATCTCCCAACCATGAATAACTCATGACAGATGAAAAATCAGGATGAAAGGATATAGATGATTGGATAACTCACTGGAGGGATTCCATGGCACCTAACAATGTCTCAATCAAAGCTTAGACAGAGAATCGAGAGGGGTTTAAAGTTCGTTGGCCATTCTGTCACTCTACTGTATGAACCACATGGAGAATAATACATATCCAGAAATAAGATGCAGCCCTACTCTATTATATAAAATTAAAATAAAAGTACATTACATGTTTATTTAACCTATATGTCATGTAGTAGCTTTATCCCCCTCCCAATGTAAGCGGTCTTCCAGGTCATCACATGGCCATGTACTTGCCCATTACATTGCCAGTATACATCAATATGCTTCAACCGGGGTACACAATGTGTACAAGGGAGTATAGTATGTGTACTTAGAAAAAACCAATTTTCTTTTTTTTCCTAAAAAACAACCTGAAATGAAGATCCATACCATGAAAAAATATCCAGGTTCTTACAAACTTCCACCCTCAATGAAATTCTTCCTAAAATATCCCTTCCAATGGTGGTGGAAAAGATTCTGCAAACAACTTCGGCCACTGCAATCACAAATGGGCCTCCCTCTCCCAGGTCGTGTCTTGCACTGGGTCATGCTACCATAGAATCCATACTAAAGTAATAAACTGGAAATAAAGAAGATTTTCATTATGAACCACATTCCGAATAGGGTGCTCTACAAAAGATTCATCCACCTCTGACTCAACCTCCTCTAGTTGAAAACCAAGATATGGGTGTGAAAAGTAACATTGTATCTATGAAAATATGAAAGGCGTCATGCATAGCACGATACTTATGTGTTAACTGATATCGATTGGAAACCATATAGACTCCCTCAAAAACCTCAAATGGCCTGACGTATCATAGTGAATGCTTCCCCTGTCTCCTAATTCATCTCTATCACCACCTCGGTGTGAAATGAAAGAAAATCTAGTCCCTGAACTCAAATTCAAGAGGTCATCTCCATTGATCAGCATAAGATTTCGACCTAGACTATACCGTAGCCATTCTCTTGTAAATCAACTCCACCTACACAGTGGATGATGAGATAATACAAGGTCCTAGCATAGTTGTATCTCATGCCACAAGAAAATATAGGGGTGATTGGCATGACCTACCATACAAATCCTCAGAAGGTTCCATCTAGATCATTTTCTTAGAACTGTTTTTGTAGGAAATATCCACAATGGGTATCCATCCCTCCCTAGAGCCCCTGAAATAATAGAGCACAGAACCCTATATTGAGGTACAATCTCTATGATATACAACTTTCCCACCACATCAAAACTGAGTGTTTCCATGATCGGTAGTAAATTTGAAAACTACATGAGTCTGTCAACAACAACTCATAAAAAATCATTTCCTCTTGGTTACCTTGGTAAAATAGTCACTAAATACATCACAACATCATTCAACTTCCACTCAAGAAAGGGTAACTACTATAATATCTCTACCGGTCATTGAGGCTCCGCTTCCACATGCTGACAGGTGGATCATCTCATAAAAAAGCATCTACAACCCTCTTCATTCATGGCCACCAAAACTTATAATGTAGAACATGACACATCTTGGTAAAACCCAGATGAGCTTCCCATACAGAGGCATGAAAATAGTGCAATATATTTTCATTTATATCTACTAACACCCATACACACCCATGAAAATGAAAAAGTTCATCCTCACCTATAGTCCACCCAAGAGTAGGTTCCTTTCTTGAAATTCTCTCTCGTTGGACAACGCCTTAAGAATTTGACAGTTGTCTCATTCACACTTGATCCAGTAGAGTAGAGGTAACATTTATAGAAGAAAGAAATGTTTGCCCTTGTTTTTTGTGAACCTACATATGCATCTCAGAGAACAGATCTATAATATTCCACTCACTAATGGCCTCCTGAACTACATGTATCTGTGTTATCTTGATCAACATATCTTCTATAGTGTTTCCCTTCCCATGAATATATGCAAGCTCAACGTCAAATGACTGAAGGTACTCAACCCACCATTACTGGCTGAAATTCAAATATCTTTGAGTAAAGATATACATTATGGTTTTTTGATCAGTGTAATAAAATTATATCCTAATAGATAATGCCTCCAATAACATAAATCATGCACAACTATAGATAAATCGAGATCTTGTTTTAGGTAATTCCTCTCATGTGGCCTCAACTGCTAAGACACATATGCATCGACTCCTTCCCCAGCATAAGCACTAATTCTATCCCAATACCAGATGCAATGCCATAAATGGTGTAACTCTTACCGAGTTTTGGAAAAATCACTATCGGTGCAAAAATCAAACTCCCTTTCAGCTCCCGAAAGGCTGAATCTTAGGAATCTGTTCACAAGTACTTCACACCCTTCTTAACCAGGTCCATCACCAGCGTTGATAAGCCTAAAAATTTCTGAATAATGATTTTTTAATATCTAGCCAACCCCATAATACTATGTACCTCAAAGACATTATTCGAACGATCCCCTAAAACTATATATTTTTATTTCTCTATGTCTATTAAAACTCTTGTATCTGAGATAACCTGACCCATGAAGTGAATTTGGCGCATCGAAAATTGGAATTTTTAGATCATAGTAATTAAATGATGCACACTTAGTGTAATAAATACAATCTCAAGATGGGTGGAATGGTTGTTTTGAGTGTGAGTGTACACCAAGATGACATCCACAATGACTACCTCAAAAGAATCAATGTATGGATGGAACACTTGATTAATCAATACCATGAAAACTTCTACCGTGTTTGTGAGACTGATTTGCATACAAAAATATATATATAAACTATAACTACTCTGAAAGGCTATAAGAGGTAGATTTGATGGTCTAATTTACAACTGATGATAATCAGATTTCAAGTTAATCCTCGAGAATACTCATGATCCACGAAGCTGATCAAATATATCATCAATTTGTGACATCAAATTTCTGATCCTGACTATCAACTAGTTTAGATTCCAAAAATCCACACAAGGTCTGAAGGTACCATTCACCTTCTTTTCAAAAAGAACATGAGAACCCCAAGGACAATACAAGGGCAGATGAAACCCTTTTTCTATAACATCATTAACTTCTTCATCATCACCTATAGCTATTTTTTAGCCATAAAATATAGTGGAATGTACATTAGTGATGCACCTAGAACATGCCTAATAGAGAAATATAGCTCTCTCTTTTGCGAGAAACCTGAAAAGACATCCAAAAAAGACATCTCTAAAATGATAAACCACTTATGGAAAACCCATTTTTAATGTCCCTTGGTCGTGCAAATATAAACTAGAAATCTAGGTTGTAATTCCTCCCAACCATTGATGCTTGGGTCCTTCTATGCTCTAATAGACACCACATTCACCCTTGTATAAGAAATATATTCCTTCTAGTGATGTGAAACTTTCCATGTGGTGATAACAGTCAACAAATCCCTAAAATGAGACCAAACAGTCCATTCCATGAATGAAATAGAAGCTTGTCATCTCCAATATATAGAGGTCCCATAAGATGTGATACCCACTAATATCTAGAGGGAACTCCTTTAATTGACATATAGTATCCATCCTAATTACCAACGGAGGGTCCAGTGTCATAACATCCTCAGATGTAATGACTCAGAGCCCAAGCCTCTTTATAATTGTAACAGATATAAAACTATCAGAAGAACCTATATCAAAAAGTGTAGAAGCTGAAACTGAATCAAATAGAATCATACCTCTAACCATAGAGGGTCTGAGATATAGATCCTACTGGGTTTGTTCCATTGGAAAAGTTTGACCTGTACTACATACATGTGACCCTTCCTAGATACCATCAGCTAGTCCACCCTACTTACACGTAGAACATGACGTCTATCTACCATGATCTTGAACACCTCATAGGCCTGAAAAGCCAAAATTCTCTGACAATGGAGAAACAAGTGGCCCTTTTTTTCATGATGGTGTCATAAGAGATCCTATCTCACTCATTATTGGTGAGAACATCCTGCGTGAATGCTGAATATGGCCTATCTTGTCACAAGATCGGCACATTACGAGGTACCTCGTGCAATGTGGTCTTGTCTTCCCACTCTATCCACACTGGTAATTCACTACATGGAAAAATAATGAAACAATCTTGTGCAAATTATTACTATCTGTTGAAGGAGTTCCAACCTTGGATGCTGAACCACCTTGGATCATGGCTCCAAACTCCCTTAGATTACACATGATAATCAGAACCTGGTTTACTTTGGAAGCCACTAAAGTCAACCTGAAAACATTCACCTAAGATCAGATGTCATACCTGATACCATCCTCAAATTGCCTAGCCTATGATAACTCATCACCCCCAAAACAGGTGTGCTACACTAAATCTCTTTAAATAGTGAAGAGTAATCCATCACTAAAAGATAACCATGTTCCAAATGTAATGACCCAAAGTTTCATTAATGGAAATCCCTCTTGATCTAATTAAATGTCTCTTTATGTTTATATAAAATGTAAACTTCATTGGTTTTATGTTAAGAATTTTGATCATTGATGATATAGCCGTTGAACAGTGATCACATGATTAGTATAAATATAGGGCATTAACACATCCAATTTTATTTAGACAAAAGAAGCGATGGCCTCGTCAAGGAGAATTGCTCCATACGAAGCCCATTTGTTGGAGCTCGGAAAAGAGGTCTCATCTTTGTCTTCTCCCTTGACCATGCCCAAGATGAGCTTCATCTTTTTAAGCTTTAACGTGACCATCTACGAGAAAAGTGGAAGTTGATTGAAATTACCACTCGAGCGATGTTATCTGAGCCACCCCAAGAGTCTCTCACCATCTCACACCTTACCCCTAGGTCTTATGCAGCGGTTTTAAGGGGTTATTTATCAAATAATTAGTACTATTTTCATTACATTATTTTTGTATATAATAATGAATATAATTTCTAGTCATTTTTGACATATTGTAAATTGTTTTTAAAAGTACAAACGGTGTTTTTAGTTATTATTTAATTAAGAAATATATTTTATTAAATTAACGGATTTTTGAATTAAATAATATTTTAATAAAAAAATAATATTATTATTAAATTAATTTTTTTTATTAAATATAAATGTTCTTATAATTTTATGAATGCATTTAAATTTTTTATTAAGGTTTGAAAGCCATTTTTGTCAAAACCCATGAATTTTCGATAAATGTAGGTTTTTATTTTAAAGGTAAAAAATAACATATTCAGTAATTTTTCTAGATAAAATAAATGTCATTTTTGGAATCAGGATGTTGAAATTATCCGACGGTGAATTTTTCATAATTTTCTGAGACAGTCAAATTTTCGGGTAAAAATTAAATACCGTTTAAATATATAATGTGTTTTATGACATCATAATGACCCAATGGTGATGTAATAAAATACCATTATCCTTATGTTCGGCCAATATATGTTTTAAAATTAAAATAATTTTATTTTGGGTTTGTTTAACTTACTTTTCAAAGCATTAATGGACCCCTCAAGACTTATTCAACACCTTAACTTTTTAAATTAATTTCCATGGGAGTGTGACTCACCTTCCCATAAGAAACATTATTATTTTAAGAATTTCGGACTTGGGAATTATAAAATATTTTTTTCCACTTACCTTTCTCAAAAACCATCGGGAAAAACCATGGGATGGTTTGTGTTTTGGATTAATTTAATGTAAGGGGTCCCAAACCTAAATAATAAAGAATTTCCTCACCTTTCCTATATAAACACACCCAACCACCCACTTACTCCTCACTAAAATCCCTTCTAGTTCTTCCAACCTCTTCCCAACTCTCTCTAGAGTCCTACCAAGGTGCCCCAAGCTCCCATGAATAATCTCACAAGCCTCTCTCTAGCCTTTGGAAGCACACTTCCAAGTAAGGGTTTTTTCTTCCTTTCTCCTTTTTGTCAATTTTCATTAAGTTGTATTTCCCTTTTAATTCCAATTATGAAAGTTTGGGTATGGTTTCTCAACTCCCCCATACTTCCCTCTTATTGTTTTAATTATGGGAGACCCCATTCTCTCTCATTAAATGCCTCCCATGTACACCTGTTACTATGCTGAAATTCCGAAAGGAACTTCTCTCTCCTCTTTTACATACAAGCAATTTTTTTGTATCATGAATCTAATTTCCATTACAATTGTTGGTACATGTATCTATATGACCTCCATACTGTCCATTACATATAAATATGATGAGGAACCACTTTCTCTCTCATAAACCATTTTTATGAATTCTTATGTCACACTGTTACGCTGCTGAAATCACCGCGATTTTCTAAGCCAATGTCATTGTGTAGTGAATACCATGCCCATTTCTCCATCAAGGGTATTCACCTTTATGCACATTTACTTATTGATTATAAATTTTCATGTATGAATTACACATTCCATTATCGTGGAATAAATTATTATGGTTTATGAATCCATGTTTTTTGATCCATGTGGCACACTTATGCATGAAATGAAATGTTTAAGAAGGGTGCGCCATTATAGCGCTCCAATGCATTGGGTAAATTATAGTATCATGATAAGTCATGTGCAATGACTGTTTAATCATGGTAATTCAAGTGCAAAGAGGGTTTACTCATGCATTATGTGCAATGAGGATTTACTCATGCTCCATGTGCAATGGGCTTTGGCTCATGCTAATTCCAAGTTAAGTGTTGCTGCCACATTTCCATGTAATGATTATCATGATTTATCATGCCTTTATGTTCATGTTTCTTTTATGATCTATTGATATGCCTATTTTCTAACATGTATTGTACTCCTCATGTTATTCCATGTGTACTCCCTTACTGGGCTTTATATCTCACCCTTTTCTTATGCATTTCCTCAGGTTATCCCATGCAATGCTAAGTACGAGGGAATGTAGTTGTCATGTAAAGGAAGTTTTAAATAAAGATGTTGTCTTTCATGTTCTATGTTTTTATGTAATGATCCTAAGACCCAAAGAAACTAAACCCCTCAATATTCTTTGTTGTATCATGTGATGTTTTATGTAATAAATCATGAATAATTTTGTAATAAAACTGGGGTTTTTATACCAAATCCAATAACTCTTGGGCTCAGTCGGCCATCAACATCTTAGGGTAGATGTAATAATATATGGTCCTCAGTAACTCTTCCTATGATATATCCCCATGACGTCCCACATGTGAGAAAACATCCCACAATCTCTTTGAGGAATCTCAAAGCATGTATGTTTCAAGATTCATCGTCTTATCTAGAGGTCTCTCCAGATGCTCTATGATAGAAATCATGGCCTCCAACCATGAATCTGCAGCCTGTGGTCTCCCATTCCCTCAATAATTGGGTGGATGCTGCTGTAGGAACACCCGCATCAACTCTATCATCATCAGGGCATGATGTGGTGATCCCTAACATGTCTACATAATTTTCAAAAATCCATAACGGAAATATGCATCAACACCTACTTCTGGTATAACTTCTGGCCCAAAAACAGGCACAATTGTACAATATTCTTGTAGTCCCTGATCTACCATTTCTATTGTCTGATCATTGCCCTACACCTGGCATACAACCATAGGGCGTATTGGTGGCATGACTATTCAAGGTCAAGCACACAACTTAGTTCAATATTTTCATGGATAATAACATTAAATTTATAGAATGGAAAATTTGATGGAAAGAATTAAATATTTACAAAAGTGGGTTACCCGGCATGTATAACCACTACACTACGTGTTACCTTAAGCCATAACATGGGTGTGTGCCTCATCCAACTTAGTCGTGTAACACCCTATACAAACGGAATGTTCATCCTCAAACACAGTATGTACATGAATATTTCATCCTTCCCATGTACTCCTACATGGATAGAAAAACACAGTTATGCCAGTGTAAAACTACATGTCATATTCACTATAGACATGGTGTGTACTCAAAATTTTTATCATCATTTTTCATTAGTCACACAGCCAAATACATGGTCTACTATAGCACGGTGTGTACTAAAAGTACACAATGTTTTCAACCAAATGATTCCCAACACCATGTATGTAAATACACATTAGCTCTGATGGTTAAAAACTACATATCATGTACAAATAGTATATATATTATACATAAGAAATGTCATTTCTTCTAGAAAATAAGAACACATGGTGTGTGTTCATAACATCACACAATGTGTGTTCTGTGTTTTGCAGATATTAAGCCACTGAAACATCTCTATAACCCACAAATTCTTAAAAAAAATTCCAATTCATGCCATGTTCCGATCCATGAGATTCCATACTCTCTACGAATCAAAGTTTGGAATCCTTATTAATGTCATATCTTTACAAAATTAATTTAATGATCAAACATAGTCCAAAAATTTCTGATCTAAGAGTTCATATAACATCTCTGGTAAAAAAAAATTTGTCCATCCAAATGAAAATTTACATATAATAATAACCAATCAAAATATCAGGTATTTCATTGGAATCATCAATCCCAACATCATACATAACTAGCACAACATATATCACAATAGCATGAAATCATTAATGCACCCCAAATGGCATGACACAGATGCATGACATGTGATCTATATCAAGTTATTATATGGTGCATAAGATGGAATACCCTAATCAAATAAGGTTTCAACAAAAATATAACCACAATGATATCTATCATAACAGTACCAAACAAGTGAATCACCCAACTGTGAAATAAAATAAACTGTAGTAATTGAAAACCATAAAAATTGCAATATTCTCGTAACATAGATTTTACCTATTCGTGAGTTCAGTACTTCAAAACACATAATACTTCCTACTACATAATTTCTTTTATCCCAGTATATTAGTTCCAAATATTATGGCAAAGCAAGAATGAAAGTCTCTCTGATTCCACTTTGTAACGTCCTGGATCCAGGTGTAAACCAAAAGTTCTCTGAACTCGGCTGGTCATATAACCTCAAGAACATTTCCCCAAAGTACAAAGCATGCATACTAGTAGTGAGGGCCAATTTATGATAATTATGAAATTATGCCCTCATTGGCAGAGTATACACAATGGAAAAAAATATTAATGAATAGCAGAAATAGTAATACCATACAACAGAAGTAAACAATGAAAGACTAATAGTAATAAAAAACTGGAGCATATATATATATATAAATGATTCATGTGACATGTATCTAACAAAACATCCAAATAAGTAACATTGATGGAAATCATTACATAAATCAAAGTTCAAAAGAAAAAAATAAACTCCAATAGCATCGCAAGCCTCAGCTTGGTCCCATGCTCTCCGGATCCAACAATATTCTAGAACATGATGGGGAAGGGAACCTTCTCTTACCTATACCTTAAACAATATAAAACATTCTTGGGTCCAAAATATGAAAAAAATAGGGTGCGATATGAATCCATGTCGGCAGCCACCAAAAGATTTATGCATAACTGTTAGTAAGTATACATAGAAGCTAATATGTAGAAATGAAGCAATAAAATAGGAATTACTCAAATGTAAACAATGCTATAGTTTTAAATTAAAATCATTTACATTTATTATTCTCATTTTGAATTATGTAATATCAGGATATATCATAAGGATTATATCCCCATGTGTAATAGTAACAAAATAGATGTCTCAGAAGACTGTCTAAACAATCTAGTAAGTCATAGTCCAAGCTTGTGCTTTGGCTTGGTAGTCTCATCACAACCATACAATCATTCATAAACAACCCTCGGTGAAATATCTCATGGTCTAACCCCTTTGGATTAACATGACAACAATTCATTAAATAATGACCCTCTTGGATGCTCTCATGGTCTAACCCTTTTGGTCTAACATAACATTAATCATTTAAAAAGGATCACCTGGGAAACTCTCACAGTCTATATGATAGGGTCATCGTGGTATAAATAAATTATAAATGACCTCTGGGTATCTCTCATGATCAGTACCCCTAGGTCAATCATCTACACCATGGCTATCATGGTCCTATGTAAAAACAATGCACATATAACATTAAAGAAGCTCATGTAATCTAAATATACTACGTAGCTAATCATTCACAATCATAAAACTTGAATTTCATATAAACAATCAAATATATCCAAAAAAAGGCATTGAAAACAAGGCAATACAAAAATGAATCCTAGACCAATGGTCTATAATAATAAATCAATGGAAATGCACCCATGGGGTGTCCCTTAACAAGTTATCTAACCTAACGCATAAGTACAAATCTCTTATCAATCAATAAAATCATAGTACGTAATATGCATTCTTAAATTCCAAATTATGAAAAAATTCAATGATGGATATGTGTAACTTTTATCATATATAATCCAATGATGAATAGTGAAATTCACCGACCACCTACCTCGACGTCGTGCGATCAATATACATTAATGAAATCCCTTGAATTTTCCTACATCGGTGTAGAACTAAAAAACGGTGAAAAACTCCAATGCATATATAACACAAAAGAGAAGAATAATCTTTGAAAAAGGAACTAGTTAATTTAAAAGCTCACTATTGGGATTCCAACACACCCGACAGTGTCTCAATCAGAGCTCGGATGGAGGATCAAGATTTGTTCGATGTTCGTTAGCCATTTTTTCGCTCTCCTGAATGAACCATGGCGAGTAGAAGACATATCCCGACATAATAAATTATTGCGCTCTAATATATCAAATAAAAAGACAAGTACATGGCATGTTCATTTAACCTACACACCTTGTAGTATCTTTAACTAGATCCCAACATATGTGTTCCTCAAGGTCATCACATGACCGCTTACTCGGCCATTACATGGCCAGTACATGACTATACCTGAAAACATAGTACACACCATGTACATGAAAATACAAGGTGTGTACTCAGAAAAGAAAATATATTATTTATGTTTCCTCATAAACATCATGAAATCAATATCCATGCTTGAAAAAAAGATCTAAGTTCTTACATGGGTATTGTTTAGGAAATTATCACTATAAAAATGAGTTATACCATTATAAATTTGTTGATCGATAATATATCTATTGTTAATTATGAAAAATTCAAACAAATATTTAGTTTTATTGGTATTTATTTTAGATACCAAAACATGTCATTACCAATAAACATATACGCTGATATTGATCATTTAACACAAAAATATCTTGTACCAATAATTAAATCTATTTCTGTATCCTACTAATAGAAATATTTTTTAATGACACTTAAATCTATTATTTTTAATAAATATTTACAGAAAAATCCATCAATAAAATCTGTTACATAATACAATTCAATAAAAATAATAAATTAATAGAATCCATGTTTCAAAATAGAATATTATTTTTGTAAGCAAATTGAATATTTACTTTTATAAGTTTAACTAAAAATAGCACATGAATTGAATCTATTTATAAATTTTCTATTAGTAATAATAGTGTTTATATTTTCAAATCATTTTTATTTTTTAAATATTTAAATAATTTCAATAAAAAATAAAACATTTAAATATTCAAATTTAATATACATAATAAATAAAAACAAGATAATCAAGAATGAAATTAATAAAAATATTTTAAATACAAGTATTTAATAATTTCGATTCACATACAGAAATTATATTTTATATTATAAAACAAAAAATTTAAAATTAACATAATTTAATATTTATCATGTAAAAATAAATTAACGGGTTTTTATGAATGAGGTTTTAGGGCTTCTGACAAGTGCATCTTTGGTGATTTCTTTGATGTTGTTTCTTCTTCATCTAGGATGGGTATCTCATTCGTGACTGGTTTTCAATTTTCGTTGTCATTCCCTCACATCGTTACCATCATAGATCTGGCTGTAAGCCCCCAATTTTAGTTTTTCACCGGTACTTGTTCATGTATGGATCCAATCCTCATGCTTCATTTTTATATCAAATTAATTCCATATCCCTTAATTGGGGATTCCTCTTTTACATAATTTCATTCTCTCTTATAAGAGTGGAATTGGCTTAAATTCAATGCATATGACGTATCTATCATGGCAGTGTGCTGAGATATTGGGTTCGATAGTGGTTGTGGAATGAATTCTCAGAATGGCTTTAGAGTTTTTATTTCTTACTATTTGTTCATCCTTTAATTTGTTATCTTCTTATGTATCTCATTTCATATTGTAGGGAATACTAGATCTATTTAATGGGGTCCTATTAATGCATGATAGTGAATCTAGTACCTGGAAATAATGGTTCGTGGTGTAATAAAGGTTTTGGTGTTGTGGAACTGAATGTTGTTCTCTTATAATCCATCATTCATTTTCTCATTTCATATCTGTCAATAAAATCTATGTTTTCACTCAGGATGTTGGCGGTTCTTCTCAGTTGATGTTTAGTATATCACATTAGAGTTCATATATATATGTATTTTCTGAGTTTTTTTCTTCTAGTACTTTTTATATTTCTTGAGAGAAACTAATGGGTGTAGATTTTAATATTGTTTTCTACTTCTATCATTTGTATTCATCATTAATTTTCTATTTCAAATATGGGATGTTTTCTAGAAATTTTTTTTGATATGTTCAAGGATTCTTGATGGATTGGAGAATTTCTCTTATATTATGTTTGGATAAAAGATTAAAGTGTGCTTCTTATTGCAACTATATTATTGTTGATGGAAAGATGTTGATGGATAAATCACCAAGAGGAATAAATCGTTCAAAACAATAACATATTTTTTTATCTGGATGATGATATAAGCCTCTATTATAATATAATTTTTTACATAGTTCTGGTGCATGAATTTTATTTTTGGGATTTCTAACATAATAACCAATCACCTTAAATTGAAATTTTTTTAATAGTCAATTCTGATTCCAAAGATAAAATTTCCCAAAAATATACGAGTGTTGATTTATTCACTTGTTATATGATCATATTTTTTTATAGGATGAATTATTATTTCTATGAAATCAGTGGTTTTATATTTTAATTTATACATATTCTCTTCTATTATTAAATTCCGAATAGAGATTGTGTTTCTTAGATATCATGGATGATTTGGATATCATTGATAATGTTATGGTCATATTTTTACATTCCATATTATTTAAAAAGTATATATATCAAGGGAACATACTCTAAAATGATTACTCCTAACGATCACACTGAATTTATTGAAATTTTATCAATAAAATTATGGTATAAATTCCTGGATGTGAAAAAAAATTGGTTTTAATAATCATTTTTTCAATGTGTCAGGTAATTATAATAATGAAATATGAATAATGATTAGATATGTTTTAACTTGATGATTCATGTCTCTTGTGGATGAGAATAATATTTTTATAAAGTTCATATACATGGATATGAAATATTCTATCTAATCATTAAATATGTGTATCATGAAGTGTATGAAGTAGTATATTCATCATTAGTTAGTCATAGAGTGTGCATAGTAGTCATGTCCAATAAGTTTAACGTATCATATTGAGTCATACTTACTATTTGTGAAATCACACTGACCACATAATTCCCCTTATCTCATTCTCATAAAAAAAACTTGAATCGTGAATGCATATTTCTATTTCATTAATTGTTGATGGACTGTGATGAGAGTTTTAATGATAAAATGAATATTTCCTCAATCAATAATTTTTAACTATTTTACAAAAATAGTCCTCCTTGACAAAATTGTGGTTTTTCAATATGAATTATATGAACGAATAAGAAATGGTTTGACTTTTAAACTATTTTAATTAAATAATTGGTTGTAATAAGTAATGGAATTTAGAATAACTAGTCAGAAGCGGTGGTTATTTATTATTTAATGTTACAAGATTTCTGTTTTAAAACAATTGAAAGATACTATATATATAAACATTGGTATGTATTTATATAAAGTTACATGATTCACATAATCACATGAGATAATAATTTTTATGATAAATTGTTGTGTTTTTTATATGTGTGAAAAATAACTTATACTTAAATTAATGAAGAAAACTAATTAAATAAGTGTTAAATTAAATAATCAATATCCTAATACTTTATCTAAATTTCCTACCATAAGTGATAAATTCTATTAACAATTTAAATAATTGGTCCTTACTAATCATTTCATGCCTTTTGAAACACTTGAACATGTTAATTTAATCAAAACAATTGGCATAAAATTTTGAAAATGAGGGAAGCAGATTTTGATAAAAAAGATATTCCTTGAAAGGTAAATAAATGGATCGATTTATTGGAGGAATAGTCATTGAATGAGGAGTATATTAAGCTTATTGGAATTTTGTTTTTCTTTTATTTTAATCTCTTTTTCAGGCCTTAGAACCCTAAATGATATCACTTTTTTAATTTTATACAAGGTTGAGATTCCTATAATTCAAGAAGATGAAATCATATTTATCTCAAATGAGCTGATATGTCTCACTATATTTTTAGTAAAATTCCAAGTCAACTTTGATTCGCAATAGTACTCCACCATAATTTATTTTTTTAATCATTTTTCATCATGTTTTTTCAAATGAATCCTCTTTCAACTACATGTGTATGGTTTTATATTTGATTCCATGGTTAAAAATTAAACATCCACCTTGTATTTTGATCAAAATATTGAACCTATAATGAAATGGGACTTCAATTTGTTGTTCCTCCATTACTATGATATTTTCATCATTTTATATCTTCCTTCTCTTTGATTATGTGTATTATTTCATATAATTTTCCACTTTTTAACATTTTCATCAAATATTTTCTATGTATTCTAAATAAAATATTTACAATACTTTCTAGTTTTTATTTCTAATCTCTATTTAAATTGAGTTATTATGAGAATCATATATTCATAATTTATGGGTTTGTTAAATTTGGAATTTCCAGGGCTGATGCATTGGCTTCAAAAATTATATCATGGGACAAGGAAAGGGGAATGGAGTTGAAAAATGATGGGGTAATGGATTATTTGAATATAATGGATAGTAGGTAGTAAAAATACAGTCATCAATACTTTTTTGGAATATTTTATTATTCTCTTTATTTATTATCTTATATTTTAACACATATCTCAATGAGGAAGATAACTTTATTTTGAAAAAATATATTGAATAAGAACAATGATGTTTGTGGGTACACAAGAATTTTTTTTAATGGCAATCATTATTTACGTTTTACATATCTGTCCTTCATCACTATTAATAATTTCCTAATTATTGGGATCACTGGTGTTCTTTTGATTGTTTATGGTACCTCTTCAGTTGTACAATATCGAATGTTATTGTGGAGAGATTGTTTGTTTATTGGAAGGCCCATACAAATATGACTAATTTAACTGAGAAAATATTCTTTTTGTGGATGGTTTTCAAAATATTGATTCTTTGGTTAATGTTAAGAAGTAAAATTCATTTTCATGTCCATTTACTATTTCCAGCATATTGGATTTCTCATTTAGAAACTCAATAATTTTTCATAAAACTAAACGATTAAGGTTTTCCTCAATCTAGGATGTGTACTATTTATAATGTATTGGTTTTATGGATTTATAGATTCACTAGTACTATGAATTAAAGTAGCTATGATCTTATTTGTAGGGATCAGTAAAGTCAGGAACATGTCCTTACAGCACTGGTTGATTGATGATATGATAGTTGAGGATAAAACAACATAGTATCCCACTTCTAAGGAGCTATGTATTAGAATACATAAGTTCAATGTGTTCAATTTGGGATGGAATCAAATAGTTTATAAGTACTATAAATATTACTATTCCATGGATGACATTGTGGTGTATATAGTGCATTATTTTAACATGAAAAATTCTTGGATTCTATGAAAGAGATGGATGAGATTATCTCCAACAAATCAATAGAAAATTTCATTTCTAATAATAGGGAGCACAATCAAAAATTTGTTATTATACATAATATGTGGATATTATCTACAAAATGGGCCTAAAAACATCCCCATTGTGAAGGGAATTGTCAATTTTACAAACTCCAATTTGCACCCCCTTAAGGTGTTTATGTGCATCATCTTCCATAAGATGGTTTGTGGTGATGGATTCATGTGTTTATCTCAGTTATAACAACTCACTAATGACATACATAGAAATTGCATAAATTTTTTTCAACACATAAACCATTACAGAAATAGACTCTAGAAGATAGTATTAGTTTATACCCTTTCAAAACATGGAAACATAAACACAGGTACATAAGAGAGCTACATTAATTCCCAATACATTATTCATTACTAGCACCCTACTTATACACATCATACATAATAAATATCTTCATTACCTAGGAAAGGAAACATAAAAAGTGATAGCTCGGTTTCGAAGCAAGGGTAAACAAGGGAGGCATGTAAGAATAAACACGAGTTTAGGTGTATGAGAAAGTCAGAAAAACATTAGATGATTGTACCATTTAAATCCAATATCATAAACATAAATCATGGCATAAATATTGGAACATCATAAGACATGAACCATACTGAAATAAAGAACATAATCCAAGATATCATGACATATAAATAAGACATGTATTGTGGAATACACAGCAATATATAACATCATGAACGCGTATAAGTTGAAACATGTTCACTCATTATGTTATGTAACTAATCTCAAGCCCTCACATACACTCGTGGATAGGAAACTAGGTCCATACATAATTAAGTTACCATTTAATCTAGTTCACATATAACATTGGAATCGTGTAATCAGGATCACATATAACTTATGGACATGAAACCAGGTCCATTCATAACATTGTGAACATGTAATCGAGTTCACACATAACATTATGAAAACATAATAAGGTTCAATCATAACATTGTGAACATGTAATCATTTTCATGCATAATCTTATGAACATGCAACCAGGTCCTTGTATAACATTTTGACAAGTAATTAGGTTCATGCATTACAATTATAATCATGAGTAATCCATTGATATACAATGAATTATAGGGGGATATAGGCCCCACCCATAACATTAAAACTTATTCATACATGTTACACAAGATAATAATACTTGAATAATATCACATCCTATAAAAAGATATCATATCATAACTCGTTAAGTGAAATAATTAATCAATCTTATCATAAACTATAGAAATATATATATTTCTACTTTTAATTTTATCTTTTATTAACCCATGAAAGTAAGATTCATTCATAAGCATTTATCATGGAATAACCCTTTGAATAGAAATGGTTTTCATAAGTATATAATCCATGGAAAAGGATTTAGTTTCATAAATATATAACCCATGGATGTGAAATGGGTTTGAAACTCATACATCCAATAGATGAAAATTTGGTTTCATAGACACATAACCCATGAATGAGAAATGGTTTTTCATAAACATTGACCATCAAAATAGAAACAATTCAGAGGAAAAATACAAATGGAACCTTTGGATCAATTCCTATAAAGGCATCAATAACATCAATGAATGTTATCTTGGATGTAAAATAATTTTGACATACATTTTGAAAACAATTCTTGAGTTTAATATCATTTCTTCTTTGAAAATTTATTTTTAAAATCAAAAACATTTTGAAACCTATTTTCTTTGAAAATACATCAAAAACATATATAAAATGATTGAAATCATTTTGAAAACATTTTCTATATAGAAAATATAAAATATTTTTAAAAACATTTTGAAACTTTTTTCCCATGAAAACATATCAAATAAGCATAAAAATATTCTGAAAACTGGTTTCCTTGAAAAAACATTGAAAAAATATAAAATAAAATTTTATATCATTGAAATATTTATCGTTGAAAACATCCATTTTTAAAAAATATAGAGGATGATTTGAAAATCACATAAAGTGACTTTTAAATATATTTTTTAAAACAATTAATTTAAAAACATCTTTAAAAATAAATGAATTTCCATAAAATTAAGAAATGTTTATATTATTAGTCCTATAATGTTAGCTTTAAGGGAGTGACCACTATGGGGACGGGTAAATCCAAAAATGACGAACATTACTCTTACATTATAATTTTTTTATAAAAATGCCTCGACCATGAAACCATAAGGTGATTACATTTTAAACCTATTTTATAAGTTATAATATGGGTAAAATTTATTTTAAATAACATATAATAATTCTATATCATTTTTTAAAATCTATTAGAAAACATGGATTGGAAGGAACAGAGATTTCTAACAGAATAGAGAAGAGAATTCAAACATTATTGAGAACACATAGAATATTACCACATAGAAACTTTAAAATACACTCCCATGAAATAAAATAAAATAATATGAAGCTTAAAATATAATTAAAATTAATATATATTATATTTTACATTTAAAAGGTAATATATACACCTTATATAAAATTATAGGTGCAAAACATGTCATATGCCTAAAAAAATTATATTATGAATAAATTATTTTACCAATTTGGTAACTTATGAAACATAAAACACATGAAATAATGATCATCAATTGGATATGTAAATTCTCTTATATTTAATTATTAAAACCATATAATATATCCATGGTTATTATTCACAATAAAAAAATAAATTAGTGGTGAATAAGGTATGTATCTTGTAGAAATAAAAAGTGAGATGAAATTCTCTTACCTTATGTCATGGCTCTCATCGTCCTCATTAAAACCTCCTATATATCAAATATAAGATTAGTAAAATTATATAAAAAACATATTATTTAATATAATTCCATATATGTCTTTATTATGACTTTATATTATCCACTTATAAACATTTTCAGGTTAAGGTTACACTTCAAGTAGTTTTCTCTTCGGTTTTAGAATTTTTGTTAATTTGTTATATATTTGTTCCTTGTACTTATATTATGATTTCCAAAATTTAAAAAATGATATAAATATTATTTATATTTATTATAGTGGTATTAAAATAATTTATAGAATATAAAATTATGAAATTGAATACAACGTTCGTGGAGACGGTAGGTCATATATACGCATGAACTCTATTTCCATTTTATTTTCATATTGATAGAATAAAATAAAATGAAATATATTTTTATATGTATAAAGTATATTTAAATTAGAATTATTATTTCATATATATCATTTAATATTACTAAAAAATCCCTAGTACATTCCATGTAGTGTGTCAACGAATCACACCTCCTTGAGGGGTAGTAGTCCACACATCACCAAACAAAATTATCATATTTACTGCAAATGTATATTATAAATTTATGTGAAGAAAAATAATTACAGAAGATTAACGTCATAATATTTATCTATTATATCATATATAAACATAGTGTCTATCATAATTACCATCAATTAATGGTGGGGATGGAAAAATGAATAATCATCGTTTCATGAGGTAATAGTTTCATGTGCATACAAATAATATGTTTGTTACCCCTTAGATGGAGGATTCTATAATTTTAGTTAAAAACCCTAGAATAAAAATATCATAATACATTTAGTATAATATTTTTGTTTTATAATCATGGAATAAGGTGTATTTATGGGTGTAGAAGGAAAATAAGATAAATCAGCTTCTGAAAGGACGGTACCTCTTCTTTGGGTAACTTTTTTTGGTTTTCACAAAAGAAATTACATGGAATTAATTATACAAAAATGGAGGCATAAAGGGTTATTTATGGATTTTTGGTAGTTTATTGGAAGATATATTCCAAATATATGTGGTTTTAGTGGTATGAAGAAGTGGGAGAGGTGGTGACCTTTTATTGGGGAGGGACATGACTCAGTTGACATTTTTAAAAACAAGTTAAGTATAACCACGTTTCTACCTAAATAAAAGAAATCAATAACACACCAAAATAATTAATGAAATTTTAATTTAAAAAAAGTTTCCCAAAAATGGGTTTGTAAAAATTGGTTATGTCATTTTCTCCCTTAAGATTAAGCACTAGTCAATTGTTATGATTAATGTTTCAAAAACTGTTGGAGTTATTTTTACGTAATTTAACTAATATTTTTTGTCAAGACTAAGACATACTTATTATAAATTATAAATTATTATTACTCCAAATAATTAATTCATTTTTCCAAATTAATAACATATACCTAGTATTAATAATCTTAAATTTAATCTGGCGGACAGGACGACACTAAAGCATTTTTCAATAAAAATGATCATACATTTTCTAAATCATTTTTACAAATTTCAATGTAAAATATGTTACAATGGCCTAAATTTGTTAAATTAATGTATATATGATATAATAAAACATTAAAACCAAACTATAATGTGTCTTAAATAAATTAATAAATTAGATGAAACAACAATTTTTAATTAATATTTATAGTATTCTATTATTCATCTATAAATGAAGATTCTCCTAGAAATTCCAAAAATTCACCCTCAAATAATATAAACAACCTAAATTAAAAAATTATGTTTTTTATAAAATTAAATTTTTATATGTGTCTAATTTGTTTCCATTTGAGGTCACAAAAAGGAGTTCATTCGAGAAATTTATTTTTTATCATATAAAGACTATATAAAATATTAAATTTTTCATTATTATTTAGTATTATTTATATAAAAAATTAAATATTATTTGAAAAGTTTTTATTACTATTAATAGTACTAGGTTTGATATCTATATTAAAATTATCTCATTTAAATAATTGTAACAATTAAATGATGGATTGTAAAAACTCAGTGTTGCATGTATGGTATGCCATGTTGGTATTGTGTGTATCATAATCCATGTAAGTGTCATGTTAATGGAATTATTTACATAGTTAATGGCAGGGAATCAATAATAATTTCTTCATTCAAAAAATATTCTCCATTAAAAAAAATGTTTAAACATTATACCCCCTAAAAGTGTATTTATACCTCTAATTTTGATTGAGTTCTCAATGGTTTAATACTTTTATATTCCATTAATTGAACCCACATCAAGAAAATAAACACTATAAATTGCATTAAAAAGGAAATTTGGAACCATAACGTTCACCTACAGTAACTCATTTTTAGTTCCCAAAAGCTAAAAATATATTTGGTAATTGAAAACTTAGAAATAGAAGATAAATCATGTATGTTATGATAGATATTGATAGAGAAAATGTTTTTGAGAATGTTAAAAATAAAACAATACATAAATCTATGATGATCTAAGGGATGATTTAATTCTACATAAATGAATTTACTAGGATAAAATTCGTATTTTCAAGTTAAATTTTCAAACAGTTGAAGATATTTCACATGAAAAGATACATATATGTTTGTGGACATTTTTATATTAACAATCTCACTATTTTCTTCTTCCGTGATAAAATTTCACTTCATCTCTTACCATAGGAAATGACTGATAATTTGTCATTCATGAAGTATTAAAAGAACATGAGATTTAGGTTATGTCATCCCATCGATATTTAGTTACTATAAATAGAATGTTGTAAAAATATGGTCATCCAATATGCATTAATATTAATGGGGTGAGATACTACTTTTATCTCAAAAGCATTATCCAATGTGTAACATAATATTTCCATAAATGGAAAACCTTAAAAAAAATCCGAAATAAGAAGATATAAAACATTGGAAAGATTGTCATGAAATAATCTCAAATTTGAACCCCCATATATCACATAGTATATTTTGGTTTTCACCTTACTAACTTGTGAATACCCACATTGTAAATACACTTGAAACATAGTAATAAGATAAATTACCATAAAACCTTTTGAAATACATTCATGCTTCACTATTATAAAACATACTAGATATATTCCTTGAATACATGAATTATAAAATATAATACATTATGACATAGACCATTTCTCAATAAATCAATAATCATATCCAAGGTAATCAATTTCGTACATTTTACATTATCCAAATCAATCATCTATTTATCCAAGATAAACGCAATTTTCTCAATATCTTGATCGCATTAAGGGATACCATAACTTATTAAAAATATCACTTTTCAATGTATTCATCACCATTCAACATATCCTTTTCAATCTATAATGAAATCTTATTCTGAAAATATGTATATATTTTATGATTCATATAACAGATTCTTTTAATTCCAAAACATTAATACATCATTCATCCAACATAATTCATAAACCATTACTCATGCATCGTCAACTTATTCCACAACACCTCTTTCCTATAATATGAAATATGCATCATGTTTTATTGTTCCTCAACCTCAATATAGTAATTATTCTTATGTTTAATGTAAAAAACACTAAAATAACATCCCATACCTTTCACATGACGTTTGTGGTCTGTTTATCTTTAGAAGTGTAACCAAAACTCATAAAAACTTCCAGATTCTCTTTATAATATCTACACTAGGGGGTTAGATTTTCATAATTCCTATAATTTCTAAATTTTAAACATTCAATGTCAATCATGTTATATATAGTTCTCACTATTGAATAAAACCATAATTCATAAGGTGAGGAATGCATATAATTGAAGAAAACCACATAATAGGGACAAATAACATAGAAGATGTCTAACTCATAATATATTGTTTTTAATCGATGACATAATATATTTATCCTGGGTTATTCATGTATATATTATAGTAAAATATATCATTGTTGTTTGTAATGAGTTTCTAAATTTCTAATTAATATTTCCCAGGACTGTCAAATCAAGTATACAATAGGCATTTTATCATATACTAGGTTATGTTGAGTAAGGATTGAATCACAATATGAATGTTGTTACCCCTAAGTAATTCTATTCAAGATCTACATCCACCTATAGTATCCAAAAATGGTGTATTTCATGGAAACCAATCACTCTATCCTTTACCAAAATTCCAGTACATTTTCCTAAACTTTAACTCATCTATATACTTATCTTTAAATACATCTGTATACACATCCTTATAAATATACCTAGAGATATAAATAATAGTTTTGTTATCCTAGATTCCAAAGGTTTTACTAAACATTTTCTATAATACCTACTATAACAACCTAGTCTGGATGTACAGAAAAATTACATGACTTTTTTGGAATACTTAAAACATTACACAAACAGATGTCCAAAGATCGTATTAGATTACTCACGTTGGAAACATGAAGACATAAAAACTGGTATTTTAGTGAGCTACATTATATTCCACTAGGTTTTTCATGACTTGGACCATTATTAGACACATCATTAATAATAAATATATTTATAAACAACTGAAGGAATCAATAAAAGGGCTAATCTCAGTTTCTCAGTAAGGGTATACAGGGGAGAAATATAAGAATAAACATGCGAATAGGGACATGGGAAGGTGATAATAACCTTATAAGATCACAAAATGAATATCAATGATCATAAAAATGAATCACTACATAAATATTCAATGTTCATAAGACTTGAACCATAAGAAAATAAAGAACATAACCCAATAAATAATAATATATGAATAAGATATGGAATTTTGGAATACACATTGACATATAACATCTAAAACATGTATATGTATAAAAAGGTCCACTAATTAATATAATTAAATCAAATCATGACCTCACATATACATGTGGACATAAAACTAGTTCCACTAATATCTTTTTGAACATGTAATCATTTTCAAGGAGATCATTGTGAACATGTAATTAGGTTCATACCAAACTTATGTACATGAAAAAAATTCCATTAATATCATTTTGAATATGTCATTAGGTTCACACATAATATTATTAACACATAATATTGTTCACTCATAACATTGTGAACATGTAAATAGGTTCATACATAATATTATGGACATGAAATCGGGTCCATTCATAACTTTTTGAACATGTTATCAAGTTCAAACATAACATTTATTCTCAGAATTCATCCATAATTACCAAATTTTTTGAAGGGATATATAGGTACCACCCATCACATAATAACTTATACGAAAATTTGGAAAAATATAATAAAATTGGTATCATATCATGTCCCATAAAACAGATCATATTATAACTCATTAAATGAAATAAATATTTAATCTTTTCATAACCAATTAATAATATATTGCATTCATAATCATTTAATCATATAATAACCCTTGAATTGATGTGGGTTTCATAATAATATACTATAGAGAAACCCAATTATGGGAAATAATATTCACAGGTATAAAACCCATGGATGAGGAATGGGTTTAATAAAATTACTACCCATAGAAGAGGTATAGGATTCATAAATGTATAACTCATGGAAGAGGAATATGTTTTATAAACCTATAACCTATGAAAGTGAAAAAGTTTTTCATAAAAATCATTACATTAAATCAAATAATATTTAGAGAAATAATATGAATGATTCATTTTTATCATTTCATAGAAACACATGACAAACATAAACAGATGATGTCTTGGATAGAAAATAATTTTCAGATATATTAGATTTTTTTTTGAGAAATACTGTTTATTCTTAGATAATGTTTTTTAAAAACATAAACCCTTTTGAAAAAATTTATATTATAAAATACTCTGAAAAAATATAAATAAGGATTGAAATCATTTTGAAAACCTTTTCCCTTGAAAATATATAATATAATCTTTAAAACATTTTTAAAACTAGTTTCCTTGATAAATTATTATAGAAGATTAATATTTTCCAATCTATATTCCATTAGAATAATTTTAAAAATATGTAAAATAATATTTGAGATAATTTAAATAATTTTATTTGAAAACAACTTTTTTTTAAAACATATAAATGGTGATTTCAAAATCATTTATAAAACATTTTGAAAATAAATATTTTCTGAAAACATTTTCCTTTGAAAAACTTTATAAAAGAAACTAACTTATAAAATACTAGGGAAATATTATCATTTAAATAAAAACATTACATTTTTTTCTAATCAATTAATCTTTAAGGGAATTAAAGTCATGATGGTGGGTAAATCTATATATTTCGAATAGTACATTAACACCGTAAGAAGATTCAAAAAGTTACTCAACAAAAAAAACCAAAAGAAGAATCGCCTTTAATAACATTTTTTTTAAAATGACAAACATAGGTATAATTTTATTCGTATTATCATATGAGAATAATATATTATTTTTTTAAACCTTTTAGGAAACATGGTTTGGAAGGAACATAATTTTTAACCAAATATAGAGGTAAATTCGATCTTTCAAAAAAATACATTCTTAATCAATATATGTAACAAAGAGTAGAAAATGGTTCACATATGTGAAGGTATTATTAATATATTGAGGAGAGGAATTTAGTTAATTATCATGATATGTGTATCATAATATATTATCAATTATATAATTATCATAAAAAATTGATCAATGATGAGATTGTCTCAATAAACTATTACCACTTAGTAATTTTTTAGTATACAACCAATGTAAAAAAATAAAATTAAATGAAGCCTCAAATATCATGAATAAAAATATATTCCTTATTTATCATTTAAAAGATATTATATATGCCTCATATAAAAGTATATGTGCATAACAAGACATGTGTTCCAATGAAAAAAAATGAGACAAAATTACTTTACCAATTTGGTACCATCTGAAACATAAAAATGATTAAATAAATATCTTAAAATATATATTTTAATATATATAATTTTAATTATAAGAATTATATAATATGTCCATGGGAATTATACACACCACACAAAATAAAATAGCGACGAATAAGGCATGTATCTCAAGGAAAAAAGTGAGATGAAATTCCCTTACCTTATGTCTTGACATTCGTTGTACTCATTAAAACCTCTTATATAACAAATATAAATTTATTATACAACATAAGATAACCATATAATTATATATAGTATGATATATGGTTTAATTATGAAGTTATATTACCCTTATGTAAACAATTTCAGGTTAAGGGTACACTTTGCGTAATATTCACTTGGTTTGTCACAGGTTTCTTGACATGTTATATCATTGGGAATTGTACATATATCATGATATCATGAATGTAAACTAAGAGATAAATATTTTTTAGATTCATTAGAGTTTTATAATAATATTCTAGAGAATATAGAATTATGAAATGGAATACACCATTCATGGAGACGGTAGGTTGAATGTATACATGAACATAGTTTTCGTTTTATTATCATGTTGAAACAAATAAAGATAATTACATAAGTGTATATAAATTAATTATAGTATAATTATGATTTGGTTGGAATGAAACCTATTTGTCATTCTGAGAGGGAGATGAGGGATGTTTCTCTGGATGATGTGTCAATCTTTGCATGCCGGCTGATGATGGTGTAGGCGTCCTTGAATTCATCAGTTATGAAAGTGTTCGACAGACTAAACAGTGATCTTGGAGTTGAGTGTAGGTCTACGGTTGACATAAGTGCTTTTCATTTTCAATTGGCTCTTTCTGAGGAACACTTGTTCATTGCAGAGGGTGATCAGGAGGTGATGATCCGGAGTCCTATTAGTGATGGTAAAATGTTGAGCTGAAATTATGATGAATTTATGGTTCATGAGGCCATGTCAACAGAGATGGAGGGTGATGTCTCACAAGATGTGGTTATCAGCAATACAGGTGATGTAGGGGCGGGGGCAGAGAAATAGCTCTATACTGGGAAGCGGGTTGCTGTTGGGAGTGGTGTGTAGGTGCAGTCCTCCACCGGGCTGCAGTCTTTGATACAGGTGGCTATTTTGAGCTGAGTAATCTTTTTTTTTTGCTTAGAGATGGATGATTTAGCACTGGACCGATATGGGATTGTGTCTTTGGGTGGGAAAGCATTGGAGGGACATGGAGCTGCAGATTCAGAAGTTTATGGTGCACTAATGCAAGGGAAGGATGATGTTAATGAAGATGGCACTACTTCTCAGGAGGTTGTAGCTGATGATGGTACTATGACGATGGGGAGAAATGCTGGCTGTGAGCTTGTGGGTCATTCATAGTGCCTCAGAATGCATGATCCAAATAGCCAATATCAGCCGGAACGGGGTGTGGAGGATGGTTTCTGTGAAGTGTGCATTTCTAGAAATTGATGGAATTGTCTTGATAGTGACAAGGAAAATGAATGTGGCATGTTCCGGACATCCTAAAGCGACGTTGTCCTAGGCGGGAAAGATAAGGTGCATGGGAATGCGGAAGAGATGACTGCCCCTCCGCGAAGAAGGATGAGGAGGGATTATTCTCATCTGACAAATCCAATGACCACCAGGTCTTCCGTTGGGAGGGAAGGTTGGGCCATGCAGTCTTCTATGGAATTTATCTCTCTAGAAAAGTTAAATCTCAGAAGGAAGTACGCCATGATTCTGAGGCACCATGACAGCTCAGAGTGGGAATCAGCGACTACGGAGGATGTTCTCTATGATGGGTCTGGTGATGGTTCTATCTACTATGATCTGTAACTGTCCTTTTATATTTCTTTACTTTCATGTTGGATTTTTCTTTTCTTTAATAATTGTTTAGAGGCATGCCTCTGACTAAGATTTCCTGGTATAATTTCACTAAAAATTCCTTATTATAATCAATTTATTGTGTTAATTAATCACATCAAATTCATTGGGGGGGGTTAGTCCAAACTTCCTCAAAATAATTTAAAATATTAACAAAAAAATTGAATGTATAATGATATATATTGTAAAATAATTAAAAAATATGATAAAAACATAATATGTATCATATATAAAATAAATAAATAGTTTATCCATCATAATTACAAACTATGAAATCTGGTAAATTAAAAATGATCCAAAACTGTTACGTGAGGGTGTAGTTCATCGCACACAAAACTAACATTTTTTATACCAATTAGAGGATAGTGTGTATAATTATAGGTCAAAAACATTTTATAAAATAATCTTGGTATATTTTTAATACTGCAGTTTTTTTATAATCATAGAATAATGATATTGGGGGGTGTTGGAGAATGAAAATAAGGTAAAGGATCTTGAGGAAGGATGTTTCCTTCACATTGGGTAGCTCATTTTGGATTTCACCAAAATGATTCCTTAGATTGATTAATACCCAAAATGATACATTAAGGAGGAACAGAGGGTTCTTGGAATGTAAGTTTGTAATATATTGGCTGAACATAAGTTGTTTCAGAGGTATGAGGAAGTGGGATACGTGGTGGACTTGTATAGGGGAGGGGAAAGATTCCCTTGGTATTTATGAAACAAGTTAGGTGTACCCACTTTTTTACCTAAAAGAATAAATCCAAACTAACCAAAATAAATAATGTATAGTTAATTGAAATGTTTTTTCTATCAAATGGGTGTTGCAAAAGTGGTATGGTCATTTGGATCCTTATTATTATGGTCTAGTATTTTGTTAAGCTTATTTTTTCCTTAATTGTAGTAATTAATTTTAATTACTTTTACTATTATTTTGGGTTAAAAAACTAGTTTGAAATAATTATATATTATAAAATATGATAAAAAAAAATATGGAATCCATTTTTGAATAATTAGAAACATATAACTAGTATAAATTAAATTAAAATTTTTCTCAGAGATGGGATGACACAAAGTGGTTTTTTTAAAGTAAAAATGATCAAAAGTTTTCTATGTTTTTATATCTAATTTCAATGTGAAATTAGTGAAAATTACCTAAATTGGATTTAATTATTTATATTTTATCTAATTATACAATAACACCAAAATAAAAAATAATTTAACTATATAAATAAATTCTATGAAAAATGAGTTTTAAATTAATATTTAGTATTTTTCACTATTCATCCAAAACTGATGTTTCATAGAAAAATCCCAAAAATTTCCCTAACTATAAATTTGACTTTTTAAAATACATAATGAAGTATATTTTGTCACATTAAATTTTAAAATTTCTCTTAAATTATTTTTATTGTTTTTCACAAAAGGACTTGAAGAGTTGTTAATTTTAGAGAATAATATAATTCAACATATAAAGACTGCACCAATAATTATATTTTTCATTATCATTATGTTTTTTTATGTAAAAGAGTTATCAATAATATTTGAATAACAGTTATTATTTTTCATATTACTATGTATAATGGCTTTGTTGTAATTATATTTTTTACATAATTATAATAATAAAATGATGTTTCATAGACACTTAATTATGTGTGTGATGCGCACTAATTCAGTGTAGCATGTAGCACAAGCTAAGACAATTCTAATTGAAATGAATGTTTGATATAGTGAAATGTAATACATCAATAAAAATTTCTTCATTCGAAAAAAATAGTCCACAAAACTTTGGGCCCTACATTAATAAATTTAAATACCTCAATGATTATCACTTCTATTCTGCAATATTTGTTTTCATTTTCCACTTCTAGTTTGGTATTTAATAGTAGATGAAGTTTTAATGGAATGTGTAATTTTATAGAATTTTTCAAACACCATTCCAATTTCACATTAATAATAAAACTGCTTTTTTATGATTTTTTTGTATTTATGAAAAAGATATAGTGGATTTTATTTGTCTAGTTGTCTAGTTTTGGTGATAACCAGTTTCAAATTTCAATAGAATAAATGAGTTTATATTTTTTATATGAATTAGCCCTTCTTAATCAATTCATGTAGTTACCCAATAAAACCAAGACCACTAAGAGGTGGTGAAATAGTGGTTTCTTTTTTATTTTATAAAAAAAATCATCCCTTTTTTAGTAAAATTTATTAACCATTAAAACATATTAAAGTTAAAATCCACTAAAATATAACTTCTTAACCGTGAATTTATTATTCAGAAAATATAATTAGAATTAATCACAATATATTAAGATGTATTGATACAAAGACATACTCATTATAATTTTATATCATCCCTCAAATGATTATTATTTCCCTATCTTCTTTCTGAAATACAATGTCATTGGAAGTGAATAATTATACAATACCGGTAGAAACATGCCATCTATATTGGGTTAAATCCCCCAACAATCCTTTTCAGTATCCTCTTTTTGACAATTGGTTATACACCAAAACAAAAAAAAATTCTTTTTAAAAACTCATAAGTATTCATAATTACAATCATAAATTTCATTATTATTTTCTGATCCACTTTACAAAGTCGTCTCTTATTCAAAAAATATTTTTGAATGCTTATTTACTTATGTACAACGTTCAAGAACATAAAAAATTATTGAAGGAACATGTTGGTCTTGAAGCATTATCTTGAAAAAACTTTGGGAAAACTTCTTTAGAAAAAGGTAGTCTAATGTAAATCAGTCCAATAACCATTATTTGATGGTCTTCATCTAAATTTCCTCAGTATAATTCTCCTTATGCTAATTCTTCATAAAATGATTAGAATATAAATTGAAATCTGACAATTATTCTATCTGATGTAACTCATTTCAATAAACATTTCCTCGAGGGATGGATCTCTGTTAGTATCACTTTTAGTAGACTTCATCTAATGGAACATAGTTTTTTGGAACATACACTGATGATCTGATTAAACCTCACCAAGATGGACTATCTTTGATGGAATATCCTCAACATCAACATGAAAAAATCTTATGTTTGGAAACTAAATATCAGTTCCGTAATTATTATAGCACTTAATATATTTAAAAATGTAAGTTTAAAAAGAACTAAAATTAATTGTTTTCTCCTTATATAGGAACCCTATAATGGTAAAGGTGAAAAAACTAATTACCCTTCCCCCTTAAAAAATTCATAATTTATAAATTTATCAATCATTTTTGTCTTCCACTTTAACTTATTCGACTATTCACAATAATTTTGGGATCCTCTCAAATATTCTATAAACATCATATTTCATCAACATTACACAAATATTTTTTTAATCTAATACATCAGTATAATTGCTTCTTATGATTGCTCAATAACATGAATAAATACAGCAGATTCTTCATTAATATTCTTCATACCAACTGATCATAAATGTAAACAATATGACTTATCTTTATGATGAGAACATATGCAATTCTCAAGATGGCTTGTTATGATGATCTCTTGTAAAAACTGGAAGTCCACTCATACAGATGATCCATATAAACTCTATATATGTACATATGAAAAATTTAAAAGTATCTCTCCCTTTTTTCAATTCCTATTAACGATGATCCTATGTACGATGATTTTTGGATCCTTCTCACTTCATGAGTCTCAGTATGCATCTAATGGATCAGTCTCTACATGAATTCAATTAATATTGTCTTCCCAAGTCACATGATTGTGAAGTTATTATTGATAAATAACTAATAAATTTTTTCTTTTTCACTTTACCCATTTGTAAGAGGAAAAATGTATGTCTTCTTTTTTCTAAAACCAATAGAAATATAATTCAACATTATTAACATGATTGAATAAATTATTGATCATAATTCAGTGGATCAGCCTTTGAATCCTTCTAAGGGATCATCATTTCCAAAAATCAATCCATATCAACCATTCTATCTCCGATAAAACTCTACATCTAGTAAAAAATGATACCTCCAATATAAATCATTGTCAAAATCCATTATGATGGATTGGGGGAAGACCGCATCCAAAGGATCGGTGTTTGAGGTGATTTGTTTAGCTTCAACCAGATGAATCTTCCATCCTTATGATGTTTTCAATATGATAATTATCATGCTGATGATATTTATCCTTCTATGTTTATTTTTCCCCACATCGATGACTAGAATTCAGAATACATCAAATCATAGTGTCCTCTCTTCCACAAACTCTATCTTGTATCATAACATCTCCATGATTTTGATTAAGATTAGAACGAACATCAAATTTTATGAAATTACTTGGGATGTATTGTAAATTCCAAGACTTCTAGAAACATATTTCATTCCAATCACTCACCAATATGATTGGTAGAACAACATTTCCACCATCCCATCATATGTCTTGAATCACATGTTTTTCGAATAACCTATTAATTTTATGGAATAAAAATTAGTAAAAGATCATCAGGTTAATTATTGAATGTAGACTCTAATACATATTCTCATTACAATATAAACATTCATTCTAGACACAATACAATATCTAGCAGCTTCTGACATTATATTAAAACCAAAATTTTATTTTCTACACCTATTAACTCATGTTGATGTGTTGAGTCTAATTCCTTATCCTGATGGCCTAGGTTCAATTTTCTATATCTATCTGGTATATATTCTTTGTCTTACTGATTTTTAGTCTAATGGTCAGTCTGATGGAGAGATCCTGAAAACAAAATCTCCACCTTTTATATACATCTACCATATAGTACATATTAACAGAAAATGAAACCAAAACAAATGTTGAGCCTAACAATACCGCTTTCTATTTTTTGTCAATAAGCACTATAACCACTTCAAAAAATAGACATTGTTCTCTTTTATCACCATGTTTCTTTTTTATCCTCATACATCTTATTTCCCACCATTCCTTTTCTCTCCCAATTATTGATAAAAACATCCAAAGGGGTTTTCATGAAAATTTACGCACTGTTGACAAATGATCTCATTTCCAGGGGTTGAAACTTCTCAAATCAAAATCATGAAATTGTTTTTCAGAAGTATATAAGTGTCAAGTGAGTTTCATAAAAAATAGCCTACAGCTATTACAAATAATTCTATATGGGTGAACTCGGTGTAGAAAACATTAGTGTATAATCTAGGTTATCAATTTTTCCATATCATAACATTCGTGTAATACATTTATATGTTTTTTAAAAAAAATATCCTTTATGGAGAAAACATGAAAGTAATTAATTAGTTAAAAAAATATTTCACATATATAAATAAACATATCAGATATTTTTGGTGTATAAAAACAACATTTAAAAACTCATATTTCATAACCTCGTAACATTCTTTTTCAAAAAAACATTTATGAAACTATGATATATTCTTTCTTAGATTAAATCCTTCAATTACCTACATTATATTTCAATAAAATTTAATAATGTAGAACCTCAATTGGTTTTTAAAAGTATGTTATTGACTGATATTTCTCCCTTAGTAGTACCTTTTTCTTCTTCTTCTTAGATTCCTCATTATTTGTATATTCTTCAAATTCTTCATCATTATCATATTTCTAACAAGTTTCATTTCACCTATAGACTCTACTTATAAGGTTGTTAATTTATTTTTGGTATTGTGATTTTGTATGAACTTTTTCATGAGTTCCTCTTATCCTAGTAGGATGATCAAACAACATTTATTAATATTTCTTTCTGGCCCATGTCACTTGGATCTTTTTGAATATTGAAACCAAAATCTATTGATATCATTTTATCATCTTTAGTCATATCCTTATAAGCATTTTTCTTCCCTTTTGCTTCAAAAGATTTTTTTATTATTCTATATTTCAATCATTGAAATCATTTTTTAGAAAAATAACTGATAACCGTTTCTTTTCGGTCTTAGCATGTTTATTTTTATCAACTTTATTAATATACTCATCTTTTCTCATATTCTACATTTCCTTTTTTCGGTCTGCATAATTTTTATAATAATTTTATCTTATTTTCTCATCATAATTCTGTAATGATTCATACATATTTCTTGGTAGAGAAATTTTATACTATAATGAATAAATATTATGTCAAAAAAATCTACCATAACAATAGTTACCTCTAAATCTTGATTTTTCAGACTGCTAATGAACTAGTTCACAACATTTTTTTCATTTTTTTCTTCAAAAATCTTGGACCACTTTTCAAAGGAGCATAATTTAATGAATAATTACTATCATTCATAGTGAAAGATGTTTTCTCAAAAACCTACTTTTAAAAATCTTTCTCCTCTCATTCTTCATAAGTTTTACGGTTATCATCAGCTAACTGAATGAAGATTTATCTTATGTTTCTTATCTCACTTTGTGTTATAAATAAATTGATTGTGTTTAAAACTAATCATATTCCTTTTCATATAGACTAACATTAAGAATAAATATCATTCCTTTATATTTATAAATCATCATATTTTTTTCCTAATTTCTTTAAAAAAGTTTAAATTATTTCATGTTGAGTTTCACATTTCCACCTGATGATTCTTTATAACTTTTAAATTTTTTTTCAAGCTCAACAATATTCATATTTTTTATCAAATATAATTGTAATTTTTCTCTTAATTATTCATCTATTTATTATTCTCAAAGTTATAACTTCTATTATCTTTATTCATCTTCTTTCGTTCCTTTTTGAGTTGAGTATCATACTCAATTTTTTTTCAATTTCTCTTTTACAATAAATTGCATTTCATTAATTGTTAATAGTCATCATCAACATCAATATTTGATGAATTACATCCATTTATAAATTGATAAATGGAGTTATGTTCTTGATCAGATTCATCATCTGATGATGAATCGTCCTTCTTTATTCTAGTTATATAACTTATCTTCTTCATGTCATAAATAAATCATTCCTTACGATTCACCCAATTTTGTTTCTATGATTTCCTACCATGATATTTAGATGCATAATCATTTATTTATTCCCTATAAAATTCTATTAAAATTGTATTTTCACATCACAATGACATATTTGAGAGTTTTACTTTTCCATTTTCCATTATTGTATAGCTTATAGTGGATAAAAACAATATATTGAAGTCATCAGCATCTTTCTCTTCATACAAATCACTTGGTTATTCTTTAACTTTTATATCATTTTTCTTACCTTCCAAAAAATATTTAAAATTTATTTATTTGTTATTATTTTCCATGAAATATAGTAGTTTTCACATTTCATATTCCACAAGTATATTCTAATTTTCTTCTAATAAAAAATCTTCACGATCTTCTAAAGTTGAAACATTATCATCAAATATATTTATAAATTTTATCATATGCTTCATAAAATTTTGACAATCATCCTTCTTCTCACCAAAACATTTTTTGTTACATTCAATATAATTTACCCTTATATGTTAACTATCAATACATTCATCATAAACCATTTTTAAAATCCTCAAATCTTCTTTTAGAGATTTGTAACTTGTCTTCCTTGAATTTCTCATTCCATTCACAGTTAATTATCATCATATCCCACATTTTCATTGATGATGGAAACCCCATTATCTTAACATAAACATAATCATTTAGAGAAATAAAAAATTCATTATTTTACATGAAATTCTATACATAACTTATCAATGGTTATCATAACACATTACCAGATAGGGTAAATCCCACTATTGATGTATCTATAACTTCATGGTTATGTAGAAGAAGATATGGTAACATCCAATTATTAAAACTATGATAGTTCTTTCCATTAAAAAAATGAACACCCCTAATGTTAATTGAGTAGAAAATCTCCATTCTCAGAGATGGATATTGCAGATGGAACGTAGGCTTGGATTCCTATTTTTTCCCAAATAGGATAGACACCACTAAGAGGGGTGAATCAGTGGTTCATTTATCTTTTATAAGAAATATTATAAACATATTTTTTAAACATTCTTATCATACTAAAACTATTAACTTTATGATCCACTAAAGGATAAATTAGAAATCATTAATTTTTTATATAAAACATATAAAGATAATGAAGAACATGATATTTACAAGGCTCAATACAAAGACCTTCCCATTTTCATGTTGGACAGTCCCACAAAAATGGACTCCTTCATTATCTTATTTCCGGAATACAATTGCAGAATCAATGAAAAATTATACAATAACTATAGTAACATTCTTGATATAGTGGTTTATACCCCCCAACTATCCTTTTAACTATCCTCTATCCCATAACTAGTTATGCACCATTGAAAAAAAATATTTTTTATGAACAAGAATGTATCAATAGTTATAAGATTATATTTCTTTCTTCATTTCCGATCCACTTTAGAATGTATTCACATCATCCACATGTAATATTAATCAACAATTATATGCATAAAATATTCATGGACATCAAAAATTATGTATGGAACATATTGGTGTTGAACCATTCTCTAGAAACTCTATTTGGAAAACATCCTTGGAAAAATTCAGTCCAATTGTATTCCATTTAATAACAAATGTTTAACGGTCTTCGTCTGATTTGAATTGTACTGAGACTCTTTCTACTTTCTTTCTTAAACAGAGTAAAAAAACATTGATATCTCACAATTCCTTCTCTTAATGGATTACATTCAAATAAACATTGCACTGATGGAAATTTCTAGGTTGGGCTCGTTCTGATTAGGATTACTTTAATGGGATGTTGCCTATTAGAACCTGCATCAATGTTGAGATTGATCCTCACTTTCATAGACTATTTCTTGTGAAACTTCCTCTGTATAAAAATGATAAACTAATTGTGGTTGGGAACTCAATACCTATTTCACAATTATCATATCTCTCGATACACATAAATATTTTAAGTTGGAAGACATGTAAAATATTTTGGGGTATCCTTTTATAGGAACCCCAAAATGGTAATTGAAGAAAAAATTAGTTCCCTTCCTTCTAAAAAATTCATACATCCCAAATTTATTACTCATTTACATCTTCGAATTTTTTTTCTTAATTGCTAATCTATAATTCATTGGAATTCTTATATATTTTATAAACTGTAGACTTCTTCATGTTTAAAATATTTCTTCAATATATTTACTTAGTATAGTTATTCATTATGATGAAGTAATATAACATATTCTTCATTACATTTCTTCATTCCAAATTATCATATATGAAAACCTTATGACTTCTCATTATAATAAAAAAATATGCAATACTGAACATGTCCCATTAGAATGATCTATTATGGATGCTAAACTTATTCTCATACATATGATCTATATCAAATAATTATCAACATATGTGAAATATCTTCATTGTTTTTCTCCTTTTTTTAATTCCCAAGACTGATGATCTAGTGTCTAATGATGTTCAGCACCCAATGACTTCATTAGTGTCAGTATGTATTTGATGGAATAGTCTATTATTTACTCATATAAACATTGTTAGTGTGAGTCCTATGAGTGTGCCACATTTCGTGAGAACGAAATATAGTTTTTTCTTTTCTATTGACCCATTTGTAATAAATAAAATATGAAATATTATTTTCCTAAAAAAACTGAAATAAAAATAATCCTTATGAACATGATTGACTAAATTGTTGATCATCATTTAGTTGATCATTCTTTGTATCCCTCTGATGGATCATCATTTCAAAAACATAAACATTATCAACTATTATACCTCTGAATGAACTTTAAATTTTATTTACAATGGCTGCCAACAATATAAATTGTTGTCGTAATCCATTGTGATGAATTAGTGGAATACCACATCATATAGACTGTGTTTCATAAGTAATTTTTTTCTCTAAAAATATCATTCTTCTAGCCAACTGATGTTTTCACACTAATGATTCCCATAAAAATTATCTTCTTCATTATTAGTTATGTTTTCCTCGCAGTTATGAGCAGTATCCAGAATACTTGACATTTAATTATCCTCTCTTACACAAACATGAACTTATGCTATGACCTATTCATGATTATGAAAACATTTAGGATAATTATAGAATCACCTAACATATAATTTAATGTATTGTAACTTCCTGGACTTCCAATAACTTCTTTTTTTAATCTAGCCTCAACACATTTGGAAACACAAACTATCACCCTTTCATTCATAAGGCTAGCATCACAAGTTTTTTAATAAATGTACAAATTTTTGGAAATGTGATTCAGTAAAAAAACATCAGGTTATGTATCGAATATAGAATCTAATACATCATCTCATTGCTAACAAAACATTAATTCCATACTAAATATGATTTCCAAAATCTTATAAAAATCTATCAAAACCCCAACCTGATTTCCTAGACCTATTGACTCATTCTTATGGGATTATTTCAATTCATTATCCCGTTGGATAGGGTTCGAAGTTCTGTATTTTACTGGTACATATTCCTCGTTAGAACAATAACCTGTCTAATGGTCAATCCAATGGTCTGTATCCAGAAACTAAATCTCCACCTTTTCTCAACATTCATCATATATTATCTATTAAAAAAATAAAAAATAAAAAACAACATTGTCCTAACAATTGTGTCACTAATCAATTAATTTGGAAATGAAATATTTAGATAATATCATTTTTGTGATGTTTTTTCAATCTTTTTAGAGAAAAGATTCCTAGATTTGTTTAATTTGGGCCACAAATCTAGGAGATGTCAATATGGATGATGGAAAATGATCACTATATTTATATCATTTTTTACTATAATTTATTACTATTTTGGTTTCAATTCATGTTTATATTTTACACTATTTTTTCATATAATTTTTTGTCATGTGTTGTAGATTTTAGATCTGAGGGGTATGGAACAATAATAACATGATGTTCTTTACTCTTACATGAGATGCATTAATTTTATCTAGTGGATTACAAGTGGGGTGATAAAATTTTTTATGGGAGAAACTATTATTCTGTCATCATGTGTGTTGGAGCATTGATGTCAAGAGATGAAATACCCTTGGAGATTAGCATACTAGGGGTGATGAAATATATTTATTGGTATTAACTATTAATTTAACATGGTGTGATGGAGGATTGTGGTGGTGGTAATAACATAGATGGACTCTAGGTTTTTATTATTTTCGTGATCGTTTTACGTATCAAGAAATGTAAACACTTTATTGATTCATTTTTATTAATTCCATTATTATTATAATAAAGATATTTATAATTTTTAACCTTTTTTTAATATATTCATTTGTTTGACTATTAAAACAAGTTTATTATATATGAATTTTTTTTAATATAATATAAGATTTTACTATAATTATAAATTTATAATATTTATATAAATCTAATTTATAAACAGATATTATATCTTGCTAATATGTTTAAAAATAGAAAAAAAATATTAATATGATGTTAAATACTTGGAAAAACATATATATTGCCTTTTAGTTATATGATAATTATAACATGCAATTTTATATATTGCAATAAAATTTAGAAAAATGGTTTTTACTGATAGATTGGTTACAGGTATATATGTATTTGTAAAACATTTTTCCGCATTAAAAGTCCCTTTACCAATAGATAAGTCCCTAAAATGATAAATATATTATAGTGGATGGAAAATTTGTTGTTGATATAAAAGATATAAGTCCTGAAATAGGGTCATCAAAATTCTTATATAGAAATTCATTATTAGTCGATAAAGTATGAAGTCGGTTATTAGGTTGTTCTCAATGTTTTAACTCACTGGGTAAATCATCAGATGGATATACAAGGAATTTTGAAACCATATTATGTTTTCAGTTTTATTATTGTGGAGTATCTTGGAATGTACGCATCTCAGTTGTATTGTCCTGTTTGACTTTCATCAATGAAGTGTTTCATGATTTCCATGTATGGGGGTACCAACTTGATCCTTACCACGTGATTAAATGGGAGGATGTTGATCCTGATCTATAAACCATTGTGTCTGAGAAAATAGTGCAAATTATAGACCTCTGGGAGAAGGTACTATGAGGTACAATGATTCCCCTTATCTTTATTCGATGGAAGTATATATGGGATATGCATGAGAAGTGAGAGTGGGAATTTTATATAAATATATAATGTCCTTCCCTTTTTGTGAGACTAGGATCTTGAAAGCTTTCGTGGTACATAATGTGTTTATTGTGAGGGTATTATAACATCATGTTACCTTCCTACATGTACTTCTTGAAGCTTGTTTCCTTCCTCTTTTTGGGTTCATTTTTTCCCTTTTGGGGATATAAAACGTTTTTCAAGGAAGAAACAAAAATTTTAGGGATGTTGTTGGGAATTTTATACAGGGGTGCGTATTTGGTACTTCATAAATGAGATATTTACACTAAAAATACATGGATTACAGTGTATGTTTAGTGTTGGGAAGATTTTTCAAAAATGTCTCAGGACATAAAGCATTCATGGTTGTAAAATCTGTTTACACTATTAAAAAAATTATTATGACACAAAATAATCACTTATCATAAATTAACACAAGGTGATGTATATTTCGACACATATGACTTATAAGAAATTTATGTTGTAAGTCATATATTTAAAATGTGAAAACCTTGTGCCTAGTTGGTTTTATTCACATCTCAAGGAACTCACTTAGTCTTTATGGTGAAACCTTCTTCCTCGATCCACATGATTATTCATGGCACATTTAGAGGGTTTCATTCCATCTTGATCTGTTTTAATATTGTTGTTTATCCTCAATGTAGTGGTTTATCTTCATTTTGGAATGTGTGATCTCAATATTTCTATATATAATTGGTTATCATTGTTGGGTATTGGTTTTTTTGATTTAAATTTTGGTGTATAATAATTGGGATGTGATATTGGTTGATCCTTCATAGCTTTACCTAATTCCTTACATTATAGAGGCTGATATTTTTATTTCCAATAATTTTTTTTGAAGGTGATTATGTTTACTCAATTCTATATGTATGTATCCTTATATAAAGGGTTAATTCATGAATTTGTGTATATAATTTTTAATTATTTTGATTCTTTCAATAAAAATGAATGATTTGAAATTGGAAATGTTTTTTCAGACGATATTAAGGTTTTTAAGGGGATTTCTTTAAAAATATCCTTTATTACACCATGTGTTTGACTAATTTATTTAAGTGACGGTTTGGGTTATGAAATAGTTCTTCAAGAACATAATATAAATGTATTTGACAAGAATTTTTCATTAAATGTGAGTATAGTTTTGAAATGGTATTGAAAAAATACAAATATTTGGTTGCCATTGGTTCTATCATGTGTAAACTTTTCACTCTTCGTGTTAGTGATGACATGATAGGTTATATGTCAATTTACTGTGTGATACTACACTAGAGGATTTATTGGTCAGATCCACTTAAGGCATGTATTGTGGATTTACTTCCATGTAGAGGATAAATAACCAAGGGTTATATCCCAAATGGTGTGTTTTTTAATTTTTCATTAGATTATAATATGATGATATTTTAATGGTTATTTTATAATAGTATTACATTATTTTGTATACATGGTTTCATTACTATTTTATTTTCAACAATACATATTCTAGGTGTAATAGAATATTGTTTTCTTTATGAAAAATTATGGATAACCTTGAAAAATGATATTATTTTTTAGAAAATTGTTTGTAAAATAGTTTTTTTTAAAGCAACAACAGATGAATTCATGGTATTAGAGTTCGTATAGTTTTTTTGGTGGTATCCTACTAGTAATTTTTCTCACACTGTGCTTGTTTTATTTCTAAAATTATAGATTTTATTTTTTGGGACTCAGGTAAAGGGAATGTAATTTTGTAGTGTAATTGCTTCTCTTTTTGTCATCATATTCATAGCGAGATGGAATGGTGGTGATAGATGGTCACACATGGTCTTGTTCATACATTTCTTATTTTATCATTATAGTTTTACTTGTTTGTATTTAATATATATATCTCATGGATATGTTCTCTTGATATCAAGTTATACCTTTTTGGTTCAACTTGTTTTTTTCATTCATGACTCATGTTTCTTCATCGTTTTTTGCTTTAAAATGCAGTAGGCCACCATGGGGGACTTGTCAAGCTACCATGGGTCAAACTATAGTATGGTAGATGCTTCATACATGGAGAATATTCCATAATGATGATTTTTATGCATATTCATAAACTTAATAAAATTTTATTTCTAAAACATAAAAAAACTATAATCCATCAATTAAGACCAAATTTCCATAAAATAAACATTGGACCAATGAAATATCTATAAAAAACAATTAATAAAACATTGGAACATTATCAATCCATCTTGAACTCTTAATCTCTGTAAAAATAAATCTTGTAGTATATAGACTCTTGTCACAGTACTTAATTCTAGCTCATAGAAATTCACAACATCAACCATCCAAAACGTCATCCAATAGGCATTTAACACAAGTTTAAATATTAATTAGGAAAATCAAAAAATGAGGGGGTCATTATATTTCAGATATCTTTTAACTATAATTATTAAATATTATTCAATTTTTCCACTCATTCATCTCTAACACTTTACCAAACTATTTTTTACAACACAAAAAGTATAAAAACGTTCCATAAACCTAAATACATTCCCAATAACTCTTTTTCGTTTTTAAATTCCATTTAAAACAATAAAATTATCTCATATTATTAATCCATACCCCATAGACAAAACCTCCAATATTAATGTATTTTTTTCTCAATCAATCACCCACCTTATCCACATTTAAATTAACATCTAAAACTGACAACCATTGAAAACAATAAAACTCGTCACAGTGTAGGGAACATCAATATGGATGAATGATGATAAATCAAATTTTATGTATATATGGATACATTTAATTAAGAGTTCATTTTTTATTCTTTTATGTGATATCATATGATTAAATAAAGGATATTCAAGTCGGTTAAAGAATAAATACTGCCATAATGATATTCAATTCAATAATTATAGGTCAAGCTAAAAATTCAAGGAGATTTTTTTATTAATTCTTCAAAGGGTGAATATATTTATATGAAAAAGGGATAAGTTTAATAAAAATAAGATAAATTACTTTTAGATGTTGTATCATACATGTTCTATGGATCATACACATTGTGGTTTCAAGTTTTTTTGGTTGATATTGTGTAATTATGATTGTGATGACATGTGGATACATGAATTAAATAATAGTTCAAGATGAATATGATTATTGAATTAAATGTTTGAAATAGAATAAATGATATATTTAGCTAATACTGATATTGCATCGACTAAATATTTAAATAGTATTCTTAAAAAATTTGATGGCCTTTCTCAAAGTGGCTATTTCACATACTAAAAATAATTAAGACTGAAGCCATATTTGGAAGGTTTTTTATCTTAAAAGATAAATCAATAATTTTTTAAAAAATATTGTGATATTTCCCATGGTTATATAACTTGTGGGGTTAAATATGGAGATGATGAGAAAAAGGGAATGTAAAAAATGTGAAAATCAGAGTTTTGGTTCCATCTTACATAGGGTTAAATGAGTAACATGATGGTTGAATATGGTGAAAAGGGAGTTCTATGATATAAGGGTAAACGGAACTCTCTAAAATTGTAAATTAATATTTCTGGAGAAAATTTTTTCTATCAAAACAATAGTTCTATCACTTTATTGTCAAAGGGGGATAATAAAAATTAAAATTTAGCTAACATGTCCTTTATATTAAAATATTAAAGGGGAATGTAAAGATAAACTATAAATATGTATGAGGTGTTTTATATTTAGAGATATATGGAGAAAAAGATATATTATATATTAAATATAAGGATTTATTCATATATAATAATTTATAAACAAATCAATACTGTCGAAATAATATAACCAATGGTTGTGTGTTGTATTTTTCTCAATTGAATTGTGATTTTTTTATAATGGGTGGATGTTAAAAAAACATGAGATATTATTTATTGAAAGAAAATTTTATTCAGTGGTGACTATTTTTTATAGATTTGATATAAAACAAAGAGTGAAATTCTTAAAATTGAAAATAATATAATGTGGGAGAAAAATACCAATACAAAAAATAATGTGGTTGTAGGTCTATGGAGATGTTGGAATGTGGAGACATATGCAAATAATAATTCATGATGGAATTTGAATATAGACATTGTATAAAGTTACTATTATTGGTGATGTGAGAATAATTTTTCCTTGTATAGAAATGGATTGTGATGATGATAATCATTTTTCTTAAAAGATCAAGGTTTTAAGATAAATATTGATTGAAAAATTATATATAAATATGATATTTATAGTATCAGAAATGGGTTAACATTATATATTTTTCCTAATTATCGTATTTGAGAATGTATTTGTATTTTTTAGTATTTTTTAGAGAAGTCTTAAGATTTTTTGGATATGATAAAGTAAAATATTCCATAATATAGTGATTACCACAATTTAGTATAACTAAACTGCAGTAATTATCAATTGTATAATCTATTATCATTCATATATATTGGATCTTGAATTAGAGAAATTTTTATTGGGTATGGGATGTTGATTTATACTATGGTGAAGTTCATAGTGCAATGTAAAAATGGTGTGGAGATCATGCTGGATGATAATTATGGTTGTAGTATGGTTGATAAAGAAAAATTATATTTCTTTTTTTTATGCACAAATTTCATATTGATGGTTCTAGAAATTAGTTGGATAATAAAAATTTGGTTTAACCATAATTTAAGTGAATATATTATCATGGTTTTATTGGATGATGGAAAATGAGATATTGAGGTACATATTCCATAATATATATCATGGTTCTTGGAATCAAATAGAGAATGGTGAAACAAATAGTTGAATATGGTTCATGGAATTCTCTAATCTGGGATCTTATCTAAGGTAAAAAAAATTGAACTAGAAAACATTTTATAATAATAATCGTTGTCTTTCTAATGAGAATATTATAAAATCCATGTTTTCATTAAGGAGTCCTGAAATATGTGTAATGAAAGTAATATAATTCAAATATGGTTAAAATGTTGACTGATATATCATAAATGAGATAGTTTATTTCATAGTGGACCACTAATTTTCTAGATCGTTCTTTTAAGGGGTAGGTAGTTGCGATGAAAGTCATGGTGCCTTATTTTTTGAGGGGGATCAAATTATATCCTGGTTTGGAGTACACCACAACATTTTTCATCAAGATATAAAAATTCAAAACAATTAAAAGTTTATTTTTATTTTGATATGAAGTTTTTAATGTTGTATTTTATAGATTTGAGTTTGTGGATGTACATGACAATGCCATAGGGACGGAAATAACATGTCTTAATCAGTCCTGATATGAAAAAATTAAATATTCAATTTGAATATAAATAAAATATATATGGTATTCACTTTTTATATCAATTTGATCTATTTGTAATTTTTTTGACTCATATATTTTTCTAACCCATGAAATTATCTTGAATCTTAGAGGAAAAATAAATAAATCATAAATGTTGACTGAAGGGTTGATAAATATAATGATTTTTAAAATATAGAATTTTAGATCGGAATAAAATGATGAACGAATGAGAACAAAACATAAAAATTGAAAATTTTACTTTTATAAAAAAAATAGAGTATTAATAGGATTAATTAATACCTATAGTAATGAGATAATGGTCTTTTTTTGATGGAGTTAAATTGATACCAATATGATTGTAGAAGAAATTAAATAACAACATAAGGTAATTTTATTATGAAATTATTCTAAAATGTTGTATTTATTTCTATTTTAAATATAACATGGAAGAAATTGATTTGTGTCTCATATTGAGGAGATGATCTTATGTGGATTAAAAGTTGATGGAAAAAAGTTTGACTTCACGATCACATAAAATCTAGAGTTGATGATTCTTGGAGAACCAACATCCTCTGTTGATCTTTAAGATATCTAGAATTATAAAAGATGATATTGATCTATAAATAATTAAATGGAAAATAAAAAAATTAATGTTTCCCTTTATTGAGTAGTGAGATTATCAAAATCATTTTTTACTTTAGTGAGTCTTAGAGTGGAGTGAACAATACCTAAACCGGTCTATCCATTGAATTAGTGCATAATAGTTTATTTTGGTATAATGAAAAATCACCACATGTATTCTTATTTTAATTATTCTATTATGGTTAAGCCATGTAATATCTTTGTATATAAATGTGATTTAATTTATGTATATATGATTTATATTCCATATGAGTGAAATCGAAGGAGATATAGATTAAAATGTATACTAAAAAATACCAATAATATTTGATGATGAGTGGTTGTTAATTATTTAGAGTGATTCTAAATTTAAATTGGTTACACCAAGATTCACCCCCTATCAGGGTTCAACTGGTGGTCCCAATAGACTTGAACATTATATAATGATATTTTTTACCTAGGTGTAATGATGATATACCATTATGATATGATATAAATTGACATGAAATCTATACTTTAATGTTGTGATATTATGAAAATTATCATATTGAGATTTTTATTCTCTCAGAATATTTTAATTATAGTAGGATATTACACATGAAATGTGGTCATTCTATAGGTGGAAAATTATCCAATTATTCACTCCAAGATAAATAAAAACATGTTCAATTTTTTAAGAGACATGATTGATGTTTATTCTAAAAACATGTATAACCATATAATATTATCTTGTAGTGTTTCATTTTCCATGACATATTCTACGAAGATGATGGTGTGGATTAGTTGTGATGATGGTGATTTCTAGTTCTCCCTATAGGTGGCATCCTTGATATTTAGTACTTTCATTATTACTAAAATGTGTACCATGACCGTATGATAGCATCGTGTTTTAAAGGAAATGAATATAATGATTGTGGTGGGGGAAAGATTACGTAATCCTTGAATATTTATTTGACCTAATTTTTCATGATTATTTGGCAGTTTGAAGGACTCATTCACAATGTTTTAGTGGTATTTTTGTGGACTATATTACCTGGATGATCATAGAGTAACATGAACTAGTCAGAAAGTATTATTTAATACTTATGGGGATTATAGTGAGATATGTTGAGTATTATATTTTGGTGTAATTATAGTTTCGAGAGTTTTAGTATTTTATATGATGTATTGTTTTTAGGTATGACACTTTATTCTCATTCTGTGTGGTAATTGAATATATGGATTCATAAGACCTCCTTCAGTGATGTTTAGTAGTTTTAATTTAATAAGGATTTAATTAACACATAATATTTTTATGTGGCATTATTATGATACTCATATTGATTTTAGTTCATGAATGAAATCTGTACACAGTTAAGTTATTATAGTGGTTCAGTCATAAGACATTAGGCATTGGAAGAGTATTGGGAACTATCTTGTATGAGTTGGATTCAATGGGACATTCTATATTTTAATGGAATTTGATATACAATATATATTATTTTATTCTTTGATTGATACTTTTATTGAGTTTCAGGTTAAATAATTTAATGATCTATGTACATTAACAATGATTTATACATATATAGATTAAAATTTACATATCTGTAGTTCTTAATGAGGAATAAAGATATGACATTTCACCAAATAATGTTGGACCTATCTTATCTCATTTTATTTTTCGTAATAAGATTGTAACTTATTATTATGATTTTATTTTTTTTATTATAATACTTTCATGATATTTAAATGATTATTCTTTTTTATCGGATGAACTAATAATTATGTTGATATACTTATAACAACATTTACAAAAAAATATTGACATATTTTATTAGAAGATTTGTCTAATGATTTTAGATCAATGATTGAGGTCTGTAGCGGGAAAATAGTGTTTAGAAACTTATTCATACGTCATAAAAGACTACTATATGATTAGGGTATCTTGTTGTCTTAGGCTTGTTATTGTTATAAAATACTAAGATTTGGGAATATATTTTTCTTTAAATAAATAATTTTTTCAATATCTTACATCACACATAACCCTTGATCCAAAATTAGACACGTCAAATAACATGAGCATTAAAATGGAATTATATGTTGAATAAAATATCTTGTCAATAAAAATATAGTTATCAATTAAAATTTCGTTAATTTTGAGGATACATAATTAATATGTTTAAATATTCAAAAAATGGATATTTAAGTATTTAAAGAGTTAATAAATTAAATCAACAAATTTTAAATGATTATCAAATTAACATATTATATTAAAATATATGAATTAATATATTGAATATATTTATGTTAGAAATTAGATTGAAAAAATATCAATGACAATTTCTGTTAATAAAAGATATTTTTCAATAAAAGTAGTTTTCTGTATTTTGTATTATCATTTAAAAAAATTATTTTTATAATTTCAATTATGTAAAATTTATATTATACCTAAATTTAAAATATAGAATTTATCTTAGTATTAAAATGTAAATTTTTTAGTAATTGATTATGAGGTGAATCGTGAAAATACATTTTTTTTACTAAAATCATAGTGTTTATGACTATACCAATAAGTGTAAATTAAAAAATAAAAACAAATTCATGAAATATAAATTATTAATTAATATTACAAATTTATTAATATTATTATTAAGTTACAAATCCAATGATTAACAACTTATCTAATAATTTCAAATAAAAGAAACTAATTTTTTCATTTCATTTCATTAAATAATTTTTTTGTAAAATATGGTTTTGGGTTTATTTTTAATCCATATAAAATTATTTTATAAATAATAAAATTCATAGTTAAAATCACATAAATTGATAATTTTAAAAAAATTAATATTTTTTCATAAAAATACACTTTAAAAAAAGTTTTTACACATTACTTGTTCTAATGATAAAATTTTGTTTTTTACCAATAAAAATTTAATGTGAAAAAATAAATTTAAATTTGGAAAAATTATATCCAAATTATTAAATCAGTGTATTTTTAATTGTATACATTATTGGTAAATTACTTTGGTAAAAATTATTTATCACAGTAAAACCAAAAAAGTTAAAAGGGAAATTTTAAAGAGTAAAAGACGTTGAAAAATGTCAACAAATTTGTGAAAATGAATTTATGTTGTATGATATAAGTTATCCCCTTCCTGAATTCAATATTTTCTATTTTGGAGCCCCTTGACCTATGAAACATAGGCTCCCTTAATGTTCAAATAAAATATTTTATAAAATGTTATTCACACCGCTTATAAAAGGGCCATCTTTCCACCACTTCAATACCACTAAAAATTTTTAATTCTCCATGATACTCTTATATTATTCCTTACTCTATATCTAAAATTCACATAACTTACCATATGTTCTAAGAACGTTAGCATAATCTATTCATCTTCAAGGATTCCTCCAATGGAAAACTGAAGTCCTCAACATGTGCACTCATTATTACTAACTTATTTTCATTTTTATATTAATTTTTTAAATATAATTTATGTATTAGTACATAATAAAATCAGTATTATTTTTATAATAAATTTAATTATGTTTAGGTAACACCTATTAACCAGCATTCTCATTTTATATTAATAAAAATTAAACTATCATTCATGTATTATGGGTACTACTGCCTTCATGAAGCGACGACGTAATTTTTTCAATTCCACCTATCATTGATACTTATAACTGTCAATTCAAAAATTAAATATTATATACCAAATATAATTATAATTATTATGAGTAAAATTATAATCTAACTTTATTCCCTCTATTTCTTCACGAAATTAACACATTAACTATACATTGTGTGGACTACATCCTCCAGGAAGTAACGCTGCACATTTTTCATCATGTTTATTTTTTATTTATTATAATCTATTATTGGGGGATTTCACAATTGGTAAAGGCTACATGTAATCCCACATCTGAATGGATTTCAAACTAGGTTGGGTGAAAATTTCTACTTGAGGAAGTGATGCAGGACTGACGCAAGCAGACGATGATGGAGGAATTATGTAGGCATGATGTTGTACTGCACCTTTGGGCTAGTTTTTGAGCCTTTGGTCCATGTACTGGGATTCATGCCCACATGGAATTCAATTCATGTACTAAATAAAATTGGACTTGAATGGTGGTTTATCCCATGGGGGGGTTATGGCCTACCTTTTCAGAATGTGTGTGCGGTCTGTGTGTATTTAATGTAATTATGGTTCCAATAACATAATATATATATATATATATATTAAAATATATTAAAATTTGTTTCAAAACAATTAAATTTTCTAATAATATAATTAATCTTCTATAATAAGTAAATAATTATAAATTAAAAAACTATTATAATCAAAATCATCCATTAATTATGGAACGTTCATGTTTAGTCTCTCATATCCACCTACATGAAATATGCAATAATATAATATGATTGATGAATATGAGAAATTAATTACTGATAATATATGATATGAAAAAGATAATAATTATTATATTTATATTTTGGAATGGTCACACTAATATAAAACCCCGTAATTAAGATACCATTATTTTTTTTCAAGGATCATTGAAATGTGAATTTTCAAATTTCATCAATAATAATTGAAAAAAATATGTTGTCAGACAAACCCATGTTTCCTATAGCTGGTGTCTGCTTTATTATATTTGATTATTATATAAGGAATAAAATTAGAAAATATCTAATATATTAATATTCTTGGTAAACTAGATACATACATGACCCTTACATTACATTTGAATACAAAAAATATCAATATAATCATTTTTTCATGACTATGATTGTTAACTATGACATATCCTTTCATTTCAAGCATAGTAAAATTCAAGGATTCATGGGGAAATGAATCAAAATAATGGTGATATCAAATTCATAGTAAGGTGTAATTACAATTGACGTAATAATGAATCAATAAAAATAATCTATACGTAAAAGTAAATAACTAAAAACACATTCTATGTATTCAATAATTCATAATGAAATGAATCAGAATATAAAATAATTTTGAAAATATCATGGGTGATAACAACTAAATTCTTGATAAAGGAAAATCTTAATTATTTGATTCCATGTTTTCATACAACATGGCACATCTACCATAATGACCTTTCACCAGACGATTATATAATACACGTAAATCTTCATTTAATTCAAACATATTTATGTCTCTCATGATACCCCTTGATGCATAAAGGGTATATATTATATTGGGAACCAACCAACACTAAAACTACAAATCATTCATCACATAATGAATTAAATAAATATTTCATGAATCAATATTCCATGGAATTAAAAATATGTATTATAGAAATAATACATATTATAAATACTTCCCATGCCAATAAAATAAATTTCAATGTAAAAAAGCATATATAAAAATTATATATTGTTTAGGCATTATGTATATCCATGATAGATAATATGGAAATTTAGTATTTACATAATTTCGAATGATCTTTAGAATTTTAATATTTCAGGTGACTGTAAATTAATACAAAAATGAATAAAGAATTGTATTTACAGTACAATACATGGTCAAATAATATTATACCATCTATTCCAAGAATAAGGATGGTACCAATATAGATATTCCCCATTGTATTTGTAAAGACCTGGAAAATACCATGAAATTTTTTTCTTAAATACACGGGAATTTTACGAGTCTGCCGTTTCTTACAGCACCTGATTCCGAGGCCCGGGGTGCCCAAAATAATTTAATGAAGTTTTGTTCAGGTACATTCAGTAGACGTACGAGAGGGATTTTATATCTTTTGAACCAGTGCTCGGAATTGAAATATGAGGACACTGATAAACTCGCAGCACCGGAATTCGCTTAAGGAGACCTTTACCACAGTTGTGTTTTATATAAGATAGAAGTTATTTTTTCATGTTTTATAATTTAAATAAATAAAAATATAATTCCCATATTTTTATGTGGGTGGTTCTTAAATCCACTAAAGGGAAGTTGAAAGTGGGTCCCACCCCCCCACATAACCTCCCATGGGTGGTTATTGTGTGATGGGGCCCACGCGAACATAAACTCCTCAACTCCCCCTGAAACTCCTGAAACCCCCCATTTATGTGGGTTAAACCCTCCACATTCCACCTCCCTTTTCGAAAATTCTCCTCCTACCACTTTCTCTCATTAATTTTCCAACACCATTAATTAATTTATTGAGCTCCACAATTAATTAATTAATTTGAGTGTTTGAATTATGAAAACACTATACCAAAATTAAATAATTGAAGCTATTATTTTATTTGGGGATAACATAATTGTTGCAGAACATGGGAGTATTGGTGGATCCTTGGAGAAATAGGTAGACCCTTCTTCCAACGAAGAACGTCGTCTCCACCGAAAAACGATGATGCCTCTACTTCCTTTCCAATCGGGGCAAGAAAAGGAGGCAGCTGCCCACAAATAAATTTTCCAAAGACAGAGAATCTTCCTCTGAAGTTTATGGAACAACATATGTCTTCCGCGACACTATATTCCAAAACATTGACAACGTTCTTGAATCTAGGTAGGGGGATTTGATTAATTTTAAATGAATAAAATTATATCCTCGATTCTTTGATGTTTACTTTGGTTCGATGGTGGCAAACTGATATCACATGATGTGGAGGGCACGGGCCGAACAAACACGGCCTGACAACCCTACGTTGAATCTCGTTTGGTTGACATCGAATGCAGAGATGACAGGGTGTGGTGTTGTTGCACCGCGCCGGAGAAGAACTGTGATAGTGGAGGTGGTGTGGCCCAATCGCGCTGCGTAGAGAGAAGCATTATGGCGGCACCGTTTTGCCGCGGTGGAAGTGAGGAGGTGGCGGGATAAACCAAACGTTGTGGATCCGGCCTGCGGTATGACCGAACGGCAAATCCGGACATCCCTCTAGAAGAATGTGGATCCCGTAAGCGCTGTGTGGATGGAGAATACGGCCAACAACCACGGGCCACTCAGGTGGAGGAACCGGTCGGCTGCCTGTCGGCTGGGATGAAGGATCGCATCGCCCATAGGTGCCTCGCAGAGAAGACTGCGGCTCGCTGTATAGGCCACTTTACTAGGTGAACCAGTTGGCCACCTATAGGCCGGGCTGGAAGACCGCGGCCCCGCCGGGCGAACCAAACTGGCCCGCAGCACGGTGTCGTGTCCGCGGGTGGGTCGTGCCACACTGGGCCAGGCCGACCCCCAACAGGGTTGGACCCTCCGGGCCGGGTCCACGGGTGGTCCCCGCTCCACCAGGCCGGGCAGACACCTTGTCACGTCGAACCCACAAAACTGGTTCGACCCTACCCGCCAGCCCACTAGGCTTGACGGGACCCTGGAACAGAAATTCTAATAACTCTCAGAATGGGTGTCTGATTGACACATCGTATATCGCATTGGGTTCCTTATGATGTCACGGAACTACATGATAAATGAACTCAAGACTTCTTGATAGTTTTTGTTTCGTCACTTGGCTCTAGTAGGGGACCCTCCTGGAATCGAGTGTGCTGTGTGCGGGAACCCAAGAGCTGGTGGCGATGACTACTGTACCGGAATCCTACGTGGGTTCAATAGTGATGATTACTGGACCAGAATCCTACGTGGGTTCGACAGCAATGATTACTGAATCGGAATCCTCCGTGGGTTTGACAGCGATGACTACTGTACCGGGATCCTCGTTGGGCCTGATAGTTCTGACTTCTGTTCTGGTATTCTGTGTGGGTCTGACAGAGTAGCTGGACATGTATCCTATGTTGGTCCGATAGCTTAGATTAATTAGTGGATACATTTGATCATCTCTATCACTATACGAAGGACGTATACCTATGTGAGCTAAGTCTTGTCTTTCAATCATTATAATTGATGCGATTGAATTTACTTCCTTTGTGTACTGGGTTGTGATTGGTCTCAAGATTTGGAGCTGGGCTGTGAATGGTGACATAAGTATATGTATGGAAATATACCTAAGTAGGGTTTTATGATATTTCGTGATTATATCTTTCTACTGTGGATTATCCATTCTGTATTCTGGGAGATCATCAGGGGTCTCGGGGTCCCCTACTGAGTATCGTTATACTCACCCCTACACTGGCTAGGCCCGTACATCGTTGTGTTGGTTGTAGATGACAGACAGCACTGATCGAGGAAGAGAGTTGTAGAGCTGGACGGTACCAAGAGGTGGACAACTTGGCAAGATGTACTCAGAGCGGATGGACAGACATGGGGTGCTGAGTGGGCCATCGATACCCACCCTTCAGGTGGGATTATCAGAGGATGACTCAGTAGTTTTTGTTTACCTTTCTGCAGTTGTACTAGATATATAGTTGATGTACTTAACTATTGGGATTTTATTTCCGACCCCTGTCCCTTCCACACTTACTTTTGTATACAGTTTTACTTATTGTTTACTATTATTTGTGTACTCTGTTGCTTGTATTCAGGTTGTGTGTGTGTTACAGGATAAAAGGAAATGCCTTCTGTTTTTATAGGGATTATGCCTTCTGTGCTAGTTTCCAGCCCTAGGCCTATTGAAGGCGGGCTTGGGGTAGTCACGGCACGAGCCTTGGGGACGGGTCGTGACAAATTGATACAAAAGGAGTCGGTTCTACAACAGATAATGGACTCCGATTATTTTAACAGTAATAGTGTTATGTTTTATTGGTGCGGTTATCAGTTTAGGGAAAACAGGGTTGGTGAAGCGGTCGACGTATCGATACACTATGACTCTGACTTCGGATCTCTAACCCAGTGCATGAAAATAGTGATTGCATGTGTGTTTCCTATGAAAAGTTTTTTTTCTGGTTACTTTGTGTCATCTCATCAGGTATATTGTGTTAACTATTGCACACCTATTTCTTTTTAGGATAGCCCCACCAAGATAGCCATCAAGGGTTCCACGTTACGTACGAGATGGTTAACCACCGAGTGATGAGTCCTCAGTGCAGGGCCCCATCACAACGGAGGTACCAGTGGTACCACTACCCACTGGGCCACCAATACTACTAGCTCCAGCTTCAGAGAGTGCACGCCAGCTAAGTGTGTTGCACAAGTTCCAGCACCACTGGTCGCCCAGGTTCCCGGGAGAGACGGACCCACAGGCAGCTGAGGATTCACTGGAGGCTATCGTATGAGTTTTCAAATTTGTAGGGACACCATCTGACCTCATGGTGATCATTTCCGCGAGTCTCCTGCATGCAGCAACAGACATATGGTGGAGCTTGATGCTCCAGGTTCATGATGAGGCATCATTACTCTAGAGAGACATCGAGAGTCTCTTTCGCTCAGAGTTTGTTCTAGTGACCCTTCATGCGGTGCGGATTCAAGGGTTACTTCATCTACAGCAGGGCATCATGATAGTATCTCAGTACTCAGTGAGGTTAATCGACCTCTCACACTACTCCACGGATATGGTATGGGACCCATTCTTTATAGACCAGAACTTCGAGTAGGGACTCAGGCATGAGGTCAGGGCTTCAATGATTCCCCTCATCATTTCAACGCAGGCAGGGGTGCTCAAGCGAGCCCTTCTAGTTGAGAGTTTTCTCGTTGAGTAGTCACCAGTGGAGAGACCCACCACAGCGTGACACGTAAAGGATTCTTATGCAGCCAATAGTAGGCAGATGACATAGAGGTCCAAGCTGACTAGGCCATCTGGTGTGTGACCCCAGGATATGGGTTTGGTTGTACGGGGCACCCATGATAGTGCCAGCTATACGATTAGTAGTTAGTGTTATACATGCGGCAGGTTGGGCCACATGGATCAAGACTACCCGACCTGCTGTGCAGATGAGTAACATATAGAAGAGGGACCTCCCAGGCAGAGCCATAGATTTGACCATGTTGGTTAACAGGGAGCATGTGAATGTGCCATAGGAGATAGCCGAGTAGAAGGTGGAGGATGACGTTTTGAGGCTCTACCACCACCACCACCAGGAGGCCCACCCTGACAACAGGGAGCTAGTGGACTGAGGCCGGAACTGTTCTAGGCAGTCAAGGCCTACGACCACAGAACACCTGATATGATTCGAGTTACTATCTGTGTCTACTCCACCCTTGCTTCAGTACTTATAGACACAGGTGCGAGCCATTCTTTTATTGACACTTCCCTCATTCGGATCTCATAGATTCTAACCGAGCCGTTGGCTCGTTCCGTACAGCTAGAGACTGCATGGGAGAAGACTCGACGATTATGTAATGGTGCCAGTAGTGTGATATTACTCTAGGAGGTGAGATCTTCGGTTGGCATCCTCTTGCAGTGGCGTCGAGGCCTTACAACGTCATCTTGGGTATGGACTTGTTATCCATAGTTCATGCTCAGATTGACTGTATTAGGAACAAAGTGTTGTGTATCCGTATGGATGGGACCCGGTTCACCTTCCCTGGTGAGAAGGGAGCCTTTGCAGCATAGGATGGACATACGAAGAAGAGGGGGTAGCCGATCAAACATCTGTTGCATAGTCTCATCCTCAGAGCGGTTGATGTGTGGAGTCCGAGTTTTCCTATTGTGGTGGATCAGTACGCGGATGTTTTTCCTAATGACGTTCTAGGACTTCCTCCTCACAGAGAGGTATAATTCTACATTTTCCTATACCCCAGTACATCACTGATATCTACTCCATCATATCATATGGATACCGCCGAGATTCGTGAGTTGCGGGTACACCAAGAGGACTTGCAGGGGAAGGGATTTATCTGACCCAGTGTTTCACCCGGGGCATCACAGATTTTGTTCGCCAAGAAGGTGGATGGGGGATTGCGACTGTGTGATGACTATCATCACCTGAATCATGTGACGGTGAAGAACAAGTACCCACTCCTGAGGATTGGCGGCCTCTTTGATTAGCTAAAGGGACCACAATGGATCTCGAGGATAGACCTCAGGTCAGTCTATCACCAGCTCAGAGTTTGAGATGAGGATGTGCAGAAGATGGCCTTCAAGTGTCTGTATGGCCACTAAAAGTTCTTGGTTATGCCTTTCAGCGTAACCAAGGCACCAGCATTATTCATGAGTCTCAAGATCAGGATCTTCCTGCCTTATCTCGATCGTTTTTTCATAGTCTTCATCGACGACATACTGATTTACTCGACTACTGAGGAGGAGCACGCCTACCATTTGGGGTAGTACTGGATACACTCTAGAACAACCATCTTTATGGTATGCTCTCGATGTGATAGTTCTGGATTTGAGAAGTTCACATTCTGGGACACGTCCTCTTAGAGGATGGAGTGGTAGTGGATCCAGTGAATATCGAGGTAGTACATGCTTGGGAGTCACCTAGGAGTGTGACGGAGGATCAGAGATTTCTAGAACTGGCTGGGTACTATCCGAGATTTGTGTTAGGCTTCTCCAGAGTTGCATCATCGCTTTCAGCATTGACGAAGAAGGGGAAACCCTTCGCGTGGTCAAATAGATTCCAGAAGAGATTTCAGGAGCTGAGGCATAGGTTGAACAGTGCGCCCATCATGAGGCCACCGAAGGAGGACGTAGGGTACATAGTTTACTATGACACATCAGGAACTGGACTCGGGTGTGTCATGATGCAGGAGCGATCAGTGATCGGATATGGATCATCGTAGCTAAGACAACAGGAATAGAACAACACTACCTATGACCTGGAGTTAGTAGAAGTGGTCTTCACCTTGAATATGTGGCGGAATTATCTGATGGGTGAGCGTTTTAGAGTCTATTATTACCACTAGAGTCTCAGGTACATCTTCTCACTGATGGACCTGAACCTGAGACATTGGAGATGGCTCGAGTTCCTCCAGGACTATGACTTTGAGATAGTCTATAATCATGGGAAGGGGACGTTTTAGAAGATTCTCTCAGTAGGAGATCGAGCATTCACCTTCTAGGAGAGGCAACAAAGTAGATGGCCACATTGTGGATATCCTTTGTGGATAGATATGGAGCTAAATTTCTGCAGTCTCTCACAGTAACTCCTCCACTCCTTCAGCGAGTCAGGGAGGCACAGTGTGGGGACATTGAATGTGAGATGTGACATGCTCAGATATCCTCAGGATAGGCACCTGATGGATTTTATGAAGGTGGGGAGCACATCATCCCCTTAAAAAGATGTACCATGGTACCCGTTGCACTACAGGAGGAGGAGTAGAGGTAGTTATACACTTCCCCTATTGCGGTACATCCATGAGTGGCGAAGATATATCACGACCTCAGACAACAACAATGGTGGCTGGGTTTGAAGAAGGCTGTAGCAGAGTTTGTCTCGTGATGCCTCACTTGTCAGCAAGTGAAGGTGGAGCACCATATACCAGTAGGATTGTTACATCCCTTAGAGGTCCCAAAGTGGATGTGGGACGGGATATCCATAGATTTCATTATGGGACTTCCATGTATATCTAGAGGACAGAACTCTATCTAGGTGATCGTTGACCAACTCACCAAGTCACCCACTTCCTATCGATTAGAGAGTAGTGTTTGGTAGAGAGTTCAGGATGCCTCTACATGTAGGAGATTGTGCGTTTACATGGATTACCTTATTCTATTGTCTCTGACCGTGATGCACACTTTACTTCGCTACCTTGGAAGGGGTTGCAGGAGTCTTTTGGGACGCAGCTTCGCTTGATCACTGCATTCCATCATCAGACGGATGGTCAGACCGAGCGGACCATCCAGACACTCAAGGAAATGCTCTGTTATAGTTTCCTTGACTCTGGTCACAGTTGGGATGATCACTTATCCTTTTTGGAGTTTTCATACAACAACAGCTACCACTCTACCATAGGGATGACACCATATGAGGCACTATATGGCCGACCTTGAAGATCACCTATGTGCTGGACTAACCTAGGGGAGTTAGCGCTTGTAGGACCAGAGATGGTTAAGGCTATGACGAAGATGGTGTAGATCATCTTGGAGCTGATGAAGACAACACAGAGCAGACAGAAGTCATATGCTAATAGTAGATGGAGACCACTAGAGTTTGAGGATGGCGACCAAGTCTTTATACGGGTCTCGCCTCAATGAGGACTATGGTGATTTGGCCGAGGTTGATAGTTATCTTCATGATTAATTGGACCATTCCAGGTCCCCATCAAAGTATGAGAGGTGTCTTACTACCTGGCCCTTCCACCTCAATTGAATTGGGTGCACGACGTCTTCCACATATCTCAATTGAGATGATATGTGCACGACCCATCCCACATCAACAACCATGGGGAGCTAGACATCGATGATGAGGTGACCTTCATGGAGGTCCCAATGGAGATCGAGGATCGACAGGAGCGGGTCCTACAAGGTTCGTAGATTCCTATGGTGTGCATTCACTGGCAGCACAGGAACCTCGAAGAGAGCAATGGGAGTGGGAGGCTCAGATGTATGATCAGTACCCCCATTTGTTCCCTTAGTGTGTGTTGTAACTTACAGGGATGTAATGTCCTGAGGTGTAGAGAGTTTAAAGACACGTAAAATCCCATGGATTTTTTTTCATAAATACATTGGAATTTTAAGAGTCTGTAGTTTTTTACGGAACCTGATTCCGAGGCTCGGTGTGCCCGACATAATTTTCTGATGTTTTCTTTGGGTACGTTTAGTAGACGTACGAGCGGGATTTTATATATTTTGAACCAGTTCTCGAAATTTAAATATGAGGACACTGATGAAATATCAGCACTGATATTTTCTTTAGGATACCTTTACCGTAATTGTTCTTTATACGGGTTGGATGTTATTTTTAGAGGTTTTCTAATTTAAATAAAAAATATGATTCACATAATTTTATGTGGTGGTGGTTAAATCCACCAAAGGGAAGTTAGAAGAATGTCCCACCACCCCACATAACCTCCCATGGGAGGATATTTTTTGGTGGGACCCACACGAACACAAACACCTCAACTCCCCATTGAAACTATTGAAACCCCTCATTGATGCAGGTTAAACCCTCCAATTTCCACCTCCCATTTTAATTTTGAAAACTCTCCACCTCCCACTTTATATCATTAATTTTCAAACTCCATTAATTAATTAATTGAGCTCCAAAATGAATTAATTAATTTGAGTGTTTTAATTTTGAAAATATTATGTCAACATTAAATAAGTGAAGCTTTTATTTTATTTGGGGTTGGCATAATTGTTGGAGATCTTGGGAGTATTGGTGGAGCCATGGGGAAAAAGGGAGAGCCTTCATCCAATGAAGAACGCCATCTCCACAGAAGAACGACGATGTGTCTCCTTCCTTTCAAATCGGTCCAACCAAGGGAAGACGCTTCCCACAAAGAACGTCGCCAACAACAACGACTCATTCTATGATGTTGACGGAACGATGACCTTCTTCCGTGGCACTGTCTCCCACGTCTTCGACAATGTTCTTGAATCGAGGTAGGAGGATTTGTTTAATTTTAAATGAATAAAATTATATCTTTGATTCATCGATGTTTACTTTGGTTCGATAATGGAAAATTGATAACACCTAATGCGGAGGGCGTGGGTCGAACAAACATGGACCGACGAGCCTCTATTGAATCTCGTTTGGTTGACATCGGAGGCAGAGCCGAAAGGGCGTGGTGCCGTCGCACCGCGTGGGAGAAGAACTGCAATGGCAGTGCCAGTGCGATGCTGTCGTGCCACGTAGAGAGCAGCAGGACTGCGGCACCGTTGTGCCACTGTGGAGGTGCGGAGGCCGCCGACTAAACCGGCCGTCGTGGAGCCCGTCTGCGGGACGACCTGCCGGCCAATCTGGTCTGCCCGCTAGAAGACAGCGGCCCACAAACATCGGCTGCTCCACGCGGAGAAGATTGTGGCCTAATGTGTGGGATTCTCGTGCCTGACAAAACCAGCCGACTATGGCCGAATGGGTAGAGGAGGGGCGGCGCCGCCGAATGAACCGAATCGGCCCGCAGTACGGACCGGGTCTACGGGTGGGTCGCGCCCCACAGGGCCGGGCCGACCCCCAAATCGGGTCGGAACTGCAGGCCCGGGTCAACGGGTGGGCCGTGCTCCACCAGGTCGGGCCGACCCCCAGCCAGGTCGAACCCCCTGAACCGGGTCGGGCCGAACTGACGACCCACTGGCATGACGAGTCGGACCCGTCTTCGCTTAAACGTGAATATCTCCTAGACCGTGCGTCCGATCGACACACCGTCTACAACACTAGGACCCTCACGACGAGGTAGTCCTTCTGCGATACTCTGCATGAGTTTTGGACAACTTTGTAAAATGGCTGGGTTTGGGACGAGTGTAAATCCAACTGGGCCCCTGGAACAGAAATGCTAATAACTCTCAGACCGTGAATCTGATTGACGCGCCATCTGTCGCGTTGGGTTGTTTATGATTAGACAGAACTACAAGATATATCAACTCATAACTTTGTGGTATTTGATGTATCATCACTTGGCTCGAGGATCAGACCCTCCTGGAATCGAGCAGACTGTGTGCGGGAACCCTAGAGCTGGCTGCGACGACTACTGCACCGAAATCCTATGTGGGTTTGAAATCCATGAATACTGAACCAGAATTCTTCATTGGTTTGACAACGATGATTATTGAACCGGAATCCTCCATGGGTTCGAAATCGGTGACTACTGTACTGGGATCCTCCATGGTTCTGACAGTTCTTACTTCCATTCCGGTATCCTGTGTGGGTCTGACAGAGTAGCTGGTCTTGTATCATGTGTGGGTCTGACAGTTTAGCTGGTCCTGTATCTTGTGTGGGTCAGACAGCTTAGATGAATTAGTGACTACATCTGATCATCTCTATCGCTATATGAAAAATGTATACCTGTGTGAGTTTAGTCTTGTCTTTCAATCATTATCATCGATGTTATTTACTTTACTTCCTATGCGGACTGGGTTGTGATTGGGCTCGAGATTTGGAGCCAGGCTGTGACTGGAAACGTAGGTATATGTATAGGAATATACCTAAGTAGGGTTGGTTGATACTATGTGATTGTATCTTTCTACTGTGGTTTATACATTGTGGATTCTGGGAGTCCTTCTAGGGTCTCAGGGTCCCCTAATGAGTATCGTTATACTCACCCCTATACGAGCTATGCCTGCACATCATTGTGTTGGTTGCATATGACAGAGAGCACTGATTGAGGCAGAGTGTTGTAGAGCTGGATGGTACCCAGAGGTGGACCACATGGCGAGACATTCTCGGAGCGGACGGACAGACCTTGGTTGCCGAGGAGGCCATCTATACCCATCCATCAGGTTGGATTCATGTAGGATGACTTAGTTGTTGTTGTTTACCTTTCTGTAGTTATACTAGCTATGCAGTTGTGAAATTGATTACCACATTGTAGATTTTATGCCAAAAATACTATTAGATGATATAATTTCCATTCAAACATAAAATACCATGATTTTTCAAGGATTCATTATATTTCATATCAACATGGTATAATATAAATCATATAAAATAAATTAATTGAATAACTTAACAATATGCCATGATAGAGGAAAATTGATTGGCATTCCCTTAAAACAGTTTAATATTCATGAAAATTACACTTGGATAAAATAATTATAATTTAATAATAAATTTTTTTCTACGATAAAAATATTCCATAATGAATAGAAATTGAGACTGAACCCCCTACCAGAAGTTTCCTTTTGGTTGAATTTAATTTAACCTACTATATAGTTGTTTTAAAAAAATTATTAACTTATAAAAGAACTATATTAATTTTTATAACATCATATATGATCCTTTAATTACATCTTATTGCATGTTCATTAATTACATTAAATTTTTTTTCTATTTCAAGTGATAATTTCCTTGTTTTATCATTCATGTTTTTCATTAATTTTATTATTATTAGGTATATGATAATGATGAATCATATATAGATTTTTATTACTATTATAAATTTCATATTCACTCATTTGACTCATTATTATAATCATTCTTGAAATTTGGTCTTTTAAAATGAGTCACATCATTTCAGGGAGAAGGTAGGTCGTACGTACACACGAGTGATGATATCATTCACATATAGAGTGAATGGGTAAGGAATTGGGTGATATATTAATCATAAAGTGTACATATATTCTAATTTTTATCATTTATATTCATTATTATTTTTCTTATAACATTTCTTGAAAATCATAAGTGATAAACAAATCACATGGCTTTATTTGGAGGTTGTTCGTCTTACAATCGAGCATTGTTATTGTATTTAAAACGACATAGAACATAACATGGTATATGTGATATTAAAATTAATTAATTATAATTATATTATAAATATGATATAAATGTATTAAATTTATCATTATATCCCTTTTTTAAGGGTTTTGATGGAAAGCAACCTACATCAGTTCCCTAGGCGGTAGACCACTGTATACACGATCGTTGCTTTTGTTTCTCTTTTGATGGAAGTGAAGATAGAAAATTATTAGTAAAAAATAATAAAATATAAGAATAAAATATATAATTTATTTATTTTATTTTATGTTTTATTACATAATTCATGGTGATAAAATAATTAAGAAAATGATATTTCTTTGTTAAGATAATTAACTTCTCTATAAGAAACCACTCTTCTATATCCTCTTAAAGAACCAATGCATAGTTTTTTTAAAGACCATTAGTTCTAGAATGTGGCTAATGATGTTTGGGAGAGATTTTATTAATATTTTTCTAAGCCAATGAGATTGGGTGTTTTGAAAAAGTGAGGGTAGGGAGTTCCGTTTTATTTGTGGGGAAAGGGAACCTTCTTTAAAATTACATAGAAATTTTCCAGAAGAATCCAAAATTATGAAATCATTCACATGATTAAATATTCCAAATTACCATATATTCAAACAACATAAAAATAATGTATCCTTATTGTCAGTAAATAATATTTTTATAAGTTGTTAGGAAATTTTTAACCCTTATCTAATTAGATTAACCCAAAAAAATACATTTTTACCTCAACCATGAAAATTTATTTTTAATATTTTTACTATTCATTTTGGTAAAATATAAATTGTTTACCTTAGTAGATAATTTAAATTATTATTATTATAAACGTGGAATACATTTTAAATATTTCAATTTACAAAAGTGGGAAATGTAAATTTAAAATTAACCCTACCAATTCAATGAAAAAGCATATTTTCAAAGACAAAATGATCAAATGTTTATAAAGTATTTATAAAAAATTTCGATATGAAAATTATTCTAATTAAATAAATTTAACTAAATTATATATAATTGGATTAATGTTACATTAAAATTAATTGATGATATAATTTTACTATTTAAATAATATTAACAAAAAGTCAATTTTCATGTAAAATATTGTATTTCCAATATACATTTAAAAATAACACATTTTTTAAATATAAAATAAATCAACCTCTTATAATTTTTATATTATTATTTAAATAATGAATTCTTTTAAAAAAAATTAAATTATGTTCACAAAAAGTTACTAATCTGTCTTCTCTAGAAATACATTTTTTCAAAAAATCCATTAATTGATTATTATTTTATTTGTAATCAATTTTAGTACTATTCATATCATTTAATTTGTCAACTAGGAATAATATATTACCCTTTACTTCAACATAAGTTTGTGTGTCACACAAGCTGTCAATGAGGTAAAATTTAATGAAATATATTTCATGGGTTATTTAAGATCAGTTTTTCATATCACATATTCTATCGAATAAAATTTTTATATTTTATAATTTTGGGGTGTTATATTCTCCCCCTTCACTAAATTATTTGCTAAAAATTTATACATTCTATCCATAATAAATGGTTTTACATGTGAAATTTTTTCTATTGTAACCCCTCCTCATAAATAGATTTAATAGCACGTCCTATAAATAATAGAAAAATGGAATTTGAAAGGTCATATGGAATAATGTAATAAATAGGTTTCTATATAAGATTACATTATTGGATTGTGAATATGTAAAAATATAATATAATCATAAATAATTATATTTCATTATAGTGTTAATCGGTCCCATTAATGTGAATTAACAATGGAATGTTTAGAGACCCAAAACTATAATTTCGAATTATTTAAATGAGAATTTGATTACCTAGATATGATTGTAATAGGATACCACTTTATTTTTCAAGATCAATTTTCCTAAACATGATGAATAATTTTTTTATCTAATAATATAATAAAATATAATTTCTTTTATTTTTCAATTTTATTATCGCAATTTCTTGCATTTATTGTGATTCAATCTATTATAAAATCATCCCATACTCCAAGAAATGAATTTCCAAAATTAATATTTTTATTCATGAATCAATAAAATTTTATTTTATTGGATTGTAAGATCTCTAATGGTGTGAAAATTTTTCTTTGTGATTCTAATTTTTTAAAAACAAATATTGTTAGCATGAGTTATCCAATATAATAAATTAATCTATAAACCTCCAAAGTAACACCGCTGGTTCATCATTAATATTTATTTTTCAAAAAATTTATCAAAAAACAGTGAAAAATTAATCAAGACATCATATATGCTTATGGTAGGCAATGAACCAGTATCATACATTGGTCATGGTTTCATACCACATGGCCTTTTTAGATGCGATAAGATGTAACCCAACATTGAGTTTTTCATTTTTCAAAACTATATTAATAAAATTACTATAACATTCCCAAGAATAATATTATGTATATCCTTGAAATAGAACTAATCATTATATAACCATTTTAATAATCTTGTTAATATGAATTATTTATTTAATTATTTCCATAAAGTCAAATAATCATATTTAACTTTTTTTACAATGCCAGTAATTATAATTTAAACCCTAATGGTTATCAATACCTCTTAACTTTTGTTAATGAATTATAAAGGAATTATATCTCAATTAACTTTTTTATTAAAACATATACTATATTTTCTGCTAAAACATATAATAAAATAATGGTTTGTATTTCCATAACTTTTTTCCAATATATCCTTAATCTTGGTATCCTCACCTTACATAAAACAAAAAGAAATGGGTTTTAGACATTGTACTAATGATAAATCAGAAACTCATAATATCATGATGTTATTCATAAATCTCAAGTTAATAAAGGCATATATTCTTAAAAATTAACACAATACATAGGTGTTTCATAGTTATTATCTAAAATATATCATTGGTAAAAAATACTTCAATAATTAAATTCATAAATGATGATGCGTAAATAGTTCATCTATTTTGGTTTCGCATGAGTCCTTTCTTGTTGTACAGTCTATCCTATAGGAGAGGTTATTAACTATAATAATTCCTAGGTTCCCCAAATTTAATGAAATGATATATAAATGGATCAAGATAATGAAATTGACTTCCATCCATCATACTCATCATTTTTATCAGAAATTAATTACATTATTCCATTCATTTCACACATAAAACATTTTTCCATTACATTGAGATCCCTAAATTTCATTCTACGACACCATTTGTTTTTCCTTGTTCATTCATTTTCCTTATATATATTCAAATCCATTATACTGTTCTATAAATAAAATGTGAATTTTACTAATAATATCCCTTGGTAGTGACAATCTATGTGGAAAGTAACGCCCGTTATCGTGTACTAGGTGATGATTGGGTTAATCCCAATTCACTATCTTCAGAGTTCATGCCTCTAGAAACCACTGTTCCAAAGCCATACCCATTTGTACAATCCATGAATTCATTTAACTAAAATATAAACCACACAATATAATCCTTAAGAATACATTCGAATATTTTTATATACTTATCTCTAATGAAATTCATAAGCCTATGTTCCCAAATCTATGTTTTCCAAAATATTGTTCTGAAGGATTCTATGAATCTTCCTCTAAGAAAAAATATAGTGGCCCTAACCTAATAGCCTGGAGTTAGTGTCTTCTTTATTAAATTGGAAAACGATATAAGGAATCATATCATCAAGGTCAGAATAGTCTATTATTCTTGGTAAGATAGATACATATTTGATTCTTACATTACATTTCAATACAAAAATGAGAACATAATTATTTTTTATATAATGAAATTATTCCATATTTCATATCATTTCTTGTAAATAAACTTACACTTCAAGGATTCTCATGGAACAAAATAAATTTGGGTGAGCTAAAATTCTCAGTAAGGGTTTAGTATAGTCGAATAAATCATTAATTAATAAGAATAATAAATATGGTAATATGGATTTTTGAACACACATGACATGTAATAAATAAACTAAAAAAAGTGCACCAAATGTAAATTAAATTTCAACATATCATGGATAATAATAAATATGTACTGATAAATAACTAAAAACCGATTTCATTTAATCAATAACATGATTATAATAACTGGATAAGTCATAACAAATGTTTCAAGGTAAATTCCTGAAAACACATTCCACTTAAATAATAACTGATAATAAAAATCATCCAGAGATAATATCACTATGAAAATATGAGAGATAATAATAATTTATTTCATACGGAAGGAAAAACATAATTATTAGATTCCATGATCTTAGGAATCATGATTACTCAAATGTTGAGACCATTCACAATATGGTTTAATACTACTAGTAAATTTTTTTTTACTGTTATCTTACATAATATTATCATGAATCCAACCAATGCATATAGGGGATATATTATATTGGTCCCCAACCATTACTCTATCTCCAAACCATTCCTAACACATTGAATGATCAATTTAATTCATGAATCAATATTACTCGCCATTTAAAATCCATAATTATGAAAGGATACACATTTTCAATATTTCTCAAGCCAACGAAATTTCAATAAAAATAAAACACAATATGTATGAATGAGATAAAGTTTATGTGATAATCATTCGATGGATAAATAATATTTTTATTTTGGGGAAATTAAATGTATACTGATCACAGGAACGTCAATATTTCAATGTAATATTATGGACTACAAAAATGAATCAAGCATTTGAATTTCAATACATTCTTAGGTGGATGATTATAAACTATCCATATAAATTACAAATATGGTATCAATAATGTATATACCAATTAGAGTAAAAATAAAGGGATTTTTTATTGATTAATAGAGACACTATAAAAATATATTTAAAATGTCCTTAAGGAACATATCCTTTTCATTTTGAAAGTCACCGTTAAAACAAAAAATCTCACAAAATATTTGCGAAATAATTTTTTTTGTAAATTACCTTTGAAAAAATTAAGCAATTTTTAATAAATTTGAATGGTCATGATGGCTATAAATTTTACTAATTTCATACAAAATAAAACAAATATTCCATTATCTTTTTTTGGAAGTACCAAATGAGCATTGTTTTCAAAATGACATGACCATTTCATTCAAAACAGTTTTTCAAATGATTAAATGGGTAAAAATTTCATTAAAAAATCATTTGGTAAATTATTAAAAACCTTTTTGATAACATTTCTAGAAAAAAAGGAATTTTGATTAAAACAGATTTCTGAGCGAAGAGATAACTTATGTCATATTTTTATAAAAACATTTTCTCAAACATTTCAATTACAAAATATTAGAAATATGGTAATATTATTGTAGAATATCATGACTAACCAAAGGATTAGAAAATATAATTGGTTTATTATACACTGATCAATTAATAAAAAATCAAAATTTGAATGTAATTGGGGAAATAAACCCTTATAATGATCAAAATTTTGAAGTGATAATAAAAAAATAAATTGAGTATGTGTATCCAATTTAGATCCGCATAAAAACGTTTAAACATATCATGAGCAATAAAAAATTACATACACAAATAATCATAGAATATAAAAGAATACTATGACGTAATAGAAGCCAATGAATATAAATTGAGTTAATAAATTCATTTCTAGTTGGTACTTTTAATGTCAAAATCTCTTTGGATGAAATAGTTGAAACTGAAAATTAAATTAAGGTCAATTAACTAGGAATCATGATATTTCATGTCAAAGGGGTAGTATATACACCAAATATAATAAACTATGTATATAAAATTAAAAAATGCTTCAATGAATGTAAATTGAGATGAAGTCCCTTAACACTTGATAATATTCATGTTAAGAAAACATGAGTGAAATAATTAAAATATAAATTTAATTTACAATTAATTACAAATTATTCATGATGTTACATGTGAAATGGGGTGATTAAACACAACATTATAGAATTTGGTGAATAACATACAAATGTTCCTAAAAAAGGAAATTGTGACATAATCCATTTCCTCACACTTCTGTTTGATTGAACATTATTTAAACAACTAAGAGTGGATTTAAAAATTTTATAAACTTATAATAGAACGATATTAATATAAATAATATCATGTCTATATCTTTTATAACATCTTATCACTCATTCTTAAAAAAAATTCATTATTTTTATTATTTTAGCTGTTAATTTCCATTTTTATCATTTTTAAAATTTCATGACTATCCATGTTCATGTGTATTTTTACTCAATAGTTATATTATTGGATTAATTTTTAATATTTTGGTATGTAAAATGAGGCTCATTTCTTTGTGCAGATGAAATGCCATACATATGCATGTGTGACGATATCATTATATTGACTAGTTAGTTGGTATTGAAGTAGATAATAAATGAATTTTAAAAAATAAATATCATCCCATATATATCACATAAATTCATCAATTTTATACTTATTACATACCATGTAAATATAAAGTGAAAAACTAATCACATGGATTTGTGAGGTAGTAGTCCATCATACATGTGAGTGACGATAGAGTACATAAATCAAAGATGATCGTAAAAAGGTATATGTTATATGAAAATAAAGTAAAATAATATCATAGATATAATTTACTTGTGTTAAAAACATAATTATATCTATATTTTAAAATTTTTGATGGAAAAGGAATTACAGCAGTCCACATGGTTGTAGTCCATCATACACAAAATCAATGATTTTGTTTTCCATTTGACGGAAGTGGATATGTATAATTATTATTCCATTAAAATAATAACATCTCATAATTTGTTATATATTGGGGTTATTATATTGCATGTTTTAATACATAATTTATGGTGTCAAAGATGAAATAATATGAAAGTGATATGTTAATGTAATTACATTATTTAAAAGATGCCTCCATTGATTCACTTCTTAAAACACTAGGGAAGTTATTTTGTTAGGATCAGTATGACTAAAATATGACGCGGTATTTTGGGGAGAGAATTTGGAAATGGTTGGTAATTAAAAAGGGCTCGGAAGGTGTTAATAAATGAGGACAGTCAGTTCCCATTTATAAGTGGAGAACATGATCCCTCTTGGTTATTAATTAGAAATTTCCCAAAATATTCCAAAATTATAAATCCATTAAAATGATAAAAGCATCCAAATGACCATATCATTTATCATGGTCAATATAAGCTATAATTTTTTCCAGAAATTTTAATTTTTACATGTATTTAAGACATTTTTACCTATATATTCTTAGTTTAACCCCCACTGGTAAATCTATTTTTAGCATAACAGAATAATTATGTTATCTATTTTCACTATTCATTTTGGTCTAATATTAAGTTGAACTTCATGGAGAATATAAATTATTCAAATTATGAATATGAAATACATTTTTAGAAACACAATTTACAGAAGTGAAAATTAACAATTTAATATTAATCTCATAAAGGTGATGAGAAAATATGTTCTGAAAAAGAAAATGTTCTGAATTTTACAATGTTTTTATTTCAAAGTCCAATATAAAAATGATTAGAATAACCCAAATTGGATTAATTTTAGTATAATTATATTTATTTTATTATAAATTTAATTAAAAATATAATTTTTAATAAATTATTTAAAAAAATGACAGTTTATAATTAATGTCTAGTGGGGTTCACTGTTAACAAAAAATTTAAATCATGTTATAGAAATCCTAAAAATTCACCCTAAGATAATTTTGATATTATTATTTCCAAAATAAATATTTTTTAAAATAAATTAATTAACTTTTTTCATAGTAATTTTAAATTATGTTTACAAATCATGACTAATTAGACTTTTAGAAAAATATAGTTTCTCAGAAAACGTTACTTTTTCTTTTATCTGATTATTGTTCTATTTATAATCACATGAATATCATAATATTTATATTTTTGTTAGTACTACTAATACCCACCAAATTATTTAATATGTGTATTATAGTATGTTTCACATCAACTATTGGTTGTGGGTTCTGTAAGCTATCAAAGAAATTAAATTTAACAGAATATATTTTGTGGGTTGTTTAAGCTATATGTTTTATGTTTCATGTTAAATTAAATACAATGTTAATATTTTTTAATTTTAGAGTGTTGTAAAAATATCTCATTAAATGAATTTATAACCTTATAAAAATATCATAAAACATAAATTCCATTACCTCTTATTATATTTGAATGATGAACATTTGGTGAACAACGAAGAACAATATCATTATTATGACAATAGTTTAAAAACACCAAGATTACTCACAAACAATATTAAAAATAAATTATCACTAACTATTATAAATGTAGAGAATAACTATAAATAAATTTTATAAAATATTATATATGAATTATTTTGTTAAATAAGTGAGGCATGAAGTTATTTTTTTGTTTTTAAGAGATTTATTCATTTTAGATGATATGAATAATTAAGGTAAGGGGATTATTTTTCACAAGTTTAATTTATTGAGACATATTTATTATCATGAACCATTCCATCATTGATGTGGTGTTATTACTATCTAATATATTTCTTTTACTATATATATATATTATTATTTTAATTTGAGGATCTATGTCATGTTCTTTATTTAAATGTACATCAATTCAAATGATACTAATGTTGTAAGGATTTTTTTAACTAAACTCCCTTTAGTTAGTTATAATTCTACACCTTGGAATTACATTTTCAAATATTAGTTTATTAAATACAATGACTTTAATTCTTGGAAATTTATATTAATTTATATATAAATATAAAAAATTTATTTGAATTTCACTCCCTGATAAAATTTCTTCAACAAAAAAATTATACCATTATCATGAATAATTCTAAACCTCTTAAATGATGGATTTCCCTCCTTATCCTAAGTTTTCTTTACAACTAATTTTCCCCGAAATATTTGGAAATAAAATTATTTTTTATCCCATGAGACCTCCATATTTCCCTTATAATCATTTGAAAAGTAATTTTTCATTATATTTTTACAATGTCAGTTTTCCAAAACGGAATTTTAAAATATTTTTCCATCATTTCAAAATAAAATGTTTTTTCTTCCACTCTAGATTTCATATTATAAAATTTAAGTCATTTTAAGTGGCCATTATTGAATTTATTATTAAAAAGTTTGAGATTTCAAAAGCATTTACTTCACCATTTTGAATTCAATATATAATCATGAAGGATCAATTATTGAAGAATATTTTTTAATGTAAAAATTTTCAAAAATGTTTTCAATTACACTGTTTGAGAAATTTGGGTATTTTTTAGGAATCATTATTAACAAATATTGACAAATATTTATTTTTTTAATTCATATTTTAATTTCATAGAATTTTCATTTTTTAGAATATATTTTAATGTTAAAATAACTTCATATTTTACAAAATATATTTAAAAGATTTATACAAAATATTATACAATTTCCCTAATATTTCAAATTTATCTCTAAAGGATTTATTTTAATGGAATTGTTTCATGAATCACCATCTAAATGATCTTATAAAATGATATTATTTGGCGATTCAACTGTGGGTATCAACCATTTACATTCATGAGGTCAATTGTATTAATACTATCTATAAATAGTATGAAACCCATTTTTGATAGCATGAGTTATTTATGATACGATTAATGATTGTATTAAAATAGTAGAAAAATATATATATATATTGTTGGGTGGGGTCCAGTATCACCCTTTTATGCATTTTTTAGGAATTTATTCCTCATGAGAAATTATATGAATCATGTATTGAGGCTTTCACCACTGTTGGAATCATGAATTGATACATGCCCCCCCCCCCACAATGTTATTGGAGTGAGATATAGATTCCTACATTATTGTGTTATTGGGAATCAGTTTGTGATTCCTAATATACTATGATAATCACGTCATTATTCTTGATCCACCATGTTATGGGATTCATTTAAGGATTCCATATACGCCATTTTATGATTTATACACCTCTGTTGTCTCCATAGTATAATATTATGCTTCATTTCTATGAAATTAAATAACATTATGCTATGATTATACTCCATGGATCATGTTTATTGTCTCATGTTCCCATAAGTTTATTACACGATATATGTTTTCCCTATTGAAATTATATGCCTTTTTATCATGGATTATGGACAACTCTTATTGTTCCATACACGTTTTCATGAGATATTTATCCCCACTCATGTTTTATCATATTATTAAGATCTATCACTTAATGTGATATGTATGAGATTTTCCTTTAAATAGAATTTGAGATAAATAATTTCATATGTTTCGATTCCCTATTTAATGAATATTAGTACAATCTATAATAATCATAAAAGGGTTTATAGTATGTTTCCATTTTTGAGAAATATTTACAGGCGTATAAAATAATTTCTATATGTAACTAATCGTTCAAGACACTAAAAATCCTGTTCTCCATTTTCTGAGGTTATTTTGGAATGGAATTATTATTCATATACAATTATGAAATATGTTTTTTTATTTATTATAGATCATCTCAATTGATATCCAAGGAGGGTTTTATTATTTAATATAATATTTTAGATAATATTAATTAAAACAGAAGGATAAGACAAATGAATAATCGTAAATATAGGATAAGATCCTTTTTAAAAAAAGTTATTATTGTGCGGTATTCGTAATAATAGAATCTATATTTTGATTCAACAAAAGGTGTGTTGGATATTTACCAAATCATTAACGAGTACATGATAAAGAGGCCTAGTTTAATGCCTGGTTTGACACTCTTGTGAGATATTACATAGTTAATCAATTAATATATATAACGAATTATGAAGGATTTATTATGTTAAAGAATTAGGTTATGGAATTTGAGGCAATCCAATATAAAGAAATGCATATTGAACTGAAACTCAATTAAGTTTAACTAAAAACATACATTATGGTTTCAAGGGGTGATAAAATTCAAAGTTTAGTTTTCCATGAAACTGTTTGTAATTATTCCATTATGATCATAATTTTTTTTCACCCATGTTATCCCATATTTGTCTTAATAATGGGTATATAAATAATTAATCATGTTAATAATGGACTTGAAGGATAAAGTAGTGACTATACAAATGTTAAACCAAAGAATATGGGTTTATTAGTAAAAAATATTATTTTGATTATCAAACAACACTCCCATTCTATGAATTATAACAATTCCATGTTGATACACCATACGAACCAAAAGAGTAGCTTTCTATCAATAATTTCTGACATAAAATTCTACCCTCATTTAGTTTCTCTTAAAATTAAAATTATTATTGACTAATGGATAAATGTAATGAAAATGCTATTTTATATTCTAGAGTGCTCAGGACATGGGATGGGATTTTGTCCATTTATCATCTGGGAGATGTTATTTACCAATAGTGAACTCTCATTATGAATAAAATGGAAAATGAGGTAGTAGATTCTCAGGAATGAGAAAAATTAGAAAATATTCTCCACTAAAAAATTTACCTAAACTCTTCACCCAAATATGGAGCTATAAAATCATGATATGGAATATAAGGAGACTAGATCCATTTGAACCTATTATGAAAACATCATAATACATGATAGGTACACCACTAGTTTTTTTACATACCCTGATAGTATGGTCAACAAGTTATTTAGCCTCAAAGATATAGGTTTTCATGACCCCCTCCCTCCAAGGATTCCCCTAAAAATGATATTAATGGAGAAATAGAGAAAATGACCCCCCAAGTCCTGCCACCAAGTGGTGACCAAAACCATTGGTATAGAAATCTTAAATGGGAGGAGTTAACATTTTTATAGTAACTAGGATCAGGATATAAGATGTATCAACCTCAAAACAAATCCATGACATATATATATATATATATATATAATATTCCAAAATCCATCCCACATTCTTTTAAAAATTAAATCTTATAGAAATACACCAAAATTAATAAAAGTAAATACCAAAAAAACAAAAACTAATAAGTTACATGGAAAATATCTTGATTCCAGAGTTTTTAAGGTCCATCATGATCCACATAAATCTCCCTCGAAACATAAATACTGTTTTATATACCTTGGATGAGCATTTAGGTATAATCTGTAGGAAACGCCAAAGTCACTCACGAAAAAGTGGGAGAATCATATTAATTACCCTGTAAGAAAAATAACAGAAAATCTAAAGAAACTAACATGGTATAATATCCGCTGCAACCTCACAAAGGCATGATTACCAAATGAAACAAGTGATGTAAAGTAAAGTAGAAATCACATCGGTGATAGGTTACCTCGCAACACTTCTCACATGTTAACATAGTATCTGAAAAGGAAAACATCTTGATGATACCATGGTCTTCTACATGACCCACTATCACATCCTATCCACACACACACATGTTCCAGATACCACATCACGCATGCAAACACCTAGTCCACAACCACATCACATCTTGCCTATAGACACATGGGCCACAACCACATCACATCCCAAAGACACCTAGGTAATTACAACATATCTCATCTGATTAAAACTTGGGAATCGCACCATGCATGCAGACACATGGGAGTCACAATCGCACCACAACCTTCCTGAAGATTCTAGGGCCACCAATTCCATGAATATTTAGAAGATAAGAGCCAATAACCATCAATCCATCTTCCCATCAAGGTGTTGGAAAAAACACCCCCCCCTAAAAATGTGGGTGTTAGGCATGTATTGATCAACATGAGAGGGTGAGTATATATATCACAAAGAACTAATTGTATATATTGGTTCCAAACACTCATCCAAACATATGGGTTTTCAAAAAAAAATCCACACCAAACATTGCCATGCAGCAAACCCTACATGTATGTATCACCATGATGTATGGTCACTTCTATATATTGGTAAATAAATGATGCTTAACTACAAGGAATAAATATAAACACAACCCCATGAAATTCATTTAACTAGTAAAAATATATTTCATTAAAAATTTATTTATTTATTTATTTTATCCCAACATGGGAATCTAACATAGACATCACACCACATGTAACATCATAACCCACACACACTTTGCAATGTCCCAAGAATTTCTGCGAGAAAGGACCACATAAGATAACACTATCCCTCTTCAAAATTATACATCCTAAACCATCATTGGTAGCCCACTACATACGGAGCACCACATCTAGAAAAGAAAAAAACTCACCTTGATTGCATAACCACTACACAGTCCCCTTTCTTGAACACTCGCCCAACCACTACCGCCATAATTCTTCAAATTAATACTACCCTTTACAACCTCTCAAAAATAAGACCCCCCCAACACACCTTATAAAAACAATACTAGATAGCCTCATAGCATAACATAGCCCAAACCAACACAATTAATTAACCTAAACACAACACAACCAAAACCAGCTGCCTCACTACCCAACCACAACCTAGGTTCATTCACACTCCATCACAAGTTCGTCAAATCCACAATCAACCAATCTATCAACATGAGATTCCATTTCACCTCATGTACCTCCCAATACTCATAGTCACACTCCCAGCCACATCACCACATGAACAGTAAGAAGAATAAGGTCTAACAGAACCACACATACCACATAACCACAACAACATGGAAATATTATTCAGATTTAGAAAACATTCATGCTTTAATACCACATGATAAAACATTAGTTATCACATAATAAGTTTGATACTGGGGAATAAATATACTTAAGAATATATACATGATTACTCGTGTTTTTCTTGTTCACAACTGTTCGAAAAATGATTAAAAATAATCATTCATGGTTCTGGTACACAAATAAATACCACCAATATACATGATTTTAAGAAGGTGTAAACCCAACACAACTCATAACATTGATAAAAAATAATAGATAAAAAAATGTAAGCATCATCCTCATCTTCCAAACCCATTATTTATTACTTATTATTAACTTTATTAAATTTGGATCCATCCTTTTTTCTATGAATACATCATTCCCCCCCCCCATGGGTAGGATACTCAAATATATCATAAAAAAGAAATCTCTACATGGAAACAGTAATGATCAAAAACACATTCTTGTGCCAACACAGAGGGTCATGAAAGTAGCTTGAGTCTCCAAGGTAAATTTAATCTAAAGTCCAAATAATGACACAAAACATTTTGGGGAAGAACAGCTATTGTTCCTCCGAGAGAAAATAAATTCACATGAGGAATAGAAGATCACATCTTAGAAAAGCTATATTTTATATCAACAAAATGAAATGGTTTCAAGGGACATAAAAGATAGATCGTGTTCATGATTATGCAGCTTGACTATTTCAATGTCACTGGAGCAATAAGATATTAATGATATATTAAATTTCGTTTGAAATGTCTTTCAAAACTCTCAAAATGGATCTAAACTCGATTTACATCTAATAACATGTAAGAGGGGAAAACTGGATAATCTAGGAATAATTAGAAATGACACACTGATGGGTGAGTCATCGACACGAGTCGTCGATGGTGAGTCACCGATGCCAAACTCACTAATACAAGTCTCCAAGCCCTATCCTAATAATTCTTAACAAATTGTCAACCTACATACAAATGCCACAACCTACCAATGATCTAACTCATCGATTTCTTGATGTGCTGATGCCCTTACTCACTGACACCCAGACCTACCGACACCATGATATACTGATGTTGAGCCACTGACGCGGACCTTCCAAATCCAACCTTCCAACACTGATATACTAACGCGAGCTACCAAATTTGTGCCAAAAACATGATCTACTAAGGCCAACCTACTAACTATGAACTCCTGACACGAGCTACCTATGCCATACTCTCTGATGAAAAAACTAAAATTTATGAAAAATCTTGAAATGAGCTACTATTTCCTCACAGAAAACCCAAAACAATAGATTTTACTAATGGATTGGATCAGATACATCTGGATCATTACATCATATACCTCTCAAAATATTATCTCTGCTATGAATTCAAAACCAAACCCCAATGAATGTGGGTCTCAAAAACCCACCTTGTGTTGATCGAAAGCCGAAGTGAAGCCTCAACATCCAAGAACACCTCCTCCAAACTATGCTAACCCAAAAATACACAATGTACCCTAGATAAGAAATGTAACCACACTATCCAGACACACAGATTAGAAACATCATTCCTCCATGTCAAGATATTATACAATTTGGGTGGAACTAACTCACCCTCAAGGGTTTAATCACATCTCAATTAATGTGTCTCAATTAATAATCAGGTATTCCCTATTCTACAAGTCACGACATCATCAAACATTATTGAATTAAAATAACATCTCATAAAAAACAATGTTAATGCACTACATCATAAGAAAAAACAACAGAAAAATTCAAAACTACTCTTGGTACTATGCAAGCTTTTTCATATCCATTTCTTAAGTACACTCCTCCAATACACCAAGCATCCACAACACATGAACTAAAGAATGTTCCATCCATGATGCACCTTTTCCTATCAATCCATGATCACAAAATGACACAATATAAATGATACCTCATCCTGGATATCTAACTCTCCCCATTCAATGAAAAGGGAGCCTTCTTAAATATGCCAACTAAAGCTGAGAGACGTGAAAGAGTTTTTGGACTCACTATGAATACTGTGGCAATACAAACTAGTATTCCACATTTCCAACTTTCCCTAACACCTTGAGAGATTTGATGAACCTCATAGAATGATTTCATCCTATAACCAACCATCGTTTTCCTCATCGAGGGGAAACCTTCAAGAACACATGGTCTCCAACCTCAATCTCCAAGGGCCCTCTCCTGCAATTGGCATATGACTATGCCGGTATTTTTCTTCTTTCACCCTCTCACGAATGAGTTGAACATTCTTGGTAGTGCTCTACACCACATCAGAACCAGGAATAGTTACCCCCTCAACTTTTATTCATCATAAGGGAGAACAACATGACCTTCAATACAAGGCTTCAAATAGAGCCATTCCAAATAAATAGTGTTAACTATTATCATATTTGAAGTCAACTAAGGGAAATTGTAGAACCCAAGACCCCACAAAATCCACAACGCATGCTCGCAGCATGTCCTCTAATATCTAGATGATCTACTCTATCTTCCCATGTATCTGACGGTGGAATGTAGTACTGAGCTATAATTGAATGTCAAATGTATGATGCAATCCCATCCAATATCGTGAGGTAAAATTTTTGTTCCTATCTAATATAATGGATCTAATTACTCCATACATCTGCACCACCCCATCCACATGCCATCTTGTTAGGGAATCCACCATGTTCGACTCCTTTACTAATAAGAGGTATGTAAATTCCATTCGTTGATCCACCGCAAACCATATTTCCTTACATCCCCCGTAATAATTGGGAAATATTGTGAGGAAATACATTGATATTTCATCCCACATCCTCTTAGGTACGTCTAAGGGATGTAACAATCCATTAGGAACATGGTGCTTAGCCTTCACCTACTGGAACACAAGGCACATTGCCACAAAATCTGCCACTACCTACTTCATCCTGAACAAACAAAACTAATAATTTAACCATTGATGCATCTTTGAAACTCCTAGATGTACCTCAACAGGTGAGCTATGAATCTTATTGAGAACTCTCTGGTGGATCTCTACTAGAACAATCAGCTTCTCAAGGAATGACTTCTAATTTTGACCATCCTACAACCATCCCTCTAGAGAATCATGCTACTCAATGCTATCATGCATTGCCTCCACCTCTATGTCTCCCCAAAGAGACTCCTCCACCTAATGCATCATATATGACACCACCATCATCTTAAATAGATAGCATATAACACTATTCATTCCTACATCTATGTACAAGGCATCCAACTCGTCCATCACCCCCAAGCATCTACAGATTCTCAAACAACCTCCTTTTGCGACTTCATGCTCAATGTATCGTCCACAAATTTACCATTTTATGTTGTGGAAGAGATCTCAAAGTTTTACTAATACAGATAATCAATTACACTACACTATTGTATGTTCAAATATCATTGGTAAAATATATACCTAAAGCTCTTATGATTTTTGGACACTATAATGTGATCCCATTTGAGGTATTGTCTCCACACCTTTAGTCCAAACAAGACCATTGATAGCTCTAAATCATGGGCGGCATATTTATGTTCATGGGGATGTAACTACCTAGACCTATAAGAGATCACACCCCATTGCTACATTAGTATACACTCCAAAACTATATTTGAAGCATCACAAAACACCTTTAACATCACCCCTTCCTCTAGACACCATTGTAATACAACACTAACCAAATTCTCCTTCAGATAGATAATTGTTTCAGGACACTTCTCACCCTACATGAATTCGTAGTGATTTATGGTGAAAGTCATCAATGGAGATTCAACTCGAGAGAAAACGGGTATAAATCTATCGAAATAGTCTACTAGAATAATAAAACTATGAACCTATGCCACATTCTTGGGTGTTTCCCAAGAAACAACTGCCTCAAACATTAATGGGTTCACTGCAACACCATGATGAAACACCAAATTTCCAAGGAAGTAGACCTACCATGTCAGAAAGATGAACTTGGACACAATTTTCAAGAGATGGTAGCATCAAAGGACATAAATTATAGTCCTAAGATGCTCGATTTTCTCTTCATATGACCTCGATTTGATCATAAATTCATTGATGAATATGACAACAAACCAGTCTAACAACTCACGAGTGATGGATTTCATAAGTCCCATGAACATAGATGGGGTGTCTGAAACACTATAAGACATAACTACAAACTAAATGCACCCATACCAACACATGAAAGAAATCATAGAGATGAAACCATCCTTCACCATCAAATAGTGATACCCAGCCCATAGATCGGTCTAGGAAAACCAACATTCTCCACTCAGCTGGTCGAAATGATTGTCGATCCTCAGGAGACATTAATGATTCTTGATCTTCACCTGATTCAAACATTGGTTGTCTATACAGAGCACCATACCACAATCTACCTTCATTTCAATAAATATCGTAGCACCCCATGGTGAAAAATTGTGCTAGATAAGTCCCTTCTTTATTAGATTGTTAATCTGGATCCGTAACTCCAATCGCTCAAAAGGCAACATTTGATAGGGATCTATCGAAATCAGAGAAGCACTGGGATGTAAGTCTATGCCGAAGTCAATATCACATCAAGGGGGTAGAGTCACAGACTCCTAAGGAAATAACATCCAAGAAGAATTCAAAATCATTGGGAACCTGCATCATCTTATAATCCACTGATTCCACTGTCAACTCATCCAACAAAGAAAGAATATGCTCCATATGAAAATTACCCATATAACAACTTCACCCACCAAAAAAAAATACATGTTGGCTGTCCACATCTAAAAGCATGAATATTGTCTAGAAGTAATCAATAACATAATGCATAGAGTAAAACTAGTCGATGTCATGGATGAAATCAATTTTGTGACTTTGTAGCAACAACAGATCCCCAATGGACTGATGTGTCCCCAATATCAATATACTTCCCTAGAAAACATCAAACAAGATGGTCTGACCTCTAATTAGTATAATCAACACCATGGGAAAAATAATATATCTCTATGTGTAGTCCTAGATCACGGGATAAACTGGGTGCTACAAAGGAGTTTGATGCTCCTGAATCAAACAAGGTGAAAACAAGAGTGCTAAACTAACATATGGTACCTCAAATGATCTCTAGCATCACAAGAACTACTGCCTCTATGACATGAAATTAGCCACTCCATGATCCTTTAACCCTCTTATATAATCTACCTTGAAAATCATGTCAGGGTATATGTCCCTATGGAACACCCAGAGGTCCGCCCTTTAATGCTCCATCTCCCCTCGGTGGAGCAGGAGCCTATTGTCCAATCTACTGAAATGACCGAGACATCAACTACTGTTGAGGTGGTTGTTGAACCTACACACCTCCACTATATGAAGCTCTAATTGGTCACTCATTATAATGTTTCTTGTGGCCTCCAAAAATGAAACACCTCAATCCCAATCCTATTAGAAATGTTAGGGGATGAAAAGGTCGAAGCTGAAACTACTGAGGTTGACTCCCCACTGGTCGAAACCTCAATATCTCTAGAGCGTGAGACCTACTTCTGGATTCCTTCACCATTAAATTGATCTTCTATATCCCCCCTCACAGTAAAACTCCTCATGATTTCTTCCTCGAAACCACTTCGACCTTCTTCAAGACTTCTAAGTATATTGGTAAGGTGAAGGTAGTAACTGTGTACTAGGGAGAGGGACGAAGTGCCTCCTCTAAGTGTCTCTACTAGGAATCCTTATCGGTAAATTGGATTGGAGGAAAACAATGGAGATCATTAAAATAGATCTATAGCTCCATCTTGGATGTAATCCTCTTCATAAGGGAGAGTAGCTCCTACCTCTTCTCAGACTTCATCATGAAAGAAACAAATTTTTCCTAAAACAACATCTCAAAATATCTATCTCTATATCTGAAATACTTCCTTCGTACTTTCCCATAGTCTTCCTTTGAAAATCAATAAGATTATTCTACCATAGATCATACTCCCCTCCTAGTTTAACATTCCATCATTCGACTAGTTTATCCTACTAATACTCCATTATTTGTACGACACATTGACAATGATTTGGTTACATAACTAAAAAATGAGTTGGGAACTCCTAATCCTGAGTATTATGGGATTTATTTAGGATTAATTATAAATCATTATTTATTTTAATTTCCCAATGAATCCCAAAAAAACAAGAATAGAAGAAATCATGATGCATGTACCTTTACTAGGGTCTCTAACCCACAAATGATGTAGCCTCACTTGGTTGTTGGTAAGCTCAGTGTCCTTGCTTCAGATCATGGGGGCCCTAAAATCATGTGTCATATCCAGTCTTCCCTAGCATATGTACCACACCAATATCAACTTACATTTTTCCCCTACCATCCCACATAATCCTCACCGTTATTAACTCCAGACTATATCCTATCTCTCAACCATCACCTAATATACCTATATTTTATGACCCCATCCCTCCAATGATGCCCCTCCTGAGCTAGTAATTGATAAATAAAGATAATGACCCTAGAGACCCGCCTCTAGTAGGCACCGGGGTGGTGACTGGCACCATGGGTATTGAAATCTCAAAACAGGGGAGGTGTTACCCTTTTTATAATAAGAAAGATCGGGATATACATTCTATCAACCTCAAAAAAACTCCAAGACATATATATATATATAAGAATATAAAATCCATCCCACACACATGTCTAATGTAAAACAACTAGAAAATCAATAAAAGACTCCAATGTAAATATGAAAGTAACAAAAAACAAGTATTGACATTTCAACTATCCTGATGCCTGAGCTATTAAAGTCCATCATTGTACAAATAATCTCCATGGAATCCTGAAAATAGTTTTATATATATAGGGTTGTCATACATGTATACTGATGATCAAAATCCAAAGTTACTCATTCCCAAGTGATAAAATCTTATTAATTATCATGTGAGAAAAAAATTAGAAAATATAAAGCACCTGACAAGGAATATTATCAACCCCAAACATACCAAGGCACACTCACCAAATAACATAAGTCATGTAAAGTAAATTAGTAAGAAATTGAGGATAGGATACACCACACAACTTCTCACTAGTTAACTGCTCATCCCTAATGGCGAACTTTGTGGTGCTACCATGCACTTCCACAAGCCCCACTATCACTACCTCCTTAAACACACCTGGCCCATATACCACATCCTGCCTACAAACACATAGGCCATAACCACATCATATCCCTTGCACACACAGATGGGCCACATCTACATCACATACAAACGACTATTGGGAGAGTATAACATATCTCATCCCAAAGACACCTAGGAAGTACACCTCTCCCGAAAACACTTGGAACTCACAATATCACCATAACCTACCCAAAGAGTCTCCGACCACCAATTCCTAGAAGAGGGAGCATATAGGAGCCAATAACCCTCCATCCATCCTCCCACAAGGATGTTTGGAAGAAACCCTCCCCGTATCAATGGTGGTGTTCATCACATAGTGCTCAACATGGTTAGGTTGAATATAAAAATCACAGCGAACTACATGTGTATATATAGGATCCAAGCACTCCACCCTTCCTATGGGTTTTCAAAACAGACAACCAGTCCACACCAAAACGAACATTGTTTCCAACCCAACATGCATGTATAACTATGAATGAAATTCACTTCTATAAGTTGATAAATGAACACCGATTCACAACAAGACACATCTCAAAACAAACCCCCAACCAATTCATTTAACCAGTTAATTATTCAACATTAAAAATTCATTTATTTATTTATTCCAACACTACCATGGAAACTACCAAACATAGCACACCACAATCAATATCATAACACACACACACACACTTCACAATATCCCTATAAACTCTGTCCAAATGGCAGAGAAAAGGTAACACCAACCTCTTCAAAATTATACACCTTGAACCATCCTTGGAAGCCCAGGGCACGAAGACCACCACATCCCACATAACAAAAAACACAACTAGATTGCAGTGTAACTGCACACTTCCATTTCTTAAACACCCATCCACCCACTGGCACAATCATTCTTCCAAGTCAGCCTCCTCATCCTTCCTCTCAGTAAGAAAACCCACAACACACCCAATCACAACCATACTCAGTATCCCCACTGCATATCAACACCACACCCAACACACCCATGTAACATAAACATATCACAACCCAAACCTATATCCATGTTTCCCAACCACTGGCCAAGTGCATTCCAATAGTATCATACGTTCATCTCCTCCACTATAATCCAATCTCTCAATCTAGGAATCTATTACACCACCTATACCACCCCATACTCAAAACCACACTCCCAGTCACAACACCACATGACTGGCACAAATCACAAGGTTTAATAAATCCACACACAACACACAACCACACAAATAAGTAAATTTTAATTCAAATTTAGAAAACAATCATGTTATAATTCTTCTTAATAAAATATGGATTATCACCAACAAGATAAATCATGGATCATCCAGTAAATTAACAATAACTTTGTGATTAATCATGTTTTCCATGTTCACAACGATTCAATAAATGATAAAAAATAGCCATTCATGGTTCTGGTTTGAAAACAGAGACCACCAATGTCCAAAATTATCATATGGAATATGCCAAAGACAATTTAAAATTTCGATAAAAGATAATAGATTAAAACAACCCAACTATTGTCATCATCTTCCTAGCCCATAATTTATTACTTCTTATTATCTTCATTATTTTTGGATTCATGCATATTCACTAGAAGGCATCATTACCCCCCCCCCCATAAGATACAAAAATAAAAGAGATAGAAAAGAAATCCATACAAGGATTAATAGGAAATCAAAAAGGCCTTCTTGCACCAAAATAGTCTTTCATGCAAGAAGCATGAGACTCCAATAAAAACTAATTCTGAATACCACAACACGATACACGCCTTGATAGGGAAGAATGGATCTGGGTGAACTGAGAGAAAAAGAAAACTCATTAGGAAGAGATGGTCTCATCTTATAAGAGACATATCTTATATCAATGGAATAAAATGGTTTCAAGGGACATTAATGTCGGATCATGTTCAAAATTACACAGTTTGACTATTTTAATCCCTCGAAAGCATTAGGAAATTAAATATATAATTAATATCTTTTGAAATTCCTTTATAAATTATCAAAAACGACATTAAACTTTATTTACATCAATCGAATCTTAAGAAGAGAGAAACGTAAAAAAAAAGTTAATATTTGAAATGTCTCTCCGATGGGTAAGTCAATAACAAGAGTCACTCACATTGAGTCCCTAACTCTTGACTTACCGATGCAAGTCACTCATGCATGACCTACTAATGTCTGACTTATCGATGCCTCGACCTACTGATTTCCTGACTCACTAACGCTTACCCATACTGTTTCCTTGACTCGATAATTCACTATCATATCGATGACCTGACCTACCAACATTGAGACACTAAATTTGAGCTATCGACGTGAGCTATCTATGCCAACCAACTAATGTTAAAATACCTACATGAGCTACCTACAAGAGCTATAGATGTGAGATTTTAATGTATGTTACCAAATCCCACATACTGATACTGAACTACCGAACTGAGATACTGATAACTAACTCACTGATGAAAAAACAGGAAATTTGTAAAAAAAACTAGATATGAGCTATCATTGCCTCCTAGAACACCCCCAAAACTATATTTTTACATAGGAATGGACCAGTGAGGTTGAGTCATTACATATGTTTTTAAATTAAATTTTCTACCAAATAGTTTATTATCTATAATGAAATTTTTATATTTAAACTTCTATTGGAGTTGATATTTAGTTACTTATTACTCCAATGATAAAAAAGTAAAAATGTGTATTGTGGAAACCTGGAGGATAAATCTCAAGAAGAAAATAATTCACTATAATCTACAAACCATGAATATGGTAAAAATAACACAAGTAATTATCTTAAATGGACAATAATGTTATTCATGTGTGGTATAGTTTTCTATCAAAAAAGAAATCAAAAATGAATGAAAAAAACCATTAAACCCATAGTGGAAGAAATGTTCCCATCAGACAATCTACTCACACTATAATATATCAATTTCAAAAAGTTTGGTAATTATAATAATAAATGAAATAATACAAGGGATAACAAGTATAGTTTATCTAAAAAACTATGTATGTTAAGGGAAATCCAATTCTATCACTACCAATAAAGTGGATAATGAAAATTTGGGCATAATTATAATAACACCTAAAGATATAAAGAACCCATAAGTACATTACTTATAATAAGGTTTTCACATTATTAAATTTATATTATATTATTTTTTTAGAGTGTTAGATAATTACCAATGATTTTTAAATATCAAACCATTATTAATAAAAATTGGACATTCCCACTCCATATATATTTTTCAAAGAAAAATAATATACTTCAATTTATATTATTGTTTTATTCAAAAAATGTAATATTCTTATAAGTTAAATTTACATAATATAATGATAGACCTTATTAAATTTCCTAATCGTCTTGAGGCCTTATGAAAAATATTTTTGATTAATGGATGTGATCAAGAATCTCTATAGAATTTAAAATAATAGAATCCCATTTATCAATTTTGAATTTCTTGAAATCCAATAGAATAATTTTTTATTAATAAAAATTAATCCCAAATAATCATTTACATACCAAACATATTAAATTAGTTACTAAATAATTTCATAAAACATTTCACAATCAATAATAAAGGAAAAATAATTATCATGAGGTTTGTATATATTACTGGTTCTCTTGTGAATCCATTTTAATCGAAAATACACTTTTCAATGTTTAATGGGAATAAAAATGACTTTTAAAAAATCACATTTTTTTATCTTATGAAATAGATATAATTAAATGAAATTTCAGTTGAAACCATTGACAAAAATATTTTTTCACAATGGGGCATAAACATCATATTAATCACTAAAGCACTCTTATAAATGGAACAACCTATCAATTAATACCAACATATATACCTTGGTGAAAACAATCATTACACAATAAATTAAGGAGTTATTTTGGGCACTAATTTCTTAATGATAAAATATAAAAATAAAATAATATTCATAAGAAAGTTTAATTAATCCTTTACATTATAAAAATTCATTAAATATTCAATTTACCACATATGTAAAATAACTTTTATACTTTATATAAATATAAACATAAAAATATTTTTTTCATTGACTAATCATAGAAAAAAAATTCCATGAAGGATGTGAAATATGGTATTATCCTGAAAAAAAAAATAAAACATTTATAGTAATATTCTTATATAATGTTCAAAACGGTGTAAAATTCCTCATGTTCTATATGATTTAAATAATATTTCACGCCTTTTGTAAAAATGTTAAAACTAATTTGTTATGAAAACCATAAAATTTATTATTTTAAAGGAACATCAATAATAAATTCATATATGGTTTAAAATTAATCTCAAAAAAATTATTTTTATTACTAAAATTCCTAATACAATTTAAAGTAGCTGGATATGGGTAAAATATAAAATAAAAACCATAAAAGGTATAAAATTATTATTTTAATGAAAAAATGATTACCTTCTATTTGACTCAGCATATATATACATTAATTCTTATAAAATAAAGTTTTGTTAATTATTTACTTTCTTAATAAATTTTTTAATGGGAAATAACTTATTATTTTACCATTTTATTCGATGTATTACATTTCCTTATATAGTTATTAAATCAGTTATGTTCCTGTCATACATTTTTATGACATTTGATTTATAATCAGAAAACCACTTCGGTGGGTTAAGCATTGAAAAAGGTGTAATTTTTTAAAAATATAAAGACTATTAATTATGAAAAAATTATCATTTTTAAATATCTATTATAATTTTATAACTATTATCAAAAATAATTAATGAAAATCCAATAACATCACTTCTTGGAGGTCATAGTTGACACGTATGCTGAATCGATGTTATCATTTTCAAAAAAATGAAAGGGTAAAAATATATGAAAAATATTATATTTATAGAAGAAATATTTTTTCATTTATATAATATATATAAATTATATAAATAATAATAATTTCTCTTTTTTAGGAGGTGATGAAAAATGAAACACATCGATTTGGGTTTGTGGTAGTCTGCACATATACACGAATGATGTCTTCATTTTGTATAGAATGAAAAATAAAATGAAAAATGTTTTTATAAACTAATAATAAAAATTATTTATATGTAATATAATGGGTTTATTATTTCATAATTGTTAATGAATAATTTTAGGATGTGGAAGATGAAAGAAATAATAAACACCCAGTTAATAATTATACCTCTTCAATGGAAAACCATTAATGAATTACACCTTTATCCATAAAAGGTTTTACTTGTAGTGATAACAATACATATAATACTTGGTAAGTTAATTTTTGTTAAATTTTTTAAGTTATTTTATGTGATATAGTTCTATAAGTGTGTGAGGATGAGGGTATAATATTTTCCCCTTCATAAGTGACGGGAGTTTCACATTTGTAATTTGAATAAACATTTAAATATTATGAATTCCTTACTCATGGAAAAGTGCCTCAATAAATATAATATTTATTTGTAAATATGATATGGTTTGAAATTAAATCATAAAATTATATTTAAGATAAGATATTTTGTCCTTATCATAATGTTTTTACCTTAATTAACTTGATTTACTCTTCAATCTGGTGAAAAATTTATACTATCATTAATATTCATAAAGTAATAAAATGAAATTGACCACATAAATAAATTAGAAACTCATAATACCAAATATTAAATCCTATTTATGTATTTAATTTTTAGATGTGATAGAAATTAGTTTTAATATAAGTGAACAAAATGCAATGAAAACCCATTTTTAGAATATTATGTTCTTAATTATAAAAAATATCTTACACAAAAAAAATATATTATTCATCTAATGGAATTATTTAAATTATTTTTAATAAAATACGAATTATTTTAATTTAAAACAAAAAAAGTATATTTATATTTTTAGTTAATTGAATTAATGAAAAGAAATTACAGTTTTTCCAAAATTGGTTTTTCACACTATTCACTTAAAATATAAATATTTTTAAAAAACCACACTAATTCATCATAAGAGTTTTATGGCATGATTATTTGAAAAATTAGGTACATTTTTCTAATTAAAATTTTGAAAAAAATATAAATTATTTATAATACCCACTCACAAAATTCTATAAACCCATTTTTGAAGAAAATATGTTTTTTAGGAAAAATGATAGTATTCTAATTCCATTCCTAATAAAAATAATTAAAATGGATAAATAATATATTCATTTCAGTATAAACATTTATAAATTGGGATTAATTTAATCTATCAGGATAAAAATATATTCTACACAAAAAATGTTTATGAAAAATATCTCTTTTTTATTCAATATATTTTACCTTTATATCCAAGCAATTAATAATCAATGTATGTTTGATTATTAATTTTTAAGAAAACAGTTTTTATATCTAATTCATAATATGTTTTCTCATATTTATACATAAATAACTATTCTCTATGTCATGACCATCATATTTACATAATATTATATCATAGTTCTTTTAATCATTATGTTGTGTATTTCACAAAAAATCAAATATATTATTTTTGGAAAAAAAAACTACAATTTTGGGGTGTTATAATTATAATCCACTCTATGTTTTGGGAATCATATTTTTTTTATTTTAAACACCAAAGTACATCAAAAACATTTTCGAAGATAATTAAATTGCCACACTAATGATTTAAATATCAAATAAAACTTCTTATTGTATAATTATTATATTACAAGTGGATGATTAAAATATTATTATTTATAATCTTTTAATCCTTCATGTAGAAGATTCTTATTTGAATAGTTCTCTCAACTTAGATGGAAAATAATTATTTCAATATGGTTATGACATTTCAATAAAACCAATGGTAACTTGTCACTAAAAGGATGATTATGAAAACGATTATAAGTTAATTTTATAACATGGGAATCAATAATGACTAATTATTAACTCTTGGAAAAAATAGTTAGATGGAACTCAATGAAATTGTTAAAAATATTTTGAGGGAAAGTATATCTGTTCAAAGATTGTAAGTTTGATATATCTCAAGAAATTATTTATTGAGTCATGAATATAATTTTGATAAACATAGATATTTTTATTAATAATTGATAATTAAAATTTTGGGGATGTATTTTATTTACAGGAGATAATATAACCCCCATGTATTTCGGAATATGCATTTATTTAAATTACTACTTTGGTCAATAGATTTCCTTAAACAACAAACAAAACCAAAATGATCGATGGTAATTCAGATGGAAATTATCATGAATTATAAGATGGATAAAACATCATGTAAACAGAATATATTAATTAATTACCATTTCTCACATTTAGATGATAAATAATTAATATGATTTGACATAATGATTGTATTGTTAGTTATAAAATAACTCTTTATAATTTTAGTAAATTAAATAGACCAAATTTAAATGATTATTATAGAGATATATGATATTAAATTATTTTACCTAATATATTGATTTTAATTAAATTATTCATTTTTATGAAATAGTATCAAGAACAGTTAATGTTAAAAAATGATTTTTTGTAATAAAAAAATTTATATATGTTTTTTATATTCATTCAAAAAAATTTATATAATTTATAATTCAAATTAGATAAATGTAATATAAATTATAAATATATAATTAAGAAATTATCTTTTCATTATTTTTTATGCTTTCCAAAAATAATTCCCTTTTTGTAAAATAGTGAAAAATGTTATTTTCACCAAATTCATAGTATTTATGAATGTATCATGAAGTGTTTGTGACATTAAAAATTATAAAAAAAATTCAAGAATAAATTTTTATTAATGATTAAAAACATACCATTATATATACTATTATGAATTTCCAAAACCAATGGATAATAACATAATAAATATTCTCCAATAAAATAAAAAGGTTTTTCCTTTTCCTTTGATAAAATATTAATTGTGGAAAAATTAAGATCTTTCATGAAGTGAAATAAAAAAAATTATAATAAACCATGTAACTTTATGAAAATAAAATACATTGATAATTTTAGAATCTAGATAAATTTTTATCTTAAAAATACACTTTTTTCTAAACATTTCTTTTCATGTGTAATGTGAACTAATGTTTAAATTAATTTAACATACAAATAATAATTTTATATGATAAAATTGATTTTTTTTAAATTATTGCATAAAATTAAATTATATGGTAATTTTTAATATTATCCCTTAAAAGAACATTAGTTAGGTAAAATTAGATACCATAGTGAAAAAAATGATAGTGAACATTTTAATAGACAATTTAATTAAATTTTTGAAAAAATTGAAAATTAATGGATAATTGATTATATGATTTATCTCATCCACCAATATATTATTTTCTATTTCTAGAGCCACCTGACATGTGAACCATGTTCTATATTTTTATTAACTTGAAATATTTATAAAACTCAAATAATCAACACTAATAAGAGGGGAATATCACCACAACATCAAGAACACTCAATAAATTGGGTTTCTGCCTATATACATTATATTTTTACTTTCCCTAGAATCATATTCCATATAATTTACCCCCTAATTATAATATATTATCCTAAATAGTCTTTATCTAAGGAGACCTCCACTGGGAAACTCATGGCCTCAGTGTGGGTACACATATTTTCAAATCTATTTTAATTTTTTTCTAAATTATTTAAATATTATTTATTATTTCTATATAATTAGATAATTATTGTTTTATTCTAAATGGTATTATGCTAATTTAATATCAATTAACCACCATTCCACTATTACATAATAAATGAAACTATCATTCAAGTGTTGTTCTAACAACTGCATGCATGAAGTAACAACTTATTTTTTTCACCATAGCTTATCATGTATGATTATAAGGGTAAAATAGAAAAGTAAATATGAAATATATCATATAATTATGTTTTTATATATTCATATTTTATTCCACCTTCTTTACCCCCTCTTTCTTCACTGAATGAAACCATTAACCATGTGTTCTGCGAACTACCACCTTCATAAAAAGAGGTACCTTTTTTCATATAGTTGTCTTATTATTTATGAAACTATCTTAAAAATTACTTAAAATAATATAATTTTTAATCTTTAATAATTATATTATTCTAAAATATACTGCTTTCCAAATTCTAATCGTCCATTAATTTTAGAATGTGCAAGATTAGGCTCGTCTAATTTCATACATGAACAATGACATAACATAACATCCTATATGAATATCAGAAATTAATTACTAAATGTATATAATATACATATTTAAATACTTCTTTTAATTTGTTATTTAATGTTAACATTAATATTTAATCATTAATTATGATATCATTGTTTGTTTGTTAAAGATGACAGAAACATGGTTATCACCAAATTGTTCAATAAGAACAATGACTAAAACTATCCTTAAATAAAATATAAACAGTATAAAATATCATGAATAGTAAATTAAATTAAACATTATGATATATTATTGATGAGATTTTGGATAATAACAAATAATTGAACACTATTATGGAACTAGTTCTGAATGATCAAGATTACTCACACATGATATTAAAAACAATTAACTAATATTCATGTATAGAATAATAATAAATAATGATTATAAAAAATTATAGAAATGAATAATTCTATTAAATTGGTGATTTTGTTATTTAATTTTTTATATTGAATATTCAAGTTCTTTTTTCTACGTTAGGAATTATGGTATGTATTTACTTTTTCTCAAATTTTATTTCTCAGGACCCATTTCTTATTGTAAACCATGACTTACTATATATGATTTGATTACTTCCTAATGAATTTATTTTAACATAGTCATTTATTTCATGGGATTTTTAGATCTATGAAATCTACATTCTTTAAATGTTCATTGATCCAAAAGATACCAATGTTTTAAGGGCTTATATTAAGTCAACTCCCTTTGTTGTGTTACAATTCTTCTACTTGATATTATTTATTACAATATTGGTTTCATCTACCATGATATTTTATTCATGACAAATTATATTTATATCTATAGAAGATGAATCTTATTTATTAAATTTTCCTCCTATATTAATTTATTCCCCATAAATTGTATATCATTATTGATAATAATTCACATCTTCTTTTCCAATTATTTCCCCTCCTTGTCTATATTTTCTATACCTTCTTATTTTCTCATTAATATTTGGAGATCTAGTTATGTGTTATCACATGTGATATTCATATTTACCTTATTCTATTTTCAAAATAATGTTTTTATTACTCTGTTTACTATGTTGATTTTCAACAAATCCATTTAAAAATATTTTTCCATCATTTGAAAATCAAATGTTTAATAATATACATAAAATCAATTTTGATTTAATTTATGCCTTTTCAATGATCTATTTTTGAAATTATTTTTCAAAATAATTCATTTTCTAAATATGTCACGACACTTATTTTAAACCTTTATTTATGTTTCAAGGATCCATTATTTGTTATTATTTTTCAAATTTAATGTTTTCAAGTTGTTTTTACTTACCATTTTCTAAAATATATGAATTTACAGGGATTAAATATTGAGATTTATTTCAAAATGATTATATTTAAAATGAATTTATTTCAATTTATAAAAATGGAAAATTTTCTTAATTACATTTAAGGTGAATGTAACTTCAACTTTTACTGAAAAGATAAACAATAATTCCAAAAAAATTAATATTTCAAAAATATTTCAAATTTATCTCTAAAGGATTTACTTTTATGGAAACTATTTTTCATAAAGCACCCTATAAATTTTATTATGAAACAACAATTTCATGTGATTGAGTTATGGATATCATCTATTTTCATTGTTAAGTTAGATTTTTGGTTATTATATCAAGAAATATTCTGAAATCCATTTTCATTCCTATGGGTTTATTATGATGTTATTAATGATTGACTTTATGTAGAACACATATGAATAGATGATCATAGGTGGGATTTTATACCACCCTCTAATGAACTATTTATGTATTTATATCTCATGAAATATTTATAGAAATTGAGTATTGATTCTATCTCCACTATGGGAATTGGAAGTGATGTTGTTGTACAATGTTATTACAATCTTGTAGTGATGTATTGTTCACTATGTTTATGGGAGTCTAGTAGTGATTATTGCTCTACTATGGGAATCTGTAAGTGATCCCGACTATATCTTGTTATTGGAATCGAGTATGGATTCCCACACAACTATTTTATGACTAATATTCCAATTTTAGTGTTATAGTTTAATTTTGTGATTTATTTATAAAAAATTTATTATTTTTATTCCAATAATTATTCACCATGACTCATTTAAATTTACTATTTATTCCACACATTTATTCTATTATATATGTTTTTACCTTTTTTGTATTGCTTATCTTGTTATCATGGCTTATAAATAAATATTATTGTTCCATTTTATTTTTAACAAGATATTTTTCAAACCACATGTTTACTTATATTCTTATTATCTAACCCTTGATGGCATGTTGATGGGTTTTTTCCTTATTTAGCAATTGACCTCCCCTGTTTATGATTAAATTTCCTAGGTAATAAATATGAGGATAACCTATAATAAGTCTATAATGGGGTCTATAATAGTTCAATTATGGATAAATGTTCAAAAAAATTATAATAAGTTTTATATATAGACAATATTCCAAGACACTATAGCTTCACTTCTCCAGTTTGTGTGACTATTTATGAATGAAATGATTATTCATCTAAAATATTGAAATAATTTTGTTTATTTTTCATGGATCACATAAATTGTTTTATTAATAGTATTTTTTAATATATTTTTACATTTTTATGGTATTTATGCACTAAAAAATGTAATGAGATCGTTTGATATCTATTTGTTTGATAAAAACTTTTAAATGGATTTCATTTATTTTTCAATAATTGTATATGTTATTATAGGGAAATATCTTATAGTTATTAGTTTTACAAAATCAAAACTAGTCACTAAGTCATGTACTATTATATTTTGGATTCATGAGTGATAGTTTACCAGATCGCTGATCCAAGGAGGGGTCTCAACATGGTAGGTTCATAGCATGCCCACCCATATTGTATGTACAGATTGTATTTAAATCTATATTAAAATAACATTAATATATTATACTATTATATCAATACTACTATATATTTTATGAGGGTATATATAGGAGGTTTCTTGTTCAATAAGCCACATGTCATAATGAGAGAGAGAAAGATATTCCATTTAATTTTATGGTGGGATGTTTTAGATGGTATATAGTCTTGTTCATTGTTATCATCCATTATAGGGACATATTTTTCATTATTATACTATTTTTATAATTTAAATTTATTTTATCACTCATGAAATTATATAACATGTTTTTTTGTTAACATCTGGAAAATATATTTTTTATCAAGTATAGGAATTACAACATATTGGCATGTTGAGTTAATTTATTTGAGGAAATCCTTGTTAGTATATAGAAAGGGTAAATCATTAACATCATTAGTGTGTATTAAAATTTGATATTTTGTTAGAATATGGTGATTGAGAATATACTTCATGACATGTGGTATGTTGTTTTGGGTTTGTGGCTAACTATTCAGATTGTATTGTTATGTGGAACAAAACTATAATTCATATTTTATAATAGTGATTATGTGGTATATAGTGGATTTGGTGAAACTGTATCTTGGTCTTATATCACTATACATATATATTTAAGAATACTACATCATATTATACACATACTATAACTTCTGAACAATTTATGATTGTATCTTCCAAAAAATGCATGAGCCACTATATTTCCATTTTGTGGATTATACACCATTTCAAATTTAATATAGTCCAAAAATATCTCACTATAATAATTTGGATTCCAATTATTTAATGAAAATAGAATATATATAACACTCAATCAAGGATTGTATTTTTTATCATATAGAGTAAAATATAAATAAATCTATGATATTCCCCAATCAACCTATATCAACTACTCCAAAGTCAACCCTCAATGCGTCCAAGTATACAATGAAAATAGTTACCAATATATTTAATTTCAGTATCAATATAAAAGTAAATCTCCCTTTAAAATCATTAATATATATACCATATTAATCATCCCACTCAAATTTCCACTTTATTTTTCAAGACAACCATCAACAATTAAAATCAAGAGTAAAAATGTATGAATCATTGAAAATTACCATACAGTTTGAAGAACCTTCTATTCTCCAACACAATCTAATTTTATTCCCATAAAACCATCACATATAAATTCTTGGGGTATAATAATATAATAATATTAGATATGATATACCCTACCAATTTTAATATTATGATGGGTAAATTAATCATTGAGATCTTGACCTACAAATAAATCACTAATGATTTTTTAAAAATAATCCCCAAATTATTTCATTGTTCCCCCAACGTGAGTGAGTACCCTGGCATCTAATCCAAAAACACCACAAAAAACAACTCATGATAATGGTGGAATATCTTTTTATATGGATCAACAAATATTTTTAGTCGACTATTTTATCGGAACCCCATCACCAAAAACATGTACATTGCATATCGACTCTTAAAAATTCATTATGTAATATTAAATTCTCTCACTACTAGATAATGATAGCAAGATTACATATTGATATTAGGGAACATCCAATACACCCTCATCTAATTCAATAAATATTATATCTTTTGAAGTGTATAACTATTTTTAACCAACACATTATTAAGCATGTCATAATTTAAAAATAATCTCAAACATTTATCATCCTTATTAGTGAAATAATACTTCAGCACCCCATAAAGAAATTATTTTCATACTAGATCCCTCTTCTTCATAGTCTTTAAGAAAGACCTTCAACTATTTTAGATCATCTTATTCTATGTGATATGATATTATTGATTCATGTTTGAACATTGAAAGATAGTTGAAAATAAAATCACCCTACCTTTAATATATAAAATCATATAAATCATTAGGAAACACATCCACAAATTAGTCAATCAATTAGTTAAAGATTCTATTCCATTTCATATCATCATTTCATAGAATAATATGACTGTTTAGGAGGTGACCATTACATACAATTCATGTTTTTTTTAGATGTTACTAAAACATAACTTCACTTGTGGTATACATTACACCAAAAGTGGATAATCCTATTCATAATGAATATCATATGAAATATAATCATATATATCATGAAAATTAAATACATATATCTAGTTGATCTCCATAAAAATTGATACATGACACTATATAATGATATTTGATTAATTTATAGAGGTGTTTTTATGGAAAACATTCCCATTAGACACAAAATAATCAAACAAAAATTACCCACTATTCACGATAAAATGAAAATGTGTGTCATATATATATTAAATAAATATCAATCCAAAGTAGATTTCAACCATACAGTACCCATTACTATTAATTGTATCTCATATTTGATGGATAGTTCTTGATTCAATATGAATTGGATTCTTAAAACTATACCTATGTAATTCTATTTAGATTTTTAACTCCCATATGAAGTTGTCTCATTATTATATTATTGTTTTTCATGCACAATTTTTCAAAATGTCTGGACTATATGGATTATATAATGTTATCAACCAATGGTGATCCAACTATTGATAAAAAAGAAACTTTTATACTACAATCCTCATCAACTACATTCTTCTGTTACCCACTTTTAATAACTTCATAAATATGTCTACTCGCCATAGTAAAATCACTCATTTAGTATACTAAGCTACATTATTTTCAAATGGACAATCTAATTACACTATTAAGACTCTAAAATCATTCTATCTCAAAGAGAAAGAGATCAACACTTTCATGGGTTTCCTTACAACTTTTTTTAACACACATCATTAAACTATCACATTCTTCAATTAGAGGTTCATCTATTAGAGCCTCCAAATGGAGTTAGCATCCCATATCCAATACTTTCTATAAAACTCTTTTTAGTAATGATATTATTTTCCCCATATTTATGTATGTTATTTGGATAATAAATATCCCAAAAATATAAATATCTAATCCCAAGATAATTGAAATTATTTTAATAATCATTACATCCTAATGGTATCGAATGGATTCCATGTTCTGTTTATCAACTCCAACAAAATATTAAATGATGTATTATAGAATAAAGTTAGTGTTTTATCTAAAATGAAACATTAATACACACTATGTATCCAAATAAATCAATTCATTTATTGTTTAATTTACAAATTATATATTAAAAACTCAACAAAATCGACAAAATCAAAAACAAATACTTCTTATGGAAAATTAGAGATATTAAATTAATTTTGGTGGATATTTTTTTAATATGATTGCCCTCACTTGACAATATAATTGAATCAGTAAAAAAGGAGACATGTTAATTAATATTATTAAAAGAAAAATTAATAACAAGAAAACTTCAATAATTTGAATATATCGTTATTATATTTGCGATTATCCTATAAGATAATGTTTCTAAAAGATTTAATATATATTATGACAAATAACTAACCTCAATATGATAATAAACTAAATGAGATCATTCATAATTGAATTTATTATTTAATTATTTACAAGTTCTCTTACTCATAATTATATACCCTTTATAGTTATTACGCACTAATGATTGATGGAGAGAAAACATGAATAAATAATCCATATTAATGGAATAGAATATCTTAATAATTACTACTAAATAAAAAATAAAACTCAACAGAATCAATAAAATCTCCTTCTTTGTATATGTTTGATCCATGTATTTTGTAAACCACTTTACAACATTCTATCTCTCTATAAAAATCTAAATGTGGTATAAATTAATCCTAAAAAATTATACGATTTAAAAAATTGTCCTATTACGCTATTTATTGCAATACAATGAATTAACCTTTCCATTGATTCTTATCATTCATCCATCATCCCCTTCTTTTCACTCCATTTTAAAATTCATATGTCCCAATTTATTGTATAATTCATTTTTTTCTATTCTTAATTGGTGTAAATATTAATAATATTAGTGTACAAACTCTAATACTTTATCCACATTCAATTTTTATTTTATTTCAATCTTCCAATGATTATTTTGTATAGAGTTTTAAATTATGTCCTTATTTATTTTATGAAAAAATCCCATTATCTCATTGTCAATGCAAAAAGATATGCACCTTTTCTTGAACATATTCACTTTTATGATGAATTCGAAATTATCTTAGAAATACATCATAGTCATATTAATTATTCAATGGATTTTCATGACCAATTTTACATGAAAAAATTTATATAGTAAATATGATTTACATCATAATTATTTCATTGAAATCCGAGTTCAATATTCAAAATAATAATAATAATATAATATTTATTATGGTATAATGTTCAATCCCGTGTTTAAAATAATCTACATTTTTAAAAAATTTATCCAAATTTTATTTTCTATAAAAACGAATCAATGACACCTAAAATTAGGTAATATTAAGCACTATTAATAATAAAATTGTAGATAAAAATATTTCTACTAATTAGTATTAGAAAATTCCCCCCCACCATAAATTTCTCTTTAATCTAAGTAATATTTAAATATTAAATATCAAAGAAAACATTATTATTCTTATAAAACACCCTATTCATTATATTAAAAAATGGAAAGTTTCTACTAAAACTATTAAAATTAAAAACAAAATCTTCCCAACTACCGTGATAAATCCAAGAAATGACTATCATTCCATAAATTATATATTATTTCATTTATAATAGTTATCATTTCATGAATATACATGATCTCTAATAACATACCACACTAAAAATAATTTAACTCATAACTCAAGGATCCATTAACATGAGTTATACTCTATATCAATGTAGATGCATTATGAACATATCATTGAAATGTATCGAAATATCAAATTTCAATTAATTAACGAATCTAATCATGACCAAATTCAATAATGTTATTTAAGCTTAATTTTTTAGGGTTATTGACTATGAAATTCAAAATACTTTCATTGGGACGCTTATCAACTATGTATAATGGATGATTTTCATTTCAAACTCTACTAAAAAATAATCATCAATTTTTTATTTCTTAAAATTTATCACCCATATGAACTCTTTTTCATTTTTCCGAATAAAATACTCATAAATTATAATAATAAGACTAATAAAATATTATACCTATATTATTTATATTTTTTACATTACAAATATTTTTATTAGTATTCTAGAAATATATAATATAAGGATGTTTGTGAAACATTCTACTATAGCCAATATAAATTCTACATATGGACCATTTTTAATGTTATTTTACCCTTATAAAATCATAAATAAAATTCGTCCCCTTTACTCATGTAATTTGTAATTATAAAATTTACTATGTGTTGGTAACAAAAGAAAAAATTGGCTTATAAAGTGCACCTCTCGACATGGAATGCATTGTTTTGAGGAAATAAACAGGTTTTAAATATAAACGCAGTATGAAATGTTTAAGGGATAAATAAAAAATAATAAAATAAATAAATTTATTATTATATTAATTTTATTATTTTGACAAATAAACAAATATAGTTCTATTATATACATCTCTCAATATATTCCCATGAAATAGGGTATTAAAAATTATATATCCTAGGGGTTTAAAATACCTCTCAAATAAAAATTTAAATATTGTACAATTGTTGATTGAATTACTACATATAATATGTTAATTAATGAAAATTAATAATAATTATTTAAAAAAAATGTAACATTACAATGATCACATAAATTATTAGCTCAAAATTGTAACTAGCGTGTGTTATTCAAAAATGATTACCTATATATAAAAAAATATAAACATGATAATTATATTCACCAAACAAAAGAAAATATATTTTCTAATTAATTTTTTCTATTAGATCAGTAAGGATATAAAGAATAATGTGGGGTCTAAAGATTCATTTCCCACACTTGTATTAATCATCTTCCTCTAAATTTATACACGATATAAGATATATAATTATTGTTAGTGAATTTTAGTAATGGAATATAGAAAAATAATATTAAATATTCAAAAATTTCATCCCTTTATAACTTGGATTATATCCCATGATCATTGGATTATAGTATATTAACTCTCTATGATATCTTTTAACACATTTGGGTCTTTAATATCCAGTGATTTAGTGTAATTAAAATGAGAGGTTGTTGAGATTTCTTGACAATTTAATTTTATTATGATATTTTAAAATTGTTCAAAACGGATTTTTATGATTGATGTCATTTCATTCCCATGGTTTTTAGTAATATAGTATACATGTGGATAGGTAGTTAGCTAAAAAAATAATTATTTAAAATGGATCACAATTTATTATTTTAAAAATAAAAAATATGTTTCTTGAAAATACCAAAATATATCAGTGTATAAGTCCCCTCAATGGATGTCTCATTATACACATCACCTTATTTATCAATATACTCATTCTATATGGGATTTTTTCTAGAAGAATATTTATATAATAATGATATATAAAATTCATTACCTTAAATAGTTCATTGATAGTGATATTGGTACTTGGCGGATATTTATCCCTTATCGATGGAGGGTCTAGTGGAGTACCTCAGATGGAATCTCAATTAGAATAACCTTAAATGAAGTGTAAAAATATGTTATAGGATTTTTAGGGTTTTTAGAAATCATTGGAGGTACATGGGATATAGTGGGGATAATAGTAAGACAGTTCAATAAATAGTGGTACTATTATTCCAAGAATCAATTATAAGTGTCTCTCCATTTATATTAATTTCTTTTGGGATTCTACTAATAAAGAGTTCATTTCATAGAGAGTATATGTATCTATACTCATTGAGGCATGGAAATAGAAAACCACAATGGTGGTAACATGAAGAAAGGTATAAGTTAACTTCTCAATAGGCTATAATGGTGGAAAGTTAGTTCTTAGCATGTCTTGTGGGGGATACATAGTGGTCACTCCACTTAGTTAATGTATCTGAGTTTGGTATTAGGGTGTGAGGGGAAGAAAGTATTTTCTTAATGTAAATGTCATTATTTTTATCAAATTTCCCTGGATAGATCATGATATAAAGAAATAACATCCTATAAACTAATACATGTATTCATGAGGATTAGTTGTGGTTGGTGCATAGGATAGTTTGGTTTTCGGGTCTACTGTGGGTTAGTGTGAAAGGGATTGTTGGTTTAGTGAAAAAATATATAAAAGGGCCAGGTTAAGAAAAATATGATGAACTTGGCTTTAGTTTGTGTGGTAAGGGTGAAATTGAACTATATTGAGTTTATAAATAGATATCATTTCAATTTAGATAGAGAAAGATGGTTGGAAGGATGAGGGGTCTCAGGTAGTGGATAATATTTTGAGTAATATTATATAATATTAGTATAAAACTAGTGTTTTATACTGAAATTTTTATATGGGATATAGACATTAAAATTTAAAATGGATAGATATAATAATATTTTCATTAAATTAATCTTGGGGTCATTTCATTTTCATTTGCATAAAAAATACACCATACATTTTTTTAATATAATCATGATAGATTTATCACACATGGTACACATAATTTTATTTATATATGAACTATAATTATCAATGCATACATGTTTATTGTCTTAGTCTATAAAAACATTGGTTGAATGGCTATACCTTATTATATTATCTTCTGATAACAATTTATTGTCAATATTCAGACTTTGATAATCTTCACATGATTCCAAGATATAATTCTATTTAGTTGGATTTCTAGATTGAGCATAAAAATTTTAAGTCTTTCACCACGAGGGTATTACTTTTTATGGGAAATTCATGTTCTTTATTTGGTTAGACTGATTATTGGGTCTTAATCATTACATCACAAAATTTTCCCCTATTTTTATGAATGAAATTAATGTATATGGGGTCTTTCCCAATGAAACATTATGAATTGATATTTTTCTCTTGGCCGTAATTTAATTTTTAGGATTTTCTAAAAATGGATTATGGTGTAGGAAAAAATCCTTACACAATTATTTTTTAAAATTATAGAAAGTTTTTATTTTCCTTAACCAATAATTACCAATTTAACTATAATGTGTCCCTGAAACATTTTCTAAAATTAAAATATATTTTTATATACTTTATTTTTGTTTTGAATCATTATATAAGAAGATACTAAAAATATAGATTTTAGACTATATTTCTGAACATGATTTCCATATAAATAATTTTCAAGAATTGAAAACTTGGTATATACATAGGTATACACATATACATTACATTATTTAATATCTAATGGATGATGTAGCTATTTTTCATAGATTAAATTTCAATGATATGATCTACAAAACTTGAGAATGTATAATATTTTATTTTTGGTGTTATTTGTTCACATCAAATGATAGCTCTTTGGGCATTTTATTTTTTACTAATTTGTTTTGTAAAAATATACCATTTTGAAGGGCCCTGATCATCTTGAATTGTGATTTCCTATAAAATATAAACATTTTTTAAATTGAAATACCCTGTCTGGAAAATGAATATCATTATATCAAATATGTTATTTATGGAAATTATTTGTTTTCTCTTTTTAAATGGTGGCATTATTGTTTCCTTCCATCCATATACCTTAGATATCATCATGATAAATCATCATGTTCATTTGATTATTTTATTATATCTATTTTTAATATATTAAATAATAAGGATATTTTTGGGATAACTTCACTAAAATGTGTCAGGGATTCTCATTCAAGAATAAGAATGGACATATAGCCAGTGATGTCTTTTAATTTATTCTATAGTCCCAAACAAATTATAAAAATTCATGGACAGTTTTTTTAATTTCATTGAATCTATTATCTAAAATATTTTATATTCCCCAGATTCAAAAACTATAATTTAAAACTTATTTTAACTTAGTAGGGAGTTCTCATTCTTTAGAGTACTCGTTATTTTTTAAAACATATAAAATGGTTATTATAAGGGGTTCCATGATTTATAATCAATAACATTGGAACTATAATCCCTAAAATTATATTCTTCTTTAAAATGTATTTACCACATATACTATTTGGGTAGAGGTGGTTTCCACTTCAACCCAATCTATAATATAGTATACAAATAATAATATGTATGAATTTTTAATGAAAATTTAAAAGGACTACATGAAATATATCACAGATACATTAAATAAATTGATATTAATGATATGTTATTATGGGATTTCATATTTGATATGTATGTTATCACTTTATTGTAAGTGATCATTGGTCACCACACAATTCCTCAAAACATGGTGATGTATGGTACAAAAGAATATATTTTGATGTATTTTTTATAGTATTTTGTATGGTCCATGGTTTCCTCTAATCAAAAAAATAAAAAAATATCACTCTTTAATCGTATGAATTAAGCAAAAAATTATGGGTTTACATATCTTCATATTTTTAATTGGAATATGATCATCAAAAGAATAGTATTACACTTAATCAATAAACATATTGTTTTATTGTCAATGAATTATTCATAAATAATGCTAGTGTCCAAGAAACTAGTGATATCAACAAAAAAATTGATTTTCATGCCACCATGAAAGGTCATTCATCTTTAATTTCATCCTTTATTTTCAATTCATGATATCCACTAAAATAAAGTAATTAAATCTGATATACAAAAAAAATACCTTGTTTACAAGTCCTTTTATATCTTTTAGTTCAATATAAAACACAAAGAGAAATAATATCCTGAAAATCAACTGATTCATAGCATATTTCTTAAAAAGAAAATACTTGAGCACTGTGTGATCAGTATACACTACCATCATAGAGAGTATAATATAGAATCTAAACATATCAAAATCATAGCCAACAATATGTAATTAACTATCTAAGATATTATAATTTAATTTCATTTTTTATTGAAATTTTCATACATAATACTATTCATTATAAAAAATTTCACCTCATTATACAAGAAATTCTATAATGGTATAAACCATTTCATTGAATATCATCTAAACTAGTTGAAAAAAATATCAAGGAACCTTATTAGATTAATTATTAACCTCTACCTTAGTATCTAAAATTTTTCATTATTGTTTTAGTCATATGTAAATGTTACCACATTTCATATATAAGTGAAAGAATGAGCGATTTTGCAAGAATTCATTGAAATAATTCTACTAAAAACCATCATGTCCAATGAATCATCATATATATCTTATCATAAAGGCCCTATAAGGTTATAAATCACCTAGTTCGTTATTAGATCATCCTTTATTCAATACATTAAAATTAAATGGGTAAACACAATATCATCCGTAAATAAAAAATGATAATTTGCTCAATTTTTTACTAATAATGTCTTCAAACATGTCACAAAAAAAACATGTTAATATTATAGAGACATACCTCAAAATATCAAACATATGTAGGTAAGTAATATATAAATACTACTTGAAAATATTTCAACATTGTATGAAATTCCAGTATCATGTACTTCTAAAATGTTACCAATATGTAACACATATCAAATATCATACATTAGTTATGTAATGTTCAATAAGGGTATGTGAATGTTTTCCTACATTGATGTTTAATTGATTGTAGTTTCATAAATCTCCAATTCATCATTATTCAAAACATCATTTATTATAAGGACCAACCTCATTCATAAATTCATGTTTTATTTTCTTCCATCTTAATTTCGTACCTTATGAGTGAATATATAAATTAAAATACCATTAATATTTCAAATGTTATAAGTTAGTATACTTAATTTTCTTATGTAATTCATTGAGCCACTATTAGTGTTCATTTTAAATTTAAATTCAAAAAAATTGATGGTAATTATATTATATCTCAAAAAAATGAATAACTAAAATTAATTCCAAATTTCTATATATCTAATTTGTGTATCCTAAAATTTCAGGGAATTAAATCTATGGGAAAATATGTCGAGAGATGTCTCACTATATTTATATCATTTTCATGGTTATAATAAAAACATAAACCTCCATTTTTTATCCATTTATACATCTTATATCATAGAAATCATTCATTATACACACTACTTCATCTTGAGAAGTCCATAATTTTATTCAGTTAAAATAATTTCCTAGAATCTTCTACCTCATGTCTTTTATTTACTACCTACATCTAATTAAAAGTAAAAATCTCCACTATGACCATGAACATCATATTTCCTCAATTTATACCTAGAATATAATTTACCATGATAATTCATTTCTTACCAAGGATGATTAGTGACAATCCCTCCTCATCCACATCAAGGATTTGAAGACCAGCACAAAAAACAAACATTATCACCTTTACCATGACATCCTCAAGTGTGTTAATCAGATATTTAACTGAATAATTAAAAATTCAATGTTGTGATGATATTGTATTTTGGTTTTCGTACCCAAATTTTATAAAAACATTCAATTAAATGAGATTTATGTATGCGGTTAAATCAGGAATAGAATTTTTTAATTTAAAATATCCAATAATAAATTAAATTATGATGATACCAAGATGTTGAATTTAGATCGTGGGATTTCTTATGACTTATTTTAACATTAATTTCTAGATGAATCGTTCATAAGTCCTCTTTTTATATTATTTGAAATAATTACCCAAATAAACATTATGTACATTAACATTTAATATTTTTTAGTAAATGATATATTGATTTGAAGTTGTTTGAACATCTTTATATCTTATTATATAATGCTTCTACCTTTATATGGAACATCCTATCTCGAAATGTAAACGGTGGATGATAATCTTTCACATCAAGGTTCATTAATGTTTTCTTCTTATTACTCAATTCACATTTCATAGATTACATGGATGATTGTTTTAACACATATTTACATGATTCTTCAACTTCTATTTCTTCATAAACTTAATAATCTTTTATGGTTTCTTTTCCCTTAATCTTTATCCCACTTCTAAATTAAATATCATTTTCCCATACCATCGTAGACTTTGTATAACTTATTGGTCTTCTATGTGGTTTCCTAAAATATTACTGATACAACGATTTCAATTATTGGTACATGTTCATAAGAGATGATTGTAGATTATTAAAGAGTGTTTAATGATTTTTCATCTTATACATAAACTAATAATTGTGCTGGTAAATTTTATTGTTGTATTATATCATAGGTTTTTTGAAAAAGGGTTGGTATTCCTGGGATTTATCTGAATATTATTGTGTTGGGTATTATTCATTTATTATATTTTCAATTGAAATTTTTAGAAACAAAGAAAATAGCTTGTTATTACTAATAAACCCATAGTTTATCATAAGTAAATTTTATATTTTTTCCAACTACTTATTGGTTTGATATTTGATTTAAATTTCTCAATCCTCATTATTTTCCTATAGTTTTTTTTGAATTAAATTTATTTCTAACTTATACAACATAAATTCTACCTCCATTATATTATTAACATTTCATATGGAATTGAAAATTTTATATAATTATGTACCTCCACACTTATCATATGAAATTAGTTTCGAGTCACGTGGTGATTTAGTAAATTGGATTTCAATAAATACCGAAAACATTTTAAAATTTGTTTCTCCATGGGATTATAGATTGGTGATCTCCCACACATGATGAATTATTCATTAAAATGGTCATCATGCATATTTATATTGAGAAGTTTTTCTTAAAAATTCCTACAATATCTCTTAACAAACCCCAATATTATTATTTTATAAATATCCTCTTGTATAAAGATCAATATTTTATCCTTAATTTGATAATATGAAAAGTATAAAATTTTATGATTCATCCAAAGGATTACCACATGATGATGGAATATCATTGAGATTCCCAAAAGTGTTTCCATTTCTAAAAGGTTGGTTAAACATGATGTTGGGTAAAATTTTTAATATATTTTAGGAATTTATATATTTTTTATTGTGAAAAAAACATTATGTAGAAATTTTCTAATCAATTTATCCCATATGGTAATCAATCCTTCTATTAATCATTTAAACCACTCATTAGAAAATTAATTTAACGAAAAGGGTGCCCTTAACATTAATATATTGTTAGAGACACCATTTTTCTTAATTGTTTCATATATCTCTAAATTATTATAAATATATTCATGTTGATCCACCAAAAATCCAAACATTTTATATCATATATAGTATTTTAGGAGAAAATAGCTGATTGAAGGAAGATTGTAACCCATAATAGTCATATATCATTGTATCAATGTTACTTATTCAATGATATATACCATGAAATTGTCATTCAAATTGGGGAAATTTTAATTTTCCAACACTGATCATCAGTAGTTAAAAAATTACATCAAAATATCAAGATTTAAATTAATGGTATTAGTTTAATCAAAACACCTTGATTAAGTGATTTATGTTCAACCCTTGCACATGTAACTTGTGAGATCAACAAAAAGAACCCTCACACATGTAAAAAATGAATAAACATAAAAATAGAAATGTCAATGAAATGTATCATCTCAATCAACCAACAAATCTCTATGTTATATAGTATTATAACATGCTTTGTGACGGAAAATGGAACAGAAAATATAGGTTGTTGGATAGACGTCATTACATCTTAAAAACTATCAAATGTTTATAATTTATATAACCCAACACCAAAATAAAACTAAAATGACATATTTTGTATTTTCATCCACAATTAGTCTTTTGGAAACACCAAACCACCCAAAATTTCTATAATATAACAAGTCAGTAATTATTTACTCTTAAAAGTATAAATTATAGACTTAATGAAAACAAAAAAAAACAAAACAACTACTACTTACTATGAAATATAAGAGGTATAAAATAAATTTCAATGTTTTAATTTTTAAAAAACTAGTATTTCCATTACATTTTAAAATAATTAAATTAAGTAGTTACAATATTATAAATTAATTGAGATCCATTAAGATAATTTAAATCAACATTATCCTAATATTTTCATTTCTTTATTACCAAAATAACATACTCAAACAAAGGCAAATTAACTCCTGATATTTAAAAAACTGTTTTACAAATAATTTTATAATCGAAGTCCTTCTTTATAATTTTTATTCTCCTATTATATTTAAAAATTTTGAAAACAATAATTACATATTATGATAAAAAAAATTAACTGAATACAATAATTAATGAAAAAAAGATTCCCAAAGAAAAATAAACCACTAATTATGTACTCATCCTCAGAAACATAATTCACAATCCCATAAACTAAATACTCACACATTATAGATATAGAATCTACTATAAGTTAATAATTCATTTAAAGGGAAAAATTATCATAAAAATAAGATCGTGAATGATACAATCGGGAATTGAGAAAACATAAATGATTTAAAATCATGATCTATGTCTACAAAAATTCAATTCCTAACATCGAAGTATAATATATTAAAGTGAAATTTTTCAAAAAAAGTCTCCTGACGATTAATAAACATAAAAAATTAAAAACAATTATGGAGTATTCCTGTTATTAGTCCTTGATAAAAATATCTCCAAAATATTTCGACTATTTAAAATATTGAATAGTTTTTAAAAATACATTTTAAGATGAATATTTCCTCTATTATTGAATAATTCATTATTCATTACAATAATATAAGTTTATCTCCCCAATAATTAGGATGAAGATCTATTATTTTAATAAGATAACTAATTTTATTTTATATCTATTATATAGTGGTTATGTCATAATGTGTGGTATATTTAGATAGTAATGAAACTAGAGGCATGTCTAGTGGGTTAGGCTCATCTATGATGGGATTGAGCCTATACAGGTTTACTTATAAAATCATACATGCATTGCGAATAGACAATTTCATGGCTCCCTCACTCCGCCCAAGCCCCCAAACATAACATTATTTAAAGAAAAATATATAATTATTTTTTAAACCCATTTATATTAAATATTTAATGGTTTTTAATTATTGTTGAATAATATTTCATAACCTATTTACCTAATATTTTTATTATGATATATAAAAATTAAATTTATTTTTTAGAACCATTCAACCATTAAATTACTCAGATAAAATAAGTATTGTATATAAATTAATGAATACTTCGCTATTAATATATTTTAATTCCGTTCATTGTTTCTAAAATTCATTAATCGCCATTAAATATGACTATAATATGAACCATATTTTTATCCATTAAAAATTACCACACGGTGCACTAGTCCTATCTTATGATGATACCATGTCGGTATTAGAAATCCAATCTAGAGTATGCATCTTATAGAAAATACTCATGCCTTTGCAATGATGATTTTTTACCCCCTTGATCAATAAATTATTCACCCATGTAGATGATATACTATGTCCTTTACAAAATAACAAGAAATTTTATGAAATATTATGTAATAAATAATAAATTTAATGATCCCCAATAAATTTACAATTCACTGCCTCCTTGAAATTATATAAAAACAAATCCCATTAAATATCGAGACATATACAATACCTACAACTGGTAAATTAATAATATTCAAATTAATTGTAATTGAAGAAAAAAAAATTTTGATTGAAAATGAAATAGTTTCATAACCAAAAAAATAATAATTAAGTTAATTAATTTTTTAACATTATTATATTTTAATGAAAATTGGATTTAAAAACAATCAGTACCATAGGAAATCACATGCCCATATGGGATTCCCTGCATCAACCCTCATACATACTATATCAACATTTGTATGCACGTACTCTTAATAGTAAAAAAACATTTCTCCCTCCCCCTATATTAATCATATATCCTTCAAGATAGTGAGCTACGTGAAAATATTTCATTACTAATTACAATGTGATTTCTTATGTGTAGAACATTTTATTATTTGATATTAATTATTTCATGATAAATTTATTTACATCCCTCAATTAGATCATACAATATGATTAATGAAACCATCATTAGTACGTCATTGCGTAATGAGTTCATCCAAAACACTTTATGTTCAATCATACATGAGGATTGTAGTCTAGTAAATATGATTTACTCATTAATAATTTCCATGAAATCCATATTCAAATATTAGAATTACCATTGTGAAATATTATTTATTATGATATGATTTTTACTTATATCTTCAAAATCATCTATAATTCCCAAAATTTATCCAAAATCACTCTTATTCCAAAATCAATAATCATATAAGGAATCAAGAAGCATTTATAATATTTACAAAATATATTTATAATGAATTTTAAAAAAAAAATTAGGTTTCTTTCCAATCTAAAAATTATGGGCCTTAATGTACATGTTCCCTCCCATAATATGTGAAAAATCAATCAACTCTAAGAATCATGTTATGTAATCCTTCAGTGAAATCTCTCGAGGTTTGAGTTTCAAGAACTCTAAATATTTATCCATATTTTATACCTCCAGAAAGAATTTATAAAATAATATAGTCTAAAATCCCTCCCAAGAGAACCACTCATTCATATTTATATATGTTGTGATGTTACATAAATACCTCATTGGACCCTATAACATGAAGGCACCCAATTTAATCTCACACTCATTTAAGATATTAAACATATATAATATACATTAGATACTCTATAACCTATCCTATAAATATTTTAATACATTATCTCCCTTAAATAGGGGTGTCTGTTATATCAATAAGTCAAAAGAAAGATCCTCCATTATGGTATAACTCGTATATAATTTTCTATCAACTTTGAAAAAAAAACTCAAGAAATATTAACGTGAGTTTCTTATCAACCTATGACCCAGTGGTAGCCACCCAAGCGTTCTCAACTATACATTCTTGGAGATCTATAGGACACATCTATATATGAAAAACATTATATTGTCATACCGATGTTTTAAAAAAATTGATTAATAATTTTTAATATTTGTTAAATTAAAAAATCCAGAATACAATTTTATACAACCCCATTATGGCACTCAACACATTCCACCTTGATTATATCAAATCATACCTTACCCAAAAAAATCCTCAACCAAGTACCAAATATATCATATATTCTACCATATATTACAAAGTAAATATCTCCACTCTCATTCACATTTAACTCAATAAATTCACATTTATATATATTACCCATTTTAATGATTCCATCCATGGCACATGATCTTTTTTAAACAAGAATCCCAATAAATAAATAAGAATTATATAAATACCCATAATAGGATTTAAATAATTAATGGAAAAATAATAATTTTATAAATATGGAAATGAATAAATTATTATTGTTGTTTTTATTAAAAAAATACATTTTCTAAAAAACCCACTATACATATTCACAAACATGTTATTTGAACCTACATGCCTAATATGATGCATTTACACACACCTTCTTCTAAGGTTGTGCCATGAAAAAACCTAAAAATATCATAACTCTTAAACAATATACACTATACAAATCACTATTGTTTATTAAGAAAAAATAATAATAAAAACACTTTATAAACTTGTGTGTTTTACTTATTCCATAAATATGTTCTCCAAGTAGAAGTATAACTTCCACACAATGTTTCGACAACACTATCTCTATATATAATTTCCCAAATAACTCAATCAAAGTAAAAATTCTATTGATACAATTGTTCAGTTCACCAAACCAATCAATCTTGATTCATGTTTTATAAAATACATTCCAACTATAAATATTCACTCACATGTTATATGAATCTAAATTTCTAGTATGATATATGTACACACACACTCTTTCCATGCTGGGAAAAAAATAATCCAAATAATCTCATAACTCATAAATATCATAATCGAAAACAATCAATAAAATTTAATAAAAAAATAAATACTTATAATACTTAAAAAACATGTAAATTTTACTAATTATATTAATGTTTTATACAATAGAAATTATAACTTTGACACCATATTTTGACAATTCTATCTCAATTTATAAATTCCCAAATAGATCAAAAAAAACAGAACTTCTTTCGATATAATTTGTAACTCAATAAAACAATCCATATGGATTGAGAAGCTATGAAACTAAAGTATTTGTCTCTCTATGTATGATTATTTTAAATAAATTCAACAGGATATTATGCTACATGTGGTAATTATACCATTAATAGATATTAATAAAATAACAGAAATAGATAAACATCCAAAAAGCACAAAATCATAGAACTCATATGAAATTATAATGGAATTTCAACCACAGCTAATGATATAACATAGTTGAATATCATATATAACCCATTTCACATTATACAAGTCATACATCAAAAGTAAAACCCCTTTTCAAACAATCCCATATTAAATATGGTTTATTTTAAATGTTTTATAGTTTTTGAAATTCTAACATTGAAATTTCAATGTTTTCAACATTTTTAATATTAACATTATGTTTGGAGAATCTATGTGGATAACCCATATAGTTTTGGTGATACTATGAATGACACCGTTAATAATATATTTTTTTACGGTTCTGGGTTTTCAAAAAGTCATGTTACTTTTACCAGAAGCCATGAGAGGACTTATACCAATGCGGTATCTTATACCTAGATTGAACATGGTTTGGAATGTTATGTAAGGAATATAGGATGTGTGTTATAGAATGATTGTAGTAGGGGATGTGTGGTTTGTGTATGGTTTGGAAAACTATGTGACTAGTTAATGAAATTTTATGAATCAATTCTAGTTTGAGCAACATGATTTGTGCATTGTTTGGTAAATCATGTTCCAAACTATATGAGTTGCTTAGATTAATTAAATTTTTAAATTCCACATTCACATAATCTTGATTTCAATTATTTTGTCCAACTTCTATTCTCATTTTCTAGTGTTTGGTAAAGATAATGATTAAGGTATATCATTGTATTATAATCCATGAGTCCATGATATTTCTTCATTGATTCCAATTGGTTTTGGAAGGTCAATCTCTCTTCTTTAATTCAATTTTTGTCTCATATTCTTCTAAATACCAATCAAATTTAGCTTCCATCTCTCCCATGAACCCTAATGGTTTTCAGGGTTCTATATCGCATTTTTTCAACTAAACTTATGTATTTTTTTCATTTAGGAATTAGAGAGGTTGTCATTTTGCATTATTTATCTGCCTCCATTTATTCCCAATGGTTTCTTCTTGTATTATGTATGTTTTTATGAAATTCTTTCTTCCACATTCCATGAAATGATTAATTTATTTAAATTAATTTCTCATCATGTTATATAGATATATACTATACCCACGATGAGTTTATAAAATGTTCTCAATGTTTTTCTACACTTGGAATAATTGGTTTTATATTAATATATAATTATTGATTTTTAAAATGAATATATATGCATTATATATAAAGAGAAAATGTTTTATAAATGGAAATTACCTTCTTAGAATCTTTTCATAAAATCACATCAAATTACGATATAATGAACTATTAAGAACTATGTGACCTTTAAATATAATATTGTCACTTATGTGTTTTGAATTTCGACAACCTGACATACACGGTTGTGATCATTAAGATGTTTGGAGTTCTATAAGACGGATATAATTTTCGGTGAATAGTAACCAACCATTTTGAATAGTAACCTACCCTTATGAATATAAATTTGACCCTTTTAATATTAAATCATCCAAAACAATTGTAGTCTCACCCATTAATGTACATATTAAATTCAAAAATCCTATAAGTGGTAACATGAACTTATGAAAAGTGTTGGTATTTATTAAATCATAAGAAAATAATTACATTTAATTAATTAATTTAGTATAAAATTAATTTTCTTAAAAGGTTTTCATAAATTATCAATATTATGCCTTTTCTTATTTAGATAATGTTATAAGACCTTATTTAATTTTTTAAATCATTATAATATCAGTTATAATTTTAAAATCTATAATTTTTTTGTAAATTGTTATTTTAATGATAATTTAAATTAATAATATTTATAAAATTATATTTGAAAAATAGATATATTTATTAGATTATAAACATTGAAAAATGGTTAGGGTTTATTTTTTGGCTTTTTCTAAAATACATGAATTTTTTGACGAATTGTAAAATATGATAATTCAAAATAAATGCTAAAACCGCAATTTCCACATCATGATTGTGTCATGGATGTTGTAAATTGCCATTATATCAAACTCATATAAACATATTTCTTTTTTTGGTCACAAAAATAATCACTATTTAATTTATTATGTAAAACTAATAAACTAATGATTAAAATATTATGAAAACCCTCCTCCCCTCCACTATAAAAACCACCAACACTTATATATTATCTTCACTCCTCTAAAGCCTTGTTCCATCCCTAAATTATGCCCAAATCATTTCCCAAGATCCTACCCCATGTCCAGAATCACATGGTCTCCTCAAAAGGCAAAATCCTCTCCCTTTAAGAGGCTCTCATGGAGATTAATTCAAGAGGTAAACTCATATTTTTCTTTTCATTCATTTTCATTTCATGTTAAATTTTTCTCTTTTCTTTACTAACCAATCATCATCCAGATGGTATGAAAAATATAGTACAATAAATATACAGTAATTTTTTATTCTAATGTTATAACCCATAATAATCTCTCTTTTACCCTTCTTTTATTTTAGTAGGAAAGACACCATCCGAGATGTGTTAATTTACAACATTCAAGGATGATGGGTTTTCAATATCATTTACCATCAAAATTTTGGTCATGAAACCATTTTCATGTTAATAAAAGATAATAATATATGTATTATGTCTTATATATTATTTTATAAACATCTTGTTCTCGTGGTTTTGATTTATAAAACAAAATGTGGTCATTGTGGTCATAAACCGCTAATTAACCCTAACGGATTTCAATAAAATTTTACATAATGATTAATCATCACTCAAAGTAACCAAATGAAATTTACAACCATGTAACCTTGTAGATGTTCAATAATTAAAAATAACTCCAATTCTGGAAATCAATCTTCATTTTACGTTATTCCCTTTTTCGTGTATATATATAAATCGAACATTAAACAAACAGAACTGAATAATGAAAATGAACCTCATAACCGCTAAAAAATGTAAGGAATTAACCTAAAAAAGTAATAATAAATCAATTACATGTAAAATAGGATCTTGAATTTATAATTAATGAATCTAATTTGATTATTCATGTCACTAATATCAAATGTATAACCCCATCAGACTTAAGGTAAGGGAACCCCTCTTTCTCACATTTATTCAAGAATCTACTATATGTTATTCCCTTTTATTTGTATCTCATAAGTATAGAGTATGATTTAACACCTAACACATAATTACCTCATGATGTATAAAATAATATAAACCCATTTCTCTCATTAATCCATCCTATGTACACCTGGTACCATGTCGATATTTCATAATCGATTCTACCTGAACCACCTACATTCCATGGGGTTTCTATATGGTTCATTTTATCAAAATGAAGTTGCATATTGATTTTATATAAAACTTATAAATAATTTTTTTTCAAAACTCATATATCATGATATATAACTCATTCTATTTTAGGTATATACATGTTTCAAAATGTTTCCCTCCTCAATACTTCCCGATATGCAAACCTGTTTTAAGTGAAATTCTTGAATTCTTGCCTAATTTCGAGCACACAATACGATATGTTTTTAGGAAAAAATTATATTTGTAAAACCACTTTTCCATCATTAAAACCATCTTGGTTTACTTCTGGTTTTATATAAAAGATTACTCCCTTTCTGATTTTAAATGCTCGTTATTATTTTCCTTTAAACCGCACTAAAATGAATTAATACTAAAATTTATTAATAACTCTTCTTTCATGTGGTAAATTATGTTTGAAATCACATTATATGATATATTATTATTTGAAATTATTAATTTCCATGTACATTTTAATTCCTTTCCTTATTGGACACTTGTATGATACACGCATTCATTATTCATTATGACATGATTATGATACCCATTTCCTTATATGGGTACCCCTATGTTTATGTATGATTGATTATGTATTATTATATATGTGGAAAACATATTCATGAACATGTTAATATGGGTGTTCTAATATATTTCTCTAATAAATTGGGTAATGTTGAGTCTCATGAGACGTTATCTATAATAGTCTTGGCGGTTATCCTTGACTCATGCTACCATGTGCAACGGTATTAGTGGTTAACATTGAATTGTGATCCTCTATGTGAAAACCAGATTAACTCATGCTAAAGTCATGTTTTATGTGGATTACTCATTAATATGATTCCATGTTTATATGATCCCATGTTTATATGTTATGATTTCATATTTTCTATCTCTTTTATATTATTATGACATTCCTCATATCCCATGTGCTAAAGCATTACTACTATGTTTTTTTTCACTTACTAAACTGTTAGTTCATCCCTTTGTTGGTGTTATCCCTAGGTTATCCTATGCATATGTATGACCATAATGGAATATAGGAAATCATTATGGAGAATAAATAAAAATTTATTTTTGTAATTATTGATTATGTACCTAGTCTTCGAAGAAACTAGACATTATTATCCTTGGCTTGTACTTTGATGTATAAATATGCTAAGCATCATGTAATGTAATGTGTAAAATGCTAGGGTATCTATACTTGGAATCAAAGGATGGTGTATTTATTTTTTCATATTAGTAATTTAGAACATTAGTAAGAACATTAAGGATGAGACTAAGTATAAGAAAACACCCCTAAATTTTGGTAAGTATAGAGTATGTGGTTTATCAAGAAAATACATCTATATATGGTAAAAAACATAAATATGAGGATCTGGCGTAGATATATCTTGGGCTAAAACCCAAATATATCATATAGATCTAGACTCGAATGGGAACTAGCGCACTACAATGGGACTTACTGAATTCATTATTTAACACTCCCAGGCGATATGATTTGGTAAATTCATAATCATGGTACAAACCATTATTATGTGAATTAAAAAAATAGCCCAATAGAATATAAGTTATGATATCGAGAAGTATTACCTATATTGAAACAGAGGTGATCAAAAGTTAGGACATACTTCTCCGTTACAAGTTTATCCACTTATTTTCAATGATTTCTTTTTATGGTCAATATATAAGTATTAAATTTCTCAAATTATGTATATTTCTCTTAGTTATTACGGGAAAATATAAGATGTGTGAAAACATAAAAATGACAGGGAATGTGAATATTTTCAGAATGATATGCCAAATATGATAAGAGTGGGTTCCCAAAGCTTCATGGTAATACTTTCTAAAATGGACCTAGATATGAATAATAATAAGAATCATGTGGAACACCCTCCTCCCCCATAAAAAGAGCATGTTGTCATTGAATCCTTTATACAGAAATATCCTCTCATGTTTAGTGGATCTTCAGATCCCCTTCTAGTAGAATAGAGGATTAACTCTATTGAAATGATATTCTCTGTCCTCTAGTGCTTAGAATAAGTGTAATTCATTCTGGAAGTCTGTCATTTTGAAGGGGAATGAGGTCAATGGTGGACACTAATTTAGAATATGAATCCCCTAGTGTAAATTGATTCCATGCAATGGGAGGAATTAAATAAAATGCTTTTTAATAAATAGTTTCCCTGAACCCTCCATCTCAATATGGAAAAGAGTTCCTCAGACTCATGCATAAGGAAGATTAGTCTAATGAGGCATATGAAGAAAACTTCACATGGATTAGAAGGTACACCTCTGGCTTTTTCATGAACACCTAAAGCATGGTGGATCACTACATCAGAGGATTGAATCTAATATAACAAAAATTCTTAGTGATTCAAGACTCTAACAGTTATGAGGAGAGTGTCTATTTTTTCTTCAAGGTAGAAATGGATATTAGTTACTATCAGTGTTTTCATGGGCCTGGTGATAAAAAAAGAAAAAATGGAATCTACTGTTGGTAGTTCCAAAAATAAATTCTATAATGGAAAGAAGCTCGATCATCTTATATGTAAAAATTGTGAGACTAATCCTCCTATGAACTATAAAAAGGAAACCTGGAACTGCATCAAATTCGTAAAGTCGGGTCTTCTGGATAAAAACAGTCAACATGATGTGAAGAATCCCACTATTGAGGAAAAATAAATGAAGGTTCTACTCCACAATCAAATGGTAGTGATGTGTTACAACTGTAAGGTACATGGGCATTATGAGAAAAAATTCTCCATGACATGGGTTGTCGGAGGCAATCAACAACATCCTCAAAGGTAATAAGTAATGGATTTTATATCACTACTACTGAGTTGATTCTAGAAAACGATATGGGGACATGTATTCTAGTTATTCATTCAAAATTAGTGAATGTGATGTTTGATTATGGGTCAACACATTCTTCCATATCTTTCATATTTAGTAGAAATATTCAAACACCACCTCAACATTTTGAGGGTAAGTTATATGTGATAACATAAAATGGAGAAATTATTGTTTCCATGTTTTATAACTCCTCCCCACATAAATTTTTTGGACTGAACCTCCAACAAAATCTCATTATACTTTTTTTGTATAGTCTGATGATATCTTGGGCATGGATTGGCTATCATTATATAAATCCTACAACAACTGTCAAGAAATGGATATCACTCTTCACTTCCTGAAGCATCCTTCAATTCATTACAGGTGTAAGGACGAAGATTGATATCCTTTGGAATCATTGTCTCAAGTGTGGATATTAATTCATTATGATCAAGAATGTCTATCTAAAATGATTGAGAAAAAGGATAGAATAATTCTTGAAGACATTCTCATCATGAGGGATTACACTAACATAATCCATAAAGAGTTGATAGGTCATCATCTTGATCGAGAGGTTGGGTTCTCAATTGAACTTATTCTTGTAATTCTACCTATATAAAAGACACCTTATCGAATGGATATCGTAGAGCTGAAAGAGCTAAAGAATAATTTACAAGAGAATATATAGAAGGATTTAATATACCCGAGTGCTTTCCTGTGGCGTGCACTGATCCTCTTCGTGAATAATAAGGACAGGTCAATGTTCTTCGGTATTGATTAGAGTGATCTCAATAAAATCATGATGAAGAACAAGTATCCCAAACCATGGATAGATTACTACTTCGATTATCTTTGTGGTGTTACTTATTTATCTAAGGTGGATGTTTAGTTGGGATATCATCAATTAAAGGAGAGGAAGACATATATCCAAAACTACATTTCGAACAAGGTATGGAATCTAGGAGTTCATAGTGATTTCCTTCAAACCCATTAATGCTTTAGGATTTTTCATTGATTTAATTAATAGTCTTTAGAGATTACCTCAAAAAAAATTTGGTAGTCTTTATTGACGATATTGTGATATACTCCAAGAGAAAAAAAGAACATGAAGAGCATTTGAATACATTGTTAAATAAATTGTAAAGGGAGATGTTGTATGTGAAGTATATTATATGTGAGTTATGTATAGTGGGAGTATAATTCATTAGGCATGTTATCACCAGCAAAGGGATATATGGGGACTCGTCCAAGACACGGACAGTTAAAGAGTGGCATAGGCCAACATATGTAATGGAGATCTGTAGCTTACATGATCTAGCTGGGTATTATTGACGATTTATGAAGCACATCTCATGATTGTCGAACCCAATCACCATGTTGAAACTTAAGGATGTAAATCTTTTCTGCACTCAAGATTGTGAAGACTATTTAAGGAGTTGAAAAAGAGGATAATCACTATGCCAGTACTCTCACTCCCAGAAAGTGGAGAACTCTTTGTGGTGTACAGTGATGCTTCAGTAAAGGTCTTAGGTTGTGTGATGGTGAAAAAATTATAAAATGGTCAAATACGTCTCAAGGCAGATGAAACTCCATGAGAAAAACTATCCTACACTGGATCTCGTGTTGGCGGCTATGATCTTTGTGTTAAAAATATAGATGCACTATCTCTATGGGGAGAAGTGTGAGATATTTACTAATCACCAGATTATAAAATATGTATTCAGACAAAAATATCTTTATATGTGGTATAGAATACGGTTTGAGCTCATTAAGTATTATGACAGATCAATCCACTACCATCCTGGTTAAGAAAATAAGGTTCGGGATGATCTAATTATAAAGGATCATGAATCGTTTTCAATAATGTGAATTTAATTGGATCTGATCTTCTTATATTTGAAGAGTATATACATGGGAATAATTAAACGAGGAACATAAACAATCCATTCTGAAATTATTTCTCAACCCTCCTTCATATAGAAAATAATGAATGCTCAAAGAAAAGATGTGGAAATTCATAAAAGGGTGGAAGCCATTAAAAATTAGTGATCCTATGATTTCATGATTGATGAAGTAGGATTTATAAGATTTGGGTCATGATTATGTGCACTGTCTAATCCAGATATAATGAAATATCTTTTGAATGATTCACAAAGATTAACCTTATCTATCCACCTAAGGAGTTCAAAGATGTATCGAGATCTCCAATAGATATTTTTAAGGGACAATAAGATGAACGAAATTGTTGAGTATACATCTGTGTTCCTGGTATATCGAAAAGTGAGGGATGAAAGAATAAATTCTAATGGGATGATGCAACCACTATCCATACCAATATGAAATTCGAAGAATATCAGCATATAATTTTTCACTAGACATCCATGGACATCCTATGTAAATAATGCTATATCGGTCATTGTGGATTATCTTAACAAGATAGCTCACTTTATCTCAATTCTATAGGACTTCTCATTTGATCAAAATTCATGGATATATATCAAATAGTTGGTAATGTTTCATGGATTGACACTGTCTATTGTGTCTGATTTAGATCTGACTGTCACCTCAATTTTCAAGGAAATTCTCCAACATGCTATAAGAACTAAATTAAACTTTAGTATGGCCTATCATCCTTAAACTAATTTCAAATCTGAGCGAACTATTCAAACACTATAAGAGTTGTTGAGAGCATTTTATATGGACTTAAAAGGAGGATGAGACCAATATCTTACACTGGTGTAATTATCCTACAACAATAGTTTCTAGTTGATCATTGGAATGGCACCACACGAATACCTTTATGGGAAAAGGTGGGGAACATTGGTTTGTTGGGATGATGTTATTGAGAATAAGATTCTAGGACCTAAAATGGTTGAAGAAATGGTGGAGAAGGTGAAAACTATTAAGCAGCACATCAAGGTTTCCCAAAGATAATAAACGGTTATGTAGACAATTGTCGATGAGACCTTGAGTTCAAAGATGGATATATGGTATTTATTTTCATATCTCCATGGAATAAGGTCATGTGATTTGGGATGAAAGGAAAACAAAGTCCTAGGGACTTCAGTCCCTTCAAGATCCTTGTTGGAGTCGAAGATATGGCATATCAAATGGATCTTCCACCTACCATGTCTAATGTAGAAAATTTATTTCATATATCCCTCCTAAAGAAGTACATACCGGACCCATCACATGTATTATCTTTATAGGTGGTAAAGTTGGAGGATGATCATTCTTAGGAGAGGCTTCCAGATAAGATCTTGGAACATAGAGATAATGTTCTTCATAACATGGATACTCACCTAGTGAATGTAATATGTTGGAATTGTAAGTATAAAGAGGCATAATGGGAACTGGAGGTGGAAATTAAGGAAAATTACTTGCACCTATTTATGGATTATAATGTAAAATGAAATTTCAAGGGAGATATTTCATGTAGTGGGAATAATGTAATGACACAATGTATGATTAATGGAAATTCCCTTCTTATAATTATGTCATATAATCACATGAAATTACAAAACAACAAACTACTAAGAACTATGATACCTTTAAACATAATATTTTTAATTTTGTGATTAGAATTTTGAAAATCTAACATACACGGTTGGGGTCAGTATGATGTATGGATTTTGATAACATAAACATAATTTTTTTGAATATAAACAGACCGTTATGAATAGAAACATACCCTTATGAATAGTTATATGACCCTTATGAATAGTATATTGTCCAAAAGTATAGTATCCTCACCCATTAGTGTATAAATAAAATTTAGTCATCTTATATGTGATAATATGACCGTAGTAAAAGTATTTGTATTTTTGAAAGTCATAAATAATTAATTATAAGTAGTTAATTAATTTAAAAGAAAATGTATCTTCCTAAAATGTGTTCATAGATTAAAAAATTTATGTCTTTTTGTTTTAAGATTATTTTATAAGGCCATAGATAATTTTTCAATGAATAATAAATTAGTTATAGTTTTAAAATCTACATTTTTCATGTAAATTATGATTTTCTTTAAAAAATAAATTAATCATATATAGAAATTTTATTTGGAGAAATTGAGTTAATTTTTGGATTTTACACATCAAAAAATGGGCAGGATGATTTTTTGGTATTTTTCTGAAATACGTTATTTTTTATGAATAGTAAAATATGATAATTCACGATATATACTAAATCGTGAATTTCTGCATCATTCTTGAGTCACGGATGATCTAAATGACCATTGGTTTAAACTCACATTTACATATAAATTTTTTTGGTCACAAATATCATCACTATTTCTTGTCTTCTGGAAAAATAATAAACTAATTTTGGAAATATTAAGAAAGCCCCTCTACCCTATAATATAATAACCACCCACACACCCCTCTTCTCTTCACTTCTCTCGAGCCTTGTGGATTCCCTAAATTCTACCCCAATATCTCCCAACGATCCTCCACCACTTCCTACATCTCTTACTTTCCTCAAAAGGTCAAACACTCTCCCATTAAAATTCTCTCAAGGAGATAAACTACGGAGTTAACTCCTCATTTCTTTTCATTCATTCTCTTTTCATATTCTATAGTTCTCTTTTTTTCTTAATATCTCTTCATCAAAATGGTATGCAAAATATAGTACCATTAATGTACTGTAATTTTGTAATGCTAGTTGGATAATTCAATATCATATCTCATTTACCCTTGTTTTATTTTAGTAGTAAGGACATTATCTGAGATGTGTTAATTATCCACATTCAAGGACAATGGGAAATCAATTTCCATTACATTATTCAATTATGGTCATGAAACCATTTTCATGGTTGAAAAAAAATCATAATATATGTATTATGTCTCATTTATAGTTCTGTAATCCTTTTGTGAACCAGGATTTTATTTTTAAAACAAAATGTGATCATTGTGATCCAAAACCTCCAATTAACCCAAATGGTTCTCACTAATGTTTTACATAATGATTAATATTCTCTGAAATTAACCAAATTAAATATAAAAACATGTAACCTTATGGATGTTCAATATTAAAATATAACTCCAATTCTGTACATCCATCCTAATTTTACATGATTCCCTATTCATGTAGATAACTTAACCGAACATGAAACAAACGGACCCAAACAATGATGTTGAACCTCATAACCCATCAAAAAGGTCATGAATGAATATAAAATGGTTATAAAAAAATCAATTAAATGTAAAATTGGTTTTTAATTATTAATTAATGAACCTAATTTCCTTATTTGATTCATTAATATCAAGTGGAGAACATCATCAGACTTAAGGTAAGGGATCCTCCCTTTCTCACATTTATTCAAAAATATCTTCTATGTTATGCCCTTTTATGTGTAGTTCCTAATGATGGAATATGATTTCTCACCTACAACATAACTCTGTCATGATTTATATAAGGATAAAAACACATTTAAATCTCACTATTCCCTCCTATGTATACCAGGTACCATGTCGATCTTCCGTATGGGATTCTACTCGAACCTCCTACATTCCTTCAATTTTCTCAATCATTCTCATTATCCAAATGATTTTGTCGAATAACATTTTTATAAAATATAAAAATACTATGTATATTATCCATACTCATGTTTCATGATCATTCTATCATTATCATTAAGGGATATACATGTTTTTAAATGAATCCCTCCCCCATAATTCCTGATAAGAAAAAACGTTTTAAGGGAAATTCTAGAATACATACAAAATTTCAAATACATGATATGACCCAACTTTAACAAAAACATTATATTTATAAAACCACTCTTTTAATCAAGAAAAAATTCTTTGTTCACTTCTGTTTTAATATAAAATTTTACCCTTTTTTATTTTAAATTCTTGTTAGTATTTTACTTTAAACCACACTAAAATGTTTTAATGAAAAAAATAAATAAATACTCTTCTTTCTTGTGGTCAATTATGTTTGAAATCACATACCATTATAGATTATTATCTAATCATATGATTTTCATTGTATTTTTATAATTCATTTCTTTCATGGAAACTTTTATGATATTCACATTCATTATGATATATGAAATGGTTATGCTGCATATTTTTTCCATGGGTACCCTTATATTTATGTATGATTCTTAATGTGAAAAACATATTCATGAACATGTTAAGATATTTTCAAAAATATAGAGCTCTAATGTGTTGGTTAAAGATAAGTCTCATGATACATTATGTGAAACGGTCTTGGCGGATAACATTGGCTGATGCTACCACGTGCATCTGTCTTAGTTGTTAACATTAACTTGCCCTCCTTTATGTGAAATGAGCCTTGAATCTTTCTAAAATAATGTTTTATATTGCTTCCAAATTATTATAACACCATTTTTTATTATTCCATGTTTATATGTTATGATATCACATGTTCCATGACTTTTTATATCATTATTTCTTGCCTCCTAACATGTGTGCTAAAACATTAATACTATGTTTTTTCCCTTTCTGGTCTTTTAGCTCATCCCTTTGTTCATATAATCCATATGTTTTGCTATGTAGATGTATGAGATCAATGGAATATAGAAGATCATTATGGAGATTAAATAAAAAGTGGTTTTTATAATATTTTATTATGTACCGTGTCTTCCAAGACACTAGACATTACAATCCTTGGCTTGTACTCTAATGTATAATTAGGCATAAAATCATGTAATGTTGTGTGTAAAAGGCTAGGGATGCTATATCTTATGTTATTGTAAATGGATAAAAGGATCATTTAAGTTAATTTGAAGATAAATTAAGGTGTTTGGACTAGTTTTTATTTTTAAAAGTCATAAACCATGATTAAATAGTTAATTTCAATTAACAATGTTTTTGATTTCTGAAGTTACATAGGAATGTGAGAGACACTAAGAAGGGGTTGGGGTTGTATTAGTTATGATACATTATAATTTAACATTTATTAAAATTAAAAATTATAACTACTTATACTTTTTATATTTTTCAACTTTAAAAATATCAACCTCACTTTGTATGGAATGTTAGGAAAATAAAGTAGAGCACACAATATTTTTAAGGATTCCCCCCTTATGGGTGACTACATTCTTTTGATGGTGACTGAAAATAGTCCATTGAAGTTATATATAATAAAAAAGCGAAAAAAATGATTTCACTCTCATTAGAAACCTTCAATATCTTAATAGGAACGATTATACTAACTTTTATCCCTTAATTGTTCTTTAGGAAAACAAGTTACAAAAAATTAAGAAAATTTTTACCACATCATTCAATATTTTTCTAGAAAAATCATTTTCTGATGACCCCATCTAGTATCTCTATCTACTACTCCTTCTAAATTTAATTTGTTCATTTTATATATTAAACCATTAACAATTCCTCTAATATATGTTCTTTCTGAGGTAATAAACAAATGTGACTCACATGATTCAGAATCTACATCTAATAATCCTTTTCCCGTTATCTATAATGGATGACTGTATCTGATGTCTTTGATAAAAAATATAATTGGAACCACTTTATCACAACAGCTATCATTGATGTACTCTTACAACCAAATATTAACGTAGTTGTAAATTCACACTACTTAAAAACATTCACCACTTTACCTCTTTGTACACATATGAACTATTATATTTCATACAATAATTATCCATTCATATCGGTTTTCACATATGAGAAAATGAGAGAACTCCAAATAATTTCCATAATCAATGAAAATTTAATTTTAAATAATCATACCCAACTCAAATTTACTGTATTATTTTCAATAATTCAATAATATTCTAGATTTCTCATTAATATTCAACCATCATCGAACTTATTAAAATATATATAACCTCAATGATAAGGAACTTCTTCCAACTTCCTTACCCAACTCAAAAAAAACAGTGAAGGACCATCTCATCATCTTTATTATCAATGGTATTTAAAAATAATTATATAACTTTCTTAAAACTGTCATATTTTTTATTTCTCTCTGATTAATTCCCAAGGGATTTCAGCTTGATTATTTTAGGGAATTTTTACATCTGATGGAATCATAAAAATACACCTGGTATAACTTCTCAAAATCATATATCCATTGAAATCATGAATCATCACCCAATTTTCATCTGTCTAATGGAACGTTGACTGGTCAAACTAACTTATAAAACTAATTGTTTCAATTGAAATTATTTTTCAACTTCTATGTCCCCTTAAATTCATGAATTTTTTACCTGATAAAACTAGTACATGTTTATCCAATAATCATTTTACAGATCAGTATGAATAATCTATATAAAAAACTATGCCAGATGGTTCTTCATTTGATGTACATGAACGGATGTCATTATCTTTTAGTATACATCGAGATTCACACTTCATAAATCATGTGGATTTAACTTTTTATACTAAAAAATGTACATCTTATACCTTAAACTTTGTCGAAACATTCTTCCCACTATTAATTTCATCGACTTCTGTACTACCACTAAAGAAATGACTTCACACATTACACGACTCCCATTGTGTTCTTATTTTAAATTGTTTAACATTTTATAAACAAAGTAACTCATTTTTTATTTTTTTCAGCATCCTATAATAGTGTTCTTATTTGATTAGATGATATTGTGAATTATCCTTCTGGAGAAATTTTTCAACTACAAAAATTGTAGTTCAAACATTGATTTAATAAAATTATATATCTGATAAATTCATCCCTACTTTATTCTGTGTAATTTTTGTACTTATCATCCATTGTATAAAAGTGTATAACTTCATCTTGGATCATAAGAAGCTTCAGATGATAGGTACATAAAGAATGTCATATCATTATCTAGATTCGGGAAATTTTCCTAAGATAGTTATGTAAATTTACTTCACCCCCTCTATAACTTCATATGGAATGAACATCTAAAAAACATCATAAACTCCTTCTCACATATATAAAAACATTCAAATTATTGTATGTTGAAAATAAATATAAAATGTTTTCTAAAAACGTCCCAAATTGTTTTAAATATTTAATAGACTCTTAGTGGTGGAAATATTTTCTTTAATGTGTTGACACTTTTCTTTTTTTTATTTGAATTTTACAACATGATTTTTCATTATATGTTTTTTACATATCTATTGGAAAATTATTATACATAAATAAATAGTTTTATATAAATTTATAACTAATATGATATATTTCATGTTGGTATTGATTCCTAATGGAATCCTAATGAACAATATTATTATAGTCCAATAGAAGAGAACCCAGACTAATAAATAATTGAATAATGGTTGACGGGTCACCCTTGGTACTATTAATACAACCTCACTAATGTTTTCATACCAAATATGAGAAAATTCTATATCATGATGTACTCTTTTATTGTAGACTTGAATGAGGTATGAAATTGGCCAATGGAAAATAGAAAAACTTTTCATTATTACTACTAGTAGATTCAAATCTAATTCCTTACATAGTGGTTGGATGTTTTAGATTTTGTAAGGGATAATCCCAATGATCATGAATCTAGATTCGATGATAAGAGGAATACCCCCTCGTAGAAAGTATTTTACACAGATGATGTTAAACTAAAAAATTACCAAATGATACAACAACCACACATAATTCCACCCATATATAAACCATCTCAAATGAAACGTTATAAAAAAATTGGGTTCCCTAGATGATGGTATATCCTTATAGTGAGACACTTAGTTTTAAGTATTTTATAGACTTTTTTATCATTATGGGAATTAAATTGATGATTATTATGTGATCTTATATGATGTTAAATGTGGTTGTTTCTTGATAATATTTTGGAGGTGAAATAATATTTATTATTATGTTTTATTATTTATTTATATGATGATCATATACTCTCTTTTTTACTCATCATAAATTTTAATATGTCATGGGATCCTAAAGTATCTATATGAGATATATTTTTTATATACTAGTTTATAGAATTCTATAGATAGTGATATAGTTTATGTATTTGTTTCCTATGATAAGGACCCCAATTTGAGTGATTTAGGTGTTTGCATCATCAATAAATATAACTTGATTTTGTATTATTTTATATTTTAATTTAACATAAACTTTAATTTACATTTTCCCTAGATGAGATAAGGCTACTAATGAGTGTGATTCATGTAATTAATTTCACTTTTATATTATGTATATAATCTCATGTTAGGACCTGGAGAGTTACCTATAACACTTATTCATTAATCATTGTATTATATTAGTGGATGTGTTTCCCATGTGCACTTAATGTGTATGCCCTTATAGTTCTTGGATTCATATCACAATTTACTTATCATTGTTTTCTTATATTATTCTTAAATAATGTTAATTTTCTTATTAATTTATTTCTCTTCACTATTTGTTTAATTGACATTACTTTTCAACATGTTTTGAAAAGGGTATTTATAGAATGTTTTATAATAAATAATTAAAGTATTGTTTTGTTTTCTTAAACATGTATTCCCACCATATAAATATTTTAATGTACATTCCTTTTTAAAGTGATGGATCCCACCCCTCGGTTGATAAATAGGGTTTCTAAAGTAGGGACATCAAGTGAATTTTTTCCTCCTCATCAGCTTTAAAGAAATGTTTTTATGGAAATTTTTGATTTTGTTTTGTCAAAATTTTCTAAGATATTCTTTGTAAATGTAAAAACATACGAAAAATATTATCCTTGAAACAATTAATTTGAAAATTATATTTTTAAAATGAGTTAAAAATTAGAATTTATAAGAAAAATATCAATATAATTTTGTAGATTTTATGGTGATATTATATTATGACTATTTCTCTCACACCCTATATAAATATTTTTAAATGTGAATATATCTCATATTCGTGATAGTGGTTACTAGATTTTGGTCTTATTAAATTTTTTCATGGTGTTCATTGATATGCATCATGGATATAGTGAGTGACCATGGGTCACATAGAGATGTTAGAGAAATAACATTAGTTCTTGGATTATTTTTTGGATATTTCTATTTCAACTAATTAATACAACACTTTTTTTAAATTTTGTTAATCTATATCATAATTTAAATATTTATTTTTATATATGTTTTATATTTTTTTAAATTTTATTTGGAATATTCATAATGATTTTTTGACATTTGGTTATTTATTCATTTGATCTAGTTTGTTTGGATTATTATTTAGAGTTTTTTATTTGGTATGTATGATTGTACAATGTATAAATGAACTTTTCAAGATTCTAAATTAGTTTAAGAAACAAATTTTGTATTATTTTTAGGTGAGTTCATTCCCAAATGGATTTAGTGTGATTCCCTAATTCTTATCATCAACCCATGGCGATCAATAATGTGCTTCTGGATTTATGGTAGATTTTTCTATGTGATGTTGCAGGTTGGCCATGGAATGTTTGTGACAAAATGATAAACCACGCACTTTTTTGATTTCATCATGTCAGTTTTGGGATAAGATAGGTAGAACGGAGGAGGTAGGCTAGGAGTTGGATCCTTTTCACCACCTATCATTCTGAAACATGAGTCACCATGGGTAGATAGGAATTGATTTTTGAATTTGAAATTTACTTATATTATTTTTCGTATATTTTATTTTTTGATGATTTTATGTTGATCCCCATTGATTTGTATCATATACTATGGGGGTTTCATGAGTTGTGAGGGTAAAATGGAAGAATTATTAGAGTTCATGGTTAACTCACATGACCTATAAACCTATGTGGAGGCTATATGATTGGGTTTGAAATCCTTACAAGTGTTGTGACGTGTTTTGTTGATGGTTATCAAAAAAATTCAATCCAACAATGCTATATTCTACATACCTCAAATATTTATTATTATATCAGCTTGATTTATAAAATTATTCAAATGATTTTTTTCCATGATATAAGGTGAATTAAGGGGGTATTATTTTAATTTATGTAGTTGGGTAGAGTTCTAATTGATGTTTAATTCATTATTATTTTTATGCGTATTTTAAAAGACAGTTTATTATAAAAGTGTATTTAATGATTTTATTTTATTTTACACCCCGTTTGGGTGATTTATTTTTAAATTATTTGGATTATTGTCCTGATATTTTTAAAATTAATTGGTTAAATGTTGTAAATTAGAAATTTTTTTTATTAAATAATATCTTCATGAAATTTTGGGAGGGTTTAAAATTTTAAAATACATATATGGTTTTAAAACTAGTATGATTTCATTAAAATCCATAGTTGGGACGTTGTTGTTTTAATATCCTAAAAAAATTGGGAAATAGTTTCTATGTGTGTGATCTTTTGTATATTGAATTTCTAGAATCTTCATAAAATGATAGTTATTTAAATTAAATGAAATTTTCTGAAGTGTGTTCTTATTTGGTGAATTTGTGATTTTGGTTAAATCTATTTGTTATGTATGGATTGTTTTTTTATTTTGAATAATGAATTACTAGTGTTACTTATATTTTTATTTAGAATATTACACACACAAAATTATTAATGTAATTTGTAAAGTATGTCACTATTGATGATCCTTATAGTGATTCATCACATCATATATGTGTGACCATTTAGGTTTTGGACATTGTAGAAAATCTCAATATATTACTGGATATTTAATTTTCTCTTTCCATACACCGAATCAAATAATTTATTGAATAATTGATCATTTTTTCTTTGAAAATATAATACTCATGAGGTGATGGAGTCATTATAAAGTATTTAGGGAAACCTAATTTCTCTAGAATCACATGAAGCATTCAATGTGGGAAAAATTACATTTATGAGCCTTCATCCGAGTAACCAAATAGAAAAGGTGTGTGTCAATCATTTTTAAGAGCTCGTATTATCTTTTATAGAGATAGTTTCTGATGAATTTCTCAATGATCATTCCATTAAAAGACGTACCCACCCATAAATTATATGTTTTTTATTTTATTTTATCATGTCATCTTCTACGGGAGTTGTGGAATATGGTTTTTTCAGTGGAAGTGTATCAGATATAGAAACTTTTGGTGTGTAATTCAATGATTCCTCTTTATTGAGTTAATGAGGGTTAATTTCCTCAACAATTTTTTTACACTAATAAGTATAATCGGTCTATTATGTGTCATTAAATTGGGAAACATGGGAACTCTAATCGATATTTCTTGAGAGTTCTGAATACTAATTTTTTATTTGTTTGTTTAGATTATCATCCAGAATTATTTATGCTAAAATATAATCTATAGTGGAAGTATCATATGTATTTATAAATTTAGTGATAATTAATTTTTAGGGATTTATTCTTTATGTGTTTTGATAATCTGAAAAAATTTGAGGTAATTCTTGATTACTTTATTCATCTGGTATTTCATCCATACTTATTTTGAGAGGTGTTTCTTATTTTTTTTAATCTCATGTGTCATTGATTTGGTATGCCTCTTATGTTCGGTAATTTATGTTATATATACAATGAGATCTATATATTTATGATCTTATCATGTTAATCCTTGGTTATAAGAACTAGTAACTAGTGTGACTGCTATAAAAATTTATAATATTCACGGGATGGTTACATTAGTATAGATTATTCCGTACTTGGGATTATTTCAAGTTTACCATTGGAGGGTGTTCTATTATAATGTTCCTAGGTTCATCATTTTCTTAGGGGAATCCTATGTCATCTACTTCCCTTTTCTCACTATACAGTATTTAGTAATTTTCAACCGACCTACTTCTTATGTTGGTCCTTGAGATTTTGGGTTTTCCATTCCATATACATTTCTGATACAATTCAACGTGTTGAAAGATAAATTTTTTGATAATTATGATTAAAAAAATTATTATTTGGTTAAATATTATATACATATGGGTTATTTTTTAATTTTAATAGCTTTATAATGTTTTATACTAAATTTTTTATATTTTCTTCATTGAATAGTTAAGGTAATTAATACGAATGATCATTAAACATTATGGGGAACTTTGAAAGAGACCTATATATATGGGTTTTTCCTATGGAACATTGATTGAATATAGATATATGGAATACTATTAACATAGTGGATATGAATTATACATATGGAGTGTCTTCTGCATGACTTGAGCATGGTTTGGAAATTCAAGTGAGGAAATAGTGTAGATTACTATAAATCAGTTTTAGTGGGTATATATTAAATTTATACATGATTTGGTAAAACATGTCACAAAACTAAACATGGATTTAGTTCTATACTAATATGAGTTTCTTGGTAAGTTCATTATTTGGTATACTATGTGGAAAAACTATATGAGCTACCTAGATTCATTCAAGTGTGAATTTACACTTTCTCCCTAACTCAACTAAACATTCCCCCTATCATTTTTGTGTCTCTTACCATGAAATAGATCAAGGTATATAATTATCTCTTTCTATATGAATACATGTACATATTCATGGATTCAATGTAGTTATGGAAGGAAATCAATCATTTTCCTACATTTTTCTTCTCCGCATCTTCCTAATTCCAATTCATATTTTATCATTTTTATCACATGAACCCTAATAACTGTGATAGTCAAATATATGGTTTTTTAGACCAAATCATAGGGATTATGATATCTTTGTATTTAGAGGTCAGGTTAATGTTTGGTTTTGTTGTCTCCGTTGTAGTTCAATGGTTTTCTATTGAATGATATATGTGTTTTTTAAGTCATTACTTTCCTCCACTTGTCATGAAATTGTTGGGTTTTATAAATTCATTTCTTACCATGTTATATATATATATATATATTTGACACTCATGAAGTGTTTTAAAGTTTTCTTCCATGATTTTTTACACATTACGTTAAAGGTTTTATATTATTTTTTAGATCATGATTTTCAAAATGAATATTTATTCATGATATGTATTTATAAAAATTATTAGGGGGATATAAATTAATTTAATGATAAAATAAGGGTTTTGACCTATTTTTATTTTCAACATTTGTGACCAATGATTAATGTAATTTCAATCAACTAATGAAATTTTTTATTATCAGCTAACACTGAAGAGGGGAAAACATTTTTAAACGTGTTGATTCTTGTTTTTTTTTAAATGATATTCACATTATAGCTTATTTTCAAATTTTCTTAAATCCCTTTTTGGAAATTTATAAAAAAATTAGTATTCTTAATCAATGTAAACCCTTTTTTGATCCCCTTGGTTTTATATCTTATGTATACTTTGTCACTTTTATAATACATGAACTGATTAATATAATTTGACTCTTGTATGATGTGAGAATGGGATGTTTCATAAGAGTGTGTTCGAGTTGAGTTGAGATTTAATGTAATGTTTTATTATTGATTTATGTGATTCTAATATGATCACTCTATTTATCACCTCCAATTTCACTATTTCATATATACATGTGGTAGCAAATAAATAGATCATGATACTACCATACTAGTTTAGATTATAATACATATAGTTGTGATGTTTATATTTTGTTCTATCTGATATATGTCCCTGGATGAGAGTGACTTGAATTTATACATAATTCATAAATCCGACTTGATTTTATAATAGTGTAGAATGTGATATGATTATCTCCCAATATGAGATTATTATTTGTCTAAGGAAATGCCCTTAATGAGGCTAATTATTCTAGTTTATAATACTTTTATATGTTGCAGTTTTTTATGTTTATACCCTTAGAGTTTTCTATGATTCATATACATTGATTATGGAGTTATCTTGGTGTCAGATTCCATTGAATACATTATCCATATCCCCTTAAACTCTTTTTGGCTTTTTGTTTCCACCAGGTGAAAATTTATTTTTTTAATATGGTTCATTCAGTTGATATTTCTTATTGATCTATATTTCTTCTTTATTTTTTTTGTTAATGATTACTTTTCAAATTGATTTAAAAAGTGTATTCTGGTAATTTTTTTAAATAATGGAAAATTGTTTAGCGCTGTTTTCTTATATGTTTAAATCCCCACCTTAATGTTTTAACATTGTTTACATTAAAAATTATTCAATTGAACTTTTGGTTTATAAAAATGGGTTTTTTGAATTATCAATTTCATAAAAGAAATTTATGTGATTTATATAAATTTGAACTCAATGTACTAAAGGACAATTGATATTTTTTTAAGAAAATATATTACCATTTTTTTTAAATGAAATAAACGTAGTATAGTTATCTATATTTACAACATTTATTTAGAAAACCATATTTTTAAAATGATTTTTGAAATATTATTTATGGAATTATTTATAAAAAAATTTCATAGAGGCTTTGGTAAAATCATATTAGTCTCCTTTAGATCAAATTCTATATACACATTATTACATTAGTGTGTATATCTCATGTAATATGTAGGTGTGATGGTTCTAATCTCATATTGGATATCATTTGTGTAGTCTGTTAGTGGTTGTAGTGTATGTTTTGATTGACCATGGGTTGCATGGATATTTTCAATTGGTGCCTTGGGTTTTTTGTTTTTTCTGGGAATGTTTATCAATCAGAAAATTCAGACAACTGTTTATTTTTATTTTGGAGTGCATTATTTTATGACATTATTATTTATTTCCACACATTTATATGTAGTTTTATTAAAATTATTTCAGTCTTCAAAAATTGTTTTGACATGTTTGGTTATTTGTTTTTTTATGTTTTTTTGTTTATCTTATTATTTTGATCTATTTATTTTATTTTATTTAAATTATAATATGTAGATGCACTATATCAAATTTTTGGATAGTTTCGTCTAATTATTTATTATTATTCATTTATTAAACGGTCCCCACATGGTTTTAATGAGATGTCTTGGTGCTTTTCACTATCACATATCGATCTGGAACATACTTTATGGCTTATAGAGTATCTATCTGAGTGAAATAGAATTTTTAATTGGTTTAGTTAATTATTGTCTCTTTGTTAATCAAATTTATATAGTTATAGAAAAATTAACAAAAAATTAAGAATACAGTCTTTATTAAAAAATTGTTCATTTTCTTCTCTTTGGTAACAACTCTACCTCCTTGTAAAGAGAATATTTATCAACAACTATACAATGTCCTGAACAAAAAAGACTTTTTTTGTTATAGAGAGAGAGATAGTGTGTGTGTGTGTGTGTATGTAAATGGAATGCGTATAAAAATCTGTTGGATACAACTAAAAATCCAAAAAAATACATTAAAATGTGTATAAGTGGGTGAATGTGTAATTCATTATACTAGGTAGTAACACTAAATATATAAATACAACGATCACCACTATCATCCTTATTTATTTCTAGTGAATTTCAACTATCACAACAAAATAAATCAAAATCTACACCATGGAGATCCATGAAATACAAGCGATCCTCCTAGTTAACTAAAAATCCACACCATTGGGTTCGAAGATATATAATCAGACCCCAGTTCATGTAATGGTCCCCACTGCAAGGCTCCATGGTATATGAGTTAACCCTCAAATCAAGTAACAATCCAAATTATAGGGTTACATAATATGAATTATCTATCAATATTCAAATAATAACCTGCATCATAAGATTTGATGTTATGAAATATGACACCATGTGAAGTAACAAGACATGTCATGGGGTATAGTTATACTTGATATGAACCTATAGTCAGGTAATAATCTATATCATGAGGATCCATGATAGGTGAGTCTTTCCTTGGTAATATAAAAATGCACCCCACACATATCACATGTCAGGATAAAAAATAAAAACAAAATTAAATCAAAAAATCTAATACCATAAAACATGACAAAATCCCATCAAATATCTTTTGTCACATATCATAACATACTGCACATAAAGATTGAAAATCCAAAAAATAATACAATCTGATTATAAATGATATAACAGATGAATACAATTCCTTTATACCCCAATTCCCCATTTAAATTCCCCAATTCTAAAGGAAAAATAATTACAAAATCATGAAAAAATACTCTATAAGTTCATTTAATAAAGTAATAAAAGAACTCATAGGGTCTCTTTTTATTCATCCCGCACCTAGATACCCATTCATGGTCTTTCCTTCTATTATATCTTACATATCGTAATCAACATGGTAGCTAAGAAACCTTAAAATTCAACTATCACATCTGAATCAACATCAATATTCTAAAATGGGTACCTTTAATATTTCAACAAATTTAAACCCCCTATATTCATATTGGGATCCCCTATTCTTGATTACCCATGAACACATACTATAATATTCATGAATCACATAATAAAACCATAAATATGTTACGGGTGCCTACCGTTTTTAAATAGGAAGCTAATCATAAAATATCATTATATGAATCCCTTTCAAAAAAGATATATTATAAACCCTATGAAATAGAAATTATTATATATTTTAAATGAATCATTACATAAAACTGATGGAACCAAAAATTTGAAGCACCGCTTACCGTGGTATTGATGATAGAATATTATAGTCAGTGGTGTATATTCAATCAATTAGTAAATGAAATATATATCTTAAGATAAAGGAAGTAGGGAATATCAATGGCCAAGGGAGATCTCCACCAAGTTGTTGTTGTTTTACCAATGAGGATTATGTAATTTATATAAACAATTATCTTGAAATACAAAAAATTACATATTTAAAAATAGAGTTTGGGTTATAACAATAGTTTTTTCATAACCCCTGTCAGAACTCCAGTTCTAAACCCCCTAAATCAATTCACATAGATCCACTAAATATTTATCACATGGAAACTAAATACATAACATCATATACCTAAGATCCAATGATTAGTTATTCTTATTGAATAAAATACATACATTCATTATACATTTATATTACAATAATATGATTCATGGTAGTTAGAAAAGTATTCAATAAGTCACTATTAATTCATTAATACTATTTTTAGAACATCATATACTATATTCTTGTCCATTACCATAGGAAATGGAAAAACCTAAGAGAATGGTGAGATCAGGTAATCAATAAGGGATAACTTATAAAGGAAACTATATATATTATTCATGGAATATATAATATATAATGAATAAATAATCAACATATATTTAAATTGAAGAACACAAGCGGTTAATATATAGAATATATAATCATTTATCACATATATAATAAATATTACAATGAATGTAAAACATAATAGTTGTATTTATAAAAATCACATTTAGGGAATATTCCTAAACATCAAACATTAAAGGTAATGATACTCCCATTAACTTATTTTAGTTGTCTCATCAGAATACATGTGCATCGATGGGATGTATAATTTTTTGGCCCACCCTTCAAAAAAATAATACATTTAATTACATCATATATAAAAAATTTCAAAGAAATACATATTATAGTGTTCAATAATGAACATCGGATCAATACATGGAATAATAATCAACGATATTCGTTATTTTGTTGTATATATTGAATAATATATTATATGATCATATCCATATTATTCCTAAATCAACATAATTTTATATATATCTATATTTATACTCTTCAATTCGAATATTGAATTATATGGTATTCACATTTTCGTGTATATGGTAATTAATATTTTTACAATAGGGGAGTATATAAGGGAAATCATTAATACAATAAAATTAATTTTTCAAAATAAATAATCCAAGGACAATATGAAAACAAATTTGTAGTGAAGAATTAATAGGGAATGTGACAAACTATTGAGAATAATATATGATTGACCCACTACATATAGATAACTACCCTTTTGGACAACATTTCCTCAAAAAACATTCATATTGTAAACCAATGATTATGATAAAGAGGTTATTTGATGTATATGGGAAGAAAATTGTATTAAAAATGGAACGATAACTTAAATATATAGTAAATCAATACAATACCAAAATAATTGGTGAAAATTATTAATTTAAAATTTTTGTTATAAAATAATATTTAATATGAATGATAGAGAGGGTAAATAAACTCTAATAGATTTAGTAACGTATAAGATATATATAAAATTAAAAGAGGGAATATTTAGAAGGGCACATCAAATCCTTTAAAATATAGGAAAATATAATATGAGGTTTCATACAATAATAAATTTATTAAACAGAATGAAAAATATAAATAAAAGGGAACATGATTTAAAAATATGATATTAATATAATAATACCCTTAACTTATCTCATGACTAAATAAGTGATCTCCTATGATTTCATTAATAACTTAATTAAATATATTAATTATATAGTTTAAAAAATATTTTTTTATTCATTATAAGTCAATACTTTTTTATTATTTATTCAATTAATTTTTTAATTTGGTTCATATTGGCAATTTTGAGATGAACGATTCATGGATTAAATGATGTATCGATATAAAGTTATCCACAAAATTATCTATCTAATGTGTCCATAAAATCTATATATTTCATGGTATAAGGTTTATAATATTCTATAATTTCATTAGGAATATTTTTATTTCACATTAAATATAAATAAAATTAGATAATACTACTTTTAATGTATGTTTGTAACATCCACAATGTTATATTCCTGTATTCAATATATTATTCAATGTTTTTGGATTTTAATTTGTGTTTTGGGTCAAAATTTCTAGTTTTTGGAATAATATCATATTCCAAGGGTATATTGAATTCTAATGAATTATACCATGCATTTGAATAGTGGTATGGTGTAATCTCCTTTGGTATCAATGGGTTGCATGGAAAATATGCATAACCTCCTATCACATCAATGTTTTCTGTTTATATTTTAAAATAAAAATATTTTATATATTTTGATTTAAATAAAAAAAAATTTCTATCATTTTCTCATCCACCCATCATCTTCCACCCACTAGGTTTCTCCACAGATTATTTTCACTACCTCCATTGAGGTTCTCAATTAAAAGTGGTTATTTTTTTTGTAAAGTTTACCAAAACACAATCAAATATTATCGTCTCACCAATTTCAACCATATTTACTCTTGTTCTTACATAAACATGGACAATGAAGATTGTGTTCAATGCTTCAAGAAATTTTTTTGAGTGATTTTGGGTATTATGTTTCAAAATTCACATATAAGACTTTTTTTACTTAATTTTTGCAAATGTAATCTTCTGCACTATGTTTAATTTGAATCTAATATGTAGATATACCAATTTTTAAATTTAAACTATTAATGAATGGATATTTTACAAATATGCTATTAACTAAAATAAAATTAATTATAATTGGTTTAAATGGTATGTGGATTTTATGTGTTTCTTCAAGATTTTATTTGATTTCAAAGAGAGATTTCAGGTCTAAATATCTTCAGTATTCTTATATATAACTAAGATACACAAAGTGTGTATTGAATTTGAATCCTATAATTTTTCTATATTAATCATGGTTACTTTAATTAAATAATGTGCATTTAATTATAATTAATTATCATAATGTTCTTACCAAAATATTAAAGACTATAGAATCATTTGGATAATTTTTAATTGTCTTATTCTGTTAAAAAAATAATTATATTTACTTCTTTAATGATTCACAATTTTTTTTTACATTTTAAAGGGACTAATTTATAATTATTTATTATTTCCTTCAATATTTGATTCCATGTTCTGAATTTAAAAAAAATTATTATTGATTATAGAGTACCCTTGACATTGTCCCCCTTGTATAATTTTATGAGAATGAAATTGTTCTATAACATGACATGTGGTTTGACTGTTATACTGTTATAATTTAATTATATCATTTTTGTTGTAATCAAAAGGTGGAATCTTCTATAAATTGCGTTTTGGGTGGAATGTGATTTATGATTATTGATTTATATTTATATGTTAATATATTTTTCATTATATTGGTAACCCTAAATTATATTTCATTGGAGAGAATTGGTATCCCAGTTGTAAATCTAGGTCAAAATTATCCATTGAACATGATGACTCTCTATATTTCATCCCAATTTAAGACTATTCACTAGTTAGTTCATTTTTCCTCTCGACCATTCATAGAATTGAAAAAATGTGCATTGCGTGGCTAAAATGAGTCTGGTATTCCAATCAGATGGGTACTATTATACTTTTTTCATATACTGTCTCTAGGGATACAAGGTGTTCCATGATGATTGATATGTGATTATTTTTGTTGGATATTATAATTTTTTGTGATTTACATTTTGTTTATCATTATAATTCTAATAAATTATAATACATGGTTAACATTTATTCTTCTAATATGTGTTCTAGGAAATTATAGTTTATTAGAGTCACAAAAGATACTTTTATTTCCTATAAAATATATCCATATTTTCTTAATAAAATTTTTGATTCTCCATTAATTGCAGTCATATCATAAATGAAATAAAATGTGATATTTGATTCTCCTAAGAAATTATTTTTTGTATACTATAATTATATAATCTGTTAAATTATCCATATCAAGTTTTTTATTTTTGTTTCTCTAAATATTGTTTTCTTTTAAGTGTGATTTAAAAGTGGTTTTCAATCTAACCAAGATCTAAATTTCTTTTTTCACTCAAATTTTATTTCATGAAAATGTGTTTTTAGATTATTCATTATTTTTAATTTTCATTTAGTTTCCTCGCGATACTTATTTTAAATAAATGTAAATGTATACTTTGATATTTTTAATTATTAACCTCCATGAAATGGATTTACTTTTAGTGTTTATTTATTGGGAATGGGTAGGAAATCTATAATGAATTATTTAATATGCACTACATAAAAAATAGTTTGTATACAGATCATCTATATATGATAAAATCTGTTGATGACTACTTATTGGATAAAGTGGATGGTTGTTTTTTACACCCCATGGTATTAAAATAATTTTTCCATTAAAATTATTTCAATTAATTTTATATGCTTTGATTCACACAGCATGAAATATAAGTGAATAATTACATACTACCAAAAAATGGGAGACAATACTATATAGTAAAATTTAATAGCGTTTTTAGACTATTTTTTCATATTATTTATTTTAATTAAATGTATTAATTTTACGAATTATATCAATGAAATTTTTTTAAAAATTTTATTAATAGTTAATAAAATAGATTAATGACATCCAAAAATTGTTAATTAATGTTAAGGAACACTATTCTAATAATTCTATGTTAAATAATTTTTTTTGGTTTACATGCACTATTTTATATATATTATTTAAAAGATAATTTATCTTATTTGGACTATTAATCAACTATAAATGTAAAAAATTTATTATTTTTTAAAAAAATTTGATCCTTCATATATTTATTATCACATTGTTATAAATCAAGATAAAATCATTTGAAAGATATAATTTTTAAAAACAATTTCTTTTACAATGTATTGATCTAAAAAATCACTATTCATTACTATTTTTATTTAATTTAGAATATTAAATATTAAATATAAAAAAACTTTATTTACCTAATGGGTTTTACTTTTAATATGGTGATAATAAAATCATTTTTATTCATAGATATATTTTTTTCTAAAAAAAGTTTATATGTGTTTTGGAATTGTATATTAGCGTTCATTGATTCCACCATTAAAAATTATAATTATAAAATTGTTTAAATATTTATGATGATAATTTGAATATGTATTTTATATGGTTATTTTTACTTTTAGATATAAATTACTGTTATCATGGTAAAAGTTAATTCATCATGGTAATGGTTAAGACTGGATAAAAGGAGTTAAACTAAGGGATACGAAATCAAATATCAAAAAAATATATATTTTTTTAATTTATTTACCGTATTTATAAATCCCATTATTATATTCTCTAAATTATATTAAATTTTAATCACTCTATTTAATAATGACATTTATTGTATTGAAATGTTCATAATATTTATAAAGGTGTGGTTCCTTTCACTTACAAAAGTGAACCACATTTTCTCACTAATTCAAGAGCCTATAGTACATTAGTATAACCAATATCAACTGAAATAATTTTTTAACAACAACTTATACAATTTATTTTCTTTGGTCTCACTAAAATACACACACAAGAAGGCCTATGGAGAGATCTGGAGGAGGATACCCCAGGAAGAGGTAATCGACTAAAATGAATTGTTTTAAGTTTCTTCTTCTTTGTCATCATCCAAATATTTTATAACCACCTAAAAAATATTATGTAAAATTTTTATACATAAATTTAATTAATTTTATGGAAATATAATTATCTACCTTCTTTCAATTCAATGGAAAATGAAAACATAATTCATGTGTATGTGCTTACTACTGCCTCCATGGAATGATGTATTTTAATTTTCATCATCAACTCAACATTATTGTAATAATGAAGGATTTAATCAATAAATATCATATCTAAAAAATAATTATAATTATTAAAAAGAAAATTATGTTCTACTTCTCTTTATTTGATGCATTAAAAATGTAAACATCACATGTGTGTATGTGTAGACTACTGCATCAACAAAACAATGTGTTTCATTTCACATCACTACCATACATTAATATTTTAAAAAGTGTTTTTGATAAATAAATATGATATTAATTAAACTAATATTATTCGATAACTATGAACATAGTGTGTCCATTGGAACTATCAACCTATAGCATTCATGGAAAATTGAACAGTTGACACCTAAATAGTGATTTTATGAATATTTTTTAATTAATGGGTGATAAAAAAATTATATGTGAATGTTATATAGTTACATAGATTTATATATTATTAAAGTATTGATTTATAATATTTTTAATTTTATCATATAGGACGTTAGAGTGTGTTCAGTTTAATATAAGACTAATGTAAGGGTTTATGTTACAATCTCACTTTTTGTAAGGATGGTATGTCATTCAATTTACATTATGGGAAATTCTGTTTTAATTATATTATAAAACTCACATATTTTCTTCTTATATATTTATTTAATAGTTTTAAAATTAATATTTTCTTTTTCCCCAGCTTTGTTACTCAACAAGATCAAAATAATGTTTACTAAAAATCCAACCTTATATTTTCCTTTAGTATGACAATATTATGCACCATGTCCATGTTCATTATTTTATTTCAAGGGTGTTCTTATTTATACAAAAACTATTTTTTATGTTAATTTTAAAATATCATTTCCTTTTCACAATGTTCTAACAACGAGTCATTTTAACACTTTTGGGGTTAATTTTGGCTTTCCTTATAGAGGTGTGAAAATTATATTTTTAAATGTTTGATGATTGAATGCATTTTAACACCATCATTATAACACTCATAACCTAATCATTGGCTTGGAAAGTGGTATAGGTGATACTAACATTAGGTTTCATCCCCAAGACATAAATAATTTCAAAAAACGGCAAGGGATTTAGGGATTAATTTGGGTGATTTTTCCCTATGAACCCAATAAACATGACAACACTAAAAAATAAAAATCCAATCCACTAATTGATTTATGAATAAACAATCACATAACTCAATGAGATACCATTGTAGAGAGATATCACATAATTGAAGAAAAATAAAAAATAAAGAGATAGTATTATACTAAAAATAAAAAGACATTGGCTCCCAAGTGGCACTATCCTAGACCAAGGTACAAATGTTCTCCAACTCCAGCTTCAGCTACCAAACCATGGGGTCAATGATTACCACTATAGAATTATAAATCCATAACCTACCACATATCATAGTATATTAAAACTGAAAAAAGGGATCCTAATAAGGGATTCTGTATATCACTCAGTTGTATTTCCCAAAATACATACAATCACACACTAGTACGACAAGAACAGGTTATGAAATTTTATTTAAAAATAGGATGAGAATATAAAAATAATTTTTCAATGTAAAATAGTTAGTTAATTATATTAATTCAAATAAATACTTTTAATTTATAATTAAATTTACACTTTTCATACCCATTCCCTGATCTATAATCAAACTCACTTTCATGCTAATAACAATACCAACACACACAAGAGGAAATCAGACTCTCACAAGGTCATCACTAGGTTATATTCCCTTATGTTTTTTTAGTCAAGACCAACCACTTTGTCTATTTCAAAAATGCCCCATACTATTTAATAAGAACACATGCCAACATGTATTTAAATACTATCATAAAAATAAAATATTTTCCAATAAAAAATATTTCTTATGAAAACCAATTCCTTTTAAAAACATTTAATTAGAAAATATTATGGGAATCAATCAAAAATAACCTATTGAAAAGACATGAAAACAAGGTCTTCCCACATAGACTACTTAATAGATTTCTAATCAGATTAAAAAATAAATATCACGATTGATGTGAATAATCTATATAAAAGTAGCATGGTAGAGAACAAATCTTTTTCAATTATGATCATGGAAAAGGATCCAAGATGATTCTATGGATAAAACTAATCCTTTCATTTCTCTATAAATATCAAATAAGAACTCATCGCCAAAAATACAAACCCATAGTTCTTGGTATCACAGGCCAATATAAAGTTCTGATTAAGAATCTAAAAAGAGATCCAAACCAAGAATTAAAAACCATACCCAAACATTTCATTCCATAAAAAATTCTCAACTAAAAATTACACAAGGATTTCGTATGTCCAAAATCATCAAAATCACCAAGGTTAAGCCTGGGCATTGAGAGAAACAAGGGATCGTCTTTTGAAGAATTAAGACTATTTCCTGATGTAATATTTTATATCCCTAAATTATTTATGAATAAATATGATAATTTATGTTGTAAATTCAATGAGGGTTACTTTTTTCTAAAGAACTATCACTTTGGTTCTTTCTCTGGAAAAAACCCATATTATAGAATATATGCATTTTATGGTTAAAATTGTATTCATGACCTAAAAGGGAAAACAATTTACACTTTGAATATTCATATAATGTATTTTATTAAACATTTACGTCATAAAAACATATTTTACGAAATAAATTGTTCCTGTAGATTTTGTAGTTTCAAGACTCTGATTCACCTCTTTTGTGAAAATCTAATAATTAAACCATACAATCTAAACATGCAATAAAAATTAAGATGATGGAATATATCAAATCGGTGGTTCTATATTCTCCACACCATTGATCTTTCGATACATTATAAGCTATATATCAATAATTTCCTGGAACAAGGCAGAAAATATATCTCCCAAAACTTTTCCCATTCCCAATTTCCCTCTTAAACATAACCATGTTTTCGTTGTTCTTATATAATGGAAATTTATCCCTGTCAAAGGTTATTTTCTTATTAATGTAAAAACCATACCACTTCATGGATAGTAACATGAACCCAGATAATCACATGTTATGGATCATGATGATACTTATTTAGTTGATGCATATAGAAGCCAGTATAAAAAACACTAAATCCCAATTGAAATTTAATTCGATAAAAAATAGTGCATATTTTTTCTATAACCTCAGATGGCCCCACATATCATGGTGTTAACGTTAGTTTTTCACATACCATTGATGACTATGTTTTAGTGATATATTCAAGAAAAAATGGTTAGTGACATCAAAAGATAATGTTTTTTGATGATTATATGTATAAAACTTATGTATTCATTTTACAATATCCATCCACCCCCAGATCATTTGGAATTTACCCATAATCAAATAGACAAGGCTTGTTCAAATCAAATATGTGTCTCATAGCTCCTCCCAACATAAGCACGAATGAAAAATACATATACAAAAAGCCTCAAATGGGACAATCTATCTTGCATCCTGATAAAAATTTGGATAGGAGAATAAGACCAAAGGAGTATAATCCTCCCATGAAGCACTAAAGTCTATAAACCCCAACTTAATGATAAATTCTAGTGTTTGAACAGTCTGTTCTGATAACCAATCTATCTATGGATGATATGTTTTTCTTAAATTAAATGGACTTCAATGATCTAATTATAACGATCTACAAAATAGAGATGTAATGGGGGGTCTCTTTCATATCAATTCGATATTGGAACTCTCTATAATGTGAAATCTCCTCAGATATATGACATTCATAAGTCGTTTATCATGTTGTATTCTCTAATATGGACAATGAGTGTTGTATTTCTATGTTAATCAAATACTACTCCAATAGTACAAATTTTCTATAATGTTCGTGATAGGCCTATGAAAAACAATCCATCACAAATATCTATCACTAACATATTTTTATTGGAATTGACTACAACATACCATCTATTCTATGATGTTCATCCTTTACCTTCAGAAATGTTAGTGATATCATCAAACAATCTTTAAAATTTTATTTCATACCATCCCATAAGAAATGTACTTTTTGACCTGTGTACATTTTATAAACACATCGATTACTAGAACATTTAAAATAGATGAATGTATACATGAGTTATTTTATAAAATATTGAAGATATAAAATTAGATTTTAAAAGATGATTAATGATTTTTCATGTTCTATCTATCCATCAGATGTCTTCCCACCATTTAGGTTTGTCATGATTGTCACGACCCCCTCCCCACAAAGTGTACACCTCTTGGGTCGGCAATGTGAAAAGGGACATAATGACCCCTGAGTCCTGCCTCCAGTAGGCCCTGAGTTGGAGACTAGCACAAAGGGTATAATAAACATACAAATGGCAGGCATTACCCACTAAGAGACCACATGTGGAAGAGAGAGATAAGATAGACACCAACAAAATCCAACACAGAACTGAAATATAAAAGAATCCAAAGTACATATCTGAAATTCCATGCAAAATTACTACAACTGAATGGGAAAAATACAAATACCCAAAAGAAAGTAAAAGGGAAGCGACCAAAAGCCCGAACAACTCTTCCAACCAAAAGCTAGTAGTAACCAACTTGATCTCCAACCTACTCCATGTGACCTGAAAACAGTTTATATATATGTAGGGTGAGTATAATAGTATACTCATTAGGATCCTCCCTGAAACCTCTCGTGCAAAAGTAAATAAAGCATGCTAAATCACAATGAACAAATAGTGAAACTAACTCGTCACCTAAAATGGTATACTAAGTTCCCATCCTCACCATGGATACTCTCACCATGTAATGAATACAAAAATATATCATATAATTAAGGATATCAGGGGTACCCTACTACTACTTCCCGACTATTTTGCCACTTTTCCCCAACGACATACACCCTGTGCATCTCTCTCCAAAGGATTTCCCAAAGACAACTAGGCTAATTTCCACAATCTGCCACATGTGCACCACAAAGGCTTGCCCGCAGACTCTTGGGCTAAGAACCACACCATCCTCCCAACCAAAAATAAACAGGTAGTTTCTGGGAGCCACCATATCTCGCATAACATGTATCATACATCGGGTATTATACCTTAAGACATTACATCCCATTCACCGAGTAAGGATCCTCAAACCATCACATTCTATACACGTTACACATATTATAGTCCATCAGATTCTATATCCAGAATATATGTGTGTGTATAACCACAAGCCATTACATCCCTCTACACACATATATGGGGAAAACTAACCGTTGTGCTTAATGGCACTAGTACCTACCAAGGGAAGAGAGTGGGGTCAAAGGAGGTAGTCAGCCATTCATCCTCCCACCTGAATGTTGGGGAAAACACCCCCCAGGCCTCAAAATCCCCAGGGTGCCAGTTTCCTTTACTGACAGGGTGGAGTATCGTATAGAAACACAAAAAGTACTGAATATATTATAACTCACAACCACACTATGGGCATAACCTAGTCTTAGACAAAACTGCAGCTAACGTCTCTCGAACTCCTGGCTGCCACATATAAGACTAATTATCATATAAGCACACAACCATTTAAGGTATTTATTATATTACTTTATCACCTTTTATCAATTCCACTGTATGTTAATTAATTCTTCAAACATTAATTAACCAAGAACAATACCAAATTAAGTTCCATTAACATCACACCCAAAAACCACTGTCCCTTCAAAAGTTCTTAACCTCATAATTAAGTTTCATCAAACTCCAACCCCATGGGTTAACATCATTTATTCATACATTCATTACAGAATTACATTCCCATATTCCCAGGCATTCTATAAAATCAACATATGCTACTAAACACACGGGGGCTCAACATGGTGAGTAGACGTACTACCCGCCGATTCTTTGTCGCCTATAGAGAGAGCATAAACTCATTCTACCTTGAGAGGGTAAACACAAAAATCAAGTGAAATACCCCTCATGTATTCGCCTCCTTCAGAAGAAGGGTAAGCAAGGAAAGTTGCCTTGAGCAGTGCGGAAAAGTAAAGCAGATAAACATCCAAGAATCAACAAGGATCCAACAATCACATCCAACCCATTCCATTATCCCCAGTGTCCTCCCTGACACCCACATGCATAAACTGATGAATCTCGCCACTCTAGGCGTCATCCGCTACCACAACCATAAGGCCTCCATGCTCCCACATATCACAACACCCTCTCAGGGTCACATCACTGCACAGCCTGCTGGAAAACAAACATCACATCAATTTGGGCTCTTGGCCCTTTAACAAGGAATCTGACCTTAAAACAATAAGCACCAACATATTTCAGGTTTACCAACCAACTTAATTAAACACACACATCGTCATCAATTTTATAAACATCAATTTGGATCAACAACCACTAAAAAACAACCTTATTCATTTACATGCCTCTTTATCATTAGCCAATTAATTATCAATTAATTTTGGATTTATATTCTTTATCAATTTCATCAAGAACACCATGATAACAAGAAAGACACATATATCAAACTATCTATGAAATCAAGATGCAAACCATTATCATGGTACAAATCAACAATATAGGATCAAACCAATTCTTTTAATCTGGTCAAGTATTTAATTAGGTCAATTCCATTGTGATCTAAATGGATAAATAATGCTAACTATATAATTGCACATAGACAATTAGAGAAGCCATGAATCCCCTACCTAGATGGTTTTCGAGGAAAACCACAACGTTCGATGAACGCCCAAGAAACCGGATTGATTCTCTACGAATCCTCCTTACTTCTCCTCTCCTAACACAACCAAGACCAAAGCTCATGATATTTGACATACACACGCATATATCTACCCATAATGGGCATAGATCCAAGAAATCGAGAGAAGAGGAGGTGTAGAACTAAGTAGATCTAAGAAATCAAGAAAGAACGACCGCATACCTCATGAACTAAATTTGATTCACCTTGAAAACACTCTAGATTGCCTCCAAAATGCATGGGAGATGTTTTCTAACCTTCAAGGGCGATTAATCCTTAGTTATGGGCAGTTAGGGGCTTCAATGAGGTGATTAAAGGAAAAACGAGTAAGATCCACAATTTTAGGATCTAACTTTAAGTTCTTGCACGGTTAGTCTTCACAGGTTAACAAATCGTGCGCGAACTGTGAGTTAGCTTCTGCCTCGCCAGACACTCCTCGCATGGTTAGTCTGCATGGTAAGACATCCCGTACACTAACCATGTGATAGCCACTGCCTCCAAGGCCAGCCATGCACGGTTTGGCCACATGGTTTAGACAATCCATGCACCAAACGTGTGAAAGCTATTACCCTCTAGCTTTCCTTATATATCCACCCCAACACACCCCCAAGTCACCTTGACCTCCTAGAACACCTCCAACACTAAATTCTTACAATGGAATGGACCGGAGAGGTCTGGGACATTACATCAGATACCTCTTAAAACATTCTCATCCTCAAGAATTCAAAACCCACCTAAAGAAAAAATTAAACATGGTATGAAAAACTACCCACCGAGATACCTCTCAAAAGAGATCAAGACACCAAAGAAACAAAGGGGGACATCTCATAAACATGAATGTTCCAAAACCACATCAGCTACAATGATACATGGAAAGAGTTAAACATCAAACAACTCTGGGTACGTAGCACGTATATGTGATTCACGTTCCCAGGTACTCTCCTCCAAGCCACCTTGTCGCCACAAGACACAAACTATGGGGATGGAATTCCAATGCAACACCTTCTCCTTGTGGTCTTGGATCACCACAAGTTTCTCTTCAAAGGTGGAATCATCATCAACATCGATATATCTCTAATCGATGATGTGGGAGTCGTCATAAAGATAATGATGTAGATGTGATACATGGAATACATCATGTATCCGACTCATCTGAGGGGGAAACGCTACTCGATATGACACAGCTCCAACATGAGATAACACCTCAAAAGTCCCAAAAAACCAGGGAGAAGTCTTACCCCTACGACCAAACCTTCACATCCCATGATGGGGTGTCACCTTCAGTAACACATGATACCCAACATTAAACTCTAAGGGTCTCCTTCTTTGATCAAAATAGGATTTATGATGATCTTGTGCTACCATCATCCTCTCAAGAATCACTTGAACCATCTTTGTTGTATTCTGCACTATTTCTGGTCTGAGAAATGCTGACTCTCCGACCACAGTCCATCACAATGGAGAACGGAATGGCCGGCCATACAAGGATTCAAACGATGCCATACCAATGGTGGAGTGAAAAATATTGTTATAAGAAAACTCCACCAAGGTTATGTGCCTCATCTATGAACCTCCAAAATCAAGAACACAAGAGCGCAACATGCCTTCAAGAGTCTAGATAGTTCGCTCTGTCTGGCCATCTGTTTGAGGATGAAAGGCATTGATAAGGAATAGTTGAGAACCAGAAGCATGTTGGAGGCCTCTCCACACCCAAGAGGTAAAACGAGGACCGCGATCAGAAATGATCATCCTGGAGACTCCATGAAGTCTCACCACATCCTCTAGATACTGCCTCAACAAAACCCCTAATGAGATTGACTCCTTGATCAATGTGAAGTGGGATGATTTTGTTAAGTGATCCACTACCACCCAAATAGCATCATGTCCTCTCGGAGCTCGAGGTAAACCTATAACAAATCCCACTGTGATGTCCTCCCCCTTCCACTGAGGAATCTCTAATGGCTAGAGAATACCACCAGGAACACGGTGTTCGGACTTCACCTTCGGGTAGACTAATCATCGAGAAACAAACTCCACAACTGCACGCTTCATCCCGAGCCACCAAAACTAACTCCTCAAGGATCAGTACATCTTTGTCACACTAGGAAGTACCACTAAAAGAGAACCATGTAACTCTCTAAGGACTGTCTCGTGCATCGCCAAGGGAACAAAAAGCCTTCCATGATACAACACAATGTGTTGTTCATCCTCGAACCAACCATCAGGGGCCTCAGCACCAACAACTCGGTCCTTCCAGACCTCCACCTCAGGATTCCCCAACTGGGACTCTTCCACCTTCTGCAATAGGGATGACTGCATCATCATCTAGAAGAGAAAGACTCTACCCCCAACTTCTCCCATTTCAAGATGTAATGCTAACAGTTCTTCCATTACTCTCCAAGAATAACCGGATTCACGTACAGCGTCACTGCATGACTTTCGGCTAATCACATCAGCTACAAAATTCCCTTTTCTAGGTGTATACGATATTTTGAATTTGTATTCCTGTAATAAATCCATCCACCAATGTTGTCTCATGTTCAAGTCGCGCTGGGAGAAAACATACCTCAAACTCTTATGATTGATGAAAACCACAAAGTGCTCACCACTGTGGTAATGTCTCCACAACTTCATATCAAACACCGCGGTTGCCAACTCAAGATCACAGGTGGCATATTTGCGTTCATGGGGACGTAACTGTTGAGACCCATAAGAAACAACTGAACTATGCTGCATGAGAACACAACCTAAACCCAGATGTGAATCATCACAAAAAAACATCAAATTGAACTCCTTCGGCTAGAAGACAAAGGACTAGAGAACTTACTAACTTATCATTAGATACTCAAAATCTTCCTAACATTGATCAGTTCATATGAAATCCTGATATTTATTGGTCAAAGTTGTTAGAGGAGTCACAACCTGTAAGAAATTGGTTATGAACTTCTTGTAGTATCCTATGAGACCAAGGAAACTTTGCACCTCTGATGCTATCTTGGGAGCGGCCCAAGACAGAACTGCTTAAATCATCGTGGGATCTACAGCTACTCCCTGTTGGTACACAACAAGACCCACAAAATGGACTTCTCAAGCCAAAAACTCACATTTCGAAAACTTCACGAACAGCTGATGTCGTAAAAGAACTCGCAAAACAACTCGTAGATGCTCTACATGCTCCTCTTCAGATGTGGAGTACACAAGGATGTCGTCAATGAAACCCACCACAAACTTGTCTAGGAACTCATAGAATATAGAATTCATCAATACCATGAATATAGCCGGAGCATTCAGCATTCCAAACGGCATTACAACGAACTAATAATGCCCATGACGACAACGGAAAGCAGTCTCCAGGGTATCCTCATCCTTCACACGCATCTGATGATACCCTAACCTCAAGTCGATCTTTGAGAACCAACATGAACCCTTCAGTTGATCAAATAATTCATCAATATGCGGAAGAGGATAGAGATTCTTTATTGTCACTTTTTCAAGAGAAGATAATCGACACCCAACCACAAACTGACATCGGCCTTCTTCACGAATAGAACTGGTGAACCCCATGGTGAAACACTTGGTCAAACAAAACCGCACTATAACAGACCATCAAGCTATATAAGTAGCTCTCATAACTATGAAAGGGCCATCCTATATGGAGACATATAGTTAAGAGAAGCTCCTTGCTGTAGCTCGATCACAAACTCAATCTCTCGTCGAGGGGGTAATGATACAACCTCTTCTGGGAAGATATCAGGGTACTCCTCTATAATACTAGGAAATGATAACTACTGAACCTCTGAAGAACTCAGAATCATCTCATCCATAATGGAAGATAAGAATGGAACACCCATGTGACCCATCCGAGGATCTTGATCACCAACAAACACCACTGGCTCTCCATCCGCACCAAGGAAAGAGACCTTCTTCCTAATGAAATCCATGATATCATGCACTGTATACAACCAATCCATGCCGAGGATGACATAATATGGTTGTATTTGTAAACATAGGAAATCTCCCCAAGAGTGGTGTAGCCCCAACACTAACTCACAGTCTCTATATACTTCAAACAAGTCATCTCGACCTCCAACTAGAGTAGTCAACGCCAAGGGCACTAGAAGCCTCTATGCCTCAAGTCCCAAATCAGGGAAAAGAGTAAGAGATATGAAGGAGTGTGTCGCTCATGAATCAAACAAGGCATACACCAAGGTAGAAAACTAGCAAAGAGTACCTCAAACGACATCTAGCTCATCTGGTGATGGAAACACTAGAGCATGAAGCTGACCACGACCTCCACCATAGCCTCTCTGACCCTAATGGAGACCACCACCACGACCGAACACTACTCTCTAAGGAAGGGGAGCGTCATGTGGTTTTCCTCTGGCTACCCCATCTACCCTCTGGTGATCTAATGCTGGTGTAACTGGCTTCTGATGCCTCGGTGGAATCTACCTCAATAGAGTAACCTAGAGCATAACACCTGGTGCATGATGACTCTCTGAAAGTTCGGGAAATCCCGCTGCTAATGACCACGACGACCACAAGAAAAACAAGTGCCTGATCCCTTGGCATAGGCCTGAGAGTTGCTGCCTCCAGAGGAATGAGATGTGAAGGGTTGGGACCTACCCCCGGCTGAAAGGAAACACTTCTGCCCTGAAAACTGGGAACCCCGGACCACAGCCTTACTTCGTGAGGAATCATGTTGAATCCCCTCTCGTGATGATCCAGTCCTGGCCAAAGTCCTTTCGACAACCTCCGTACTCGCCAGCACCTCGAGATATGTCTTCATCATAAATGGGGTGACCTGGCACTGGATCTCTGGATGTAAAGCCTCCTCGAAATAACTTTCCATGGCCTCCTTATCTAGTAACATGTTCGAAGCATATCATAAAAGGTTTCTGAAACGGATTCCAAAATCTCGAAGACTAGAGCTCCGGTGTCAAAGGGTAAGAGGCTCCTGGTGACTGGATGCCTTTGCAGTCGAGGAAAGGAACTCGACCCTGAACTTTTTCTAGAACTCCTCCCATGAGATCGCTGAATCCTCATGATCCCCAAGAAACAAGAACCACCACTGCCTTGCTGCTCCACGCAGCATCGTCACAGCTAAGGACACCCAGTGCTCCTTCCGAGCACGGATCGAACTGAAGTCTATCTCGACCTCCTCCAACCATTCATCTGTGACTGCATCTGAAACGGGGCCCTCATACTTCTGTAGACTCTGGCGTTGAATCTCTTGGAGTGTCTTCCTCCAACTGTAGTCTTCGTCAACCACTACCCTACGATGACCTGTTGGAACATCTTGCTGGACATATTGTACACAAACATGATGAGGACGTCAACCAGGATCCATACCTGCAAAATAACGAACACTTAGAGCTCCTAAGCCAAGAATATGGAGGACTCAACATTTATTAATTAATTGTTTTCTTTTTTTCGTTTTAGGTTAACCTATCCCAAGGTCTACCAATTCAAGCACGGGAACAAAGAAGAATGATGCATGATCCTTTCCTAGGTCTCTACCCTCTAACTAGTATCACCCTGTTTAGTATCCATTGTAAACATAAAGGTCCATACATCAGATCACAGGGGGGGACCTAAATGCCTATATCTCAGCTGGTCTCTGGTGTTTACCTCACCTACTAAACATGAATGACCCGGTTTCCCTACCAACCCTTGCAACCTCACCTGTGCCTAACTCCAATATCCATCCTATCTCTCCACCAAAACTCTGATACCACTCTGTCACGACCCCCTCCCCCCAAAGTGTACCCCTCCTGGGCCGGAAATGTGAAAATGTAGATAATGACCCCCGAGTCCCGCCTCAAGTAGGCCCTGGGTTGGCAACTAGCACCGAGGGTATAATAAACACACAAATGAGAGGCATTACCCGCTAAGAGAACACATGTGGAAGAGAGAGATAAGATAGACACCAACCAACTCCAACTCAAAACTAAAATATAAAATAAACCCAAGTACATATATGAAATGCCATGAAAAATTACTACAACTGAACTGGAAAACTACAAATACCCAAAAGAATGTAAAATGGCAGTGACCACAAGCCCGAACAGCTCCTCCAACCACAAGCTAGTAGTAACCAGCTTGATCTCCAACCTGCTCTAACTGACCTGAAAAATAGTTTATATATAAGTAGGGTGATTATAACAGTATACTCAGTAGGATCCTCCCCGAAACCTCTCGTGCAAAAGTAATTAAAGAATGCTAAAGCACAGTGAACAACAAGTGAAGCTAACTCGTCACCTAAACAGGTATACTAAGTTCCCAACAGCACTATGGCTACACTCACCAAGTAACACATACAAGAATATATCATATAATAAAGGATATCATGGGTAACCCACTACTACTTCCCCATAGGTTTTCTGCTTTTCCCCAAAGACATAAGTCATGTTCATCACTCTCCAAAGGCTTTCCTGCAAACACCTAGGCTAATCTCCACAATCTGCACCATGTGAACCACAAAGGATTTCCCGCAGACACCTAGGCTAAGCACCACACCATCCTCACAACCAAAAGTAACCATGTACTTTTTGGGAGCCACCACAGCTCGCATAACGTGTATCATAAGTTGGGTATTATACCTCAATCCATTACAGCCCATACACTAAGTAAGTATCCTAAAGCCATCACAACCTATACACGTTACACATATAGTAGTACATAGGATGCTATATCCAGAATATATGTGTGTGAATAACCTCAATCAATTAAATCCCTCTACCCACATATATGGGTAAAACTAACTGTTGTGCCTAATGGCACTAGTATCTACCAAGAGAAGAGAGCAGGATCAAAGGGGGTAGTCATCCATTCATCCTCCCACGGGAATTTTGGTAAAAACACTCCCAGGGCTCAGAATCCCAGGGGTGTCAGTTGCCCTTACTGACATGGTGGAGTAGCATATAGAAACAAAAAAAGTATAGAATATATTATAACTCACAACTACACTATAGGAATAACCTATTCTCAGACACAACTGTAGCTAACATCTCTCGAACTCAGCGCTGCCACTTCTAAGACTAGGTATCCTATAAGCACACAACCATTTAAGGGATTTATTAGATTACATTATTCCCTTTTATCAATTCCACTGTATGTTAATTAATTCTTCCAACATTAATTACCCAAGAATAATTCCACATTATGTTCCACTAACATCACATCCAAAAACCATTATCCCTTCAAGAGTTCTCAATCTCATCAGTAAGTTTCATCAAACTCCAACCCCATGGGTTAACATAATTTATTCAAACATTCATTACAGAATTACTTTCCCATATTCCCAGGAATTCTAGAAAAGAAACCTATGCTATTAACACAAGGGGTCTCAACACGTTGAGTTGACGTACTACCCATCGATTCTTTACTTCCTATAGCAATAGCGTATACCCATTCTCTCTTGAGAGGATAAAAACGGAAAGGAAGTGGCTTACCATGCGTGTCTCACCTCCTTCAGAAGAAGGGTAATCAAGACCAGATACCTTGAGCGGTGGGAAAAAGTAAAGCAGATAAACAACCAAGAATTAACAAGCATCAAAAAAATCACATCCATCCCATTCCATCATCCTCGGTGTCCTCCCTGACACCCGCATGCATAAACCGATGCATCTTTCCACTCTAGGAATCATCCTCTGCTACAACCAGAAGGCCTCTATGCCCCCACATATCACAAAACCCTCCAAGGGTCACATCACCGTACAGGTAGAAGGAAAAAAAACATCACATCAATTTGGGCTCCTGGCCCTTTAACAAGGCATCCAGACTTCAAACAACAAGCACCAACAGATTTCAGGTTTACCAACCAACTGAATTAAACACTCACATCGGCATCAATTTGATTAACATCAATTTAGATCAACAACCTCAACAAAAATAACAAGATTTGTTTAAATGCCTCTTTATCATTAGCCAATTAATTCTTAATTAATTATAGATTTACATTCTTTAACAATTTCATCATGAACCACATGCTAACAAGCAAGGCATAAATATCACACTGTCTAGAAAATCAAGAGGCAAACCATTATCATGGTACAAAGTAAAAACATGCGATCAAACAAATTATTTTAATCTGGTTCAGGTATTTAATTAGGTCAATTTCATTATTATCCAAAGGGATAAATCATGCTAAATCAATGATTACACATAAACAAATAGAAAATCCATGAATCCCCTACCACAATGGTTTTCGAGGAAAACCACAACGGTTGATGAACTCCCAAGAAACCAGGACGATTCTCCATGAATCCTCATTAGGTCTCCTCTACTAACACAACCATGACCAAAGCTCATCATATTTGAAATCCACATGCTTAGATCTGCCAATAACAGGCATAGATCCAAAAACCAAGAGAAGAGGAGGAGTAGATCTAAGTAGATCTAAGAAATCAAGAAATAATGACCGCATACCTCAAGAACCATCTTCTATTCGTCATGAAAAGCCTCTGGATCACCACCAAAATGTTTGGGAGAGGTTTTCCAACCATCAAGGTAGAGTAATCCTGAGTTATTCCCTCTTATGGGCTTAAACGAGGTGATTAAAGGCAAAACGAGTTACATCCACAATTTTAGGATCTAACATTAAGTGTCTACACGGTTAGTCCACACGGTTTAACAAACCATGTGCAAACCATGCGTTAGCTTCTACCTTGCCAAACACTCCTCGCACGGTTAGTCCACACTATCAAACAACCCATGCGCTAACCGTTCGGTAGCCACTTCCTCCAAGACCAGCCTTGCACAGTTTGGCCGCACAGTTTAAGAAACCTATGCACCAACTGTGCGAAAGCTATTACCCTTTAGCTTTCCTTTAATGTCCACCCCAACACACCCTCAATTTACCTTGACCTCCTGGAACACCTCGAGCACCACATTTTTTCAATGGAATGGACCGGAGAGGTTCGGGCCATTACAATGATGGTGATACAAGAATGATATTTTGTATGATCTTCTTCTACTAAATTTATCAGGTCTAGAAAATTACTTATTGGAAAGATGGATGAATGATCACCCTATGCAATAGAATCTAAATGAATATCTACAATCATTCACATCCATTACTATTTTTTATGACCTCATCAGACCAATGTGGTGTATAATCTCTTACTCAACTCATATTCTATATAATTCACATTACTGGGAGTGTATAATAAGATGAAATTAATCATATGTATGTACTAAATAAATCATTGATGCCTTAGGTTCATGTATCACTGAGAAGAGATGTATTTCGTACTATTATGATTATTAAAACCTATTAACATGTCTATAAATAGGTAATGAATCAATGTATTTAAGTCAAAGATTACAAAATATTCTTTCAGTTCATGTGTAGGACAATTCTTCTCATGAAGGGACAAGTACATTGAACCCTAGGAGACAACATAAACACACTTTATGAGAACACAACCAAGACCAAATCCATATACATCACAATATACCACATAACTGTTACCTAGTTCTGGAAATATTAGGTTCATTGTCAAGGTGAGATTAGTTTTATATTCAAAAAATAATTTCTGAAATTCATCATTACATATGAATTGAAGTGCATTCCTTATTAGAGAAATCATTAGAGAAGAAAGTCATGATAAATCCCAAACTAATATTATATAATAGCATATTAATCCTAGAAAACATTATATATAAAATCATTTTAGGTATCAAAAATTAAATTAACAGTTCTATCCTTTCATGTTCAACTTATATTTCACATTAGGAAATTATGTGTCCAAGGAAACTTAGATATTCAATATTGAATTTTTATTTGAAATCATATCATATAAATGATTTTCCAACAATGTACTCATTACAAATTCCAAGATATCCTAGTGGTCATTACTATTTCATGATTATAAAAAATATCATCAAAAAATAAAAAACTAAAGAATGAATATTCATTTAGAAGATACAATTAATCAAATCCATTAAAAATGTCAGTGTATTCGTCAATTAAAAAGTCCAAAGGACATATTCATAATGGCCTTAGTGACTTTGAAGTGATTTCATTATAATATACTTTCATCTAAATATATGCTAATGATATCCTAAGTACATATTAATTTCCAAAAACCACTTTGATCCCATTAATTAATCAAATAAATCACATATTCATATATTGGGTAACATTTTTAAATCAATAAATGATTTAAATTATGATAATCACCATAAATTAGAGTGCATCATATAGATTCGGTACGAATAAAACTATTTTAGCCCAATTCCAATATCTAGGGATAATAATGACTTTACATTCCAACTATTTTATATGGTCTTATAACTCTCTCTACTTAGTCAAGGCTATTCTGTAAGTCGGTAGTGAAATAGGGACTGTTCTATGGAGTAGGTAAATAGTGAAATTGATTTCTCTTTTTGGTGGTAACCTGGATAAATCATTTTGAAAATCATCTTGGAATCTATATGCAGTTTCATGAAGAGTGTCAATCCATGCTTCATCAGCTATATTCAAGGTCAATTCTAATACCTGGATTGAGATGTTTCCATTAACTATTACTAAATGTATTTCTCAACTTACATTTATATCGCAATACAACATTAAAAGGTGGTGGAAATCATACTATAATGTAAATGTTACATGTTATTTATAACAATTGATATGGGATTTAAATAACATTGACCAACCCATACCAATGATTAAATCCAAACCATCCATATTTAGGAAGATTAAATCTCTATGAAGCGACAATACATAAATAGTAATAGAACAATGAGGGAATTTGAAACCTTTTCACATCCAATATTCAAGGATACTTTTGGTACTTATGATATGAGTCATAATTATCATGTACAATCACAATTTTTAACCACAAAATATGTATTGAAGGAATTTGATGCACTAGTTTCAAACAAAACAAGAATAAGAATAGAATTTAGAATAGTGATACCTACTATATTATAGGGTCCTACTTTCTCACATAAAATATCATGTTGTTCTACATATAATATTCAATTTTTTTCCATGGTCTAGCTCTTATATACATGTTGAGGTGTTGATTGAACAACTAAAGACTTCTTGGAAGCTTCTTGGTTTACCTGTGTTTGTGGAAATGATCTAGTCTAATGGGACAGTTCATCTAGGCATATGTAATCAGAGGCTGGGTTAAGAAACATCCACACATATATTTATATATATTATAAAAAAAACTTCATGATATTTCCTCTCATTCTATAGTTGTGGAAATTATTTTGTGGTTTATTATGTTCTTTCTTTATGAGCATTAAAGAAGTATAATGAAAAAACCCAATTGTGTATTAAATCATGTGGAAAATTAACTGATTCTATAAACTGAAATTTAAGTACTCTACCTTCATGAGATTATACCTCACTATACCACTTACTAGAAGGAATATGGTGAAAACTTGTCCCTATGGAGAAAAATGAACTACATCTCATAAGATTCCCAATAATATCCCTTTATTCCATTAATTCCCAACTAACCATCTTAATATAAGTTGTCATATAGAGAACAACTATCTTGGATTGAAACTTCAGTCACAATCCTAAATGAAATATATATTCCTTAAAGGAAATACTTATAACTTCTTATAGGGAAAAGACTATGTTTGATCATAAATTTATCTGCATACACTATAATGGAGAGTTTTTCTTTATTAAAACTGATCAAATATGTTTTTCTTTTTATTTTGACTGTATGGGGATAGAATTTTTTGTTCAAAAAATACTCAAAACCTCTCACTAAACTCTTTAATTACATTTATCTTGGAAAAATAATTTCCACCATTGGCTGCAACATCTCACAACATATAGGATACCAATATAATCATTAACTCTTTTGGTGCACTAGAAAAATATAATATTCTATTCATTCATTTTATCTATGGTTTTTTTAAGGTCTAAAATCCCCTCAAAACATGGGTGGATTATAATTCTTAAACATTGATAAATGAACCACTTTCTATAGTTAATCATTTCAATTTTCTCTATCTATATATTGAAACAAATTCACAATATTTTTTAAAATTTTATAGTTCACCCATGGCCTAGGTGAAACCACATATTCAAGAGAAAATTTCTATTGGATTCTTTGGTGTCTTCTAGGATACATTTTCTATAGGAAAAAAATTTCACCATTTAGTCTATTTCTCATTATGAACTAAGGGCTTGAATAAATTTCAAATAATTGAAAAAAAAATATCATCAATATATTAAATAAGTAGTTCAAACATTATTTCAAATATAAACCATTTTAAAAAATAAAAAATCTTTTGAACTAAAGATGAATAATGTAGGCCTAGTTACAAGTCCTTGTACAATTCCATGATCTTCAACACTCGTCATATAAACCCATGATGATGTGATAAAAACACATATAGATGGGTCTTAGAACACCTTTTGTACCCAAACAACCCTATTTAAATTAATTTCAACATAAAAAGGTAATTTATGGCTTTTTATACTAAACATTTCATGTTATGGATATCCTATCATTTTTCTACAAAGCCAACTCAAGGACCAAAAAAACTGATACCATTTTTCCCAAAAAAATATGGACCAACCATGAGTAAAACTATTTTTGAAACCTCACCCCTACTAATTGTTTTGGGAAGAGGTTTTCGTGCTACAGACTTTATGTGACATCTCTAAGAATCCAAATGATCATAAAAAATTCCATGAACTTAAGAGAACATTAGGAGTGTGGATTTCTCTAAAAACACATAAAAACTTACAACACTAAACAATAAACTTCAAAACCTCATAAATGACTCAAGAATAATTAATCACATAGCTCAACAAAATACTAATGTAGAATAATATCAAAGTACAATGAAAAAAAACAAAAAGTCCTAGACTATAAATAAAAAAGTCTTTGGCACCAATGTGGCCAAACTCTAGCTTCATCAGATAAATCATAATTTCAAGTATCACCAATAGATAATTATGAAACATGGACCTTCCATGTGTCTCGGTATACAACTGATGAAAATTCACAAAGTTTCCAAATAATTAGTTGAGTATATCCCTCAGTTGGATTTCTCCAATGAAATCCAATCACATATCACTAAGAAAAAATTAAATTTAGCATATTTCATATAAAATGGATGGTGAGAATATAGATATATTATATCAAAGGAAAACAGTTAAAGATATAAATTTAGACAAATAAATCCTTCCACTTTATCTTTTACTTTCCCCTAGGAATACCCATTCCATGTTCCATACTCACATGAAAATTCAATAAAATGAAAATACCAACTATAATAAATAGACATATATCTTTCAAATAGTCTTCACTAGTTGATATCCTCTTATGCCATTCAATTCAACACAATGCACCACATAAATTACAAAAATTCCTCATACTGTATAATATCAACAGACACAACCTTTTATGCCAATACAATCATCCATATCAAATGTTTTTTGAAGAAAACATTTATTTTTGAATAAAAATCATTTTAAAACATTTAATTAAACACTTATATTGATAATCTTTAAAAACTACCCTTTTGATATCACATCAAAATAGTGGTTTTCCACCGAAACGCCTCATAAGATTTAAAAATCAAGGTAAAATAACAATTTATCATGATTCAATCCAAACAGATCTATAATAGTAGAGTGGGGATAATATTTAATACTAAATTTTGATTATTTAAATGTATACAAGGTGAATCCAGAGATAAAACACTTCCATCACCAAAAATCAGAACCCAAAGATCCATGTATCGCACATTGAACTATGGTTCCAATTAATCCAACAAAAAGAGATCCAAAAGAAGCAGGATGAACTAAAAGAAAAAATTTACTCCACAATTAATTTCTCAATGATTTATTTTATAAGTAATACAGATTTTAAACGACACTGAAAATCCATTAGGGTAATCCTGGGAATCGAGAGGAAAAACTTAGTATTGTTTTAGAAAATTATGACTCTTGGGAAATGTAACATTGGGCCCAAATGATTTATGTAGTAAATTGGAAAGTTTCATCATAAATTCATATAGGGATACATTATGAAAAAAACCCATCACCTCGGTCATTTTTTTTGGAAAACCCATCTTACTATGTAAATTCATTTACAGTGTAAACGGTTCTTACACCTTTAAAGGGAAATCCCATTTACGCTTTGAATATTTTTAAAGAATATTCTAGGAAACATTAACATCATAAATCAGTAATTTATACTATAAAATGTTTCTATTTATTTGTAGCCTCTAGAAATTAGGTCTTATCCTCATTCAAAAATCCATGAATTAACTCATTAACTCTAAACCCAAAAAAAATTTTAAACAAAGGAATACCTTAAACTAGGGGATTTATAACCATAGAAATTACATATTACTAAAATTAATAGATTTGTTTCTATGAGGTTTTAAATAAATATAAACAACAATTTTTTTCAAAATTTTCAGTTTCAATAAAATTAGAAAAATAAAAGGCCATTCCTTATAATTTTTCAATCATATTTCTAATGATTTTATTAATATTTTTTTAATTTATGTAAACATATATGATTCATTATTCGGATAAAAAGAAGATAAGTTCAAATGATACCTTCCACATTCATTCTCTAGTGTATTATGATGATATTTCGAGTATGTTTTCATGAAACCCATTTCATTCTCATGGTTTAATTAATCTATGATGAAATAATGAATGTTTTTAGGATATTATAGAACACATAAATATTGTTTTCATTATGTGATGGGTGACAAAAAAATTATATAACCAAAAAATGTTTCGTGGGACAATATGTATAGAAATGGATATTGAAATAAATAATCTATGGGAACTTTTCTGTCACTATTCAAAAGGGATAGGGACTAAAACCAATACGCTATGCGACACTATCCACATTGACATAATATTCTTGGTAGTGAAGTGTGACTAATCAAATTATTATCATTTCTTGTATATATGTCAAAATATTATTTTTCATTTATATTATAATGATATGATATCACAGATCTTGATTAAATAATGCCTCTTTAAAACATTAATACCAATGACTTATACTGGGACTCAATATTTACAATCTAATAATGATTGGGTATGATTATTTTAGGTTATTATCGTGTTCTTGTAACCTTAAGATCATTTTATTTGTTAAATGGTGTATCCTAATCCTTTTGAATGATGTTGGCCCATCTTCATGTAGCCTAGGATATATCATAGCTCACCAGTGACACTGATAAGACACTTGACTATTGAAGACATAATGTAGTAGCATGTAACAGTTGTACTATAATTTCACATACTTCCTTCCACTGATATTTAAATATCATGAAATTTGGTGGTAGTGGTATTATAGAACCATGGAAATAATAGGTATGTACTATAGATACATGGGATACTATTCACCATATTTTCTTATGAAATCATTTGAGCTATGATTTTATGCACTATATTAAAACTCTCCAAGTAATCCTTCTTCCAAACATATATAAATGATTATTCTTAACCACGGAAATATAATTTTTTATCAAAACTACTATGTTCATATTCTTGTTGTTATTTTTTCCTTTTTTTCTCACATTTTATATTATTCTATGAATTATTTGCCTCATTTTTCTCTCATAAATTCTTTAATATTTGTCTCACATATAATCTTCTATTTCTCTCTCCCATTATTACCCTTATCAGGCATATAAGATTATCCTTTATAATTTTTTCTATTTCCTAAATTGTGGATAATGGTATTAAGTATGATAATTATGGAAGAGAAAATTTTGTAAAAATTTATAGTTTAATTTGTATAATATTTTTCATAAATAAATATTTAGGTATCTAGTATCTAAATATAGTAAACCTTAATGATTCACATAAATGATTTATTGTGAGATGTATTATGTTTTCAACTAAAACGATTCAATATATATGTTTGTTATTCTCATGTTTTATTAGTTGGCATCAAAAAAGTGTTTAGATACTTTTATGGACGTATTTTTAATAAATAGTTCAGCATAACGTAAAACAATCTATGGCCAAATTCATATATATTGAATCTATAATTTCATGGGTTGATATTAATAATCATAATTTTTGAAATATTAGAAATTATTTTAATTATCATATGATTAATTACTCAGATGGATGTTGATTGATACTAAAACTATCCATTTTTGTTTTAGTCAATGGTTGTACATAGGACGAATTATCTCAAGAAAAAATTTTATAGTTAATGTAACAACCATCCTCCTCAGTTATTAAATTGAATGGGATTTGGAATGAAATATGTTGTGTATATAGTCACCATACTCTCTCAAGATATGAATAGTAAAATGAATCAAGCATAATATTCAAAAAACAAAAGGAATAACTCTCCTTTATAATATTTATGTGATAATGTCCATATTCTTTTTGTGGGTAGTCAAATCTAAATATTACTGATTAATGGAACATTTTTATTAAAAAAATTTATTTTTCCTTGTTCTTAGACCATGATAATGTTGTTTTTTTATGTATGATATGAATGGTGAAGCTGATCCATTTTGTACTCCTATCAAGAATATGACTCAAGAGGATGAAATTGACTCCATGAAGTGGGAATATTTTAATATGTTATTTTCCAATAAGTATTTTCTAGGACTATTAACTCTGAAATGGATTAGTAATTGTTTTATTTGAATGATAAGAAAGTATATAAATTTAATAGTAACTATGGGTTAAATTTCACCTAGTATGCAAGGTATTATTTTGTTTTTCTCATCGGCCAAAAAAGAAAACATTATAAATTATTTAGTAGATTTAAACCAATTATATAAAATGAATTGGTTATAATAGATTTTAATAGTTATAAAGAATTCATTCAATGTGATATCAATGTAAGAATAGAGAGTGGATACCCTCATTATTCTTTTTCTGTAGAAGAGAATTAGAGAAATTTTATTTTTTAGGATATATAAAAATAAAACCAAATGATAAGAATAATAATCTTTAATTATGATGTCTTTTTGGAAAGAATCAAGGAATGAATTTCCATATATGGATATGTAAATGATTCAATAGTGAAAAATAATTCCATCATGGAAATAAATTTGGACGATTAATAAAGAGGATGGGCAATGAGGAAAATTAAAATAATGACCAACCTAATACAATATCCACACTACATTTCTAAAATACTAAGGAAAATGGAAAAAAAACTATTCTGTGTGTAAATTCAAGGGTTAATGATGACAACCAATGTTAGTAATCTCATAATAATTAAGTTGTTTAAGGTACGCATATTTTATACTCTAGAACTATAAATTTATTATTTGATTTAGTTTCTACCCACTATTTTTATATATGGTAAATTTTCTATGGGTATGACATTATTACCTCAATGTTTAAATATTTAATTATTAGTGAAAACACTAAATGGTATGATGATTACATTTCTTATATAAAACTCTATGATATAATGTTTTAGAATTATGATTCTTGAAAGACTTTTTATTCTCCCTATAGTGGGATTTGATTATATTTTTGGCATGTATTAGATCTCTTTATATATATCCTATATATATTGTTAATGAAGTGAATCTATATTTAATAATCCAAATAAAAATATTATCATATATTTGTGTGTGGATGAATAAAAAAATTCGATGGAAATTACACCCAATATTTGTGTCTTAATACCCATTCATGGAGGATTTATATCACAAATGGTTGGTGAGAAATAAAATATTGAAGATACAGTTATAATGTGGGAATATATTGATGTATTTCCTAAAGAGTTCCATAGTATGCCTCTAAATTGTGAATATTAAATTTAAATATAAATCATATTAGGCTCAGTTCCTATTTTAAATAACACTTACAGAAAATCCCTAATTTTGATATGTTAATTAAACAATAAACTCGAGGATAATATAGAAATGTTATTCATATTCCCTAGTGAATCACCATGAGGTGTACCTATTATTTTTGTTAAGAATAAACATGGCCCAATATATTATTGTATTGGTTATAGAGAGCTTGAAAAAACCAATTTAAAGAACCAACATCCTTAGACATTTATTGATGACTATTTGATCAAATTTTTGGATCTCAACAGTTTCCATTAATTAAAATTTTATTTTGATATCATTAGTTAAGGGTTATAAAGGATGATATACCTGAGACACCCTTCCATGTGAAGAAATAACACTATGAATTTATTGTAATTCCATTTGAATTTATCATCTCCCCCCACATTATTTTTATATATTATGAATAGAGTATTTTGAGATAACATTCATCAGATTTATGAAATATTTATGTATTGTATTGTAATATATCCCATAGTTAATTATGAACATGATGATCAATTTAGTATTTTATTAATGGCATTGAAAGAGGAGAATTATTATTCCAAATTTTGGAAATGTGTATTCTAAAAATATAATGTTTCAATTGGAGGTCATGAAATTATAGGAGATGGTATATCTATAGATCCTTCACATATAAAGGTTATTGAAAAGTGGATCAAACCAACAGTGGAACTAGGGAATCGTTTTTTTTTTGGATTATATGTCTATTATCAACAGTTTGTGAGAAATTTCTCATGGCTATCAAATCCATAGAATAATATTACCTGAACCGAAACTAAATTTTTTATATGGATGAATGGGATGAATATTTCATCAAAATAAGTATAATATTGGTTAATTCACATTTAGATCTTCCTTACGCATGTTGAATATTCAGCAGAAAATGTGTATAGCTAATAATTTGGAGTTGGAGATGGATATTTTTTCGTTTAAAATATAGATTTACTATATTTATGGTGAAATGTGTAATAAATATAAGAATTATAATAGTTTTAAGAATATAGTCTTGTATAATGATATTACTAGGCTTGAAAATTGATGGTTGGATTTGAGAAATGATTATCACTACTCAATACATTTCAACCATGGGTCCACAAAAAATATCATTATTGCTCTGAGTCAAAAGGATAATGAATTTTTCTCCATGATGATGAAAAAAGAAGATCCAATAGTTATGTATTTTTAGTTTATAGACCTTGAAATCATTAGATAATGGGAGAAATCATATCTTGTTCAAATTAAGGTTTAATTATCCATTAATATAAAGATTAAGGTGGCTTGGAGGAAGTATTACAAATTCCAAAATAAGGTGGGGGTTGTTCATATGTTTAACAATGAAAAAAATTTAATGATAAGATTCAATAAATAGATATGTGTCCCTTTAGTACCATAATTATCGAAAGAAATATTTCATTATGCACATATCTCATCTATATCTATCCATATAGAAATAAAAAATGTATATAGTTCAAGATTTACATTTTTAGTGCTATAATAATAAGAAGGATATTATGGAATATGTATATCGATGCATAGTATGTCATAAATTAAGGGTTGAATGTCAAAAGTCTGAGGGTATGATCCAACCACTACCAAAACCTATATAAAAATGGTAAATCATCATTATAGCTATCATCATATGACACCCCATGACTTATAAAGGTTATAACTCAATTTGGGTCTTAGTTGATCACTTTATGAATTTAGTTAATTTAATTACTATCAAATAAGATATATCACATTAAAAACTTTATGGGAAATAAATCAATGAAGAGGAAAGGTTATATACAGTACCACTCTCAATTATATCAAATATATATCTATGGTTTATCTTGATGTTATAAATAAGTCATTAATAATAACTAAATACGGAGTTGAACAATATCACTGCATATCATCCTATAATAGATGGTTAAACTGATAGAATCATAAAAATATAGATGATATTTTCAAAGTTTACTATATGGATTTCAAAGGAGTTTTTTATCAACAACTTATTTGGGATGAATTTTCTTACCAAAATAAATTTCACTCTATCATTCAGATGACCCCTTTTGATAGACACTATGTGAAGATTTTAAAAACATGGAAATGTATGGATGGAGTTGGAGAATGTAAGATATTGGGGACTGATCTAGAAGATGAAATAATAGAGATGGTTGGAGCAATTTATCATAATGTCATGGAATAACAAAATTGTGAGACTATTAACATTAAAAATTATCAATGTGATTTAGAGTAAAATGTTATGGATAAGTTATTCCTTTGAATATCTAATTAGAATAAGGTTATGATATTTTTAGATAAGGGGGAGAAACCCCTATATATATATATATATTCCATCATGATTCATGATCATATTAGGATAGTATAATATCACTTGGAAATTTCTCAAAACATCCCTTAAGTGCATGTTATGTTCCATGTATCAATTCTATGGAAGTGCATATAACATTACTTACACATAATAATATTGTACGTTTCTCCATTGGAATATGATCCTTCTTATGAGAAAAAAGTGGTAGATATTTTGAAATGAAGGGATAAAGTTCCATTAAATGACATAAATATACCAACCAATAAAATAATAATTATTGTTTCATTATAACATATTCCTAATGTATAATTTAATCAAATGAGGGTTTTTATTTTTGAGGAATAAAAAACTTGTAAATGTCATTAAAGACTTCTTGAGGAAAATATCATATTCAATTTTTTAATAACCTTTTAAAACTAATAGTTCCAAAAATATAATTGAAATGAATTTTATTGAAAATAAAAGTTAAACATTTAAAATAATCAATTAAAAATTAGTGGCAAAAATGGAGGGAGGTTCCATACATTCTTATAAAATAAAAAATCATTTCATGTTTTCGGTAATAGCCAAATGAGACTTGGTTAGAAAATGACATAAATATTACATTCAAAAAAATTAAAAAAACAAATATGGGTGCAAAAATATTTAATTAATCAGTTGTATAATGTTAAAATCATTTTTTATAAAATAATATAAAAAAATATGGTAAGAAATAAATTTTGACCAAAGAGTAAAATAATATTCGGTTTTTTAAAACATTTTCTCAATTGTTTAAACATAAAAATATAGTTAAAATTATAATAATACTTTAAAAGATCATAAATATATAGAGGTTCATAAAATTGAGTATTTTCATAATTTATAGATAATAATACTTCATCATCATAAATATAATCACATATAATATCGATAAATGATGAGATTGTAAGATAAACACATACAACAATGGTATACTTTGAATGATATTACCCATGAATGAAATAAATTCAAATGAAACATTAAATACCATGAAGCTAAAGTGATTCACTATATAACATATCAAAGGTTAAATATATACACCACATAAAATAATTTTGTGGTTAATGTGACAAAAGTCTCATAAATGTAAAAGTGATGTGAGAACCCCTTACCATATGTATGACATCCATTGTACATGTTTGAACCTCCTATATGAGAAAATAGGTTTATCATACATATATTATAAATCCATAATCAAATATCGCATACCATATATGATTTACTTATATTATATTATCACCCATTTATAAATAGTTCTTTGTTAAATTCTCTATTTTGAATGATAATTGAATTTTATCATGTATGTTTTGTTATTATGAATTTATTGCTTTTACATTGATCTTGTTTCCATATTATTTATAAAGAAAACCATGAAATAACTATCATATATATTCATTATATATGTATTCTAATTAAACAATATAATCTCGAGATAGGAAATGAATTATATTATTCATGGATATGGGAGATCGTATCTACACATGATTGCGGTGTCAATTTTTTTAATGATGAAAGGATGAAAATGAAAAAAATATTAACTCACCATTCCAAAAACATTATTGTGTTATATAGATAATTTATATTAATAAAATACATCCTTATTATAATCCATGTAAAAATCAAAACAAAACATTTTTCATCACTATGTGGAGGAAGTTGTCTACATGTATACACCAATGAAATTATTGTTTTATAATGTATTGTATAGAAATAAGTAATGTAACTCCCTGATGAATTTATCTATAAATAGTTTTATTTATTTGATTGCTTGTGTTTCACACAATACTATGTTTAAACAGACCATTTAACATTAATAAAATATTATATTTCTACTATCACATAGTAATTAGATTAGAGGGTATGAATAGTAATAACTAAATTCTGAAAATGTATAGTATATACCTTTATAAAATATTTACAAGATTATAATCAAAACTAAAAATTACATTAAATCAAAAGTTATTTTTTTCTAATAAAATTGTTTTATATGTACAACGAAATTAATATCAATATAAAAAATTAATCCCTTTTAGTGAATGATTTTAATTAAATTCATATATTATTTTATTTATCAAATGTTTTATAAATTCAAAATATATATTTCTATGTATAGTATATGAACAAAGCATGTCTTCTTCTTAAAAATGTATTTTTCCAAAAAAGTTGTTTTTGGCGCATTTTTGGGGATTACACTAAAATTAAATTATGAAATTTAACGTTATTGATGTAGATAATTTTTATTAAATAATTTGAATCGTGAGGTTAAAATTTATTAATTAATCTCAATTTATATTTGATTAATATGATTAGTAACCCAGTTAATGTGTATCACATCGGAAAAGTGTTAATCGAGTTATTCTATGTTAAAACTAAGTGATAAGGCCATAATTATTCCCACTAATTCTTATTGGATGAATTAAAATATACACTTAACACTTAAGGTTTAAAATTTTGTTATGTAATGGACACTTTCCCATGGAAATAACTAATATATTATTTAATCCGAAGTAAGTTACAAAATTTCACTCATAGTTTTAAATATCACCAATGTCTCCACATAATGGAAAAACTAGCTATGATTGAATATTAATAGTTGTTGTTTACGTAATGAAATTACTTAAATGATGTTAATTAATTTATAATTTTATATAATTAAATAATCATCTTATATACTTACATAATGTTGTTGCAGCGATTATTTAATAAATGGAAAAATGAAATTAATAATATTAAAAATATTGAAGTATTATAATTTGAGATAATTAAGTTTATCCCTGAATTTTATATATTCATGTTAGTTTATTAGGACGTTTATAAAAAATGAGTTTCATTTATATGTTTTTATTGATACTATTAAATTCAAATTAATGAATAGTATTAATGTTGAAAGAATTTATATTTTTGAAAATAAAATTTTATTATATTATTATATAAATATATATATATTAAAAAAATGGGATGTGATACTATTGACTATTTCATCCCTTCTCAATTTATGAGTCAATAGATACCTTAAATCTTAAATTTTAACTTTGTTTTAGTGAAAAACATGTTATCATGATTAATGATAAAATTGGTTATTTAAGTGGTTAAAAAAATATAACATATTAGATAAAAATAGCAATTAATGCTATCCAAAATCTACTGGTGTATGATATTTCAATAATATTCTACCCAAGGATTGAATTAATGACCATTTAGATGTATTAGGCTCTAGAATAATCTAATTATATTTTTTCATGTAATTTCCAAAAGCACCCCTCACCTCAATTACAAAAAGACACATCCTCCCTCACTTATTCACACAACATGAAGCCTCTATATTGACCATGCTCTAAAAAATTTTCTTCTAAACATTCATATCCATATTATAAAGTTAATCTTCTTTAAAGATAACAATATTAGAGCCCTTTATATGAGATCAAATGTATTCATTTCGAAAATGAGGTAATCTCTCTAACTGATAACTTTATTGTTCAACTCTTCATTGTCTACTTTAAATATATAACATTTATCATTAAAAAATAAATTATTTATAATAAATATAATTATTAAAACACCATTACACACTCTATTTATTATCAAAAAATAAGTGAAAGTATCACACTTATGTATATATGGATTTTCATCTCCATATAGTGATACAAATCATTTTTCATCAAAAAAAATTTATGAATGGGTATTATGATGTGATTACAATTTATATATGATATTGATCACATACATATAACTTATAATAACATATCTACCTTCTTACCATCTAAATTTTTTTGGAAAATAATGTGTCGCTCAGACGTACGTATGGACTACCATCACGACCATGTGATGTGATACATTTTTAAGTTATATTTCTTATAGATGGAAATAAAGATGAATTTTATTAATATATATAATATATATTAAATAATAATACCTCTAAAATGTAAAATTATTATTTACTATTCTCTCATTCCATTATTCATAAAACAGAAAAAATGTTAATCCATATGTATGGCATATCCTCACCAAGAATGGTGTAATTAATTTTTATATATCAAATTTTTATGAATAATTATAAATATGTATAAAATGAATATATATTAATTTTATAGAATTGTTATGATTTTTAAATTCTTCAGTCTATGGTCAAGGTATAAGGATTGAGACTCATGAACTGAAAAATGCTTGGAAATTGAACCAATAACCACCTTAAACAGTGATATTAATAACAAATTATTAATAAAAGGGTGATAAGATATTACATATAAATCATAAATTGTCTGATATATATATATATATATGTAATACATGAAGAATAAATCCATATTCTATATATAAGAGTTTCTAATGTGAATAAGAAATTGTGAGACTCAAGGTACGATTTCATTTCCAAATCTCATTGTTATTCTATATTATTTACATTTAAGTCTTTATTGGGGAATATTTCTCCCCTATATCTATGTTTTATAAAATATTTTTTATTTTTTTTACTATTATCCAACAATGGTTTTTAAACAATATTACTCATGTCTTAATTTTTAAAAAATGGTTTGAAATGAATCTTTTTTTCCTTTTCTAAATAAGGTTCTTTGTGGATAATTTGACTAAAACAAAGAATGAGGAGATTTTCACACCATCACGAAACCTAAATTATTTTGAGATTCCTTTACATTTGTATAAGTTTATTTTCAATGAAATTATTTTCATATATAAGTGTGATGTTTATTGATAAAATATTGAAGTGATGTTAAAATAGAAAATCTATTTTCCTCAAGTATTATTCCATGTGATATTTCAAAATAATTTTTGATAAAAGATGTCATCCTTTGATGTTACATTTGAATTAATAGGAATATGATCCAAGGATAAAATCCTTATTTTAGTCTATATGGTTTATGTTAATGATGAAACGATAATATATTTTCAAAACCCGTTTCTTTTCGAGGGATTATGTTATGATGAAATTTTTTTAAAAGTAGTTTATTTATTGTTATATTATATCATGAAGGATTTATTAGTATGTGGAAAAAAATGTATAAGATTTTAATTATGTGACTTGTGGGACTTATATTTCCATCCAATGCATTGGGTAAATTATTATATCTCATGTGATAGTTATATGAAACATGTTTTACTACTTGATATGTTATGGGAGACATGGTTGTGTGCTTGATCTATTATGGGAAACAAGTCAACGTACTTGACCTTTTATAGGAAACAATTTGAGATTCGTGATCTATTATGTGAAACATCTATTGATGCTAAATTTTAATTTCTTGGTAGTTAATCTTGAAATATAAAATATTTTCTATACATATGATGAATCCATGAACATTTTAACATGAACATATGGTTCATGAGTGATTTATGATGAATTATCATTCAAACAATTCATTTATTTCGAAATGTTATTGATTCATTCCGTAACTATTTTTATGATATTTAACAAATTTGGGTATGAATTATTTATATTAAGTTTAATATCTCATGACATCATTATTATCTAATCCTTTCGTACGATCATCAATTTATATCTCACATATTCTCCCTTACTAGGAATCTAAGCACAACAATTTATTTTATTTACATTCCCCCAGTTATGAAAATATTTCTATATGGGGTATTCCTATGAAGATTAAAATGTGGTAACATATTAATAGTAATTTTTTATCTTTAATATAATTAAAAAATATATATTTAATATCCAAAGTCTCTATAACATTATTGTTCTTGTAGATAATGTATTGTTTTTCTTAGAAGGTTGTGGCCGAAGCCTCAATTTATTATATGAATGGAAAGACCTCTTTAGACTGGGTAGAGGGAGACCCATTACATAGCCCGAAGGCCCAAGGCCAAGTGGCCTGAATCCAAGCCTTGAAAGCCCATTTGAATGGCCCAAAGGACCCCTCGGTGAACAGTACTGCTACAGTACCTGCGCTGCTACAGTACCTGCTACTGTACCACCACCGCTACAGTATCTGCTACAGTCCCTCCACTACTACAGTGTTGCCGCTGCAATAGTACCTGGGAAATTCGCCCCTGCCCAGAATTGATCCAGGGTCTTTTGGATGCCAAGCAGGAGCCTATAATGGTATGTAAGAAGGTATATATTATATTAAAATTTTAGAGAAATAATAATTTCATAAATATCATATACATTTTTTAAATCAATCATTATATTTATCCTTCAAATGTGGTTATGTAAAATTAATTACATCGATTTGTGAGGTGGTGGTTCATTGTACAGATGATCAATGGTTTTGAATCCCATTTAATAACCAAATAAAATATAATTATATAGGTTAAAATGGATTTATTATCTTCTTCTATTTAAATATGATTTTAAGTTAGTTGTATAAGAATGAAAACAAACATGCACGTTTAACAATTGTACCTCTTCTTTGGAGATCCACATTATGTTTATATCTATAGACTTCATAATATAGATTCCTAATCAAGTAATGGAAAATAGAATATACAAACATAAGTATGTGATGTATGATTCTACGGATCATTAATCCAAATGGTTTAATATGTGGGAATAGGATAAGAGAGGTGGTTTCCTTTTATAATTTAGGGAGATGACACATGTAATTTTTGATAAGATAATGTGATTGACACATCATAGATCATTACAATAGCCTAAAAAATTTAAATTCTTTTCCATTAGTAGCGATAATGTCTAATTATTCTGATAAAATTGTTTTATGGAATGGTTTTTTTTCATTTTTCACACTTATGTACATATTTTACCCCTCACTAAACCCATTTTTAACTTGATAAGGGTATTTAATTTTTATCATTTCTACTATTAATTATGTTTAAAAAATATGATTTATTTTTTATATAATACTAATGTTATTTATTCTTGACATTAAAACCATTTTTAATAATTCTATTTTCATATGTTACTTAATTTAATTTAAAGTTAATATCATAGTTTTGATGAAAGAGCAGTTTTCAAGAAATGTAATTTTTAGGTAAAATATAATCTTATATTAGTTGTATGAATTGAATTAATCATTATATAAATTTAGAATTAAAAGTAAAAATTATATTATATATATTTCATTAAAATAATTCCACATAAGTGGTTATTTTTATTAATTAAACATGGAAAACATTATGCCCTTCAAAACAGTTTTCATAAAAAAAATTCTAATACACAAAAATAAACATAAACATAAATCATGTATAATAGTAATTAAAATTTAATTAATTAGATTAAATAAAAAAATAATAATAAATTTGTCATATTAAATAAAATTCAAATCATAATGGCCCTTTTAAATTACTTAAAATATTATACATAAATGAATGTTAAATAGAAATTGATATTTTTCATTTTTCGCTGAAAATTAAATTTTTTCAGCAAAACGAAACAACTTCACCGTAAGTAAATTTTGAGAGGATTATTTAAAATAAAATTTTATTTTATAAAATTTATTTTCTAAAAGTTTTAAAAACGAATTTTAAATTATTTTTTCAAAGTGTGACTAAACTATCTTTTAGAAAAATATTATTTATCAAAAATAATTTATTTCTCTTTCTTATAGATCTTATTTAATTTATAATCAATAGATAACAATTTAATTTAATTTATTCATGTGTAAAACATATAATTATTATAATTTTGTTAATCTTATTCATAAACCATAACTTAACAGCTTTTTTATAAGGTCATGTTCAAAGAATAATATTTTTGGGGTGTATTGTGTACGTTTTAAACTTGATGTTGCGTGAATCACAACCTATCATAGAGATTAAATTTATATAAAATATATATATCATAATGTCGCGGGGTTCTACATTATCTTACAATATTGATGTTTCATATAATATACACTATCAGACATGGTTTTACACTTTTAAAATCCCATAGTTTTACATTTTACCCCTAAATAATTTGTGTACTCAAGATTTAATCTTTGTATTAATAATATAGGATTTGATATTTCAGAATGCCACTATTGAGATCCCACATTATTAAAATTAATAATAAAACATCCTCTTTAAAAGAGAGAAATGGAATTATAATGACAATCTTGAATAACACCTAACTAGATTTCAATGTATGAGAACATTGTAGGGAATGAAAGAAAAGTTTAAATCATTATATATGGTGATATAGATCATTAATAACAACAAAGATAATTACAAATAAAAAATTTAGGAACATAAAACCATATATCTATGATGATTTAAAATATCATATGATTCATTGGATAAGAATCTAGTATGGTATGAAAATTCAATATCCTTTTCTTAAAGATGATGATTTCTCTCACTGTCTAATAATATATAGAAATATACTTGATATATTTCTATTTTATAAGAAATATTTCATCATTTTCTTGGGTTTTGATAAATTAACACTTCCACTATTTCTCTAAAAATTTAATATCTAAAGATGAACGTTTTTTTGACCCAATGCATAGAAAGTAAATTTTGAAATATTGTATTATCTAAAAAAGAATGAAAATTATTTCTTACTGTCACTAAATATTATCCAAAACATATCTGGTTGTAACTAGTTATCAAATATAATACATTAATATACAGCCCTTGATAAAAACTCCCAAATTTTAACTCAATCAATTCGATTTGTATTTTTCCATAAAATCAATTAAGTAAGAACAATATCATATTTACCATAATATCACATTGTCTAGTGGTAGGCATAATACAAATGTCACCCTTTGGTTGTGGGTTCACAACCTATGGCCTCACCAGATGTTACAGGTTTTCACCCAACATGCGGGTTTTCCTTTTTCAAAAAAAATGTTAATATGATTATTATAACGATATTAAAGTATAATAACCCATAATTACCTAAATGTCAAAGATAAGACAAACCCTAAATCAATAAACATAAATTAAACTTATTTCCATAAAATTTAAACTCATTCTTCCTTATATAACTTTTTCACTAAATAAAATACTAAACCAATGTGTTGTATTTCCATAAATGTATCCAAAAATATCTATAATCTTGGTAAAATACCATCATGCAAAATAAGAAAATGGTTTTTTATTAATTTGAACTAATGAATAACATTAAACTGATAAACCCAAAATTTTATCCATAAATATCATGTTAATGAAGGCATTATTACTACCAAAATTCAACACATCCCTTTTAGGTTTCATGATTCTTATTAAAAAAATACCATTGATAAAAATTCTTGTAAAATTTAATTCATGAATCCCCATACATAAATACTTATAACATTTTAATTCTAAATAGTTCATTTCATTGACTAAGTACTCACCATTATAAGGTGGAATTAACTCAAATAATTCCCAGGTTCCCCACATTCATGAAAATGAACTATAAATTGATCGCTAAGATAAAATTTATTTCCTTCTGTCATACTCTTCATTTTCCTATGAAATTTTTTACATTATATCCCTATTTTCTGCACATAAACAATCTCCATATTCCTTCAAGACACTTTCATTATGGTTACATTGCAATTTTTTTAAATAAAGTAAATCGAACCTTCCTTCCTCTGTGGTCTCCATCACTGAAGCCCTTAGTGAACTCTATCATTATCTTCATTAGTGAGTCTGAGAGTTGATAATGGAATATGTTTTTATTCTTGTTTTAGGTAAAATAATTATACATAATCAGAATATCATTCACTCAATTCATCATCCCATTTTTTTGGTTGTAGTCACCACATAGTCATTCATATTCAATGTAAAAACAATTCCATTAGATTATATCTATTAACTAAAACACAAAATCATAGTTTGGAAAAAAAATATAGTATGAAATCCATATAATCATTTATAGGATGTTCAAATAAAGTGATCTTCTTTTTAATCTAACACACCATAGGATTCACCTAGGTAATTCATTTTCATCGTCATTTCAAATCCTATATAGTGGTTTCTATAGAATATTTGATTTATCCAAATTAATATTCCCGAGGACTATAAAAAAATGTTGAGTGGAAATTCCCCTTTTCATGTACCAAGTAATGCTGGAGTCTGGCCTCATGTTACTTTTTGTGATTATTAATCCTATGTATATTTCTTCCAGAACCACCTCCACTTGTAGAATCCATACAAGGATGTATTTCTATGAAAACCCACAAAATATCTTCACCACCAAAACATTAAGGTTTTTTACAATACTCTTCTCAAAATTCTATCAATGGGTTATGACTTATAATCTATGTCTTAATTTGTCTATTTCCTAGGTTTTCTACTAAACATCATTTGATACCATCTATAAACACCCTACCCTAGTATCCCCAAGTTTGTGGTTACATTATTACATCTATATAATATACAAGGAATTTCATCACAAAGAACATAATATTTCAATAGTCTTGTTCAAAATATACATACTTGAACCACATTTTAGAAATGAAAAAATTAACTACAACACTTTTTTTCTTCAAGAACATCATTATAACCCTACATATCAATCATAATATTCAATATGAAATTTTTTGTTAATGAAACATAACAAAGGTGTGATCCTAAATTCTCAAAAAGGGTATGATCACAACAAAATCTATGAATTAGTAAATCAAAAATAATATATAAATTTAGAAAACTAAAACACATTCCATTTGATCAATTAATTGAGATTAATATGTCAGGAATAGATAGTGATCAAATAATTACATATACATAATCACATGAAATTAATGGATTTATATCTATAGTCTAACTAATCAGTTAATGACATGGTAATTAATGACTAATATCATAATCAGTTTATGGATAATTTCACACAACATAACTATATCATCAATGCCTCTTTCCATTACATCCCACATAAATGGGTATGGCCTCTACTAAAACCCATGCTAGTGTATCACATTATAACTATTATTTAATTGAGGGGCTAAAAAAGGTTCTGATAATCACATGATAGGTTTAATTAATTCCACATATAAAATAGATGAAACATAATCAACATAAACATTTATATTGGAAAAATAGCATAGAAAATATTAATATATTCACCAATCATTACACATAATCATTAACCATTCAACATAATATGGAGAATGGTGTAAAAAATGTACATCCCAATAAGATGACCATAAACCATCCATATAATTCATACATAATGTTAAATTAATATGTATTCCTAGGGTAGAAAAATATAAAATGAGATTGGTTGTCATTGATGAATATAACACCATAAAAGTTTCATTAGAAACTGACTTGAGGATAATATTATTATCAATTTAAAAAAAATTAATACTAAAAATTCACAAAACATATTAAAAGTAATTCTTTTTTAATTAACATTTTATTCTTTTAAAATAATCATTAAATACTTTAGTTATCATGATAAATTAAAATTATGTACATGTCATATAAGTTAAGAAAAAAGATTCATTTCAAATTTTTAATAAAACCCAAATAGTCCATATTTGGAAAATGAAATGAATATTCCATTAATAAAATTCTTTAAATGTAAATCATGGGAAAAAATCTCTTTTGTAAATCCTTTTGATAATTAATTATACCTTTCTAAAATCATTTTTATAAAACAAGGATTTGGAAGAATGTATTTTCGACTGAAGATATAACTAAAGATAGATTTTCATAAAACATTCTCAAAACTTTTATGTTCCAAAGAGAGGTAAAATCATAATAATAGTTGAAAAGATCTTTAATTACCAAATTATATGAAAAATTCCAGAGTTTAATGGTTTATATATCATAATATTTCATCATCATAAATTTAATCATAAAAAATCCCTATACATTATTAGATTGTAAAATAAACCCTTACCACTATAATAAAATTTCAATCATAAGACCCATGAAGGAAATAAAATCAAATGAAACATTAAATATCCTTAAGATAAATGGATTTTTGATATAACATATCAAAGGGTTAGTATATACACCTTATGAAATAATTATGTGGTGAATATGAAATATGACTAAAGGAAGTAAAATTGAGGTGAGAAACCCTTACCTTATGTATGACTTCCTTTGTACATGTTTCAAACTACTATATAACAAATATTGGTTTATTATACATCTATTAAATACTATTACCCATACATACCACACCATATATTATTTATGTTTTTTTCACCACTTTATTAATAATTCTTTGTTAAAATCTCTATTTTGGGAGATAATTTCATTATATTTAATATATGTTTTGGATACATAATTTGAGTCCTTTTAGATTGATCATGGTTCCATTATCTATAGAATGTAAACCATGATATAAATATCATATGTATTCATTATATTTTCATTTACATTATTCTACATAACCTACAGATAATAGATAGTTTACACAGCTCATGGAGATGGTAGGTCATATGTACACATGAACGTTGTTTCTATTTTTTCTCAACGGATAGAATGAATGGAAAATAAATATCAATTCACCTTTCCAAAATCATTTTTCTATTATATATATAATTTACATAAATAAAACTTGTCCTTAAAAATGTACATGTAAAAAGAAAATAAAAAATATTTCAGTTCACTATGTGAAGGTGGTAGTCCACATATACACACAAACGACATTATTGACTTCCAATGGATTGTAAGGTAATAAGTTTTAGCACCCATAGTTTTAATTATGTAGAATTTTTTATTAATTTTTATCTTTATGATTTATTTGGATTAGTTGGGAAGAGTTTTAGAGAGTATGGAATGGTTTTGAAAATGTTTGGAGGATTTTCTAAGGGTGCACGGTTTGTGAACGATTAGGGAAAACCATGTAGGTTATCAAGGTAATCATACAGTGGGAGACAATAGGATTCACATGGTCATTACAATGTTTTCCAAAATGTGTGAGAAAACCATTCAGTACCACTTCTCTTGAGGCAGTGGTGTGAGCATGGTTAGCATATAGTTTTCCAATTCGTGAGGGATAACTGTGCTACCACTTAAAAAGAGGAATTTTTAAATCTGTGTTTAATCAAGCTTGACATTTTTCACTCCAATCATCTTCCCACTCAATCCTCACTCATAATCTTTAGTTCTCATGGGTTTGAGGGGCTCTCCCACTAGTTTTGAAGCTATTTTATGGGGTTTCAAGGTGGTTTGAAGGATTTTTCTCCCATGTAAGTCTCTTCTCTTGGTTCATCTTAGGTGTTATCTAGATCTACTATTCTATCTCTAATGGTTTTCAAGGTCTACATCTATTGTGTGTACATCTAGAGTTTTTTATCATAAAGTGAATATTTTAGGGCGTGATGATGATAAAAAAGAGGATCTAGAGTGGTTTCGGTGGTGCATTATTTGAATTTGTGGCCTGGTTACTTGTGGGTTGATTTCTTTGGAACCCTAAAGGTAGGTGGCTTCTCCCTCGACTCTACTTGGTTAGAACTAGTGGTTTTGGTTGCAATTAAAATATTTTTTTCTTTAAAATAATTTTGAATATTACTATGAAATATTGGTGTAAACCCATTGGATGAATAATTGGGGTGTTTTTTTTGGAGAAATGGGATATTGGTGAATGATGCGATTTGTTGTGGGATGTTAAAATGTAGATTTTAAAATTGGTTGCTTGGTATGGAATATGAAAATGGTTTTTTTTGAATTTTTTTCAATAAAATCTAGATTTATTGGAATGGTATGTGTAATTGAATGTTTTAGATTGTGTCTTCAAAATATGGGTGACTTATTGAAGTTAATTGGATTGTTTTGTAAATGGTTGTGTGCTTATTTTGTGGATGTAGTGCTTTATTCTTATTGGTTGATTAAGTATTATGGATTATGTTGACTGTGTGGAAGTGGGCTAGATGTCTCACTATAATAGGTGATGGTTAATGTATGGAAGATCCAACATTTTGGGTAGTGGTTGGAAAGCATCGGTAGTTGGAAATGTAGTGAATGAGTTGGCTGAAGTTCCACCATTTTGGTTGCCTTGTTCTATGTCGGTTTTCCAGATGTAATGTTTTGGGATAATTTGTGGTGGTGTCATGGATTATAGTATAGTTGTGGATTTCCATTGATTGACATGGTTTGGTAAGGTTGTTTTTGGCTAATTGAAATGGATGAAATATTTAATGTTTTATATAAACTTCATATATAAATGTGTTAATGGTTCCTTCCTAGTGGTGTGTGTATGGAAGTAATTTTGGGAAATCCTATTGAGTATTATTACTCGCCCATGCTTTGGCACCTCGATGTTTTAAAGATGTTGTATTCTAGGACACAGGTAAGGGTAAAGCATGTCAATTTTCTAGCGGTTCGACATGATTCTTTTGTGATGTCGTGGTTTAGGTATCATAGAACTTGGTGTGGAGTTATTAATGGTGTCCTGGTCCTCTGAGGTCTTGTATTGTAGTCTTCAACATGGAACACTGATATTTGATTTGGTTGTGTTGGAATTGGGAATATTTATGGAATAGTTGTTTGTCTCATGGAAATGTATGGGGGGGTTGTTTTGTTGACATACATCATGTTCCTTTGTTAGTAATGGATTATTTGGTTGATTGATTTTATCTTAAAGTCAAATTGTTCCCCAATGAATCATAAAGTCGTTGGCATTTATTGCCAGCCTTTGGCACTATAGGAATGTCTCTTAAGGATAAATAGAATTCTTCCACCCTCACAGGCCAATGGGATGGGTAAGGATGTTACTTATGGTATTAGTTTTTTCGGTCCATGTCTTTCATGTGAGATCAGTTGTTTGGTCTATTGGGCTTGATTGTTGTTCTTGGTGTTGACTTTTGTTCTTGTCCTATTCATTGAGTTAGGATGGTAGCAAGGCATATGATTGTCATAACATGGAATGTATAACTTAATAGCATGTATATAACCCTTTTATTTTGAACATCATGTTACCAGGGATTTGGGTACATATGTGTTTGAAGACACATATAGGCATTGGATTACTCATTATTATGGGTGTAGCCAATGAGATGAGCATGACAGGCATGGTAGAAATGAATTCACCCTAGGATGAATATTTCATTGGTGTATAATAATTTATGGTGTTATATGAATGTGTTGATTTTGAAAAGTATGAAATGGGTTTCAAAATGGAAGGATTTGAAAGATGGAAACATGTGGTATTTTGAAAATGGGTCAATTTTTAAAACATGGTGGATTTTTTAAAATAGTAAAACATGGGAAATGTGAACTTTTTGAAATCCTGGTTATGATAGTTTTAATTTATTGAATTTGAAAATTGTATACCCATTCTTGTTAAGGGAGTGTGAAATATGGTTGTTTTTTTTTGATATAAATGGAATTCGATCGGTGTTATAGAGACCAACTGGAGGAAGCTAATGAAAATGTGGTTGCATATGAGCTTTGGGTGAACTAGCACCTATTATAGAGTACAATGCACACTTTCCAATCTATGGAATGTTGGAATAAAGAGGTTGAACAAAAGAATGTAGATCATGCATTTCAGTTTCAATGGCAGAATCCAACTATTTTTAGTGGTGATTCCAAGACAGAAAGGGATGAAGCATGGCTGAACAATATGAATATGATATTTGGATTTTTAGGAACACTGCCAGAGCTGAAATCAATGTTATCCATGTACATATTGAAATATTTTTTTCATTTAGTGGTGGGAGATTCTGGTCCAAGTAGGGACGGACCAAGGTGTGACATGGGAGGGTTTTGAAGAGTTGTTTAATAAACAATTCTACCATCATACATTCAGAATTCAGCATACAATTTTTTATGTCAGATTGAAGCAAGGGAACATGGTGGTGATGGAATATACAGATATGTTTATGAACTTAGGGGGGGTTTCACCTAATGTGGTGGGTAGTACATCATTGGAGGAATTAATTTTTGATGTTGGGTGGAGGTAGGAAATTTGTTCCAAGATAGGAGTGACGTGTATAAATGAAATCATGAAAATGGTGAAAGGATCTATTATGGATGAGTATGATATTTTGGGGGATATATGTGGGGGATGTATGTTTGTAACCATGGGAAATATTGTGAACATGAAAACTGGGTTCCAGCAGAAGAGGGACACTTATTTTCAAGGTGTGAGTACGTCTCAGAATCGGACGGTAGGATTAGTGAATCTTCCTCTGATGCCTCAGTGTATTTTAGGATATTTTCAGTGTGGCTCCATGGGCCACATCAAGCGGGATTGTGTGGAACAACCATAAAATTTTCATAATTGTAAGAAGATGGGGCATGTTTAGTGTCATTATTATAATTCATTGAGGTCAGGTGTTTTTGACACTCCTCAGGCATCATATGCATTGATAGGATAGGGGTAGCATCATACTCGTCATCGGCAAAGCGAGGTTAGTCATGGTGATTCTGTAAATACCATGAAATTTCAGCAGGGTAATAAAGTGTAGAGCGTGGTAGGAAAGCAGTTGTTTGGAGATGAACAGGTTGTGACAGAATGTCATTTTGGACCTTCCACGCTGTGTGGTATGATTCTTTTAAACTCTGTGTCGATGCAAGCTTTGTTTGACATGGGTTCTTCCCATTCTTTTGTTACTCATTGTTCCATTATTTTTTTGTGATTACATGTGAAAATTATGCCTTTTATTTTGAAACTAAAAACTTATCTAGGTCTAATAGAGTTTCTAAATATCCTCTAAAGTCCATGATGCTTAGTTTTAGATGACATTGAATTGGTGTGGGATATCTCAGTTCTTGATATGGATGCTTATAACATAATCCTGGGAATTGATTGTTTGTAAATGTATAAATCCCACAATGATTGTGATGCAATAATGATTGGATTCATGACATAGGATAGAATTGAAAATATCATTAGAGGGGGGAAGAAGGAAAATCATTGTGAAAAAGATTTTTTGGCACCTGATCATGGCACGATCTCGTATCAGTTAGTAGCTATGTTGTTGGAATTAGTGGAAGTGGTTCAGAAAAGAGTTTTTCCAATGATTGTAAAACTGTTTTTGGATGTCTTTCCCAGATAATTATTTGTGTATCCACTTTTGAGAGAAGTTTAGTTTACAATTTATCTCTTACCTAGGACTAGTCCTATATCACTTCTATCTTATTAAATGGAACCATTTGAATTGCAGGAATTAAAAGTGCAGTTAAAAGATTTATCTAACAAAGGGTTCATCTGGCCTAGCATGTCTCTTTGGGAAGCGCCAATTTTTTATGTTAAAATGACTGATGGAACTATGATGCTTTGTGTTTATTATCGTAGACTTAATTAGTTTACAATAAAAAAACAATATCGACATACATGCATTGATGATTTGTTTGACCAGTTGAGGGGATCATAGTGGTTCTCCAATATTGACATGAGGTCAGGATATCATCAATTGAGGGTGAGGAAGAAGGATATGCCCAAAATAGCTTTCAAATGTATATATGGCCATTACGAGTATGTGGTTATGCCCTTTGGTCTAACGAATGAACCAGCAGTGTTCAAGGAATTGATGAATCAAATATTTTAGAAATAACTAGATTCTTTTGTGGTTGTATTTTTGGATGATATACTGGTGTATTTGAGGAAAAGGGTAAAGCATGAGTAGAACATGGTGGTAGTATTGGGGATCTTGAGGGATCACTGGTTGTATGTTAAATTTTCAAAGTGTGACTTTTGGATACAGGAGGTTCATTTCATTGGCTATTTAATTTCTGAGAAAGGTATTTTAATTGATTTGGAAAATAAAAAAGTTGTTATCTCCTAGAAACCGCCAAAGAATATTTTTTAAATATGGATCTTCCTTGGTCTAGTTGGCTATTATCGTCATTTTGTTCATGATTTATCACAACGTTCATCACTGATGATAGCTTTGACAAAAGAAGAATATCACATTTCAATGGGATGAGCAGTTTTAGAAATGAATTGAAGAGCTAAAGGGTGGCCTTAAATCAGAACCAATTTTTGGGTTTCTTGAACAACGGAAAGGGTATGTGGTGTATTGTGATGCATCGGGGTCATGGTTGGGGTGAGTTCACATGTAGGGGGATCATGTGGTTTCATATGGATCACGCTAGTTGAGGATACATGAGAAGAACTACCCAACACATTATTTGGAGTTCGTGGTAGTGGTTTATGCTTTAAATGTGTGGCATCATTAACTATTAGGTAAGTAATTTAGGGTCTTTACAAACCATAAGAGATTAATAATATTTTATCACAAAGAGATTTGAACATAAGGAAATGGAGATGGATAAAATATCTCTAGATGTATGATTTAGACTTAATGTACACACTAGGTAAGGTAAATTCGGTTGTTGATGCAATAAGTAGAAACTCATATGCTTAGGTGGTGAAACAAATATCTGATTTGTGGCAGTTGATGTTAGGCATAGCCAGAATGCGATTGGAATGTGTGGCATGGGGTGACAGACCAGTCCTTTCTTCAGTTTCCATGGTTCCTAACAACATTGTTTTGGTTAAAGAGGTTAATGCATTTGATTCTAAATTTATGGCAATGAGGTTGAAACTCAATGGTGGAAAGACCATTGAGAGTTGGTAACTATACGAGAATTCAGCCTTATGTATTCAAAATCGGTTTGTGGTACTAGTGGCTTGTTGAGAGAAAATTCTCAGAGCTTTTCATCATTCCAAGTGGGTTGTCCATCCTATAATTCAGAAAATTTATAAGCCATTGGATGTACAACGTTGGTGTGCTAGAATGAAGAGGGATGTGTTCGAGTTTATCTATAGTTACTTGACTTATCACCAAGTCATGGCAGAGCATCTGTAGCTAGCAGTACTATTGTATTCTTTTCTTATTACAATTTTTATGTGGCATAAAATTTCGATGGTTTTAGTGATAGTCCATTTGATAACATCCAGGAAGCATGATGATATATGGTTGATTATTGATCTTCTCACAAAGTCATCCAATTTCATCCTGATTCGTGAATCTCATACGGTAGAGGATCTAGCCAACGTCTATATCCAAGAAGTGGTAAAAATTAATGTATGTTGAGTATCGATTGTATTAGATAAACATATGAGGTTCACGTCACATTTTTGGAAATCCTTACATCAATCCCTTCGTACACAGATGACGATGAGCACAGCGTATCATCCTCATACGGATGTCCAATCCAAGTGGACGATACAACCCTTAGAGGATATGATAAGGGCTTGTTTGAAGGATTTTAGAGGTTCATGGGAGGAGAAAATATTGTCATTAGAGTTATTATATAATAACAGTAATCATGCATTAATAGATATGGCTCTGTTTCAGGCACTGTATGGGCATCTTTGTTGTTCTCCACTATGTTGGGTGGAAACATGTGAGATTTTGATGATCGGACCGAGACATATCTGGGAGACTAGAGAAGATAAATTTGATCAGAACAAGGATGGATATGTTACAATGTCATCAGAAATCATAAGTAAACCATCGTTGACGATCATTGTCATTCGAGGTGGGTCATCATCTATTTTTTAGAATCTCTCCTTAGTTAGGACATCATCAGTTTGTAAAGAAGGGCAAGTTATCTCCAAGTTATATTTGGCCTTTTGAGATACTTGATAAAATTGGAGAGGTGACTTAACATTTGGATTTTCCACCATAGTTTAGTGTGATGCACAATGTGTTTCATGCGTCGAAATTGAAAAATTATCAGTTGGATCGTGACTCTATGATTCGTTAATACCATGTTGAGCTAGAACTAGATGATTCTTTGGTGCACATGTCAGTGTGGATTGTGGATATGAAAGAGAAATCATGGCATGGTAAAATAATTGTTTTATATCATGTTTTGTAGCAGCATGGTCCGATTTAGGAGGATACATGGTAGAGATAGAAAGAGATGGTTGAGCAATTCCCCAATATCTATTGGTAGTGAAATAGTTCACTACTTTTCGTGGACCGAAATTCCCATGGTTGGGATGGTGTTGCACACTCGGTTTGAGGTATGTAGCCTTTTTATGACTTTTTATCTGTTTAGAGTTCTTGGGATGAGTTAGGAATATGTTGGGAGATTTTTTAATGTTTTTGAATATGTTTGGAGGGTTTTCTAAGGGTGCACAGTTTGAGAACAGTTAGGGAAAACCATGCAGGTCCACTAGGTAACCGGGAAGGGGGAGAAATTTGGATTTACACAGTCTTTGAACGATTTTCCAAAAGATGCAAGAAAACCTTGTGGGGCCCTTGTCTTGAAACAATGTCTTACACACGGTTAGCACATAGTTTTCCAAACCGTGCGGGCTAACTATGTGGTCATTTAAAAAGATAATTCTTGAAATCCATGTTCACTAAGTCTTGACCTTTTTCAATACAAACATCTTCCCACATGAGCCTCACTCGGGATTTTTGGTTCTCATGTTATATAGGGGCTCTCCCACTCATTTTTGAGGTGATTCAAAAGGATTTCAAGGTGTTTTGATGGTGTTTTCTCCAAGGTAAATCTCTTCTCTTGGTTTTTCATTAGTTTTCAATAGATATACTCTTAGATATCTATCATTTATCTAGATCTACATTCGTGGTATGTATAGCTCAGGTTGGTGTAGATAAAAGTTGTGATTTTAGGGCTTATTGATGATAGGTAAGTGGATCTAGAGCTGTTTTAGTGGTGTGTTCAACGGATTTGTGGTGTGGTTGCTTGTGGGTTGATTTCATCAGAACCCTAATGGTATGGGGATTCTCTCTCAAATAAACTTGGTTAGAAATTCTTGTTTTTGTTGAAATAAATTTGTTTTTCGTGAAACTAATTTTGAAAATTATGTGATAAATCATGGTGGAAACCCGTAGAGTGATGATTTGGGGATTTTTGGGAGAAATGGGATATTAGTGAAGGAGGGTTTTGGATGTGGGATTTTAAAATATAAATTTGAAAATTGATTGCTTGGTTTGGATTATGAAAATGATTTTTGGAAATGGTTTTTAATAAAATGTAGTTTTATTGGAATGGGATGTGGCATGGAAAATGATATCAGGACTCTTCAATAAATAGGTGATTTATTAAAGTGAATTGTTATGTGTTTGAAATGGTTGTGTGATTATTTTATGGCCTCAGTTATTTACGCTTATTGGTTGATTAAGTGTTATTCCCTATGTTGATTATTTGGAAGTGGGAGGGAAGTCTCACTATAAAAGGTGATGGATAGTGGAGGGAAGAGCCACCATTGGGGGTAGTGGTCGAGAATAACCACTAGTTAGAAATTTAGTGAATGGGTTGGATAGAAGATCCACCATTTTGGTTGTTGTGTTGTGAGTTTCTTTGAATAATGGAATTTGTTGTGATAATGTGTGATGGTTCTATGTTTAATAGTGTAGTTTTGGATTTCCCTTGTTTGTCATGGCTTAGTAATGGTATGTTTGGATTATGGTAATGGTTTTACTATTTAATGTTTTATATAAACTACTTATATAAATGTGTTAACATTTCTTTCCTAGTGGCGGGTGTAGGGACGTTGTTTGGGGAAATGATACTGAGTATTATTACTCACCCCTACTTTGGAACTTGGCTGATTCATCAAATGTTGTATTCTAGAAAACAAGTCAAGGTAAATCATATCATTTTTCTAGTATCTTGACATGATTCTTTCATGATGTTGTGGTTCTAGGAGAATGGAGCATGGTCTTGATCTATAGATGGTTTCCTAGTTATTTGGGGTCTTGTTGTGTAGTCTTCCACTTGTTATTCTGATATTTGTATTGGTTGTATTGAAATTTGGGAATTTTTATGGAATTGTTGGTTGTATCATGGAAATGTATGGGCTGGATTTTTTTGACATGAATCATGTAGCAATTTTGGTAATGACATATTTGGTTAGTTGATTTTATCGTAATGGAAAATCGTTCTCCATTGGTTTTTGAAGGACTTGGAATTTGTTACCACCCTTTGGCACCCTATGAATCTTTCTTAAGGACAAGTGTCATTCCTCAACCATCTCAAGCCAATGGTATGACGAGAGATGTCATAGGAGTTTTATAACATTCCATGATATTTCTCTTTAAATAATTTTGTTTCTTTGATAGTTGTTGTCGCACAAAATAATGAGTTCAGATGAACCAAAAAAACATTATAAAAAATTTATACGTCTTTTTTATCTTATCCTTTACATTAGTGGGAATAAATATTAAAAAATAAATTAAAAAAAATTTATGATATATACATTTCTAAAATACATTTATTATTAGAATTAAGAAAAAATTATTTTAATATAATAGTTTCATTTTTCTAAAAGAAACTGTTTTATTATTATGATGAATTTTCAATCAATATTTTAAATTAATCCCTATTGTTGAATGGTTTTATTGAAATTTATATATTATTTTAATATTCTAACCAAGGTAAACTAGACAAGTCACCCAAGTCCGGCCATTAGGGGTGCTGTAAAACAATGAAAACAAGACTAGTCTTGTAAATGATAAAAACAAGCCATACGACCATAGTACAAAGAAGAATAAATAGTAAATACAACTGATTGAAACTAGTTAAACCATAGAGAACGAAAATACTAGAGAAAAAGTCACCATGTGACCAAACATCACCTCCAAATTATCTCAAAATAAATCAAAAACATTAAGATAACCCTTCATTTATAAAATTAACTTCCCTTTTCATGAATTCTACAAAACATGGTCTACAACTTCCCATAGTAAGAAGTAGGGTGTGTGAAAGAGAGACAACTAGGATACCCCCATGGAATCTATAAAATTATAAATAAGAAGAATGCACAAGTAAAATATAATGTCTAATGAATGATGTACATGGACATTATATTTCTTTTGTGGAATACTTAATACATTACACAAATATATGCCCAAAGAACGTAATAGTTTAGTTTCTTAGGAAACATGGAACATAATCAACTAACGTGGTGATTGATCTCCAACATTACCCATAAATAACATTCCCTTTCTGTTTTCCTACATAAAACCTTTATTTATATCCTAGGGAAAAGAAAACATAAAAAGGGTGGGCTCAAATGATCAGTAAGGGTAAACAAGGAGAACATAGAACCAACCATAAGCATTTGAATGTAAAAACATGAACCAAATGTTTAAACATCAAAATCATGGGTCATGAAATAAATTTTCATAGTATTTAAGCATAGATCATAATGGAAAATTATCCACGATAAAATAACATTGGCATAAAACATGTGACTATGGATAACTAGTATGAACATAATATGATTTCCATAGTAGTTATGGCTTTGCTGTCAAGACCATAATAGTGGAAAAAGTACATTACTGAACCGGGTTAACTTGACGTTCCATCCATGTATTATAGAACAACATTATCTTTATGTTCCATTAATTTTTATCTCATTAGATGTAATTCTTTACCCAATGAATTGGAGGGAGATATAGGTCCCACCCATCACATAATCAAATCATTCTTACATGTTCCTAAAAAACATAAATCATTCATCATAGTAGAGGCCATGAAATAAAAAGGGTTCCTTAAAAATCATTCCATAATAACAAAATCCATATAAAATATCATTACATAATTAACACTCTAAAATCATATCAATAACATGGATAGAAGCATCACATTATTTAAATAAAATCGTCTTAGTTGTAAAATAATTTGGATAAAACAAATGAGCTTAATTCTTGAGGAAAATATCCTTCCTTCTTTAAAAATGTTTTATTTTCTCAAAATGGTGATTAAATTTAAAATAAAAGAGTTTAGTTGAATATAAACTTTAAATATTTTATATTAATATTCATGGAAATAAGGCATCATGAAACCATCAAAATCAATTCCGACCATATATGTTAAAAACATTCTCCTCGTAATTCTTCCAGAAAAAGTCAAAAGGACCTCGTCTGGTAAAAAAATAATGATAACATACATACCATGTAGTAGAAGTAAAAATGGGTAACAATTAATTTAAACATACTGAGAATAATTGTAAATATTTTTGGGAATCATTTTTAGAAAACATGGGCATGGAAGATAAGTATATCCCAAATAAATGCTCACTTATAAACAATCTCGTATAAAAATGAGATTGAAAATTTATCCCTTACATTGTACTTTTCATTATTTGAGGGTGTTTTCACCTCCTTTATAACAGTTATTCCAGGTTATTAAATTCTATCAAGAACATATCCATGTTTATGATATCATATATGATCCTATTATATCATTTTGTTAATAGTATTTCAATATTACTATTATTTCGGGTGTTATTTGCTTCATTTTCACATTAATGTTTTTCTATGTAAGTCATCTTTATTATGAATAGGATGTATTAGTTCATTAAATTAATTTTATAATTTATATTTTCACTCATCATATAAATTTTATAATCATTCTTGAATTGTTAATGTGGTGAACGAATCTCACCGCGTCGTGGAGAGGGTAGGTCGTACGTATGCACGAGTGACAGTATCATTCTCTTAATAGTTAAATGTTATGTAATTAGATGGAATATTAATTATAAATAATCATTATCATGTCATATTCATTATCTAAATCCATTATACTAATCATTTTACCCATCCTAATAAAGTAATTTTTTATTAACAAATTACACCGTGGCATGGAAACAGTAAGCCATATGTACGCACGCATGGTGATACTGTTATTCATAGGATGGGAAAAAGGTGTTATAAGGTTGTACCATAATTATAATAACATATCAAAATGTATGATAAACTATATTTATTAATTTATAATGGAATCAACATATAGATAAGAAGTAGAAGAAAAAAATGGAATTGAATTGGTGAAGCAATTACCTCTTCTTTGATGGACTTCCTTTGGATCTCATCTTTGGGACCCTAGGTACAGATTTTTTGGAAAACCAGGACCTCAATATAATAAATAATAATGTCTATAGTACAATTTAAAATGGTTCGGTTGAGCTAGAAGGCTCATGTCGGTCTGAGGAAATGAGGGAGGAGATACATTTTTATAAGAGAGAATACGGGCACTTTAAGAAACTCTCAACATATTAATTTATTATAAATTAAATTTATATTAACAGTGGTCCATAACTTATTTTATTTGGAGATAAGATTATTTTGGTTCAAATAAACATCATCCAATAATTGTTTTACTTGTTTTTAATATTTTTTTATCCTTATCTTTTTTGTTTAACCCTTATTTTACCATTTTTAATCTTACTCTGATATCATGTTATTTACACATTGTGGGTTAATGTAATTATCATATCATTCCAAAAGACACAAAAAAATAAATTTATGAAATATTATAAATTTTATTAACCATTTTTATAAATCGTAAATTTTTTATGATGCTTTTATCATTTAATAATATAGTTTTTGTTTTAAATTATGAATTATGTCAATTTTGGACACAATTCATACTTGACATTTTTAAAAATTAATAACAAACTAATTCTTTCAAAAAAAACATTAATTCAATGATAATATGTCAATATAATCCATATAAGTTTTTTATGTAATAAAAACAATCAAATTACATTTATTATAATATTTATAATATCATTTATCTGAATCCATTATTAATGAATCAATCATTGCTTCATCATTGTGCCATAGAAAAATTATTTATTAAATGTATAAAAATTATAAATAAAATATGATGATTTAGGAAATAATTTTATATACTTAATTACTATTTATAGTCACATATATCACTTATATATCCCCATATTAAAATTGTTTAGTAAAAGAAACTTGTTTAGTTCTATTTCTCATTAGTATAAATTAATTCTTATAAAATGTCATTTTCACATCCATGTGGATCTATATGATCCCAAAATAAACTCAACTATTACCATGGTTTGTAAAATCTCATATAATAGGATTAAGACACATTTTGGGATTCTTTTATATTATTAATGTATTATTTTTCCACTTATTTACCATATTTACCCTTTATCTGTTGTAAATAAAAATAATCACTTAAGTTACTATTCATAATTTCCAATAATAAAATGTATCTATTCACACAATATGGACCTTATAATTCCAAATATAAAATCCATTTTTTTCAAATTCCAAACATAGATGTTGCAGTTAGTAATTAAAAATTTATTCTTGTTGTCAAAAACTAAAAGATGGTTTTTTTACAAGTAATAACTATCAGAAGATTGACATGTGTTTATGTCCAATTTAATAATGAAATTACATCCAATGATCAAAATTAAATTAAATGATAAATATATAATCCAATTATACTTTAAAACCAATTAAAAATATAATCTATCTATATAAATAACTTAGAAGAAAAGGTAGTTTCGAATTAAAATGTAGTACTTTTCATTATTCGTTAATATTTGTATTTTATCATAAAAATACAAAAAATTAGAAAAAGTAAATTTTTATGTACCACTTACAAATGAATAGTTTATTTTGTAAAAATGAACTTATAAAAGTGACAAATCAAGATTTAAAATGGGTGTTCCATAAAAATGCGGTACAACATCATTTTTTAAAAAATACTTCTTTTATCCGAAACAAATCGATTTTGTTGTCTTGTAGTTTTCTATAAAATGTGTAATATGAATTTTAATGTTAAAAAACTCAAATTGTGGTTAATACTATTCATAATGTCTTTTTAATATCCCATCAAATAATACTATTTTAATAATATATCATTTTTTAGGGAATCGTGATATCCCTCAAAATGTAAGCTTTTGAGGAAGGACGCTCTCGAATGTAATGTAAGCCAAGTTAGTGTTGCATTTAGTTAAAGCTTCCATTTGGATTGAGTATAACATAATCTAATATTATTTCATTTCTACATTGAAAATTTTATATACTAATTGTTGGGTGGAGTGAATTCTACCAAAAGAACTCCAAATTTTGTGTAACACAAGACAAGAATAGTGTTGTGTATGTTGCAATCTAATATGGTGTTTCATATAGTTTAAGAAAATCAGAGTGTAGCATACAACACAATAAATAAGATAAATTAAAAGATTATATCTCATAAAATATTGGGGTGTAACATTCTCCCCCCCCCCCCATTAAATTAATTTCACCCAAATAAATCATTGGGGGTTACAAATGGTTTGCAACTTAAATGTTTCATTGATTGAAACCCAAATCGTAAAAAGGAATTCTAAAACTTAATTTTAAAAAAGGAAGGTAAGAAACATAACATTTAACCAAATTAACACCTCATATGTTTTCCACATAGTAGAACATAGGTGAGATCTGAAAACATGGATCCGGAATAGAAATATAACCCTGAACTTTTTATGGATAATGATAAATAATAAGGTTTGAAAAAAGTTATCTACCAGGAAACCATAAATCTGCAATGAAATAAGGGACAATATGATTTAGTAGATAATAAGGTACTATGATAACATGTTATGGTTTGAAGATAATTTTCCTAATGTTGATGAATATTTTCATGAGAAGAAATACGTACTTTCTTTTAGTACAATATCACTATTGATCGTACCCTAAACAATTTTAATTTCTTCTCTAATTTAAGGAAATGAAGTTGAATTTGTCATTCTTGAAGTGTTAGTAGATCATGAAATATAATTATTGTTCATTCCTTATTTCTCACAATGGCTACAATAGGTTATAAAATATGCATAAGTCAACTTATAGTGAGATAAAACATTAATCTAATAAACATCAATCAGAATATAACTGTTACTTTCCATAAATGGATAGTCTTAAAAGCATTCAAAAAACTAAAAATATAAAGAATTAGATAAAGGTAAACTAAATCAACTTAACATTTATCTCTCATATCTGATTTGGAAGTTCTCGATTTTCACATTCCAAACATCAGGATAACATAAATATTTATTCTCTAAAAACATGATAATAACATGAATCACTATAGATGCTTAGTAAAAACATGCATTATGTCAAAATTAACTCTTTCCACACATCAAAAATACCAAAAATTATACACACCCAAACCATGATATCACATTGTCCTTATATCAATCATGAGGTCATTAATACTATCATACAACTCATCGTCTCCTTATCCCATCATTATTAACATATCATGTGTTTTCTAAAAATATCAGAAGAACATTTCATGGTAACTGGTACCATTCAACATATAAATTCAAATACTTCGGGGAAAATAATAGTGTAACAATCCTTAGAGGTTTCATTATTCCATAGTACCATAAAATTACTTATACAACATTATTGATGATAAATATGAAATTATTCCACTATCTTCATAAACCATTTACCGAACTTCATCATTTTTTTCCATAACAAATCTTTCATATCATATATCATTTGTAGCATGTTCATCGCTGCCAACATAAATACAACCCATACAAAAATTATTATTATCTTTATGATATATTCCAACTAGGAATTGATTTTTATAATTCCAATACAATCCACATTTAAAACAGTTTAACACCGTCGATGACTTAGTAATACCATTATCCTCTCCCATTGTGTTAAATTAACCATTTCCATTTCAATTACTATATTTGTGTCCATATTTTTCACACCCAATGAATATTCTAGTTCATTTGAAAAAATATCCCTGATTCCTCTTCCAACATGATTTACATGAATAAAAGTGATCTTTCAATCCTATATGATCACCATTAAACTCCATCTTTCTCTTATTAGCTATGTTATAAAACTCACCAAAGTAGAGATTATTGATCATATTATGAGATTTCTGATTAGGAATAAAAAAAGAAATTTCTCCTACCAACACCCATTTCATTTGGTTTCTCATGAATAATATCATTCCATTTTTCATCACATTCTCAATTAACATGAATCCTCCTGTTTAGAACTGTTTTCTGAAACCCAAAAAAAAAGAATAGTATGAGAGGAAAAAATCATTCTAGGAAACAAAATAACCAAGGGGGGTACAATCAATATCTAACATCTTAGGTTCAATCCTAGGTTATTCATGATAATTACCATAATTCTATGACTGTATCCTATAGTTATACTTACCCTTAGGGACATCCCTATACATACCATAGAAATATCTCTTGTGATCTCACTAAAGATTTCACATCATAGTTTCTAAATATTTACTAAACCTTACACATAATAAAATCTATTACAACCCAAGATTGACTTGCAGTGACATTACATTTATTTGTCAGAATACTTAATACATTATACTAATATATTCCCAAAGACCGTATTGGTTTAGTGTCTTTGGAAAATCATAATATAATATTCTAACATGGTGAAAGATATTTTACATATCTCATAAATATCACCCCTGTTTTTCCAACCTAAAACCATTCCTTTTATCCTTGGATAATAAAACATAAAAATGGTGATCTCAAATTATTTGAAAGGGTATACATGGATACCAAAAAATAAACCATATACATTTGAACGTAAAATCCTGAACAAAATGTTTAAACATCAAAATCATAGTTCATTAAATAAATCATGGTTGTACATAAGGAATTGATCATAATGGGACATTAACCATGATATAATATAATTGGAATAAAACATTTAATTGTGTCAAAATAATAAGAATATTGAATGATTTCTATAGTAGCCAAGGTATTACTGCCAAGACAATCGTAGTGGGCAAAGTCCAATACTGAACCAGGTTTACTTGTCGTTCCAGAAATATATTACTGAACCAGATATTCTTTCAATTCCTTCATGTATATATCATGAGATATAAATCATTAACCCATGTATTGGAGGGAGATATAGGTCCCAGCCATCACATAGTGAAATCATTTTTACATGTTCCATAAAAACATAAATCATTCATCATAGCATAACCCATGAAATAAAATAGGTTTCTTAAACATCATTTTAGGTTAAGAAAATCCATATAAAATATCATCTATAATTATGAAACTCAAAAAATAGTATTAATATGTATAGAAACATCACACTATTTAAATACCATCTGCTTAGATGGAAAATAATTTTGATAAGATACTTGAATGTAATTCTTGACAAAAAAATTAGACCTTCTTTGAATATGTTTTCATTACTCAAAAAAACCACGTAATTTATAAATAATAATATATTTGAAAATAAACATGAATAATTGTAGATGAAGTTTCTTTGAAAAATTGATTCATGAAAACATCAAAAAATTTCTATCTATATAAGTTAAAAAAACATTCACCTCGTACTTCTTCCATAAATGTCAAAAACTAACTCATAAGGTAAAAAATATGATTTATTATATACCATGTTGTAAAAGTAAAAACTTCGTAAAAATGACATTAAAAATACATAGAAGAATAGAAAAAATATTATGAAAACGTTTTTAGAAAACATGGACATGGATGATAAATATACCCCCATGAAATACTTATGTATAAATAATCATAGATAAAAATGAGATTTAAACATTTTCCCTTACCTTGTACTTTTAATTAGTCGAGGGTGTTTTCACCCCCTATATAATTAGTAATTCATTTTATTAAATTATACCAGAACCATATAAATATTTATGATATCATATATGATCTTATTATATCATTTCGTTAATAGTATTTTAATGTTTCCTTTATTTCGGGTGTTAACAGGTTTGTTTTCCCACTTCTGTTTTGCCATGTAAGTTTTTTTTGCATAAGATATATTTTATTCATTAAATTATGTTAATAATTATTATTTTCACACATCATATAAATTTTATAATTATTTTTTAGTTTTTAACATGGAAAATGAATCTCACTACATCGTGAAGACGATAGGTCGTACGAACACATGAGCGACAGTATCATTATCTTAACGGTTAAATGGTATGTAATTAGATTGTATATTAATTATACATAATCAGTATCATGTTATGTTCATTATTTAAATCCATTATAATCATAATTATACCCATCCTAATAAATTATTTTTGAATAAAAAATTACACCACAACGTGGAGACGGTAAGTCGTACGTACGTACGCATGGTGATATTGCTATTTTTAGGATGGATAATTGGAGTTATAAGGTTGTACCATAATTAAAATAACATATAATAATGTATAATATACTGGATGTATTACTTTAGTATGGAATCAACATAGAAAGAGGAGCTATAGGGAGAAAACAAATTGAATTGAATTAGTAAAGCAATTACCTCTTCTTCAGTGGACTTCCCTTGGATCTCCTCTTAGGGACAGTAAGGATGAAATTTTTGGAAACACGGGACATCCAAAACATAACTAAAAAATTTTATAGTATAAATTGAGAGGTTTTGGTGGATATAGATAACTCAACAAGGTTTGAGAAATGTGGGAGTAGTTTCCTATTTATAAGTGAGGATAGGGGGACTATAAAAAACTCTCAAAATATTAATTTAGCATATATTAAATTTCAATTAAAAATGGTCAAAAAATCAATTAATTCAAATATAAGATGATTTTAGTTAGAATAAACATCATCAAATAATTTTTATAAATGTTTTGGATGTTTTTGAATCATTATCTTTTTAGAATAACCCTTATTTTACCCTTTTTAATATTATTATGATATGATGTTATTTACAAAATGTGGGTTAAGGTATTGATCATATCATGTAAATAAACCCACAAAAAGAATTTCTGAGATATTTGGACATATACTATCCATTTGTAAGAATCATATATTTTTTTGAATTTAATATCATTTAATAAACTATTTTATGTTTTATTTTATGAATTATGTCAATTTTGGAAACTATTCATACTCCGCTTTTTAACAAATTCATAACAACCTGATTTCATAAAACCAAAGTCAATAACTAAAATATACTGTATCCATATAATCCCAAAAAATTTATGGAATAAAATAATCAAATTATATTTATCTTAATATTTAAAATATCATTCCTTTGAACCCCTTATTAATGAATCAATTTGTACATCATCATTGTATCATAAATAAAATTATTTATTCAATGTCAAAAAATTATAAATAAAATACGATGATATATGAAATCATACTATATTTATTACTAATATTTATATTCGAAGATGTCACTTATATAACACAATATGAATATTATTTTTGTAAAAGATACATGTTTTTGTAATTTTTATCATGACATTAAATTAATTCCTATACAAATTATTTTCGCATCCATGTGGATCCATGGGGTCCCAAAATCATCTCAATGATTCCCATGGTTGTAAATATCTCAAAAACTATGATTAGGACGCATTTGAGGGTATTTTAATACTATTAAAGTATTATAATTTTACCCATATTTACCAAATTTACCCTTTACCCATGGTAAATAATAATAATTACTGAAGTAACTATTCATAATTTCTATAAATAAAATGTACCTATTAACATAATTTAGACCATGTTATTACAAATACGGAATCCATTTTTCCAAATTCCAAGCACATAATTTTCGGTAATTAATTTGAAATTTATTCATATTGTCAAAACCAAATAGTTGGTTTTTAAGAAGAAATAACTATCAAATGTTTGACATGTGTTTATGTGCAATTTAAAAGTAAAATTACTTAAAATGAACAAAATTAGATTAAATTATAAACATATAATCTAATTACACTTTTAAACTAATTAAAAAGATAATTTAACTATATAAATAAATTAAATGAAAAGGCAGTTTCGAATTAAAATGTAGTATTTTTCACTATTTGTTAAAATTTTAATTTTATTAGAGTAATACCAAAAAATCAAAAAAAAAGGTAAATTTTATGCCAATATTCCAAATAAGAAATTTATATAATCAAATTTAACTTATAAAAGTGTTAAAATTAGATTTAAAATGGGAGTTCAATCAAAAGGTGGTAAAACTGCATTTCTCTAAATATAATTCTTTTATCCAAATTAATTATTTTGTTCTCATATCATGTTCTAGAAAATGTTTAAGATGAATGCTAAGGTTATATTAAATTCAAAATCTGGTTAATACTCTTCCTAATGGAATGTTTATATCCCATTAAATAATAATATTTTTATAATATATCATTGTTTAGTGAAACTTGGTAATGCGTAAAATGCAAGCTATAGAGGAAGGTCGCTCTTGCGTGTAACGCAAACGAAGATAGTGTTTCATGTAGTGAAAAATTCTGTCAGTGTTTGGTTTAACCTAATCTAAATATATCTCATTTATACATTGAAAAAAATATGCACTCAGTTTTGTTTGAAATGAATTCTATCCAAAGAAATTGAAATTATGTGCAACACTAGCTAATAATAGTGTTGTGAATACTATAAGTTAATACGGTGTTGCGTATAGCACAACATAATCTCAGTGTAGCATAAAACACAACACATCAGAGAAATTCAAATAATTTATCTCATAAAATCTCAAGGAGTTACATCATGGATTTAAGAAGAGATGTTTTTATAGGCATTTTTATAAACAAATAGATTTTAAATCCTTTTTCTAATAGTCCTTGAGTTTTCACAAATTGAATTCCCTATTTTCTATATCTAAAAATAAATAGTTAAAGATTCTGAAATATAAATTTACATGTGATCCAATATCCATTAAATAATCTATCATGTAATAATCACCCAAAAACAACAATGCACCTACCATCCATGATCTAGCCTAAGAGAAAATACATACTAGACAATCATGATAATAAAAAGGAACATAGTTGTATCAAACTAACATTAAGGCCTACCATAGACCATAAAAATCTAATAGGACACCTCATAGTGTTATCACGCACACTAAGGCTGATCGTGTCTCTATCTCAGAGTAACCAGGGTTCTCGTTGTGCTATTTTTGTCAATTTATCTTTTAAAAATATTTCTCACATTTTTATAAAATAATTTCTAATCCAAGACAGTTTTCTTTAGGTATTACAAATCCATTTTCAATTTCAAAATCCATGAAATTGTGTTTTAAACTAAAAAACCCCTCTCAAACGTAATCCAATAGCCTTTTCAATTTCAAAACATAAAATACCAATTAAAATCTTAATAAAACAACAAAACCTACTAGAAATTCATCAAATTAGAATAATATAAAAGATTCACCTATATAAAAAGCATAGAAAACCTAATGGTATTTGACAATGAGAATTTGAAACATAGAATAATGTTATTTGCAACATTGGGAACACCACAAATATAAATATTGTTGATAGAAACCCCTATTCAAGCACAAATTGGAAACCTAAACACAGTTTCTGTGAGAACCACAGAAAGAACAAGTGAAGACCATACCCATAAAAGATAATTTCAACCCCAATAGTGATCAATCAATGATCAAATCAATATAGATAGAAGGAAGTCACAGAAAATCACATAGGGAAACGACTATATCTGAGAGGATAAGTATCATAAATAGAATAATGCCTCACACACCTATATGATTCTCAAAAACTATAACTCAAGGAATTACATGGTGTGTGATATTTTACATATCATGAATTTATTGTATTTAAGTTATGGAGAAAAATGTGTCTCCTTATAAATTTAATACTATATTTTCACATTACATGATTTTTAACACATAAATGATGTATAAATTATCATGATGTGAATTCAACTCATGGGAGGAGTCTATCTGGAATTACACTCATGAAACCTCATTACACATCATGTACCCATTCATCGAATAGTAGAAAATACCGGTTCATGTATAAAATTAGTCAAATCATTGACATCACCATTATAGGTATTGTAGATACCCAACGCTTGATGTACATGGACATTACAATACTTTTGCAAAATACATAATACATAACAAAAACAAACACCCAAGGACCGTAATAGTTTAGTGTCTTCGGAAACTCTTATCATAATCTTCTAATCGTGGTGAAAGATCCTCAACATCTCCCATAAATATCTTCTCCTTTTGTTTCCTTACCTGAAACCATTCTTTTTATCCTGGGGAAAATAAAAAATATAAAGGGTGAGCTCAAGTGCTCTCTAAGGGTAAGCATGGAGAAAATAAATCAAACAATATACATTTGAAGTTCAAAACATGAACATAAACTTTACACATCAAAATCTTGAGTTGTGAAATAAATCTTGGCAGTACGTAAGGAATATGTCATAAAGGAAAATTAATCATGATATAATAGAATGGGAATAAAACATTTAATTGTGGAAAACCATTAAGCACATGATATGATTTCCATTGTCGCCAAGCCATTGCTGCCAAAACCATCTTGGTGGACAAAGTCCCTTTCTGAATCGAGTTCACTCCACGTTTCAGCCCTGTAACACTGAACCAGATTAACTTACCATTCCAGCCATGTCTATCACATTAGATATAAATCGTTACCCAATTAATTTGAGGGAGATATAGTACCCACCCATCTCATAATGAAATCATTCTTACGTGTGCTACAACATAAACATAAATCTTGCATAATAACCCAAAGAATAAAATGGGTTTCATAAACATCATTCCCTCATAACATAATCCATATAAAACAAATGGATATCATTTCATCATAAAAACGTGACACCATTATAATCATACAGAAATTATACTTGAAACATATAGATATGAAATAATTTCATCTTAGATGGAAAAAAGTTTTGATAAAACACTTGAAATGAATTATTAAGGATAATATCTTTTCTACTTCAAAATCATTTTATTTTCACAAAATGAAACGAAATTTTAAAAGAAAATGATTTTATTGAAAATAACCATTAAATCTTGTAGAGTAAGCTTCATGAAAATTAGGCATTAAGAAACTGTAAAAATACGTTCATGCCGTATATGTTAAAAAAACCTTCTCCTCGTACTTTTAATGGAAAAGTCAACAGGTGACACTTATGGTAAACAAAAGAAAGATTCCTTTCAAAACACAAAGTAAAAGTAATAGTGGGTTAAACATGACATTAAACATACATGGAAGAATAAAAAACATTTTTATGAACATGGTTGAAATATATAACCCCAGTAAATACGTATGTATAAACAATCTTGGATAAAAATGAGATTGAAAAATTATCCCTTAGCTTAGGACAAATATGATTCGTACATATCTGAACCTCCTGTATAATGATTTATATAATTTCATTGACTTATTAAAGAATCATATTCATTGTTATCATATCGTATATGGTTCACTTATGACTTTATATTACCCGTTCTTTTGAAAAATCCATGATATAGTAGCGGTTTGGGTAAAATTGTTTTATTTTCCGTACATGTTTGTACTTGTTATCCGTGATATTATTATTAATTATATCACGATTTAATTACTTACAGAATGTAAATAATGATCTATATATCATATATATTCAGTATATATATAATATTTAGATAAATGAAATGAAATATATCGTTCATGGAGACGGTAGGCCGTACGTACGCATTAACGCTGTTTTCATTTCCTTATGGAATTGAATGGAATTAAGTAAATGAAACATATATGTACATAAATCCAGTATCATTATTATTTAATTTCTTTCATGATTATTTATTACACATATACTTTATAATCATACTTGAATGGTTAATTATGGAAAATGAATCTCATCGTGTTCGTGGATACAGTTGTCCCTACATACGCACGAGCGATGATATCATTTCAATGATCGTGTAATTTTATTGAAGTGTATGTATAATATTTCAGAATAAATATAACTTTACAATAATCATATATAGTTATATATTTAGACCATTATACCCATCCAAGTAAGGTGGTGGTGGAAAACAGATTACACCATGGCATGGAGACGGTATTCCGGCATGTGCGGTGATTTTGTGTTCTGTAGGATGGATAGAAGATGAAATAGGGATGTTTCATATTTATAATAAAATATCAGTATATTATTGATATTGATGTTTTTAATTTATGATGAAATAAATAAAGAAGAAAAGTTAGAAGAAGAAATAAATTGGAATGAATCGGTAAAGGATATTACCTCTTCTTTGACGCGCCTCTTTTTAACCTCCTCTTAAGGAACAATAGTTGGTCTTTTGAGGAGACCATAACCTCTATAATGTTTCTAGGGAAGTTTATAAAGCCAATAGGTAGGGTTTGGCCAAGCTTTAAGGCTCAACTTTGTGTAACAAGGAGAGGGAGGAGGTGCCCTTTTATAAGGGAGGAGAGGGGCACCTTTGGAATGTGTGAGAATATTATTTTGTTATAAACTTATCTTCGGTTTCAAAAGGTACAAAAATCATTAAAAATGAAATAATATGACTCATGGTCAAAATATAATAATACAATAAGAATTGGAAATGTTTTGCATAATATTTTAATCATCATAATCTTATTTATTTAAATCCTTTATTAATGAGGTAAATACTGCATCATTATTGTGTCATAAATAATTTATTTTATTTGATGTCTAAAATTTATAAAAAAACACCAACATGTAGGAAATAGTTGTATATTTCCAGTAAATATTTATAGTTGAAAAGATAATTTATATATCCCCTTAGAAAAATTAATTACTAAAATATTTTTGTTGATTTCAATTTTGTCTTTACATTAAATTAATTAATCCATATTTTCATTATCACTACAAAGTGGCTCAATCGGGTTCCAAAATCGACCCAAGGATGCCCATGGTCGGACAATACTCATCAAATAATGTTAGGACAATTGTTAAGGTAATTTTGAATTATTATAATATTCATTTACCTTGAATTACCCTATTTACATTTAACCGCAGTAAATAAAACCCAAAAGTTACTATTCACCAAAAATTATTTTCATCTTATTGAACCACATTTTACTTCTTGATAACAATCATGAATGTCATATTTTTTAAATTTAATTCACAAAAGTGGTAAAATTTCTTTTAAATGAATGATTCTGTTTTTTAACTACCACTAAGTGGTTTCACTATTCATTACAAATAGAAGTTTTTTGGAAAAATACCAAAAATTCAGACAATGTATATTTGATATACCGAGTTCAAAAATGATGTATATTTTTTCAAATTCAAAACATATAAGTGGAATTAATTAATTTTAAAATTAATTTCTGTTATCAAAACAAAAAGCATGTTTTTAAGAAATAATAACTATCAAAAGATCGACACTTGTTTATGTCCAAATTCAAAGTGAAATTAATTCCAATGACCAAAATTGGATTAAATGGTAAAAATATATTATAATTAAACTTTAAAACCAATTAAAATAATAATGTAACAATATAAATTACTGCGATGAAAAAACGTTTTTTTTAATTAAAATATAGCGTGTATTTACTATTCATTAAAATATGAAAGTTATCAGAATAATATGAAAAATTTATCCAAATAAAATTATTATATCCTGATTCCAAAGAAGAATTTTATTTTGTCAAATTTAACTTATAAACATGTCAAAAACTAGATTTAATTTTGGTGCACCATCAAAAGTTGGCAAAACTATATTTTTTGAAAAATACTTATTTTACTCAAAAATTTTATTTTGTTCTCACACGATGTTCTTGAAAATGTGTAATATTAACAATAATGTTATAACATTCAAAATGTAGTTAATAATATTCATAACAGATAGTTCATAATAATATTTTAACCATATATTGTTGTTTAGTGAAACCCGGTATTTTGTACAACACACACTATCCAGGAAGGTCGCGATTGCGTGTAATGCATGCCAATTTAGGGCTGTGTGTAGTGAAAGACTCTTTAGTTGTTGTGTATAACAAAATCCAACCATATCTCATTTATCCATTGAATATATATATATATACTAAATGTTGCATAAAATAACAATTATCAAACAAACATGAAATTTTGTGAAACACGAGCCAAGAATAGTGTTGTGTATACTATAAGCTAATACAGTGTTGTGTACAGTACAAGATAATCTTTGTGTAGTGTACAATAGAAGACATCAAAAAAATTAAAAATAATACATCTCATAAAATCTTGGTGTGTTACATTCTATCCCCCCTAAAATGAATTTCACCCTTGAAATTCGTCGGGGTTATAAATGGATTAATACATGAAAGTTTGTTTCATAGAATCCCACATCGTAAAATTGAATTATAAAACATAATTTTAAAAATTGAAGTATGAAACATAATGGTTACCCAAATTAACTCATCACTAGGTTTCCACATAGGAGGACATAGGTGGAAATATGGATATGGAAGAAATATCTAACCATCAAGTTTTCATGGAGAGTCGTAGAGGACATGGTTATGAAAAATCCAACAATCACAAATCCATAAATTTTTGATGATTTAAGGTACCATTTGATTCATCAGATATAAGAGCACTAGGACAATATTTTTAGTTTTGAAGATAATTTCCCAAATGTTAATGAATTTTTGAATTAAAAGAAATACTTACTTTATTTTGGTACAATATCAACGTTTCTCGTGCCTCGAACTGTTTTCACATAATTTCTTAAAGAAATGAAGTTGAATTTGTCTTTCACGAAGTGTTATAAAATCATGTGATAGAATTATGGGTCATTCCATCTATCTCAAAGAAAAGGTTAGAAAAATTTATCAAATATACAAAAGTCCATATATGGTGAGGTTAATCGTATATGATTCCAGAACTGTACTTATACTTCATCTATCATACCACATAAAATAAAACAAGTTTCCAGTAACCAGGTACTTCTTGTAGGCTAGTGGTAGGAGGTAAATGCATGTCACACTTCAGTTGGGGGTTCGATTCCCACATCCTTGTCCGATGCGACAGGTTGTCACCCATCCTGCAGGTTGTCCTTCTTCTAAAACTATATTATTATAACAAAAAGTTCTATCCATAAACAATACTATCTGATGTCCAACATAATCAATTCCAATATTTAGGACTACCCGAAATACATCTTTCCAATCTCATAGTATAAAGAAAACGATTACTTGAAAGGTCACATAACAAGCACGTGAATATCATCATTTTCCCCCATATATCATAAGATATATCATGTTGGTAACATTCCAAACATGTGAATACCTTAATCATGTATTCTCTTAAAATATGAATACACATTGAACCTTAGTGAAAACATGAATGTTGTCAAAAGATTACTCTTTCCACATACCAAAATCCCAAAAATCTATATACTCAAAGCATGATATCACATTGTCCTTATACGATTCATGAGCTCATTAATACTATCAAACATCTCATTATCTCCTTATCCTTTCATTATGCACATATCATCTACCTTCTGAAAATATTTGAATAAACTTTCATGGTTACCGGTACCATTCATCATACACTTTCAAAATGCATGGAAACGCAACAGTGTAACAATCCGTAGATTTTTCTTTATTCCATAGTACCATACATTATTCTTGATAAACATACAATCATTCCACTACCTTCTTAAACCACTGATTGAGCTTCATCATTTCTTTCATCTCATATATCATTTGTAGTCTCTTCATCATCATCAACATAAATACTAACAATACGACCATGCTGATTCTCTTCATGAAATTTTCTCATAGAGTATTGGTTTGCATAATGCCCGTACATTCCATGTTTAAAACATTAAACCGTTTTTGATGTCTTAGGAATACCATTATCCTTGTCCATGATGTTACCTGAACATTTCCCTTTACAATTACTGGCTTTGTGTTCTTATTTTTCACACCCAAAGAACCTTCCAGGACTATTGAAACATTCTCCCAAATTCCTCTTCCCACATGATTTACATGAGGTAAATTGAACATTCGTTCCTCTATGATCATCATGAAACTCCATCTTTCTCTTATTAGATGAGTCGGGAAGCTTACCCATGTTGAGATTATTGTTCATAAAATGAGATTGTTGATTAGGCATAATAACGATATGTGGACTTCCAGATCCAATTTCATTTGGTTTCTCATGAACAATATCAATCCATTGTCCATCATATCTTCCATTATCATGAATCTTCCTGTTTCCAGCCATTTTCTAAAACCCAAAAAGAACATTGTGAGACCCAAAAATCATGCAATGAAAACAACATAATAAAGGGGGATTACCTTAAATATCTAAGATATTATGTTTAATTTTGTGATGGTTGCCATATTTCTATGACTATAACCTATACTTATAATTAACCTTAGGGACATCCCTAGACATACCTTAGAAATATCTCTTGGGATCTCACTAAAGTTTTCTCATCCTGGTTTCCAAATTTTACCTAAACCATTCCTCTGACACAAATTGTTGAGACCCAAAGCTTTATGCACATGGATGTTACATTACTTTTGAGGAATAATTAATACATAACAAAAACAAACCCACAAAAACCGTAATAGTTGAGTGTCTTTGGAAACTCGGAACATAATCCTCTACTCGTGGTGAAAGAACTTCAACATCTCCCATAAAGATATTCCCCTTTTGTTTTCTTACCTAAAACCTTTCTTTATATCCTGGGGAAAAGAAAAAATATAAAGGGTGAGCTCAAATGCTCGGTAAGGGTAAGCATGGGGAAAATAAAAAAAACCATTTACATTTGAACTTCAAAACATGAACATAATGTTTACACATCAAAATCTAGAGTTGTGAAATAAATCTTGGTAGTATGTAAGGAATAGGTCATAAAGGAACATTAATCATGATAAAATAGCATGGTAATAAAACATTTAATTGTGTAAAACCATTAATCACATGATATGATTTCCATAGTAGCTAATACATTTCTTCCAAGACCATCTTAGTGGACAAAGTCCCTTTCTGAATCGAGTTCACTCCTCGTTTCAGTCCTATAACACTAAACCGGAATAACTTACCATTACAGCCATGTCTATCTCATGAGATATAAATATTTACCCAATTAATTGGAGGGAGATATAGGTCCCACCCATCTCATAATGAAATCATTATTACGTGTTCCACAACATAATCATAAATCATTCATAATAACACAATGAATAAAATGGGTCTCAAAAACATCATTCCATCATAACATAATCCATATAAAACAAATGGATATCATTTCATCATAGAAAAAAAGTGAAACCACTTAAATTATAGAGACATTATACTTGAAACATACACATATGAAATAATGTCATCTTAGATACAAAATAGTTTTGATAAAACACTTGAACTGAATTCTTGAGGAAAATATCTTTTCTTCTTCAAAATCATTTTATTTTCACAAAATGCAAAAAAAAATTAAAATAAAAGGATTTAATTGAAAATAAACATGAAAACTTTTAGATTAAGATTCATGAAAATTAGGCATTATGAAATGGTAAAAATCCATTCATGTCATATAATTTAAAAAAACATTCTTCTCTTACTTTTAACGGAAAAGTCAAAAAGTGCCACATATGGTAAAAAAAAGAAAGATTCCTTCCATAACACAATGTAAAAGTCAAATAGGGGTAGACATGACTTTAAACATACATGGAAGAATAAAAAACATTTTTATGTACATGGTTGAAAAATATAACCCCAGTAAATATTTACATATAAGAAATCTCAGAAAAAAATGAGATTGAAAAATTATCCCTTACCTTAGGTTTGATATGCTTCGTACGTATCGGAACCTCTGGTATAATGATTTAAATAATGTAATTGAATTATTAAAGAATCATATTTATTGTTATTATATCATATATGGTTCAATTTTGACTTTATATTACCCTTTTTTGTAAATTCCATGTAAAAGCAGCGTTTTGGGGAAAATCGTTTTATTTATCATACGTGTTTGGATTTGTTTGTTCTTGATATTATTATTACTAATATAATTATTAAATTACTTCCAGAATTTAAATCATGATTTATATATCATATATATTCAGCATATATATAATAGATAGATAAATGAAATGAAATACACCATTCATGGAGACAGTACGCCGTACGTACGCATGAACACTGTTTTCGTTTCATTATTGAATTGAATGGAATTAAGTAAATGAAACATATATGTACATAAATCAAGTATTATTATTATGTAATATATTTTATGATTATTTATTACATATATATACTTTATAATCATACATGAATGTTTAATCATGGAAAATGAATCTCATCGCGTTCGTGGAGACGGTAGTCCGTACGTACGCACGAGCGATGATATCATTCCCATGATCACGGAATTTTATTTAATTGTATGTATAATATTTCATAATAAATAATAATTTACAAAAATATTATATAGATATTTATTTACACCATTATACCCATCCAAGTAAGTTTTTGGTGGAAAATAGATTACACCACGGCGTGGAGATGGTATTCCGTACGTACGCATGCGCGGTGATTTCATTTTCCGTAGGATGGATAGAAGATGAAATAGGGTTTTTTCATATTTATAATAACATATAAGTATATTATTGATACTTATTTTACTAATTTATTATGAAACAAATAAATAAGAAGAAGTAGAAGAAGAAATAAATTGGAAATAATCGGTAAAGGATATTACCTCTTCTTTGACGTGCCTCTTCTTAACCTCATCTTAAGGCCCTAGATTTGGACTTTTGAGGACACCGGAACCTCTATAATTTTTATAGGGATGTTGAGAAGGGAAATGGTCAGGGTTTTTCCATGCTTGAAGGATAAAAGTTGTGTAATGTGGAGAGGGATGAGGTTCCCTTCCATAAGGGAGGAGAGGGGCACCTTTGGAAAGTGTGAAAGTATTATTTTATTATAAACTTATCTTCAGTTTCAAAAGGTCCAAAAATCATTAAAGATGAATATAAGATTACTCATGGTCGAAATAAAATCATCCAATCATAATTGGACATGTTTTGTATAATATTTTAATCATTATAATCTTATTTATTTAAATCATTTATTAATGAGGTAAATACTATATCATTATTGTGTCATAAATAATTTGATTTATTTGATGTCTAAAAATTATAAAAAAACAGCACAATGTAGGAACTATTTTTATCTTTCCAATTAATATTTATAATCTAAAAGATAATTTACATAACCCCTTATAAAAATTAATTATTATAAGATTTTAGTTAATGTCAATTTTGTCTTTACATTAAATTAATTAATCCAAATTGTCATTATCACTACCAAGTGGCTCAATGGGGTCCCAAAATCGACCCAAGGATTCCCCTGGTCGGACACTACTCATACAATAAGGTTAGGACAAGTGTTAAGGTAATTTTGAATTATTATAATATTCTTTAAACCTTGAATGGCCCAATTTACCTTTAACCGCAGTAAATAAAAGTCAAAAGTCACTATTCACCATAAAATTATTTTCATCTTATTGAACCACATTTTAGTTCTTGATAACAACCATGTATGTAGTATTTTTGAAATTCAATTCACTGATGTGGTAAAATTTCATTTAAATGAAAGAGTCAGTTTTTTAACTACCACTAAGTGGTTTCACTATTCATCAAAAATTCATGTTTTCCAGAAAAATACCAAACATTAAGCCTAAGATATATTTGATATTCAAAATTCAAAAATTATTTATATTTTTTCAAATTAAAAACATATAAGTGGCATTAATTAAATTTAAAATTAATTCATGTTATCAAAATGAATAGCTTATTTCTATGAAACCATAACTTCCAAAAAATAGACTCCTGTTTATGTCCAAATTCAAAGTGAAATTAATTCCAATGAACTACATTGGATGAAATGGATAAAATATATTCTAATTACACTTTAAAACAAATTAAAAAGATAATCTAACCATATAAATTATTGCGATGAAAAAAGTTTTTTTAATTAAAATATATCTTGTTTTACCTATTCATTAAAATATGAAAGTTATCAGAATAATATGAAAATTTTATCCAAAGGTAATTTTAATATCCTGATTCAAAAGAAGAATTTTATTTTGTAAAATTGAACTTATAAACATTCCAAAATCTAGATTTAATGTTGGTGCTCCATCAAAAGGCGGCAAAACTGCATTTTTTTAAAAATACTTATTTTACTCGACAAATTTATTTTGTTTTCCCACGATGTTCTAGAAAATGTATAAGATTAATAATATTGTTATATCATTCAAAATGTAGTTAATAAAATTCACAAAGTCTAGTTCATAAAAATATTATAACCATATACTGTTGTTTAGTGAAACCCGGTATTGCGTACAACACACACTATCCAGGAAGGTCGTGATTGCCTGTAAGGCAAGCCAAGTCAGCGTTGCATGTAGTGAAAGACTCTTTCACTGTTTCATATAACAGAATCCAACCATATTCCATTTATACATTGAATATATATATATATATACACTCAATGTTTCGTAGAATAACAACAATCAAACAAACTTGAAATTGTACGTAACACGAGCCAAGAATAGTGTTTCTTATACTGCAAGCTAATACGGTGTTGCGTATAGTACAATCTAATCCTGGTATACTGTACAATAGAAGACATCTTAGAAATTAAAAATAATATATCTCATAAAATCTTGGGTTGTGTTAGGTATCCTCTTAATTCATGGTCAACAATACATTCCTAGTGAAAATGGAAATTAATAATTGATATTAGAACATATCTAATAGAAAGGTAATGAGGAATTGTCGTCTATCCACCACAAAGGCTTTATTTCCCCAAAAAGAGAATAACATCCTTGATATGAAAAAAGTGTAGGACACTAATGCCTCCTAAATTACTCTCACTCCCACATCTTATGGTGATAAAGTCTACACATCTATAGTACCTAGAACAGGTGGATAATTTTACCGAGAAGATCCTTATCAAGTCAATCCATAATCAGGACTGGATGGTCAACCAAAGTTTTATTGGGATCAATTTCAACATAATTTTATCTAATAATATGGTAAATATCTATTAAATACTGACTCAATTGGTAAATATGAAACAAAAAATGTGTAGAAGTCAAGAAATATCTTTAAACCAACCAACATGCCACTGCATATTTTTTCTCAGTGTTCACAAAGGGCCCATAATCCTCAATTCCAATTTACCCTGCTTATTCAACTAACGATGTACCAAGTGAGGTGAAACTCTGTGAAAGACTGCGTCACCAACCATAGGATAAAATAGATGATGAAGATATTATATATAACATTTATGATGGCTATGCATCATGATCTAATGACTCTAGGTCAACTATGCCACCTCTATCGTCTCCTGAACAACACTCGAGCCAAATAAGGACCACTGTCCCAACTCTGCCGTCCATAAGGTAGATCTACACGGAGTCAAATAAAAATCCTAAAATGATTATGTCCTAATAAAATAATTATTACTAATATTATAGGAAACATTTTTTCCCAAGATCCACTGAAATCAAGGAAATAAGCCTGAAGAATATTCTAAATAACCTGTATATCCTTCTCTGACTATCCATTCATCTGTGGAAGAAAATCCAGGCTAAATTTCAACTAGGAAATCATTTAATCCTAGAAACATTTACAGAATCTGAATGTGAACCTCAAGACCCTATCCGAAAAAACTATGGAGGGAACCCCATGAAGCTTCAAAATTTCTCAAATAAAAGTCCCCAATCAATTTCACTTTCATTATTTTTTTTATTAGAAACAAATGAATTGATTTAGTGAATCAGTCAAAATTCACCAAAACCACATCATTAGAACTAGTATTCCATGGTAAAATAATGATTAAATCCAAGGAAATCACATACCACTTCCATATCAAAGTAGTTAAAGGTTGAAACAAACATGCAGGTCTCTTGTGTTCTGCATTAACTCCTTGACAAGTGAGACATCATGATAGAAAAAATACAACTGGTTGCCTCATCCCCAACCACCAAAATCAACATCTCAATTCATTATAAATGTTGGTAACCCAATAGTGTACAAACCAACAAGACTATGTTACAGTATTTCTCAACTCCTATCTCAAGGAAAATGGATCATCCAACCAGTTCTGGAATCATAAAGATCCACATGGTGACTGAGACAACTCGCACAAGGTGTACCCTCCATTTTGTATTTCCCCTAAACAACATCTTTGGGTGTCTATCATCTTCTCTATCGAAACCACTCATCATAATAATAGTTATCTTTTATCAAAATAGATAATATTTTACCAAAAACCTCCTCCACTCCCAAACTCATCTCAATAAACAAACCCATCATAGTTCACTGTTTAAAGTGATTTCTTCCCTATTTGTGTCAGTGATTTCAATCTCACTACATCAACCACCAAATTCCATTTCCTTCGGTTATATAACATATCAAAATAAAAGGTCTGAAGATACTCAACCATGAATCTCTATGAAAATTTAAGACACCTCTAAGTGAAAATATACTTCTGGCTATTGTTAATAGAATATAATGAAAACCACTCTCCAAAGAGATAGCGACTCTATTTTTTTAGAACACGTGTAATGGATGACAACTCCAGGACATGGGTAGTTTATTTCTTATCATGAGGTCATAACTAATGTGATCCATAATCCACAACATGTTTCCCTTAAATTAAGACTCATCTAAAACCAATACTAGATGAATCGCAGAAAACATCATTACTCGAAACTAGTTTGGGAGAATAAAAACTAGTGCAGAAGCCAACCTCATATTATTCTACCTAAAGTATCTCTAAAACTTTTCATTCCCATAAAAATTTACACTATTATGGGTTAAATATGTCATTAAAGATAAGACCATAGAGAAGTCCCAAAAAACTCGTCTATAGTAACCTACCGAACTAAAGATTATTTGGAACTAGAACACAGTTTTGGGATGATTTTGGGAGGTAAAATCCTATACCTTTTCAGTATTAGCTGAGACTCCCCTCTTCAGTATCACATGCCCCCAAAACACCACTTTCATGATCCAAAACTAACACTTCAAAACCTTACCATATAGATGATGTTCCCTCATTTATCTACGAATGATATTTTAATGGTCTTTCTGATCTTCCTATATCATAATGTACACCAAGATATAATCTATAAAAAACAAAATATTGCAAAAACCGATGAAATATATGGTTCTTACATTCCATGAATACTGTAAAATCATTAGTGATTCTATTTAGAAAAAAAACTAGAAATGCCTATATCAACTCTGAAACATGGTATTTGGTATATCCAATTCATGGATTCTCTACTAGTAATACCACGACTACAAATAAGACTTTTTAAACCAACAACCACCCTCAACTAATCAAATACATCATCAATTCTAGGTGAAGAATAATTGTTCTTAACAGTCACCCAATTCAACTTATGATAGTGAATACCATGTCCAAAACATCCATATTACTACTTATTAAAGAATATAGGAGAACCCCACAGTGACATTCTAGGATGAATAAATCCTTCAACAACCAGGTTCTCAATATGGGATTTAAACTCCACCAAATCCGCAAGTTCCATAAAATAGGATGGTATAGATATTGGAATCATTCTAGGGAGAAGTTCAATAGTAAAATCAACCTCTATCTATGTTAGAAAACCAAAAACAATTCCAGAAATACCTCAGGTTATGCGCACACCACAGAATGTGGCTGAATTCTCAAGAATAGATCAACTACATCTAGAAAAAAATACAAATGGAATTAGATTAAAATTGTATAAGAATCAATCGGCCCTACCATTCCCGATCTAGAGTCCCACTAACCCTAGAAAACAAGAGTGACCCCATTGTTAGATATTAACTATACCCACCAATTAAAACAATTCAATCTGGGAATTTGTGTTAATTATCAAATCCATTTTGATTATCAATTTGGAGATGTTAATATCAAGAACAATGAAGTCATAAACTACCTCAAATTCTCTTATCACCATATAACATGTGGGAAATTTCAAACAATGTTTAGAACACATTACTAATGGCATGGAAAGGTCAAATTTGAATTATATAAGTTCTTAATTAAAATACAACACGTCAACTACATTTGATGATATTAGGGGATGAGTAGCACCTGTATTACAAAAAATTATAACCACAATAGATAAGATAAACATTGTTTCTCTAACAGTTGGTGGTCCTTATTTAGATTCTTCTAGGTCACACTCTGTTGCATAAATCCTTCTAGAAACATCCACATGGGTATCCCCCTTGGCCTAAGAATTATTCCTACCACCCTGGGAAGAACCAACATGCACCTACAACCCCTTTTTGAAATTGGTTCCCTCTATATTTCCTCAAGAAATATTATCAAACAAATTATTTAGATGTATTTATGACCCACAAAGATGACATCATCTAAGAGTACTTTTAAAATATGTCCTGGTTTGACCACACCTCTCGAACTATTATAAAATAACATACTTCTACCCTGTACAAACCCCAAAAATTGGTTTTTCGAAAAACTAACAATAATGATCTTTATTTTCAAACTCGAAGAAGCACCCTTCCTAACTAAAACACCAACTGAAGCACCACCCAATAATTTCCCTGTATCTATGTCTGCATAAGAAAAATTTAATGTATCTGTAACAACCCGGAACTAGCCAGCCACCCAAAAAATGAAAAATGGGTCGTGTGTCACTACCTTAGGCGCAACTCCCCTAAACGCCAAAGGCTTCCGACTAGATGTGAGGGTCTGAATATGTATATTGGGCAGGATATACCCCCATAGAGGAAATAAAGGTATTGGTCCGAGTATAACATCTATATGCAGCAAAAATTTAATGACTCAACGGACTCAAACCAGACCAGCAAAGCCGAAGAATATTGAATATCAAATAAATAGCGGAAGAAATATAGAACAATGGTAGTGGAAAGTAAACAGAACAACATTATAAATATCACAAGAAACTACAACAGTAAACAAAGAAACATGCACCCACAGTAAGTTATACATATCAACATAGAAAGGCGCCAATGAAAAACAAACAGTTATCACATAATAAGGTAAGCATGCTAATAGAAAAAGGGAACTAAGAAAAATGTATCCAACAAGGAATGACCTCAAGTTCCATGCCAGTCTCCATGCCAAGAGCTCTAAGGTCCAACTCCTAAGGCTCACACTCTACCTACACGCAATTTCATGAAGTCTACATGCATCCCAAAGGACACGTGTAGGGTGTGAGACGAGTCTAATTAGGATACCACCCAATGGTGCGTACCTAATATAAGTGTTTCAGTAGACATACTTATACAAGAATACAGTAAATAGTATAATGCGCAAAAGTAAACAAAAACTTCACTGGTGCTCAGCAGCCTCCTGGATGTGTCACCTGCTTCGGCCAACGTCGGTATCTCTGGTATGTAACCCGGCACCACATGCCACCTGACACCATTTGTCGCACGTATGGGCGTCCCGAAGGTATGGCCAATAATCGTAACCCAGCTCGAATGCTCAACCTTCCCATGGCACAACATCTGGAGGAACAACGATTCATGTCCTCAAATAATTATTAGAGGGACAATAATGTCTTCCCTATAATAATACCTATAGGGATAGTGATATCTACCCTCAAATCATGGTGAGCCTCGGCCCCCAACTTGAGAGCCTCAACGCTATCTCCCGAAGGCAACTCACCTCCCACGCGGCTTCCTATGACATGCACCCCCAAACAAATAACACATAACCACATCTATCGGGATCCTCTATCCAGCGAGTGGTCGTACCACCTCATCATGGATTCTATATATGTGCACACTACTCAAAAGTACCTGGTGAGTGGTAATCACCTCAATAGGTTCCCAAGCCACAATGCCTCTGACACCTTGTGTCCCTGCGAACCAGTCGCTCATGTCTGATGGCCTCGCCGTCCAAGTAACTCAGGCCAAGCCCAACCTGATAGTCCAACTGTCTCTACCGACATCCATGATGCCCAATCCCATGGTATAAACCACCAAAGTAACCCGGGAAAAGCACCAACCTATGATCAAAATCACTCAACAAAATATCTGGGTCATGCCGAATATAACTAAAAATTTCTACACCGACAATAACACACATTGCATATATATACGGGAAAGCATCACTTTGAACAGAAAATTACTAAACAGTCAAGTTTCACGTCACCTGGGTCATCCCATTCTAGCACTTATGGTCTTGAATTCCCTACAAAAATTCAATAATGCTTTAACAAATTAAATTCAAGAGTTTAAAATATGAAATTAAATTTATACCCATTTCGGCACCCCCGACCGAAATGCCCCAAACAAGCAATGGACTCTAACCCATCATCGCTCGATTACAACTAGGACAGGGAATGCCTAGAGGCATCCCACATTGAAGATAAATAATTAAAAACAATTAAACATGGTTTCTCTCAATACCCGACGTCACGCCCGAAGGTGTCAACCCCAAAATGTTTACAAAAACACGAAATAAGTTATGCACCACCCACCTCATTCTTGTACGATGACACTCCTTTGATATCTTCCTTTGAATCGGTCTAAATCGTGGTAGATTTTTCTTTCCGTCCAATCCTAGAAATTCCGCTTGGATGTAAATTGAAGAGAAATGGATAAGGGATCTTGAACGAAAAAGGGTGTGTAGGGTTAGCCTTTCTGATGCGTTCTCGCAACCATGGACGGATCGAATAATGGAGTTCGTATGAAAAATCAAGGGGGGTTTGTGTTCATCAGAAGTTTTCGGATGAAGGATTCTTCCAACGAAGAAGAATAAGAGTGTTCTAGAAATAAGACGCGAAGACATATCGGATTCTCAAATAAAAATAAAAGTACACGACATATATTTCAATACTACATGTTGTGTAGATGGATTTTTTGTACCCCGACTTAAGCGGAGTCCAGGTCACGGCTTTGACCATGTACACGGTCAACACACGACCAGGAACTCGTCCATTTATGCAGAAAGTGGTACATGGCGTGTTAAGGAAGACTGCATACCATGTAGATGGAAATTCACACATGGGCACCACACGACATGTACTTGGTCTCACATGGGTTTTCACCTGCCTAACCGATACACAGTGTGTACTTGGGAGTACACGGTGTGTAGTCTAAAAAATTCCTGAAACTTTTTAGATTTTCCAGACGTCACAAAATCTGAAAAAATAATACAAAAAAACAGAAAATTTAAATAGGGTCAGAAATTTTACCGGTTTCTAAACCATGAGTTATTACAAACTCCCCACCTTAACGTAGCTCGTTCCCGAGCTACTGAACGAAATCTGGAGATGGAACAGAACATTCCCATCCTGTTCAAACCACCCGAACTACCCTGGCCCCATAGTTTTGGATAAATTTTTCAAGGGGCTCCCCACCTTAGGAATTTCCTACTCTGTCTCAACCTGAAATAAAGCTCAAAGCAATAAAAATAAACAAACAAGGCCCAACTACCTATTTCCCGGACCCATGGTCCTCCCGTGATGCATCATCACTCTTTCACCTCCTGAGTGCCCACGTGTTGCTTCCAACACCCAATGTAACCCTCGCCGCATTGGTGTCCGGATCCAAGAGGTCATGCATCTCATAGATGCTCAAATCAAAACCTGGTGCCTTTCACCTCAATTAACCTGCATCCACGATGCCACAATGCCCAAGGTTCCTCACGTAACCTGCATCCTTGATGATCATGATGCTATGCATCGCAAATATATAAATAAAATATAAATAACGCATCTGATATGATGCCAATCCCACTAACTAGCATCTAGTCAGTCCACAAGTATCATGTGCAACTCATGCACTCAACTAGACATTCCTTAAGAGGCCATGCCAAAATAATGCAAAGAAAATCATGGCCACACCCACAGTGTACTTGCTACTATTGTCGGCTCACTAGCTTGCTCAATCCCTGGCTTCTCTATAGAGTGCACCTGGCCTAATGTACGGCTGCATGATGTCTGACCTCCCAGCGGTGCTGCTCTAGTCACCGGACACTGATCCCTCAACTAGGTCCCAATGTCTCTGTCAAGTCCTCCACACACAGATGAACCTTGACCACCCTCTACTGGTACCGAACCTGAACCAACACCTAAGGCCATAGTCTGTCCCGGTCCCTTCCTACCGGCTATCTGAGCAGGCTTCCTACAAAACCTCTCCAGATGCCTGACCTGTCCACATGCCCGGCACTCCTTTAGAGGCTTATCGCGCTAATACCGAACATGTCCCAGATTCCCACACTAAAAGGAAACCACCGCTGAACTGCCATGAGATGGCCTAGCTATGTCCTTGGCCTGCCCAACCTTCTGGAACTCATCTATACCTCACTTCTTTCTATCTGAACCATCACCTGAAGCTGTTGCCCGGTCAATCTAGGGTATATCCTTCTGGCTTCCCTCTGGTATAAGCGCCTTGTTCACCGCCTTGGAGAAGGAAACTATCTTAAAGATGTTCACCTGGACCTGAATGGCGTGTCATAACCCATCCTCGAAGCACCGCACCCTAGTTGCGCCATCGCTTACCATACCAAATGCAAAGCGAGACAACTCTGTGAAGGTAGATTCATAGTCAATGACAGACATATCTCCCTACTGAAGGCTCAAGAACTCCCGAGATCTCTCTGCCCTCAGTGTCTCTGGATAGAAGTGCTCAAAGAACCTGTCCTCAAAGTCCTTCCAAGCCAGTCCCTCATTCCTACGAGCCTGTACCTATACATCCCACCAACACTTCACCGGTCCTCTCATCATGTACATCTCCAGCTTGACCCTCCACCCTGGAGGCGTCTCGAGCTTCTCGAAGATCATCTGCTTGCTTTCTATCCAGTTCTTGGCCGCCTGTGGACCACCCTCACCCGGAAAAAAGTGGCTGGTGCTGCGACTGGAACTCCTGCTTCAGATATGTTGTAGAAGGCTCTGTACCGTGAACGCCTCTGTGAATCCCCTGAAAGATACTTGCCATGCTAGCTCAGAGCTTCTCTTCAAGCCATGGTCTGAACACTGCCAAACCCGGTTGTTGCCCTACCTGCACTGGATCCTCAAACTACTCTTGTCCTAAGCCTGTACCTATGGCTCATGCTCTGCCTGCACCAGATTTTGAACCTGATCCTACGTCACAATATCTTCTCCTACCTGATGCTCCATCGAGTCGTGAAGGAGTAAACCGCTGAATACCATAATTGGTTAGAGAACCCATATATATATAACAATATATTCTACGCAGATTTTGAAATTTGTAAAGCGGAATTGTATAACAACTACCCTTACTCTCCCCTATCGCAACCGATGCCCTTGTAATATGGACCTCACAGACTCCTTAACCGCGCTCAACAAATCCAAGTATCAATGGTACCTCAGTCAATGCCCATCCTAAAAACCAACATTGCCTCTAACCCGACAACTGAGTCACCCAATCCTGATAGTTACACTGCCTCAGTCATAGTACCTGCCTACTCTCATAAGATCCAGACCCAAATATCCAGCAACATGCAATTCAAAAAATAAATACACAAATAATGGAATACATATTTTAATAAACAATAAACTCTATAAAGAGTTTCACCTATTCACATTGCAAAGAATTCATAGCATGGAAATTGATTTTTTTCACATGGTATTGTCACTTCACAATGCATACATGCGATTATTAAATTGAAATACCCTAAAATGTGCCTATCAAAATCCAAGCAAACAAGCCTCATCATACCGGGCCAAGGACCAATGCTCCCTTACTACACCGGGTCAAGGGTCACATATCAAAATCAATAACATCACACACCAAGTGAGGCACCGTGGTGGAGATCATATAAACTATAATCCTAGCAAAATAAAATAGCAATACCCATCCATGGAAACTTGGTCCATCCCTCATGCTTGGGGCTCCAGGAACACAAGCCGCAATTATAAACCCAGTTACAGAAACAACCTATCTCCAGTCTACCATATCCTAAATAGTAAAACTAGCAGAAATAAAAAGAGAAGTCTCAAACACAATAGTATTTAGAAAAGAAATGCTACTAAATACCTATCAAGAACACCTATGATACCATTTTTTAACAACCCGGACCCAGCCAGCCACCCGAACAGTGTTAAACGGGTCAGGTGTCACTACCTTAGGTGTACCTCCCCTGAATGTCAAAGGCTGCCGACTAGTAGCGAGGGTCTGAATAGGTAGTGGGGAGGCTATACTCTCATGGAGGAAATAAAGGTACTGGTCCATGTATAACATCTATAGGAAGCAGATATTTAATGACTCAGCAGACTCAAACCAGACCCACGGAGTGGAAGCATATCAAATATCAAATAAATTGTAGAAGAAATATAGAACAATAAAAGGGGAATGTAAACAGATCAACATGTTGAATATCACAAGCAACTACGACTGTAAACAAACAAATATGAACCCACAACAAGTCAAACATATCAACATAGAATGGCGCCAATGGCTAACAAACAGTTACTATATAATAAGGTAAGCATACTAATACAAAAAGGAAACTAATAAAAATTACTCCAGCAATGCACGACCTCAAGGTCAATGCCAGTCTCCATTCCAACAACACTATGGTCCAGCTCCTGAGGTTTAACCTCTACCTGCACACAATTTCATAAAGTATACGCGCATCCCGAAGGGCCCGTGTCGGGTGTGAGACGAGTCTCAATAAGATACCACCCAATGGTGTGTACCTAATATAATTGTTTCAACAGACATGATTATAAAAGAAAAAAGTAAACAGTACAATGCCCAAAAGTAATCACAAACTTCACTGGTGCTTAGAAGCCACTAGGAAGTGTCACCTTCTTTGGCCAATGTCAGTATCTCTAGTCTGTAACCCAGAACCATGTTCCACTTGACACCATGTGTCTCAAGTACCGGCGTCCCAAATGTACGACCCTTAATCATAACCCCGATCGAACGCTCAACCTTCCCATGGCACAACATCAGGAGGAACAACGATACCTATCCTCAAATAATAACTGGAGGGACAGCGATGTCTGCCCTCTAATAATACCTGGAGGGACAGCGATATCTTCCCTCAAATCACAGCGAGCCTCAACCCCCAACCTGATAGCCTCAATGATATCTCCTGAAGGCTCCTCACCTCCCATGTGGGTTCCTATGGAAAGCACCCCATGCAATAACACCTAACCACATCTATCAGGCGCCTCTACCTAGCGAGTGATCGTACCACCTCATCACGGAGTCTATCTGTGTGCACACTACTCAAAAGAACCCGGTGAGCGGTAATCACCTAAATATGTTCTGAATAAACAACACCTCTTACACCCCGTGTCACTACAAACCAATCGCTCAAGCCTGATGGCCTCAACATCCAAGTAACTCGGGCTAAGCCCAACCTGACAGTCCAACTATCTCAACCAACATCCATGACGCCCAATCCCATGGTAGAAACCGCCCAAGTAACCCGGGAAAAGCCCCAACCTGTGATCAACATCACTCAACAAAATATTTGGGCCATGCCCAACATAACTAAACAGTTCAACACAGGAAATATCACACATTGCATATATATACTGGAAAGCATTACTTTGAACATGCAATTACTTAACAGTCAAGTTTCACCACACGTGTGTCATCCCATACTAGCACCTAAGGTCTCGAATGCCCTAATAAAATTCAATCATGCTTAAACAAATTAAACTCAACAATTTAAACTATTTAATTCAATCATTACCCATTTCGGCACCCCCAGACGAAATTCCCTAAACGAGAAACAACTTCTAACCCAGCCTCGCTTGATCACAAATTGTTCATGGAATGCCTAGAGGCATCCCACATTGTAGATAAATAATTAAAAACAATTAAATAGAGTTTCTCAAAATACCCGACGTCGCGCCCGAAAGTCACAACCCTCAAAGTTCTACAAAAACATGAAAGAATGTATGAACCACCCACCTCATACTCGTACTATGACACTCCTTCGATATCAGCCTCTGAATCGGTCTAAATCACGGTAGATCTGTGTTTCTATAAAATCCAGGCAATTCCTCTTAGAAGGAAATTACAGAGAAAAGGATAAGGGATATTGAACAAAAAATGGTGTGTGGGGTTAGACTTTCTGATGCGGTCCCGCAGCCACTGACAGATCGAATAACGGAGGACATATAAAGATTCTATGAGGGTTTGTGTTCTTCATAGGTTTTTGGATGAAGGGTTCATCCAAAGAATAAGAAGAAGAGTGTTCTAGAAATTAGAAATGATGGCGTCTCAGATGCTCAAATAAAAACAAAAGTACACGGCATGTATTTCAAGACTACACGTCGTGTAGATGGCTTTTCTGTACCCCGACTTAATCGGAGTCCGGTGCACGGCTTGGACCGTGTACACTGTCAACACACAGCCAGGGACATGGCCATTTAAGCAGGAAGCGGTACACGGTGTGTCAAGGAAGACTACATGCCGTGTAGATGGAAATTTACACATGGGAACCACACAGCATGTACTTGGTCTCACATGGGTTTTCACCTTCCAAACCGATACATGGAATGTACATGGAAGTACACGGTGTGTAGTCGGGAAATTTCCAAAAACTTTCTAGATTTTCTAGACTTCACAAAATCAACCAATATCTTATAGAAAAAAATGCAATCTTTCAAATAGGGTCATAAATTTTACCAATTTCATAACCCCAGATTCTTACAGTATCAACTAACTCAATAAAGGTAGGAAGGAATTAATGAACTAAAATTTATTGAACATTGTCCCCCATCCCCAACTTGAACCTTTGGTCCTTTATGTAACAATTGGTGACCAGATTTTTTGCCAGATGCACTAATTCTTCAAAGTGAGTGGACTGCTATAGAAAAGTACACTCTCCTTTTCCAATGGTTAGAAACACTCTGTTTTTTTCAAAAAATAATGTATCATGATATAATTTCTAATTGAAGATCTTCTTGAATGAAACCAAGGTAATACCTTCATGAAATCCATTCAAGTCGCTCATCTAACTTTTAAACACATTCCTCCAATGGCCTGAAGGCCTTTATGTTTTATTGATTTTTTATAATCCACATTTCAAGGGGTGAGGTGGAACCCTTACAAGTCCCGTAGGTGTAAGTATTAAATGGATCGTAGGCCATAGAAAAATTAATTGCCCGTAGGCTTCAAACATTATATACAACCCAGACTAACTACTTGGAACTGATCCTCCCCATCATCTTCATCGTGAAATCAACTCTCCACCTTCGCAAGGCTGTTTATCTAGGCTTTCCCGTGCATGCACAAGATTTTCACTCTTCTAACTCATGTAGTCATTTTTTCAACATATAATGCAGGTGGATGTTGCATGGTAAATTTTTATCTATGATCCACTACCCATCTCGACTTCACTATTACTACTGAACCCATAGTATAAATAGTATGGATCACAAAATAAACCAATGAAGGGTCCATTGGAGGATCCTCTTACAAATCCTTCCCCACAACATCCCGTCTTGTATTTGGTAGGGATATTATAGGAGGCGTTGTATGTTCAATAGAAGATAACAACCAATTTGTCACAAGAAACTCTAATATCATTGAACCACAAATAAGAATCCAAAACAATTAATTAAAATAATAATAATTTAATGAATTCTACCACTAAATATTAAGGCCTTTAGAAAAGAATGGTTCCTTTAAAATAAAATCCCCACTTAGTTTATTCATGTTCCTTACACCCCCATGTCCCCAAACATTTTAGAGAGGTCAATTAAATAAAATTTTACATACAATGTATTCAAATAAACCAATAAAAAATGTCTTCTACATCATTATGATTTTTCAAAAACCCATGGAAACTTGGATTTTATACCAAGAGTGAGATGGACATGCCACTTTTCCACACATACTTTCCAAATTACGACAAAAATAATCTTGTAAAAACCAATACATAGAATGAACTGAGGTAGTTATAAAACACTTCAGGCTAAGCTACCCCCTCTTATAACAAATTGTAACAGGCCAACTCCGGTCAGCCGGACTAGTTAACCAAGTTAGCCCATAATGGGGTGGCTTAAAGAATATATAACAAAACTAGTCTCATATATCATAAAAACAAATCATCCAACCAGAGTCCAAATCAAAAAATAGGATATAAAACAAATAAAAAAATGTTAAAATAGAAATAAAGTCATTTCTGGAAAGAAAGTCTCCACGTGACCAAACATCACCTCTAAACTAGCCCAAGATAAAAGAGTAATGTAATGAGAGTCTTGAATGATACAGAATGAAATTATTTTTAACAGGATCCTTTAAAACATGGTCTACATCCACACATAGGAATAAGTATGTTAGGAACAAAAAATCACAGTACAATACCACCAAGGAATCTATACAATTCTGAATATAAATAATTGACAAGTACAAGCATTAGAAAAAAAATTACAAGAATTTTTATAAATAATTTTTTTTTCAAAAAACCAAATAATCCTTGAGTTTTCAAAAATCCCATGATATTTTTTCCAAATCCATAAACAAGAACTTCAATATTTGGAAATATAAATATACATGTGGTCCAACATCCATGAAATAATATATCATGTAATAAACAACTAGAAACAAAAATGCACTTCCCAACCAAGGTCTAGCCTATGGGAAAATATATGCAAATGCTCATAAAAATAATAAAGAATATGGTTGGATCTGACTTTCATTGAGACCTTCTATAAACCATAGATATACAATAAGATACCTCTTAGTGGTGTCACACACACTACGGCTACCCATGTCTCTATATCATCATACCTAAGGTTATAGATGTGAACTATTTATCAAATTCTATTTTAAAAACCATTTTCACATTTCTATAAAGCAATTTCAAAGAAAAAAAATTTTCTTCATGTTTGAAATCGATTTTTTATTTGGAAAAAATGAAATTATGATTTAATAGAAAACCCCCATTTTCAGATTTGAACCCATTACATGTTCAATTTCAATATATAAAATCCCATTTCAAATCCCAATAAAATAATTATAACTAAAATAAATTCATGAAATTAGAAAAATTGGAAAGATCCACCTACCTAATTAATATAGAAAACCTAACAGCCTTTTCTAAGGGGGATTGGTAACCCTAGGATAAGGACATTTGTAAGGCTAGGCACACCAAGAATCTAATGTTGATTAATAGAAAACCGTATTCAATCACAAAACCAAAGAATAAACATAGGTGTAACCAAAACCAAATGAGGACAAAGTGGATCATTTTCTTAGAGAATGTAATATTGACCCCAATAGTGATCATTCAGTGAACGACTAGATATTAATGTATGGAAGACACCCAAAATCACTTAGGGTAATATATTTGGCCAAGAAGAACCATATTACAAAGAGAATAAAGACTCACACTACCATAAACAGCTCTACAAACTACAAATACATTATTTATATATTTTGAAATATTTTATACATCATGAATCTCTTTTATTTTATGTTTCACCAAATAAACATGTCCCCTTTTTAATTACAAAACATATTTTTTCTTTACATGATTTTTAACACTTACAAGACGTGTAAATTAACATGATTTGAATTCAACTCATAGGATGTCTCCATATTATATTAGATGTCATGAAACCCCATTACAAATCATGAAACTAACTAATGAATAGTATAGTATAAACTATAGGTTCATGATGAAAATTCATTAAATCTCTAACATCTCCATTATAAGTATCCTCACAATTCAATGTAGACAATACTTTACCAATGAAAAAGGGAATCAAAAGATAGATATCATATTATACCTGATATAAATATAGTGGGGTGTTAGAATTATTTACTTTATAAAATGTGTTCTAAATTCAACAACTATTTTTCCTATCATAGGATAATAATAAATAATTTTTATTCTTAAAAATGTATTTTCCTTAAATTAATTTTTTGTCACATTTTTTTACATAATTTAAAATTAATTTATTCCTTTTATAGGTATTTAAGTAGATAAAATGTATTACATGTTTATAATTTGGGGTTTAAAATTTGGTATTTAGGACCCTTTTCTTTTTTTAATATGAATAGTAACAATGGTAAAATTTATCACATATATATAGGGTAAAATGAGTCAATATAGGATAAAAATAAGTTATAATTCCATAAAAAGTCTTTTAAATTATTATTTAATGAATTAAATTCAACCCTTAACAACTAATTTTCAAAAGTAAGTTATTTTTCGGATACTTTTCCTTGAAAATAAATTATATAATATCTAAACTTATTTAGTAACAAAATGTCACACTCTTAGTTATAAATATAATTTAAGTGTTCATATAGATGTAAATATTAGTTATAAATGATTATTAATAGTAATTTTATACCTAATGAAATTATATTCATGATATTTATTTATTTATAATTTTTTGGAAATAAATAATTACCTTAAATAGTTATGCAATGTTGATGAAGTACCATTAAATTAATGGAAATTCTAATAAAAGATATTAAAAAAATTAAAATTATTGTCATTTGAGATAATTAAGGTAATCCAATAATTTTTTAGAATAACATTACATTCTGGGGATGTTTTAATAATTTTCTTTAATTATATGTTTTTTTATATTTTATCGATGTTAAAGTACTGAAATGAATCCAAATTGAGAATATCGAAATTTATTGAAAATTATATAAATTAAAATTATTTGAAAATAATAATAAAACTATATAATGAAAATAAGGCTAATATATGGTCTTAAATGTCATACTGTATTAATTAATAGTTCAATAGTAACCATTTATGAAAAATTATTACCATTTAGGAGTGAAAATAATGTTACCATAGTTAATGTTAAAAAATGTCAATTAAGGGTTTAAAAAATTGTTAATGTTTTAAATAACACAGAACCCTATAATTTTTTTTTCTGGATGATATTTGAACCATATCCTAAACTATGATATCATTCATGTAAATTTGCAAGTATTTTTCTCAATAATAGTCTTACTATATTTAATTTTTTTAATAAATTTCTTAAGTGCCCCTCACTTGTATTATAAAAGGACATGTCTTCCATCACTTATTCACAACACAAGGATCCTAATGTCAAAAAAAACCTCTACTAATTTAACTTATCAAATTCCACATCCAAATTATGGAGTTTCTAATCTTAAAAAGTATGAACTATAGATCCCATTATAGGAGATCTAAAAGCGTTGTTTCGAATAAGATGAAATCGCTCTAACCTATCACTTTCCTTTTATACTCATTTTAACCTCTGATAAATCAACTATATTTATAATAAAATAATAGATTAATTATAATAAATATTATTAAATATTATTATGATTATTAAAAAAACATTATACACCCTCTTCCCCATCAAACATGAAGTGAAAGTATCACTCAAGCATATGTATGGATTACCATATGCATATAGCAATACAATTCAATTTTCATCTCTCTATTTTAAAGATTTTTATTATAATGATATTAATATTAATATTTTATATTTATGAAATAATTATTATTTCAGAATGATTTTATAATTTATGCGTATTTACCATGAAATCTTTTGAGAACCGATAATGTTGTTCACATGTATGTATGGACTACCATCTCCACAATGTGATATGATTTGTTTTTTCACTTATATTTCACATTAATTATTATAAGGATGAATTTTAATAATATATATATAAAAAGTTATTTAATAATTATTTTTTAGAGTTGAAATAACTTTTACCATTCTTTCATTCCATCAGTTATAAAATGAAAACAACATTCATGAGTATGCACAACTTTCCATCTCCATGAACAGTGTAGTTAATTTTTCTATGTCTACTTTTTATGAATTAATCTTCGACCAAACTGATAAATAATGATGAACTTTATTTAAAACATTTTCTTTATCATTTTAAGTACCAAAGAGAAGGAAAATGTTAATAAAACATGTAATGTTCATGAATGAACATAGGAGAAAAAAATTCATTGGGTTCATGATTTATATATCACAATATTTCATCATTATAAATTTAATCATAGACAATCCTGATAAACAATGAGATTGTAAGTTAAACCCCTACCAATATGGTTACTTTCAAATTTAAAACCCCATCAATGAAATAAATTATAATGAATCTTTAAACAACATTATGGTAAAATATTCATGATATATTATATCAATGGGATAGTATATAAACCACACTAAATAAATACGTGGTAAATATGTAATATTTCTCATAGAAGTAAAAGTGAAGTGAGAAACCCTTGCCATAGGTCTGACTTCCTTCAAACATGTTCAAAAATCCTATATATAATATATAGGTATATTTCGTTTATATTAAATAACCATGATAACATATCTCATACCATATATTATTTACTTATAATATTTTATAAAAAGTTTTTTAATGATTCTTTATTAAAATCATTGTTTCTGGTGATAATTTCTTTAGTTTTTAGGTATGTTTTTTATGGTCATTTTTATCCTTTTACTTTGATCATGGTAAAATATTATCAATAATGTAAACCAAGATATAAATATCATATATATTCATCATATAATTATATATAATAATCTATAATATCTAGAGATATAAAATGAATTATATAGTCCATGGAGACAATGAATTATATGTGATATTTTATTTTTAGAATTATTTTTATTTCATAAATATCCCCTAAATTAATTAATTTTATCCTTACTACCTTCCATGTTAAATGAAAGTGAAAAAAAAATTACATCGCTTCACGATGTGGTAGTGTATCGTATACATGAGCGACATTATCATATCCAAAATTGAAATGGTAAGTAAGAAAGATTAGGTGATATCATATTAAATAAGTATAATAATCTCATAAATACAATTTACATATGTTAAATCCATCATTTTATCAATCCATCAATGTTGGTGATTGAAAGTGGATTACATCGGTTCATGAGGTGGTAGTCCGTTATACACACGATCGACGGTTTCATTTCCCATTTCATGGAAGTTGAGATATATATGGGTTATTAAATAAAAATAAAAAATATTATTATATTTTGTATACCATTTTTATTATATTATCATATATTAATTTTATTTGAATGAGGTGGAAGAAGAAATAATATAAACATGCGTGTTTAAAAATTATACCACTTCTTCAGATAGCCCCTTCGGGTTTATACCTAAATCATTATTGGGATAGATTAATAATAAAACTAAGGGCTCTAGGATGTGGGTAGGTAATAAAATATGTTATTTGGATATGTATTGGATGATCATAAAGGTTTAGTAATTGGGAATGGTAGAGGAGAGTAGGTGGCCTTTTATAAATCTCTAAGAGGACACCCATGGAAGTTTAGAAATGGCAAACTAATAACCACATGTTTCTTTTGAAAAAGACCCAAAATGGGTAATTACTGACCATTATTGTTGATATGGTCTAAATATTTCAATTAAATAGTTTTCAGAAAACATTTAGGTTTTTTTTAACTCTTATCTAATTAGTTTAATCCATCTTCATACCCATTTTAACCATAACAGTAGTAATTAATTTATACTGTTTCTATTGTTAATTTTGAAAAAAAATTAGTATGTACATAATAGATGATATTAATAATTATCATCTAACACATTTAACCCATTTATCCAAATTCAATTAAAATATTTTGCAGAATATAACTTTAATCTAATCCCATATGTTAGATGATAAAGAGGTTTTCAATAAATGCATTTTTTAGGGGGGGAGATGATCTAATATTAACTATATGATTATAAATCCACATTATATTAATTTCAATATAAAATTTTAGGTTTATAATATATATATTTTATTGATATAATTCCCCTTTAGGGGTTACTTTGATTAATTAAAATGGTGAAACATTATGTACTTTACAACCATTTTCATAAAATATGTGTTTTAAACCGAGAAATAAACATTAACTAAGATATAGTATAATGGTGATTAAAATGAGATTTATTTGATTAAATATAAAAAAATATTTTTTTTACATTGAATAAAATTTAAATGTCAATTATTATATTTATATTTTTTAATTTATTGTAAATATAGACATTTTTACAAAAAAATTATTTATCACTCTTCACATAAAAATAAATATTTTCAGAAAAATATCGAACAAAGTATCTCTTATTAAATTTTTATATGATAATTTAAAAAATGAAGTTCATTTTTTATAATAAATTTTTTTTATGTGGTATATTTTAATATTATTTTATCTGTGGATAGCATGACAAAACAACCTTTTAGAAAACTATTTTCTAAAAAAACATTCATTTTTTCTTTAAAATGGTTCTTATATTATTTTATAATTAAAATATAACAATTGAATTTATTTTATAAATTTATACACTATATAATTTTCATAATCTTAGTATTCTAATTCTTACCTACCAAATTAATGGATAGTTTATGAATGTTATGTTTACAAAATAATATTTTGATAGTGTATCATGTTTCATTTAAACCTATTGTTTCATGCATCGCAACCTATCGAAGAGAATAAATTTATTTAAAAGGAAATATTTTCAAAATTATCATGGTGTTAAAATAACTTATAATTCTGGTATTTCATGCCATATATATTGTCAGACATTATTTTTAACTTTTAAATTCATGGGGTGTTACATTACTAAGAAATTAAGGAGAAAAAATATATTTTTACGCATAATGATTTATTTTTTCTAAAACTTGTTTTTATTTGTTCTAGATAAGAATGTTATAAAAAAAATAGGCCTTTTTAAAAAAATTTATAATAAAATTGATTTCATTTATTCAATCAGAATTTTATTATTTGGTTATATAGTAAATTTTAATTTTACTCATAATGAATTGTTTTTGTGGTAAAAGTTATGTCATCATGGGTAAAGAAAAAATATGTTAATTTAAGGTATAATGCTTAAAATATTACAAAATCCATATATTTATATTATTTATTCATTTTATTTATTCCCAAACTTGTATTAACTCTTAGATTACCCAAATTTGTTTCAACACTCATTTATAATTATATTTTTTATATTAAAAAGTTCCAAATATTAAAAAGGGTAGAACTCCTCTAGCGTACAAAAGAGAACCGCATATCCTCATTTCTCCAAACAACATGAGAACATTAGATTGATAGATATATTAATAAATCACATCCCAAAACATGTATACAAGACATTGAATTTTTTTAACCAAAATAAAAATCCATGAAGGCATAATGAGATATACAAAGGTGAATTTCCAAAGAAGGGATAATTGATTTCAATAAATCCTATTGAGTCTATTTATCCTTAAAAATACTCGCAATATTATATAAAATAGTCAAAATAATCAAATTAGTATCATTAGTATAGTAAAACTAAATTATATTGATGTAATAATCATTATTTACCACATTTCTATTTTATATAAAATTAAAACATGACTCATGGGTACATATAGGCTACTGCCTCCATGATGTAATATATTTCATTTCTCATAATTACCACACATATATTTTTATAAAGAATAATTTAATGAATAAATATTATATTTATCTCATAATCATTATTTATTAAATATAAACTATCTTCTACCTCCATTCCTTTTCATCCATTGAAAAATTAAATCACCATCTTTGTGTATGTGTAGTTTACGACCTCCACAAAGCAAGGTATGTAATTTTTATCACTTATTTACATTTATGGTTATAGAGAGTACATAATTAAGAAATTATATTTATGAAATTATTAATATATTTTAACTATGAATAATTCATGAGAACCTAAACCTTCAAACCAAAACATTCATGGAAAAGGGAATAGTGTACACCAAAATATTGATTTCAAGAAAATAATTATTAATAATTTAGTGATAATAAATTTTATGAGAATTTTATCTATTAAAATAGATAAAAATATCATTATAATATATATTTATAATAAATTTAAATTTATTATATAGCATTTTATAGTGTCCTCAACTAAAAAGGGGATTGAGGTAAGGGTTTATGTTACAATCTCACTTTTAGGTATGATTTTTATATTTCAATTTAAATTATAGGAAATTATATTTCTGTTATATCCTAGGACCCATTAATTATATTATTTTTGTTTTATTTTTTTCAAACTTTTATTTAAATTTCCCCCTCATTGGTACTCAAAACAATGAAAGATTATTTTTAAGAAAAACCCAATCTTATTTCCCCCTAAAGTCTTCAAATGCTTTTCTTCCAAGTCCATGATCACTATTTCTTTTGAAAAATGTTTTTCAATATAATAAAATTATGTTAAGGACATTTTATAATATATTTTACTCTTTTTATTGTTCTAAAATGGATCATCTTTAACATTTTCAATGCATATCGATTTTTACTTTCTTTATAAAGGTGTAAAAAATGTTTTTTAGAGAATTTACCACATGACCTCCTTTTCTATGATTTATTACTGTTATATTTTAAAAATACTAATTTTAATATTTCCATGCTTTTCATAATAACATACTATTCCATTTATTTTTGGAATTTATTTAAAAACTTGTTTTGAATGAAAAGATTACTTCTTTTGGATTTCTCAAAAGATATATTTAATGATTTAATTTAAGAGCCTTTCATCAATGACAACATTTATTTTCATTTATTATACTCTTTTGGTGATATTATATATTGATACCATCAACATTATTTTATTATATTTCATGTGATGATATCTTAAGAAAATTTTCATGAAACCCATTTCTTCTACATATGTTAATTAATCTATGATGGAATGATGAATGTTTTTATGATATTTTAGTACACATAGATATGGTTTTCATTTATTATGTGTTCACCTAGAATTTTATATAATTTCAATGCATTGGATAAATATTTATATCTTTTAAAATAGGATTTAGGGTGATTTTAAGTGAAACCAACCCACTATGGGACACTATCCACCATGTTTAAAAAGAGACTGTGTTGTGATCCCCATCAACTCTATAACTCTATTCACTATGTGATGTTAGTAATAGTAGTGAAACATTACTCAAGAAATTATTTTATATGATCATGTTAATGCCAATATATTATTTCAAATTCTTATTCTTATGATATGAACCTTAGGCTTATATTTGATTAATGATGTTTTTTCACTCTTATGTTGGGTCCATATTCTATGACTCGTGATTTTTTTATAAATCTAATTGGTAATAATTATTTTATGTTATGGTCTTGTTAACATACCCTTATGAACATAATATGATCACTTATTGTATTAAAATTATCTCTCCCATTTTTACACTTTTTGAACACATGATCTTAACCTTTTGTATGTTTCCATTTTCACATGTTATGAGGAAAGATATTTAGTTAGATAAGTCTAAAAGAGTAACATGTGAAATGAAATATAATGGGATATGTGGAATATTCTTCATAAATCAGTTCATTTTTAATCAATACTACAAAGAAAATATACTATTATGGTGAAAACAAAATTAATCCAAGAATTAAAAAATTATTATGACATGTATGTATTCATTTCACGGATTTATATTCATCATAGTCTTATCAATAACTTTATAAACATTTTTTGTAGAAAAAGGAAAAGATTTATTCAACTAATATTTTTAGTTGAATTACACTGAATTATTTAAAAGATACATTTCATGGTTTTATAAATTAAATATAAGATAATTTAATTCATTTCTAATATCAATATATCATATAAATTTTATAAAAAAACTTTTTATTTTTGTTAAAACATTGTTTTTTGGGTGAATAGTTATAAATAAAGACTTTTTCAAAACTATGATTTATTTTCTATAAATCAATTAATATAAAGTTCTAGTTTTTGTTTAATTTTAAAGTAAATTTGGAACCATTTTTGAAAAATAATCTAAATACATTCATTATAATCAGCATTATATTCTATTTTGGTATATGTTAATTTCTATAAATAAAAGAAAAATGTTCTAAAAAATTATTTTCATTGAATTTTTCATGATTATGTTAAAGGTAATTTCATCCAATTTTAAATATTAAATACAAAAAAATGAATTCCATATTTCTAATTATGTGTTTCAAATTTGCTAATGATGCAAATTTCATTTTTTGGTCATTGTGATTTGTAACCGTGTTAACAATGTGTTGTTATGATAAAGTGAAGATCATGTAAATAAAGGAAGAAGAATTAGTATAAATTAATATTCAATGATATAATTTAAAATCATGTCACCTTATTTTGAAAATTTAATAGTTTTTTATAGACATTACCATGACTAAGATATTTTAAATATTTGACAGTTTTGAAGAATTATATGTTTTCCACTCCCCTCACTTATAAAAGAGATCCTCATATCCTCACTTCCTCACACGTTTTGAGAACTATATCATTTCCATGATCTGCCCAAATATGTCCCCATTATCACTTACCATATTTTATAGTTATTGGTGTCACCAAAATACTATCCAAAAAAATTATTAATGTGTAATGCAGGGGATATTTTCCTAAAGAATATGTCTACTTTTTAACTAATTGATTTATATTTATTTATTATTCGGCCTCTATAAAATATTATTTAACCATGATGAAAAAATAAAATAAGTATATTATATATAATTAAATATTATTATTATTATTTTAAGACCTTTTTCATCTTCTTTTCCATATTATGGGGAATAAAATCCTATCTCATGCACACCTATGGGCTACACCTCCACAAATTGATGTGTTTCGTTTTACATAACTTATTCATATTGAAGGATAAAATTAAAAATTATATATATATATATATATATGAAATTTTAAAATAATTATGATTCTATAATGAGAATATAATAATCCCCTTATTGCCCATCTATTCATTGGAAAAAGGCAATGATGCTCGTGCGTACATGTACACCACCGCCACCACAAAGTGATGTGATTGAGTTTTCATTTTCATATAAAGAATATGATCATAAGAAAGAAATTAATGAATAAATTTTAAACAAATACATTATTTATGATTTTTTAAAATTAAAATATTATCTACTTTATTTCTTTTCCAACCCCTTTTAAAAATGAATAGTCATTCAAGCATACATATGGAAGACCATCATAATGAAAAAATGAGGTTAATTTTTTCTTTATATCCATACATGGCTTGAATTAAAATTTTATGTAATATATAAATATGATAATTATAAAAAATTTAGTATTATATAGTATATTTAATGATATCCCTTTTGACTATGATTAATGAACTAATGTTATTTCGAGGTAACAATTTGAACACACACAAAATATCCAACGTAAATGTAAATATTTAGTAACAAAATAAAACTTGGTAACAAAATAAGTGAATAAAATAATGATAGTTGATTAAGAATTAAAATTGTTATTAAGAATTTATAAAAAAATATTATTTTATTTTTCAATATTTAATGATTTTACAAAGCCATATGAGACTTATAGTCAGGGATTTTCCCTTAAAAAGTTATTATAAATTTTTTAAGGGTGTAGACCTTTATATCCCCATTCCATTATATGTTTCAAGAATGCTATTATTTATGATTAATTGTTTTTTGATGTTTATTTTTAAATATATTTTACGTTTTAAAAACAAGGTTTTAAAATGGATCTTTTTAATATTTTCTATAAGGGATATTTTTTATTTTTTTTATAGAAGTGATAAAAAAATGTTTATTAATTCTATATGGCTTGACCACCTTTTCCAACCATCATATATATAATTCTTTATAAATATTCCTTTACAATTTATTTTTTTGAATTATATCCCATTTCTTTTATTCTAGTAATTTTTCATTTTTATGAGTTTTTAATGAAAAGGGATATTTCTCATTTTGATTATGACAAAATGGAACGTTCTTTTCTTATAGGTTCAAATGATTTATTATTGGTTTTATAATGAAAAAGGGGAGGATTAAAAATGAATTTATCATGATATGGTACTTGTGAATTATTGTTGATGACATGTGATTCCAATATATCCCATTTTATTGGGTGAGCCGAGTATAGCTCTCCAATTCATTGGGTATTAACTTAGCATTCAAATGAGAGAAATGATGGAGATAACTAGATAGACTAATCCTATGAAATTAGCATAGAATAAGATATTTGAACATAGTTTAATCTTGATTTAATATGAGTTTAAATAGGATTCTCTAAGATACCAATCATATCCTTGTTAATGGTTTCTATGGAAATTGTTTCATTTCATGATGAATAAAAATTTTATAATCTTTTAAAGATGAATTTTTTTTATGAGGTATCATATCCTTTATATAGCTGTAATTGTTATTATATACTTCTATTAGGTTTTGATGTTTTTTTAGAAATTTTTTGTTTCTCATGTGGATATAATTTGTTTATGTGGTCAAAATATTATTGTTAAAATGTAATGGTTTTAAATGGAATCCATATTTTTAGTAGGACTAATGAAATTCCATTATTTTTTATATCACTGGATGATATTGTATTACCCATAACTTATTTTAAAATATTTTTCATAGTTCTTAATAATAATTAGGAACTATTATGAATTCTATATATGAATAAAAAAATTCTTTAATTAAGAAAGTGTTTCATGAATTATTAGAATTGTAAATATTATAATACCATTTTTGTGGAAAAATTAGACATTTTATATCAGTCTTACATATTTAATGTAATTATTTTTCATAAATCTATAATAATGTAAAAAAAGTCCTAGGGAATGTATAAAAGAACAATCCTTGTCATAAATCATGTAATTATGGGTTTTTTATGTCACGATGTATTAAATATTGTATAATAATAAGGGTTTAGATACATGTTGAGGTTATGGTAATGTTAAAAGAGACATTTATAGGACATTAATTTATGGTCATATAATCATGATATATATATTGAGGATTTCCATAGTGAATTATGTAATATATGACTTTTCAAAATGTTTTTTAGTTATATAAATAATAAAATATAATTAGGAAGGCCTCAATAGGATAATAACCACCCAAATTAGAAATTTAGAATGATAAGAATATAATAGTTTTTGATTGATTTAACTCAGTTGACACATGATATTAATGGTGAAACCCATAAAAGAGAACAACTAAATTATCTATAGAGGAATGTGTCTATAGTGTCGAATTCAATAAAATTTCACCCTTTGATTTTAGTGGATATTTATACCTGATGAAACATGATAGATGGAAAAAATAAATTGAAAGATATTATATTTTTGTATATATGCAACATCAAAAGGTAATTATTATTATATAACATTTTTATTGTAAACTCGATCGATGGTGGTCTCTGATTAAGAATTCAAAGAAAAATGATATTATTAAATCCATGGAATGGATGGTATTTAATGATATTTTTCTTGAAATGTATTTTTATAATGTTCCTGATTTGAGGATGGAAAATAAATATCTATAATAGAAGAAAAAATAAGAAGAACAAATCGATACATTTGAAGAAAATATTAACATATTGGACAAGTATGTATTGAATTTCATTCAAGATAACTTGAGTACAATTGATAGATTTTATATTGGTATAGAAACACTTTTATGAATATTGATGGACTCTATTGAATTTATTAGTTTTGAGGAGTTTTTTGCATTATGATAAGAATGTTGACATGGATTTTTTTGACACTTCATTACTTCATAGAATCAATTATATGTATTGTCCACAGTGGAAATAAATAGAGAACTATCTACCATTAAATTTATATGTAATCTACTAAATTGATTCAAATATGGTAAAAAAGAAAAAAAATTTATAGGATCATGGAATTTTTTCTGAAATTGGTAAACTTGTACAATTTGATCATGAAATCATGGGAAACACAAATGACTAACAAAGTAATGGGAAAATATACATACATCTAGAATTAATATTTTTTAACTGAAATTAGTTGGTACTCTTTGTTAATTATTGTCTGAAGCTAATTACTCTAGGTTGAAATAAGGAAGAAAAAAATCATAAATGTGTAGAAAATTCATATTCTATTACTATAGTAGATGTTAGACCATCCAATAAAGTGGTATCATGTACACTACTTCTTTATTCAGATTATTACAATAACATATTTGATTTGGATCCAAGATTTATTTTATTTTCGGGAAATTAGAAAGTGGAATAAATATATTATCAAAATAAATGAAGTTATAATTTTTGGTAAAAGACACTTGGTGTAGTATTAATGAAACTATAATTTTTTGCAATATTATTTTTATCTTCTATCAAATAGTTTTTCTTGTAAACCTCACTGACTTTCCCATCATAGAGCTATTTTATTCAATTAATGGATTATCTTTTTGTTTATCGTGATATGATATATTAAAACTCAAAAGATTTCATATTCAATTTTTATATTGAATTACATTTTTTGGAAGAATTAATTGATTCCTTCGATAATATATCAGAGAGATGAGAAATAGATATAAGATTGATGTTAAAGATATATATAAATTATTTTTGAAAAGAAATTAACAATTCCAATTTGGGATGTTCTATATGTAATTTAATATCTAGATGTATATCCCAATGATATTGTTAGTCTTATTCTTTATCAGAAGGTTTAATTTGATATTAAATTAGTGTGTGATTCTAATCCTGTTTCAAGCCCCTTATCTACTGGATTCTGTAGAACTTTTGGAATTGAATAAGTAGTTACAAGAGTTTCTTGATAACGATTTCATCTTCCCCAGAACTTATCCATGGCATGCACTGGATTGGATTTTGAAGAATAATGATGCTTCCATGAGACATTTCATGGATTATAGAGAACCCCATATAATCATTGTTATTAAAAAATGTCCATTTCAATACATTAATGAATTGTTTTATTAGTTCCATCATGCTCTGTATTTTTGGATTAATGACCTTAGGTCTAGATTTAATCTACAAAAGGTCAAGGTGGAGGAAATTCTGAAGAAAATATTTCATATTATCTATGATCATTATGAGTTTTTGGGTATTTTATTCTTGTTTAAAAATAAACCAACTATATTTTTAGATCTTATGAATATATTATTCAATTAGTATTTAGATAAAGTAATTGATGTTTTCATTGATAAAATTTTGGTTTATTCAAATAGAGATGAGGACTATGAGAAACATTTAAGGATTTTTTTTTAAACCATAAAATGAAATAATTTTTATTGTAAATTTTATAAATGTGAATTTTTTTGTAATATGTTTCTATTATTAGATATTTTTTCTAAAAAATTATAAATGTCCATCCTACTAAACCTAATGTTTCTGAAGAGTGGACATGAAACAGAAATATAACCGATATTTTTATTTTCTATATAATAATCTGTTTCTAATGATAGTTGATTGAGAACTATTCATTATTTTCCTTCCCACAAACAATGATAACAAAAAATAGTTAAATTAATATTTATAAATTAATGTGGACAAATATTTTGATAATTAAAAACATGTTTGGTTAATGATCTTGTGTTAACCTTGCCAATAAGAAATACTGAATTTTATTTTACATTGATTATTCTTTGAAAGTATACAGTTTTTTCTTGCTGAATTTTGATCATGTAATTACATATTCCTCACATTAATGGAAACTACAAGAGAACAATTACTCTATAAATGATATCTAACTTTTTGTGGTGGTTTTTTTCTTCAAAAGGTGATATTCATAATTTATATGGGGTAAAATGAAAAATATATAATGACTATAAAATTTTAGTGCATATAATAACACAAAATGATTTTAATATGAGGCATAATAGATGGTTTGAAATTATAAACAACTTTGATTTCATTATTTATTGTCTTCTAGGTAAACAAAAATGTATTCAATTACATAAATTGGGTATATTATGAATCAATAACCATGAGAACTTTGAAACACGATCCTTTGAATAATGATTTAATGAATGTAATGCAACAAATTTTATATCCAGAAGTGTATACTATTTTTTCTCATGTATTAGTGAATTCATCATTTTTAGAAATAATTATGGAGGTTCCGAAAGAATATCATGGTTTTCAGAGAAAAAACAATAGAATTACTAAATATAGGAATGTAACTTATGTTTAATTTTATTATGGAAGGTCATATTAAACTTGGGAATATTTTATACATTATGATTGATTCTTAGTGGATGATTAAATTATTTATTGAGGATCACATCTCTTCATCTTATGTTAATTTTTATAGTACTAATATATATATTGACTATTGGGAATATTAATACAAAGATGGTATGAATAAATATTCTTATAATTTTACTATGAAATTTTTGAACTATTAATTTGCTAGAAATAAAAGATGACAAAATGGGGATTCTATACCCTTTCCCAGTGTCTAAAAAATCGGAGAATATATCCCTGGATTTCGTTGTGGTATTACCAAAGGATACTTGAGGTAACAATGTGATTTGGTTTATTACTAATCATTTTATTAAATCTTTGAATTTTAATTCTATTATATTTATTATAAATTTAGATAGAAATGAAACTTTTTTATTAAATAGATAGAAATATCACATGGATTTCCTCTCTTAATTGTATATAATCATAAACCAATATTTATTTCAAATTTTCTAAAGGAATTCAAGAGGAATTGGGTACTCAATTAAATTTCAATAAATCTTATCATAATTAATATAATGTATACTAAGGGAATTCGGAATATAGTCATTTACCTTAATGATTTTATAATCAAGTATGTTGGTATCAAAATCATTAATTTGTATAATTTTTATACAATACTAGTTTTCATTCAAATATACATATGGCATCTTTTGACGCATTATCTGGAAACTGTTTTCAAACTCCATCATGTGTGTATTTAGTTGGAGAGAGAGAGTTTTTGGACACTAACTAATAAAATATATAATATATAATGTAACTATTATTGAGTTCTATATATAAAAATCTCATAGTAAGGGAAAACGTTATATGGATAACTAAAGGAAATATCTCACATTTGTGGTCGACAATCATGTTTTTATTCCTGCATCTCCTTGTAAAAGTGGTTTATATTTTAGAAGGAATGGTATTTAATATGCATGATATATTTTTTTACATAATATTCTAAAAATGGTTGGAAAATTTTATTCTAAATTATCTTTCCATCTAATTTCATCTTAGGTGAATGATGTGTTTTAGGTTTCATTACTAAATAAGTACGTACATTAGGCCCCCCATGTTTTGTTCCTTTAGGTTTTATAATTTGATGCGAAAAATTACAATGAATAAAATGTTGTTCAAATTTTGTATCATAGGGAGAATGTATTTTAGAATAAGTTTATTCAATATGTAATAGTTTTATGGAGTACCCATATTACTGAAGAATAAACATGGGAGTGAGAAAAGTATATGAGGGAAAAATATCGTAACTTGTTTATGTGGAGAATCAAAAAAAATATAACTATATTTCAAAAGGGGGATTTGAAAATATATGTGATTGTATGAATAAAAATTTATTATTTTTATAATTATTCCTGTTATGTATTCATATTCATCATAGTTTTATAAATATTTAATAAAAATCAGTTGTAAAAAGGAGTAGTTTTAATTAATTAAATTTTTTCTCTGAATTTCAATGTTTTATTTTAAAAAAATCAATTATTTTAGAAACTAAATTTAATAAAATGTACATCATTTTATATATAACCATAAAAATGTATTTTTGTTTGTAATTTTGGTTTTTTTCGGAGAAGATTTCATTTTTTAATGAATACTAATAAATGTTTATTTTTACAAATATAGAATTTATTATTTAAAATAATGTAATTTAAAAGTCCAATTTTTTGTGGATTTGGTTTTACTATAACATAAGAATAAATTTTTAAAAAATAATTTTCAAAATTTAATAATTGTATACCTTATATTTTATTTTTGTATAAGTTCATTTTTATTCATAAAAATGTGATTTTCTAAAAAATAATTCATCACATTTTGTTCACTTATATTAAAAGTTAGTCTCTACCACTTCTTAAAATTGAATCTATAAATATGAATTCATTATTTTTAATCAAAATATTCAAATTTACTAATGATGTAAATTTTTTTTTTCACATTGAATACTAACCAAGGTAAAAATGTGTCTCTACGGTAAAGGGTAATGAGATAAATTCGGTAAAAACTAAGTGATAAGGCCAAAATATATTATCTTAATTCTAATTGGATATTTTTAGTTCAAAAAAAATCACCCAATATTGACAAAATTAACAGTTTTTTATCCCAATTTTTTTTGTCATTTATTGTATTTTATTATTTATAAAAATTACAACCACACCACTCCCCTTGCATTAAAAAATGGAACCTCCTCTTTTCTCTCCATAAAGCCTTCTAGCAACTCCGTATCACACAATTCCAAAAAATAATAATATTCCCCCACCCCCTCCCCAATTATTATAGGTATTTATCTGAAAAAATACCAACAAAAAAATTTATTATGTGTAATACAAAAGATCTTTTCTAAAAAATAGTTACAATTTTTAACTGATTAGTTCATGTTTTTTCTCTTCTTCTACCTCATTAAAATAATTCATAACTATGATGAAATAAAAAAAATTAGTATGTTACATATACTTAAATGTTATTATAATTATTTTAAAACCATTTTCCATAACCTTTTTCAACATATGGGGAATGAAAAAATCGCTGAAGAATATTTATGGACTATCGCCTCCACAAAATGACGCATTTCATTTTTCTTCATTGGGTTATATGGCAGTTTAAAATGACGTATAAAATCAATATATATTATCTTTGCTAAATAATTTCTATAAAAATAATTCATTTAAACACCTTTTTATCCTATAATATATTGTAAAATGATAATGATGATCTTATATTTGTGTGGACTACCACTTCTAAGAGGTGATGTGTTTTTTAATTTCAACATTACATGGCTGATCACAGGGATAAAAACAATGAATAAATAATAAAATTGATAACATGTTTAAGATTAAATAAAATTAAAATTGTATCTGGTTAAATTATCTTCCACCTAGTAGAAAATGAAAATATCAATCATGTGTAGGTACATGGTACCATCTCTATGAAATAATACCATGAATTTTTTAGGATCATCAAACATGTGTGGTCTTCAAAGTTTCTCTAATGTATAAATATGATAATTATAAAAAAATTAAATATTGGGGATTTAATGGAACCATTACCTCTTTGACTGTAGTCAATAAAATGGTTTCATTTTTTTGGTTATAAACTGAACATACTAAAAATGCCCAATATAAACATATCCATCTTACTAGCTAAATAAAACATTGTAATAAATGAAATAAATTGAATAATGATAACATAATTAAAATTAAAAAAAATTAATGTGAGTGATAAACTATTATAATTGTATTATTAATGATTTATAGAACACAAAAAGCTAGACGAGACTTAATGTAATTTATTTTTCTATTAAAATGTTGTTTCAAATGTTTTAAACCTTCTCTCCTTTATATCCATGTTATTTTAAATGATTTAATAATGTCCATATTTATAGTTAAAAATTTTATCAAGTTAATTTTTCAAAAAAATATACATTATTTAAAATGGTTATAAATGTAAGCTTTATAATATTTTCCATTTTTGATATATTAAATTTTTTACAAAACTGAAATAAAATGTTTTTAAACATATACTGATTGAAATCCTTTTATTGTTGTCATAGTTTTTATTCATTATCAATATTACTATACAAGTTAATAGTATTATTGATATAATATCTTATTCAAACTCTCGTAGTAATTTCTCAATTTTAAGATATTTTAATGAATAATGATATGTATTCTAGGGATTGTTTTAAAATGGGGAGTTATTTGTTTATGAGTTCAAATGAGTTTATCAATGGTATTACAATGAAAAAGTGGATGAATATGTATTTTTTGTTCATGATAATATACTATATCTTTATATATGATTTCATGTGATCGTGATGTATCTCTTAAGGTTGTGTGACTTATATATAGTTCTTTAATTAATTAGGTATATATTAGTCTTGAAAGGTTAAAAATAAGGGAGGTAACTAGGTTAGTTTCTTCTATGGAATTAATTGGCCTTTAGTTTTTCTAAAATGATTTTAACATGAGTGAACATATGTTGTGAATATTATGCTGCAAGATACCAATGTTATTCCTTATAATGGTTTTGATGGAAATATTTTGATATCATGAGGGGATAAAGTATATGAACTTTTTAAAGCTGAATAGTCTTATATGAGGTTTCATATCCAACATATTTCCTTCATGGATTTTATATGAAACAAAAGGGTTTGTATGGATTTATTTGAGAAAAGTTTTAGTTTCTCATATCGATGTTTTAAATTATATTCTTAAGCTCTTATTTTTTAAAAGGGTAAATGTTTTCAAGGGTTTTCATTTTTTTCACTGGACAAATGGTATTCCTTTATTTTTTATATCCCTTAATGATATATTTTATCATGCCACGTTTTCAAAAAAATTCGCATAGGCTAATGATGAGTAAATTTTTTTATTAATTATATATCTAAATAATAGATATTTTCCTTGAACAACGAAATTATTGAAAGAATGAAATAGGATTGTAAACTTAAGAATCATGTTTTCATGGAAGAAATTGAAATTTTGTGTCATTACTCCTAATTTAATGAAATTTATTTCCATATCCCACTACAAAGTATATCTAAATGATCATGAGAGTATATTTAAGTGAAACCCTTGTATTAAATCACAAAATTAGGTGTTGTTTATGTTATAGGGAATTATTTTTAAAGTTCTCAAACATAAATTATTGTGGGATGTTTTATGTTTTCATCTAAAATGGTGGAATATGTATGTATGTTTTGAATGGTTAACCTCATCATTATATAATGTTTTATCTATTAAGGTGGTGGTACGTAAATATTTTCTACTTTTTATAAAGATGTATGTTTCATAATTTTCAATTTAGTGCTTTATTTTTTGTTCATCTCATATATTGTTCCACCGTAGACATGTATTTCATTTAATCTATTATGAGTAATAGCACATTTTTGTTTTAAATCTTATTTATATATATTTTTTCATACTTTATTATAGTTATTTTAGTTTTTATGGTTTTTTTAGTAGTACTTATATTTTCATGTCTGGATTATTATGAGTTTAATTTTCAAAATCCATTATTTAACATGTATGATTTCTTGAGATACAAGGATGTCATTATGGAATTTTGATAAGAAAGTATTATTATAATTATTTTTTAATTTCATTATATCATTCCAACGGTTTTTTATTTGGATTTCATCATACTAGCTTCAATGAAATGGTGATAAGAAATTTTCCTTAGGTCGTGTGAAGGGCCAACTCAGGTGATGATATAGGCTAAACTAGGTTGATTTATTAAAAAATTATATTTTAGAATCAATTTTTTTATGTTGTCTTGGATGTCATAATTTACTAGAATCATTAGAACTAAAAATGTGTGTATTGTGAAATATATCAAAAAATAGTATTAATCCTTGGTTTACCACGAGATGTTAGGTGTTTTTCATTTTTCTTTTCGATTTAATCTATTAATTATTTTTTGATAGTTTGTTTTACCACATGAGTGATTGAAGAGAAACTAGTTATTTTCATGGGTGTTGTGCATTGGATACAGGCCCTTTTCATATGATTTTCACTATGGAAATGTTTTATTTTATTATTTTTTGTTCTTTCTATAATTCATAATGTTCTATATTAATCCTTATGAAATTTTTATGATTGATATTCATGATGTCTATATGAATTCAAATTTCCCATTACATACCTTATTTCCAATTACTGTTTAATTGAGATTATTTATATATACTGTTATTATAATTTATTATGGTTAGGTCTAACATCCCATGTCATGACCTTTGCTTTCTGATTTTCAAAATTATAATTTATTAATCATAAGTGGTTTTATAAAATATCCATAATATTTTTGAAAATTGGTTTTATTTTAGGATGATCCAGTTTTAATTATTATTTTATTTAGTTTGAACTATGGGAACGTTTTTTCAAGTTATTTTTGGTATTTTTAGAAATAATATTAATGAAACTATTTCTTAAATTCTTTACTAATATGTGGATATTTCTCACATGATATAGTTTTGTAACAAAAGTAGTTAAAATCATATATGAAAAAGGATTTCATGGTATATTATGTATGGATTCGAATTAAGAGATTCACTATATTATATATATATATATATATCTAAAATAAATAATGTATTTCAAAAACTGTTTTTTGAAATTTTGTGGTGTAATGAATTTTATGTTGAACATTATTAAAAAAATTTATTATGTAATAATGGTTTCAATGTATTATTTTCATGGGAATATTTTAACATAAATATGTATTTGTTTTGAATGTTTTTTTGTAGTTTTTTAGAATTAAAAGACTTTCAATGTAATGTATAATGATTTCCCTACTCTATATTGCCTTTGTATATTCATACTTACTTAACTAAATTGTTTGTTCTAACAAAAATTATTAATCAAAAGTAAATATCCATATGTAATTTGGATGCGGATACAAAATTTGTGGTTTATAGTCATAATAGTGTGTTGTTTTATATGTATTAAGAGTCCATAAAATTGAATATATCTTACTTCAATTTTTTCATCTCTAAATAAGTTTCACTTATTGAGTTAAATGACATGTTCTTGGATGTGCAGTAAAATGCACATGCATGATATGCATGTCCAATTCACAGGATTCATAATATATATATATACATATATATATGATATTATATATATTTGTGTTCATTAAATATCTCCATATGATGCATGTATTTTATATTCATCCGATGAATGACTATAAAATATGTATATATGATATATATATATATATTATTTCTCTCAAATAGGTTACTCATAAGTCAGAATATATTAAGAATAGATTAATGTATTTTTTTTAATTCACTAAAAATACCCACTGAATTGTACCTTATAGATAGGAACATCTATAATGTGTTTTGAATTAGAGGAGCCTCATGCTTCAACTATATAATAGCATGAGATCCACTCTTATTGGGTGTGTTTGGTGTGATGTGTATCAACTTCTTCTAAACTATATTCATCCTAAAACTATGTATATCACTTCATATATGACTCTTTCACCCCTATAAATTTAGGATATCCTCACTAAGAGTTCATCATCTATTGGTTGGTGTAACCCCTCAGAGGAACAATACTTTTTCACTTCCCATTGTGATCCTCCTCTAACACTCTCTGTCAAATATGGGTCAAATTTGATATTTTTTCACAAATCTAAGTACTCTATTTTAAATTATTATTTACAAGTTAATTACTTAAATATAGATATCATGTGTTTTGGGTGTCTTCAGCAATATAAGATCATAATAAAATCATAAAAACTCCATCAGTAGTATGAAATTCATATTCTTTAGAAACATAAACACGTTTTGATCACTAGTTTTGAAAGTAAAATGAAGAACCACAGTTTTTTAAAGTTTATGTAGGTTACATAACCTTATGTGAGCTTCCAAAATGTAACATTGATTTTCCCAAACATCGGTAGGCTATTATAAGGTCAAACTCATACACCAAATGTTTGTGTAAGCCTAAATTTAATATTAAAATTACATGGATGAGTTGCAAAAGGTAGTTCCCCTATGAAGTAGTTCTATATAAATGTTCATTTGTTTTACATTTATGTGATATCCATATAAAGATAGTCTACGTAAGGGTAAAATATTTTCTACCTCTTTACATATGAGTTTTATAAGGGTAGTACCCTTACAAATAGGTGTTTATATATGGGTTATTAACACTTTGCCCTTATTTTTAATGGTATTAGAGCTGATGCGTAAATGTCACTAAAGTTTACCTTTATGTGGCATGTGAAATTTTTAGAGTATCCCTCTAAAAATCTATTCCATAAAGGTAAAACCTTGATCTGAAGGATATATGTAATGTTAATATATGTATTATATTTATAGAGGATTAAAAAGCATCAGTTTCCCTTATGAAGAACATATTTATAAGGGAAAAGGGAGGATATACTTATGAAAAATAGGGTTGTTCTTGAGCGTAAAAATAAACTATATTTGACAAATATAAACTCTTCAATAGATTTTATAGTTTATAAAAAAAATTTAAAACATAAGAAAATTGATTTTGGGATATTTTAATTTATAAGGATTTTGTAAATAAATAACTTATTTATAAATTTTTTATATTTAATTAAATAAAGGGTTATGAAATATTTTTGTTAATATTAATTGTTACTATATAAAATATTTTTTGACTAATTAAATCGATTTCCTTCGGTTTTATAAATCAATGGAATATTTATAAATCAGAAGGGGTGATTTAAAAAGAGTTTATAAATTATAATATTTATATGATATTTAGGAAATATTAAATTTTTTATTATAGATATTTAATTATAAAATGATTATAAATCGTACAAAAATACTAGAAATAACATTATATTTAAAATATTAATGTGTTAATATTAAAATTATTATAAAATTCAAATATTCTATCTATTTTATATTATATTTATAATTTTCATTTATTTGTGAATAATTTATGAATTTCTCATCTTATGAAGAATAAAAAATTATTTATTTAATTTCAATAATTTTATTGATATTAATATTTACTAAATATTTTATGATATATTAATTTTGTATATTTCTATTTATATGATAAATTTCTTCTAGGATAGATCCCTACATTTCAATATAGGTTTTATGTCATAGTCATTATTTCATCAACCTTGGTCTCAGTTTGTAATTTTAGTTTTGAGATTGAGGATAGTTATGGGGAATCGTTTATTAATATTAGATAATTTATAGTTATTGATAATTTAATTCTATATTGAGTAATGTCTCCCAAGGTAGAGGGACTTGGGGTCAGACAACCTACTTTTGTAGAGGCCTCTATGGGAAAGGAAAGTGAATGAGGTTCTCGGTCTATCGATTTGGGGTTCCTCATGTAGAGTTTTTAAATCTCATATAACTCTATTACTTGTCATTAATCAATAATCTACCTCGTTTATATGTTGCATTTAGATATGTATGAATATACATGACTTATATTTTTCATTGATTAATATAGAATTGTCTATTGTGTAATGATTTGTGCATTGAGGGGTTTACAACTCAGCCCATTGGGCCTCCTAGCCAGTGGAAGGCTGAGTGTGACAACACCAATCCCACATTCAAATGGCCGTGAGATGATGAAAAGCATTGACAATACACATACAAGATACACAATCATCTTCTTAAAAAATGGAGATGAATAATGTAACATATGAAATATAACCATGCATGCCAAAAATCTTTATAGAATGCATCAAAATGTGATAATTAAATCCAATGTGAAAAGGGGGGAAATATTTGACCAATAAGAAAATATGTCCCATCCTGACAATAATTGAAAAATTGGAAACGTGATAGATTCTAGCTCTTGATATCCATGTCTTACAACCATACATGGTCAATAAATTCATATACCACTATGTTCCACCAATGTCAGCCTTGATATTCTTATCGTCTTCATAAGACATGACATGTAAAGGAAAATACTATGCCGGGGTGATTATATGCATACCCAATAGGACACTCTGAAATCCAACGATGGAGTAATAGAGCGATACTGTAGAATTCATCTCAACCCATATTAAGAAGAAAAAAACAACATATATTATCCTAAATAGACCCATATTCTAGGGAAATGGGATCTCCAATCCATAGCCCATCCTGGGATGAGGAGCCTCCATTTATCTCCAATGGTCCATATATGATTCCCGGTATCTCACATGTCTATCTGAGAAAGTTGTGTGGGGAACCCACACCTCTGCACTAATCTACACATTGAGTTGACACAATATCCAATAGAGGTCCCAAATTATAGTCTAATAGGGGGTTCCCCTCCATGAATAGAGGACATGAAACAAAAAATGATAGGGGAACCATTAGATAAATTGAGAACCAACATGTTAGTATGATACGGGTGCCACTCAGTTAATAGATGCATATGACAATGTATGATAAGGGTATCCTCGAAATGAATAGCAAACATGCCCTCTTGTGTGATAGTGGGTTCCACTTCATGAAGGGAGGACCCAAGAACTGGTGTTTCAAGGGGATGACACGTGGTTGATAGAGGACCCACACCCATGTGCATTATGGGGTTTACACATGATGAATTGAAGACCCCCACCCTGGTGCATCATGGGTAGCACATGGTAGATAGGGGAACACGGGGGGGGACCAATTAAATTCAATGATAGGGGTTTTAAACCCAAAATTCTCTCCGATGATCCCCTTAAATCACTATTGTAATTCAATGGTCCCTTAAATAATCATCATGTTTGAGAAATTTCACTTAATATATAAAAATCAAATATAAAGGATATTATCACATTCTTTAGGTAAAACTTCTTAGGATAAGTTACTCTTAGGAAAAAATCTGTGTTTAAAAGAAGGAGATACATAAACTGTAAATTCCTGAGAAATGTAAACATTATGCTCTTAAGGTCATAAGGCATGTGACCATGCCTAGACACCTTGTTGTGTCCTCATATATAGACATATTTTCTAGAAATGTTTAACCACATGAAATTTATGGGTACTACACGGTGTGTGTGAACAACTTGGGGCCACTTGTTTTATCCTAGTTGGGTATACTTTCATAATGTTGTGAAGACGTACATCAGGTAAAATCTTTCCACTTGTTTCACCTTTTTATCACACTCGGTAATGTCAAACAATGACCCCAAGGGTTGACGATGAATAATGAAAAAAAATTAGTGAAAATGAACATTCATGGAATTAATCTATCCTTATTGAAGAAATGTCAACTAAATATCAAGAAATTAAGGTATTCATGGGTGATAAAAAGGGGAACAAAATATTTATTAGGTCAATAATATCAAATACTAATGGTATAGTCCATGTAAAGTATCATATATTGTAGATCAAATATGATTAAAGGTCTAAATCCATGCTTTGCAATCAAAAGTGATGAAATACCCAAATATATTTCTCTACCACGATTATAGATCAATCAGTAGTGATGAATATGTTCACCCATGATGATTTTATTCTAAGTTAACTGCATAGCTCTCGATACACCTCGATCCTATCAATTTTCATTCTCTTATCCTGATCCACCAAGGAAGAACAGTGCTCCTCCTCTCAAATCCACCCTAGGATATGATAATGACACAAGGTATTTTCTAAAAAATTATATTTAAAGAGGGAATTATGTTATGGTTATTACATCAATCAACTAATTAATTTACTTAACATACTTGGTAACTCATTTCCTAATTTAATTCTTGGTGGTGAACATCATTATCTCAAACTTATGGAAAAATGTTTTCTTGACTCAACCATGATCTCATATTGTCATTTTGAGGTCACTATCAAAGGGGAAACCATTTGAACTGAAATGATTCTTGAATGTGTATTAAAATATATTAATATGTTTAATATACTAATTTCATGGTCCTGGTACACCAAAAAACAATGCCAGATCTAATGGAAAATACAGATATATTCATAGAAATATTAAAAGGACTAAATGCACAAAACTAGAGTTTTATGATTATACCCCCCTCTATGGATTTTTTCCAAAAAATCAAAATCTAAACAAAAATAATGGATTATTAAGTCCATATTTTTCTCTCTCACACCCAAGAGTACTTTTTCATGCTCTTATATAGCCATAGAATATGTACCAAGGGAATGGGTTTTCCTTGAATAATCTTATCTTGTTGATCATTGATCACCATTGGGTACCTCACGAAGGTGTCTCCATAGTAAATGTACAACTCAACATAGTACATAACATGTTTTGGGTCATTAAAGTATCTCTTCATCAATGAAACATTGATAATATCATTCAGTCATTCCATCTTTCAGTGGAAGGCTAAGAAGTACGAAACATCAACAATAGTACATACGATATCGAACTCCCCATTGATCCTCAGGGATAGGTTGCCTCCCCATAAAAAGAAAAAAAATGAATGATTATATACAAGAATTATTTCTTTCTCTTTGAGACTACCCCTTTAAATGGTGACATATAACATCAAAGGATGGTCTTTTAGTAAGACCAGAGATTCTACAAAATGTCTACTTGGGATTATGGAGAGATTTTGGATAATGATAAGAAAATGATAAAGTTTTATAAGTGATAATAAATGGATGAAGGATAGTGTTATTTATAGGTGAAAAGATCGAATTTTTTTATTAAATATTGCATAATTTTTTATATTTTTTCGAGACTATGAAACATATTGAGTGTTATGAATAATATATGATTTTTTAAAAAAATATATATGTTATTCACTTATAAAACATCCAAAAATAAAATGTTTCTATTGGAATATATTATATAATGTAATGAAATAGATTTTTTTTATAATAAAATTTAATATTGGCATTGGAAATTATATTATATGTTTCAAAATTTAATTTAATATTAATTAAATAAACAATTTAACTCCTTAAATTCATTTTTAGATTATTAAAACAAATTTTAAGTTATTATTATTTTTTATATCAAATTTATTTCATTAAATAATAATATATGTATAAATATATTTTTTGAGTAACCCCAAAATTCATCTTCTTTAGAAATATATAAAAATTTCACTCTTAATTAATTTCATGTAACACCGCAACCTTAGAAGGTTGGAGCAGGTGCATTATTTTAATACATTGGATTGATTACAAGGAATCACGTCCCAAAGGACCGATCAGTTTAGCAGTCTTGGAAAATAGATCACATACATGAACTTCACATTACAATTTCGAACATAAAATACAACATAGATAATCCTTTGAGAATTCTATTATTCTCATATCTTAAACCTGTATATAAATCATGATACACATCTTGGAGCCCTGGTAAAATAAAACATAAGAAATTGTTGAGCTCAAATGCTCAGTAAGGGTAAAAAATATAGCATAAAATATAAAAATTTAATGCAATTTGTGTAATAAAAATAAAATCCCATTAAACATACTCTTGAATATAATGTGGAAAAAATAAATCAAAAATTACCATATAAACATGCACATGGATATTATACTAGTCTAATAATTAAATTTAATAACTAATTTTATAATGATGTAATGCATAATGTCGGACGTCATAATCACATAGTCAAGGCCTCGTTCCACGACTAGAAATAATTTTTTTTCATGGCCTTGTGCCAAGACAGTAATTTTTCTCCGAAGACCTACCAATTCATCAAGGTGTTATAGCGGGCCCGTCCCGTCACTTAGAAATTATGATGCATTCCTCATATAAAAATGTTGAAAATTAATATACTCATTCGTATTAAAACTATCCTATGAAATGTCAATAATTTAACTATAAACCATGAATTTTATAAAAATAGCACATCCATAGTAAATAATATTACAACTCAATAAATAAAATATGGAATATTGTACAATAATAAATCAACCTTAATCAAGAATAATATCCACTAAATGATGTTGATATAATAGAAAATGATCAGTCAAATTCACTGAGAGAAATACCCATTTTTTAGGAAATCATTTAAAATTCGCACATAAATTTAGAAGATATTTTTGAATCAAAGTGTCTGATACCACATTGAAACTTTTGAAAGGAATTAAAATTTTAAAAAATAAAGGTTCGTATAAAAAGTCCTTAAAACCATTTTGAAAACATGGAAATTAATGAGAATGATTTAGAATAATAAATATTTAAAACATTTAAAATGATGTTTTAGTTAAAGAGTCCCATAAAAATCATTTTCAAAATCCTTTTATGAAACATTGACATTGATAATAAATATATCATAGTAAATAATTACACATAAACTATCTCGGATAATAATGAGATAGAGGAATTAACCCTTACCTTGTACTTTCCTTTAGTCGAGGGTACGTTTAACCTCATATATAATGACCATAGTATGATACTAAATTATACCAGAACCATATTACTATATTTGATATCATATATGATTCATTTATGACTTTATATTATCCATTTAATAATAATTTCCATTTAAATTAACATTTCACGTAATAACCGCTTTCTTTATCGTACATGTTTTAACTTGTTATTCTTGATCGTTTCACATAGATAACGATATAAATACTTCCAGAATATAAAAAAAATTTATATATAATATATATTTATAATATAAATATTTTTAACATATAGATATATGAAATAGATAACACCTTTTATGGAGATAGTAGGTCGTACGTATGCATAAATGTTTTTTCTTTTTTCATATCGTATTGAACATAAGTTGGTGAATAATATATATGTAAATACATACATACATACATATATATATATATAAATTTCCATAGAATTATTATTTTATGAATTACATACTTGTTAATAAAATATAGATTTGTAATCATTGCTGAATGATGAATGTGGAAATGAATCTCATCGTGTCGTGGAGGCAGTAAGTCGTACGCACACATGAGTGACGATATAATTCTATTGATGAAGAAATCATGTTTAATTGGATGGTATATTATATATAAATAATAATTACCATGTTATATTTATTATTTACATAAATTATACTAATTACTATACCCATCTAAATAATGAAGTGTTGAATAACAAACTACACCATGACGTGGAGACGATAAGACGTATGTACGCACATATGGTGACATTGTCATTCATAGGATGTATACAATAATGAATATGATTGTAACATATTTATAATAACATCAAATTATGTAGAAGTTTCTGTATTTATTATTTTTGTACGGAAACAAAAAATTAATACGAAGTGGACGATGAAAAGAATTTTGAAATAGGTGATAAAATAATTACCTCTTCTTCGAGTGCTTCCTTTTGATTTGGTCAAAAGAGAGCATTAGGTAGGATTTATGATCAATGTAAGGCATCTAGTTTTAATTGAGGAATGTTGGGAGGATATTTTAGTAGGATTTGGTCAATCCAAATGTATTTGGAGGTGTGAAATTAAGAGAAGGGGATGTACCCTTTTATAAGAGAGGTGAGGGTCACCTTAGGAAAATCTTGAAATATTATTTTATTATAAAATAATTTTCAGTTTATAATGGATCCAAAAGGATTTTTTTTTCAAGGATATGGTAGGTATGGGTCTAAATTATCACAAAAAATAGGTTTCATACTAGTTTAGGTTACCATATATTAACCTTATCTTTTAGAAAAACCACAAGTTTAATAGTATATCTCTTACCTTGTCTTCTTGTATTCTTACACTTTATGGTTAGTAAAATTATTGTAAAATGTCAAGGGAAACTCAAGTAGTTCATTAATGACATATATAACATTATTTAATTCATTTGGATGACCATATGTTTTTTGGACTATTACATAATTTAATAAAATAGTATTTGTTTTGAAAAATCATTTTTGTCAACTTTGACACTATTTAGTATTTGGTTTTTTTGAATGTCCTAAAAATCTGATTTCTTCAAAATCAATACATTTAATTTACCCTAACACGTCATATTAAACATGAAAAAAAAATTAATGCATCAAAATAATCAATTTACTTTTATTTTAATATTTATAACATCAGTTATATTAGACTTTCAATAATAAGGTAATCACTGCATCTTTGTTGTGTCAAAAATAAATTTAATTATTTAATATCTAGAAATTATAAACAAATTAACATGATGTATTAAATATTCTTATATTTCTAATTTATATTTAAGGCCAAATTTATCTTATGTATAACCCTATATTAAAAATAGTTTATTTATTATATTTGAATTCAACACTTTTAACTCTTCCTTAAATAAAGTAATAATAAATATACTAATATAATCCAAGTGGATCAAAAAATATCATATTTAATTCATACGGTTGATTTGGATCAAAATTAACCTATCTAATAGAATTAGGACATTTGTTAGGATAATTATAATATCTTTTTTGCCTTCAATTACCATATTTACTTTTAATCGTAGATAATAAAATTCAAAAGTTATTATTCAAAAAAAATTATTTTCATCCTATTGAACCACATTTTACGTAATTATTTCAACCATGACTTTCATATTTTTTAAATTAAATTCACTGAAGTGGTAAAATTATGTTGTATGCAAATTTGCAAATGTTCCTAGAATTTTGGTAAAAGACGTTAAAAAGTACAATAAACTTTTACATATCTAATCTTATTATAAAATGAATCCAATGAATTAAATTTGACTAATATTCAAATCATGTAACTATTTTTACTTTAAAATAAATTTAAATAATAATAATAATTAATTAAATAAAATTCATTTTTAATTAATAACTGTTTTTTTAGTATTCATCAAAAATTGAATGTTTTCAGAAAAATACCAAAAGTTAACTCTATGATAATTTAGATATTACAAATTAAAAAATGATGTCTATATTAAAAAATTAAAAACATAGAACTTTTATTAATTAATTTGAAATTAATTATCGTTGTCAAAACATGAAAGCATGTTTTTATGAAGTAAAAACTATCAGAAGATTGGCATGTGTTTATGTCCAATTTAAATGTGAAATTACATATAATAACATATATTATACTAAATGATTATAATATAATCTAATTATACATTAAAAACTCTCAATTTAATAATTTTACAATATTCATTATCTCTATTTAAAAAGATGTTTACAATTAAGATTTTTTATTTTTCATTATTCATATAAATACAAATTTTATCAGAAAAGCACCAAAAATTATCAAAACTAAAATTTTTATGTCCTAATTATAAATAAGAGATTAATTTCATTAAATTGAATATATAAAATATTAAAATATTGGATTTAAAAAGGGTTATCTATTAAAATAAAAGAAAACCTGCATTTTATGAAAATACTACTTTTATATAAAAAACTGAATTTGTCTTTATATTAAGTCTAAGAAAAAAAAGATGAATGTTAAAATTATATAGGAATTATATATAAAATTTAAAATGTGTTTATTACTATTCATAATCATATTTTAAATGGCTAGTTTGATTGGTTGTGATGCGCTTGAACTCGTTGTTGCGTGTAGCGTAAGATATTGAATTACATTAAATTGAAAACGTACTATGATATCATGGTATGTTACATTCTCCCCTTAATCAATAAATTGAGTCCATTCAATTTGAAATTGTACTTCTAGAATAAAAGGCTGAAAATATAAAATACCTTTGTGGAAATCCCACATTGGAAATAAGGTTAATAAAATTTAGTATTAATAAAGGGGAAATTGAAATAAAAAAGTTACCACTAAATTAGGGTTTTAAATACGAGAACATTGGTGAAAATTAGAGACACATAATTGGAGGGAATATGTAAATATTTATAGGGAGTGTTTGAGGTCATTAATCGCAAACAAGTGAGAAATAAATGTAAAATTGAGTTCCTCAAACCCATCAATCTATGATAATTTAAAGTATCATCAGTTCAAAAAAACATATGGTATTTTTATAACATATTTATGGTTTTGAGATCCCTTCCTTGACGTTTAAGTATTAATTTCTTCATAGAATAGGGAAAAAAGAATAGTTGACAAGTATAGTTCCATCCTTTAACTAATTTCTACCACAAACTCATCTTTCACTCCAAACGATAATAGAACTCAAAATTATTATATTTATCCTAATTATATAGTGTTCCAATAAATGAATTTATAATTCATCAATCATAATATTTTTAAAGAAGCTATATTATTAAAACCAGGACATCACATAGGCCAGTGGTAGGTGATTCACCCTTGTCGCCCTTCAGCTGCGGGTTCAAGTCTAGGGGTTGTGCCAGACACAACGAGTTGTCACCCGACCTCTGGGTTATCCTTTTTATAATAATACAAAATAATATTAAGAAATTAATTATCCTTAAAATATAGTATCTGATTTTCATCTTAAATCATTACAGCCCTTAGACTTATCCAAAATACTTCTATCCAAACTCACAGTCCAAAATTTATAAAGAAGTTCACAAAATATACATGTGAATACCTTTATTGTGTATTCTTTTGAAACATGGTAATAAAATTAATTACTAGAAAACCATATTGAATATGTTCATTCTTCATCATTCCTTATGAAAAACATAGAATATTGGATATACACGTTAAATCTAAAAATTTTGTAATCTCCAACAATGATGGAATAAACAAGCCATTAATTAGTTCAAATGAATTAAATAATATCCAATAAACCTTATCCAACTCAATAATCTCTTATTCCAAAATCACTACCTCACTATCCAGACCATTTTACGGTTTATCATTCTCTCAAAGATATATTTTCCAAAACGTATAACCAACTATGGAGTCTCTTTTCATGATACCGCAAAATCTGAAATCCTTAATGAAATAGTACTGAAGTACAATCCTTATTAATTTTCATAATTCATATAACCATTACATCATTGATTCAACACTCAAATAAAATTATTCATCAATCCAAAATAAAAATTACATTAATTATTCCATGTCAACAATAGTTATATATTATGCTTGAACTTGATCCATTTGATTATTCTGTGCAATATTTCCTTGACTCTTAGGACAATTATTTGTATATTTCCATATTTAACAACTTTTGAAACACTGAATATTAGTCGTTTATTTGTTCCCTTTTAATTATTTTTGTTGATAACGTTTTTCTCCACACTTATAACAACAACCATGTCCTTTCATGCACTTCCCAATGTGATTCTTTCCACATTTATCACATATAGGAAAATCCTTCTTTCCCTTTTTCCCTTTATCCATATTTCTCTATTCCATCCTCTTCTTCTCTGTCTTCCCTTAAAATCCATAGGACATAGAGACTTTTTTACTTAACTTATTAACACATGATATTATTTTCTCATATGATGAGAATATATGGGAGGCTATTTACCATCGATTTGTTGGCTAAAGACCATGAAAGATATGTTCCTTCTTACTCTTTGGATCATGTGCATTGATATAGTTCTCATTCCTTTTACTGAGCACTATTTCTAAATGATGACATACACTAGGATAGATCATATCATAATTTATAATCCAAAAACTAAAAAAAATATCAACATTAATTGTATATTTTCATGCATCTAGTATCATACTCCTAAAAATGTTTTCATTGCTGACATATTTACTCATAAATAATTCATAATGGTTTGTAAAGAAAATGTGAATTGTCCTTAACATATCCCCTGGGAATGTCAAACTAGGCGCGTAGTAAGTCCCTTTGTTGTTTATCGGGATAACTTGGGTCACGACCGAAACTCCTAGTCGGATCTTTCACTCCTACGTACATCTGTTCCAGAAACACATCCAATTGTAGTTTCCAAATAAGGAGTTATTTTTTGGGAAACCCTCATAATATCTACATTACATAAATATTTGGATGTTCTTCTATAATAATCCTAAAATTCTACCTTTGGGTAATGTTTCCAAATCTAAGTTTATCTAAATCTATTTCCAAGGTTGTTTTTATCCCTCCACTAAGTAAAAATGTGTTGCCCCAACCCCAGAAGCCCTAAGCCTGTGAATTATTTTAATACTTTGGCATGATTATAAGGAAACATTTCCGGAAGGACCGATCAGTTTAGTAGTCTTGGAAAATTGATTACATATATAAACCTCAAATTAAAATTTCAAATATAAAATAAAAAATAGATAATTTATTGATAATTCCATTATTCTCCTAGATTAATCATGTATATAAATAATAATACATTTTATGGCACCCTTGTAAAATAAAACATTAGAAATGAGTGAGATCAGATGCTTAGTAAGGTTAAATAATATATTGGAAGCAATATACTTTTAAGGAAATGTGTGTAATAAAAACAACAGCCTTTTAAACATAATCTAGAACATAATTTGGAAAAAAAATAGATAAAAAATTACCATATAAACATGAACATTGATATTCTACTAGTTTAATAATCACATGTAATAACTAATTTTAGAAAAAGGGATGCATAATGTCAGACATCATAACCACATACTCAAGGACTTGTGCTAGGACAAAAGATAAATTTTTTTCAAGGCATTGTTCCAAGACACTAATTTGTCTCATGAGACATACAGATGCATCGAGGGGCTATAGAGAGCCCCTCCCATCACTTACTATGTCCAATGCATTCCTCGTATGATAATTTTTAAACACAATATAATCATTCTTATTAAAACTAGCATATGAAATGTAAGAACCTTAACGATAAACCATGAATGGTATAAAAATATCACATCCACAGTAAAACATATCATAACTCATTTAATACAATATAGAATATGGTATTATAATAAATCAACCTCAATCAAGAATAATATCCCGTAATGGTTGTTGAAATTTTTGGAAATGATCAGTAAAACTCTTAGAGAGAAATACAACTTTTTACAGGAAATCATTTAAAAGTGGTAGAATTAATAAAAATATACATTTAAATTATTTTTTTGAATCAAAATTTCCCATACCAATTTGAAACATTTTTAAAGAATTTAAATTTTAAAACATTCATGTCTATATAAATAAATCATTAAAACCATTTGGAAAATATGGTCGTTGATGAGAATGATTTTGAAGAATAAATATTTAAAACATTTAAAATGATTTTATAGTTAACTATTACTTTAGAAGAATAATTTTTAAAAGTATTTTATGAAACATGGAAATGGAATGTAAATATTCCCTAGTAAATACTTACACATAAACAATCTTGGATAATAATGAGATTGATAAATTAACCCTTACCTTGTACTTTGCTTTAGTCGAGGGTACATTTAACCTCCAACATAATGACCAGAGTATGTTTTTAAATTATTCCATAACTATATTAATATTTTTGATATCATACATTATTCATTTATGAAAATATACTACCCATTTAATAATAATTTCTGGGTTAAATTAACATTTTGGGTAATAATCACTTTCTTCATTATAGGTGTTTTAACTTTTTATTCTTAATCATATCACTTTGATCATGATTTAACTACTTCGAAAATATAAAAAAAGATTTATATATAATATATTTATAGAATATAAATATGTATAATGGATGGATGTTTAAGATGTAAAATACTGTTTATGGAAATGGTAAGTTGTACCTATGCATTAAACGTCATGTCCATTTCCATATCATATTGAACGAAAGTAGGTGAATAAGATATATATATATATATATATTTCTAGTAGAATTATTATGTCATATATTACATACTTATTAATAATATATATTTATATAATCAGCGTTCAATGGTGAATGTGGAAAGGAATCTCATCACGTCGTGGAGATGGTAAGCTTTACGTACGCACGAGCAGCGATATCATTCTATTGATGGTGAAATTGTGTTTAATTGGATTTTATATTATTAAAAATGAATCATTATAATGTTATATTTATTATTTAAATTAGTTATACTCATTACTATACCCATCCAAATAATTCAGTGTTGAATAAAAAACTACACCACAACATTGAGACGTTTAGTCATATGTACACACGTATGGTGACTCTTTCATTCAAAAGCTAGATAGAATAATGAATATGGTTGTACAATATTTATAATAACATCATATTATGTAGAATTTACATGATTAATTATTTTTTATGAGAAAAACAAAGACATATTATGTGGAACAAGAAAATTACTTTGAAAGAGATCACTAAATAATTACCTCTTCTTCGGGTGAACCCTTTTGATTTGATCAATATGGCTCCATAGATTGTATTTATGATCAATGTAATAACTCTAAGTTAAATTGAGGGTAGTTGGGAGGATATTTGAGTTGGATTTTGGCAAGAAAAATGGATTTGGAGGTGTGAACTCAAGAGAAGAGGAAGTACCCTTTTTTAAGAGAGGTGAAGGACACATTAGGAAATGATTAAAATATTATTATTTTTTAAAATAATTTTTGGTTTCTAATGTCTCAAAAAGAATTTATTTCATGAATATGGTAAGTATGGGTCTAAATACTCTCAACTAGTAAGTTTTATACAATTTTAGGTCCCCTTATTACCCTTATCTTTTACATTTAATGCTTAGTTAAATAGTTTAACTCTTACCATGTCTTCTTGTATTATTACACTATATATTTGATAAACATACTATAAAATAAAAAATACCTTAAATTGGTTCATTAATGACATATCTAACATTATTTAAGTATTTTTTCTGAACCTTATTTTTTTAGGACTATTATATAATATCATAATATAGTATTTATTTTAAAAACTCCTTTATGTCAATTTTGACACTATTTAGTATTTGGTTTTTTGAATGTTAAAAATACTGATTTCTTTGAAAATAATACATTTCATTAACCCTAAAATGTCATATTCACCAATAAAATTCATCGAATGCATCAAAAGCCTCAATTTACATTAATTTCAAATTTATAACATCAATTATTTTAGTCTGTCATTAATAAGGTAATTACTGCATTATCATTATGTCATAAATAAATTTCTTTATTTAATGTCTAAAATTTATAAATAAAATAAAATTATGTAGGAAAATTTATTATATTTCTTATGATTATTTATAGTGGAATTTATCTTATGTATAACCCAATATTGAAAATGGTTTAGTTATTAAAATTTGAATTTAACACTTTTTACTCTTCTTTATATTAAGTAATAATAAATTTACTAGTCTAATACAAGTGGATAAAAGTATAATATTTAATTCCTAAGGTTTATTTATGTCTAAATACACTTTTCCAATATAATTAGAACATGTGTTATGGTAATTATACTATCAATTTAACCTTTAATTACCCTATTTACTTTTTACCATGGTAAATAAAATTCCAAAGATACTATTTACCGAAAAATATTTTCATCCTATTGGGCCAAATTTTACTTACTGATGTCAGTCGGGTCTCTTGAATTTTTTAAATTCAATTAATAGAACTGGTAAAATTACATTTTATGAAAATTTGCAAATGTGCCTAGAAGGTGTGTATAAGGTGTTAAAAAGTTCAACAATGTTTTATATATGTATTCTTATTATAAAATGAATTTTATGAATTTAATTGGACTAATATAGATATTATGTATCTATTTTGACTTCAAAATAAATTTATATAAAAATTATAATTATTTAAATAAAAGTCAGTTCTAAACAGTAACACATTGTTCTTCACTATTCATCAAAAATTAAATGTTTTTTAAAAAATACCAAGAATTACCCAAATATAATTTTGATATTCCAAATTAAAAAATTATTTCTATTTTACCAAATTAAAAACATAGAATTTGCATTAAGTAATTTAAAATTTATTATCGTTGTCAAAACTAGAAAGTGGGTTTTTAAAAAGTAAAAACTATCAAAAGATTGACATGTGTTTTTGTCCAATTTAGATGTGAAATTACATAAAATGACCTACATTTTATTAAATGATAAAAATATAATCTAATTATAATTTAAAACCACTAAATTTCATATTTTAACACTGTTAATTATTTTGTTTAAAAAAGTTTTTTTCAGTCAAAATATTAAATTGTTTCACTATTCATCAAAAAATGAAAGTTATCAGAAAAGTACCAAAAATTTATCCAAACTAAATTATTATTTCTTTATTATAATTATTAATTTTATTTTATTAAATTTAATATATAAAAGTGTTAAATATTGGTTTTAAAAATGGTTCCCCATTAAAAGGTGGAAAAACTGCATTTTATAAAAAATATGTCTTTTATCTGAAAAATTGAATTTGTCCTTATATTATATCTATGAAATAGAAAATTTGAATATTAAAATTATATAGTATTTATATAAAAAATTCAAAATGTGGTGAATATTATTCATAACAGAATTTTAAATGGCTAGTTTGATAGGTCGTGATGCGCTTAAAATCGGTGTTGTGTGTTGCGCAAACTATTGAATTACTTTAAGTAGATAATGTACTATGAAATCAGGTGGTGTTACATTCTCTCCTCCTTCAATATACTGTTTCCTCGCAATTTGAAATTGTTATTCAAAATTAAAATATTGAAAATTGAAAATACCTTTATGGAAAACCCATATCGGAAATAAGGTTAACAAAATATTGTCTTAATAAGAGGGAAAGGGAAATGAATAATTCACCACCAAATTAAGGTTTTGAATAAGAAAATAGTGATATAAATTATAGACACATAATTTGATAAAATTTAAATAATTATAGGGAGTTTTTGAGGTCATCAATCATAAAAAATTGTACAATAAATTTAAAATATAGGTCCTTAAAGCCATTAATATATGATTATTTAAAGTATCCACAGTTCATGAAAACATAAGGTATTAGAATAACACATTTTTTGTTTTGATTTCCTTTTCCTGATTTTTAATAATCAATTTCATTGTGGAAGAAGAAAGAAAGGAATACTTGACATGTAGTGTTCCATCCTTTAACTAATTTCTACCAAAAACTCATCTTTCACTCCAAAAGATAATAGAATTAAAAAAAAATCTACTAACCCTAATCGTATAGGGTTACAAAAATATTAATTTATAAATCATCTATAATACTATTTAAAAAATACCTTATACAAACCAGGACATCATGTAGGCCAGTGGTAGGTGATTCACCCTTGTCACCCATCGGCTGGAAGTTCAAACATCACGGTCGTGCCGGACGCGACGGGTTGTCTCCCAACCTTTGGGTTGTCCTTTTTATAAAAATAAAAAAATAATCTTAAGAAATTCATAAACCAAAAACAAAAGTATCCAGTGTCCAACTTAATTTATACCAACCTTTAGACTTATCCAAACAAATTCTTCCCAAACTCAGAATCCAAAATTTATAAAGAAGGACACATAATATACATATGAATTCCTTCATAATGTATTCTCTTGAAATATGGTAATCAACTAACTTACCAGAAAACTATATTGAATATGTTCATTCTTTCTCATTCCTTATATAAAACATAGAATAATAGATATACACCTTAAATCCAAAAAAGTTGTAATCTCAAACAATGATGGAATTAACAAAGCATTAATTAGCTCCAAGGTATTATATAATATCCAATATACTTTATCTATCCCTATTATCTCTTTTTCTAAAATCACTACCTCCGTTTGAGGACCATATTAAGGTTTATCTCTCTCTTAACCGTATTTTTTCCAAATATTTTAATCATCTATTGAGTCACTTTTCATGGTACCACACAATCTTAAATCCTTGATGAAATCATATTTTGCAGTAGAATACTAATTTATTTCCATAATTTATATAACCATTAAATCATTGATACAACACTAAAATGGAAAAATTCATCAATATTCAAAAACAAATGAATTAATTATTCCGCATCGACTATAGTAACAGTTTATTCTTGACCTTGGTCCTTTTGATTCTTCTAAGCTATATTTATTTTACACTTAGGAAATTTATTGGCATATTGCCCATTTCACGACTGTTGAAACAACGAATATTATTCTTTTCTTTGTTACCTTTGCATTCTCTTTCATGATAACCCTTTTCTACACACATATAACATACACTTGGTCCCTTCAAACACTTTCTATTATGATTCCTTCCATAGTTATCACATATGGGAAAATCCTTCATTCCCTTCTTCCGTTTAACCATCTTTCTATCTGCCATCCTCTTCTTCTCTGGCTTCCCTTCAAATACATAAGACACAAATAATTATTTACTTATCTTATTAACACATGGTACTATTTCCTCATATGATTACAATACATTGGAGGATATTTCCATTCTAAATGTTGGCTTAAGAGCACAAAATATATGATCCTTCTTACTCTTTGGATCATGTGTATTTATAGAGTTCTCATTCCATCTATTGGGTGCCATTTCTAAATGATGGCATACACTATATCAGATCATATCATAATTTATAATTAAAAAATAAAAAAAAATCAACATTAATTGATGATTTTCACACATCTGGTATCATAATCATAAAAATGGTTTCTTTGCGGACATATTTATTATAAATCCTTCATAATGATTTTTCAATAATATGTGAATTATACAAAGAATATCCCTCAAGAGTGCCAAACTAAGTGCGCAGTAACTCCCATTATCAAGTACCAAGACACCCTGGAAAAAAACTGAAACACTTTGTTGGAGTTTTCACTCCACGGTACATATGTTCCAGAACCATGTCCACTTATAGTATCCATATAAGGATGTATTTCATGGAAAACCAAAATAATATCTAAATTACCAAAATTTTTGGATGTTCTTATATATTAATTCTCAAATTCTACCTTATGGTAATGTTTTGTAATTAGATTTTATCTAAATATATTTCCACAGTTGTTTCTAAACATCTTATGATGCCAACTGTAATGCCCTGACACTAGAGGCCCAGAGTAGATGCATTATTTTAATACATTATCATGATTATAAGGAATCATATTTAGAAGGACCGATCAATTTAGTAGTCTTGAAAAATAGATTATATACATGAAATTCACATTATAATTTCAAACATAAAATACAACATAGAAAATTATTTGATATTTTCATTATTCTAAAATTTTATTCCTACATATAAATCATAATACAATTCTTGGTACCCTAGTGAAATAAAACATAAGAAAGGGGAGAGCTCAGATGCTTAGTATGGGTAAATAATATAGCAAAAGATATAAACATTTAAGGAAATATGTGTAATTAAAAAACAACATTTTTAACATAAGCTAGAACATAATATGGAAAAAATAAAACAAACATTACCATATAAACATGCACATTTATATTCTACTAGTTGAATAATCACTTTTAAAAATTAATTTCATAATGAGGGAATGTATAATGCCAGACATCATAACCACATAGTCAAGGCCTCATGCCAAGACTAGAAATAAATCTTTTGTCAAGGCCTTACCAAAAGTCACTAATTTATCTCCTGAGACCTACCGATGCATTGATGGGTTATAGCAGGCCATGTCCGTCGCATACTATGCCCAAAGCATTCCGGATATGAGAATATTGAAACACAACATAATCATTTGTATTAAAACTAACAAACTAAATGACAATACATTAACTATAAACAATGAATGGTATAAAAATATCACATCCACAGTAAAACATATCATCACTAATTCAATAAAATATGGAAGATTGTATTATAAAAAAACAACCTCACTTAAGAATAATATTCAGTAAGGAATGTTGACATAGTTGAAAATGATCAGTAAAACTCTTTGAGAGAAATACCCCTCATTCATGGAATCATTTAAAAGTCACAAAAATTATAAAGGAATACATTTAAAAGATATTTTTTTAATTGAAGTGTATTATACCACTTTGAAACTTTTAAATGTAATTTACATTTGAAAACATTCATGTCTATATAAATATATCATTGAAACTGTTTTGAAAATATATAAATTAATGAGAAAGATTTAGAATAATAAATAATTAAAACATTTAAAATGATGTTTTAGTTAAAGAGTAACTTAAAAGAATCATTTTATAATGTATTTTATGAAACATAGATATGGATAATTAATATTTCTCAGTAAATACTTACACATAAACAATCTCAGATAATAATGAGACAGAGGATTTAACCATTACCATGTACTTTCCTTTAGTCGAGGGTACATTTAACCTCTTGTATAGTTACCAAAGTGTGTAATTAAATAAAACCAGAAACATATTAATATTTATTTTATCATACAAGATTCATTTTTGACTTCATACTAACCATTTAATATTAATTTTCAGGTTAAATTCTCATTTTGGGTAATAATTGCTTTCTTTATCATACGTGTTTTAACTTCTTATTCTTGATAGTATCTCTAGAACATGATTTAAATACTACCCGAATATAAAACATGATATATATATATATATATATATCTTATATATTTAGAATATAAATATGTATAATAAATAGATATATGAAATGGAAAACACCTTTTATGGAGACGGTTGGATGTACGTACGTATAAACGTTGTTTTCCTTTTCAAATCGTTCTGAATAGAAGTAAGTGAATAAGATATAGATATATATATATATATTTCCAATATAATTATTATGTCATATATTACATACTTATTAATCATATAAATTTTTATAATCATCGTTGAATGGTGAATGTGGAAATGAATCTCATTGCGTCGTGGAGACGGTAAGTCGTACGTACACACAAGCGATGATATCATTCTATTGATGGTGAAATCCCATTTAAGTGGATAGTATATTATATATAATGAATAATTACCTTGTTATATTTATTATTTGCATCAATTATACCAATTATTATACCCATCCAAATAATGAAGTGTTGAATAACAAACTACAGCACGATGTGAAGACGGTAAGTCGTACGTACGCACGTATGGTGACTTTGTCATTCATATGATGGATAGAATAATGAATATGGTTTTAAAATATTTATAAAAACATCACATTATGTAGAAGTTACTGGGTTAATTATTTTGGTATGTAAACAACAATGAATGAGGAAGTGGAAGAAGAAAAGAACTTTTAAAGAGGTGATGAAATAATTACCTCCTCTTTTAGTGATTTCTTTTGATTTGATCTAAAGGGCTATTTAAGTTGGATTTATGATCAAATTAATGCCCCTAGGATAAATTGAGGGTATTTGGGAGGATATTTGACTAGGTTTTAATAGAGACAAATGGATTTTGAGGTTAAAAATTAAGAGAAGGGGAAGTACCCTTTTATAAGAGAGGTGAGGGTCAGTTTAGGAAATGCTGAAAATATTAATTTATAATAAACTAATTTTCAGTTTCTAATAGATAAAAAAGAATTTATTTCGTGGATATAGTGGGTATGGGTCTAAATACTCTAATCCAATAGGTTTTAGACAAGTTTAGGATACCATATTAAGCTTGACTTTTATATTTAACCCTTAGTTAAATAGTGTATCTCTTACCATGTCTTCTTCTATTATTACAATATATGGTTGATAAATATACAATAAAATTCCAGGAGAACCTATAGAGATTCATTAATGACATATATAACATTATTTAAGTCCTTTATACAATCCTTATATTTTTAGGACAACTTCATAAATTAACAAAACCGTATTTGTTTTGAAAACCCATTTATGTCAATTTGGATACTATTTAGTATTTGGTTTTAGTGAAAGTCGTAAAAATCAGATTTTCTTTAAAAAAAAAATACATTTCATTAACATTAACATGTCATATTCACCTATAAAATTCGTTTAATTCATAAAAAGTTTCATTTTATGTTAATTTTAATATTTATAACATCAATTATTTTAGTCATTCCTTAATAACAAAATAATTTCATCATTATTGTGTCACAAATAAAATTAATTATTTAATGTCAAAACATTATAAATAAAATACCATGAATTAAGAAATCTGTTTAACTTTCAAGCGAATATTTATAGTCAAATTTATTTTTTGTATAACCCTAAATTAAATATGGTTTAGTTTTTAAACATTGAATTTTACACTTTTACCTCTGATTTAAAGAACATAATAATAAATTTCCTAATCTAATCCAAATGGATCAAAAAGGATCATATTTTATTCCTAATTTTTATTGATGTCAAAATAAACTTATCCAAAAGAATTAGGACTTCTGTTAGGGTAATTATAATATAATGTTTACTTTTAATTACCCTATTTACTTTTAACCGTGGTAAATAAAATTCCAAAGTTACTATTCATGGAAAATTATTTCCATCCTATTGAACCACATTTTACTTACCGATTTCAACAATGTATCTAATATTTTTTAATTTCAATTCATAGAAATGATAAAATTATGTTTTATGCATATTTGTAAATTTTCCAAAATGGTGGGTAAAAGACGTTAAAAAGTACAATAAACTTTTATATATTTATTCTTATTATAAAATGACTCGAATTAATTACATTTTACTAATATAGGTTTTATGTATATATTATTACATTAAAATAAATTTAGATAAAATTAATAATTACCTAAATAAAAGTCGGACTTAAATAACAACGCAGTGTTTTTAACTATTGATAAAAAATTGAATGTTTTCAGAAAAATACCGAACCTTCACCTGAAGATAATTTTAATATTCCAAAATAAAAAATGATTTATATTTTACCAAATTCAAAAAATATAATTTTCATTGATTAATTTAAAATTACTTCTTGTCATCAAAACTAGAAAGATGGTTTTTTTTTGAGGTACAAACTATCAAAAGAATGGCATGTGTTTATGTCCAATTAAAAAGATAAATTACTTATAATGGACAAAATTATATTAAATGATAAAAATATAATCTAATTATACTTTAAAACCACTCATTTTCATAATTTAACACTATAAATTATTTAGATTAAAAAAGTTGTTTTCAATTAAAATTTAGTAATTTTCACTATTCATCAAAATATTAATGTTATCAGAAAAGTACCAAAAAATAATCCAAACATAATTTATAATTCCCGCTTCAAAGGAATAATTTAATTTCATAAAAATTTAATATATAAAATATTAAAATAATGGATTTAAAAAGTGTTCTCCATTAGAAGGCGGAAAAACTGCATTTTATGAAAAAATAATTCTTTTATCTAAAAAATAGAATTTTTCCTTATATTATGTCTAAGAAACAATAAATTTTACTATTAAAATTATGTAGGATTTATATATAAAATTAAAACTGTGGTTAATACTATTCATAGGCACTTTTTAAACGACTAGTTTGATAGGTCGTGATGCACTTGAACTCGTTGTGGCGTGTAGTGCAGGCTTTGAATTACTTGAAAGAGATAATTTACTGTGAAATCACAGACTGCAACATTATCCCATCCTTTAATACCTTTCATCCCCGCAATTTGAAATTTTTCTTCTGAATTAAAATGTTAAAATATTAAATACCTTTGTGGAAAACCAACATCGGAAATAAGGTTAATAAAATTTAGTCTTAATAAGAGGGAAAGGGAAATGAAAAGGTCACCACAAAATTAGGGTTTCGAATAAAAGAACACTATTGGAAATTAGAGACACATAATTAGAGAAAAAAATAAATATTTATAGCGAGTGTTTGAGGTCATTAATTACATACAAGTGAATAATAAATGTAAAATTGAGGTCCTCAAAGACATCAATCTGTGATGATTTAAAGTATCATCATTTCAATAAAACATATGGTATTAGGATAACAAATATTTGGTTTTTAGATCCTTTTCCTACTATTTAAGAATTAATTTCTTCATAGAATAAGAAAAAAATAATACTTGACAAGTAGAGTTCCATCCTTTAACTAATTTCTACCACAAACTCATCTTTCACTCCAAAAGATATTAGAACTCAAAAATATTCTATTTATCCTAAATATATAGGTTACCCAAAAATGAGTTTATAATTCATCTATCATACTATTGTAAAAAACTAAATTATACAAACCATGACATTGTGTAGACCAGTGGTAGGTGATGCACCCATTTTACCCTTCGGTTGCGGGTTCAAGTCTCGTGGCCGTGCCAGATGCGACGGGTTGTCGCTCAACCACTGTGTTGTCCTTTTCATAACAATACAAAAATAATCTTAATAATTTCATTATCCTTAAATAATAGTATCCATTTTTAATCATAATTCATTATAACCTTAAATCATATCCAAAATACTTATGTCCAGACTCATAGTCCAAAATTTACAAGGAAGTTCATATAATATACATGTGAATAACTTCATCGTGTATTCTCTTGAAACGTGATATTAATCTAAATTACTAGAAAATAATATTGAATATATTCATTCTTCTTCATTCCTTTTGTAAGACATATAATACTAGATATACACCTTATATCTAAAATTGTCATAATCTCCAATAATAATGGAATAAACAAACCATTGATTAGTTCCAATGCATTTTATAATATCCAATATACTTTATCCACCTCAATTACCTCTTATTCCAGAATCATTACATCATTAATAGGACCATATTAAGGATTAACTTTCTCTCAAAAATATACTTTCCAAAAATTGTAAGTAGCTATTGAGTCACTTTTCATGGTACCACACAATCTCAAATCTTTAATGATATAGACCAACAGTACAATCCTTATTTTTTTCTATAATTCATATAACCAGTACATCATTGATAGAACACTGAAATAACATAATTCATCAATCCAGAAACAAAAATACAATAATTATTCCTTTTCGACTGCAGTAACCGTTTATGCTTCAACTTGATCCATTTGATTCTTCAGAGCTATATTTCTTTGATGCTTAGGAAATTTTATTTGGGTATTTACAAATTTCACAATAGTTGAAACACTGAATATTAGTCTTTTCCTTGTTTCCTTTTCATTATTGTTTTCCTAACAACCCATTTCTACACACTTATAACAAACACCCTATACATTCAATGACTAGCCAGTGTGATTCTTTCCAAAGTTATCACAAATGGAAAAATCCTTCTTTCCCTTCTTCCCTTTATCTGTCTCCCTCTCTTCCATCCTCTTCTTCTCTAGCTTCACATCAAATACATAAGACACATAGAATTATTTACTTATATTATTAACACATGATATTATTTCCTTATGTGATGAGAATACATGGGAGGTTATTTCCCTTCAAAATTTTGTCTTAATACCATGAACGATATGATCTTTATTACTCTTTGGACCATGTCTATTTCTTGATTTCTCATTCCTTCTACTAAGGGCCATTTCTAAATGATGACATACACTAGGTAAGATCATGTCATAATTTATAATTCAAAAACTAGAAATATTGTCAACATTAATTGATTATTTACAAACATCTAGTATCATAATCATTAAAATGGTTTCATTGCTAAAATATTTACTCATAAATCCTTTATGGTGGTTTGTAAATATTTTTTGAATTATCCTAATCATTTCCACAAGGAGTGTCAAACCATGTGCGCAGTAAGGCCCATTGTTGTGTACTAGGACACCCCAGGTCATGCCTGAAACTTCTTGTTAGAGTTATCACTCTTAGGTATATCTGTTCCAGAACCACGTCCACTTGTATTATCCAAACATGGATGTATTTCATGGAAAACCCACATAATATCTACATTACCCAAATTTTTGGATGTTCTTCTATACTAATCCTCAAAGTCTAGCTTAGGGTAATGTTTTATATTCAGAGTTTACATAATTTTCAAAGGCTATTTCTAAACATCCTATGATACCAATTATAACATCTTTACCCCAGAATCCCGGATCTGGTGTATTATTTTATTACATTGGCATTATTAAAAGGAATCAAGTCCCTAAGGACCGAGATTACATTCATGAACTTCACATTACAATTTCAAACATAAAATACAACATAGATAATCCTTTAAGAAGTCTATTATTCTCCTAGCTTAAGCATACATATAAATCATAATACACATCATGGCACCCTGGGAAAATAAAACATAAGAAATGGGTGAGCTCAGATTCTCATTAAGGGTAAATAATATAGTGGAAGCTCCAAACATTTAACGTAATATGTGTCATAAAAACAACAGACTTTTCAAAACAATATTGAACATAATATGGAAAAAATAAAAAAACATTACCATATGAACATGCACGATGATATTAAACTAGTCAAATAGTCACAGGTAATAACTAATTTCACAATGACGAAATGCATAATGTCTGACATCATAACCACATAGTCAAGGCCTCATGCTAAGACTACAAATAATTTTTTTTCAAGGCCTTGTCCCAAGACACTAGTTTCTCTCATGAGACATACTGATGCATCATGGGGATATAGTGAGCCCAGCTCATCATTTACTAAGTCCAATGCATTCCTCATATGAAAATTTTGGAACATAACATAATCATTCGTATTAAAATTTTCATACGAATTGTAAATACATTAACCATAAACCATGAATCGTATAAACATATCACATCCATAGTAAAACATATCATAACTCATTCTATAAAATAGGGAATATTTTATTATAATAAATCAACCTCAATCACGAATAATATCCAGTAAAGGATGTGGAAATAGTTCAAAATTATCGGTAAAACTGTTTGAGAGAAATACCCCTTTTATGAAATCATTTAAAAGTACCATAATTTATAAAGGAATACATTTAAATAATATTTCTGAATAAAATTTTTCCATAACACTTTGAAACATTTAGATGTAATTAACATTTTAAAACATTCATGTTCATATAATTAAATCCTTAAACCCATTTTGAAAACACGAATGTTAATGAGAAATATTTAGAAGAATAAATAGTCATACTATTTAAAATGATATTTTAGTTAAATATTCCCTTAAATGAATAATTTTTAAAAATTATTTTATGATTATTTTACATTTATAATAAATACATCCCAGTAAATACTTACACATAAACAATCATAGATAATAATGTGATTGTGGAATTAACCCTTACCTTGTAATTTCCTTTAGTCAAGGGTACATTTATCCTCCTGTTTAATGACCATATTATGTTATTAAATTATACCATACCCATATTAATATTTATGATATCATACATGATTCATTTATGACTTTATACTACCCATTTAATAATAATTTCCATGTTAAATTAACATTTTGGGTAACAATCGCTTTATTTATCATACATGTTTCAACTTGTTATTGTTGATTGTATCACTTAGATCATGATTTAATAACATACATAATATAAAACATGATTCATATATCATATGTTTTTGGAATATAAATATGTATAATAGATTGATATAAGAAATGGAAAACACCATTAATGGAGACAGTAGGTCGTACGTACGATTAAACGTTGTTTCTCTTTTCATATCGTAATGAATGGAAGTAAGAGAATAAGATATATGTAAATACACACACACACACCCATATACATATATATATATACTGTATCAATATTATGTCATATATTAAATACTTATTAACAATACGTATTTTTATAATCATTGTTGAATAGTGAATGTGGAAACGAATCTCACCGTGTTGTGGAGACAGTAAGTTGTACGTACACCTGAGCGATGATATAATTCTATTGATGGTGAAATATTTTTTAATTGGATAGTATATTATATATAAATAATAATTACCATGTTATATTTATTATTTACATCAATTTTACTCATTATTATACCCATCCAAATAATGAAGTGTTGAATAACAAACTACACCACAACGTAGAGACGACAAGTCCTACGTAGGGATTTATGGTGACTTTGTCATTCATAGGATGGATAGAATAATGAATATTGTTGTAAAATATTTATAATAACATCATAGTATGTAGAAGATACTTGATTTATTATATTGGTATGGAAACATCAAATAAAGAGGAAGTGGATGAAAATAAGAACATTGAAAGAGGGGATGAAATAATTACCTCTTCTTCATGTGCTTCAATTTTATTTGATCAAAAGGGATTCTTAGGTCGGATTTTGGATCAAATTAATGCCTATAGGTTGAATTGAGGTTAGTTTGAGGTTATTTTTTTAGGTTTTGGTCGATCCAAAAGAATTTTCAATTGTGAAATTAAGATAAGGTGAAGTACCCTTTTATAAGAGAGGGGATGGTCACTTTAGTAAAAGGATGAAATTTTATTTTATTATAAAATCATTTTCAATTTCTAATGGCTGCAAAAGTATTTATGTCTATTCTAAGGTTTGGATGCATATATATACACTCAATCAATAGGATTTAGAGAAGTCTAGGTTACCATATTAACCTTATATTTTAGATTTAACCCTTACTTAAATAGTTTAACTCTTAGAGTGTGTTCTTGTATTCTTACACTATAAGTATAATAAACGTACTATAGAATTCCTAGAGAACCTAAAGTTGTTCATTAATGACATATATAACATTACATAACTCTATTGGCCAAGCCTTATATTTTAGGACTATTATATATGATAATAAATTAGTATTTGTTTTGAAAACTAATTTATATCAATTTGGACACTATTCCGTATTTGGATATTTTGAAAGTCATAACATTATGATTTCATTGAAAAAATTAATTTATTTAACACTAACATGTAATATTCACCAAAAAAATTCATGGAATGCATCAAAATTAAAATTTACATTTATTTTAATATTTATAACATCAATAATTTTAGCCTTTCATTAATAAGGTAACTACTACATCATTATTGTTTCATAAATAAATTTAGTTATTTAATTTCTAAAAATTATAAATTAAATTAAATTATTTAGTATATATTTTAATATTTCTAATTAATATTTATAGTTGAATTTATCTTTTGTATAACCCTATATAAAAAATGGTTTAGTTATTAAAAATTTAATTTAATACTTTTAAATGTTCATTAAATAAAATAATAATAAATGTTCTAATCTAATACAACTGGATAAAAAAGAACATATTTTATTCCAAATGATGATTTAGGTCGAGATACAATTATCTAATAGAATTAGGTAATCCCTTAGGGTAATTAGAATCTAATTTTTACATGTAATTACCCTCTTTACTTTTAACCGTGGTAAATAAAATTCAAAAATAACTATTCAAAAAAAATTATTTTCATACTATTGAACCAGATTTTACATAATAATGTCAACCATGACTCTCATATTTTTGAAATGAAATTCATAGAAGCAGTAAGATTATATTTTGTGAAAATTTGAAAATATGCCAAGAAGGGGGTAAAAGAAGTTAAAAAGTTCAATAACATTTTATATATATAATCGTTTTATAAAATGACTTCAATAATTAAATTGGACTATTATAGGTATTATTTATCTATTTTTACTTTAAGATAAATTTATATAATAATTATTTCTATTTAAATAAAAGTTTTTTTTAAACAATAACGAATTGTTTTTTACTATTTTTCAAAAATTGAATGTTTTTAGAAAAATACCAAAAATTAAACCAAAGATAATTTTGATTTTAAAAATTCAAAAATGATATCTATTTTACCAATTTCAAAATATAGAATTTGAACTAATTAATTTAAAATTAATTCTCATTGTCAAAACCAGAATGCGGGTTTTTTAGATGTAAAAACTATTAAAAGATTGGCATGTGTTTATGTACAATTTAAATGTGAAATTACATATATTGAACTAAATTATGTTAAATAAAAAATAATATAATATAATTATACTTTAAATCAACTCAATATCATAATTTAACACTATAAAATATTTCATTTAAAAAGGTGTTTTCAATTAAAATTTTCTATTCTTCACTATTCTTCAAAATATGAATTTTTCATAAAGGTACCAAAAATTTATCGAAACTAAATTCTTATGTCCTTCTTCTAAATAGGAATTTAATTTCAATAAATGGAATATATAAAATTTTCAAATATTTTATTTAAAAAGGGTTCTCCATTAAAAGGTAGAAAAACTAAATTTTATGAAAAATACTTCTTTAATATGAAAAATTGAATTTTTCCTTATATTATGTCTAAGAAACAACAAATGTGACTGTTAAAATTATATAGTATTTATATATATAATTCAAAATGGCGTTAATACTATTGATTACTTATTTTTAAATTTCTAGATTGATAGGTTGTGATGCGCTTGAACTCGGTGTTGTATGTAGCTCAAGCTATTGAATTACTTTAAATATATAATGTGCTATTAAATCGTTGAATGTTACACTTAAATTCCCTAATTTCTTAAATAAAATAAATTTTATAAAAACAAAATTCTAAACAAGAAACTTTTAATATAAAAATAGGGTTTTTACAAATAATGTAAAAAAATACTTTATTAAAATCTTCACTTATACTTCCATTGAGTTACATGAGTTGAAAAATATGTTTATATTATTATAATAATAATATTTAATTACTTTATTCATGGTATAATATTACATAAAAGAATGGTTACCCTAGAAATCAGTTTTCTCTTCTAATGATCATATTAACATTCTCATGGTCCTATTATTATTCTAATGAAAAGGATTCTATAGTATTGGTAAAATTTCCAATAGATACATTAACCATTCATAAAGTTAATATTTATTTTTAAATTCATATATATACCAATCATTTCCTTTATCCTCATTAAAATGTTTTTTTAATAAGTTTCAATATATTTTGTCTTGAAAATAAATTTGTTGTTTAAAAAAAATTATTAGTACATTCACATTTAAAACTATTTTATTTCTTAGAGATCATGGCACATATAATTTCTAAATTCTTATTATGCTTTCTAAAATGGCTTTATCATCTAATTGTACTTATACTAATCTTATAGAATCAATTCATTATTCATTTGTAATTTTTTTCATGAATCATTGATATAATAATAATTTTGTTATGTGTTGAATTTAATTTCTTTATATAATTCCTTTGAAATTGAATTCAGATTTTATGAAAAATACATAAATTTAATTATATAAATTAAATCTAATTATATAAATTTAATTTTTATACATTTAAGATATGGAAGAGAAATTATACATGTCTATATATAATATGGGATATTACATTTTTGATTCATTTAAATCATGGATCCTATTACTATAATATTGGATATGAAAAAAATGGTTGTTGTAGACTTTGTTAACCCACAAAAATTCTATTGGTTCTTCATTAGTTTTTTGTTGGGTAACTTCCTTGTCCCACCATGTTTGGTGGTTCTTCAAATATTCATTTTTACCTCAAACCTCCTCCAACACATCTTCCCATTATAAATACACACAATTAAAATTATATAATTGAAAACATGGCCAAAATTATTACATGTAATATATATATCCTTACAAGTACCTAACAAATAATTAAAATATAGAGATAACCCATCTCTTGTATCTTACCCCATCTCAAATCACTACTCCTTATTGGACCAATCTTTACGAACAACCCCTTGAGAGGCTCCTTCTTCATCCCATGTATCACATGTGATAACATAGTTTTATTCCATTTCATGTTAAAATATCACTATTACTCTATATTAATTATTCACATCCAATCATTAAAAATCATCAAGTATTTCACAACTATGGACTTACCATTAGTGAATCTATGACTAAAACTTGTCATGCATTTTCATTAAAAATCTATTTGATTCCACACAGACAGCCTCAACCCTCTATCACATAGATCATCATTAGTCATTGAACCATATTTAGAAAATATATATGAAGAATCAAAAATATTGTTAGGGTAAATAACCAACTAGGAAAAACTAAAAAACATTCACGCAACGTCGCAAAAAATATGGAATGCTACCCGTGAACCTGATCCTAATCCCTGATGATGTACAAGACATCACCTCCCTATTCGAGTCCTATCATTATTCCAATGGTCTTTCTAGATTTCACCTCCATATCTAAAATAAAATAAAAAATTAATTATTATCTAATAAATAATATGAACAATCACTATCTCCCATGAGGTGTAGGATATCCTAATAAGAGTTATATTTTCTCTCATCCTATCCTAAGACTCTAACATTTACTGTAAGTAAGAGAAAATTGGTAATATCTTTATAGATATAATATTTTACAAAAACTTGATCTTTTATCCTCACTCACTCATTTCAATCTGGTATGATTTCACACAAAGTACTAATAATTATAAAAATTATAAACTTTGGATAGTGATATTGGATTTCCTTCAATCAACATAATTATTTATAGGGTTAATAATTCTATTATGAGCTAGAAATTATAATGGAGTCCTTGACTCATTAAACATAATAATATTATTTCATTCATTATTCTCCCTCTCACGAGAGGTGGTAGTTTTCTAGGATTGTTATAGATCTCATTTCACAGCTGTAATGGACTTAATTGTCATACTCACTTTATTTCTCCACCACATTTTTCATATTAAATATGGAACTAGTATTTGATTACTATTTTACTCTTATCTACGTGGTATATGGGCTATAAATCACTAACCTCGGGGGGTGTTTGTTTTGGTGTTTTTTCATGTGTTCCCACCAACACATCATAGTTTGTAACCTTTTATTACAATGAAAATTCATATTTTAGTAGAGAATGAGGCTGAAATTCTTAACTCCATATTTCCACAACATAGATCTAATTTTGATGTTGCATTGGTATCCACAAACCCTGGTTATCATTATAAAGATGGTCTATTTTGACACTACATCTTGGTTATACAACTTTCATTACATCTCCAATTCCACAAATAAGTTACCATTTTAATCCATTTAATTAATATTGAATTTTCTTTGTTGATCTTATACTGGGATGAGTAACTAAATATCTATTTCATTATAGTTTCATGGATTTTTCTCTTATTTTCTCCAGTAAAATTTAGATATTTTATTTATGAATTCATTTTCATTCACTCATGAGGGGATTGGTTGTTTCTATTCCAATATTTATTGATTCCCGTACTTTTTTTATACTCTTTCAACATATTGGAATCATTATCCATGGATCTGATTTTCATTTATTTACTTGCGACCTTGTCCTAAATTGTATTTTTTTCTATTTGGTTCTTGATGCTAATTTTTTTTTGTAATTTGTTTGTTTGTTTCCTCTTTTTATCATCTCAAATTATTTTTTAGAATATCCTACCTATGATTCTTTATTATTCAATTTATTTTGATTATCTATTGTGTCAATAGCTTCACAATATTCTCAAAGATGTTTATAATTGGTATTTTACATTCTATTCATCTTTATAATTGATTTTAAAAAGGGTTATGAGGTGAATAATTCTACCCATGAGCAACAGATTTCATCAATTTATATTTTCTTATCATCCATTGTGTTTTTTAAGAGCTATAACATTGCTTTAATGAATGTCATATAAGTAGTGAAATATCTCTTTACCAATTTGTAAATTTCTATGTCTATTTTTTTATTGGACCTTTCTTGTTTCGTAGGAGGATCTATGACATGAATACAAATGGTTAGGATTTTCAATGATTTTAACGCTTTATGTTATTGGTTATTTAAGCCTAAAAGAGAAATTTTAGTTGTTATTTTATTGACGTTTCACACTCTTGTATTTTATTTAATAATCCAAAATGTTTCCATTTAAAAAAATCAAAAATTTATTTTTGAAATTATATTATAAACAAACAAAGGAGTTTAACTTCTAACAAGAACATGGTCCTGTTCTCATCACACTATAATAAAAACCATGTATTTTTCAATATTTATCACCACCTCTTGCAATATATCATGTGCCTAATATCATTACCAATGGTTTATCATATTATAACAAAAGGTAATGTTTTTTACTGTTCATATATGTGATAACCCTGGACTCACAATGTTAGATCCAGTGATGAAAACACATACCTTGTGTATTTCATTTTATACCAAAAGTCAACTCCTAGACATAACTATCAATTAATTGCATGACATTAAACAAGTGTTTCATTATATATGTTCCCAGAAACATCTCAATTTGATCCTTACAGAATAAATAAAAAAATAAACTAAAAAATCCCATATCTTTCTCAACTAATGGAGATTAAATTTTTTTTACACTAAGTAATAAACTACATTATCCATAATAATACTTCAACATCTCCCACTAATCCCCCCCACACACTATTATTTTAGTCGTATCATGTGTAATATCATTATCCATAAGGTGGGGAAATAAAAACAAAATAATGGGTGGGATAAAATTCTCAGTAAGGGAAACATATAACTTAGGTGGTAAAGGTATAAACATAGCAAAAATATTATGATATGGAAAAGTAATCAGAAAAATTGCATAATCATCTGAAACAGGGAGAAAAAAATATCCATTGATTGAAATGAAAATAAATAAATCACATAGATAAAATTAATTTAATTTATTTTGATAGAATACATAACCTCCAACACCTTGATCTTTCTATAAATACCTTAACTAGGACATCATTCATTCCATAAAGACCTTATCTAATAAAACTTGTCGAATTGGATGGGAATGTATCAAATACGCAACCATGTTTATCTCATTATACCTATTAATTCACAAAGGATCTATATAGAATTGGGGACCAATCAATACTTATTTATTTCTAATCAATTTATCATATGATATAATATGTAAAAAATACATAATCAACATTTCAAAAAAATTTCCTTATTGGAAGAACAACATATAGAACACTAATATTTTTCATATATCAATAAAATGGATAACATGATTTCAACTCGTCTTAAACAAGAAGGTGGATGGCTAGGCACAAAATACTCAGCATTAGAAAGTAATTAATATAAATCCATATCTAAATAACATATAAATAGATTTCAAATATTTTCTGAATTTAAAAATGGAACATATTTATATATAAGTAATCCTCTAACAAGCATTGTATGGAGTAAGGGGTATACTTATACATCAATAATTTCCCCAATTAATAAATTTATGTAATATTGGGGACCACCATTCTATTAAATAAATTAAAATATCATATTCCCAATGTTAATGATTTATAATAAAAGTTGTAGATATTCACATTGGATGGTTATGAAGGAAAATGAATTAATGGATCATATATTTGATATAGAATAACATTATAAAATCCATCGAGATAGAAAAGGTATATGGTATTAATATAACATATCCCTAGTATAAAAACCTAAACTTAAAAGAATGTTGATATAGATTTAAAAATCCTTTGAAAAGAATTCTTCAAATGGTAACATACAAGAAGGGATCAAGAATAAAATTGTTTTATATCATATGTCAAATCACCAAAGTTACAAATATATATATGCCTTAGTGGATCAATAATTAAAACTAAATCCAATGATTCTAAATCCTTTTTAATATGGAATGAAAGATGGAATAAAAAATATGAAATATATTTAAAAAAATTAAAATTAATGTAAAATAAAAACAAAATTTTCACATTAAAAAGTTATTTTTAAAAGGATAATTTAAGGACCATAAAAAATATTTCTTTTAAAAAAATCACTAAAAATAGATCCTTGGAAATTATATTAAGTTTTCTATTGTAAATGTTAATCCAAATATAAAACATTTTATTATTATATAATATTTTTTAATAATGTGAAATTAATTTTATGGAAAACCCATATTGTAAAATGAGTAATAAAACATTCATCATATTAAATCATCATTTTTTCTAGAAAAGATTATAAAATTCCATATAACAATATATTAGGGTTAGATTTCCCAATCATCGAAGAATATTATTCAATAAAAACAATTATAACTTAAATAAAAGAGATTTATTCAATCAAACAAAAAGTAAATTATCAATCAAGTTTAAGAGAATGATCATGAATCAATGAGTAAAGGTTAGGTTACCAAAAATCCTTTCAAATTGGGTAATAATTGAATAAATAAACATTTGAAGAAGGTAATATTATTTGGAAGTTTATATCTCATTAAATAAAAAACTATAATAAAAATACCTCCTGGGGTAGTAAAATACACCATAAAATTTACACATCATGAACAAAATGAATTATGTCCTAAAGAATCAAAATTTTGACCAAGAAAAAACTTATAATTTATCGTGGTTTACTCAAAGGCACCTAATCCTCTGATATTATGAATATATATATATATATCTTAATAATTATTCTTATAATCTTTCTCATATAATTTCTATTTATACTCTTAATTGATATCTAATCTCTATATGAATTCTAGTTAGTTATTAACTATTTTCAATATTGGGTTAATTAATCTTGACAGTTTTGTACAAGTTTTATCAAAGAGATGTTAGTATTAATTATTGATACAAATTTAATCATAATGAAATAATTAAAGGTAATATAATATATTTTCCATTAAATTTATAATGTTATAATTTCATTCCCTTATAGTTTTTGTAAATAATACTAGAAGATGAAATCGATGATGGCCAGATTTTTGTTGATTCTTATCAAACGAAAGGTGTCTTCTTAATTAAATATTTTAATAATAATTTTACCAGTAAAAAAAATATTTATTTACACATTTATATCATATTATAAAATTAATTATGTTTCTATACTCATCCATGATAAAAATTCGTACCATTTTTCAAGTATGTGGTTAAACATACAAAATCAAGAACATACCATGACTAATTATTGATTATGTGGTGTTTCAGTTGTAATACAATTGTTCTAAATGAATAATAATCTAATTTAGTGTTCATTAGTCTAATATATCATAATTTTAAGTAATTCTAAGTGTAATTAATAGATATGAAAATATTAAAAAATATGAATAATGATATTTTCCTCTTAGTACACTTATTTTAAATGATTTAGTTAATGGTTATATTTTATTGATCATATAATTAATACTTCCCCAAATTTTACATAAAATAAAATTAAATATATCATTAGAATCATATTTAAAAATAAAAATCTTTCTTATATGAAATCCATAAACATCTGTAAGTAAAAAAAATGCATCATTCCATCAAGGCGGTTGTATGTGCATACACATTGATGATGTTTTTGTTTCAATATAATTGGATAAAAGGATAAAATAGATTATCATTTAAAAATATTAAATAATATGTAAATATCATACTTATATATTACATTCTCTAATTTCAACATCCATGATGGATGGTTAAAGAAAACATATATGTTTCTTTAAATATTATATAGTCTACACATTCATATAAATAACATTTTTATTTTTCTTATGGGATGAGGGGATAGGTGGTTAATGGTTATTAATTTAAAATAATAAAATTAATCATATAATAAATATATTTTTTATCATAAAAATATTATAAAATTATAATTTTAATGGTAATATGGAAGGATGTATGTTAATAAAAAGGATTTCCCACATAAGGCACATGATATTTTCTTAGAGTATCCCATTGAAATGGAGGGATTAGAATGAAATATTATAACCATAAGATTAATAAATAAATATAGGATTAAATTATAATAAATTTTTTAATATTTTATAAGGAAACCATCTTTTAGGAGTTTTTTTTATGGGGTTGCAAGTGACCACCTTTATAAGTAAAATGGGATGACACTTTCATAAATACCTGTAGACTTTTATAAGGGGAAGTAACTCCCAATGAAAATGGTTAAAAAACAATAAATGATGGATTTATTAAGAGATAAGGTCATGTAAGAATATTTCATTCAATTTCACACATGTTGTAAATTATTTTCAACAATTTTCCATTAGATTTTCACATTTACCATTATTTAATTTATTATTGTAACTTTTTTACCTTAGTAAACAATTTTTATTCCCAGAAATAAAATCGAACCTAATAAATAATTTGGTCCTACTGATTAAAATTTTGAAATAAAAATATGATATTAAATTTATAAAATTGATAGAAGTGAATTTTAAAAAAGAAAATATGTAATACATTAAAATTGTTTTTGTGAAAAATGTGACTTATGTTTTAGAATATAAAATATTGGTTTATATTTTAAAAAAATAGAAATGTATTATATTTCTTATAAAACATATATTTTTTAAATATATGGTTTTTGAGAGTGTTATATTATGCTTAAATCCTAGTGAATCTCTAAAAGTTATATTTTTAACTAAATTTGTATCTGTACTATTTACCTAAAAATCAGGCTTTTCAGAAAAATAAAAAAATTATATTCAGCTAATATCATTATGATGAAATAAAAAATTATATATATATATATATATATATATATTAAAATTACAATTATTAAATAAAGAATTTATATTTTAAACAAAAACATAAAAATACAACGAAAACTGTTTCGTATGACCAATACCATTTAAAAAATATTGAATTTTCCTATTTTTATTTCCTATAAATTACTAATAAATTTTGTGGTAATATATTATTTATATAAAAAATATATTTTATCATTAATATATTTTATTTCCTAAAAAAACCTAAAAAATCAATGTTTTAGATCTATTTAATTTTAAAGCATTAAATAGCCTTATTGGTTATCTTGGTACAGTAAGTTAAATTTTCAATGCTACTTCATTGATAATGGCCTTTTTTATTTATAAATATATTCCATAATTTTGTTTCATATATTGTTACCCATAAACTATATGGGTATATTTTAATAGTTATATATTTTTTTGTGGTTTTCTGTGGTTTGGTGTTGTGTGTGAATAAATCTAATGGACATATAGTGATTCAAAGGAAAAAATATAATTTAAAATATCAGGTAGTTACATTCTCCCCCATTAAATAAATTTCACCCTAAAAACTTTTATCAATACTTACTATTGAAATTATTAATGGGTAAATTAATGATATGATCAATCAAGATATATTATCAAATTATGTTTTAACCTTAATACCATATATATTAATAGGAAACACACCTTTTTGACACATCATGTAAACCAAACACATTATTTTTTCTCTATAATTATTTTATCTATTCCTTCCTATTCTATATATAAAACATATTCCAGTTCATTGAAGTCAATTTCCTAGGTTATTCTACCCACATTTTTATGTGTAAAAATTTTAATCTTCTTTCTTTCATCATCTCAACCACCAGAACATCCATAAAAATAAACATTTATTTTATTTGGTGTATTTTGGGATTCAAATATGTTCAATTTTTATATCTTAAATCATGATCAATGGTTATAAAAAATCACATGAAATCTAAATTCATATCTTATCCCATAAGGTTTCTTATTGGGATAATCTCTAAATTTTGTGTGGCAGCCACTATTAACATAGTTCCTTAAGGATTCATCCATTACTAAAACAAAAAATACTTAATCATGATAGATGATTAATTAATACTATATGATAATTATTTTAAGACAATTATTGGAAAAATTATTCCTCAAAATCTATTACCCTTTGAAATTTTAACATTATCTTTTTATTCAGCCTAAATCACTCCTTATTCAATCTAGGTTTTTTTATACCGGGTTCTCTCTTACTTATTATCTTAATTACCTAATATAAAATGTCCTTAATAATAACTTGTAAATAGAATAGGATTAACCAAAGAATATCCCCTAGGATTCTCTGATTTGGTGTGCAGTTATGCCTATTTTTCTTGCACCAGGTCAAGATTAAGTTAATACCCTACACACCCTTTTAGCTTTATTTCCCCTTGGGAAATTTGTTCCATATATTTAATTTGATTTTTGTATTTGGATAAGGATTTTATTACTATGAAAACATAAAAATATCTACATTACTAAAATTCTAGAATGTTTCCTATACTGTCAATTATCCCTTAAACTTATAGTGGGGTTTTTAAATAAATTTTTCTTAAATAATAACATCCAAATATCTAAATTTATCTAAACCATTTTTTAATATGAATTATGGAACCCCTGACTCACAATAGTAGATATGGTTTCGTAAACATATACATTATATACTATATTTGAAATAAATATTAAATTACTAGACATAACTATCACATAATCACTTGATGTAAAAAAATTGAAATAAATATAATCCCAATACATATTACATTTAGATATTTAATTAATTAAGACTAATCATAAACTAATAAAGCCAATGTATTTCTTAATTAGTGTAAATTTTAATGTTCTAAACTAATTAAGATATATCTTATTCTATAATAATTCCATGAAAAACACTGAAAATACCACACACGTGTTATTATTCAACTCACATAATAATTAATAATTTTCATTGAAACCAATGTGACTGGAAACAAAATAAGGGCTCATATCAAACACATAGTAATGGAAAACAAAAAATTTAGAAAATAATGTTAAAAATATTATGGAATGAATAAGTAATCATTTTAATACTATAATAAACTGTAATTGAGAAAAACAATATCCACGGATAACAATGAAAATAGATAGGTCACATAGATAATAACAACCAAATCTGTGGTTATGTAATTTGTAATTTTTTATATCTTGATCATAATATCAAGGCCTCTAACAATACATTATTCTGTTCATCAAGTTCATAGACAATAAATCCTTCTGAACTAGGATAGCATACACTAATTACACAAATGTATGCCTCAAGAGACCTACCAATTCATCATGGGGATATATAATATCGGGACCCACTCATTTTTTATTAAAGTAAAAATTCATTCATCGTATTAGATAATGAATAAATAATACACAATCATCTTTTCCAATAATCATCACTATTTGAATAACAACATAGCAGACACCAATATTTTCCCTCTTTTTTATAATATGGATAAAATCATTGTTACCCATTAAGATAATGAAAGTGTATTTTTAAACAAAACATATTCAACTTTCAAAATTAATTAATAAAAAATATATCAAAATAACAAATAAAATTGTTTTTAATAGATCCCCAACCCTTAAATGGAATATCTTTATACGTATACATCCCTCAAACTATCACTGTATAGTGTAATGTGTATATTGTAAAGTCAAAAATTTCCCTAATTAATTGATGTATATAATCTTGGTGAACAAACATTAATCAAATAAATAGAAAACATGGTATTCAAATAGTAAATGAATTAGAATAAATGCTATGCTTATTCATAGTGGATATATTGGAAAGACCATGGATGTGAAAAATCATATATTTGATAGGTAATAATTTTACATAATCCACCATGAGAAATATAGTATATGATTAAAAAATAAAATATCCCCAATGTATTGAATGGAAACTCAGAGTTATTTTCACATAGTTAAAAAACATCATTTCAAATGATTACTTTTAATGATATCAAACAAGAAGGGATCAGGAATCCAATTGTTTGATAACTGAATTTTAAAACCTAAAATTATAAATATATATTTATTAGTGGATAAATAATAATATATAAATCACATGAGTGTAAATCCTTTTAAATACAAAAAGTAAAATGGATGTGAAAACTTTAAATAACTTTTCGAAAACATTTTTAACATTGTTGTAAGATAAAGACATACATGTCACATTCAAATGTAACTGATGAAAAGGTGAAGTGATTTTTTATAAAAATTTACTTTTAAAAATAATATCTTAAAATGGAGTGTTTAAAATGACAAAAAAAATCTATAGGGAATTTCAAGCCAAATATGATATATTTTATTATAAAAGGAATATTTTTAATACTTTGAAATTATCTTTTTTAAAAAATAAAAAATATATAAATATTAATAAACCTATCCTTTTATTAAAACACAATTTTACTAAAAGGTATTATAAATTTCCATATAACAAAAAAATTAGGGCGGGATAACTAAATAATGGAAGAACAATGCTCATGGTAATCCTTTATAACTTAATAATATAGATTTGAGCAATCAATATCCCGTTACTAAAATACACACCAACAACTATGAAATTCATGAAAAGTATTTATGTGGTATGAATTTTAATCCATACATTACAAATATAGAATATATAAATATACAATAAATTATATAATTTACCCAGATTATTTGAAATATGTTTAACATAATGATCATAACTCAGTGAACGAAAGTAGAGTACCAAAAAATAATTACTTCTGGGGTAACAATTGAATCAATATCCATTTGAAGAATACTATATGATTTGTCTTGGTATGTCCTATTAAAAAATTTATTAAGATACATAAATTGGATGTAAACACCCAAAACAAGGAAAATACAGTTCATAAAATATATTACATCACATTGAATTAGAATTCAGACCAAGAAAACCCTTACCATTTGTCATGGATTATACGAATGCACTCAAAGCACTTGTATAATATACATATATATAATAATTTGTTTCATATAAATACACATATATTTTATATTTATAATATTAATTTATAATCATTATCCATATTATTTTTTCTAGTTATTACTTATTTTTAATATGAGGTGTAACTAATATTGATCATTTTGAACTGGTTTTGTAAAAACTGTGATGGAATTCATTATTATTTCAAATATAATCAGTGATATATAATCAATGGTACTAAAATATATATAACATTATATATATATATATATATAATTTCATTAAATTGTAGTTTTAGTTACATTCTATGAAGATAAAATCAATAATGATCATGTTTTAGGGATATAAATGAATGAAAGGTGTTTTCTTAATTAATGATTTTTTTAAAAAAATTACTATAAAAAATCTTAAAAAATGTAATTATTTAAATATATTTATGTCATATTATATTATTAATTAATTTCTCATAGTCATCTAGGATGTAAATTTATTTCATTTTTTAAGTATGTGGTCAACCCCACAAAAACATGAACATACCATGATTAATGGATGATTGTGTGGTGGTTTACATGTAATATAATTATAAAATAATTATAATGATCTAATTAAGTGTATATTAGTGTGATGAATCATAAATTAAAAGAATTATAAGAATAACTAATCAATTTGAAAAATATTACATAGTAGGAATAAAAGTTGTTTTCTCTCAGTATGATTGTTTAAAACGATTTAATTAATGATGATCGTGTTTTAATCATATCATTAATATTTTATCCAATTTGACATAAAATAACATTAATTATATCATAAAAAATAATATTTTTTTCAATAAATATATTCCTAGGATCATCTATGAATGGTGTGGATGAGAAGTGGAATGCATCATTCAATGGAGGTTGTAGTTCGCACGTACGCTTGGTTGATGATTTCATTTTCATAGAATGGGAGAAAGGATTAATATTTTTATTATTATAGAATGTTAAAAAAGATTAAAATATAATAATTTTTTAATAAACTCTATCTTTGTCCTATCAATGATATTAAGTGAAGGAAAATAGACATGATGCTTCGGGGAGGTGGTGGTCCACTCATACGTGCAAATCTGGTATTCATTATTCGTTAGGGAATAGGGGGTGGCTAATAATTATTACCTCTATGTAATGAAATTAAATATTTAATAAATATTTATTTTACCATTTATAGATGACCAAATTTAATTCTTGAAGGTAATATATAATATAAAAATGTTAATTAAAAAATGATTACTCACATTGAACACTTGATATTTCCTTGGAAGATCCCATGTAAATAGAGGTATTCGGCTAAAATATTGTAACCATAATATAATTTCAAATATTTATTATTAAATGTGAAGTAAAATGGGTAGTGTTTCAGTTGAACACCTTATTTTAGGAGGGGTATTTAAGGGGTGGTGAGAGGCCCCTTCAATAATTGAAAGGGGATAGAATTTTTTGTAACCACCCTTAATATTTCAATAATAGAAAGTGAATCTCAAGAAAAATGGCTCCAAATTTGAAAAATAATGGAATGGGGAAGAGATAATATAGGTAAATACTCTAATATTTAATTTCACACATGCTTAAATCATTTTTTACTCTTTACCATTATATTGTTCGATTTTTACCATTATAACTTTTTCCACGGTAACAAGTTATTACCATAATAAATCATTTTCATGACTAAAAATAAAATGGAACCTATTATATATATTAGAAATAATTATTGAAAATTTTAAAAATCTATAATAATATTACATTTCAAAAATTTATATAACATAATTTTAAAATAGTAAATTTATATTTCATTTTAACATTTTTATTAAAAAATGTGACTTAAGTATAAAAATATCAAATACATGTTTTATAATTAAAATACATAATTTAAAATTTATTATATCACTTATAAAAAATATATATTTTCAATATAAGGATCGTTTGACTTTTATTCTATTCTTATATCCTAGATATTGAATAAAATTCATGGTTTTAATGAAAAATGATATTTTAACAATTCACCAAAAAAACTATATTTTTATAAAAATATCATCATTTAATATAATGGTTATATATTTATAATTAAATAAAAAATAACGATTATTTTTTAAAATTAAAATTCTTATATATATATATTTTAACTATTAAAAAACTATAAAAATATAATGAAAAAATATTTCATAGGATAATAACCATTTTAAAAATATTAACTATTAATATTTTTATTTCCTATATATTAATAATAAAATTAGTGTTAATATATTATTTATATCAAAAATATATTTTATCATTAATATATTTTATTTTATAAAATAAAAACATAAAAATCCATTTTTTTGAAAGGATATATTTTAAAACATAAGTCGGTCTTATCAGTTATTTAGCAGCACTAATTTAATTTATCAATTAATTATCATTGATAATAACCTTTATTTTTTATTTCTAAATATATTTTATAATTCAATCACATTTATTTTTACCATTAAACTCCAAGCTTAACTTAAAAAGGATATATATAATATATTTTTGGTTCATTGTGTGGTTTGGTTTATTGTGTGAAGCAAGCTATTAAAAACATTATTTTTAAAAGGAAAACATAATTTAATATCTAGGGATGTAAAATTAAAAAACAAATATCATGGAAAGGTACATAATATCAATATTATAATCGATAAAATCATCACAAATTCAGATATCCCAATCTAACCTTTGGAGGTATTTTTTGTCTTTCAATTCACTCTATCATCTCTATTAATATATTGACTTCACTTCCTATAATATTACCTCTTCCATCATTATGTAGTATTTCACCAATGGAATGTTCATGTTACCACCTATGACATTATTATCTCTTTATTTATAATAATTATTTTTCATTTACCAATTTTTATTATTCTATGTCTTATTTGAATATCGCTCTTTAAAAAAATTTATGTCTTGAGGTAGCATTAAAAACCCTTTTTTTCATTCCAAATGAAGAGGGGTAGATACATCCAATAAGGGGTATTATTATCTTTTCTAAGACTCTCTTATAGATTTAATAAATTTCCATTAGATCATTTTTATTAACAATGCTAGTTATTATTTTCGAGAATGTTAATTCCAACAACATGCATCTAAAAGAAAACTATGAAGGTGGATTACACTATTTCTCATTTGATTAAACTCATTGGTTACTCTATAGTCTAAATCCATATATGAAATAACTCTAGAATTTACCACTATATAAAGAGGAGATTGGATCTTATGAAAGGAGATATGAGTTTTTGTGGAGTTTGTATATGTCCCATGAAAGGGGATTCCAATGTATCCCTACAAAATTAATAAATACAAATGTGTTGGGTGTCATTTTATGAGGCACGTCATACCTTTTAATTTTTTGATCAGGTCCAATGTTGTTCCAATTAAGGTCATTTATCACTTCTAAGTAGTTTAAATCTATTCATAGTAGACTACAATGTGAAAATTATATATAACTGGTTTAGTGTGGGACTTATGCATGAGAATCCAATTCTAGATTAACTAACCATATGAATTAGTTTATGTTATTTTTGGTGATCAGTATGAGAATATTGTAATGCCCTAACCCCAGTTACCCAGAGTCGGTGCATTATTTTAAAACATTGGAATGATTACAAGGAATCAAGTCCTGAAGGAATGATCAGTTTAGTAGTCTTGGAACAATAGATCACATAAAGGAATGTTACATTTTCACTTTAAGACGTACAAAACAACATAAATAATCTTTATGAACACCATTATTCCCTTGGCTTAACCCTGCATATCAATCACATTACACTTCTTCGAATCCTGGGAAATATAAAACATAGAAAGGGGTGAGCTCAAATTCTCAGTAAGGGTACGAAATACAGCGGAAACATTCAAAAATAAGCATAAACATTTAAGGCAATGTATAAAACTAAAACAAAAGCCTTTTAAACTTGAACTTCAGCATAATATGGCAGAAATAAAATGAAATAATGCCATTTACTTATTCACAGGAATATTCTACTAATAGAATAATCACTTGCAATATCACTAACCACTTTTATAATGATGGAATGCATAATGCCAGAATATCATAACCACATAGCCAAGGCCTCGTGCCAAGACTACAAATAAGATTTTGTCAAAGCCTTGTGCCAAGACACTAGTTTGTATCATCAGACCTACCGATGCATCTATGAGATATAGCTGGCTCCACCCGTCACTTATTAAGTCCAATGCATTCCTCATATGAATAGTTTTCGACATAACATAAACATTCGTATTAAAACTAGCATACGAAATGTCAGTACTTTCACCATAAACCATGAATGGTATAAAAAAACACATCCACAGTCAAACATATCACAAAAACATCAATACAATATGGAAGTTTTGTATCATAATAAATCAACTTCAAATAATCTTAAAATCCATCTATGGATGTTGACATAGATGAAATCCCAACTATTTGAGAGAAATATCTCTTTTTTTGAAATCATTTAAAAGTCACACATTTATTAAGGAAGTAATTTAAAAGAGATTTTTGAATCAAAGTGTCCCATACCATATTGAGACTTTTGAAAAGAAATATCATTTCAAAACATTCATGTCCATATAAATAAATCCTTAAAATCATTTTGAAAACACGGACATTAATTAAAATGATTTAGAAAGATAAATATTTAAAACATTAAAAATTATGATTTTGATAAAGAGTACCTTTCATAAATTCTTAAAATATTCATTTTGAAATCATTTAAAAGTCACATAATTATAAAATAAAACATTTACATTGAAAATATACCTATAGGCTTGTAAGGGAAGCTTCAAAAAATTTATAATGGTGGAAAATAACCGCACCCACCGTATAAGTTTAAAAATACATTCTAACCTTAAATTTGTCGAAAAGGTTAAAAAGTACCTTGTTTGGAAAATGACGGAAAGATTCCTTTATAAACCTCTTATAAAAAGTCAAACAACGGTATAAATAACTTTAAAACATATTATAGTAAATAGTAAAAATGTTTTGAAATACATTTTTATGAAACATGGATGTGGATGATAAAGATGTCCCAGTAGATTATTATGTATAAACAACCTCGGATAATGAAGAGATTGCGAAATAAATCCTTACCAATTCAGTAACTTACGAAACATACAACCCATGAAGGAGGTATCATAAAATGAATATGTAAATACACATAAATTAAGTTTTATTACACAAAGAAAACAATTATGGGAAGTACATACACCACACAAAAGGAAATAGTGGCAATATGGCATGAAACTCACGGGAATAAAGAGTGAGATGAAAACCCCTTACCTTGCACTTTCCTTTAGTCGAGGGTACGTTTATCCTTCTGTATGAAGATCTTAGTATGTTATTAAATTATACCAAAACCATATCAATATTTATGATATCATACCTGATTCATTTATGACTTCATATTACCCATTTAATAATAATTTCCATGTTAAGTTAACATTTTGGGTAATAATCACTTTCTTTATCGTACGTGTTTTAACTTGTCACTCTTGGTTGTATCACTTAGATCATGATTTAAATACATCCAGAATACAAAACATGATAAATATATCATATATATTTAGAATATAAATATGTATAATAGACATATATATGAAATGGAAAACACCATTTATGGAGACGGTAGTCCGTACGTACGCATAAACGATGTTTCTGTTTTTATATAGTGTTGACCGGAAGTAAATGAATAAGATATAGGTAAGTACATAAATCCTTATATATATATATATATCTCCAGTATAATTATTATTTCATATATTACATACTTATTAGTAATATATATTTTTATAATCGTCGATGAATGGTGAACTTGGAAATTAATCTCATCGCGTTCGTGGAGACGGTAGTCCGTATGTATGCATGAGCGACAATATCATTCTTTTGATATTAAAATAATATATAATTGGATGGTATATCATATATAAAGAATAATTATCATGTTATATTTATTATTTACATGAATTACACGTCAATATTATACCCATCCAAATAATAATTTATTGAATAACAATTACACCATGATGTGGAGACGGTAAGCCGTACGTAAGCACGTATGATGACATGTTATTTAAAGGATGGATAGAATACTGAAATATGGTTTTGCCATATTTATAATAATATTACAGTATATAGGAGATACTGGATTGATTATTTTAGAATGATAATAACAAAGAAAGAATAAGTTGAAGAAGAAATGAATTTGAAAAAGGGTGGTGAAAACATTACCTCTTCTTCGCGTTCTTCCTTTTGATTTGATCAAAAGGGCTCCTTAGGTTGGCTTTATGATCAAACTAAGGCCTATAGGTTGTATTTAGGGATGTTGAGAGAGTATTTGGGAAGAGTTTGGCCGAACCAAAAGGCTTTGAAGGTGTGATTTAATGAGAAGGGAGAGTTCCCTTTTATAAGAGGGGTGAGGGGCACCTTTGGAAAAGCTAGAAATATTATTTTATAATAAATACATATTCGGTTTCTAATGGCTCGAAAGAGGATTATTTAAAGTTAAGGTGGGGATGGGTCTAAAACCACTCAACCAACAGAATTTAAACAGTTTTGGGTCATTATATTAACCTTATCTATAAGTATTAACTCCAAGTTAATTAGTTTCAATTTTACAATGTCTCTTTGTATTTTTATATTATATGGTTAATAAACTTACTATATACATCCAAGAGACCCCCAAGAGTCCCATTAATGATACAAATATAATTATATAAGTCTCTTGGCCAAACCATAGATTTTTAGGAATTTAATATCAATTAATAATATAATATTTGTTTTAAAAACTCTTTTTTGTCAATTTTGACACTATTCAATAATTGATTTTTAAAAAACTAATAACAGAATGATTACTTCGAAAAAGGTTACTTAATTCAATCCTAACATGTCATATTATCCTATAAAATTAATTTAATTCATAAAAAATCCCAAATTTTATTTATTTGGGTATTTATAATATCAATTATTTTAATTGTTTCACTATTATAGTAATTACTGCATCATCATTGTGTCATAAATAAATTAAATTATTTAATGTCTAAAAATTATAAATAAAATATCATTATGTATGAAATCATTTTAGATTTCTAATGAATATTTACATTCGAGTTTATCTTATGTATAACCCTATAATAAAATTTTTTTAGTAAATAAACTTTGATTTTAACTCTTTTAACTCTTATTTGAATTAAATAATAATAAATTTCCTAATCTAATCCAAGTGGTCCTAAATTATAATATTTTATTCCTAAGGTTGTTTTTGGTCGAGATAAACTTGTCCAATAGAATTAGGACACGTGTTAGAGTAACATTAAATTCATTTTTACCCTTAATTACCATATTTACTTTTAATCGTGGTAAATAAAAGTAAAAAAGTTACTATTCACCAAAAATTATTTTCATCTCATTGAACCACATTTTACTCCTTGATATTAACTGTGTCTCTCGGATTTTCATAATTCCAATCATAGAAGCGGTAAAATTAAGTATTATGAAAAATTCGGTTTTTTAACTACCACTTAGTAGTTTCACTATTCATCAAAAATTGACATTTTTCAGAACAATGCCAAAATTTCACTATAAGCTGTAATTGATATTCCGAATTCAAAAATGATGTCTATTTTACAAAATTCCAAACATATAATTTTCATTAATTAATTTTATAATTAATTCCCACTTTCACAACAAATTGCGTGTTTTTAGGAAACAATATATATCAAAAGATTGACATTTGTTTATGTCCAATTTCAAAGTGAACTTAATTATAATGAACACAATTGGATAAAATGGTAAAAACATATTCTAATTATACATTAAAACCACTCAAATTCATAATTTATCACTATTAATTATTTTGATTAAAAAAGTTGTTTTTAATTAAAATTTAGTAATTTTCACTATTCAACAAAATATTAAAGTTATCCGAAAAGTACCAAAATTTCACCTTAGGCTAAATTCGATACTCCGAATCCAAAAATGAAGTCCATTTTGAGAGATAAAATTTCTAAAATTTTAAAAAGTATGTATTACTATTCATAATGGCTACTTTGATTGGTCGTGGTGTGTGTTAGAACTCGAAGTTGCGTACAACACACACTACTGTATTATTCAAAGAGAAGCGTATAGTGGAAGCTCAGGGTGTTACATTCTCCCCTCCTTCAATAAATTGCGTCCTCGAAATTTGATATTGTTCTTTGAAATTAAAGGTTGAAAATAGAAAATATCTTTGTGGAAAAACCCACATCAGAAATTTGGTTAATAAAATTTAGTCTTAACAAGATGAAAAGAGAAATTAAAGGGTCACCACAAAATTATGACCTCGATTAGGAGGAAATTAGTGGAAATTATAGATATATAATTGGAGGAAAAATGCAAATATTTATAATTAGTGATTGAGGTCATCAATCACAAACAAGTTTAAAATTGAGGTCCTTAAATTCATCAATCTACGGTGATTTAAAATACCATCGGTTCAAAAAAACATAAGGTATTAGGATAACACATTTTTTATGTTTCAAAATATATTAACTGAAATCCCACATCAAAAAATGATTTAATGAGCCCTCTATTTAAAATAAAGTGTGGAAAATATGAAGATTACCGAAAATAACACATACTAGGGTTCCATGTAAGAAAATATTGATATGGAAGAGAAATCTAACCGTCAATTATCTGATGGAGAGTGGTAGAGAACATGGCTATGAAAAGGGAAACCATCCCAAAGCCATAAATTAGTGATGATCTAAGGTACCATCTAGGACAACATTTTTGTTCTAAGTTCCTTTTCCTAATGTTGAGGAATTTTTTTATGAGATTTACTAAGATCATAAGGAGATATACTTACTTTATAATTAGAGTTTTATCCATTAATAAATTTCTACCACAAACTCATCTTTAACCCTGAAACAAAATATAACTCAAAAATACTCTATTTATCCTAATCTTATAGGGTTCCAAATATAATGAATTTATAATTCACATATCTAACCCTTTATCTAAAGAAACTACATTATAAAATCCAGGAACTTCATGTAGCACAACGGTAGACGATAAATCCAAATTTCACTATGGTTGTGGGTTCGATTCCCGCAGCTTTGTCCAACACGATGGGTCGTCACACGGTCTGCGTGTTTTCCTTTTCTAAAAATCCAAAAAAATAACCTTTCAAACTTAATCCATTCCAACCATTAGAAATATCCAAAATACTATTATCCAAACTCATAGTCCAAAATTTACAAGGAAATTAAACATAATGAGGATCCTTTTTTCCAGGTAATAACATGTGAACGCCTTCCTCATATATTCTTTTAAAACACCGCAACATCCTGAATTACCAAAATCAACCATCTCTTATTCCAAAATCACTACCTCAATATTAGGACCATATTAAGGTTTATCTTTCCTTTAACCATGTAATTTCCAAAAAAAAAATTAACTCACTGTAGAGTCACTTTTCTTAGTACCATAAAATCTCAAATCCTTAATTAAATAGTACTGCAGTACAATCCTTATTTATTTCCAGAATATCATTGATAAAACACTTAAATGAAATAATTTTAAAATAACAATATAGGAACACTAGTAATTCCTCTTCATCTGTGGTAGTATCATAACATGATTCTTTTCCAATAGCATCATTTGAAGCATAGTCTGATGACTGGGACATTGGTTCCTGTAGTGTCCAAACTCCTTGTGAATGAAGCATTGTACATTTGAAACCATTTTATTACCCTTGCATTCACGTACTTTGTTCCCTTTTCCTACACACTTATAACAAACTCCCATTCATTTCAGGCAAGTTCTAGGGTGTTTCTTCCCACAGTTATCACATATGGTAAAATTCTCCTTTTACCTCATCCCTTTATCCATCTTTCTCTCTTTCATCCTTTACTTCTCTTGCTTCCCTTTAATGCCATAGGACTCCAAGAATTCTTTACTCATTTTATCAGCACATGATACTATTTCTTCATATGATGATAATATGTTGGAAACTATTTCCCTTCTAAATTATAGCTTAGGACCACGAAAGATATGATACTTCTTACTCTTTGGATCATACATATTAAGGGAGTTTGCATTCCTTCTGATGGGTGAAATTTCTATACAATAGCATAAACTAGTTCAGTTTATGAATTGCAATGAATAATTACCAAACTTGTAAAATACCTAACACAAATTGAACAGTTTATGGATATAGTCCATAATCATAAAAATGATTTCTTTGAGTAATTATATACTCATAAGCCCTTCATAGTGGTTTTTAAAGAAAATGAGAATTATCCTAATCATATCCCCTGGGAGTGTTGTAACCAAGAGTGCAGCAAGACCCATTGTCATGCACCAGTTCTCATTCGAGTCTAGCTCAAAGCGGTGTTTTCGGGTTTTACCCCTAGGTACATCTGTCCTAGAGCTGCCTCTACCTACTTGTATCTAGATAGGGATGTATTTCTCAGAAAACTCACAAAATCTCTACAACACCAAAATTCTAGGAAGTTCTTCTATACTAATCCTCAAAGTCCATCTTAGGGATGTGTGTTCTGATCAGAGTTTGTCTAAATATAGTTTCCAAGGTTATTGCTAAACTTCCTCTGATACCAACTGTAACGCCCCGACCCCAGTTACCTAGAGTCGGTGCGTTATTTTAATACATTGGAATGATTACAAGGAATCAAGTCCCGAAGAACTGATCAGTTTAGTAGTCTTGGAAAAATAGATCACATACATGAATGCTACATTTTCACTTTAAGACGTATGAAACAACATAAATAATCTTTATGAATGCCATTATTCCCTTGGATTAACCCTGCATATCAATCAAATTACACTTCTTCAAATCCTGGGAAAAATAAAACATAGAAAGGGGTGAGCTCAAATGCTCAGTAAGGGTAAGCAATACAACAGAAACATTAAAAAATAAGCATAAACATTTAAGGCCATGTATAAAACTAAACCAAAAGCCTTTTAAACTTGAACTTCAGCATAATATGGTAGAAATATAATAAAATAATGTCAATTACTTATTCACATGGATATTATACTAATAGAATAATCACATGCAATATCACTAACCACTTTCATAATGATGGAATGCATAATGCCAGACTATCATAACCACATAGCCAAGGCCTCGTGCCTAGACTACAAATAATATTTTTTCAAGGCCTTGTGCCAAGACACTAGTTTGTCTCGTGAGACCTACCGATGCATCGAGGAGCTATAGCGGGCTCCACATGTCACTTATTAAGTCCAATGCATTCCTCATATAAATAGGTTTCAACATAACATAAACATTCGTATTAAAACTAGCATACCAAATGTCAATACTTTCACCATAAACCCTGAATGGTATAAAAATAACACATCCACAGTCAAACATATCACAAAACCTTCAACACAATATTGAAGTTTTGTATCATAATAAATCAACTTCAAATAAGCTTAAAATCCATCAATGGATGTTGACATAGATAAAATCAAAACTATTTGAGGGAAATATATATTTTTTGAAATCATTTAAATGTCACACATTTATTAAAGAAGTAATTTAAAAGATATTTTTGAATCAAAGTGTCCCATACCACTTCGAAAATTTTGAAAAGAAATATTATTTCAAAACATTCATGTCCATATAAATAAATCCTTAAAATAATTTTGAAAACATGGACATTAATTAAAAATATTTAGAAAGATAAATCTTTAAAACATTTAAAATTCTGATTTTGATAAAGAGTAACTTTCAGAAATTCTTAAAATATTCATTTTGAAATCATTTAAAAGTAACATAATTATAAAATAAAACATTTACTTTGAAAATATACTTATAATCTTGTAAGGGAAACTTCGAAAATTTTATAATGGTGGAAAATAACCGCACCCTCCTTATAAGTTTAAAAAGACATTCATACCTTAAATTTGTCGAAAAGGTTATAAAGTACCCTGTTTGGAAAATGACAGAAAGATTCCTTTATAAACCTCTTATAAAAAGTCAAAAAAGGGTATAAATAAATTTAACCCATATTTTAGTAAATAGTAAAAATGTTTTGAAATACATTTTTAAGAAACATGGATGTGGATGATAAAGAAGTCCCAGTAGATTATTACGTATAAACAACCTCGGATAATGAAGAGATGGCGAAATAAATCCTTACGAATTTGGTAACATACGAAACATACAACCCATGAAGGAGGTATCATAAAATGAATATGTAAATACACATAAATTAAAGTGTATTACAGAAATAATACAATTATGGGCAGTACATACCCCACACAAAAGTTAATAGTGTCAATATGGCATGAATCTCACAGGAATAAGGAGTGAGATGAAAACCCCTTACCTTGCACTTTCCATTAGTCGAGGGTATGTTTAACCTCATGTACGAAGATCGCAGTATGTTATTAAAATATAACATAACCATATTAATATGTATGATATCATACCTGATTCATTTATGCCTTTATATTACCCATTTAATAATAATTTCCATGTTAAGTTAACATTTTGGGTAATAATCACTTTCTTTATTGTATGTGTTTTAACTTGTCACTCTTGGTTGTATCACTTAGATCATGATTTAAATACATCCATAATATAAAACATGATAAATATATCATATATATTTAGAATATAAATATGTATAATAGAAATATATATGAAATGGAAAACACCGTTTATGGATACGGTAGTCCGTACGTACGCATAAACGTTGTTTCTGTTTTCATATAGTGTTGAACGGAAGTAAATGAATAAGATATATGTAAGTACATAAATACTTATATATATATATATATATCTCCAGTCGCATTATTATATCATATATTACATACTTATTAGTAATATATATTTTTATAATCTTCGATGAATGGTGAACTTGGAAATGAATCTCATCGCGTTCGTGGAGACGGTAGTCTGTACATACGCACGAGCGAAAATATCATTCTTTTGATATTAAAATAATATATAATTTGATGGTATATCATATATACAGAATAATTATCATGTTATATTTATTATTTACATGAATTACACATCATTATTATACCCATCCAAATAATAATTTATTGAATAACAATTACACCATGACGTGGAGACGGTAAGCCGTACGTACGCACGTATGGTGACATGTTATTCAAATGATGGATAGAATAATAAAATATGGTTGTAACATATTTATAATAATATTACAGTATATAGGAGATACTGGATTAATTATTTTAGAATGATAATAACAAATAAAGAAGAATTTGAAGAAGAAATGAATTTGAAAAGGGTGGTGAAAACATTACCTCTTCTTCGGGTTCTTCTTTTTGATTTGATCAAAAGGGCTCTTTAGGTTGGATTTTTGATCAAAATAAGGCCTATAGGTTGTATTGAGGGAATTTGAGAGAGTATTTGGGCAGAGTATGGCCGAACCAAAATGTTTTGAAGGTGTGATTTAATGAGAAGGGAGAGTGCCCTTTTATAAGAGGGGTGAGGGGCACCTTTGGAAAAGCTAGAAATATTATTTTATAATAAATTTATATTCGGTTTCTAATGGCTCCAAAGTAGATTATTTAAAGTTTAAGGTGGGGGTGGGTCGAAAACCACTCAACCAATAGAATTTAGACAAATTTGGGTCATTATATTAACCTTATCTTTAAGTATTAACTCTTTGTTAATTAGTTTCACTTTTACAATGTCTCTTTGTATTTTTTATATTATATGGTTAATAAACTTACTATATACATCCAAGAGACCCCCAAGTGGTCCATTAATGATACACCTATCATGATATAAGTATCTTGACCGAACCATAGATTTTTAGGAATTTAATATCAATTAATAATATAATATTTGTTTTTTAAACTCTTTAATGTCATTTTTGACAATATTTAATAATTGATTTTTGTAAAAATCATAACAGAATGATTACTTTGATAAAAGTTAATTAAGTCAATCTTAACATGTCATATTTACCTATAAAATTAGTGTAATTCATAAAAAGTCCCAAATTATATTTATTTGGGTATTTATAATATCAATTATTTTAATTTTTTCAATATTATGGTAATTACTGCATCATCATTGTGTCATAAATAAATTAAATTATTTAATGTATAAAAATTATAAATAAACTATCATTTTGTAGGAAATCATTTTAGATTTATAATGAATATTTACAATCGAATTTATATTATTTATAACCCTATATTAAAAAAAAATTAGTAAATAAACATTGATTTTAACTCTTTTAACTCTTCTTTGAATTAAATAATAATAAATTTCCTAATCTTATCCAAGTGGACCTAAATGATATTATTTTCTTCCTAAGGTTGTTTTTGGTTGAGATACACTTGTCCAATAGAATTAGGACATGTGTTAGGGTAATATTAATATCATTTTTACCCTTAATTACCCTATTTACTTTTAACCGTTGTAAATAAAAGTAAAAAAGTTACTATTCACCAAAAATTATTTCCATCTCATTGAACCACATTTTACTCCTTGATATTAACAGTGTCTCTCAGATTTTCGAAATTCCAATCACAACAGCGGTAAAATTATGTTTTATGAAAAATTCAGTTTTTTAACTACCACTTAGTAGTTTCACTATTCATCAAAAATTGATGTTTTTCAGAACAATGCCAAAATTTCACCCTAAGCTATAATTGATATTCCGAATTCAAAAATGATGTCTATTTTAAAAAATTAAAAACATATAAGTTACATTAGTTAATTTTATAATTAATTCTCATTTTCACAACAAATAGCGTGTTTTTAAGAAAGAATATATATCAAAAGATTGACAATTGTTTATGTCCAATTTCAATGTGAAATTAATTCTAATGAACACTATTGGATAAAATGGTAAAAATATATTCTAATTATACTTTAAAACCACACAAATTCATAATTTATCGCTATTAATTATTTTGATTAAAAAAGTTGTTTTTAATTAAAATTTAGTAATTTTCAATATTCATCAAAATATTAAAGTTATCCGAAAAGTACCAAAATTTCACAGTAGGCTAAATTCAATACTCCAAATCCAAAAATGAAGTCCATTTTGAGAGATAAAATTTCTAAAATTTTTAAAAGTAGATATTACTATTCATAACGGCTACATTGATTGGTCATGGTGTGTGTTAGAACTCGAAGATGCGTACAACACACACTACTATATTATTCAAAGAGAAGCGTACTGTGGCAGCTCGGGGTGTTAGAAATATCAACTCAATAAATTTAAGGAAACTATGAGGAGAATATTGATTCTTATAATCTGGGAAAACCAATATGATACTATCGACTCAACGAATTTTGGGGCACTCCACATAAGGCTTCTCTACACCATGAAAAGAATCTTAACTATAGGATTTTAGGGATACCAAGAGGGGGGTATCTACCCAAGGTGATTGAGGAAAATAAGAGGAATATCTCAACTCAAGGTATATTTTATAACTAAGAAAAGTATATAGAATCATTTAATTTATGTAATCTAAGAGGTAGATCTCAACTCATAGAATTTTTTATAATTAAGGTAAGTATCTAAAGTTGAGATAATTTTTATATAATGGTTCTAAATTTATTTATTATGAAACAAATCCTATTTTACCTAAAATTAAAATTTTACAGTGCGACTCAAAAAAACATGAGGGTTAGTGATGGAAGAAACGGGATTAGGCTAATAGATAGAGACTGCATATCATCCTTAATCATGATAGGGGATATGTTGATGGATCCACCATAGAATTTACCAAATTGGTATAGATTATCATGACACCTAATAGAATGAGGTAGGGCACCATGGTTTATAACAGTATTCATGGTTTAAAATAAGGGGCCACAGTGAATTGGTTCCAAGTAGGTAACCGTGGATAATGACAACCTAGGTAGGTGACCTGGTTTAATGGAAACTATGGAATCCCTCATTTTTATTACATAATGTTTCATTTCATTTTACAAACAGACGATCTTTAAGGTCTGGTGTCCTGCAAAAAAGGGTACATGACACATGAAAACATAAAACATTATTTTAATATAGTTAAAAATATTTTTGAAAAGTTCATCCTTAGTAAAATTTCTATGTCTCATAACCTAGAGACATACATCAAATGAAAGGGTGTGCAGAAGGCCTCGTAAGGATAACAAGTGAAACAGTTTACATGTAAACTTGAGCGATAATAATAAGAACATTAGGATAAAGAGTAATATCATAATAAGTTGAAACATAACATAAAAATGTGTCTAAAACACTTTATTTATACATTCATAAGCTTATCACCATTGTCCATACCCAATGTGTCATAACAATTACCAAGGATGCTCATCAATGTATTGTAAAACATTTCATCTGAAGAGATTTATTCTTTACCCAATTCATCGAAGCGCTATTATATAAAACCCTTAATATGTCTTTATTTTCATGTGAGACACAAATCTAATAACAAATCATTTCATAAATAACCCAAATACAATAAATAAAATGGGTTTCATATCAAAATCCTGATGTTTTAAAAAGTGATTAAAAACGTAGTTTTTTATGTCATTTTAAATCCACGGAAAAGGAAGGAGGGTTTCATGTATGTAATTACTAGAATGAAATATATCATTTTGAAATATATATAAATACCTTTATAATATAAAATTTTTTAGGTATTAATATAAATAAAATAAGATAATTTCTTGAGAAAAAGTGAAATATTTTTGAGATGAAAATTATGCAGAATAACAACAATAGGACATGGTTTTAGAAAACATTAAAAATAGAGTGGACAAGGATTAACAACTCATAAATAACTCATAATAACGTATAGGGACAGAATAAAATATAAATAAGATCATTGTATGGGTATTTGAGTTACATACCACGTGAAATGGAAACATGAAAGAGATTATGAAATTTCTTTTAAGAAAACATGGAAGCCTAACGACGTCACTTTAAAATTTAGAAAATCAGTTAATAATTGTGGAATGGGTGTCTCATAATTTGGAGAGAAAATGGACAGAAAAATTGATATATAGAACCATAATCCAACATAATAAAATGAAAATTTGAAGATATAACATAATGGAAGTCATGAATAAAATAGAAGGGTGAAATATTCCCTTACCTTGAAGAGTAACTTCAAAAACTCAATGGTTGGTACCATAGAGGAATTTAGGGAACCATGGGAGGACTCCTTTTGAGGTATAAGTACCAGATAATTTTTTAAGAGTAATTTGGAATGGAAGGAATGAAGGAATAGGTTGGTATTTATAGTAAAAGTGAGGGAATAATTTATTAATTTCCAAGGGACACATTATTAGTGGTATTTGAATAACTATGAGCTTGAATATGGTATTTGACCACGGTATTGGCCACATGGGTCACTTTATAAAATAATTTACTACAAACAAGTCAACTAGAATTAATACATCATTATTACTTCATTAATGATGTCATTAGACACACTAAAACTCAAAACTGTATTTTTACTATTCACCGAAAAACAATACCTTTTATACAAATATCCAAAAGTAACCATATCCTAATATCAATGATTTGAAATCTAAAATGCACTACATTTTATGAAAATAATTTTCTAATTATATGATATTTAATTTTTTTTTGTAAATGCACTATTTTCCCGAAAAAATACTAATCCTTAACTAATAATTTCTCAAATAGTTATTTAACTAAACTATTATATCACATCACCAATCAATATGCCTAAATTATATTTATAATTTTTTAAGGGAGGTTACTATTCCATTGGTCACATTACTACTCATAAGGGTATATTTACTATTCATAATTTACTATTCTCCAAAAAATAAGTTGATCTTAATAAAATATAAATTTTATACTAATCACAACTGTAGAATACCATTTTTTTAAATCATTAAACATTATTAATTATTTAAACTATAAAAAAAATATACCCTTTTTCCAATATTCATCAATAATGTGGATATTTTATAAATTAATCTTATATTTATCTTGATATTACAAATTCACAAATTTTACCATTATAAGAAATAACTATTTTATTTATACAAAATTATTACACAAAGTAACTAAAGACTCATTACATATCTCCTTATAACACCTTCATGTGATCTAATATTAATATGTGAATGGTGATTGAATCTTGTGGCAGCTCAAAAAATATTTCCTGAGTGGTGATTTCTTTCAGTTTGAACATCTCCCATAAGTGATTTCATTCTACATTAACATGTTGGATCTTAGCTTGGGCTTGGTCCAGAGAAAAAACCCAGTGATGCTACATAATTCCCAATCTCTAACATATAGGCTTCAAACATCCCAAGTCTATTGAATGAGGCCATAGAATCTTCATTCTGTATTAAATAACCATGATTATTTGTATTTAAAAACAATAATCACAATGTAAAGAGTAGATTTTCAAATGATCATATTGACCAATGGCTATATTGACCAATGGTCATATAACAGTTGAAACCCAACAGTCTCATTTTAGTTATATTCAGTTCATTAATAAAATTATATATTTTTGTTGAGAATAAAATAAAATAACACACAAATTAAGGAAATAAATGTCATTCAAAAGTTTGGGTCATCACATTCTTCACCCCTTAATAAATTTTATCCCTGAAATTTCAACTCATACCCTCACAATAGAAATGGTGAGGGTACTTCTTCCTCATAGACTCCTCTAGTTCCCACATGGCTTCTTCACATTTGGGCTTCCTCCACAACACTTCAACAATTTGGGTAGAATTCTTGTGTAGAACCTTATCTCTATGATCCAAGATATCTATCTGCTTCTCCTCATAAGAGACTTCATGTTCCAATTGTACCACCACTAGATTTGGTACATGTAAGGGGTCAGGTATGTACATCCTCAAGAGGTATATGTGGAAGACATCATGAACTTGTGCTACATTTGGATGAAGTGAAAGCTGATGGGCCACTACTCTTATGTGATCAAGGATTTCATAGGGTCCTATTTACCTAGAGTTGAGCTTCCATTTTTTTCCCAAACCTTATGACTCTCTTCCAAGGTGAGATTCAATGAAATACTTTGTCACCAACATCAAACTCTAAGTCCCTTCGACGGTTGTTGACATAGCTCTTTTGTCGACTCTGAGTATCCTTAATGTGTTGTGGGATGACGTGAACTTTTTCAGTCATATCTTACTCAATATTACACCCAAGAATCTTTCTCTCACCATGTTCATCCCAACAAGTATGAGTTCTACATCACTTACCATATAGAGCTTCATAGGGTTCCATTTGAATGCTCGAGGGGAAACTATTATTTTAAGTGAACTCAAATGATGGGAGATGTTGATCCCATTAAACATTAAATTACATTGAGCATGTTATCATCATGTCTTCAAATGATTAAATAGTCCTTTTATATTATCCATCAGTTTGGGGTGATAGGTCATACTGAAATTAAATTTGTTACATAGATCATGTTGAACACTTATAATGAATTTTGATGGGAACCATGTATCACGATAAGATACGATAGAAAGTGGAGCATGATGCAGCTATACCACTTCCTTCACGTAAATCCAGGGAAGTTGATCAAGAGATAAATCCACCCTAATAGAGATAAAATGGGAAGCATTAGTGAGGCAGTCCACTATAACGCATTTCGCATTGGTTCCCTTGGATGTTCTCGGGAGACGAGTGGCAATTTTGATAGTGATATTCCCCACTTCCATACTAGTATGGGATGTGGTTGTAATAACCACATAGGAATTTTTCACTATGCCTTCACTTTCTGACATACCGGGAACCTTATATTATAGTCACCAATCTCACTTTTCATATTATCCCACTAATAATTATCAATATGGTCCCTATACATATTTGTGCTTTCATGATGTATAGAGAAAGTAGAGTTATGTGCTTCAGCGATCAGCTCCTTCTTTATTTCTAGAACAAATGGGACACATAGCCTGGTACAAAATTTCAGTACACCTTCTTGATCAATATTGATCTTCGAAAACTTCTCATTCTGGAGAGCCTCAAACTCCTTCTTTAACAAAGTATCATCTTTTTTGTCATTCTTCATCTTCCCTAATAATTATGTTTGAGAAAGTATTTTGGATAAAGTTGAAGATGCCCCTTCACATGTAATTCCCATTTCCATCTTTACTAATTCACTAATCAAAGGATCTATTTTAACCCTAATCATGGTCTGAACAATTGGTTATTCTTACTTAATGAATCAGTGACTTTTCTTTCTCTTCCAGGATGATAATGAATTGAAAAATACTAGTTTTTAAGAAGTTCCAACCATATCCTCTATCTCATTTTCAATTCATTTTGAGTGAAAATATAGTTCAAAATTTGATGGTCTATGTATATACCACATTTCTCCCTATAAAGATATTGAATCCATATCTTTAGAGAAAAAAAGACTAAATCCATCACCAGATCAAGTGTAGGATAGTTCTACTTATGATTCATCAACTTTCAGGATTCATAAGCTATGGATTTTTCATTTTTCTTGAGGATACACCCAGGACCATTTAGATATGCATCACTAAAAATAATGTATCCTTATCCACTTGAGTTCTGAGTTAACATGAGTGCAATAACCAATCTCTTCTTCATCTATTGGAAACATTCCCCCCACTCCTTTGTCTAGATGAACATGACCCCTTTTGAGTTAACATGGTTAATGGATTAGAAAGTCGTGAAAAGATTTTCACAAGGCTCATATAATATCCCTCTAATCCAAGGAAATTGTGTATATCAATTTTTTTTGTAGGTTGAGTCCACTCCTCTAAAACCACTAAATTTGCAGGGTCAACTGTTATTCCTTCATTAGTTATAGTGTACCACAACAAAGCATCTTATTGTAACTGAAATTAACATTATCTGAACGTTCCAAAATCACATCCTTCTGTATAGTTTGAAAAATAACCCTCAGATGATCCTCATGCTCCATGTTACATTTGGAATATATCATAATGTCATCAATAAAAACTACAAAACAGTTATTAGGGTAGTCCTTAATGACCCTATTCATCAAATCCATAAAAATAGATCGTGCATTATTCAGTCCTATGTGCATAACAACAAACTAATAATTTCCATATCTTGATTGGATGGAAATTTTTGATATATCAACCTTCTTCACCCTCAATTGAATATTACCTGATCAAAGATCAATATTATTGAAGAATTGATCTCCATCAAGTTTCTCAAATAAGTCATCAATTCTTGGAAGAGGGTATTTGTTCTTTACTATGATCCCATTCAGTTCTCTATAACCAATGCATATCCACAATGATCCATCTTTCTTCTTCACAAAGAGAACATGTTATCCCCCCAGAGACAAACTTAGTCAGATAAACCCCTTCTCCAAAAGATCTTGCAGTTGTTTCTTTCTTTTGTCCAGCTCCACATTTTTCATCCTATATGGGGTCTTTGATATCATTTGAGATCCAGGTACATGTTTGATGGAGAACTCTACCTCTCTTTCTAGGGGAGTTCCGGTAACTCCTCATGAAATGAGTCAATGTATTCCTAGACTATAAAGACAATTTTTATTCTAATACTATCATTTCCTTATTCTTCTTCACAGATAAGCTCTATAAAGAAGGATATAAGAGGTTATTCTAGAAAATGATCAGGTTGATATATCTCTCCTTTGATGATAATTCTAATTATTCCATTTATGAAAAATAATATTTCATTACGGTTGAGTCAATAAGGTTTTCCTTATGACTTTTCCATTCCATCTTGTTTTGAAAATCTCAAACACCTTATCTTTAAGAAAATTGCTTTTATAAGGAAAATTGCGTTTATAATGAAAATTTCTTTTGTAAGAAAAATTATCCTTATCATATTTTCATCCATATTTTTCTTAATTATAATATTCGGTTTCATTTCTATATTCTCGGAATCGTTGAAACTTTTATATGAAGCATTCTGTCTTAGGCTCCGAATTCTGGATAAGAACTGTAAGGAAGTTTCACTCCGAATTCCAGATGAGAACTGTAATAAAGTTTCATTCCGAATTCTGGATACGAACTCTGATTAAGTTCTACTCCGAATTCTGGATACGAATCCTTATGAAGTTCGACATTGAATTATAATTATGAATTCTGATAATGAAATCTCATTACAAATTCTGATGATGATTTCTCATTCCGAATTGTCATTCCAAATTCACCTATGAAACAGAATCTGACCATCTTTGTTTTATTCACTCCGAATTTATTTAGACTCCGAAAATTATTTTTGTTCAGACTCCGAACATTCATTTTGATTACGCTTTTATAATTTGTCTACTCTTTAATATATTTTTTCACTCCAAACTTTCACTCTGAATCTTCACTCCGAACTTTTTATTTAGACTTAAAACGATGTCGTACATTCTGTTACACTTGTTTTGTTATAAAACGATGTCGTCTATTCTGTTATAAACTAACCGTTGGTTAAGTTACATGTGTATAGGTCCCTCTGATTTTTAAGGAAAATATGATGGTTGTAAAGGAGGACGACCTTGCCTATAAATAGGAGATGATTTGAAAAAGCTCATCACTGATGGATAACTTCTTCATCATTGTGCATACATGCTGTTGAAGTGATTTCTAGAGAGAGAGGCTCTTATTAACTCTCAAAGATTTGTGCGACTCCGAATGTTGGTGATTACATTCATGGACTTCCAGGGATATGAAGACAGAGGCTTCCAACACCTTGAAGTTGAGGGCTTCCTTGCTGACGAAAACAGAGGTGGCCAACTAACTTGAAGTTGAGGGCTTGCGGGGATAGCAAGACACATACTTCGATATTCGAATCGATGGCTTACCCTGGTGTGCGTAAGACAGACTTTCTTAAAAGTATAAATCAAGGGACCTTTATCCAAGGTTGTTGGATACCCATCTCTTTGGGTTAAAAGACTTATATCTTGTTACTTGTAGTTTTACTACATGTTTATTTCCACTGCATTTTGTATTATAAGGAATGTATAACTTTCTTATACTTCCTTACTTGTACTCTATTTCATTTAGATTCTATAGGCTTTAAGGTAGAATCTCATATTGTAATCTTTTGTTAAGTTTCAATTTCTGAAACTACTTTCGGAATCTCTTTCCGTGTTTTCATTTGGTGTTAGAGGTGTTGTGAATTTGCTTAAGTTTAACTTTGTTAAACTTAGCCTTTTCCTTTGCTTAAGGAAAACATAGTTAATCATAACTATCTTTAAGGGTTCCAAAGGAATTTTTAAAGTATACAATTCACCCCCCTCTTGTATGCTGAGCATCTACATCACTATTTCGATCCTACAATTGGTATCAAAGGAGGTCTCTGAAGTACTTGTACTCACGAATAGGTTTTTCTTGCTCACATTCTCATTCCAAACTTTCCCATTCCGAACTTTCTCATTCTGAATTTTGTTTTTACAAACCTTTTCTACTAACAAGATTGTGTGTCAAAGGTTGTTCTATTATGGCAGGAATTAATGTTGGTTCTGTTGATAATCTAAATCCTACAAGACCACCAATCATTGATGGTAATGACTATGAGTACTGGAGATATCGAATGAAGACTTTTGTTATCAATACTGGAGTGGACAACTTTGTTATGCTTACTGGTGATTATAATATTCCTGATACGGAAGTTAGAACTTTTACTAACCAGGAAAAGAAAGAGTATCAACTCAACTATAAGGTACGCAATACTCTACTTTGTTCAATGACTAGAAATATATGTAGCCACATTTCTTCTTTTGAAGAATCTAATTGTATATGGAATAAGTTAGAGGTTACACACTTTGTAACTTCTAAGGTGATTGAGACTAGGAGAGCTATGCTTAGATGTGAATACCATGGCTTCAATTTTCCGTATGGTGAACCAATATGTAAAGTTCAATAGAGATTTATGACTCTTGTCAACAGTCTACAGTCTATGGGAGAAAAAGGTTTAGATGATGAAGCACTTGTGGATAAGATAATTGATATTATACCCAATGAGTGGGAATCCAAAAGAACTGCTATAGATGAGAATAGGAAGGTTACTCAAATTTCTCTTGATGAGTTATTTGGAACTCTTCTGCAACATGAAACCAGAATGAAGAGAGATGCTGACAATATCAAAAAAATGGAAATGGTACTGTTGCTTTTACAACAACATAAAATCAGATGAAAGCTAAGACTCCTGAGAGAGTAACCAGATCCAAGTCTAGGAATGTTATTTTCCAATCCGAATCTAGTGAAAGTGAAGTCTCTGAAAATGAATTAGCAAACCTTTCTCGAAGGATGAACAAGATAGCTATCCAGAGAAATTTCCAATCTAAGTATAAGAAAAAGGATTGGAAAGATAAGAATGATGGAGAAGTTACTTGTTATGAGTGCAAGAGAGCTGGACATATTAGACCAGATTTCCTTTCCTCAAAAAGAAAGAAAGGAAAGAAAGCCATTCAGACAGGAACAAAAAGAATTACTATAAAGCCAAAGATAAGAAAGTTTTGAAAGCTAATGATACCTGGAGTGCCAGTGGTGGTGACTCTTCAGATGAATCTTCTGATTACAAATCTTCAGGGTAGAAGAATCTTGGTCTTATAGCCATATTTCCTGTTGATAATCATTATTTTATGGGTAAGGTACGGAATGTTGAATCATTGACCAATGTTTCTTTAAATTCTAATGATAGTAAGTATTATAACTCTTCTGATGAAGAATCCTCTTCTGATGAAGAAAATACTTTACCTACTTATGAAGAAGTCTCTAGGTTTGCTGAATTTCTTGAGATTGAGAATTCTAAACTCAATAAGAAACTTGATAAGGCAAACTCTAGAAATTATATTCTTACAAAAGAGATATCAGATCTTTCTAAAGATCTTGGTAGGAAAATTGTTGATTTTGAAAGTATTTCAAAAAATCTTGAGGAAGTAAGTTCTGAGAAGAACAAACTTTCTAAAGAATTAGAAAAAGTAATTTCTAAGAAAAATATTTTCGAGCCTAGCTCTAATTCTAAAACTAATAATTTTGAAGATAAAAACTTGGTTATAAAACTCAAGTCCAAAATTTTTTCCTTAAAGAAGTGTTTATCAAACTTTACCCATGGTAAGGAAAATTTTGATAAAATGTATTCCCAAATATGACCTTTAAGAAATAAATCCGGATTTGGTTATACCCATGCAAAACCAATTTTTAGTAACAATTATTTTGTTCCTCAAAGTGCCCCATTTGGTACCAATTGTCAATGTGGTGGTCACTGGGCAAAGAATTGTTCCTTAAACAAAACCCAATCTCTTGGATTTCACAAAGCTTACTTTTCTAAGAAGATGTGGGTTCTTAAAATTTTGTTATCTGGTAATCTTGGATCCAAACAAGTTTGTATTCCGAAAGTCTAATTCCATTCTTGATTTTAGGAAAATAAAGAATGTACCAGCAACAATACATGGTTCATGGATTGTGGATGTTCTCGGCACATGACTGGTAACAAAAGCTATTTTGAAAAGATTATCAAAATTAAAGGAGGAAAGGTATCTTTCGGAGATAATGCTTAGGGTGAGATTGTTAGTATTGGTAATATTGTTCTTTTAGGAAAAACTTTGATTTCAAATGTTCTTTTTTTTAAGGGTCTTAAGAACAACCTCATTAGCATAAGTCAGTTATGTGATGAAGGTTACCTTGTGAATTTTAGGAATGATAAGTGCTTAGTTCACAATTCCAAGGAAGTATTTATTCTCTCAGCCAATATGCATGAGAATGTTTACACCTTAAACATAGAAGACCTCAAGAGTCAAGATTTACCTTGCCTAAGTTCAATGGAAGATCATTCCTCGTTATGGCATAGAAGATTAGGTCACTGTAACATTATAAACCTATGTAAACTCTCTAAGAAGAAACTAGTTAAGGATCTACCGGAGCTTAGATTTGATTCTTCTAATGTTTGTGATCCTTGTCAACATGGAAAGAAACATAAATCTAGTTTTAAATCAGTCGGTGAGGTCTCAACAACAAATGAATTATAGTTAGTGCACACGGATCTTTTTGGTCCAACACAAACTGGAAGTATTGGAGGCAAATACTATGTGTTTGTTCTAGTTGATGATTACACTATATTTACTTGGGTTTATTTTCTAGCAACGAAATCTGAAGCTTTTTCCTATTTCAAAAGTTTTAGAGCTCAAGTTAAAAATGAAAAAAACCTTCCATTGAAAACTATTCATAGTGATCATGGAGGAGAATTTTAAAATTTTGATATTGAAACTTTTTGTAGTAAAAAAGGTATTACTCACAATTTTTCAGCACCATGAACTCCTCAAAAAATGGTGTAGTTGAAAGAAGAAATAGAATTATTAAAGAGATAAATAGAACCATGTTGAGTGAATATTCTATAGCTAGACATTTCTGGGCTGAAGCAGTAAGTACTACTTGCTATACTATAAATCGAGTTTTGATTAGACCTTTTCTTAATAAAACCCTTTATGAGTTATGGAACGGTAGAAAACCAAGACTTTCCTACTTCATGGTTTTTGGTTGCAAAGTATTCATTCTGAATACAAAAGATAACTTACATAAATTCGCACCAAAATCTGATGAAGGAATTTTCTTAGGATATTCCACAACATCTAAGGCTAACAGAGTTTTTAATAAAAACACTTGTACTGTTGAAGAAATAGTACATGTAAAATTTGATGAGTCTGATCCTTTTGTTTTTAAACCATACCAGCCTACATCCTCGGATGTGTTTTCAAAAACTGATTGTCAACCTTTAATAGAAGAACCTTCTGATAAGGATAATGTTCAAGAAGATAGTTTTGAAACATTTACCCCAGAAGACTTTCTACCCTATGTTGATGAACAGGCTTTTCAAAACCAAAATCAGGTGTTTCTTAAGAATCATCCCAGTGATAGTATCATTGGTGATGTAAATCAACCTGTAAGGACTAGAATATCCTTAAGAAATAAAGTAGAACATCTAGCATTTCTTTCCCAATTAGAACCTAAAAGCACTGTTGAAGCTTTAGGTGATGATGATTGGATCAAAGCCATGCAAGATGAACTAAATGAATTCGAAAGGAATAAATTCTGGACTTTGGTTGAAAGACCTAAGGAAACTTCTGTAATTTGAGTAAAATGGGTTTTCAGAAATAAATGTGATGAAAATGTAGTCATAGTAAGAAATAAAGCTAGACTTGTTGCTAAAGGTTATAATCAGCAAGAGTGAATAGAATATGAAGAAACCTATGCTCCAGTAGCCAGACTTGAATCTATCCGTATTCTACTTGCCTTTGCAGCATTCTTTAATTTTAAACTTTTTCAAATGGATGTGAAATGTGCTTTTCTTAACAGTTATGTTCAAGAGGAAGTTTTTGTTGAACAACCTCTTGGCATTGAAGATACAAAACATCCTGATTATGTTTTTAGACTTACCAAAGCTCTGTATGGCCTTAAACAAGCCCCACGAGCATGGCATGATAGACTCACTGGATTTTTGCTTCAAAATAACTATGTTAATGGAAATGCAGATCCAACCCTTTTTATAAAGAATGATAAGAAAAATGTTTTGATTTGTCAAATTTATGTTGATGACATCATATTTGGTTCAACTCAGCAATCTTTGACCGACTCTTTTGCAAGTCTAATGAAATCTGAGTTTGAAATGAGTTTGATGGGTGAGTTAACTTTTTTCCTTGGTTTTAAAATTTCTCAAAAACCAGAAGGACCCTAAATATCTCAACATAATTATATTAAAGATCTTCTCAAAAAGTATGGTTATGACAACACTAAGAGTATAAGTACTCCTATTGGTACCTCAAACTCTTTAGATCTTCATGAAGCTGGGTGAGTTAACTTTTTTCCTTGGTTTTCAAATTTCTCAAAAACCAGAAGGAACCTAAATATCTCAACATAATTATATTAAAGATCTTTTCAAAAAGTATGGTTATGACAACACTAAGAGTATAAGTACTCTTATTGGTACCTCAAACTCTTTAGATCTTCATGAATCTGGGAAACCAGTATATCAAACATCCTTTAGAGGTATGATAGGAAGTCTACTAAACTTAACAGCTAGTTGACCAGAATTAATGTTTTCAGTATGCTTATGTGAAAGATATCAATCCATTCCTAAGGAATCTCACTTAAAGGCAGTAAAAATAATTTTTCACTACCTTAAGGGAACCATGGATCTAGGATTATTTTATACTTCTGGAAATGATTTTTTTCTAAGAAGATTTTCTGATGCTGACTTTGGTGGATGTAGAATGGATAGAAAGAGTACATCCGGAACTTGTCATTTCTTAGAAGATTCATTAGTTTCTTGGTCCTGCAAGAAGCAACATTCTGTAGCACTCTCCACTACTGAAGCTAAATATGTAGCAGCTGGAAGTTGTTGTGCTCAAGTGTTGTGGATGCAACACACACTCACAGACTATGGCTTGAGTTTTACTAAAACTCAAATTTTTTTGTGATAACACAAGTGCCATTGCTTTATGTAAGAACCCTGCACATCACTCTCATCCAAAAAACATAGATATTAGGCATCGCTTTCTTTGGGATCACAAACAAAAATGAGATATTATTCTTCAGTTTATCGGAACACAAGATCAACTTGCTGATATTTTCACAATATCATTGCCTTCTGATAGATTTGAATACATTAAACAGAAGTTAGGAATGATAAACATAAGGTAATCCTTCTTAATTAACTTTCTATTGAAAAAGTTTCCTTACAGTAATAAACTTTTTTTTATAGGGGGAGTACATTTGATTGTTAATGTAACAAATTTTTTTTCCCAAATATTGTTTCCAAAATTTTCGGAACTAAATTTCCGGAATGGAAATTTCCGGAACTAAAATTTCCGAAATGGATATGTTCGTATAGAAGACTTCTGGAATCAAAAACATCATATTGAACACTTCCAGAATGGGAAATTTCGTACTGGTATTTCCATAACGAGATTTTCGTACCGAGACTTTCATAATGAGTTTTTCATATTCAAATTTTTTTAAATTTTTTTTTCCATACTGAATTATTATAATGTTTTTCGTACTGAGTTTTCTGTATTGAGTTTGTTTTTTGTAGTGAGTTTTGAGAACTATGTCTTTTCGTAATAAATATTTTTCATAGTCTTTTTTATATTACCCATTACGAATAATCCTCCTAAGCCAATCCGAGAGGTATAATTTCCTTACTCAAGTTTTCGTAGTCATACTTTACTTGTGGAATTTTCTTATATTTTGGTTTCGGATTATAATTTTCATATATCATTGTTTTCAATAAAACCTCAAAAGATCGGATTCATGTTTTCATGAGAATTGGTTTTCAACCGTCAGATCTAGTCTCAGCTTATCACAACCGTTCAATCAACCGTGGAAATTGAATCTTTTTCTCATTGCCTATATAAAGGGGACCCCAAATGGTTGGACCACATCAGTTTTTAGGCTCTAGCGTCCCGAAGCTCTACCTCTCCATTTTAAGGAAGTTCCGAACTTCAGATTTCTCTGTTCCGATCATCTCAGAGGTCATCAGATCCGAATGTCTGTGGAAGTAGCTTCTCAAGACATGTCTTCCTCTAAGCTGATTTCAAAGTGGTTTGTATATAGAGAGAGGCTAGTTCATCTTGATTTATTCAACATGTATGACTCTCTTATATCCAAAAATATTAAGCTTAATGGATGGGGAGATGTTGTTGTGTCGAAACCTGGGAATCAAGATGATGTCTATTCAGGTTTTCTTATAGAGTTTTATGAGACACTCTCCTTTCTTAAGGAAGATGGAAGAGAAAATATGTCTTTAAAGTATTATGGTAAGACTTATAAGCTTTCATATGCCAAGGCAGCTAGCTTGGTAGGGCTCAATAATGAAGGAGAAGCTGAATTCATATCTCATGTGTTACCGAATTCAAAGGGTAGCTTCAACAAGTAAAAAGCATTTGAAACTCTCAGACTGTCAGATGATAAGGCTCCGAAGATTGCTTCTCTGTCTACAAATTTCCAGATCCTAGAATTATGTGTACAAGGCCATATTGTACCGAGAAATGGTGACAAAGATAGTCTGAAGAAGAGTGAGATCTACATCCAAGATTTTCTGATAAATCTGGGGAAGTTTAACCTGATTAAGCACATTCTCATTACTCTTGAGAATGATACGAAAGGGAATCTGAGAGCTTAGATCATAATGTATCCAGAAATCCTCTCAAAGTTGATAGTTCGGTGCCTTGAGTCTTTCGAAGAGGCTTGCAAGTCTAATCCAAGAGTTTTCAAGATTATGTTGGTAAGTGATGGCACACTCAAAATGATGGATGTAGCTTTCGACAAGAAGACTGGAAGGTTTATTGATTTACCTGCTCAAGCAGAAGCAGTTCCGAAAGTTGCTGATCCGGAATCCCCTAAGCCAGTAAGGAAGAGAAAGTTGAAAGAAGTTGAAGTTGAAGTAGAGAATCCCAAGTCTATGGAAGTTCATTCCGCACCTCCAAAACCAAATAAGAAAAAAGCTTACTCAGATGAGGTATTTTCTAAATGGATGGAGATCAAAGAAAAAAGTGTGCAAGGGGAGCCTCAGTTTGGCTTGGATCCTGCGGAGGCTAAGGCCTTGAATGAAAGAACTGCGGATGATCTAGAAAAACAAGTCAAAGAAAAGAAGCTTAAGAAGAAGTTGTCTGAAGCCGAGGTAGCTCAGGCATTGTTGAAGTTAAATGAGATGGTTTCATCAAACATTCCCGTTCCGAGATCCTTTTCCTTGGACTCTCTTCCTGAGACTCCAGGAAGAATTTTCATCACTCTGGAAGAATCTTTTTCTAAGACTACTGAGGATGTAGAGAAAATTGAGCGAGTGGAAGAAGAAGAAGCTGTAGCTGAAGGTAGTGGTGAAACTGGAGATGTTTTGAAACAATTAGATGATTTTAAAGGGACACCTTCGGTACATCTGTCGCTCCGAACTTCAGAAGTCGAATCTTCGAAATTAGTCACTCCTGGAAACAATGAGCATCAAGGAGAAGAATAATTAGCTTATCATGCAGAAGAAGAACAACTTATACCTGATGTTTCTCAAATGGAGAACATAGAGGATGTAGCTCTAAAAGTTGGTGATGATGATGACAATATTATTCAAGTAATTGATAGTGAAAAACGAACTCCGGAATAGGATTCTATTCCGAAAAGGGAAAAGGGAAAGCAAATTCTTGCTGATACTCCGAGCTCGTTAGTGGTGAAGAGAAAGGATGTTGGTAGTTCTTCAAAGAGAAAGCTTGACCAAGTTGAAGAAGAAAATTCTCCAAGCAGAGTCTCAGATTTGGAGCTATCTTCATTGGGGCATGACTTTGTTGTTCAGTCTTTAAAGAAGTTGGTAGGTTCTATTCCAACCTTCTCAAGCATTGATTCAAGATGTCAGATGCTCCAACATGATTTAAATCAGAAATCAGACTCTGTATCCATGGTCATGGAAAAGTGTGTTAAGATAGAAGCTCAATTCAAATATTTCTTTGTCAGTTATGAATCCCACAAAAGATCTTTCAAAAGGATGACCAGTTGGTCGAGGAAGGCTATAGAAGAAATGAGTCTCTTTGATGAATTTAAAGATAATGTGAAGGATGCGTTTGAGACTGAGGACAGGAAGATAAAAGAGCAAACTTCTTCCTTTGAAGAGAAATTGACAAATGAAAAGAATTTCCAGATTCAAGAAGTCAGAGATCTGAATGGAAAGCTAAATTCTGTCTCTCAAAATTGGAAATATGAAAGGGATCATCGGATTGAGTTTGAAGAAAAAAATGAAGGCTCAGGAAGAAAAGCTTAAAGCTCAGGAAGAAAAGCTTCAAGCCCAGGAAGAAAAGATTGAAGCCCAAAGTGCAAGAATTGTTGTGTTAGAGAAGCAAGCCGAGGAAGACCATAAAGACTTGAAAAAGATAAAGACTATTCTTAAGGGTCTCATGGCGAAGGAAAACGATCCAAAATAGATAGATCTGATCTTTTGTTGTATCTAAATTTCTTTGTTGTTGAGCTCTTCAAACTTAATGAAAATTTATGCTTGTTCATTTCTTTTTTTGTTTCTATTAATTTTTCAGGTACCTTGTTATATTTTCCATTCCCTCGAATTCTTTTTGAAAATTACAAAGGGGGAGAAGGAAAATTCCATAATAAGAAAAGGGAAAAAGAATCTTAACAAAGGGTGAGAAAGAAAAAAAACTCCAATAAGAATTTATCTAAGGGGGAGTTTTTCATAAAAGAAGACATTCTTATTTGTAATGAAATGTCATTCCGGAAATCTAGAATACAATCCTTAGAGTTTCAAAGCCTAAGGGGGAGTTAGTCGTATTCATCTACATCCATAAGAAAAGGGATATAAGCCTTAATGTTTTCTTTCTTCTTAGAATTTCTTTTTCCTAAGGATGTTTGTGCTTTCCAAAAAGGGGGAGATTGTTGAGTCAATAAGGTTTTCCTTATGACTTTTCCATTCCTTCTTGTTTTGAAAATCAAAAACACCTTATCTTTAAGAAAATTTCTTTTATAACGAAAATTTATTTTATAAGGAAAATCACTTTTGTAAGAAAAATTTTCCTTATCATATTTTCATCCATATTTTTCTTATGTATAAGATTCGGATTCATTTCTATATTCTCGGAATCGTTGAAACTTTGATATGAAGCATTCTGTTTTAGGCTCTGAATTCTAGATAAGAACTGTAAGGAAGTTTCACTCCGAATTTCAGATGAGAACTGTAATGATGTTTCATTCTGAATTCTGGATACTAACTCTGATTATGTTCTACTCCGAATTCTGGATACGAATCCTTATAAAGTTAAACATCGAATTCTCATTACGAATTCTGATAATGAAATATCCTTACAAATTCTGATGACGATTTCTCATTCCGAATTCTCATTCTGAATTCACCTATGAAACAGAATCTGACCATCTTTGTTTTATTCACTCCGAATTTATTTAGACTCCGAATATTATTTTTGGTCAGACTCTAAACATTCATTTTGCTTACGGTTTTATAATTTGTCTACTCTTTAATATATTTTTTCACTCCGAACTTTCACTCAATATTCACTCCAAACATTTAGTTTATACTTAAAACGATGTCGTACATTCTGTTACACTTGTTTTGTTATAAAATGATGTTGTTTATTCTTTTATAAACTAACCGTTGGTTAAGTTACACGGTTACAGGTCCCTCCGATTTTTAAGGAAAATATGACCGTTGGAAAGGAGGCCGACCTTGCCTATAAATAGGATCTCATTTGAAAGATCGCATCACTAATGGATAACATCTTCAAAATTGTACATACATGCTGTTGAAGTGATTTATAGAGAGATAGGATCTTATTAAATCTCAAATCTTTGCCCGACTCCGAATGTTAGTGATTACATTTGAGGAATTCCGGGGATAGGAAGACAGAGGTTTCCAACACCTTGAAGTTGAGGGCTTCCATGCTGAGGAAGATAGAGGTGGCCAACTACCTTGAAGTTGAGGGCTTGCGGGGATAGCAAGACAGAGACTCTGATCTTCGTATCGAGGGCTTACCCTGGTGTGGGTAAGACAGACTTGCTTGAAAGTATAAATCAAGGGACCTTTATCAAAGGTTGTTTGATACCCTTCTCTTTGGGTTAAATGACTTATATCTTGTTACTTGTAGTTTTACTACTTGTTTATTTCTGATGCATTTTGTATTATAAGGAAAGTATAACTTTCTTATACTTCCTTAATTGTACTCTGTTTCATTTAGATTCTATACGCTTTAAGGTAGAATCTCATATTGTAATCTTTTGTTAAGTTTTAATTTCCGGAACCTACTTTTGGAATATCTTTCCAAGTTTTCATTTGGTGTTAGAGGTTTTGTGAATTTGATTAAGTTTAACTTTGTTAAACTTAGCCTTTTCCTTATCTTAAGGAAAACATAGTTAATCGTAACTATCTTTAAAGGTTCCAAAGGAATTTTTAAAGTATACAATTCACCCCCCCCCCCCTCTTGTATATTGAGCATCTACATCACTATTTCAATCCTACAATTGTTATCAAAGGAGGTCTCTGAAATACTTGTACTCACGTATAGGTTTTTCTTGCTCACTTTCTCATTCTGAACATTCCCATTCCGAACATTCTCATTCCGAATTTTGTTTTGACAAACCTTTTCTACTAAAAATTTTGTGTGTCAAAGTTTGTTCTAGTATGGAAGGAATTAATGTTGGTTCTATTGATAATATAAATCCTACAAGGCCACCAATATTTGATGGTAATGACTATGAGTACTAGAGAGATCGAATGAAGACTTTTGTTATCAATACTGGAGTGGACAACTTTGTTATGCTTACTGGTGATTATAAAATTCCTGACAAGGAAGTTAGAACTTTTATTAACCAGGAAAAGAAAGAGTATCAACTCAACTATAAGGTACGCAATACACTACTTTGTTCAATGAGTAGAAATATATATATCCAAATTTCTTCTTGTGAAGCATCTAATTGTATCTAGAAGAAGTTAGAGGTTACACACATGGGAACTTCTAAGGTGATTGAGACTAGGAGAGCTATGCTTAGAGCTAAATACCATGGCTTCAATTTTCCGTATGGTGAACCAATATGTAAAGTTCAACAGAGATTTATGACTATTATTAGCAGTCTACAGTCTATGGGAGAAAAAGGTTTAGATGATGAATCACTTTTGGAAAAGATAATTGATATTATTCCCAATGAGTGGGAATCCAAAAGAACAGCTATAGATGAGAACAGGAATGTTACTCAAATTTATCATGATGAGTTTTTTGGAACTCTTCTACAACATGAAACCAGAATGAAGAGAGATGCTGACAACATCAAAAAAAATGGAAATGGTACTATTGGTTTTACAACAACATCAAATAATATGAAAGCTAAGAGTCCTGAGAGAGTAACCAGATCCAAGTCTAGGAATGTTATTTTCCAATCCGAATCTAGTGAAAGTGAAGTCTCTGAAAATGAATTAGCAAATCTTGCTCGAAGGATGAACAAGATAGCTGGCCAGAGAAATTTCCAATCTAAGTATAAGAAAAAGGACAGGAAATATAAGAAAGATGGAGAAGTTACTTGTTATGAGTGCAAGAGAGCTGGACATATTAGACTAGATTCCCCTTTGCTCAAAAAGACCGAAAGGAAAAAAGGCATTCAGACAGGAAAAAAAACAAGTACTATAAAGCCAAAGATAAGAAATTTTTGAAAGCTAATGATACCTGGAGTGCCAGTGGTGGTGACTCTTCAGATGAATCTTCTGATTACAAATCTTCAGGGTAGAAGAATCTTGGTCTTATAGCCATATTTCCTGTTGATAATCATTATTTTATGGATAAGGTACGGAATGTTGAATCATTGACCAATGTTTCTTTAAATTCTAATGATAGTAAGTATTATAACTCTTCTGATGAAGAATCCTCTTCTGATGAAGAAAATACTTTACCTACTTATGAATAAGTCTCTAGGTTTGCTGAACTTCTTGAGATTGGGAATTATAAACTCAATAAGAAACATGATAAGGAAAACTCAAGAAATTCTATTCTTACAAAAGAGATATCAGATCTTTCTAAAGATCTGGATAGGAAAATTATTGATTTTGAAAGTATTTCAAAAAATCATGAGGAAGTAAGTTCTGAGAAGAACAAACTTTCTAAAGAATTAGAAAAAGTAATTTCAAAGAAAAATATTTTCGAGCCTAGCTCTAATTCTAAAACTAATAATTTTGAAGATAAAAACATGGTTATAAAACTCATGTTCGAAATTTTTTCCTTAAAGAAGTGTTTATCAAACATTACCCGTGGTAAGGAAAATTTTGATAAAATGTATTCCCAAATATGACCTTTAAGAAATAAATCTGGATTTCATTATACCCATGCAAAACCAATTTTTAGTAACAATTATTTTGTTCCTCAAAGTGCCCCATTTTGTACCAATAGGGCCTTATAAATTGAATTTTAGATGTTTTGATAAATTTATTGGTTTTTTATGAATGAAATGTATAATGAAATATGGTTTTCCTATATTAATGAATAAAATGGTTTTAAATAAAATTACTCTATGGGGGATTTAGGGGGGTAGGGGGTTTTCTAGTTGGGGGGTTGTCCAGGGGGTCATGGTGGGTGTCTAGGTAGGGGAGGGGGTGTGAGATGTCTAGGGGGTAGGCTATCTAGGGGTGGGGGTAGGCTGTCTAGCTGGGGGAGGTGGTGTGTGCTATCTAGGGGGTAGGTAGTCTAGGGGTGGGGGTTGGTATTCCAGGTGGGGGAGGGGGTGTGGGTTATCCCGGGAGGGGCGGGCTGTCCAGGTGGGGGATGAGGGTGTGGGTTGTTCAGGTGGTGTGTGGGTGGGGGGGACTGTCCAGGTGAGGGTGAGCTATCTAGGGGGCTATAGGGGGGTAGGGGGATGCAGGGGTGAGTGGGGGAGGGGTGTGGGTTTTCCAGGGAAGGGGGTCGGTTGTCCAAGGGGGTTGGGTGGGTTGTCCAGGTGGGGTGGGGGTGGGTCATCCAAGAGGGGTGGGTTGTCCAAGATGGTGGGGGTGGGATCTCCAGGTTGTGGAGGGGGTGTTGGTTATCCATAAAGGAGGGTGTGGGTTGTCTAGGAGGGGTGGGATGTCTAGGTTGGTGGGGGGGTTACCCGTGTGGGGGTGGGTGTGCTGTTCGGGGGGGGGGGGGGGATGCAGTGGGGTATGGGATAGATGTTTGTGGGGGGTGTGGGTTGTCCAAGGAGGGGGGTTTCCACTCTGATACTCTACAAAAAAATAGGAATCACATATAACCAATCTATATTTGCTTTCACATGTTAAGACATTTCGTGAAGTTCCATACCAACACTCACTCTTACCAATCCAAGAAGAAGTGATCTCTGCAAATATATCTCACTCAGGTTCTTATCCACCATCCTTATTGATCACATACAAATTTAACATTTGTATAACTCCAATCACCTAATGATATAAAAAGGCACATTCTCCCTTGAGTAGTGTCTGATCCAAACTTTTCTCATATTCCTAAACAAAATACATAGGATTGTATTTGACACACACAAAAAAATTTGTAAATATACACATTATATCACAACCTAGAATTATCTCTCAACTAACCTCTCACGGCATAAATAAGGCACATACCTAGCTCAAAATTTGGTGGTGTGTTTACAATTAGTTGTTTTTTTTATAATTCATGTATTATATTAAGAGTGGAAGATAAAAAATAATACAGATATGATATTTGAAGGTGTGGTTACATATAGGTTTATTGCGATTTATATGTATGATATTCATGGTTTACACCAACAGTCTTATGGGTCATCTATAATAGGTTTGAAGTCATGCTATAATTGGATAGAGATTGGATTCTACGACCCTAATTTGGGGCTGGAAACCCCGACCCCATTGGACAGCCCCCCACCCACCCACCCACCCACACCCACCCCACCCCCATCTACACCATTGGACAGCCCCTCTAGACACCACCCCACCCCCTGGACACACCCACCCCTACTGGACAGCCACCCCACCCCCTAGACTGCCTCAACTGGACACCACCCCACCTCCAGAACACCCCCACCCCCTGGATAGCACCCACCCTGGGACACCCCCACCCCCTCAATAGGCCCACCCCCTTGGACATTCCCCACCCATCCTCCCTGGATAGCCTCCCCCCCACCCCCTTGCATAGCCCCCCTGGACACCCCCCCCCCCACACCCCAGACACCCCCACCCCAGGGACACCCCCACCCCCTGGACAACCCCCCCCCTAGGACAACCCACCACCACCTGGACACCCCCACCCCCTGGACACCCCCTCCTCCTTGGGTAGTGTATCTTATCACTTAAATAATCTACTAAAATATAAAATTTCATCGATCTAAAATTTACTCAACTTCTGAATAATTCTCCTCCACTACAGTACATGATCATGTACACTCATGTATAGTTCATCAAATATATTTTTTTATAAATATAGTATTATTTTTATTTTATATTATGATTCTCATTTAGATTATTGTGTCAGCTATGGTTTTATATAAAGTAATCAATTCTCATTTACATAAATTTATTTTAATTGAAACTTCAATCATGTTGAATTAATTTTGAAAAAAAGACTCATAATTTTTTTTTTACAGAATGGATGGATGTTGGATAGGTAAAACTGATTAGATCTCAAGAAATTTTCAAAATAATTTGGAGATATTTTTAGATTTTTCATTTCACTATGCTTCAGATAGTGGTCACATACACTGCCCATGTTACAATTGTGTTACAAGAACTTGGCTGAGCCATGAAGAAGTCATCTACCACATAACCAAATATGGTTTTCAAAAAAACTACTATCTGTGGTATCACAATGGGGAGAAAATAAAATATAAAATTGCTGATGATCCAGATGAGAGGATAGGATTAGAGAGTTTGTTAGATGACTAGTTTTCATTTATTCATCATCATGAAAAATAATGGATTCTGACCCAAGAAGACTTTTATATGACCACACAAGATGTATATAATGAAAATGATGATGTTGTCAGGGTGAAAAAATTGAATGATGCTACCATGACACCAGTATATCAATAATGCAGTAAAATAAAAAATAATAATTTTTAATCTGATTGTTTTATGGGAAAACAATGTATGGGATTTCTAATACTTCCATCGATTACATTCATACCTTCATGAAGGACATACTTTAAAATGATGTAGATATTCCCTCAAACCACTATATGACATGGAACTTAGATGGGGAACTTGGATTTTCAAGGAAAATATTCATGCATGCCTGAAATTTTTCAGTTTATTCCATGGGGAAATTTTTGAATGAAATGATTGTATAAAATGTGTCAAATCACATTGGAAGCTAAAAGCTGATGGAACACCATCCTGTGTGCCATAGAAAGTTATGTTTCACTTTCCATTGATCCCTAGACTCTAGAATCTTTTTATATCTGATGAAATATCAATAAAAATGTGATGGCATGATACTGAGAGAAATAAGACTAATGATGAGATGGTTCACCCTACAGTTGGATTTTCATGGATTAGATTTGATGCTCGATATCCTGATTTTACAGCTGATATGTGTAATGTGAGGTCAGGTCTTTCATGTGATTGTTTTAATCCATTTGCGTAGATGCTGACTTCTCACATCACCAGACCGATTTTTATACACATTTATAACCTTTCCCTATTATTGTGTATGAAAAAACCTTTCACTTTCATGAGTATACTCATATCTATCCCTTCTGATCCATGATATGATATAAACATATACATGCAACCTTTAATAAAAGACTTGAATCTTCTTTGGGATGTGGGTGTGTGCACATATGATGCATGTTTGAAAGACATATTTCATATGTGTGTTGCACTTATGTGGAAGATCAATGATTTTCATGCTTATGCAATGATGTATGGATTGAGAACAAAGGGAAAACTATCATGTCCTATTTTTATAAAGAATACACGATCCAGAAGATTGAAACATCGTTGTAGTTTCAATATTATTTGACATCGAGGATTCTTTCCAGTTGACCATCCATATGGAAATAATCATCAAATATTTGACAATACCATGGAGACCGATGATCCACCTTAGCGTAGGTCTGGAACTGATGGGCTTAATGAGGTGAAAGGTTTCAGTTTTTTATTTGGGAAGGGTCAAATGAAATCTGGAAAGAGAAAGAATGTTTCCACTAAAACCTTTTACAATTGGAAGAAAAAAAGTATCTTCTTCGATTTGCCTTATTGGTCAACCAATTTGTTACGTCATTTCTTAGCCATAATGAAAATTGAAAAAAAAAATATATGTGAAATTTTTATTGTGATTATTCTAAATGTTAAGTGAAATAAAAAAAGATTATTTATGGTCTTCGCGTGACTCGGTGGATTAGGGCGTCATACCAGAATTGCTTCCTATTCATATCAGTGAAAATAAATGGAATGTTCCATGTGCCTATTATTTGATGACACCTAAAAAAAGAAAATCAATTTCTATAAGTTCTAGTGACTACTAATGTTCGTGATGTCTATTCAAGAAACATATCTAAACTGGTCAACATAAGATAGTTGAAGATAAATTCATTGAAGACTCATTATTATCACATCCTTCTGTATGAGTGGATTTTAAAATAAATCTGTCATCTTTTTTCCAATAATATAAGGGTGGATGTTATTTGGTTGTACTATTTATTTAGAGATCTTTATCCTAAGAATTTTTCCAAGTATTTATTAAAAAAATTGTTGGTAGATTCCCCCATTAATTTAGTGTGAGTTAGAGAAAATGTGTCTTCAATCATTTTTCACATGCATGTTGCATCTGACAATCCATATTCCAAATTAAATACTTTTCAAATGACATATTTATTTCATTGGATGTATTAAGCTAAAATAATTATGGGCACATTAAAATCTTATTTCCAAAACAAGATTAAACCCCAAGATTCTATCATGAATGGTTACTAGGATTAAGAATGTATATATTTATGCTCTATGTATTTGTCTAATCCTACTACATGAATGAATAGACCAATGAGAAATGAAAATGAATAGTATGATAAAATTGAACCCAATTTTCCATCACTTCCATAAATCGGATGAATTTTTAGATCATGTACATTAACGAAATTATGCCTTGAAGTGTGGGAGATGGAACATCACACAGTTTTGTTCAAATATGATTTGTTCGATGCCAATATATGGTATGTATATTGAATAAGTATATAATACAAATATATCTATTAATGTATTACGAGTTTTATCTAAAGGGAACATAAAGCAATGAAAAATAGAAATAATCATTCTTTATCATTGAGAAGGACAGAGACTTTCCATAGAAAAGAGTTTTTTCTTGGTTAAAATTGAAGGTAAAAATATTACTGTTTAAAATAATTAAATCAATATTTCATTGAGTATAATATTCATTTATATTTCAGGTATTGATTTTTGAAACTGACTCAGTCTCTGAGGAAATAAGAGCTTTGGATTTTGGTCCTAATATCGTGGTTTATGACTGTAAATAAATTCTTATCAATGGGTACAGATTTATTATTACTAAATGAGAGAAGAATAAGAGAACACAAAATTATGGTTTTATCGTTACTACCACAAAAAACTATTATGTCGGTTCATCAGATAGTAGACCATGATTTGAAAATGTGGGTTATTATGGAGTCGTTGAAAAAGTAATAATATTGGATTATTATTCCCATAGATGAGTCACGATGACGAAATTTCAGTGGTGTGATTCGATGAGTAGTCAGGGAACATTTATTAATGATTGTGGATTTCGAGTAATTGATATGACTCACACTCTTTCTACTAATGAACAATATGTATTGGAAACAATGGAGAATGTTGTTTTTATGCCAAAGACCATATTCGAATATAATTTTGTGTTATTATTGAAGTAATTCCAAGAAATATTTTTGATGATGGTGATAATGGAATTGACACCATCCCTAATACCATTGGAAATGATCCATTCAGTACTTTTTAAGACTCCAATATCCCAATTTTCAGAGTTGACAGTGAAACTGAAATTGTGGATGGAAATATATAAAATCATTCAGCCACGTTATCAATTCTTTTGGGTTTTCTAGACTTGGGTAGTTAATGTTGGAACTAATAAAATTGATTTATTATTGATTACAAATTAGTTGTATCCAACTTGACGGTTATGTGATTTTTCAATTTTTATTGGTTGTAATTTTATTTGAATTGCATTTTCTAATTTGAAATTGAACTGTATTCAAACCTGCAAAAATAACATTTCTAACATGGTGACCATTTCAATTATTTATTGACCATGTATAAAATTAGTATAACTCGATGAACACCCTTTAACATTTCACCAGATAATTAACATGATGGTTTGTCTTCTTCTTCAAAACATGTATAGAAACCTGCATCATCTACCTAGGATAAAGAAATTAAATTTTTCTTCAATTTTGACAAGTGATTTACCCCTTATGAATTCGGTAGATATCTTATCCCTGTTCATATGTATATATGATCATTTAAAACTATCTTAAGGGTTTAATTATTCATTACATATAACTTGTTGAATTTTCTAGAGGCATAATTTAGTATGCTCTCTCTCTTGACTGTTGAGAGAAATAAATCCACAAAATCAATGTTCCGTGATTTTAATTGACTAATAAAACATAGTAAAAAACCATCTTACTAAAAATTAAATTTCTTTACTATGACTTGTATGCTTTATTGAATTAATTATATATTTATTCATGCTCTCTTAAAATAAAGGATTGTTAAATTATCCATGAATTTCCCTATTCCCTCTCAATTATTTTACTTTTTTTATACACATTAGTTATCCTTTTATATTTACATCCAAATTTGTTTTCAAATGTAGGAAATGAAACTAAATGAATGGAGGTTATAGAAAAAGATGATCGACAACAATCATCGCATGGATGGGATGGGTGTTCCACCACTACTGCCTATAGTGAGTATTTTATTTCAAATATATATATTTAAATAATATGTAATGTCATGAGATTAATTTTGTTATAAAATTTTTTGCAGGATCCACCTCTTAGGAGAAAATTATTTGATGATCAGCCTTGTAGTGGTCATAGTACTCAAGGTGTTCGTACAAGGGGGTTGTACGAGAGCGAGATAATCTAGTCAGCGTACCCGATTAGACCCTGCCCCTCCCACTGATATACCATCTATACCACATTCTGATCCTGGTGTGACGTTAGGGACACATGAGATATATATGCCTCCCATGTTTTTACTACCCTTTAAATCTGAGTCTCATCACCTGTCTTTATCTTATCTGATGATGATTCCTGCTCCCCATCCAACATTCATCCAACCATCTGTTCCATCTTCTTTTACTTCTCCTTCCCTCTCTCTAATCTTATATATTCCATCTTCTTTAACTACTTCTTCATCAGAGTTTATCCTTGCAGAGTATACATTGGGACCCACTCCACCTGTATAGGGTCCTCCTTCAGTTTTTGTTGATCCAATGGTACCCATTGATCTGACGGTTGTAGGTATATTTATAGAACCCTATCAAATTTTTATACCATTATTTATTTCCATCATAACATATATTGATAAAATATTTATTTTTATATCATAACAGAAACATCTACTAATATAAGGTGGGGGTAGGGGAATACACGCATGTGTGCGGTGTGGAACCACGACACACAGTTGATGGTTGACTACAATGAAGACAATCAAATGACTGAAAAAACTAGGCAGGAATGTTAGAGTTTTTTGGCGAAACATTCCAAATACTCTAACATCATTCATGTCATCCCACTATCATGGAGATAGTTTCCATGTAAAGTCAAGTATAATACTTGGGTAGAGATATGGGTAAACAATATTTTGTATTTAATGCAATATATTATATTTTTTATTTATATGAATTACTATTTTCATGTCAGCTTCAGTTTAATTTCCCCGATGGTGAGGGTGCACAGCCAGCGCGTCTAATGGATTTAGTCGATCTTTGGAGTGCCTATAAGCATGAGTTGTATATTGGATGGCATTGTAGAGTTGGAACAAAGTTATAGGTGGTCCCTATCGTGGATGATATCCTGATAGAACTATATCAGCAGATGATTAATCATTGGATGACTATCTAATTTAAGGTATTAATCAATTTCGAGGTTTATAAATGAAAGAAGGTCATGTTTTCCATTAATAATTTCTTTTGTATTATTGAATTTTATTTTGGAATTATCCAAAATAAATAAAAAAATATTAATGATAAAAATACCTCCACAGATTGGGATGTACTGCGATGCCAGATCATGAGAGGAAGCAGGTATGATAGTTGTTTATAATTTTTCTTTACGACAAGCACTTTATATATTTTCCTCCATAAATTATTTAATTGATAATGTTTTTATATAATATTATTTATGAAATTAATTATTTTTGAACTATTTTTATTTATGGTTTCCTACATTCAATGTCATTTTATTGGAAAACATTAAATATTGAAGGATGTGTGCCTCAAGAAAAACTATTTTTCTCGAGTAGAAGGAAGAATGATGGAAGTGAGGTTAATGAACTGACTCAGCAGTAGATAATAAGTAATACGTTGTTGATTTAAAATTTTTATAATCTATTCTGAAACTTAATAATCAATTTATATTTGTAACAATCTAGTTTAGTGGCCCTTGATGCCCAGGAACCAAACAATTTTGGTCCAAACGATCACCTACATCAGGTGTTGGAGATAAGCCCCCTGGAATAGTACGATGCCGACCTAGGAAGAGTATAGGCCCGAAGTGGTATTGGACCTACTCAGGTATGAATTGTAGGGACACTGAGTTCTAGAATGTTAAGGAATAGGTATAACATGCAGAAAAAGGGCGACTAAGATGGAAAGACAGTCTACTAGGGCAAACACTACATTTATGAAACTGATGGAAGTTTTACATCTAACACTTCCACTGATGTCTAGAACAGCTTGGGATGAATATATATCATCGACATGTTTTATATATGGTGCACTAGGTGGAATATCTATTGGTGATCAAGATGATGTTGATGAGGAGTTCGAGGTAGAGGATGAGGCTGAGGCGGAGGAGGGGGACGAGGAGGAGGTTGAGGCGGAGTATGAGGGTGAAAATGTGGGCATTGAGGAGGTTGGGGAAGATTATGTGGATAAAGATGAGGATGGGGGTAAGTCTTTTGATGAAGGTGATGATAGTGATGGTGATGAGAGATAGATTGCTCTGCTACATTTTTGGATTGATATTACTGACATATGATTTTAATAATTTGGTGTGCTTGAATATATGGGTGATTAGGTATGTCAAATTATCTTTATTTATTTATCCATAAATAATAAATCATGGCTTGATGATTTTCTATGACTAATTCACCCCTCCCCAGGGCACCCCACCCCCACCCCCACCCCACCCCACCCCCTGGACACACCCACCCCCTAGAAAGCCCCCACCCCCTGGACACCCCCTACCCCCTTATACAACCCCCCCAACCACTTGGTTATCCCCCCTCCCCTTGGACTCCACCCCAACCCCTAGACACCCCCACCCCTAAGGACAACCCCCACCCCCTAGATAGCCCCTCCTGGACACTCTATACCCCCCTTGGACACCTCAAAACCCATTTACACCCCTCCACACCCCCACCCCCTAGACACCCCTACCCCCTTGGACAGCCCCCCAACCCCCTGGACAGCCACCACCACCATAGGCACCACACCACCCCCCTGCACACAAACCCCCACCCCGAGGACACCCCCACCACTATGGACATCCCCCTGGACATCCCCCCTGAACATACCCCCTGGATAGCCCCCAACCCCCCCCCCCCAATAATATCTCAAACCCCATAGACACCCCCACCCCCTAGACACACCCATCCCATGGACAGCCCCACCCCCCTGGACACCACCCACCCCCTGGACACCCCTACCACCTGGGACAGCCCCCATCCCTTGGATAGCCCCCACCCCTAGACACCCCCAACCCCAAAAACACCCCCCTGGACAACCCCCCCCCCCCCACCCACCTGCCCTAGACACCCCCACCCCTAGACACCATGACCCACTTGGAACCCCCCCCCAAACCCCCTGGAGATCCCCACCCCCATCAACACCACCCCACCCTAGGTACACCCCCACCCCCCCCCCCCCCACGCCAACCCCCAAGACACAACCCTAGACCCCCCCCCCAACCCGGACACCCCTTACCCCTCTGGACAGCCCCCCAAACCCCGTGGACAGCCCCCACCCCCCTTAACACCCCCACCCCTAGACATCCACATCCCTATGGACATACCCCACCCCCTAAACACCCCTAACCCCTGGACTCCCCCCACCTCCTGGACACCCCCTATCCCCTTGGACAGCCCCCCAAGACAACACCCCACCACTTAGACACCCCCACCCCCTAGACACCCCCACCCCCTACACACCCCCCCCCCCCCACCCCCCCCCCCCCCACCCCCACACACACCTAGGCAACTCATACCCCCTTGAACAACCCCCCAAACCCTTATACAACCACCACCCCATGGAAACCACCCCAACTCTGGGAGCCCCCCCCCCCCCGGACCCCCCACCCAACCTAACCACCCCTAGAGACCCCATCACCCTGGACAACACCTACCCCCTTGGATAGCCCCCACCCCTTGGAAAGACCCACCACCCCTAGACACCCCCAACCCCATAGACACTTCCACTCCCAGGTACATCCCCAACCCCCTGGACACCCTAACTCCTATAGTCACCACCCCACCCCCTGGAAAACCCCACCCCCATGGACATCCCCCACCCCCTAGACACCACCCACCACAAACCCCCGAGGCACCCCACCCCGCTGAACACCCCTTAGACACCCCGACCCCCATGGAAAGCCCCCCACCCCATGGATACCCGCCGACCCCTGGACACCCCCTACCCCCTTGGATAGCCCCCCAACCCCCTGGACAGCCCCCACCCCCTGGACACCCTTACCCCCTTGGATAGCCCCCCCCCCCCCCCCTCATCCACCTGGACAGCCCCACCACCCCTAGACACCCCCCGGACAATCCCACCCCAATGGACACCCCTACCCCTTGGTAACCTCCCCCACCCCCACCCCTTGGACAGCCACCAACCCCTGGACTGCCCCCCTGGACACCACCCCACAACCTAGACATCCCTGCCCCCATTAACATCCCACCAACCCTAGACAGCGCACCCCCCCACCCCTGGACACTCCCACCCCCTCTGGACACCCCAACCCCCATGGACAGCCTCCTCTACATAGACACCCCCTCCCTGAACACCCTCTTTCATTCACTCCTACCAGAAAAATGGGGTTGTCTATACCTAAAATGGATATTCTTCCCATGCTAAAAGAAGTATATATGTGAACAATGTAGAGTGGGTCTAAGTTTCATGGGGAAATAATTGCAGGTAATTTTTTTTCTGTGTATGATTTTGGTGTGAATTCATACAGATTTATGTATGAGTTCATACAGAATTTTGTATGCACTCTACAGGTATTCATAATTCTGTATGAATTCTGTATGTGTGTTTGGTTTTCTACATGTTCACAGGTAGAATTCTATATGTGTGTTTGTTTTACTGCTGGGGCACAAGGGGGAGGCAGGCCTACTGGTGAAATTTCATCGTTGTAGGTGCATAGGGGAGGCATGCTTGCTACTGCTGGAGGTGCATGAAGCCTATGCCAACTGTTTACAACTGTTGTCATATGTGTAAAATGAAAATGTATACCAATGGTTGACATGAAACTATTGGTAAAAGTATATACCAACGGGTCAAAAACCATTGGTATTGATCCTTTACTTGGATTTTACCAACATTTGGTGAGAAAACGTTGGAAAAAGTCTATGCCAATGGTTTGGAAACTGTTGGTATAGATATGGATTTTGATATTTCCAATGGTTCAGAAAAGTTGTTAATCATTTATAACAATAGTTATAGGAATCAATTGGTATATAATCCATTCAAAATCAGTATCCCAATGGTTCTCATAGAACCGTTGGGATGTGTCTATTCCCACGGCTCCACACCCAATGGTATGGACAACCGTTGGTATAGTTTATACCAACAGTTTAGACAACTGTGGGTATAGCTTATACTAATAGTTTTCTAGACTTTACCAATGGTTTCAAACCATTGATAAAGTCCAATTTTCCAGTAGTGAATGATGATTCTTAGATAATCTCACCATGATTCATGACTGATAACTCTACTTTTAGCATTTCAGGGGTTGATTCAAAATTTCTAGAAAAAGTGAGTGAAATAAGGGAATTCATAGAAATAAAATCAAAAAAAGTAATTTATAGATTTCTGAGAACAACAAGAGTATCTTCCACCACATCATTTGGTTCTTCAACTTTAGTCTTAGTGATAGTAAAAGCACAACCTTGTTCCCTTGGCCTTGGATGATGCTGATGGTGATTCCCCTCCACTGCCCTTGGATTTTGACATTGATTGGAAAAGTGCCTAAGTTGTCCACACTTATAGAATTGGACATCAAGTGGGGACTGCCTCACCTTCCCCTTGTTTTCAATGTTGGGAAGCTGTGGCTTCACCTCACTACATCAATTCTATGAAATATAGATATCTCTTCCAAACTTTTAGCACTTACCGCTCCCGAGTAGAATGTTCCATGAATTATTCTTCCCACATTTATTACACATGGGGTGTTTCCCTATCTTGGAAATTCGTCCCTGATCAAAGATCCTACCTAATCCGGACTCCATTGATCTCTTATTTTCATACAATTTATGAGAACATTGTGTCTTACCTAACTCTAGTTCTACTTTCATCACACTCTGCATGATCCCCTCATATCTATCAAATTCTTAGTTTCCTAGATTCATCCACTGATGATGTCTTAGTCCACCACTGAATTAATAAAAATTCCCATTAGGATCCATTACAAATCTTGAGGTGTAATGAGAACGTCTTGTGGTGTTCATCTCATTACTTCCAACAGATTCATACTCTTCTTCATGATCCCTAGAAACTTCGTCTCCATTTTTGTTCTTATAGAACGAGTGAAATAATTATTAAAGAAGATACCCATGAACTCTTTCCACTCCATAGCATCAACCTCCACTCTTGGCCCTATGTTTTTAATTAGTTCTCTCCACTGATAAGCTTCTCCCTCTTAGAGTTAAGTAGCTAGGGTGACCTTATCTTTTTCAAAATAGTGGAGCACATAAAATATCTTCTCGATAGAGGTGATACACTGTTTAAAAATCAATCTGTCAGTGGATCCACTATAGTTTGGTGGTCATTGACTCAAAAAGGACTCAACATTATGTTATTCAATTTTTGGTGAAATTTTTCTCTCATCTTGATTCATGTTATCTCCCATAACTTTAGTCAATTGGTTTATCATTCTCATGAAGGATTCCATTCCGACATCAATCAGAGGGATTCCAGTGCAAGGTCCATTGTGGTCACCATTTTCATAGTTCCTCATGTTTCCCATCATTTTCTAAATGAATAAAACCTTACTTCCAAACCTTTTTCGTTTACAAATCATTTAACTATAAATAATTTTATTTCTTAAAACATCATGCTTAAAAAATAACATTTCACTATTAATCATTCATAATGATTCATAAAAATATTGTGATTAACCAAAAATATCCCCCAACAGTTTCAAACTATGAGTGTAGAAAGGACCATAATTGTGCACCAAGAAAACATGGGTTAATCTTGAAACTCATTGTAAGAGTTTTCACTCTTCAGAACATCTTTACCAGAGCCATATCCAATTTTTAGTATCCAGATAGAGAATTATTTATTTAGAAACCACTTTTTATATATTTCACCATTATTCCTAGATGTTTTTTTATATTTAAAATTTTCAATAGGGCTCTTATTAATGTTTTTGTTGCCTAATTTCCATAAATAACTAAACTATGCATTGATAAAAACTATTGAATTCTTTCTTTTTATTACATAACATTTCATTTCATTTTATAAACTGAGGATCTTTAAAGTCTACTGTCATGGAAAAAAGGGTACATGATACAGGAAAAAAACTAATCCCCTTGAAAAGATTCATGAAAATTTCATCCTATTTAAAATTACTACATCTTGTAACTTGGATACATTCATCAAAGGAAAGAGTAAGCAAAAGGCCTAGAAAAGAAAATGACTGAAACTGTTTACATGTGATATTTAGTGATAACAATACGAACTTGGCGATAAAGAATAATATCATTATAATAAAATGAAAAATAACTTCAAAATGTGTCTAAACATTTAATTTATACATTCAAAATCATATCACCATGTTCCATCCCCAAGGTGTTATAAAAATTACCAAGGTTATTCACCAAGGTATCGTAAATATTTTCATCACTAGAAAATAACTCTTTACCCAATGCATTGGAGAACTATCTATGTGAAGCCTTAATGTGTCTTTATATTCATGTGAACCACATATATCATAACCAAAATTTTCAAAAATAACCTAAAGGGGATAAAATAAATGTGGTTCATATCAAAATTTCTACTTTTTAAAAAGTGCTTAAGAACATGGTTATTTTTTATTTCATTTTAAACACACAGAAAATGAAGGTAGGTTTGATGTATGTTATTCATAGAATAAAATATATCATTTTCAAATCTATATGACTACCCTTATAGAATAATAGGTTTCGGTATTCACATAAATAAAATAATAGAATTCATTAGAAAAAGAGACACATTTGGAGAAGCAAATTCTTCTGCATAACTGCTATATAACATGATAATAGAAAACATTAAAAAGTGAAGAGACAAGGTCCACCCACTCCTAAATAACACATAATGAAGTATATGGATACAATAAAATATAAATAATATCATGTTATGGACATTTGAATGATATACCAAATGAAAAGTATACTTGAAAGAGAAGATGTGATTTCATTTACAAAAATATTTCCAGCTAACGTCGTCACCTAAAATTTCAGAAAATTAGTTGATGAGATCATAAAGGGAATCTCATCATTTGGACATAAAATGGAAAGAAAAATGATATATAAAAACATAACCCAAAATAATAAAATGGAAACTACAATACATGACATAATGTATGTTATGACTAAAATAGGAGAGTGAAATGATCCCTTACCTTGAAGAGTAACATCAAAAACGCAAGGGTTGGGTCCTTGTGGGGATTGTGTGAATCTATAGAGGACTCCATGGGAGGTAAAAAAATCCTATATATTCGTTTTTGAGAAATTTTTAATGATAGAAATAATGTAATGGGTTGGTATTTATATCAAAATTGAGGTTATATTTTAGTAATTTCCAAGGGACACTCATTAGTGGTATTTTCAAAACCATGGGATTGACCATTGTATTTTTCCATGGTACTGGCCAAATGTGGAAACTCATAACATATTTTACATTACACATGTCTACTAGAATTAATACATCATTATTACGTTATTAATGATGTCATTAAACACACAGAAACTCAAACCTATATTTTTACTATTCACTGAAAAGACTTTTTATAAAAATCACATAAATTAACCCTACCCTAATATCGATGATATAAATTAAAATATAATCTCTATTTTAAAAAAATTCAAATTATGATATGTTTAATATTTATTTAAAAACACTATTTACAGAAAAAATACTAATACTTAACAAATAATTTCTGAAACAGTTATTTACTTATGTTATTATATCACATTACCAATCGAGATGCGTAGATTATATTTATAATTTCTTAAGTGAAGCTAATATTACATTTTCACCTTAGTATTCATAAGGGAAATATTTCTATTCATAATTCTCTATTCACTATAAATTAATTTGATCTTATTAGAATCTAATTTTCTTACTCATCACAACTATTAAAGACAATTTTTTGAAAATAATTTCAGATTATTTAAAGTATATAAAAAATATTTTAAAATACCATTTTCCATTATTCATCAATAATATAGAACGTCTATAAATTCATCCTATATTTATTTTGATATATGAAATTCAAAAATTTTACCATAATAAGAAATAACTATTTTATTGATAAAAAAAGATTAAACAAAGTAACTAAGGCCTCGTTATATATCCCCTTATAACACATGCATAAGACCTATGAGTATGGTGTGCAATGGTGATATAATCTTTGGGTGGCTTGGACAACATTCCCTGAGTGGTGATTTCAATCTTCTTTAACATCTCCCCTAAGCTATCTCGTTCAAGCATAATGTGTTGGATCTCGTCTTGGGCTTGGTCCAAAGAAAATCATAGTAATGATACCTCCTTCTTTCGCTCCAAAAAATGGGCTTCATATGACCTAAGTCAACTGAAAGAGGCTATCGAATCTTCACTATATATTAATTAACCATTATCATTTGTATTTATAAACAATAATCATAATGTTTATAGTATAGTTTCCAATGGTCATATTGACCAACAATCATATAATAGTTGAAACCCAGTGGTCTCATTTTAATTATACTCAGTTCATTAAGAAAAGGACATAGTTTTGTTGAGTATAAAATAAAATAACACACAAATTCAAGAAATAAGTATCAATCGAATGTTAGGGATGTTACATTCGTCCCACCTTAAGAAATATTGTCCTAAAATTTTCAAATTGTACCCCTCAAAAAGAAATGTTGTGGGTACTTATTCTTCATAGACACCTCTGGTTCCTATGTGTCTTATTCACATTTTTGGTTCCTCCCTAACACTTTAGCATGGTGGGTAGTCTTCTTGTGTAGAACCTCGTCTCTATGATCCAGGATCTCCACCAGCTGCTCCTCATAGGAGAGGTCATGTTTTAGTTGCACCACCTATGGATTTAGTACATATAAGGGGTCTGGTATGTACTTTATCAAAAGGGATACATGGAATACATAATGAATTTATGTTACATTTGGAGGAAGTGCAATCTAATAACCCTCTACTCTTATGCAATAATGTATTTCATAGTGGCCAATTTACCTAGGGTTGAGATTTTCTTTCTTCCCAAACCTCATGAATCTCTTCCAAGGTGAGATTCAAAGAAATTATTTTTCAACGACATCAAACTCTAAGTCCATTCGATGGTTTTTGGCATAGCTATTTTGCTGACTCTGAGCAGACATAATGTGTTGGTTGATGGCATGAAGTTTTTATGTCATATCAGGAACAATATCAGTCCCAATAATCATTCTCTCACTAGCTTCATCCCAAAATGTATGATTTATTCATATCTTCCTATATAGAGCTTCATAAGTTGTCATTTGAAAGCTTCAGTGGAAACTATTATTGTAAGAAATATAAACTAATGGGTGATGTTGATCACATACACCTTTAAATTCCATTGATCATGTTCTCATCATGACCTTGAGTGTTTCAATATTAATTTTAGATTGGACATCAGATTGGGGGTGATAGGCCATACTGAAATTACATTTGGTACACTGAGCACATTGAATAATTCTCCATAATATTGATGTGAACCATGGATCACAATCAGATAAAATAGAAAGTGGAACTCCATGATGCCTTACCACTTCCTTCACATTAATATTTTAAATTTGATCAAGATATAAGAGATCATCCATTTGTGATGGGCCCGAAAGGGGCGACGCAGAGCATAGAGTGAGGGTTTCTCCCCCATCGTCGCCTCTTGGTTCCCCTGGTCAGGCTTCTCTCTCGCAGCCTTTGATTGTTGTTCGCAGAGGTGGCTTCCTTGTCTCGGTACTCGTGACGATGTGCTTGATTCATCCACCCTTTGCTTGAACCCCCTCTCTGGTTTGGGTTTCACGGTGGCGCATTCATCCTGTGACCGAGTCCCAGATTCTGTGGGTTGAGGGAGTCCTTCCGTTCTCGGATGCAGGCACTCGGTGGTTGGGCATGGCCTCTGGGGGTCGTCTGGTTGGTGGTGATGGGATTTGGAACAATATCTGGTTCTTGACTGGGTTCTGTTCTGTTTTTCTATTTACAATTTTCTACTTTATTCGTTCCTTCTTCTGGTTTCTGTTTTGGTGACTTTGTGATGGAATCATGTGGATAGATCTGGCGGTTTCGAACCGACATTGATGCTCCAGTGGAGGTAGGACGAGCTATCCTGTTTTTCCATTTCAAGATGCGGTTTTGTATTGGTTTTCTTGTTTTTTTTGGAGATCTGGTGTTAGGATACAGGGAATGTCTCTGATTTGAATATTAGAGGTTTTATTTTTTGTCATACGGTGATGAAGACGATAATTTCTTGGTTCCTGTTCCTACTGGACTTAGTGTTTCTGGCAAAAAAGATGCTTTTCATTTTTGTATTTTTCCTCTTTTCAATGAAATGGGGATGCTGATGGAGGGGGCTTCGGTCTATTGTTGGTGTTCTGGTGATTGTTCTGTTCTCCGGTGACCTGCAAGGATGGCGATGTACCTGCAAGGATGGTGATGTCTGATGATGGTATCGTGGCTCAATGTGCAGCGTGTGGTGTATGGTGGAGCGATGTTGGAGCGGATTTTGAATTTGAATATGGATGATTTATATATTTCGGTTTCAGTTTTCCCTTAAACCGGCTTCGGGTACTGGATCCCCCAAACCGGCTTTGGAAAATGAAAAAAAAAACGTTTGCAGTGATCAAGAGATAAATCTTATTGAATGGAGATAAACTGGATAGTCTTGGTGAGATTGTCCACTATAACCCATATCATTTTGTTTCCCTTGGATGTAATTAGGAGACAAGTGACAAATATCATAGTGATATTTTTCCACTTCTATGATTCTATGGGATGTTTTTGTAATACCCATTTAGGAAGTTGATGTTCTACCTTCACTTGTAGACATACTAGAAACATTTTAGTGTAGTCATCAATCTCCTATAAATATTCTTGCTTCCATGATTTATATAGAAGGTAGAGCTATGACATTCTTCCATCAACTCATTATTTATTTCCAAAAGATATGGAACACATGGTCTTTTATGAAATATCAGTACACCTTATGGATCAATATTGTACTCCAAAAACATCCCATCCTTTACTGCCTCATGCTTCTTCTGTAACAAATGATCTTCTTTAGGATCTTTCTTGATCTTCTCTAATAATGACGGTTGAGAAATAATTTGGGATTGGTTTGATTATGTCCCTTCTCTTATAATTTACATGTCCATCATTACCAGGTCATTGAACAAATGATCTCTTTGAATACTCATCGTTGACAGAACAATTGAGTCCCTCCTACATAATGCATCAGTGACATTGTTTGCTCTTCTGGGATGATAATTAATTGAACAATTATAGTCATTAAAAAGTTATGACCATCTTCTCTCTCTGGTGTTTAATTCATTTGGTATGATAATATACTAATAACATTGATGTTCTGTGTATATATAACATTTCTCCACATAAAGATAGTTCCTCTATATCTTCAGAGAAAAAAATGACCATATCCATCTACTGATCATGCGTAGGAGAGTTCTGCTCATGGGTCTTCAAATTTTGAGATGCATAAGCAATGACTTTGTCACTTTTCATGAGGACGCACCCAATCCCTTACAGAGATAAATCACTAGATATAAAAAATCCTACTCCACTTGAGGGAATAGTTAACACATGAGTAGTAACTACTCTCTTCTTCAGATATAGTAAACATTCCTCACACTCCTTTGTCCAGATGAAATTGACCCCTTTTAAAGTTAGCCTTGTTAATGGATTAGAAATTCATGAAACATTTTTCAAAAACATCCATTAATATCCCGCTAATCAAAGGAATCTATGAATATCAATTATTGTTATAGGTTGAGGCCACTCATCTAAAACCGTTGTCTTTACAGGGTCAACTACTATTCCCTCATTAGTTATAATGTTCCCCATAAATGAAACTTCTTTTAACCCAAACTAACATTTTCTGAACATTCAAAAAATTCTATCTTTCTATAGAGTTTTCAAAATAACCCTTAGATGATCCTCATGCTCCACGCAACATTTATAATATATCAGAATATCATTAATAAAAACTACCACAATGTTATCAAGGTACTAATTAAACACTCTATTCATCAAATCCATAAAAATTTTATTAGCATTAGTCACTCCAAAGGGAATAATGAAAAACTAATAATGCCAACATCTTGATTAGAAGGTTTTATTTCGGAATATCTTCCTTCTTCAACCTCAATTAATGGTAAACTCTTCTAAGATCAATCTCGGAGAAGAATTAAGCCCCACAATGCTTTTCTAATAATTCATGAATTCTTGGAAGAGGGGATTTTTCCATCATTTTGATGTCATTCAATTATCTATAATCAATGCATACCCAAATTGATATGTCCTTATTCTTCACAAAGAGAACATGTTCTCTCTAAGGAGACACACTCTGTCAAATAAACCTCTTCTCCAAAAGATCTTGTTGTTGTTTCCTTATTTCCTCCAGCTCCACAATTTCCATCCTATAGGGGGACTATGATATAATATGGGATCTAGGTACAAGTTCAACGGAGAAATCTACCTCTCTTTCTAGGGGTGGTCTAGGTAACTCCTCTAGAAATATGTCAATGTATTCCTTGACGATTGGGACATTTTCTATCCTTATACTCTTATTTCCTTCTTCTTAAACAATCAACTCCATAAAGAGGGATATGGTTGTTTCTTCTAGAAGACAACCAGGTTGAGATATATCTTCGTGGAAGATAATTATAGGTTTTCCATTCAAGACTACTAAGATTTACTTTATTCTACATTTTATCTTAGCATTATACTTTGAGAGACAGTTCATTTGTTGTATAATGTTGGATTCCAGCATTGGAATGACTACTAGATTTTATATAAGATTGTGGTCACTAAAGAAAATACAAGAGTTTATGAACACTGATGATTCTTGGATAATTCCTCCTAGAGTCTTGACTGATAACTCTACATTAAGAATTTTAGTAGTTGATTTTAAATTCCATGAAAACATTGAGGAAATAGAAAGATGTGTAGAACCAAAATCAAAAAAATTACTAGCTAGCTTTGAGAGAACAACAAGAGTATCTACCACCACATCATTTGGAGATTCAACGTCCGCCATAGTGATAGAAATATCAGGACCTTGTTCCCTTAGACATTGTTGAGTCTGATGGTGATTCCCCTCTACTGCACTCATATTTGGACAGTGGTTAGAAAACCCCCCAAGTTGTCCACACTTATAGAATTAGTCCTTAGGTAGGGCCTACATCGTCTTCCCCTTTTCTTTATTGTCGGTAAGATGAGTCTTCACCTCACTATGACAATTCTGAGTGATATGGACATCTCTTTCACACTTGAAGCATTTACCACTCCCAATCAGGTTGTTCCCTGACTGATTCATCCCACATTTATTACATGTAGTACATTGCACTTTATTGCCTCCTCTTCCCAGTTATATAGTCCTTCCAAATGTGGGTTCCGTCTATGTATTCTTTTAATTTTATTTATGAGACAACTTCATCTCACTGAACTCTATTTATACTTTCATCATGCTCTACATGAGGTCCTCATAGCAATCATAGTCTAGGTTGGAAAGATTATTCCATAGATGAGGTCTTAGTCCACCAATAAATCAATCAACCTTCACATTCGGATCCATTACAAATATTTAGGCATAATTTTAATGTCTTTTGTAGTTAATCTCACAGTTTCCAATAGATTCATTCACATTCTACTTCAGCTTGAGAAACACCTTCTCCATTTTTTGTTCTCATAGAATGAGGGAAATACATATTGAAGAAGATCCATATGAACTCTTCCCACTATATATCTTAAACCTCCACTCTTGGCCCCATTTTTTTAATTAATTCCCATCACCAATCCCCTTCTCCCTCAAAGTGATAAACAGCCAGGGTGACCTTCTCTTGTTCTGAATAGCAGAGCATAGAAACGATATTCTTAATAGAGCTAATCCATTGTTCAGCAATTGATGGGTCGATAGATCCACTGATGGTTGGAATTCATTGATACATATAGGACTCAATATAATGTTGTTCCCTTCATGGTGAACTTTGTCCCCCATCTTGGTTCATGTTATTTACCATAACTTGAGTCAGTTGGTTGATCATTCTCATGAATGTTTCCATTATGAAATCCAACAGAGGGTGTTCAGCACATGGTCCCTTATGATTACCATTTTCATTGTTCATTATATTTCCCTTCTTTTTCTAATACAATTAAAACTTTTTAGAATCTTATTTCCTTTACTAATATTTTAACTATAAATAATTTATTGTCCAAAAACTTTATGCTTAAACAATTACATTACTATATAAATCCTTCACAAAAATTTTTAACAAGATTTTGTTTAACCAAGAATATACCTCAAGTGTGTAAAACAAGGAGTGAGACAATTCCCTTTCTTATGTACTAGGATACCCCAGGTAATGCCTGAAACTCCATGTCTGGGATTTCACTCATAGGTATAATTGTGCCAGATCCACATCCACTTCTTCGTATCTCGAAATAGATTTATTTGTTCAGAAACCACATACATAATATTTCACAAAAATAACAGGAATTTTACCTATATTTAAACTTTTCTATAAGGTTCTTCCAAATTTTTTCATAGAATAATTTCGAAAAATAACTAAACAATCATTTGATACCAATTATGGCATACCACCTTTTTATTACATAACTTTTCATTTAATTTTACAAATAGAGGATCTTTAATTTCTAGTGTCTTTCAAAAAAGGGTACATTATTCATGAAATCATATAATTTTATTTTAATAACCTTGAAAAAATTCTTTAAAAGTTCATCATGTGTACAATTACATCAACTCATAACCTGGATACATACATCAAAGGAAAGGGTGAGCAAAAAGGCTAGTAAGGAAAACAAGTGAAATAGTTTACATGAGAACATGAGTGATAACAATAAGAACATAGGGATAAAGAGTAATATCATAATGATAACATGAAACATTACTTCAATTTGTGGATATAAAATTTAATTTAGACAATCATAATCATATCACCAAGGTCCAACCCCAAGGTGTCATTAAAATTATCAAGGTTATTCACCCAGGTGTCGTAAAACTTTTCATCTCTAGAGATTAATTATTTACCCAATGAATTAGAGTGATATTAGGGAAAACCCTTAATATTTATTTATTATAATGTGAGGCACATATATCATAACCAAATATTTCATTAATAACCCAAATATAAAAAAATATGTGGGTTTCATATCAAAATCATGACGTCTTAAAAAGCTTTTAAAAACGTGGTTTTTAATGACATTTTAAACACACAAAAAAGGAAGGCGGGTTTCATATATTATTTTCCCATAATATATATATCATTTTAAAATAAAAATGAATAATCTTATAAAATATATCATCTTGGTTATTCACATAAATAAAATAATGGAATTAATTAAGAAAAATAGGGAGATTTTGAGATTAAAATTCAATAGCGTAAAGGTTGTATAACATGGTTTTAGAACACATTAAAAAGAGAGGTGAAAAGGTTTCCCACTCATAAATAACTCATAATATAGTATAGGGACATAATAAAATAGAAATAAGACCATGTTATGGGTATTTATAATGACATAACCCATTAAAAGGAACATGAAAGAGAATATGTGATTTCTTTTACGAAAATTTGGCCGCCTAACAGCATCACTTAAAAATTCATAACATCTGTTGATGAGAGAGGAAAGGGTATATAATCATTTGGAAACAAAATGGAAATCAAAAAGGATATATAATAACATACCCCAACATAATAAAATAGAAACTAGAAGACAAAACATAAAAGAAGTCATGTCAAAAATAGGAGGGTGGAAGGTTCCATTACCTTGAAGAGAAACCTCAAAAACATGATCGGTGGGACCTTGGGGGGATTAAGGGAACCTTGGGAGGAATAATTGGGAGGTAAAAATACCAGATATTAGTTGAGGAGTAGTTTGTAATTAGCATAATGAAGGAATGAATTTATATTTAAGGCAAAAGGTAGAGAATATTTTATCAATTTCCAAGGGACAACTCATTAGCGGTATGTTCAAAACCATGGGCTTTGCCATGATATTTTCTCATGGTATTGGCCACTTGGGACACCTAAAAATATATTTTACTGTACAAAAGTCTACCAGAATTAAAAAATCATTATTACATCATTAATGAGGTCATTAAACACATAGAAACTCAAAACTGTATTTTTACTATTCACTTAAAAACAAAACATTTTATAAAAATATCAAAAATTCACACTAACCTAATATAGATTCTATGAATTCAAAAATGAACTCTGTTTTATGAAAATCATTTACTAATTATTATATATTTAATTTTTATGTAGAAAAAAATATTTCCCAAAAAAATACTAATACTTAGCTAATAATTTAAAAAATAGTAAATTACTTATTCTATTATATCACATTACCAATAAAAATTCTTAAATTATATTTATACTTTCTTAAGTGAGATTACTATTACATTGGTCACATTACTATTCATAAGGGTACTATTAATATTCATAATTTACCATTTAATAAAAATTATGCTGATCTTATTAGGAACTAAATTTATTACTGATCACTACTATAGAAGACCATTTTTTAAAATCCATTCATATTTCTAATTATTTAAAGTATATGAAAAATATTTTAAAATACCCTTTTTCCAATATTCATCAATAATGTGGAACTTTTATAAATTCATCCTATATTTATCTTGATATTAAAATTTCAAAAAAGTACCATAATACGAAATTAAAAATTTCTATATACAAAAGGATTAGAAAAAGTGATTAATGCCTCGCTACATAGACCCTAATAACACCTGCATAGGACCAAAGGGTAATGCGTGAAATGGTGATAGAATCTTTGGGGGGCATGAAAAACATTACACAAGTGGTTATTTCTATCAACTTAAAATCCATTGTTAAGTGATTCCTTTCAATATTAACGTGTTGGAGATGAGCTTTGGCTAGTCTAAAGAAAAGTACAGTGATGCTACCTTCTTCCCATGCTCCAACAGATGGGCTTCGTATGGCCCGAGTTTACCTAATGAGTCTATAGACTCCTCCAACTATATTAATTAAAAATGATCATTTGTAGTTATAACCAATAATAAAAACATTAAGAGTATAGATTCAAAATATCATACAGACCAAAGGTCGTATTTAGTAATAGTCACATAACATTCGAAACCCAATGATCTAATTTTAATTATACTAATTTTATTAATAAAAGGATATAGTTTTTTGAGTGTAAAATAAAATAATACAAAATTTCAAGAAATAAATATTTTTCAAATGTTAGGGTCATTATAGGACCCCATATTAAGATTTGAATTCATGGAACGACATTATGTAAGGAATGACTAGAGAGACTCTATATTGGGGAGGCTAGGGTGTGAACTCATGTTGGAATGACATGGCCGTGACTTCATGTTAGGAATACCTGGGTATGGCTTCACTTTGTGATAACATTGGTGTGGATCCTCTAATATACTTATGGATCTCATTATTTTTCCACATAGTAGAGAACTAGGAACTATTCATAGTTAATACAAATTAGGTTTTATGTTTTTTTACCCTATTTATCCCTTGAGTGAAGGGTGAAGATTATTTTTAATCGCTCTCATTATTTTTTTATTCCAAAATAATAATAATGAGAGTTGTGGGAGGCTTAGGAATATATCCCTATACTTCATGCGATGATGTGCTCATGTTATGAACTTCATTTGAACTCTTTTTTGGGTATGGGAGGCTATTTTTTTCTTTTATAGGAAATGGAAGCATGGATGCCTAGGTAACAACCCTTATTGACTATAAGTGCCTAGGTGCTTCAAATGGGTGTGAGCCCTCTTGGTGTGGTACTGGACATGTGAGAAATGGTGTGGGATATCTTGGTTTTTAAGGTGATAATATCAAATTATTCCCTTTTTGGATTTCCCTGAGGATATTCTAAAAACAATTTTTGGGATTTCCATGAAAATAATCTAAATCTCAATATTTTTTGGGAATTTTATGAAGAATATCCCAACTCATGACCATTGGGATTACAAATAGGTGAATCTGAACTCAATGAATTTAGGTATCTTGGTGGTGAATCTGAACTCAAGGAATTCTGGGATTACAAGGAGAAGGATATCCACTAGGGGATGTTGGGTATCCTGGTATAGTTATAGTTTATTGAGGGTGGATTTTATGGCTTGGTCATAGAGAGGTGGTCAAGACATCATTGTGTATCTTGAAAGAATATGAATCAAGCCACATATAGTTCTTAATTTAAGGTATCTGAACTAATTTTTCATAGGTGTAGGAGAAAATTGAAATGTATTTAAGGGACAACATGTTGAGTGGGAAATAAGCTCTAAACCCAATGTGAATTAGCAGCCCTAATACAATGAATGAATGAGGAGTGGGATGAAACTAAGAAGTTTGGCTAATTCAAGGATAAAATTTATAGACCTCACTATGTATGCTATGAGAATATGAATCATTCAACACATAGTTTTTTTAAGGGGAATTTTCAATCTTTTATTGTACACAAAGATAATTGATATCTATGGTTGTACGTTATATAGGATATTTGGATTTAATTGTATGGTCAATGTAGAAAACATAACATGAATAAGAAGACCATAAATTGGGGTTTTCTAAATGGAAGTGAAATTTCTAGATGATCTTGAGTTCTGTGGTCCATATTTCTCTATGTATCCTATGAGAATAGAAATCAAGACCCACATACTTGTTGGAAAAGTTATCTTTTCTTACATCTAGATTATGTGAGGTAGAAGATAAAATGGTTTTATCCTAGTGTAGGGTTGTCAAATAAGACCTGATGTGAATTTATAAAACCACACATTATAAAATATTTCATAGATATGTTTCTTAGATAAGGGAATCATATTATGTATAATTGGAAAATCCATGTATTTTATGTTCATGTGGAATTGGTAATTGTGTCATGTTGTTTAGAGACTTATGATGAAAATATTTAAACTGAGCATAAATTTTCTAAGAGAAGAATATCAACTCAAATATTTTTGGTGTCCAAGAAGAGTATCATAAATCAAGGAATTTTTTAATTCAAATTGGAGAGTCTTTACCCAAGGGTTTATAGTTTTCTAATAGGAAAATCCCAAGTCAATGCATTTTTTTCCAATACGAGAATCTATTTAATGAACCAACCTAGGATGCCATCTATCCCAACACCCGATATAATACGCCATAAGGATAGAAGGGAATTCTTGGTCCCCATATAAAACTAGTGCATGTGCATCATAAGAATTACCTGGTCAATTATTTAACCCTCATATTAAAATATAAATAAGCAGTGGAAAAAATTTCCATCTAATGGGAGATAAGAAAAAATGAATATCCAAATTGGATAAAAATATAATAATTAAATAAATAAATTATATAAAAAGATACACATAAACCGATTTTATGAGAATAAAAAACCAAATGGTCAATATTATAGTCAAAGATAAAAAAGAAGAATCCCCCAAAATACCTCCAATGGGACTATAAGTGACCCACAGTCCCCATCCAACAATATATATTCCTAGAAGATCTAAAACTGAGAAATAAATATAATCATAAAGGACCTATAAAATATATTCATGAGGTAACATCCCAGTAGGTCACCGTATATCTTATCAAATCATTCACTTTACAATTACTTCCTAAAATTATAGTTTGAAATAAAACATAAAAACAAACATTTTTCAAAAGGTTTTCCAATAGTAGAAGAACAAAACATTGAAACTGTAATAAAACACCCTTTCCTAGGTTTTCATCAAAGGAAAAAAATCAATTTGATATAACTTATCATCATCCAATACCTCCTATCAAAACATAAATTACAAATTTTTCATTTAAACCCACTCCATAAACACCACTTTTTGAAATAATCATTTTAGAGCTCAAAAGTGATTTAAAAATTTTACACATTTTCCCAGAATTCCATTGAAAACAATCATTCCATAAAACTAGGAATTTCAGCATTAATTTTTTTTTTCAAAACCCACATACACACTAGACTTTCAAAAACAATCATTTCTATTTTCTCATACAAACACTCCAAAACTCTTTAGAAGTCAATTTTTTATATTTAAAGAATTCCTTTTAAAATCATCATTACAAAATATAAAATCACATTTCACCCCCATTTCTTTATTTTTTTCTCAATTAACTTTTTAATGAATTTGGAAAAGTAATACCACAAAAGGAATAATGAGGAAGATAACAAGTAGAAACTATCATATAAAATCCTAGAATAATGGTAAATAAGCAATAGATATATGGGTTCAAAACAAATAGCCAAAAATATGGTTATAAAATTGATAAAAAAAATATTAATCTCAAAATTTGATCCAAAATAGGATTTTAGAGTCATTTCTCTGACCAATGGGTTCTTTCATAACATAGAATAACCCTACATTCATGAATCACTCAATATACACACCAAAATCTAGAATCACTCTTAGTCCTCCCTAGGGTATCTCGGTCCCTACATTGGCTATCTTGATCCCCACATGGTATCTATTAATACCCACCACCATTGATCTCACTGAGTACTAGGTTGAGCATCCCATCCATGGGCCCACCTAGTCCTATGGAAACTGTCCTTTATAAAAATCAACATAGGTCAGGGAATCAACTACCAGTCCCACTCATTCCCACTGTCTACCATGATAATTAAAAGGATTTGATCATCGTCAATAATTATATAGATCAAATAAAAATTATTTTTAAATAAAACATGCCTTACCTCCAACAGAATCTCAATAAAGTATCCATATTTTCATAAAAACAAAATAAACATATATGAGTGCATCATTAATAAATATCACCTTATGGGATCATAATCCACCACTAGAATATAAGAATCAAAAGGGGCTCAGTAGGGTCTATCTAATTTTATGAAAAACAAATTTTTATAATGTTCCAAAAAGTTTCATTTTAAAAAACAATCTTGGACTACTAAGATGACACACAATTTAAAACTCGTCTCAATCCCCTTTTGGGATATATTTTTAAAAAATTATTAAAACCAATTTATATATCCCTATATCCATTAAAATAACCTTTGAGATCATTCAAATCCAATAAAATGTTCTGAATAAAATACACAAGGGTTAACACACTCCCATTAAAATTGAAAACCCCATTTAAAATATTCTGAACATGTGAATACTTTTTTTAAATTTGATTAATAGAAGGAAACATTTAAAAACATTTGGTCAGTGCTCACCACTTTTTTCTAAAGCACAAAAAAAATCTTAAAATTTAATTAGGGATTCTCATAAACATTGTACATATAGTCTTATTCCATACTAAGGGTAAAAATAAAATTAAATCAACTATTCCCCTAATGGGTCAATCAAATAAAATTAATTCAATTGAAAACCCTTTCTCAAATAATAAAATATTTAAAATCAATAAATATAGTTTAATGATAAAAAAATAGCAACCTCTATTCAAGGGAATACATGCCTAAGGAAGCCTCTTACAATGCGGAAAACATTCAGAATATAAATTGTTCCCTGTATAACACATATTGGAGAAAATCCCTTTGATTCAGACCATCCACAATACTAAAATCATCCCACAAGATTATTAGGGTTTATGGAATTATATAAATCAACTAATTCGAAAAAATAAAATATAGAAAGAGCTATATAGGGAATTACCATTGAAGGAATAACAAAAATCCAGGGAGGATACCATCAAAAATGAAAATAATAAGGGAGGGGACCCCTATAGAGGTTTGTATGGTCTGTTCGAATGAGACTGGGAGAAAAATGAGGGTTGGATACTTTTAATTGAGTTGGGGAAAAGTAAAAATTACACAATTAATGAATCTATGTAGGCCTTAAAATTTAAAAATCATGTTCCAACCACACACAAGCCATGAGATAGATAAATCCCACATAAAATATTTACTGAGAGACACCGCACAATTGAAAAATTTTGTACCAACCATACTAAAGTTAACTATTAAATTATAGAGGAAATATATAAACATGGCTCATGGTTTACCAAACCATGCGAAAGTTGGGTGTTATAAAAAAGATTCAGTATAGGTCCCATGTGGTTTCTCCTATGATCCACATGGTATAGATTAATTGGTGTGCCACCCATATGGAAAAGTCTGGGGTAGAAAATAAAATAAATTTAAAAGATGTTTAGTAGGGATAAGTATTCAATTTACTCAAAAATATTTGTAAAAATCGTGAATAATATTAAGAACTCAAATATTCATTATTTTCAGGCCAAAACATCCTATAAAATTAAAACAAACCACAGAATCATAAAAACACATAAAATAATATCTATTTAGACATGGATTAGGTCATAATTATCCCCATGATTCCACTTTTTGGCCCCATAATTTCTCAATCCCTTGTATTAGACAATAAAAGATTGATTTTAAAATGAACCCTCAAGGAAAAATTTGGCCTTCAAAAAATTTGATGAATCCTCAAACAATAAAATACATCCTCAGGAAAACCTGATCCAGAAGTGATAAGAAATCAAATATAGAACATAAAAAATTATAACAAACATAAGTCTCCCCACCATTAATAATTTATATATACTATTAAAATAACCAACAATTTCTTTTACACAATTCATGTGAGCAATACTTAACAACCAAATTCCTAGAATCATTGAAAGGGAGTCACAATAAAGAACAACCCATAACTATATGGATAGACTATTTCAATGAAATATACCAAGGTATTACAAAACCAGATCACTAAACCATGGAATTCCAACAAGGATCTTAAAAGTGGGTGGCTGACCACATTTAGAAACAACACAACACTAACCTAAGGGTCATATCATCTATATGATGGAGTTGAGACCCAAATCCATAGAATATCATCCCATGGTTATTCTACTAGAAAAAACGTCTTGAGGATATCCATGGTCCAACCAAAAATAATACTAATATAGAGATATCATTGAACATGCCTATAGAACCATTTCTTAAAAAAACAAAATCCATCCCATGGTCTACATGATTCAATGGGAACAATGACCAATGAGGTACAAATGATTCCCCAAAATATAGCTATAATGAGAAACCAAGAGGCCCCTAAGAAAATACTACGATATTTTCCAATAGCCTCAACTACTCTAACCCCAAAAAGCATAAATCAAGGAAATAGACAAAATTAAAAAAGGGAAACTTTCAAAATTATAAGGATACAATAAATTATAACCACTCTATCGATCACAAGAATCTCTAAGTCTGATCAAACATACATCCCAAACAATATCTCATACCGGAGTATCCCATAAAAATCAACCCTCATAGGTTGAAACATCAAACCAAATCTCAAAACAAAAATAAATAGGTCTAAAAAACTTTTAAGAAAACATAATAATATAATTAAGCCTTTAATAACTCCATGACAATCTAATAAGTGAATAAACTAAGAAATCCCACTCCATTGTGATTTTGGGTTGTGCTAATTCCATATGAATGAAAAAATATATAAGGTTAAAAATCTACATCAACATCAAACCTTTCCAGGGGGATTACATTAAATAATATGAGATAAGAGACCAACTTTATTATGTTTCTTACTAAATTACAAGAAGTCACCAAAAAAGAGGTAAAAATCAACTCAACCACTTTTCTAAAACAAACAAGTATTTTCTAAAATAATCGTGTTTAAGAAACATTGTCCCATAAAAATGTGTCCCAAAATCTAATTCAGATTCCTTAGATCCATTAAAATTGGGCACTATTTACAACAAAAAAAAGAAAATGGACACTATTTTCCAATTTTAACCCACCAATCAAAAACATGCCTCGGTCATTTTAAAAAATGTTACTAAAACTAATTTTCAAACAAATATCAAATATTAATAAAATGAAAACCCCATTTCAAGTCACATAATAAAAATAATAATTTTTTAAAACCACTTTATGTTTCTTAATCTTTTTAAAAACTCAAATTTTAAAAATACATGAAATACACAAAATCCATTTTAGAAATCGTTGGTTTCCTCTGATGCAGGAAAACCAACTATTAAATCATAAAGTAGACATTATTAGAAAAATAAATCACATGTAAAATAATTTACAAAAATTAAAAACAAATCAATAAATTCAAAATATTTTAGAAAGATAAATTCATTCAAAAAACAAGACTTAAGGAATTTTTTTAAAATTGAATACATTTTTTCTTAAATTCACTTCTTACACACATAGAATAAATTTCACATCACTTGAAAATTTTCACAACTAAATTTATAACACAAGCCTCGATAAAAAATTTGATCCAATGATGCAAACTTATATCAAGACCCAGTATTACTCTTTTCCCATTTCCCACACAATATTCAATCCACATGTCTAGGTGTTAAAATACAAAAATCAAATGGGTTGAAAAATCATGTCTAACTTTCGAAATGGTTTATAACCACACTCCAATCATAAGTTAGTCCTTAAAACACATAGAGAATTATGTTTTCGGTTTTTGTATAGTTTTTTTGTCCCAATAAGACAACCTATTGATTTAGTCCCCCTTTTCATTTCCATCACAAACTCCACACATCATCCCCCTAGAAACTTCATCCATTCTATTTTGGATCAATGAACTACTACTATAAGCATCAATCATTAATTCATCAATAATATCAAATTAAAATACATAATAGATATAAAAATACCAACTACCCATTGAAAATCATTACTCGGGGTGAGAAAGAGCTCACAACACTCTCCCTGCACATACCTCCTGTGAACCAAAAAACATATCCCCACATTACAACCCCATAACAATGAGAGGGAATCCAAAAAACGAGGTCGCAATTAGAACCTAATCATATAATACAACTTTGTAATGAACCGGTAGAGGATTTCATCTAACTTGATACCTTGCCTAGTATTCTTCAAAGGTCAATGAGAATTCCTGCTCCCCATGAGTAGGAAACTAGTGCCCAAGAATCACAGGAAGAACCGTGATAATGATTTATCACTAATAATACAATATAAATATTTAGTGGAAAAAAATCTAACTAACTAGAGATAGGAAAAACTAAACATTTAGACAATATATATAACTGAAACAAGAATAAATAAACATCAAAAAAAGATAAAAATAAATCCATAACATTAGATTACAATATCCAAATGGTAAATAAAAAACTCAAATCTTAAAAATAAGCCCCAAGGAAGATCCAACGAGACTCTAAGTAACCCATGTCCACCATCCAACCATAAATTCTCCTCAATGATATAAAAAGGACGAGTAATTTGAAAAAACATTGAATTATAAAATATAGTTGTTAGATAATAATCTATTAGTTCTCCACATACAAAATCAAAGAAATCAATTCCATATTAATTCATTACAATTATAGATTGAAATATAAAAAAATTTAAAAATACAAGGATTTACAAAAATCAACAAAAACTCATATAAAGTGTATTAAAACTCCTTTTCTAATATATTCAAAAAATGGAAACAAACACTTACACATTTTCTCAGGAAATTCCACTTAAATGGTTGTTCTGGTCACAGCGGAAGCATTAATGGTCTGTGTTAAACATTTATTTTTTTCATGATAGATATTTAATCTTAGATTTACATGATGATGAACATCGTGATCAATAGAATTTCATAAATGAAAATAGAAAATGGTTAGAATGTAAAAACCAAGCACATGATCATCGCATTTTATTTATAATTACATTAATTAATTGAATAATTAGCTTTCATGAATTAATTCTTCATTCATGCATCAAAAAATATACCTACATTCACCATAGTTTTGTTGTAGGAATTGGTAGAATATTAATTATAGAAATGATCCACATCTGTTCCACACATCTTCGAATGTCGCCCTATGAATCTCCAAGTTCTAGCACATAATATCCTATCACTTACGTCATTCACCTTTGATCGCCATAAGAATATATTCCAAATATTTCTCTTTGATCTCTCTTGAATCAATAATGTGAGGTGGACTAAAATAGATTTTCATACTTGGGATAGTTATTGGAGAAGGGATCTCTCTATGTCATGATAGGATTCTCCAAATTCAATGTGCACAACCAAAAAATGAATTGCCTCTCTTGAAAAATAATATAATTGGGTTTAGATATCACTTTATCTAGAAATAAAAAGTTTCAAAGGTTCCCCTTATTATTTATTTATTACTTTCTGAAAAATCAGGTCTAAAATAATAATAATAATAATTTTTTTCTCCGCATTCTCTTAACTTTCGAATTAAAATTAGATATTATTTATTCAAATCATATTTAATATATATTATTTATCATCATTACATTTTAAATCTGTCTTCCATTACTCTAAAATATTTATTGTTCCTTGAATAATTTTAATTTTTTTATTTATTAAATATCACTACATTATTTACATGTAAACAAATAAATATAATATTCACTAAATAAAAATTAAATATTTTTTAAATATTCTGCGATCATAATATCCCCCCAAATAACTGGTGATGAGATATATGTGATCCTAAAAATTTGAATAATTATTAAAAAACATTTAGGAATATTATTTATTTAACTTTTTAAATAGTAAATAAAAATTTATTAATTAACTGAGACTCTAGATACATGTAGTGTGTTACCCTCTTGGCATATTTCTTTGTGGCATTAGGTGAAGCATCCTAAAGTCAAAGGTTAGCATTTAGAAAAATAGTATGCCACCCATATAGAAATAATTTAATGTTGCAATGAAATAATACATCATATAGACGCCCACATTGTAATATAATCCCTTTATCATAATATCACTAACCAATCATGTTTTATATCGATTCCATCAACCTATGTGTTTGATGTCTCTTTATTTGACTTCTTGGAAATTGAAATTGCCTAAAAAACACCACAGACAGACATCAATTTATGTTGGATAAATTATTTTTATCAAAGTGTATGATAAATAAACTTTCTTTGAAGAATGAAAGTTAAAAATCCATTCCCACATTACTCATTAATTAGACATTACTCATGATGCAACCAATGTCTCCTACCTCTCGGTGAAAATAGTTCTTCATGGTTTTCGGCAATACATCAAATTAAATAACTCATAATAATCATGAATAATAATTTTAATTTCGTAGGATTAATACACGCATATTTTGATAGGAAAATATAATGAAACATATAAATATAAATTCCTACTGGAAGTTCTTGTTCTCATAAGATTCAATATAGGATATTACCATAGGCATATACTGTGAGAAGGTGACTTAATTTCTTATGTGTATCCAACCTTGATATCCTCTTTCATTTTTTTCCCTCAAATGAAATCTTTCTACTATATAAAATGTATTTAAGTATAGTGTTTCACCACATCTGGGTTCTCGTCATATTTGGGAACTTCTAGGACATTATAGTGAGATAGTAACTCCTATGAAATTATCACATACTATGTTAAGTAGAACAACAATCATGATGTAATAAATAAATTTTTTATATTCAAAACTATGCATGTAGGTTATCATAAAGTACATATATGCTGGTTGTATGATACAAATTCTAACTGACTCCCACTTTCACTAGAGCCAAATAATGAAAACCTTTAGTATAATAGCTCTCACATGTTACTCATACTTATTCTAAGATTATCCTTTATTTTAGGGGTCTATAGAATTATCTTCTATGGGAACTATTCTTATAAAGCTTTACTCCTTTGATAAAAATCCCAAAATAGGTGATACTTCTAGGGTATATTATTTGTCCATTGGTGTGAACTTGTATATTTTGTAAGAGTCGCCAATATAGTATTAAAACATTAAAATGTGATAAGATCTTTATTGATAGACACCACATCAGGATCATGGAAAATTTCTATATCAAAATGGATCCCTTCATTGCATCAGAAGCTGCTATATACTCAGACACTATTGTAGAATCGGTGAAAACTAGTTTGTTTGAACTCTTTGATCACGCAACTCCTTTGTTGAGATAGAAACCATATCCGGAATATGACATCAGATAATTTTAATTTTTATAAAAACTAGAATTAATAAAAACATGATGACAAACTTGTTATCTCCTCCATACACCAATAACATATCCTTGGTTCTTCTCAAATACTTAAGGATGGTCGTAACAGTAGCCCATTTCTTTTCTCCTAGGTCAACTAGATATTTCCCCATCATTATCTATGTATATGAAATTTAAATTCTAGTACATAACATGGAATACATGATTGATCATATTATTGAAGAAAATTAGTTATTACTCATTATCTCGTTCTCATATTGTTTATGAGTACACATTTTACTAGAAATATGTATACCATATGATAATGAAACAAATACCATCTTAGATAGTTCCATACTAAATATATTTAGTATCTGGTCAATGTATGTACTTTTACATAGTCCAAGATGTGTCTTGGATCTATAGTGATGATCTTAATCCCTAGAATATAGGTTTATTCACCTAAGTCCTTTAGGGAAAAAATAGTTTAACCAAACTATAATAGACTGCAAGACTGGTATGTCGTTTCAAATAATTAATATGTCATTAACATGTACTACATGGATAATTACTTCATTTACACTAAACCACGTACAAGAATATATCTCATGTTAATTTTTAATAGAACTGTATTCTTTTATTAATTCATATAATCAAATGTTCCATGACCTTGATTCATTCTTCAATCTATAAATGGAACTCCACAACATGAAAATCATTATTGAATAACTTGGATACAAAAACCATTTTGGTTGGGTCGTATATACATCATTCTAAATATTTCCATTAATGAATTCATTATTCAGATCCATCTTCAAAATGTTATGATACTATTGTTGGTCAAATTGTAATGGACATTAAAATGGAAATGGATGAAATTTTATCATCATATTCAATTCCTCGATGTTGTATAAACCCTTTATCTACTAGACTTTCTTTATTACTTTACCTTTAATTTCCTGTTTCCTCTTGAATTCTCATTTAAACCCTATGATATTTGAATTAACTATCATATTATACAAAATAAAAAAATGGTTTTGATACATGGAATCCATTTAAAAATTCATTTGTTTTTTCTATCATGAAGCTTTTGATCTCACCACTACCTCATTTTAGGGGAGAGGTTCATCATTTTCAGAAAATAATGAGTCAATATCTTCAGTTACTAGTAAATTATATCCATTTAGTTCTTATACCTATATTATGCTCCAAACTTGTACTTGTGTTTCATAAACTACATCTTCCATATGGACCAATGGAATTTTTTTCATATACGAAATCTTTTGTATCATGATCATCATTTTCATCAAAGCCAATCTTGTTCCCGCTATTTTTTTAAGGATGATCACCCTATCATGAAATACCTCTTTTATAGTGATAATATATTTCTTTTATGAGGGGTTGTATAGGTAGTATCAATTTGTTTCTATAGGATACTCTATAATGATTCACTTTGTTCCCTATTTTTATGCTTTTACCAAGTACTTGTTTTCCTCTAGGTTACGACATGATGGGTTTCATTCCACTCCATAAATCGAAGGGAATTATATTTTTCTGATTTTTTTGGTACTCTATTTAATGAGTATGTATTGGATTATAATGAATATACAAAAAATTGGTAATGGAAGATCTACCTAACTCGTTATTGACCTTACAATTTCTGTTAAGGTGTGATTCCTCCTTTCACTAACATAATTCTTCTATGGTGTATATGGTATAGTGTGTTGAGAAAAAAATCCTAAAATCATGTAGAAAGTTAATAAACTCTAGGTTAATATAAATAACACCTTGATCTGATGAATGTTTACTTATCTTATTTCCAAGAAAATTCTCTAAATTATTCTTTAATTCCATGAATTATTCAAAGGAATTGGACTTCTACCTCATCAAGTGGACATAACCATATTTATTGATGTCATTAGATAATGTTATGAAATAAGAATACCCAACTATAGATATTCATGGAATTGGTACACACACATTAGTGTGTACCAATCCTATAGGCTCTTTGGAACAATCACCATATCAACTAAATGGTAGTTTGTTCATTTTTCCTTGTAATCAAGCTTTATACCTTTCAAGTGGTTTTGGATAAGAAGATTCTAAAGATCCATCTTGAAAGATCTTTTTTAGATGCTTCTTGTTTACATAACCATGATAATGATTCTATAGCTGGGTGTTGTATGAGTCATTTGAAAATGGTTTATTTTCAATTTCCAATAATTGGTATTCATAATTTAATACATAAAGACCATTATTTAAATATTACACACCATAAAATATTTTTACTTTATAAAATATAAAAAATTCAAAACATGAAAATAAACCCATCAGTATCTAGACATGATACATAAAAGTTGTTCTTTTTAACTGTTGCTACATTAAAACAATCCATTAAAACCAAAATAACTATCATTGGAAATGGAAGGTGGTATCACCTAATGGATAGAGAAACCATCCTTTAACTATTTTCACTTCCAAATCTACCTTTCCTCTAAAATTGATTTGGAATCAACATGGTTTCTACATTTAAATACAGATGTGTGTACCATAAGATATATCTAATACCCAATTTTTAAATATTGAAATACTACATTCGATAATGAAAACACATTTAGATTCCCCTTGCTTTTGGGTGAAGTTCCCCTTCAGTGGCTTAGTTTTATACATGCAAAACATAATTCCTCCTCTTTCTTACCCTGCCTATGAATAGTCCTCTTCTGAAAATTATACTACTCTAGAGATTTAGACTTTTTATAAGTCTTTATCCCCTTCACATTGTTATTAACTTTCTTATACATAATAAGGACCACAGGTTTGTCCCACCCCAAGTTTTTATCCACCCGGTGAATCGAAGTAAGATGTTTTGAAAGACTTTTCTCATTGTTGATTATATTGTAATTTAGAATCAATCTGGATAAGGTCTTTGGTAGTGATAAAGGTATGATATCTATTCACATCATATCCATAGATTTAATCCCTAATATGTCTAAGATTTCAATATATCCAAAAATCATGACTACATGAAGCCCATCTAGTGCAGACTCTTCAAACAAATTTTCAAAAAAATGAATTGGGTATATCATATCTCTCTAGTCTCACCATCCCTTGATATAGATATCAAATGTGAGACCACATGTTATTTGTATAAATGCCCTTATTTTTATTTAAAATACAATTTTTCATGGATAATAGTATGAAACACTGAGAATCTATTGAATCATTCAAATGTTTCTCATAGATAGTTAACTAGTCAAAACTATCATCATTACCAGGAACATCGGGAATATGTTCTTCCAAGATATACAGTTTCATTTCATGGTAAAGGATAACACGTAAGTATCTTTTCCACTCTATGAATTTTGTTCATGGAGATGTTTTTCCTTCTAATGTATGGATCATAGTGATATAGTTTAGGTAATTTTATTATTGTTTATAAAAATAAGATTAGCATAATTTTAGTAATTTATCAGATATAATATATAAAAATATATAAAAAATTATATTTATTAATCCCATATTATTTTATCAAAACCCAATAGCTCTCATAATTTTCTTTAGAATATCTTATTTCATGGATATTCTAAAAGAATGGATCCATATTCCCCTTATCATTACCCTAAACATGGTCAGTCAGTAAACATGAATGGTTTTAGGTTTGAATTCCAAATTATAGTTGAATTAACTTATGGTTACATTATTTGTTGAGAGGACTCCCCAATCCAAAAATCCTTAAATTATATTTTCTCAACCCTTTCCTCTCAGTTACACCAAGTCCTACGTTGGTAGTCAGCCCTTGATGTGGACTAAGTAAATTTAACCGAAAAAGTCATCTCAAAATTCCCCAATAATTGAAAGCACCCCAACTTTGGCTAGTCAATCACATTAAACTATGGTTTTATTTTACCAGATTAAGTGTAAGGCTATGTGAACTCAATATATATTATTTTGATATTTTATCCTTTTATTCATAAATTTCAAATTACTGTATTTTGTATATTTTTTAAATATTAAGTTGATTTCCATAAGTGATTAACCATGTTGGGGATAATATTTATTCATAAAACAATTTATTTTAGTTCTATCTTGCAAGATTTTTATTCATTAATTCATGTGATCATTAAAAAGAATCTATAATGAAATAACCATACCACATGAATGAAATAAAATAATAAAGTGGTATCATCATGAGATTTTACTAATGGTTAGTTTATCTAGTGGATGATAAACTAAATGTCGGCCTAGGGGAAAACACCTTGAACCATTTAAGGTTTGTGTTATCACATTACACCCATCCACCTATGTATCTCTCTTTTATGGGTTTCTCCTTGGATACAAACATCAATCACCTCCACTATCTTGGGAGATCCATCCATTAAAAATGATTTTACACACACACAAGTGAGGGAAAAGTGGTTTTCATAAAATAAACAATGGGCACATAGGCCCTTACATAATGAGGTGAGAGATGAAATGAAGCCCAATAATATAATTTAGTAATAAATTAAATGAATCCAATCACCTAAATTTTTTTATTCCCATGATCATCCACACGCATGAAACGAATTATATATTCAATAAAAATAGAATTCAATTCTAAATTGTTATTTTTTAATACAAATAACACTTAAAAAATTAGTTTTCTTGTTTAATTAATTTATTATTTTTTCTTAATTACCATTTAATTTACTTGATATTATCATCCATAATAATTTCAAACAAATTAAATAAATTTATTTTAAATTAACTATGAATATAAATGTACCTTGGAGGCAATGCGGTGAATACCCATCTGAATCTACCCAGCATGTATTATACTTGTTTGCATTTTCACTCATGTGACATATGGAATACATGAATTATCACGTAATTTCATTAAGTTTAATATCAACTTTATGATAACACAAATTACATGATTTTTCTGTCACATGTTCTTCATCAATGCACATAGAGTAATAATTGTAATACAACTCACACATGATATGCATATCAGAACATTATGGGAAAATTAATTATATATATATATTAAAAACATCACATGGTGTGTCATATGAACATAATGACCAAACTAAAGAACAAATCGATAGGTTTTATACAATATATTAAATTAAGTTTAATTCTATGTAATTTGGTATAAGTACGGGGTGTGGACAAGAGAGATGCATGGGTGCACATTGTTTAACATCTATCCATTAAACATGACTAGAGACTCAACATATGAATTATGCCATCGAAAAATTCGATTACATGGTTTATACAAGGTCTACACAACATGTGGTCTCTATGTTACATGATCACTAGTCATGTGGGCCATATAAACTGATACACATACAATCAATGAATGTAGAACTACATGATGTGTATGTAGGCTACATGGTGTCTACTCTAGTCGACTATGCACTGGGATGGCTTAGCAAACATGCATGATAAAATTAAATTCACAATGTTTATTAAATTCACACAGTTTGAATTAATTCCAAATTATTTCTTAGTGAAATGAACAGTAGTTTATGATGTTTAGTTATGGTTACATGTCGTGTACTCTTTTTTTATCTGGATAGAGTCCTTGCCACCTTCAGATGAGTTCTTTTATTATATTTCATTCATAAAATGAATTTATTTCATTAGATTATGAGAAAACAATAGGGTGAAGAATATCTTGAAATTTGGTTTAAATAATGATTAATATGAATTTAAAACTAAATGAAAAGTGCGTAAATAAATCAAAAATCATTAAATATTTATAAATAATTATGTGATCCCTATGATACCACTTGTATATTTCGGGTTCTACAAAATATGTGATGGTTTTTCCACAATTTTTTTCATGATAATTGATAAATCAAAAATTTACATGCCAGTGAATGTTGTTAAAACAGAATTGAATCAAAGAAAACAGACAGGTGTTAGGACATTAAAACTAAGCACATAACCATTGTATATAATTTATAATTGATTAAATTAATTAAATAACTAACTTGTATGAATTCTTTATTTATTAATTGATCTGAGAATATATATATATGTGTGTTTGTGTTTTACCATCACTTCATTGTTGGAATTAATTTGATATTCCCTATAGTGGTGATCCAACTGTGTTCCATAAATCACTATGAATCATCATAGGAATCTACATTTGCTAGCATGGAATATCTTATCATTTGAAGAATTCACCTTTGATCACTAAGATACTATATTCTAAATAATTATCTTTGATCTCTCTTGACTCGAGAGTGGAAGGTGGAGGAAGATCTCTCTCCATTCTTAGGAGAATTCATAGAGAAGAGAGGTCTCTATGGCTTGAGACGATTCTCCAAATTCATTATTCACAACCAAACAAAAGTATTGGCTCTCTTGAAAAATAATGTAATTTCGATTATAAATCTCTAGGGTTATAAATATGTAATCTTACAAGTTACCATTATTATTTATTTAATCCATTACAAAACATCATGTATAAAATAATATTATTATTATTATTTTTCATTACATGAGATTAACATGTGAAATAAAATAAAATTTTATTTATTCAAATAATATTAAATATATATTATTTCTCAACATACTATTTAAACATGGTCCTCCATCCCTCTAAAATATTTATCAGCCCTTGAATGATATCTAATTATTTTTTAAATAAATTTTACTGCATTATTATCTAATTAATAAATAAATATGATATTCGATAATTAGAAAATTAATATTTATTGAATATTATTCTCACATAATATTCCCTCAAATAACTGGTGATGGCATATATCTGAACAAGAAATCATGAATAATTATTAAACCACATACAGGAATAATATTTATTCATCTATGTAAAAAATAAGTAAAAATAATTTATTTAACTATGATTCTAGATACATATAGTATGCTACCCTCTAGGAATATTTCTCTATAGAATTTGGTGAAGAAGACTAATGTACAAGGTTAGCATATATCAACACGCCAAGGTACTCATAGAGAAACAATTTAATTCCATAATGATATAATACCTAATACGGACACTCTATGTGTAATATAATCCATTTATAATCTCAAATCAAGCATGTTGTATGTTAATGCCACCATATTATGTACTCAATGTCTCTTTCTTAGAATTCAGAGAAATTGAACATTCCTATAGAACTCCATGGACATGGATTTATTTACACTATATAATTTCCATAAAATTTCAATTTCAAACTATCTTATAAATATGACTTTTTAAAATAGACATTTCAAAATAAAAAAAGTGGATTCCAATTTTTACACAGTTTTCATAAAATGTATTTGAATACAAACTATTTTATATATCTAGAACAATTCACTTAAAATAATATTTTTAAAACTTAAACATGTTGTAGTTTCAAAAAAACTATTTCCCCTTTCATATTTAAACACTTCAAAAAAAATTGGTTGTCAACATTTCACATCTAAATATTACCATAACAAATCATCAATAAAATACTTTGAATTCACATTTAAATCCAAATTTCACTCCACATGCTATAAAATATTTTCACAAATATTTATTTAATTAATTTAATATGTAAATCATAATAGAAATAAGGATTATATACACCATAAATAAAAACAATATTAAATCCAAAAACAATGTTAAATAAGAAATTGGAATATTCATTGAAAACAATATTCCCAGATGAAAGGGATATAATTGATCCTTGAAAGATAAATCCTTTAAATAAACCAAAATAGGATCACAGTTTTATGGAAAAAAAATTGGAACTAATAAATGGGTTCTAAAGTATCATAGAATAACCTCAGGTTCTCAAGGAACTCAATATGCATACTAAAATTAGAAATATATCTTGGTCCACCCTGGGATCACTCAGAACCCATCTGGGATATCTCGATCACCACATGGTTTATTTTTGGTTCCCTCCAGGTCTCTCTTGATCCCTATCTCTCGTGAAATCACACGATATTGGGTAGAATATCCCCTCATATGATAACTTAGACTAAGGGAAAAGTTCCTTAACAAACATGATCCTAGGTCAGGGAATCCACCAACTAAGCCACATACCACATTCCCAATATTTTCATACTGATTCAATGGAGCTGATAACAATCAATCATCACAAAGATCAAATATATAAAATTTTAATTCACACGTACTTCACATCCCATACTAACACAAAGAATAATTCCCTTTAAATTAAAAAATAAATAACATATATGAATACATCAATAATAAACATCCCCTCATAGGTTCACAATCCACTATGGACATACTAGAATTATAAGATGATGAAAATGGTCCCACTAATTTTATTAAAAAAAAGTTTTCATAAAGTTGAAAAATAAATAAATTTTCAAAACAGTAATCGAATTCCATGCCAACACACCATTTCAAAACCTTCTCAATCACCTATTGAGACATATTTGAAAAAAAAAATATTCTTAAAACCCATTTTGAAATCATCATATCCACAAAAGTTACCATTGGAATCATTCAAACCCAAAAAAATACCCCAAATATAATGCATAATGGTTAACACACTACTTTAAAGTCGAACTACCATTGTCAAAGATTTTAAACACTTTCAAAACACCCAAACACATGGATTGAAATTTAATTAATATAGGAACACTTTTGAAAGCCTCGATCTAATTTTTATCACTACTTTTAAAAGCAAATTGTTTTTTAAAATCCATTTATCTATTTCCAAAAACACTTTCCATGGAGTCCAAATCATTTTCAAGGGACAAAATCAGATTAAATCAACTTGACCCCTCATGGGTCATATATTGTAATAATAATTTAAATGAAAAAAATCTCAACCGTTCATGCATTTTATGGTGGGTAATAGATAGTGATGAAAAAGAAACACATAACTCAGTTCAATGGTAATGATCTGAAAGTCATCCATTAAGATAGTGATTTCTCCCATAATCCAAGACCCTCCGTATAAAACCCCTATACAAGAAACTTTCCCTGAAATAATCCAAACCAAAACCAAAAATCATCACTTGTGATTATTAAGGTTCATATATGGATATAAATAAAGAGTAAATTAAAAATAGAGAGTAAGAGGATTATATGGACTTACCATGGAAAAATCACTTGAACCTAAGGAGAAGACAAACCAAAATAGAAGAAATAGGCGTGGAGAATCTTATAGAGGTGCTTCTAGTCTATTAAAATGAGAGTGGGAAAAAATGAGGGTTGGAGACTTAAAATAAAACAAGGGAAAAGAAAAATTATTCTTTTATTGAATCTGGGTGAGCCACATAGTTTTCAAAACCACACACCAACCATATTTAAGACAATACCTATCCAAATACCACTCACATAATTTTCATAAAGATGATTCACGGTTGGAAAACCATGAACCAACCATACCAGATTAAACCTTGAAATTATAGAGTTTGTTCACATGCTTTTCAAATACTTTGTGTAACTTATACAAAATTTTCACAATAACCAAAACTCTCCATTGGTCCTCAATGGGTTCTCCAAGGATATAATGAATTTGAATGTAACTATGTGCCACAAGTGCTAATAATCCATCCACAGAACAAAAATAATTTAATAGTAAACTAAGTAAAAGTAACAATGTGCCTTTCTATTAACCATTCATGCAAACCATGCATATAAAGGAGTCCAAAATTTCATATTTTTATCTGAGACATTGTGGTTAATTAAAACAACCCTCAAACTCATTAAACCATATAAAATAATCTTTATAGTGACATAGAGGGTTTAACAATCTCCACTCAAAGATTTTTTTTGTTTCATTTGACGTGAATTGTGACTCAATGATTTTTTTATTAATAAATATGAATACCCATACATGAAAGTGTAGAAGAGTGGAATTTCATAATATTTCATTAAAATGGGTATGATTCTTGAATTTAAAACAATAATGCTATTTGAATCCAATTAAATAATTGTATTATGTAATGGTTAAATTATAAAATAATAATTTATATGCAAAAATACAAAAAAACATACATACATACATCATTTTTCAAATATATCATACTAAATAATACCCTAAGAACATATAAGTTTAGTGTCTATGGAGATTATATACATAACTAAATTTTTTCAAAAATTATTCAACTTATCCAAAAATATTATATTTAAATGATACCCTTATACATATATCATACATAATACTCTTATTCATAACCATGCGAAACTAAAACATAAGAAATGGTGTTTTCAGATTCTCAGTAAGGGGTGAACATAGTAGAAGTCAATAAAAGCTCATAAGTGAGTATAATATGTGAATATGGGTATGAGAACTTAATCATGGTTCATATAAATATCATAAAATAATAATTCCCAATAAACTATATATCATAAATAATGATTCAGGGCATCAAAATATTTCAAAATATTATAGCGGACCAATCTATTCATGAATAAATAAGACATATATTTAGATGAATATTAAATACATAACAATAGAATAAATACATGGAATATAGAGATTTATATTCTTTGGAGAGTATATATAATTTTATTTATTTTATGGAATAAATTAAACATATCCCATAAATGTCATCACAAATAGTAATCCTTAATGTAATACCCTACTAAAATCCTTATTCGTAACCTAGGGAAAGGTAACATAAGAAAAGTTTAAGATTATATGCTCACTAAGGGTAAACATAGTAGATATCAATTAATGTTCATATTAAAGAATAAGATTTGAATAAGGGTATTAGATAAAAACCATAACATAAAATTTTCATACCAAATCTGATAAGGGACATAAACATTATTTATGGCATAAAACATTAGCATTTCAAATTTCATGAATCATAATAATGATAACTCGTCATAACTCATTCATGAACGATAATTTCATGTCATAAATCTATGTAGAATAATCAAATTTATAGAAACCATTTATCAAGTCAAGGTTCATTGTGAAGCCCCATGAATCTGGAATCGGAAATTTTTTCCCACAGCAGATCATGCAGATTATCTTGTTTCCCATAATAGATCATACACTTCGAATTATTTCCAATAATTGTTCAAGAATATATACTTGTTTCACATAACTATATTATAAGATAAAAAAATTACCTAGAGACTTATTGGGAGGTATGGCCCCAACCCATCCCATAATAAAAATAATACATCTTTATTCCACAATATAATAAATCATTCATCATATCAAAACTCTTAAAATAAATGGGATTCATAAACACTTCACCATAGCCTAACCCATGGAAAAGAAATGAGTTCAATAAACATTTTATTTTTTTATCATAAACATAAACCATCTTGAAAATTAACAAGGATGGTATCCTTGAATCATATACCATTTAAACCTTAATTAAAATCAAATGATTTCATCTTTTTTGGAAAATAATTTTTAAATATCACGTGGAATAATTATTAAGGAAAATAACCCATCCATTTTGAAATCAAATCTTGTTTAAAAAAAAGTTGTGAAATTGTAAAGAAAAATGAATTCATTGAAAATAACCATGTGAAATTTTAAATTAATATATAATATAAACAAATAGTCCTAATGGAATAAAAATATCATATTGTATAATTTTAGAAAAAAATTACTTTCATACGTTTGTTGGAAAATTCAAAAAGTACCTCACTAACAAAATTAAAAAAAGATTCCTTTCAAACCATTTTGTAAAAATTAAAACCTAGATAAAATGACATTAAACAATAATATAATATTAGTAAATATGTTCCTAATTTTTTTTAATATATTGATACTGAAGAGAAAGATCAAATAATTTTCCTTACAAATACTCAAACATAAACAATCCATAATATTGATGAGCTTGTTAAATAAAACATATTCCACTTGGGTATGTTTTGAATCATAATCCCCATGAAAGAAATAATAAGAAATGAAACATTAAATAAGATTATAAAAAATATATTTTTGATATAATATATAAAATTTTCATTATATACACCCCACAAATGAAATAAGTGATGCATAGGGGATAGATCTCATGGAAGTAAATGTGATATGAGAAACTCTTAACTGGAGTTCACCTTGATTTAAAATCACTCTATCCTCTTGTATCATAAATCTATATTTTTTATAATTCCATAAAAATGTCATTATCATTCTTATAAAATCATATATGATCCATTTATATCATTTAAACAGCACTTTAATCAATAATTACATATTAAAATCTTTATTTCCAACTATTAATTTTTTCATTTATCAGGAGTATATCAGTTTAGTAGTTCCATTCCTTGTATATTTATCTTCATTAATTTACCTCTTGAATTCTACTAATTATCTAAATATCATATATATTAATTATATACATATTTATTTTCTTTAATAAAATTTAGAGATAGAAAAATTAATTACACCCTTAATAGAGACGGTAGTCTACACATACACATAATCACTATTTTCATTTTCCAACAGAAAAAAATAAAATAAAATAATAATTAACATTTAACTAAAAAACTTTATGACATATATATCATATATATTCATAAAATCTATCCTTAATATCTTCCAAGAAAAATATAACTAAAAAATGAATCTCATCTCTTCATGAAGGGGGAAGTCCACACATATGCATGAATAATGTTATCATTTCCAAAAATATTCGATGGTAAGAAGGTAGATGTTAAAAAACAATATCAGAAGATTAATTATAAAATAAGTATCATATATAAAAATTAAAAAAATCATAATACCCATCCATAAAAAAATTTGATTAAAAATCAATTGTGACACTACATGGTGATGGTAACTTATACGTACTCACGAGCGATACTTGAACTTCTATTTTGAGGGGAAAGTTTGTGTATAAAGGTGTTTTAATTATAATAATATAATGAATTAATATTTATTATTCTAAATTTTTTAGGTTATGATAAACACCATATTTTATAGGACGTATATAAGGGTATAAAATAAATTGATTGGTTTAGGAGACTACCTCTTCTTTGAAATAACTTCTTTGTATCTCCTATTAAGGATCCAGTAGTTGGTTTTTTGAGAATAAAAGAACTGATATAATGTGTCTACAGAATTTTAGAAGAGATTTTTTTAGATTTAGGTTGATCTATACTTCTCAAAGTGGTGTAATGTAGTTAGGGAGGAGGTACCATTTTATAATTGAGATGGGGTAACTTTGAGATTTTCTAAAAATATTAAATTATAATAAATTTATTCTCATGAAAAATACATCCAAATGGGAATAGATTCATATATAATGTGTTATATGGTTGTAATATCATCAACCAATATAATATATAAATTTTTTGTTATAGTTTTAACCCTTATAATTTTTATCAACCCTTAGCTTTTTTTAATTCCAACTACAGTAAAAAATATCGTAATATTAAATAGTTGTATTTTTATAAAAATATAGTGAATGTTTGACCATAAATGATCATTTTAGGAAATTATAGACCAAATAATGACTACATTGACTTATTTAAATATTTTTTATGTCTTCTAAATAACGTGATAAATTATTATTTTTGTAAAATATCATTATTGCCATTTTAACACTAGTAATTTAATTTAACCTTAAATACATCAATACAAAGGCTTAATTTGAATATAGTGATTCAGGACATCCATAATATGTCATATATATCAATATTATTCAATTCTCACATTACATCCTTAAAATAATTTCACTTTTAATATTGATAAATTCATTTTATATATTTATTTATTTTTACTGTAGAAATATTATTTTGGTGTTTCATAAGAAATTAAGGTCATTGTATAATTACTAAAAAATCAAAAATAAATTTCTATCATTAAATTAATTTTATTACTCTCAAAATGGACACTTATATTAATCCCTAACATAATTTGTTTCTTATATGGACGCATAATAGATATTAAAAACAATGATAATCACATTTTGTATGTTTTTTATTTAAATAATATATCAGTCTTTTTCATTTATAAGTGTAAATTAAAAAAATTAAAAACTAATGTGTTAAAGAAATAATTAAATTCATCTAATAATAATTACTCTAAATAATTATTAAAATATCTTTCATTTTTAATCCAAATTATCATGATTTAACCTTTTTTGTTATGACAAATTTTACTGTGATTGGTATTCATAATACATAAAATAAAAGGGTCTTATTTTCCAAATTTAAACCTCCTAATTAAATTTTTTTATTCCATTTACCAAATTAAATTTTGATAACTGGAAGGAATTAATTTTATATTATGTGTTTAAAAATGTGACAAAACTACTTTTATAGAAAAAAAATACATTTTTTCACAAAATTGGATTTATTCATATAATATTCTTAGAAATATATTTCTTGATACATTAAAACATTTTCTAATGTAAATAATATAAATATTTCATTAAAATAATTCACCTATATATTTTAATTTAATTTGTTGAAATAAAAATAGATTTCATGCATAGAAACAATTTTTTTCAAAAAAAACATCACTATTATTTTTATATAACTTTTTTCTCATTTTTAATCATATAATAACTAATTTTTTCATTTTATAAATATTTTAACAAAAAAATTCTATAATTTAGTTATTACTATTCACACCCACAAATCCAACAGCTATGAGATAATAAAAACATAATATTTTTATAAAGTTATGTGGTTCATCAAAAGTCATTGTTCCATGTAACACACGACATTGAAGAATAAAATTATGTAAAGATAAATATTTCATAAAATGTCATGGTGTTATATTATACCTCTCATAAAATGTATTTCTCCCTCAAAATGAATCACTCTAATAAAAAACAATTGTATATTTTTGTTTCATTACAACTTTAGGTTCCCAACTTGCTACTTTTTATTTCTAGTTTCTCTAAAGGACATTGACCAGGTGAGTTGTCTTGTTCCATATAAAGTCATCTCTATGATATAAGATAAATACTAGTTGTTCCTCATAGGAAATATCCTGCTCAAATTGTATGAAAACTATGATCATTACATCTGAATCATTGGGTATATACTTTCTCTAGGGAGATACAAGGAACATGTCATGAACTAGATAGAGATCAGTAGAAGTAATAAAAAATAAGTTATCGTCCCAACTCAATAATTAATCTATAAGGGTCCAATATACCTAGGTATCAGATTCCATTTCATCTAGAATCTCATAATCATTTTTCCAATATAAATTCATATAAAAAAAGTATCAACAACATTAAATTCAAAATCACGTTAGTGATTGTCAGCATATCTTTTCAATAAAATATGAGTTGCTTTGATGTGCTACAAAATAGTCTTAAATTTATCTTGAATTTACTTAGCTATACCTTGTTCCAAAATATTTCATTCCTATTATTCATCATAAAACATTACAGTTATACACTTATTTAAATTGTGGTCTAGATAAGGAATCATCTATATTATTGAGTGAAAGCTATTTTTGTATGAAAAATCAACTTGAGGAAGGTGTTTATCCCAACCACTTTTTAAATTCATTGTAAAATGTTCACAACATATCCAATATCGTTTTTATGCTTATATCATATTGACCATATTTCTATGTATCATATATTGTAATGAAACTCAACTTTATATCAATATATTACAAAATAATTCTCCAAAACATCAAGGTAAGACTCGATCCCCAATCAGATAGATGGAAAGTTGTACTCATTGAAATATAATCACTCCCTTAATATTTATTTTTGAAATTATAGAAGATATAAATATTCACTAATAGAAATTAATTGTACCAACTTTATATAGAGATCCAATATAACTGATATTGCATTATGGCATTTAGATTTGTTGGGGATCTATCGAGAAAATAAATAGTTGTTTCTCCCATTTACATTCAGGTACTATTAAAGGTTAAAGCACCCCCTTAGACTATTATCTTTTAGATTTCACTTTCATACATACCAAGAACCCAAGAAACACACTTTAAAATATCTTTATGCATACCATCCCACTAGAAATACTCATTCTACTATTTATACAGTTTTATGCTTATAATATAAATAAAGAATGACGGACTCTGATCCCTATCCAATATCTATTCAACAAATTTTGTAAGGGTTGGACACATACACGGTTAATAAACCTTATTATTCCCTCATAATAAATGTTGAACGCAATAAAATATCCTACTATTTTTTGTAGCTCCACATCTTCCTTTTTCACCTATTTAATCCTCACATGGATATATGATTGAAGATTAACTTGAAAAATATTGGATTTAACCCATTACTTCATGATTTTCATATCCATCCTTTTAAAATCCAAAAATATTAAAACTTATTTTATCCTTATCATAGATAGGCTAGAATATTCCTTTCATGTAAAAGTCTTTTCTACCTTTTTTCCTTCTTAGGGTGGAAATGTATTTGAGAATTCATAATTTTTAATAAAATCCAATAACCTTCTTTAGAACATGTTAGGATCCTACTAAATTGGAATATACATTTCACTTTTTTGATTTGTATCTATGTCACACATTTATCTATAGAGATAATTCCTCTATAACTTTAATGAAAAAAATTATCAAAACAAACTCAAAATCATGAGTTCTGTCTTTCTTCTCGTGATCTATCAACTGGAATGATGCTTAAGATATAACCATATCATTTTTCTTGAGAACACATCCCAGTACCTTATTTTATGCATCACTGTATATCAAAAACCTCTCTCCTCTATAGTGTAGTGTAAGCACAGTTTCACTAACAAACCTTCTTTTTTTCATTTAAATTCTACTCACATTCCTTCATCCATATAAAACTAATTATTTTCTGAGTGAACATGGTGAGTAGATTTGATAATCATGAGAAATATCACAAAAAACATTGATAATATCCAACCAACCCAAGAAAACTATGGATTTAAATTATTATGATTAGTCTAGAAAATTTCGCAATATTTTTTTTCTTTGAATGATCTACTTATATACCCTCACTTGAGACTATATACAACAAGAATAAAACATTCTATAGTAAAAATTCACACTTTTTAATTTTTTCATAAATCTTCTCCTTCCTTGGGGTCTTCAACACAATACTTAAGTAATATTGTTCTCATTATTTTTATTTGAATATATATGGGTAGTATCTATAAATACTAACATGTACTAATCAAGGTTGTCTCTAAAGACTCTATTCAATAAATCCATAAGGATTATAAGAATATTAGTAATCCCAAAAGTTATCAATAGAAATTCATCGTGTCCATAACTTTTATGGAATCCCATCTTGCATGTATCATATTTCTTGACTCCCTATTTATGATATAAAAATTGAGTGTTGATCGGGGAAGAGTGTTGATATCTAAAAATCTGATCAAATAAGTTATCAATGTCGGGAATATGATATTTTTTGTTTCTCATTTTGTTAATATCTTGATAATCAATGAAAATGTGAATTGACACAACTTTCTTCTTAACAAATAGTAAAATATAATCCCCATGTGACACACTTGTCCTAATGAATTCCTTTTCAATATTACAATGGAGTTTCTTTTTCAATTCATAAAACTCAATTGGATAAATTCTATAAAGAGTCTTTGAAAATGGTATCGTACAACGTATGAGTTCTATTAGAAAGAAAAATTAATGATTCACTGAAAGGCCTTTCAATTCATCAAAAGAGACATCAACAGACTCATTTGTAATAGATTCATATTTAATTTTGAGTCTCTTTAAAACCATTTACGATATATGACCTTTTTTAATAAGAATTAATACCCAAAATATGGAATAAATTTACAATGGATTTTTATATTCACTCTTACATATATAAATATTCAAAGTCTCATTTTGAATATGAAATGTGGCTTCCTTTCTTTCAAAATTTAATATGATCCATATATAAAAATCGATTTCATGATAATAATTACATAAAATTCAACTAAATGGACAATTATAATATTTTTAGGAATCTCATTTGCAAAAAATTCAATTGACAGAGAATATAGACTTGAGATATGATTGTTTTTCTATTATATGTTTAAAAAGAAAACTCAACATCAAATTATTGAGGTGATATAACTATACCCTGAGAAAATTATGTAGAAATAAAATAGTGGGTGGATCTAGAATTAGATAAGATTTTAGATTTTCTAGAGCGGATGATAAGTGTACATTTCCCCACATCAACCTCATAATCCACTTTGGTTTTCATAATCACAAGATATTTACCTTTGTATTTGTTCATAAAAGGTTATTGATACTGATCATCAAAAAACATTGGATTCATGTACTGGATGGCATAATTCATGTAGTCAATGTATTTGAAGAATAAGAGCATGGGTGGGAACTAGTTAGAATCTTCTTTTCTTCCATTGCATTAATCCCACTATACATCACCTCTCGACATTCATTGGATTTATTACTATCCTTTCATGTTTAATATACCTTCAAGTTGCATTCAAACATCTCCCTTAATGTTTCTCCCCTTAGTTATGGCTCATATATGGAAATAATTTTATTATACCATTTAATATATTCAATATTTCAAGAGACTTTATAATTATTTTCTTATCAAACCCATGGTTTTAGTGGTAATATCAAATTTATATTTATAAATTTAGGGAATATAGAATGTTTTATTCATAGATATGTAATTATCTTATATCTATTTCCATTCATTTAGATGGTTTTATGACAATAATGAATATATCAGTTCTACTTTCATCGATGATAATTAAATAAGATGCATAACGTGCAAGCCATGTAAATGTTTCCTCATATTTACTAATGGATTCATGATCCTTGTTCTTCATCCAAACAAATTCCATATCAATTGTTGTAAGATGAATATTAGTAATTTAATTACTGAATAATATCCCATTAAACTCATATTATTCAACGGATTCAAATTCTTCCTCTTTTCTCGTATGAATGCTAAAATTACACCACTGATATTCTTTGCATCACTAATGATAAATATATTGGATAAATGTTTCATGTACCAAGAATTGAATAATGGAAAATATTTTCTCGATTGTGTTGATCCATCTCCCACACACTAGTGGATTAGAAGATACATTAAATAAAGGTGAATATTTCCTAATGAAGTATTCAACAATATGTTGTTCCCTCTATTGATCATATTGAAACTCTTAGTTATTCATATTTAGATAATTTTCATGAGAATAGCATCATGATTCTCCATTCTAGCTCCCATAACATTTTTTTCTCAAATGGAGAATCATTTCATTTTCCATCACATTCACAATTAATATGATTTTATTGGGTTCCACCAATTTACTAAAATGGAAAATAATAGTGTGAGAATGAAAATTAATAATGGAAAACCACATAATTATGAAAAATCATTAATATATTCCTAAATCACAACACATTCTTATCAAACAACTTAGTATTAACCTAGGTCATTCGAGAAAAATACCAAAACATTAGGGGTTTATCCTGTAATTAAACATATCCACATGGTTTTTATAAAATGTCTCTAACTTTAAAATCCAAATATTGACTAAAGGATGCTTTTATACAAATTATAAAAGACCATGATTTTGATACATAAATATTACATCTATATAGATGAATATTCAATAAATAACAACACAATCCATGACTGAAAAATAATGTTTTAGAGTCTCTGTATACTAGATATACAATATTATTATTTTATGAAATATATTTACCATCTCCCATAATTAAATTCCATCATATTACTCATCAAAGGCATACCATTAGTTAGTTAATAAAACATTATAATTTCAAAAGACATGAATTATAAGAATGAGAAGCCATCTTAACTGAATCATGAACCATGTGTTCATGTCATAAATTTTTACATCATCATTAAAAGAATATAAACGATATCATATATCAAATTTAATTAACAACACCATTATATTAGGTACCAATAATTCTTTCCTATAGTGGATCACGCACATAAACATGTTTCTCATAACAGATCAAGCACATTGAATACCCCATTGAAAAGAATATTGATGGAAAAGAAATGAGTTTCGTAAACATTTCATATTTTCATCATAAACATAAACCATATGGAAACAAATATGGATGGTATTATTCGTTAATATCCCCATTACATTTCAAGTTACATCAATGAATGTAATCCAATATGAAAAATTATTTTGAAAGTTCACTTGGAATACTTCTTAAGTAAAATAACCTTTCTATTTTGGAATCACTTCTTTTTTATGATGCGTGATTATAAAGGACAGAAATTAAATTTAAAATAAACATTGGAATGTGTAAATTAATATTAATATAAAAATATATTCATCACGAAAGTAAAATTTTATCATGTGTTATAATTTAAAAAAAATATTCCATTAATATTTTTATCTAAGATGCCACAAAACACCTCGTTTGTAAAACAACAAAAATAATTATTTCATATTATTTTTAAAAAATAAAAAATTATTCAAAATAACTCTAAAAAATCATTGGGGAATTTTAAAAACATTATAGAAAACATTTTTATAAAACATGGTTACACGATATAAGTATTAAATAAATTTTCCAATGGAGACTCTGACATAAACAATCGTGGATATTGATGAGATTGTGAAATTAAACCATTACCACTTTGGTATCTTTTAAAGAGTAAGCCCAATCAAAGAAATAACATCAAATGATACTTAAACTACCATGAATAAGATTATATTTATGATATAATTTATTTATTGGGTAGTATATAGTCACGAAAAAATAAATAACTTTAGAATATGGCATAGGTCTGAAATAAGTAAAAGTGAGATGAGAAAATCCAACATAGCATTCTCTTTTCTTAAAAAAACTCATCATCATATATAATAAATTTAATTTTATTATAATTATATAAAAAATTATTTATCATACTTATAACATCATTTATGATCCTTATATAAGATTTCAACACCTCTTTTCTCAAAAATCCCCATTTAAAATCCTTATTTCCAGGTGTTAACTATTTAAGTTATCATGAGCATTTCTATTCAATAGTTATGGTTCTTGTATATTTATCCTGGTCCCATCACCACCATAATACTAATAATTATATAAATATAATTTATATTCATTATATATATATTTATATACATCCATAAATAATGGATAAAGAAAAATGAATTACACTGGTCATTGTGATGGTAGTACATATGTACACATGAATGTTGTTTTCATATTCCAGTGGATAGAAATAAAAAAAGAAGAATAATAATTATCCTTTAAAGAAATTATTATTCCACATACATATATATATATATATGATATATATTAATAAAATTCATCACCATTGTCATCCAGCTAAAATATAAATGAAAAATAAATCACATTTCTTCATGGAGGTGGTAGTCCACAGGTACACACAAATGACGTAATCATTTCCAAAAGGATTCGAAGGTAAGAATATATATATTATATTATAATTAAAAAAGTTTAATTATTTTATAATTATTTTATATATATATTAAACCCAATATAATACCCATTCATAATATAAGGTGACGAAAAAGAATTGTATCGATGTGTGGAGATGAAAAGTTGTACATATGCATGAGAGATACTTTACCTTATCAATTGGTGGACAAGTGGGTGTATAGTAGTGTTTCTATTGTTGATTCAATAGGTTTTTCCTCATGAATTTTCCATTCCCTCTTTCAAGGGGGATATTGTTGAGTCATTAAGCTTTCTTTATAACTTTATGATTGCTTCTTGTTTTGAAAATCACAAACACCTTATCTCAAGGAAACTCTTGCTCTACCATATTTTAACTCTATAAGGAAAAATTCCCTTCCTCACAGAAATTTATCTTACCTCATTTTCATTGTTCATATCATTTTCTTTCTAAGTGTAAAATTCGGATTGTGACCAAAGACTTGGAATCATATAATACATAGATATGATGCATTCTATTTAAGACTCTGAATTCTAGTTACAAACTCTCATTAAGTTCAAATCTGAATTTTGGATAAGAACATTCATGAAGTTCAACTCCGAATCCTGGATATGAACTCTCATGAAGTTCAAATCTGAATTCTTGATACGAACATTCATGAAGTTTGACTCCTAATTCTGATTACAAACTTATGTAAAGTTCGACTATGAATTCTGATTACGAATTCTGGATATGAACTGTTCTATGTTCTGAATCCAATTCTGATTACGAATTCTGGTTACGAACTTCTCCATGTTCTGACTCCGAGTTCTCTGAATATAGACTCCAAACGCTTATGAGTACTGAATCTAAATTCTCATGAACTCTGACTCCAAACATTGTAAGTTCAGGTTCCGAATTCTTGAGAATATTGACTCTGAATTTCATTAAAATTCAGACTCTATAATTCTGTAGAATTCAGGTACCAAATTCCTAAAAAATAGAATCTGAATATCCTTGTACTATAAACTCCAAATTTATTTTTTCTTGGACTCTGAACTATCATTTCATTACATTACGAATCTCAGTTTTTGGTTATACTTACACTCATTTTGTTATAAAACGATACCATGCTTTCAGTTATCAACTAACCATTTTTTAAGTGACACGTGTAGAGGTCCCTCTGAAATTCAAGGAAATTTGTAACCATTGGAGGAGGGAGCAAACCGTTATAACTGTGCCTATAAATAGAAGATCATTTGGAAGGAGATCCCAACTTTTGGTTAGAACATTGAAAAATGTGCTTACTTGCTATTGAAGTGATTTCTAGAGAGAGAGACTCTTATAAACTCTCAAGCTTCATGCAGAACGTTTTGAACTACTCATTCAATCTTTGCTTCGTGCAGATTTTCTTAGTGTAGAGGTTCGATTTCCTTAAAATCCGAGACTTTGGGATGTGAAGTTAGAGGTGCCGATTTCCTTACAAATCGAGGGCTTGTGGGGATAAAAAGACAGATACCGATATTCAGATTGAGGGATTACCTAGGTTTGGGTAAGACAGACTTTCTTGAAAGTATAAATAGAGGGACCTCTTATCCAGGGTTGTTAGAAACCCTCCTCTTTGGGATAAAAGAGTTTCTACTTGTTACTTCTAGTGTTACTACTTTTTTTCCACTGTTCATTTGTATTGTTGAGGAAATTATAACTTTCTTATACTTACTCATACTTATACTATGATTTAGTTAGATTCTATACGCTTTAAGGTAGAATCTTATTTGTTGTAAAATTTTATTATATTTCCTTTCTGGGATCACTTTTCTAGAATCAAGCAAGTTATAAGAACTTAGAGGTGTTGTGAATTTTGGTTATCTGTAAAAGTTTCAAAGGAATTTTTAAATTATACAATTCACCCACCTCTTGAATTTTTATCTCATTTTACATATTCGATCCTACATTTGGTATTATAGAGTATATCATACTCAGAAATACCATCTCAAAAATTGGTATCAAAGGGTTGGTTACCTTTGAATTGATCTCATGATTAGATTCAGAATAGATTACTCGGAATTGATTTTTCGGAATCATATTTTCCGGATTCATATTTTTTCAGAATCTGTTTTTCAGAATCACATAGTTCATATTCATTTCTTTAAAGAAACAATATCTAGTTTCTTGCTCTGGATGTTTTCTATAGTTTACACACTCATACTACTAACAGGTTTTTGTGCCAAATATTTTCTTAAGGATGGCAGGTTTAAATGTTGGTTCTATTGATAATCTGAATCCTACCAGACCTCCTATTTTCAATGGAAATGATTATGATTACTAGAGAGATAGGTTGAAGACTTTTTTTATCAATACTGGAGTTGATAACAATCTAATTTTCACTAGAGAGTATATGACTCTGGATAAGGAATTTAGAACCTTTATGAATCATGAGAAATCAGAATACCAAGAAAACTTCAGAGTCAGAAATTCTTTATTATGTTCCATGACTAGGAACATGTATAGTCAAATATCATTGTGTGAAGCTGCAAAAAATATCTTGAAGAAACTTGAAGTTACACATTTTGGTACATCTAATGTCATAGAGACCAAAATAGCTATGTTGAGAGCTAAATACCATAGCTTTAACTTTCCATATAGAGAACCTATAAGCAAAGTACAACAAAGGATTATGAATATCATGAATCACATACAATCTATGGGAGAAAATAGTTTGGATGATGAGTAACATGTTGATAAGATCATTGATATCATTCCAAATTAATGAGATTCCAAGAGGACAACTATTGATGAGAATAGGAACGTTAATCAGATTTCCTTAGATGAGTTGTTTGGAACTCTTCTTCAACATGAAACCAGAATGAAGAGAGATGTTGAAAATGTTAAGAAGAAGAATGGGAATGGAGGATTTTATTTTACAACCACTTCTAAACATATGAAATCCAAGACCCCAGAAAGGGTAACTAGATCAAAGGCCAAGAAAGTCATTATTCAGTCAGAATCTACTGATACTGAAAAGTCTAAGAATGAGTTAGCAAATCTTGCCCGGAGAATTAAAAGGATTGTAGCTCAGAAGAATCATCATAATAAGTTGAAGAAGAAGGAATACATATATAAAAAGCATGGAGAAGTTACTTGTTATTAATGTAGAAGAATAGGACATATCAGACCTGATTGTCCTTTATTTAAAAAAGATGGAAAAAAAGGAAAAGAAGGAGAGGAATTCAGAAAGTAACAAGAAGCAATTCTATCGATCAAAGCCCAAGAAAAGTCTTAAAGATAATGATACTTGGAGTGATAGCTGTGGAGACTCATCAGAAAGTGAATCTTCTAAATATTATTCATCATCACAGAAGAATATGGGATTCATTACTACTACTTATTTCCCTAATACATGTCTAATGGACAAGGTACGCTCTCCGGGGCTTTAACAAATTTATCTCTTGATAAGAATTACTATTAAAAAAATAATACTTCTAATAAAGATACTTCATCTTCAGAAAATGAAGAACCTTCATATGAAGAAGTATCTAGATTTTCCAAGTTACATGAAGAGATAAATTGTAAAATTTCTAAGATATAAGACAAGGAAAATACTAGGGAAGAAATTCTTACAAAAGAGATTTCAGATATTTCTATAGATCTTAGAGATAAAGAAGATCTTTTAGAAAAAAAATTCCAAAGACCTTGATAATGAAAATTCCGTTAAGTAAGAACTTTCTAAAGATCTTACAAATTCTATTTTAAATGTGAATGATTTTGAGGAAAATTATAACTCTAAAAAATGATTCCTGTGGAGAGGAATTTAGTCATGAGAATGAAATCTAAAATATTTTCTCTTAAGAAGCTTCATGCAAACATTACCTCTGGGACGGAATATTTTGAAAACATGTATTCTAAAATTAAACCTCAAGGAAACGCTACTGGAGTAGGTTGAACTTCCCAAAAACCGGTTTTCAAAAACAATTATTTTGTTCATTTTAAAGCCCCTTTTTGTACTAAATGTCAAAGTGGTGGGAATTGGAAGAAAAATTGATCCTGGAATAAAGGTCAATCTCTTGGGATTCATACAACATATTTTTATAAACAAATGTGGATACCCAAAAAAATTTAGTCTAAAAATTCTGGATCCAAGAAAGTTTGGATTCCGATAACCTAACTTTTTTTATTTTCAGGAAAATAGAGAAGGTAAGAACAGAAATACATGGTACATGGATAGTTTATGTTCCCGAAATATGACTGGTAAAAAAACTATTTTGAAAAGATTATCAAGAGGAAACGAGGAAAATTAACTTTCAGAGATAATGGTCAGGGAGAAATTATTGGTATAGGTAACATTGTTCTTCTTGGAAAAACCTTGATTTAAAATGTTTTATTTGTTAAGGGTTTTGATTAAAACTTCATTATCATAAGTAAATTATGTGATAAATGTTACCTTGTGAATATTAGGAATGAAAAGTGCTTAGTACAAAATTCCAAGGAAGAGTTTATTATTTTTCCCTATAAGAAAGAGAAGTTTTACACACAAAAAATAGAAGACCATATGATCCCATAAATACCTTTCCTTAGTACAATGGAAGATCATTCATGGTTATGGAATAGAAAGCTAAGACACTGTAACCTTAGAAACATATGAAAACATTCTAATAAAGGATTAGTTAAGGATCTACCAGAGTATAGGTTTGATTCTTCAAAACCTTTTAACCCTTGTCAATATGGAAAGAAACATAAATCATGTTTAAAATCTGTCGATGATGTCTCAACTACTAATTCCTTATAGTTAGTGCACATGGATCTCTTTGGTCCTACACAAACTAGAATCATTGGGGTCATGTATTATGTATTTGTCTAGGTTGATGATTAAACTATATTTACGTGGGTCTATTTTCTAGCAAAGAAGTCTGAAGCTTTTTCTTATTTCAAGAAATTTAGAGCCCAAGTTAAAAATGAGAAAAAACATCCATTGAAAACTATTCATAGTGATCATGGAGGAGAATTTTAAAATTCCGATTTTGAAACATTTTATAGTAGAAAAGGTATTTCTATCAACTTCTCAACACCCAGAACACCTCAAAAAAATGGTGTTGTTGAAAGAAGAAATAGAATTCTTCAAGAGATAACTACAACCATGTTGAGTGAGTATTCTGTAGGAAATCACTTTTGGGCTGAAGCTGTAAGTATTGCTTGTTATACTATAAATCGTGTTTTGATTAGACCTTTTCTTAATAAAACTCCTTATGATTTATGGAATGGTAGAAAACCTAAAATTTCCTATATTAATGTTTTTGGTTGTAAGGTATTCGTTCTGAATACTATTGGTAATCTACATAAATTCACACAAAAATCTGATGAAGGAATTTTTGTAGGCTACTCCACAACTTTTAAGGCTTATAGAGGTTTCAACAGAAACACTAATACTGTTGAAGAGGCAGTACATGTTAAATTTGATGAAACTGATCCTTTTGTTTTTAGAAAACCCCAACCTACATCATTGGATGTGTTTTCAAGAACTGATTATTAACCTTTGATAGAAGATCCGTGTGATAAAGAAAATTTTCAAGAAGATACTTTTGAAACATTTACCCCAGAATATTTCCTACCCTGTGTTGATGAACAGGCATTACAAAATCCCAATCAGTCATTTCTCAAGAATCATCCCAATGATAGTATCATTGGTGATGTGAGTCAACCTGTAAGGACTAGAATTTCCTTATGAAATGAAGTGGAACATCTAGCATTCCTTTCCAATTATAACCAAAAAGCACTGATGAAGATTTAGGTGATGATAAATGGATCAAATCTATGCAAGGTGAACTAACTGAATTCGAACGGAATAAAGTCTGGAACTTGGTTGAATGACCTAAGGAAACTTATGTTATTGGAGTAAAATGGGTCTTCAGAAATAAGTTTGATGAAAATGGAATCATTGTAAAAAATAAAGCTATATTGGTTGCTAAATGCTATAATCAACAAAAAGGAATAGACTATGAAGAAACCTATGCTCCAGTAGCTATACTTGAATCTATTCGTATTTTACATCCCTTTACAGCATTCATTAATTTTAAACATTTTAATGTGGATGTGAAATGTGTTTTACTTAATGGTTCTGTTCAAGAGGACGTTTTTGTTAAACAACCTCCTGGTTTTGAAGATACAAAACATCCTGATCATGTTTTTAGAATTACCAAAACATTATATGGCCTTAAACAAGAACCTAGAGCTTGGTATGATAGACTTACAGGATTTTCACTTCAAAATAACTATGTTAAGGGAAATGAAAATCCAAATATTTTTATAAAAAAATTTAATAAAAATATTTTTATTATTCAAATTTATGTTGATGAAATTATATTTGGTTCAACTCTGCAATCTTTAACTAATTCCTTTTCGGATGTAATGAAATTTGAGGTTGAAATGAGTATGATGGTTGAGTTAATTTTTTTCCGCATTCATCAAATTTCTCAAAAACCAGAAGGAATCTATATATCTCAACATAGGTATATTGACGATATTCTTAAAAAGTATGGATATGACAACACTAAAAGTATTAGAACTCCCATCAGTACCTCAAACACACTTGTTCCTGATGAAGCTCGGAAACCAGTAGATCAAAAATACTTTAGAGGTATGATAGAAGTCTACTTTACTTGACCTCTAGTCATCCAGACTTCATGTTCTCAGTAAGCTTATGTGCAATATATCAATCCAGTCCTAAGGAATCTCATTTAACGGCAGTGAAAAGAATTTTTTTCTACTTAAAGGGAACCATGGATTTAATACTATTTTATACTTCGGGAAATGATTTTGTCGTAAAAGCTTTTCAGATGGTGACTTTTGTGGATGTAGAATGGATAGAAAAAGTACATCCAGAACTTTTCATTTCTTAGGAGATTCATTAGTTTCTTGGTCTTGCAAGAAGAAACACTCAGAAGCACTTTCCACTGCTGAAGTTGAATATGTAGCAGCTGGACGTTTTTGTGCTAAAGTGTTGTGGATGAAACACACACTCACAGACTATGGCTTAAGTTTTACTAAAACACAAATTTTTTGTGATAACACAAGTTTTGTTGCTCTTAGTAAAAAACATGTACATCACTCTCATGCAAAACACATAGATATTAGGCATAACTTTCTTATGAATCACACAAAAAAAGGAGATATCATTCTTCAATTTATCAGAATGCAGGATAAACTTGCTGATATTATTAAAAAACAATTACCCTACGATAGAATTGAATACATTAAAAAAATTTGGAAAGATAACCATAAGGTAATATTCATTGATTAACTTCTTATTGAATCAATATCCATACTGTAATAAACTCCTTTTCATAGGGGGGTACATTTTTTATTGTTGGTTTTTCAAAAAAATTTGTATTGAAAATTTTCGTAGTCGGTATTCAAAATTTACCATAATGAAAATATTCCCAGTTAGTTTTTCAAAAGTTATCATAATAAAAAAATTAGTTGGTTTTTCAAAATTTTTCATAATGTAAATTTTCATAGTCGATTTTTAAAATTTTTCGTAATGAAAATTTTCGTAGTTGGTTTTTTCAAAAATTATCATAATAAAAATCTTCGGACCTAAAGTTTTCGTAATGAAAATAATCAGACCTAAAGTTTTCGTAATGGAAATCTTCAGACCTGAAGTTTTTGTAATGGAAATCTTGGGACCTGACATTTTCTTAATGAAAATCTTCGGACCTGAAATTTTCTTAATGGAAATTTACGGATTTGAAATTTTTGTAATAGAAACTCTCGGTTTTGAAAATTTTCATAGTGAAGTTTCTTTTTGTATTCATTTTTTTTGGAAGCCAAAGTTCTTCAAGAATAATATTCCTCAGTACAAATAATATTCCTAGCAATCTGAAAGGTATAACTATTTCTTAATTTTTTCGTAATAACCTTTTACATGATGGTAGTTTCTTTTGTTTTTAAAACTTCTCATATTCTAGTTTCCTTAAATCCTAGTTTTTTCGTTTTAAAACCTCAAAAGATCGGATTCAACAAAAATTTTCCTTGCGGCTATCATTCAACCGTCAGATCAGATCTGAAGAATTCTCAGCCATTGGATTCAAATGGGAAGTTCAACTGTCATGTCATCGCCTATATGAAGGGGACCCCAGATGGTTGTCCCACATCAGTTCTCAAGTTTGTGCGTGGTGAAGCTCTTCCCCTCTACAAAATCTCGTCCCGAATTCTTTAGAAGTGTTCAAGTACGAATGTTTGAAGAATTTCCCTCCCAGGATATTTCTTCTATCAAGAGTATTCCGGAGTGGCAAATATACAAGGAAAGGTTAGTTCATCCGAACTTATTCAATAAGTATGACTCTATTATTTCCAAGAACATCAAGCTCAATGGATGGGAAAGTATAGCTATTTCAAAGACAAGAGCTCGGGATGTTGTCTATTTTGATTTTATTATAGAATTCTATGAATCAGTTTGCTTCTATAAGTATTATGGTAGGGAAATGTTTTCCTTTAATAGTTATGGAAAGACTTATGCACTCTCTTACACCAAGGCTTCAAGATTGGTGGGGATATCTTACGAAGTGGAGGTATAATTTTTCTACCAAAAACTTCCAGAGGTTCAAGGATATTTCGTTAATGAAAAGGCTATGGAATTCATTGGGCATAAAAATGTTAAAGACAACAAAGATTTCCCATCTATCTACTAACAATTAGAATCTAGAATTATGGGTTCAAGGTCCAATTGTAGCAAGGAAGGGTGACAAGGACACCCTAAAAAAAGTGACATGTACATCTTGGAATTTTTGGTAAACCTAAGGAAGCTTAACCTCATGAAGAACATCCTCATTACGATTGAGAATATCAAGAATGGTAATCTGAGAGCTCAGATTATTATGTATCATTCCCTTCTCTCCGAGATCATAGTTCGGTGCCTAGAATCATTCAAGATCCCCTGCAATTCCATGATGATGAATAGCAAGGTGATGTTGATCAGTGATGACACTCTCAAGAGAATGAAGGTTGGACTCTCTAAAGAGACAGGAGAGTTCTATGATCTGCTAGAGGATGAAGCAGAAGCCATTCCAAAAAGTGTTGAAGAAGTTGAACCTTCAAAGAAGGCCGGGATGAAAAGAATTCTAAAGGAAGTGGAAGTAGTAGAAAAAAACCCAAGCCCAAAGAAGCTCAATCCGCACATCCAAAGCCCAAAAAAAATCTTATTCGGATGAAGTGGTTGAAAATTTGAGAGTGGATAAGAAAAACAGGAAATAAAGGGAGCCACTGTTTTTCATTGACCCTGCAGAGGCCAAATGAGTGAATGAAAAGGAAGCTGAAGAACATGAGAAGCAGGCTAAAGAGAAGATGCTGAAGAAAAAGATGTTTGAGGCTGAAATTTTTCAATCTCTTATAAGGGATACAAAAGTTTCATCCGAACAAATTCTCATACCAAAAACATTCCTAGTAGAACAATTAACTGAGACTCTGGGTAAGAGGATTCCGAAAAATCCACAATAGTTGAATGTGAAAGAGAAGGAAACTCCAGAAGAAGTACAACAAGGTGAGAATAGTGGTGGCTCTGATGATGTGATTAAGCATGTTCAAGATTATCAAGATAAGGGAACCCCATATGAAAAATTGGCACTCCGAACATCTCATGAGGGATCCCCAAAACTTGATACTCTTGGAGCTGATTAGAAGGGTGAAGAAGAAGAAGTGAATATGTTGTCAGAGGAATAGATTCATAATCATGACTTCATTCTTCCTAAATATGTGGAGGCAGGTGCTCAAAAAGAGAAAATTTATGAAGATAAGATTTTACAGTTATCCGAAAGTGAGCGAGAATCTCTTGATGAGGAAGTAGTAATGAAAATCAGTATGGGTAAACAAGTGGTTGTTGAAACTCCAATGAAAGATATTTTGAGGATGAATGAATCTGGAGGAACCTCTAGGAGGAAGATGGTAGAGTTAGAGGAAGAACCATCTTTATGTAAATTTTTTGATTAGGAGTCATATACTTTAGGACATGATTTTGATGTTCAGTCCCTGAAGAAGTTGGTTGATACCATTCCGATCATTCCAGCAATTGATTCCAGATGAAAAATGTTTCAACATAGTGTGAATCAGAAAACAGACTCTGTATCCATGGTGATGTATAGGTGTGTTATGATTGAGGCCAAACACAAGAATTTCTTGGTCATCTATGAATCTCACAGAAAATTTTCCAAGAATATGACCAAATGGTCTAAAAATATCATTGTAGATTTTGAAGAGCTTGATCAGTTTCAAGAAGATGTCAAATAAGCCTTTGATATAGAAGATACCAAAATCAAGAATCTTACAAAAATATTTCAGGAAAAGCCAAATCATGAACAAAAAACTCAGATTCAAGAGGTGAAAGATCTGAATGGGAAGATGAGTTATTTTGTCCAAATCTATAAAATAGAGAAGGATCTATGGATTGAGATGGAAGAAAAGTGGTAAGAAAGATGACTTGATAAAGGCCCAGGCAGAGTCCCTAAAGGCTCAAGAGGATAGGATCACAGCCTTAGAAAAGCAATGTGAGGAAGATCACAAATGTCTGAAGAAGTTGAAGACAATAGTGAAGAAGCTCAGGCCAAAGGAAAAAAGAATCAAAATAGACTCAAATCCGATCTTTTTTTTGTTTTTTTTCCTTATACTAATTCCTCCAATCGTAATGAAACTATTGTTTATTGTTTGGATGTCTATAATAATATTTCAGGTACTATATTGTTTTTCCATTCCCTTAAACTCTTTTTGAATATCACAAAGGGGGAGAAGGAAAAATAATTCTAAAAGGGAGGAAGAAAAAATTTCTATGTAATGGAGAAATATCCCTAAGTAAGGGGGATTTTATTTAAGGGGGAGTTCTCATTTAGAATATTTTCATATTCAAATAAAAAATTTCATTCCAGAAATCTAGATTATTATCCTTAGTTTTTCAAAGCCTAAGGGGGTGTTAGTCGTATTTAAAATTGTTCATATGAAAAGGGAGATAAGTTTTATTTTCAATGTCTTGAAATTTTTTTTCTAAGACCTTATATTATTTTTCGTAAGGATGTTTGGGATTTCCAAAAAATTGGGAGATTGTTGAGTCAATAAGGTTTTCCTTATGAATTTTCCATTCCATCTTTCAAGGGGAAGAATTTTGGGTCATTATGATTTCCTTATGACTTCATGATTCCTTCTTGTTTTGAAAATCACAAACACCTTATCTCAAGGAAAATATTGCATTACCTTGTCTTACCTCTATAAGGAAAAATTTCCTTTCTCAGAGAAATTTACCTTACCTCGTTTTCATTGTTCATATCATTTTATTTCTAAGTGTAAAATTCGGATTGAGACCAAAACCTCAAAATCATATAATACTTAGATATGACGCATTCTATTTAAGACTCCAAATTCTGGTTACGAACTCCCATGAAGTTCAACTCCGAATTCTAGATATAAACATTCATGAAGTTCAACTCTGAATCCTAGATATTAACTATCATGAAGTTCCACTCCGAATTCTGGATTCGAACATTCATGAAGTTCGACTCCGAATTCGGATTAGGAACTTATGTAATGTTCAACTATGAATTATGATTACGAATTCTGGATATGAACTCTTCTGAGTTCTGACTCTGAATTCTTATTATGAATTTGGGTTACAAACTTCTCCAAGTTCTGACTCCGAGTTCTATAAATACAGACTCCAATCTCTTATGAGTTTTGACTCCTAAATCTCATGAACTCTGACTCCAAACATTTCAAGTTCAGATTCCAAATTTTTGTGAATCCACACTCCAAATTTCCTTGAAAATAAGACTCCTGAATTCTAAAGAATTCAGGTTCCGAATTCCTACAAAATAGAATCTGAATATCCTTGTACTATAGACTCGGAATTTATTTTCACTTAGACTATGAACTACCATTTTCCTATATTCCAAATATTTGTATTTAGTTATACTTACACTAATTTTGTTATAAAATGATTTCGTGCTTTCAGTTATCAACTAACTATTGTTTAAGTGACATGTGTACAGTTCCCTCCGAAATTCAAGGAAATTTGTGACTGTTGGAGGAGGGAGCCGACCATTGGAACTGTGCCTATAAATAGGATCTCATTTGAAAAGAGCTCACAAATTTTGGACAGAGCTTTGACAATTATGCTTACATGCTGTTAAAGTGATTTCTAGGCAGAGAGACTATTATAAACTCTCAGGCTTCGTCCAGAAATATTTGAACTGCTCATTCAAACTTTTCTTCATGCAGATTTTCTTAGTGCAGAGGTTCAATTTACTTAAAATTAAAGACTTCATGTTGTGAAGTCAGAGGAGTCGATTTCCTCATAAATCTAGGGCATGTGGGGATAGAAAGATAGATACTGATCCTTGGATTATGGGCTTACCTGGGATTGAGTAAGACATACTTTCTTGAAATTATAAATCAAGGGACCTCTTATCCAATGTTGTTAGATACCCTCCTCTTTGGTTTAAAAGAGTTTCTACTTGTTACTTGAAGTCTTACTACTTTCTTTTCCGATGTGCATTTGTATTGTTGAGGAAAGTATAACTTTCTTATACTTCCTCATACTTGTACTCTTATTTAGTTAGATTCTATACGCATTAAGGTAGAATTTTATTGGTTGTAAACTTTTGTTAAGTTTCATTTCTGAAATAATTTTTCTGGAATCAAGCAAGTTATTAAAACATAGAGGTGTTGTGAATTATGGTTATCTATAAATGTTCCAAAGGAATTTTTAAAGTATAAAATTCACCCCCACCCCTCTTGTATTTGTATCTCATTTTACATATTCGATCCTACATTTGTTATTATAGAGTATATCATACTCAGACATACCATCTAAACATGTATCATAATAATAGTATTTCATAATATTTAGGATACTGATGTTATTAGGTTATGATAAAAACCATATATTTAGAGGTGCTAAAGATTTTTATAAAATAACGTGATAGGATACGGTGATTACCTATTCTTGGAAAGAACTCATTTAGATCTCCTCTTAAGGGCACTACAGTTGGTATTTTGAGAATAACAAATACTATATAATGTGTTTCGGTAATTTTATTTTAGTTATAATGCTCAATGTATTGTAATGATGTGAGGGAGAAGGTTCCCTTTTATAATATAGGTGAGGGGAATTTTTGGAATTTCTCAAACTATTAAATTATATTAATTAAATTTTCAATAAAAAAATTCAAAAGGAAGGGGATTAAAAGATATGGTTGAATAGGTTATTAATCTAATTAATAAATACAATTTATACATGTTTTGGTTTAATTTTAAACCTTATCATTTTGAATAACTCATAGTTAACCTAGTTAAATTTAACCTCTGGTAAAAAGTATTTTAATATTGAAGGGTTGTAATTTTTACTTTAAATGTGAAAATGGGACCATAAATGGTCCACATATGAAATTTAGACCATATCATTACTATACTACCTTATTTAACTATTTTTTTATAATTTAAAAAAAAATTATTTTGATAAAATATCATTATTGTCAATTTGGACACTATTCATTTAATTTGTCTTTAAATACCTCAATACAAATGGGTAACTCAAATATAATGCTTTCTAATCATACAACTAGTCATATAGATCTATAAAATTCATGGGTCACATTAACAAATTCAAATTCTGTAACATTAAATATAATTAAAATAAATTTTATATTTTTTAATTAATTGGAGAAATATTTCATCCGTGTTGTATAAGAAATTAAGCTCATTATATAATTACAAAAAAAATATACTGAAAATAATTTTATTAATCTTATTATGGAAACTTATATTAATTCATTACAATTTTTTTTCCAAATGAGTATGCATAAGAGATTTTAAAAACCAAGAGAGTGGAATTTTTAACGTCTTTTTATTTAAATAATATTTAGGAAATTTTCATAGATAAAATTCCATTAAATAACTTATCTTCATACATTATGAGTTAAGGTTAGAATTATGTTCATTCAATAAGAATTGTGATGAATATTAATGGCCTTATCACTTATTCTTAATCCATATTATCTTGATTTTTCCTTTACCGATATGATATATTTTACCATAGGTATTATTAATAGTACCTTAAATAAATAGGCATGTTTAGAAAATTAGGATCAACTACTTCAAAATTTAGAATCCATTTTACCAAATTAAATATCAATAAATGGCAACAGTTAATTTTAAATTATGTGTAAAAAATGTGACAAAACCTTTTTTTGAAAAAAATCATTTTTGAAATATAAAATTGGATATATTATGACATTTTTTTATAAAAATATTTTTTGAATGTTTAAAAAAATCAAGTAAATAATATATAAATTTCATTTAAATCAATCCCCAATATAGTTTAATTTATTTTATTAATATAAAAATACATTTTTTCCATAAAAAAATCACAAAAAAACATCAATCATATTTTTAAATAGTTTTTATTTTTAATTATAATAATTTATGAAATAATAAATTCATTTGATAAATTTATATTTTGTATATTTTTCATAATATACTTATTATTGTTCACAACTTCTAATCTAATGGATAGGTGATAATATAAACATAATATTTTAACAATCTTGCGTAGGTTGTGTAAAGTAGTTTTTGCATGTAACATAGTCCATTGAAGAAAAATTATTTAAATATAAATATTTTACAACATCTTGGGGTGTTACAAACATAATTCAAGATTTATAAAATTTTAGTAACATAATTTAAAAATCAGGATCCATAACAAAATGGCATATATTTGTTGTATAATATTAAAAAATATGGGACTATATTAATTATAGAAATCATAATAAATTTCAAGAATAACCTATAAGTCACTCATATCATAATGGAATATGCTAACCACATGCCCATTACATAGTGGTATTGGGCTAACCACAAGTGCTATATAACATTTTAGACTTGGTCTAACCACCCATATCAAATCACAATCTAATGATAGGTATAACTTATCCCTATTAATTGGTGGGATATAAGAAATGCACTAATCTTATACTGATAAACCATATATATGTGTTCCAATAGAACATGAAAACAATGATATTTTAATCTTGTCCAAATTAACACATGTAAAACAAGTATGTTTATTGAAAATTTCCACAAGAAAAATTCATAATCTATCCAAAGAAAGAAGGTGTGTGTTTTCAATAGAAAATATCCCTAGTGAAGCATAATAAAAATTAAGGGATATTTAAAGAGTTGAAAAAACACTTTTTAATGGAATTAAATATTACTTTTAGAAATAATAATAAATACACTTTGCATTTTTTATAACTTCTATGGTCAAAGAAAATTATTTATAAAAAAATTAAAAGAAATTACTTTAGAAGACCAAGAAAACATATATAGGAATATTGAAAAATAAAACTATAGAATACATATGGAATATGTGTTAATGAGAAACATGTTTAAAAAATATTATTTCCACAAATTGGTAAAAAAGATAACAACAATAGGAAATAACCCATGTAGGAAATGTTAAAAAGTTATTCCCTTAATTATTTTTAAAATAAATCCAAGGATAATACAAAATTTCCTCAGGTAATACAACATGTATAAATAATTTCATTTATAAAAAAATTATTAATATAGATGAGATGTATTCCTAATAAAAAATATGAGATTAGGTCGACACTACTTACAATAAAAAAATTATATTAAATTGTGAGAAAAAGTGATTTAAAATGGTAAAATTACATGTAAAGTAAGAAATAACCAAAGTAAAATAAAATATATGGGGTTTTATAAAGAAATAACATATAATTTACCTTTGTGTAAATTTAATAATAAATAATATCAATTTCAATGCGAGATTGGAAGGAAACCCTTATAACTTTGGTAACTTCTGAATCAAAAACTTCTAAAGGAGAGAACCTTATATGAATGTGTAAATATATTGATTTAATAGATAATTATGATAAAACACCTATGTGTTTTTGTATATTCACCACAAAAAAATGTGTATTAAATGTGAATAATATCTTAATGAAGGGAGATTGAGATGAGTAACTTTTACTTTTACTATTAAATTCCAAATAGGCGCTTTAAGAACATATATAATAAAAAAGTCATAATGACATATTTCATAATGTTTATTGATATATATTATCTTTTAAACTCGCTAATTATAATATTTTATTAAAAATATACTAGTTAGTTATTATTTATTTTTTATCATGAAATGTTATATATTTTGATTGTTTTGTACATGTTTTGTAATGGAAATGTCAATACATGGTCAATGATAAGAAGTTAATCAATAAAATATTATTAAAATTAATGGAATCATCTAATTACAATTATTTATTTAGACCCATTTTTATTTTATGGAATGTATGGTTTTGGTTTTCTATAATGGAATTCATGACGATCATGTTTTGGGTAAATTGTTGATAACAAAAAGTTACATTATAATGACCATTAATTTTGGTGCCACACTTCCAGAATGGTATTATTAACATAAATTACACTTTTATATCATATATTAGTTATATTAATGTCATTTTTCTTATTTATTATGAAAATGATGATGATGGTATAACATCGTTCAAGAAGGTGTCCGAACTGACCCGAACAAGATCATATTTTACTAATAAATTAGTAATATTTTAAAGTTTTATACTAGTAATATAATATTACTTTAATAATAAGGATTTTAATAGAAAATAATTTTACTGGGGACTTAATTTAATTTATATTTTATAAGATAATTTAATTTAATATTTTATTGAAAAATAGTCCCTTTGATGAATTTTACCCTACTCTAAATGAGTTCTTTTATAAAAATGATTTAGGAAACCTTATTATGAAAAGAATAAAAAAATTCTAAGAAAATATTATGAGTGTAAAAATAGAAATGAACTCAATATATAACCAAATGATGTGAGTGGTTTGGAAGAGATAGTGGAGATTTCCTTTTATTGGTGACTTGAAGTGAAATTTTCACATTTTCTAATTACATAATGGTTGAGGAATGTCATTTTTAAATTTAAATTGACCCCATAAGTGGGAAAACCTAATGGATTGTAAAATTTAACTCCATTATCCACTTATATTTTTATTTTTATATGTTTTATGGATCATTTTAAATGTATACTATATTTTTCAGTTTTTTATAATTTACTACTGTCATGCATTATTCACCAACTATAATTTACTTTTATACCTAAAAAATAAATTAACCTTCCTACATATTATTTAAGTGTGAATTAAAAGTGTAATATCAATTTAATTTTAATAAAATTCTAAATATGTTAAATTTTACTTCAAAATTCAGACCTAAAATATATTGAAAAATATTTAGGAAAAATAATTTTTTAAATATTAAATATAATTAATAATGTTTAAATTTTATTAATAATTAAATTTATATTAGTCTAATTTTTTGATCCTTAAAACATTAAATTTTATTAGAAAAAAAATTTAGAGTGGTCGATTAAATTTATAGAGATAAAAATACAAAACACTCATAAAAATTATTTAATAAAAAATTATTTCGTATAGGATTACATTAGTTTAATTACACCGCATTTCAATTATTTACCTTATAAACATTAAATTGTATCAACATATTTGGTTTATGACCATTATTTTATTTTTAAAACACATAAAATAGTTCATTAAAATTTAAATAACACTATTAATATTTGTTGAAGAGTATAAATATTTTTAAAAAAAATATTTTAATTAATTATTTTTATATCGTTTTCTATTTATTTATTATTAATGAGTTATATTACTTTTATTTTTTTTGAAAAACATTTCCCAACTTCAATGTACCTATTTTATACTTGTGTAAACAATTTCCATAAATATGATGACCATATGTCTAAAGACCATTTGTCCGGCGAGAATATATCCAATGACCAAATATATAATAGTCATATTACATTTCTATATGTTGACTTGAATACATATATTGAATTATTTATCCTATTTGTTTTCTTAATTCAAAAATTTATTTATTATATTTATAATTTGTATCCTTCTTTCCATAGTTATAATCAGAAGTATGGTCCGCAATTGAATCCAAAGAAACAAGGATTATATATTCATGGTATTCTAATTTACTTGGTGTATTTTTTCACTTGTAGTTTTACAATTGATATTTTGTATTAATTTTTTATAATTTATTAATATTTTTATTTTATAATAATGTTTTATCTCAATAAAATATATCGTGTTTTGTTTTATTTTAGTGTTATTTGTGAAATAATCTATTCAACACAAAATCTATCTAAAGGGGAGTACACATTAAAATTTTGCAGTTCTATATGATTATCATATTCAACGTAAGATAATGTTGATTGAGAATAGGTTGGCCCTTAGTAATGGTGGGATTACCCTTATATCATCAACAACTAATTCATGAAATTAGGTGGTCATTCATTTAGAAAACAATCATGACCCAGGTGTTAGTTAGTGGCTCGAAAGTAAATTATGATATTCACCACTCTTAGGGTGTTCTATTCAAATTATTCAATCCACCCATTTTCATTTCTTGTGAATGGGGGACCAATTTGATTATATAAACACCATGATTATTTTTTTGAAGATCACACATAATCCAAAGGTATGATGTGGTTTTATAAATGAATGGATCGTCAAGAATTATTTAACCACCATAATTGTAACACCATCGTGTATTAAAATCATTCATACAGTAAAGTTATATCATTTAGAATGGTAATCATATAAAATCACCTGAAAGTGATGTCCTACTCAATGTGAAGAGGCGGCCATTCCACAAATGATGAAGTAATAATAACATAGTTTAAGATCATGTTCATAGAGTGAGTCAGGATTGATCCACCGTTTTTCTATACCCATGGGTTTAACAATATAGGTTTAATTTTTCTAGGTCTATGTGTTTGAAACTAAAAAAAATTGTTTCATTTTTCATTTTTTTTCTCTAACATTATCATCATCCATGAAATTTAATGTATTACAAAGAAGAGACATAAATTTTTCATAGGATTCCCTTTACTAGTTTTAAACAAAATAGTACATTGTGTAACATTCATTTACATTTTAATTTCCGGAAATGTTTACCAAAATCGGTTAACTGATGCTTATGGTTGTACAACTTACACCAAAAAATGAGGTGTCTTATTCTTCCAGAGGTGGGAGATAAATGATGTACCCCACAGTAGTGAAGTAAAACATAAATGAAAAGACACATTTATATAGTTTATGGTCATACTATTATGACCAAAGGTGTTTAATGTTTAATCTCATGCATCTTTGACTAATATTTAGGTAGTATTTCTATTGATAATGGATGAATTAACCCACAATGAATGATGAATCCAACACCAGTATGAGAAAACATAGGTCGAAAATAGGGGATTTTTTTAAGGGAATACTACTTAGTGCAATGTATTTCTCATATTTTATGGTCATAAAACATAGATAAAGTTATAATCCTCAAGGAATAATATATAGATTTGGATGATATGTAAAAGAAACTAGAAGAAAATGATGTGGGTAACCTGGTAATGGGGTAAGTGGAAAACCCCAACATAAATCAACAAGTTTCAAACCCCATGGAAGAATTAAAGAATGAATGGGTATAAAATTTGGTTCTCATACATGGATAGTAGATCAAGGATTCACTAGATATCTTGTGGTCATTGGAATCAATATACACAAATTTCATTAAAGATGAACTTTTCTTCAAATATTAGGTTAACCTTGATAGTATAGGAAATATCTATTTTATGTCCATAATACATCATCAAAAAATAATTGTTAAGTGGATTAAGACCTAATTCTATGAGAATCACAAATTTGAGGTCATTTTTGTTTAACCATACCAATATGTTTAGGTTCATGTGATATTGACCATCGGATATTGTAGTTTAAGGTCGTAATGCTTTGACAAATGTGTTATTCATTTTATTCTCAAATGACATGAAGCCTCATCACAAATTCAAATTATCTTTAAAGACATAAAAATAGATATATTACATGTCTTCTTGACAATTAGGGAATTATATTAGGTTAATCATGTTATGAGATGTTTTAATCGGAGATAATTTAATGATGAATAGTTTTCATAGGTTGACCATTAGTAATGGAAAAACCAACATCCAATTAAAATATGTTTGTTGACCTGACCCATCACTTGATTCATCCCATCCCAGGGCCCAATGTGCATTCCCAATCACCATCAGATGGAAATAAGCACTATTTTTAATCAACCATCAATTTTTAATGGTTTCTCTCTTGGTAAAACAACATGAGACATCCACAAAATTGGATAGATACACTAATAACATCATATAGAACATTATAAATAGAACATATAGTGTACTTGGTAAAGACTAACCATATACCATAAGAAACATCACATAGAAAACATGCCAGAATTGTACATTTATGTGGTATCTCAATTCAAAATCCAAAACAAAAAATAATGGGTACATTATCTAATAAGTCCGTAATATACATCCAAATGGATACAAAATAATAAAATGACTCCTCATGATCCAACCCAATGAGATCAAATCCCCTCCATCAAACCAAGATGATAGTAATCAAGATGATCTACCAAGGTACATGGTGCCCTATACATTACATGTGTCTTTCAAAAAATTATATATATTCCCAATGTTATATGTAGGTTTTTAGGAAAAAATCCCAACAGGATACCACCATGAATCTATTTAAGTATTTTACCCATGAAAATGAATAAAATAGTTTGAAAAATATTTTCAAAACTAAACCACATTTAAAAAATTTCATTTTCAATTAATCCTCTGAAATTTCTTTGGTTTTATACTTCTTATAAAACATTTTTTCCAAATCATTACTCAAGAAAGATAAAATAAAGAAATAATGAAAAAGTCACAACATAATCACCATATCCAACAAGGCATGATATGGGTGACTATAAACATCTACATAATATAAACATATAAATTTATAATTGGAATAACACATCAAATCCTATAAAACATGGAACTATTAAAATTCATAAAGAACTTAAATCAATCTAACATGAGTAATGTGCACCTATGGATCTAACATCAAGGGCCGATTGTGAGTGATTTTAAACAAAGTATGATATATAGCTATGAAAAATGGATGCTTTCATGGACTTCCATAGGCCCAAATATTATTACCAACATAGTATCTTAATAACCAAATTGAAGCTCTCGCGGTCTTTTTACCCAATGGTTCTCATGGTTCCATGGAAACTAAAACGGAATCTCTCATGGTCTTCTTCCCCGAACACTCATAAGGCCCCTCAGAAAACCTCTCACTAATACCCTGGCTAAACATTGTAATATTCAATGATTATATAATCAAAAACATTTTCCAATACATGATAATACATTCCATAATGAAATTTTATAAAAAAACATTCACATTTTATAAAAAACTTTCCAAAATATTAAAACCATTTATAAAAATGTTAACGAAATATATTTAAAATGAAAGGCCTCTCTGAGATGTTTCACAAAACTATTAGTGTTCTTACAAGCCACACCACTTTGGAAACCCCTCATTAAACATAAAAATTGACAAACCAATCCATGAATCACATATACCATGGAATACATATCAATTATAAATCATTGCAATGGAAATTAAAAAAAATAAATGTCGATGAAATTACAAATTTAATGGTAATCTATGGAAAATTCCCTTAAATAGAGACACCGACATTGTAATTTTTCTTGACCAGATCATCATCTATGATAAAAACCTAAATGAGGTATAAAATAATTCACACAAATAAACAATAAGAAAAACAAATCCCCCATCGGACACCAATATTTATTAAATACCCCTTATAGGGTTACACATCTACATAAAATAGATGAATAAGAGGAAGCAAGGGGTAAAAGGGATGAAACCCTTCAGAAAGAGGCTTAACTCAATCCAAAACACTAATATCCTAAGTCTAATTAAATATTTAAGGAGATGATGAACTTCCACATAAAGGATGAGGGGATATTCATAATGGTAGGAAAAATTATGAACAATGGGTATAGAAATTGATATGAGAAATGGTAAAAGAAATATATTTCACTAATCTGGATTGGCCGCATGGTTCATAAAACTATGCACCAACCATGTGAGTATACCATGTAAGAAACTGGGTGATTCTATGAGGTCATAAACATTTTAATTTCATTTAATTCCTTCTTTTAATCTCTGAGTGCCTAATGTGGTCATGGGAGTTTTAGGGGTTTTCTGCACTTGTTCTGATCTCGGAGGCTCGGTTTTAGGAGGGAGTAGTTGGGCTGCAAGGTGAGTAGAAACCATGAATCCCAGGATGCATGGTTACTACCTACCATGTGGGGTGTTCTACAAATAAGTAGTGGGATCATGTTTTGATGAAATCAGGAAACCCATGTTGCATGTCCGTGCGGGGTCTATATAGTTTTTAACCAATCCAAAAAAACAAAAAAAATCACAACCTCCATGATAGTGTGTGTGAACTGTGTGGGGTCTCTCCATGGATAATAAAGGGTACAGGTTTGGCACTAGGTTTGGAAAACCATGTGGCCAAACATTCTGAAAGCTTTAATTTCTTTAAAATTTTCATTTTCCCTCATTTTGTTTTAAAAGTCTATTTTATTTTTTCCTTCTCATTCCTACATATATCCTTCTCCTCCCAATTTGAGTTCTCTATGGCCTTGACATATGCTTTGATGTGGTTTCTTCATCTGACATCCAATTTAAGAGTTGTTCATATCATTGAATCTACAGCGGTGAGATCTTAATTCCTTAGGCTCCTTTATTCAATTTAATTAATATTGATGGAATTATTTTCATGTATCCTAATAAACCCTATTTCTAGGTTCTTCCTTTGTTCCTCCATTTTCATCCAATCTAGGTGTAGTTAAGAGTCGATTTAAGATGATTGTTCAACTACTGGCATAAGTTAAATAGTATATAGTTTTTTCCTAAATTTTTTTGTATTATACATTGTTTTTGTTATGACAAACACAGTAATTTATACACGTTTCTCTGAAGTTAATTGAATTCCTTGATTAAATTTTTAGAACCTTTATAGGTTTCCCACATATCACCATTATAGGTTGGAGGTTGTTAACCTCTACCAAGACCAACAATCATGTGTGTTTACATATTTACCCCATGATATACCACCAAGTTGGGTGTTTGTGTGAGCTCTCTATCATAATATGAGTCTTAATGAATTAAATGATTTTTTAGGATATGTTTTATGCCTCATTTTCCAATGATTACCTTTTATTAAAATAATTTGGTGGATTAATTGGAAAATGTGGAATTATTTGGATCTAATCATGGATTATATATGATTTAGAAAGGTGTTATGAATTGATTAATGAAATGGTAATGATTATATTGAAAGAATATGACATTTATACTCCATTGATCCTGATTAAATTGGATAAATTATACATTTCTACTCTGTAGATCTGAAATATTTTATATCTCAATGAAATTTCTACTCCTTGGTTATATCCTTCTTACACAGCCTTCGATAAGCTCTTTATACATGATCATTGGGATCTACTCACGTATTTATCAAGTTTTCTATGTAGATGATCATATGTCTTGAAGAGGATTCCTTAGTAATTTTAAATCGGGGATCCATCCAATTGGGTATAACACAAGATTACTCGGTATAGGAGAAAAATATTATTTATCATGCATTATAGATATCCCTTTTTACAAGTTCTTGAATATAATTTTTGGACTAGATATTATCACTCCTACATTATCATGATTTACACTTAGTATATGTTTTGGGTTTTTTGTAGTATGCCTTATTGGCTAAATAGTATCACTCTTACTTTTTCAATTATATTACTGTTATATATTTCACATTGATTCATAGTATATTCATGGATATGAATTGTTATAGATACCACTGGTGGTGGACTACAGATTTTTTCCCACACACTATATAAGAAACCATTAGGTACCAAAGCAAAATTCATGGATACAGGTAGGGACTAGGGAATGCGCCCTCTTTATGATTCATGATTGATTGTGAATAGGATAATGGGACTAGATGATTTAGACATGGCTCGTGATGATATATTTAGATAGTCATTATGGTATTTTTATACTTTTGACACATGTATTGTACTAGATACTTATTTGAGAATACATCCTTCATTTTTTATAGACTCGTGACGTATTTGAAATTTTGTATACGATATTTCCAATTTCTCTATTTTAAAATACTATCATATGGATTTCTATCGTATTTCACTGATTTATATTATGATTCCACTTATTTATTAACTGTTGATATAGTTATGTTTCTCTAATCATGAGGTTATAGTCTCTCCTCCATATCATTATATACCCTCGATACTAGTCGATAGCCTCTGGCATAGGAAGAGGTGCGCTGGAGGCCATAAGACTCGTCATCTTTGGGACCCGTTTAGTGGCTCCTAGGTACGGCTGTTACAAAGTGGTATGAGATCCTCTGTTCTTTACATAATATTTTGAGAAAATAAATAGGATATTATTAATTAATTGGAACTTACTTATAAGACATCCCCTGTATTAGTTAACCCACATTCATTGTAATTTCCCAATTTCCTAGAATATGGAATTTTTTCTATATTTTTTTTATTATAATTTATTTGATTCCACTATCGAGTGACGCACATGATATGTAATGTTATTATTTCCATTATTAAGGGATTTCATTTTATCATTTGCCTGATATGGAAAGTAATTATGGATTATGAATCATTGTAGGCACTTTAAATCATTTGCATTCCATGTATATTTCATTCCATATAAGATGCATTGCTTGACTAAGTGTCATTTATTATATATAACTTGGATTATATAATTTTTATCGACTAACATTTCATGAAATAAATTGAGGAAAACAATTGGTACTTAAATACCTCCCAAAACCTAATTTGTTTTTTCTTTCATAGGATACATCATATACCTTAAACAAACAGTTATGGAATGTTTTCTCATACACTATTGGTCATATGGGATTGAACGTGTTACGGTTGGGATTAAATGGATTCCACACTCTAATTTATATGTTTTATTCTCCCTTATAAATTGGAAATAGTAATCTATATAATTCAACCATTTAAAGATCGTTTTAATATATATATGAATTTAAAATATTTTTAATTCTAAAATTGGATGGTCACCGTTAAATGATGTTTCCAATTAAAACATGAAGGGGTGTTTCCTCTATAATGTTACATGAAAATCTATGTACTAGGACCTGGGCTATGAACCAAAGAGCATTACACAGACCCGGTCTTAGTTGAGAGCCATAGAGAGTGTCTTTGGTGATCTTTATAGTCATTCCTATTACCCAATCCTGGCTTTAAGAGTAGGTAGAGGGGTGTTTTGTGGTCATAAGAAGTATTATACTTATCATGTGTTTATATTTAGGATCTAGTAGTCACTGAACATTTTCTAAGGTGTTTGTTTGTCATTTTTATATATATTCTACCCTGACATCCTCTAGTCGTGCACCAGGAGGGTGGCGACGACCATGATCTAGAGGTTGTGGGCCCTGATCCATCAAAAGAACCTCTAGTGGTTCCACTTATGGAACTAGCCATTGTTCTTGATATGGGTGTTGATGCCTTGTACAAAAAGGGTTTCATGTTCTTTATGCTAAATCTTCAGGGGTCACTGCAACTTTTTGCGAATATAGATGATTAGAAACATGTGTTTTAGTATTATCATTCGCCCACTTTTTTAGGATATGGTTGTCCATAGGCTGCTGAGTTGTGGGTTGAAACTATCTTAATGATCTTTTATCACTTGGAGACTCCTCCAGTGCGAGGATTCAAGATCATGGAGTATATACTTCAAGGATCCACTTAACATGGGTGGGATGTTCTTAAATATGTTGATATACATTGATATATGGTTTGTATGTATTTAAAATCTATATTTTATGAATACTTCTTTCCAATTAATTGAAGAGATGAATGGGGTAGTGAGTTTATGTGTCTGGGGTAGGGTGTGATAATAGTTATAGAGTATTCAACTTTCATTACAGAGATTAAATGTTTTTCACCTATGTGTCATACTAATAATATGTCTATGGAAATATGCTTTGAGGAAGGTCTCAAACATTTCATTTTATCATAGGAAAACATCTTTTTGTTGTCTAGTAAAATTGGGATAGTGAATCATGCATCGATTACTGAACATAATTTGAGAGAAACTAGGATCATATATAAGGGTAGATAAGCTTATCGACTCATTGGTTCAGTGTCAAGTTAGAGGAATCAACATTCTGGTATTTCTTGTGAGGGTACTGAAATCTAGGGTGTGATTAATGGATGTTCTGTCTTCAATCATTAGTGTTGGAGGAGGGGACACATGAGGAGTTTGTGTGATAGAGGAATAGTCAAGTGTTGAGCCTATAGCATGATGGGCGATCTCTGACATTTTTGTAGGACCTTCCATTGAGCAGTCAGTGAGAGGTGGAAAGACTATATTTCAAGGATATAGTTCATGAAAATATATTCAGTATTTCCTATAACTTAAGAGTGTTGGATTGGTCCACCTATAGTGAGAGTTATGATCTTAATAGCTTCTACTCTAGTATGAGTCCTTTTTCATATAGGCGAATGACATTCTTTCATATTTGTACGTATTTGGAGGAGGCTTGGGATTGATGTGTAGTTTTATGATGTTGTTATTATGTTTGATACTTTGTGATTGATTTATCAAAAAATATTCACAAGTTCATGGAATTCCCCCTTGTGATAGGCGGTATCACTTCTTTTGGAATCTCTTTATTCTTGAGATGACAGGATTTAATGTCATTATCAGAATGGATTGGTTGGTTCTTTATCGTTCCCATGAAGATTTTTATCATAGAAGGGTATCCTGCACAACACCATAGGGTAGTAGATATATCTACAAGGGATATTGGTATCTCTAAGAAGGTATAGCAAGACTGTAGAATCATGGGATTTGTGGGATGAAATCTCAAAATTATATCCTTTTTCTAGATGATAGTGAAATCTGATAGGCATAATTCCCCTTAGTATTATATCATTTTAGGGATGTCTACCTGGAAAAATTTTCTTATTTCAATATTGAGCAAGAGGTGTAATTCCATATTAACCTAGTTTTAGAAGATACTCCAGTATTTATTCCTCCCTATAGGATGTCCACTACTGAGTTCAAGGATCTTAAGAGATAGCTAGGGGACATAGAATCAAGTAGTTTGTATGACCCAATACTTCATAGTAAGGTTCTCTATCCCTTTTCTCTATGAACGTGGATGGGACCCTCAAAATACATATGTATTAGAGAAAATTTAACTAGTTAATGGTTAGGAATAATTTTCCATTACCACATATCGATAACCTCTTCAATCAGCTATTAGGATCTTCGGTTCTCGCAGAAATTGATTTGAGGTCAGGTTATCACCGGATACATGTCAATCCATATACTATACCTCATACATTGTTTCATAGTATGTATAGACTTTATGATAATTTTTCAGGACATTCGGTCTCATGAACACGTCAATAGTTTTCATGTCTTTGACGAATTTGGTATTCCATCCATATATGGACTCTTTCATGGTGGTTTTTTCTAGTCACCGTGTTGGGGAATTCTCAGACATGAGACGATCATTCCAAACACCTTGACATTATTTTAAATACATTGATAAATCATCATTTGTATTCCATGATTGAAAAATGTCAGTTCTATATATATAATGTTCACTTTTTATGTGACTATTGTGATTTCTTTAGAAAATACCAATAATGTATTTGATATTTTGAGTTTCATGGAATTGGAAGGTTATTATAGTTTTTACATTCCAAACTTTTCACCTCAATATATGCCTCTTATGGGCTTCACCAAGAAGGATGTAAAATTTTTATGGTCTAAAACATGTGAAATGGTTTTCCAGGATCATAAGGATAAGTTTACTTCAATGAAAATCCTGATTATTCAAGAGTATGTGAGAAGTTATATGGTTTAATAGGAAGCAATAAAAATCAGGCTGGGGGGTTTTCATGATGTACATGGTAGATTTTTTGCATATCGGTTCCACTATTAATACCTCATGAGAAAAATTACCCAACGCATGATTTTGAGTAGGTTGTGGTTGTTCACATATTGCATTGGTGGATGAAATATTTATTGGGGGAGAGTTTTATGGTTTAAACAGACCAAAAAATCCTCAATTACATATTTACATAGCATGACTTAACCCATCAGTAGATATGTGGGTTGATTATCTCAAGATTTTTTGACTCTGAGATAGCCTATATACATGGTTGAGGCAATTTAATATTGTATTCTATGATCTAGATGACATAGACACATGCAGTTCAATAGGCCAATGATGAATTGAAATTGATATCCTTGTTCTATAAGATGCACTTAGAAGTGTAGGATAGTCATGGGAAAACTTCTCTATCAACTATAGTGATGAATTTCACACTTCGAGATAGGGTGAGGATAAGACGGCTGTCAGATTCTTAAGTATTAGTCCTAATGGAGAGCATGGAAGGTGAGGACCCACCTCCTTGTTGGACCATTGGGGAGGATTAAATTCTATATATGCATGGGTATTTTACTGTTTCATTAGACATCTAAGAGGAGATGATGTGGGGATTTCGTGCATCACCTTGGGCAGTACATTCCAGTGTAACCATGATGTATCATGACTTATGTCATCAATACAGGTGATTGGGGGATGAAAAGGGAAATTGATAGTTTTTTCACTAGGTACTCCACATTTCAGTAGTTGAAGGCGGAACACCACAACCAGTAGAGATTATACATTAGTTACCCATTCCGAATTTTAAATGGGATGGTGTTGAGATAGGTTTTATTACAAGTCTTACGAGCTCACCTTGTTATAGTGATGTTTTATGGGTTATTTTGGACCATCTAAAGATGGTATCCCACTTCCAATTTCTTAGGGAAACTATCTCAGTAGATAATCTTGGGAGGATTTAGAACTGCGAGATTTTGTGCCTTTATATAGTTCCTAATACCATTGTATCTAATAGGGATGCCCAATTTATATCTCAATTTTGTAAAATAATACAAAGGAAATTGGGTAATTATGTTATTTATAGGATGAATTACCATCCTTAGAATAATATCTAGTCGAAGAACAAAATATAGGTTCTAAAGTACATGAATACAGATTGTGTCATCAATTTTAGTGGCTCTTAGGGGAGTTATATACCCATGGATGAATTCAAATACAACAATAGTTAACATGATACTATACAAATTGAACATTGGGAGGGTTTATATGGTATGACATGGTGATCATCTCTATTCTTGTTAGAGGAAAGAGAGGCAACATTGGTTAAACCACACCTCATGCTGAAGACTTCAGAGCTAGTTAAGCTGATTCAGAAATAGATGGCTACATCACTATCTAGAAAGAAATCATATGTCAATCGCTATCGATGACCTCTATAGTTTGAGGATGGTAATCAAGTATTTTTATTTATTTTACTAATGATGGGGAATATATGGTTTCAGAGATAGGGTAATATTCCTCCTTGATATGTCTGGTCTTTCAAGGTTTTGGAGAGAGTCTGGTCGGTAGTATATCGGTTGTAGTTACCTCAGAGGTAACAAGGCTTGTATGATGTCTTCTAGGTATCAAATATATGTCATTATCACATAGTTCCATATCACAGACTTTATGAAGATAAGGTTTAATTATCGGTATATTCATCCATCAAGGATCATCCTATACATATCATTTATCGAAGAATGAAATCACTCTATAGCGGATCAGTTCCTTTAGTTTGAGTATTATTATAGCATGACCATGTGTAAGACAAGACCTGAGAGAGAGAGGTAGATGTACGTGCTTAGTGGTAGGAGCTCTTTTTAAATTCTTTACCATCTTTAGAAGAGTAACTTAGTGAAGATCTTTCTTAATTGGTGTATATTTTAAGATATCATGTTTTTCTATGGGGTAACCTAGGGTGCATGCCCATGTGGGGGATTAATAATTTTTAAAACATCCAAAAGCAGGGATTTCAGATAGTTTTAATAATCATTCAAATTAATGGTGCGAGGTCCCTCATAGGATAGTGATGGGAATAAGGTTGGTGAATAATTTGGCCAAGCATGTGGCCAAACTGTATGAACCCTTTATTTTGGGTAAAATGACCATTTTATTTCTCTTTTAATTTTAAAGACATGTTTCTTTTTTCCTCCCCATTCCTAAAAATATCATTCATCTTCCCTTGTGTGTTCTCTAAGGCTTATACCTAGTCTTGGATGTAGTATCATTTTCTGGTCTTTGATTCAAAAGAATATTATCTCATTGGATCTCCACTGGTGATTTCATCATTCCTTAGGATCCATTCTTTGTTTTTCTTTGTATTGATGTCACTATTTTGGTGTAATATAATACACCCTATTTCTAGATTGTTTTTCCATTCCTCTTTTTTCTTTGGATCCGATTCAAGTTAGGAATCAATATTGGATGATATTTATACCACGTGCATAAGGTAGGTTGCCTATAAAGTTTCCCTCAATGTATTATTTTTTATATCACTTTATTATTATGATTCACACCAAAATTTCTTGGTATTTATCCAAAATTAATTGAAATCATTGACTGAATTGTTGGAACCTTAATAGGTTTCCCACTTACCACCATGATATTGTTGTGGATTTTTAACCTAAACCCATATAACCTGTGAGGTGTGTTTATATATCTTTCCCCTGAGATACTGCCCAGTTGGGTTTGTGTGTGAGCTCTCCCTCATAGCGGTAGCCTTAAAGATCATATTTTTGGGAGAATCATAGGATGTGTTCTGAAATAGAAAAATAGTTTTTTATCTTTCATAGGAAGGATACAGTTAGTTAATAATTTTTTGGTTCCCTGTCCCCATACATGCCTTGTCATTAATAAAGGTCAAAAGGGCATTGATTTCAACCATTGACAACATTCTGGCCTCTTTCATATGGGATTCCCATTCATAGGGGAAGCATCATTGGGCCTCGTGGGTAAGGATGGAAAAGACTATTTAGGAAGGTAGAATAAATGTGAGAAGTACCTCGACATCCCTTCAATGTATGCATGCCAAAATTTCATGTGAGGTCATTGAGAAGTTGACTCTTTAGGGAAGATTAATAGAGATTAAATACCAATTTAATGTTGTGCATACATGTCAGATCCATTATTTCTTATGAACCATGATTCTTCCAAACCTTGAGGCTCTTCAACCTCACACTAGATGGATTGTTGGTAGAGAGGATATCTCATTCTAACATCACAACTGGGTAGGTACCACTCTTCGATTTCTAGTCTATCAGGATCTGGATATATCCTTATAATAGGAAATTTAACACCCTCCATTAACCAAATCCATCAGTGATGGGAACCATTGGAAATTTTTTTATCTTATTGACATATCCAATTATTATGATATGTGTGTCTTCACTACTTGTAGTTCAGGTGCATTTTACATGAAATACTAACACTGGGTGATGGATTTGAGAAACCAAGGTGATATTTGGGAAGAAATCATGTAGAATAATTAGATCCCCGCTAAATAAAATTTTCCTGTATGAACAATTATCAATTGTTCCTTACCCACTAATGAAAACATCAAAAAAATGGGAATCCCCATGGCTTATAGTTTCTACTGTTGGGTGAAGAGTTAGGATGAGAGTTCTGAGAACCTTTTCATATATGTTGAATGGGCCCATGCCATCTGGAACTTCTTTTGTGATTTCTATGGATATAATATACAAGATCTTTAATATCCCTCTTTTCTAGTGAGATGCTTCTATGGAACTTATTATGCAGGTACTGAGAAAAAATCATGCTCTTGTGTTGTCCATTGGTTTTTGGTGCATTTAGAAAGCTTAGAAAATGGATTTCCTTGAGGGGGACCATTTCACTAGAACAACTCTAATCTCTTAAACTAGGAACCTACTGCTCAATATGATGCAGATCGTCAGGGACTGGATGTATGCTCCCACTGTTAGACCAATTATTGTGGCCAACTTGAAGGGTCCTTCATCAAATGGTAGGTAACGAAACATGGTTCGATGGAACCCCCACTAACCAGGACCAAAAATAAACATTATTGGATCATGTTACATGGAATTCATGAAAGTTGGAGGACTATTTCATGATTCAAAGGGTTTTTTCATCCATTCATTTGTTATTAGATTTGGGTGAATAAAATCAGTCTTAACCGACAAAATGGATATGCTTTCTGGTCTTCAACTGTGGAATCAAAGACATATTATCATTTCAGTTCTTAAAACTAACTAAAAAGTATTAGAAATGCATGGTAATGAAAAGGTACCATTCTACGGAAAATTTCCTAGTCATTAGAATATATTCTAATTAGTTAAAAGACAATATATAAATTCCCCACACCTAGCGATCGGGTAAAAAGGTTTTTTATCCCTTAGATTCCATGGAGGTCCAAGGGTCTAATGTTATTGGATTTAATGGAGTGACCCCTTTGACACCCAAGTGGAAGTCCCTTGTATTAGGGAATGATCTTTGGCTTCATTATTTTAGTCTTCTTTTTTCGTGATTTCTAATTCCTTATAACTTTGAACTTCTTAATGCTAATAAATTAAATAATGATGACTTATTCCCCCTAATCCATGTTATTTCATTATATTAAAATGATTCAATTGATTGATTGGAAAACATTGAATGAGTTGGTTGAACTCATGGATTCTATATGATTATGAAAAGGGTTATGAATTGATTAATGAAATGGTTATGATTACATTGTACCCATAGATATTTATACTCCATGGATCATAATTAAATTGGATTTCATGGAAATTTCTACTCCATAGATCCCGATTAATTTAGAAGGTAAGGATATTTCTACTCCTTGGAATTGGATATAATAGACCACCTTGGAAAAACTCTATGGACTTGCTCCTTGGGATCCACTAATTTCATTACAATGTTTTCTATGGAGATGCTCTATAAACTACAGAAGGATTCCATAGTCACTTTATTCCATGGATTTGGACCATTAGGCCTGGAAAAAATATTACCGAGCATAGGCTACAGATGTTATTTATCTTGCTTTATAGATAGCCCTTGTTATGGGTTCATGATTATAGTCGTTAGACAAGACAGTATCACTACTACTTTATCTTTCATTATAGTTAGACTACTTTTAGTGTTTCTTGTTGACAATGAGCCTTGTTGGATTGATAGTACTACTCTTTCTTATTCATTTATATTAAAATTATATGTTATTCACTTCTTCATATTATATACACAAATAGAACTTTCTATAGACACCATTGGTGTTGGCCTATTGATTATTATCTCACACACTTTTTAAAGTGTCATTGGGTACCCAGATAGACTTTGTCAATGATAGTAGGGGAAGATAAAAGAGACCACTTTATGAAGCTTGATTGATTGTGTATATGAGTAGGAGAGCATAATATTATTCCATGGATCATGATACTATTTAGATATAGTAATTTTTTCCATTTTTAACATTTAACACATGTATTTTATGGCATGCCTATTGCCATTTATTTCCTACATTTTTGTAGAATCATGTATCTCTCATAATTTTGTATATGATATTTCCCTTGGATTTGTTTACTACTACTCTCATTTAGATATTTAAATATTATATCATGGATTTATATAATTCTTCCACTTATTTATTCACTTGTGATAACATTTTCGTACTCTAATCATGACAGAATAGTCCCTCCACTATACCATTACATGGCATCTATGTCAGTTGGTATTCTCTATTATATGGGGAGGCGTTCTTGAGGCCATGTGTCCCACTACATCATGGTACTGTTTAGTGGCACCTGGTTCAGGACGTTACATAATATTTCCCCAAAAACTGATCCTCATAGCTACCCCCTAGGAGTTGCATGGTTTTACAAACCATGTACAAACCATGATGAATCCCACTACCCCAACCTATAACTCCGTCACATGGTTATCGACACAGTTAAACAACCTTGTGCCTTGTCTATTTCTCCCAATGTCTCTCATTTCAACCACCAAATATTTAGAACTACAATTACTCACCAAAATTTAAATAAAACTCATCCATTAACATTTCAGGGATCGAGACTTTGTTACAAACTCTCTACAATGATACTTTAATCTTCCATAAAGTCCTTATGAAACCTTAGAGGTAATAATGTGTTTTCATTACTCCCTAACCAAATATTCCCACTCTAATGTACCATGGATATAACCTCCCTATTTACAAAGAACATGGACCAATAGAACCAAAATTCCCCAAAGTGAATAGTTCTAATTAACCAAAATAAGAATAGGTTCCTCAATGAAGGAGGTATCAGGATCATGATCTAAATCCTCCCACTCCAACACATGAGATGGATCTAAATAGTGTATCTTCATCTAGGAAACATTAATGAAGTCATGGATTACGGCCAGTCATGCCAGAAATCCCACCGATGGGATACATTCCCAATATTCTCCACATCTCAAAATGGTTTTATGTAATGTGGCTCAAGCTTTCCCTCCTTACCTAAGTGATGGTGAACCGACTAAATAAATACCCAAAGAAATAATTGAACACCAAATTGAAACTCCAACAGGTGACATGACAGTCTACAAAAGATATATAGTTACTCAAGGCTATTTTAAATTTTTTGGAATCTTCCACACTATCTCAGAACTCTTCTAGATGAGACTCATTCATACTAAAGAACACTCACCCTCCTTAACCCAACAGAGGGGGGACTGAAATAACCATGAAAATAACACCTCAAATGGGGAAACTCTGATTGAGTCCTAATAACTATTATTATTTTAAAACTCAACCAATAGGAGGTTCCATTCTCATGAACCTCAAAAATCAAACACACATTCTAGAAACATATCCTATAGAGTGTGGATGGTTCACTCAGACAATCCATTCGTCCATGGGTGATAAATGATGCTCTACTTTAGCTGAGTTACAAAACCCTCCTAGATTCCATCCCAAAATAGGGTAGAGAAATGGGAATACTAGTATAAAACTACCCCCAAGGGAACATAATGAAGCATAAAAACCTCTTTAACATGTATGATCATGATTTCCTCTACCTACTTTGACTCCCTTATGGGAAAAAGTGAGCCGATTTAATCAATCAATCAATAATCAAGAAAATAGAATAATCCTTACCCATAGTATGAGGTATTCTAGTCATGAAACCCATATAGATCTAATACCCTATAAACACTACAAAGGGAAGTGGTTGTAACCAACTAACTGGTTTCTTATGAATAGACTTGATCCTATATAATTTCAAACACTTTGAAATAATGTTTGCAACTGCATGTCTTATCCCATGCCACCAATACCGACCTCTAAAGGTATAGAAAATCATGGTTTCCATAGGGTGAATTTTCCAGCTATAATAAGTCACCTTATACATAACCTCATAACTCGAGCTTAAAGGAACCACAAGCCACTTTTAGAAAATGGGTGACCCATCAGAGACCTTGACAAATCACCCAAGGTCTCTCCACCATTTAAGGAACTGGTAATCTAATTGAACTCCAAGTCAGATAGATTCTCGCTCCAAACTAGATCAATAAGATATTTTTTGACCTATTCTCTATCCTATATAAACCTCTCTCTATAATAATACACCACCATGTGACGATTATTCAAAAAAATCATCATAATTGACTCATATGTTGATTCTTGAATGCCCTACATTCGAAGTTTCTTGTTCAAAGCATTGACAACCACATTCCACTTCCTAGGTGTCTACCCAATCTTGAAATTAAAATTATGAGGATATTATATCTAGTGTATCTATCTATGGTTTAGGTACCTTTGAGAAAAAACATACTTTAGGATCTTGTGAAATTAGTACACTATAAAATTCTCCCTAAAGAGGTAATGTTACAATGTCTTCAGCATGTGCATAACTACTTTTAATTTCAAGTCAGGGGTGTTATAGCTCTGGTTTTGTTAATGTTGTTTTTAGGAATCATAGGAAATCACATGGCCATCTTTTATCATCACACATCCCAAACCCACACCCAAAACACCACAATACATTGAAAATATCTCTCAGGATTTGGAAAAATCAAAATAGGTGAAGAATTCAAACAATTGTTCAACTACTCAAAAGTAATTTGACTGTTTATATACATTTCAAAAATCCCCCCTTTGTAGGTAAATACATAAAGGGATATGTTTTCATAGATAATCTAATAATTAAATGTATATAGTACATGTTCAAGCAAAGAAAAATATAGATCTTGGACAAATTCTTTGGCTGCTCCCATGACATGACTGCTTGAATTTTCATTGGATCCAGTAAAAATCCTCCCTTGAAAAAAACATGGCCTAAAATCTTTAATTCATGAATCAAATACTATAACTTAAAAAAATTGACATACAGATGGTTCTCCCAAAAAACACCCAAAACAAACACTAGATATTTAATATGATCCTCATTTGTCTTCAAATACACCAAGATTTCATCTAAAAACAAATCCAAAAGGAGTCTACAAAGTGGTGGAAGATCTTGTTCATTAAATCTAGAACTATTAATAGAGGATTATTACCCCAAAAATGAATAACGAAATACTCAAAATTTTCATACCATCATCCATTGGTTTTCTTTGGAACATCCACTTCCCAAACCCTCAACTGGTGGTATATCGATCTTTGAAAACCATTGAGCTCCTCTAATCAAATCACAGAGCTCATCATATTTGGGAAATGGGTATTTATTCATCATGGTCACCTAATTAAGGTTAAAATACTTCTAGGAACCCGGATCTTTGTTCAGGTATGTTTTTCCTTTTCTGTGAAGTTTTTATGAAAAATGGTTTTTCTGGAAATTTTCAAAGTACACGCCATGTACATTCTTAGTACACACCATGTACTCTGATCCTGCTCGAAGCCGTGTGCTGTTCGTGCCCAGGCCACACACACGGTGTGTAGGGGTGACGTGGAGGCCGATTTTGGTGGAGTACGTAAAGGACCCAGTACATGTCGTGTACTTTCTTTTTTTTCATTAAATGGATAGGGGTTGCGCCTAACCCCTAAAATCGTCTTCTTATTCAGTTTTTGTCCATCCGAGAGGGTCCATACGGCCGGATATACGACGCGATCTCGCCTTGCTGTATGTTCTATGATTCGAGCACGGTCGATTGCGTTGGAATCGCAGCGGTGAGTTCTTCCTTCTGCTTGAGTCTTGTTTCTTGATTCCTCCTTGTTTTCAAGTTATCGTGGGATGAACATTTTGTGTATTTTCTCATATCTACATCATTCTAAGGGGAATCTATCGTCGAGGTTCACGTATATCGATCTCCTAGGATCGAGGTAGGTGGTTTGTGCCTTTCCGTAGAAAGTTGATGAATATTTTATGCAATTCCCTCCAATAACCTTGAAAGGGGGTATTGTTTGTTTCCTGTTTTTCCCTTGTTACTTGCCTGCTTTGCTTGATTTCTTTAGTAGAGGTTATCGCTTGTGATTAGAGTATTTTTTTGTGCACAGATTTCTTTGCCATGCTTGTTCTGCCTGTTTGGCGTTTTGCCAGTTGCCATGCCTAGCTGTAGGATTGTGGACTGTTGCCTTGTTTTGCTGTTGAGCCTTAGTTGATAGCCAAGTAGTTCTTGAAGTTTACTTGGATGATATACATGTGCACCGAGCATGTTTAGTTATACTTAGGACCGTGGGAACCTAGTGTAGTAGACCAAACAGAGAATTGACAAAAGGGCTTCTCCAGAGTGTCTTTTAATTATTATGTGAGACTATAGGGGGAATTGATGTTCGTTGCTTTCCCAGAGAGTCTGTAGATCCACGACACGGGCCACTACGGGAATTGACATTGAGTGCTTCCCTAGAGAGCCTTTAGCATGATACGAGACTATTGGGGGAATTGACGGTGAGTGCTTCCCCAGAGAGTCTGCTTAATTACATAGCTGAACCACAGTGGTGAGACTATGTGTGCCTCCCAGAGGGTTGCTAGTACTTATAGGTTGAACCATGGGGGTTAGACTGTGAGAGCTACCCAGAGGGTTACCTATTCCTTCTTTTGTTGCTGGCTACTTACTAGTGTGTTATACTTGTTAGAACTGTGGATTGTAGTTGGTTGTGCTTTTCTGTTTACTGCTTCTTGTTTTAATACTCCCATGTATTCATTGACTGTTAGGAACAAATCGTTCAGTCATTTCCTACTGGGATTGTATCTCACACCCTGTTTGGTCTATGATTTTGGGCCCAAGCAGACTATGTTGCTGCAGGTATAGATAAGGGAAAGAGCCCTTCTACTTCAGGATCTTGATTGCACCAGGAGCTGGGGAGCATGGGACCGAGACATGGCTCGCGATGCTGAGGAGCTTACTTTGTTTTCTTTTGCACTTGGTTTCAGTTGTATTTCAGCACGTTGTTGTGTTTGCTATTTTCCTTAGATACTTGTACCTGCTGCATCATTATCATCATAGTTATATTTCTACATTGCTTCCGCTGTTTGGTTTCTATTGTTATGCATGTTGTTTATTGCTTTCGCTGTTTATTTTTTTTTCTTACCTTGTATACCTTACCGAATGAGGGCATAGTTTCCCCACCGACTCACCAAGGCCCTCGCTACTAGTCGGCAGCCTCTGGTGTTCTGGGAAATGCACTTGAGGTCATGTGGTGAACCGGGTATGGGGAACCAATGGAGGGGCTCCAGACTCGGGTCGTTACAAAGTGGTATCAGAGGAGTTCTTTTCTCATGATTTACTGTTTGGAGACTTTAGCCAGGTATAGGTTGGATTCGGTACTTGGTATTAAGCTGTTCCTGGGAGTATATAACCCGTGTATAGGGAAAATCCATACTACCTCGTTAATTGCAGTTTTCTGGTTTTGAGTTTTTATGGTTGGTATGGTTTCACCTAGAGTGATTCGTATGACTTGTGCGGTTAGTGTTTTAATATTTCGGTTCTATTTCTGTCGCAACCCAATGAGATGAGGGTATTCCATCTCATGCATCATACAGGCACTTGTAGAAATCACATGCCATGCATTCTTGCCATGCCATCTTGGGTGCATTAGCGATTGCATGCTGTTGTGATAGCCTCTGTGTAAATTATTCATGTTGTTGTGATAGATGCTTCATAGATTACCTTCTGTTGTGTTAGAAAACTGTTTTTTTGTTCCTTTCTCAAAATTAATTCCAAAGTTTGGTTCTGGAGGTGTTATGGGCCCTCACGGGTCGGAATTTGGCATCTTTTGCCTTGTTTTTTGTGTTTCTGTAATTCTACACAGTTTCTGAGCTACTGGCCAGAAAAACCCAGAATACACGGATTGTACTTTTTAGATACACCCCGTGTAGTTTTTGGTCCATTTCACTGACTGTTTGAGAAGAACACGGTGTTGTGGGAGTAACTTAGGGAACACGCTGTGTGAGTTCGGAGCCGTGTACCCGGCCGTGTCACTAACAACACGGGTCGGGGAAGCTCGGGTAGAACACGCCGAGTCCATAGGGAACACGCCGTGTAGTCCTTCCCAGGTACTCGGCCGTGTTAGGAACAACACGGGCTGGTGTGACCTTCTTTTCCGCACGTCGTGTTTGTTCGGAACACGCCGTGTAGTCTTGTCTAGGTACCCAGCCGTGTCACGAACAACACGGCCTGGCGTGACCTTCTTTTCTGCACGCCGTGTTTGTTCGGAACACGCCGTGTAGTCTTTCCCAGGCACCCGGTCGTGTCATGAACAACACGGGATGGTGTCACCTTCGCCTATACACACGGTGTTTTTTCGGAGCACGCTGTGTAAGGATCATCCATGTAGACGGATGTGTGCTTAACAACACGGGTCTTCGAAGCCTTGTCTAGTACACGTCGTGTTTGTTTCGAACACACCGTGTAGCCTCAGGTTGAGTCAGACCGTGCGGGTTAGCCATGTAAGGAGATTCAGGCAGGGGAATAGTTTTCAAGTACATGCCGTGTGTGGGGGTCAACACACCGTGTATTTTGAAGTGTACACGACTTTTAGGGCAAGGGTACACGCCCATGTCAGTGGCTTAAGTAGACACGCTGTGTAGTTTTTATACATGCCGTGTAGTCGTGGTTTGCAATCTAGTGAGTTTTTCTTCCCCTATTCCCATTTTTTACTCTTGTGTTCTCTGTCCTTGTTTTCCTGATCTAAGGTGTGCTTTTGAGCTTTTAGAGATATGGCTCTGAGACGTCCTCCGGTCATACACTTGTCATCAGGCAGTGATCAGATTCCAGACAGGGATGATCAGGGACTTCCTGTCGATCCCCTAGCCGATCCAGCCTTGGCACCGGTTGTTGTACCAGTTGTGGGTGCTGATGCGCAGTTCAGGGAAGGTTTCATGAAGATGATGCAGGCCTTCCAAGGTGCACCGCCTCCTACCGCGTTTATGGAAGACTTGACGCGGGTCTTTCAGCAGTATAATCCTCCCACGTTCTCGGGGGAGGGAGGACCTATGGCTGCAGAGTCATGGCTGGAAGCCATGCTGACTATCTTTGAGAATCTGGAGACACCTCCAGAGAGGCAGGTCAAGCTTGGTACCTAAATGCTCTGAGACTCTGCCAAGAGGTGGTAGGACATGATCTCACAGGCGGGTCAGCAGCAGGCTATGTCTTGGGAGGATTTCCAGCACGTGTTCTATGACTACTTCTACCCGGAGACCTTGAGGGCTGATCGATCCTAGGATTTTATGATCTTAGAGCAGGGTACTCTATCTATCATGGAGTATTCCTCCCGTTTCACTGAGCTGTAGCATTTTACACCACTTTGGGATGGGAGTGGGGTGTTCTTGGTGAGGAAGTATGAGGATGGACTCAGGCGGGAGATCCGCTCGCAAGTGAACATCTTCCAGCTGACTTCCATTACTTCCATCATCAACTAGGCATTGATTGTAGAGCGCAATATGAGAGAATCTGAAGCTGCGAGCCATGGCGGTTCTACTTCCAGAGTTATCCATCCTTAAGATGACAGTAAGAAGAATCGTAGGGAGCCTATTTGCGGTTATTCGAGGAAGTGTGACACATCATCAGGTATCCAGGTGACATGCTACTGGTCGGACAGGGAACACGAGGCCGCAGTGCCAGAGAGAACCCGTGGAGTGCAGATATTAAAGCATGATGGGTCACTTTCAGCATTTCTGCCAGGTTTTCTCACCAGCAGCAGGTGACCGGGGTTCTTCCATGACTCCTTGTATAGGAGCAGCCCCACCAGTCTCTCACCAGTCAGGGAATTGGAGTTCTTCCGGCCATTTGGGCCGAGGTGGAGGTCGAGGTCGTGGCGGTCAGCCACCAGTCCCTCAGCACTAGGAGGGAGGTTCAGCTCAGAGTGGTCAGTCAGGGCCGCATGGCAGCGGTGCAGGATAGTCGTTGGCCATGGAGCAGACTTATCGTGAGCAGGATCACATCCCTTCTACTGTTCGAGGTACAATTTTAGTAGCCTCAGTTTTATCATTAGCCCTTTTCGATACCGGTGCTAAACATATCTTTATATCTATGTTTCCAACATGGAGAGCCTTGGACTCTGCATCTTTTCTTCTGCCGACTCGTTGACACTAGACACACCTTTGGGAACAAGGACATCTAGTGTACGCCAGTGTAGAGATTTCCCTATAGAGGTGGCAGGGTATCACTTCTTATGGGATCTCTATGCCCTAGAGATGACAGGATATGATGTCATCCTTGGCATGGACTGGTTGATTCCCTTCCGGGAATTCGTTGACTGTTATCACCACAGAGTCAGTTTCATTTCACCAAAGGGTGAATCTTTCCTTCAGAGAGGTGAATGGGATGTTCGGGCAAGTTGGGCGGGACTCGAGCATCTTGCGCTAGGAGGGGTGATGGCCCAGATTGCTAGTATTTATCTGGATGATCAGCGGACTCCACTGTTGGACTTTCCTCCAGTGGTGGATCAGTTCAGGGACATCTTTACAGAAGACATTTTTAGCTTTGCCTCTGGAGCGTGAGGTAGAATTCTCTATTGAGCTCGTTCCAGGAGTGGCACCGGTGTGTATTCCTCCATAAAGGATGGCCACACCAATGTTATAGGAGCTCAAGAAGCAGTTGGAGGTGCTATAAGCTAAGGTTTTCATCTGACCCAGTACTTCTCCTTGGAGTTCGCCTGTTCTGTTTGCGAAGAAGGCAGACGGTACCCTTAATCTTTGTGTGGATTATCAGAAGCTGAACCAGTTGACGGTCAAGAACCGATATCCATTTCCATGGATTGATGACTTTATCGATCAGCTTCAAGGATCCCGGGTGTTCTTTAAGATTCCCTTGAGGTATGGATATCATCAGTTGCACGTTAGACCATCATATATACCTCTGACAGCCTTCAGGAGCAGGTACGGTCTTTACGAGTATACATTCATGCCCTTCGGACTCACGAACACACCTGCAGTTTTCATGGCACTGATGAACCGAGTGTTCCATCCTTACTTGGATTCCTTCATCGTGGTCTTCATGGACGATATCTTGGTGTACTCTCACACTCGACACGACCATGCCACCCATCTTGATATAGTTCTGAGTACACTGAGAGAGCATCGACTTTATGCTAAACTCTCGAAGTGCCATTTCAGGATGGATCAGATTCACTTCATTGGTCACGTCATCTCATAGGAAAGAGTATTTGTGGACCCAGAGAAAGTGAGAGCTGTAGTTTCCTGGGAGCAACCAAAGAAATTTTTTGATGTATAGAGCTTCTTAGGGATGGTTGAATACTACAGACACTTCGTTCAGGACTTTTCTCGTTTAGCAGCACCTTTGGTAGGTCTGACCAAGAAGGGGGCGAAGTTTTTATGGTCAGATTCTTGTGAGTCAGCCTTTCTGGAGCTGAAAGGGAGGTTGACGTCAGCACCAATACTAGTCTTTCCAGAGCCAGGAAAGAGCTACACTATTTACTGTGCTACTTCGGGTATCGGGATGGGAGTTGTGCTTATGAGGGGAGATAATGTCTTTGCGTATGGGTGTCTATAGTTGAGGAAAAATGAGTGGAACTACCCTATGCACGATCTGGAGTTGGAAGCTGTTTTTCATGCCTTGTGATATTGGAGGAACTATCTTCTGGGAGAGCACTTTGTGGTCTTCAGTGACCACAAGAGTCTCAAGTATATCTTCACTCAGCGCGATCTGAATCTGAGGCAGCACAGGTGGGTTGAGTATCTATAGTATTTTGACTTCGAGCTCGCCTATACACCGGGTAAGGACAACGCAGTGGATGATGCGTTGAGCAGGAGAACTCAGGTTCAGGCAGTTCAGGAGGCCAGTAGTGTGTGGCAGTTGATGGCTCTGTTCTCTGAGATTCATCTGGAGGTGCACGACAAACGGGGACAGACTTTTCTATCTTTTGTAGCTGTTAACTCCATGCTAATTAATCGGGTATAGATGAGGCAGCTATCAGACTCGAAAGGATTAGTCCTATGGGAGAGTGTGTCAAGAGAGGTCCCTTTTCCTGGATGGATAGTGTTCAAGGATGAGATCTTGCATTTCTAGGGACGTGCATGGGTGCCAGCAGACATACGCGAAGAGCTGATGCGGGATTTTCATTCCACAGTTTGGGCAGTTCATCTTGGTGTCACCAAGATGTATCGGGATATTCATCGCCAGTACTGGTGGCCAGGTATGAAGAAGGATGTTGCTGGTTTTTTCATGAGATGTTCTACTTTTCAGCAGGTGATAGTAGAGCATCAGCGACCAGCAGGCCTTTTACAGTAATTACCCATTCCATAGTGGAACTGGAATGATGTTTCCATGGACTTCATGACCGGGTTGCTGAGATCACCTCGAGGGAATGATTTTGTTTGGGTTGTCATCGACAGAATTACGGAGGATGCTCACTACTTGCCGATCAAGGAGACCTTCAGTGTCGATGATCTGGGATGACTTTACATCATAGAGATCGTTCGTCTACATGGACTTCCGCGCTTTATTGTTTCAGACAGAGATGAATGCTTTACCTCTTGGTTTTGGCAGGGACTTCAGACGGCCTTGGGTACACATGTACTTTTGAGTATAGCTTACCATCCCTAGACTGATGGCCAGTCTGAGCGCATGATCCAGGTGCTTGAGAATATGCTCCGATCATGAATGCTAAACCTTGGCGGTTCTTGGGAGAAGCATATTCCTCTGGTGGAGTTCTCCTACAACAATAGTTTTTCAGGCGACCATTCAGATGGAACCATATGAGGCTCTGTACGGTAGGCCATGCCGATCACCCTTATGCTGGCTAGAGGTAAGAGAGGCAGCTTTGCTGGGACCTCGTCTTGTTCAGGAGACTTTAGAGCAGATAGAGCTGATTCAGAAGAGGATGGCTACAGTGTAGTCTCGACATAAGTCTTATGCTAATCTGTGGAGACGACCTATGGAGTTCGAGGTAAGAGATCAGGTTTTCCTATGTGTCGCACCGAGGTTAGGGTCCAAAAGGATTCAGAGGCAGGGTAAGCTTTCACGACGGTACATCAGGCCATTTGAGGTCTTGGAGAGAGTGGGGCCAGTCGCCTATCGGTTGCAGCTACCTCAGAGGTATCGGGCCATGCATGACGTCTTCCACCTCTCTCAGCTCTGATGTTACTTTTCAGACCCATGTCACGTCTTTCAGCCTAGGGAAGTCGAGCTTGAAGCGGATGCATCGTTCGAGGATCATCCTATCCGGATGGTCGATCGCAGTACGAAGGTTCTCCGCGGGCGGTATGTTCCTCTGGTACGGGTTCTATGGCAGCACGGGCGAGTACAGGATGAGACCTGAGAGAGGGAGGTCGATGTACGATCACAGTGGCCGGAGCTGTTTGGGGATTCTTCTTCTGCACCTCGTTAGGGAAATTTGAAGAAGAATTTCTTTAAGGGGGGAAGTTTGTAAGAACCCAGATCTTCGTTCAGGTATGTTTTTCCTTTTTTCTGGAGTTTTTAAGAAAAATGGTTTTTCTAGAAATTTTCAAAGTACACGCCGTGTACTTTCTGAGTACACGTCGTGTACTCTGATCCGGCTCAAAGTCATGTGCTGGCCGTGCTGGGGCCACACACACGGTGTGTAGGGGTGATGTGGAGGATGATTTTGGCGGAGTACAGAAAGGACCTAGTACATGTCGTGTACTCTAAAATTACACACTGTGTACTTTCTTTTTTTTCATTAAACGGACTGAGGTCCGCCTAACCCCCAAAATTGTCTTCTTCTTTAGTTTTTAACCATCCAAGAGCGACCATACGGCCGGATCTTCGACGGGCTCCCGCCTCGCCATCTGTTCTCCGATTCGAGCATGGTCGATTGTGTTGGAATCGCAGCAGTGATTTCTTCCTTCTACTTGAGCCTTGTTTCTTGATTCCTCCTTGTTTGTATGTTATTGTGGGATGAATGTTTTGTCTGTTTTCTCAGATCTACATTGTTCTAAGGGGAATCTGTCATCGAGGTTCACGTATATCGATCTCATAGGATCTAGGTAGGTGGTTTGTGCCTTTCCATAGAAATTTGATGAATATTTGGTGCAATTCCCACCAATACCCTTGAACGGGGTATTGTGTATTTCTTGTGTTTCCCCTGTTACTTTACTGCTTTTCTTGATTGCTTTTGTAGAGGTTATTACTTGTGATTATAGTATTTTGATTATGCTCAGATTGCTTTTCCATGATTTTTCTACCTGTTTGGCGTTTTTCCAGTTGCCATGCCTAGATATAGGATTGTGGACTGTTGCCTTGTTTTGCTGTTGAGCCTTAGTTGATAGCCAAGTAGTTCATGAGGTTTACTTGGATGATATACACGTGCGCTGAGCATGTTTAGTTATACTTAGTACTATTAGAACCTATAGTAGTAGAACAAAGGGATAATTGATGGAAGGGATTCTCTAGAGTGTCTTTTAATTACGATGCGAGACTATATGGGGAATTGGGGTTGAGTGTTTTCCCATAGAGTCTATAGATCCACGAAGCGGGCCACAGGAAGAATTGACATTGAGTGCTTCCCCAGAGAGCCTTTAGCACGATACGAGACTATAGGGGGAATTGACGGTGAGTGCTTCCCCAGAGAGTCTGCTTAATTACATAGCTGAACCAGAGGGGTGAGACTGTGTGTGCCTCCCAGAGGGTTGCTAATACTTATAGGTTGAACCATAGGGGTTAGAATGTGAGAGCTACCCAAAGGGTTACCTATCCCTTCTTTTGTTTCTGGCAGCTTACTTGTGTGCTATACTTTTTAGAACTGTAGATTGTATTTGTTTGTGCTTTTCTGTTTACTGCTTCTTGTTTTAGTACTGCCATGTATTCATTGACTGTTAGACACAAATCTTTGGGTGATTGCCTACTAGGATTGTATCTCACTCCCTATTTGGGCCATTCTTTTGGGCCCAAGTAGACTATTTTGTTGTAGGTATAGATAAGGGCAAGCGCCCTTCTACTTCAGGATCTTGATTGCACCAGGAGCTGGGGAGCATGGGACCGAGCCGTGGCTCGCGATGCTGAGGAGCTTACTTTGTTTTCTTTTGCACTTGGTTTTAGTTGTATTTCAGCACGTTGTTGTGTTTGATGTTTTCCTTAGATACTTGTACATACTTCATCATTTTCATCATTGTTATATATCTACAGTGCTTCCGTTGTTTGGTTTCTGTTGTTATGCATGTTGTTTACTCCTTTCGTAGTTTATTGTTGTTTTCTTACCTTGTATACCTTACCGAATGAGGTCATAGTTTCCCCAATGACTCACCAAGGCCATCGCTACTAGTCGGCAGCCTCTGGCATTCGGGGAAACATGCTTGAGGTCATGTGGTGAACCGGGTATGGGCACCATAGGAGGGGCTCCGGACTCAGGTCATTACAATAGACAATGAAAATAAATTTTCCTCCATCAAACATCTTTTCAAATAGAACTTTCCAACACCATGGTGACATGCTGTGGTGGATAAAACCCTTTCCCTGAAGATCCTCTATCGAGAACTTTAACTCCTTTATCTCAAAAAGACCCATTCGATATTATTTTCGACGCTTTCGCCGGGGCGCGCGCCCGTCCGTCCGTGGGGGAGGACGCGTGGCGCTTCTGTTGCCCCGCATTCCCGCTTTCCAAAGGCGGGCGTCATCCGCTCCTTTTTCAGGGACGTCTGCTCCTTGATCAAAACGAGATGATGGGATGTCGGTTCTTCCTCCTGCGGATTCCTCCTAAGAACTCGTCACCTAGTCCGGGTCTCCCTTATAGATTTAATACGTAGTTCATGAAACTCTTCCCAGTGCCATGTTTCCATGGACGCCGGTTAATTACACTGCTTCTGTCGGGACATTCCAAAGGGTCCAGTGAGGGCAGCAACCTTCAGTCAGGGGAGTAGTCACGTTGAGGCATTAGTAGCGTGTCTGGATGCTGGGGTACCTGGCATGTCTGTCTGTTATCCTTGACCACAAGGCTTCTCGGGGGTGTGGAAGCCCGAGGCATCCCACATCGAGCGCGGGGAATTATATGTCGTAGACACATATCTGAGGTTTTCCTCAGCTTCCCGTGTTCAACACAGGGTATGCCGCAAGTTTAACGTCCAGCGGAGACGGATCAACCCAACCAGAGAATTAGCTAGGATAGATAGGATTTGAGGGATCCTCCTTGAAGGGATATCGATACCGGGGCCAGCCCATGGGCGATTGGTGAATGGAGTGGAAGGAGAATGAAATGGGACCATCGTAGGGGGGGCGACAGTGAAGATGGTCTTGAGCCTTGACGAGGCTTCCTACGTATCCCCGTGGCAGGGAATCAAAGTCCGCGTAGTTCGGGAAAGGTGGACCTTGGTCCGATGGGCCTCGTCAGAGTACCGATGTGAAAGTATACCCGTGGGTCCACTAATGGTGGGCTTGAACCTTGGGAAGGTTTCCTACGTACCATGTCTTGACATGGATCAAAGTCCTCGTAGTTCAGATGGAAAAGGGTCGCAACAGCTTACCATTGGACCAGAATGCAGTTTAACGTCATGCTGGACGAGGGTGAAACCCGACGTGAAAGACGGGTGGGCTTGAACCTCATAGAGGATTCCTAAGTACCATGCCTTGACATGGATCAAAGACCTCGTAGTTCAAATGGGGTTTGTCGGTGAACCGACGTGAAAGTAGACCCGTGGGTCCACTATTGGTGGGCTTGAACCTCGTCAAGGCTTCCTACGTACCATGCCTTGGCATGGATCAAAGACCTCGTAGTTCAAAAGATGGGTGGGTCGCAATGGCTTACCACTGGACTGGAGTGCAGTTTAACGTCGTGCTGGACGGGGGTGAAACCCGACGTGAAAGACGGGTGGGCTTGAACCTCATAGAGGCTTCCTACGTACCATGCCATGACATGGATCAAAGACCTCGTAGTTCAAAAGTGATGGGTCAGTGTCAGTGCTCACTCTAAGCCCACATGATTCATACTCGGTGTGAGAAACAAGAGGTTCCAAGGACCTAACGATCACGTCGCGAAGGGTGTGTCCGTGACAAGCGAAGAGGGGCTTACGCGTTGGGCGGCCCATGGTGTTGGGACTTACTCCAGGATGGAGGCCCATAGGGAGGTGCCTCGTTCCCTATCACGTCCTCCACCGACCTTGGTAGTGGGGAAGTACGGAGATGCACGGGTGCAATCATCCATACCAAAGGTTAGGGGCTTACGCTCTGAGGAGGCCCTTCCCCTGCGAACATACGCCACTCCGACAAGGAGGATCTCATTCCATGTGCGGAAGAGTTCCATTCCCGTGGAAACGAGTGGTGTAAAGAATGCTCAAGCTGGGGGGACCCTTGGTGAGGGAGACGAGGTTGGGTCACAGTTTAACGTCATGTGTTGTGGACGTGGTGCTTGGAAGTTTAACGTCCTGCAGCTCGGACGAAGTGGGTACACTCCACACCCCTAGGACTTACATAACCGGTACCCTCTGGTCCTTGGGGAAGGGAAGGTACCGGTAAGGCCATGGTAAAGGGGGGTCGTGGGACGAACCATCGAGGGGTCCACGTTAGCGTGGCTATGCGAAGAAGCAATAGCCGTTAGTGTGCCTATGCGAAGAAGCATTAGGCGAAGCAACGCTACGGTTGGTATTGTCCATGGGACTTTGAAATCACATCGTGCAAACCTGGAGGGTGGCACGGGAAGAGGAATCGCTAAGGAAAGGAGTGTGCTTCGCGAAGTGGGGTGCCTTGGCCTTAGCATGGGGAATTGGTGTGAGTGGGAGGTGCTTCACGAAGTGGAACAGTGTTCGCGGAGCACTGCCTCGCGAAGAAGGGGTGCCACGTGAAGCAGGGTCCTGAGAAGCAGTGTGCTTCGCGATGTATAGTGATCCTGCCTTGGCATAGGGATCACTAGCATGGGTAGGGTGTTTCGCGAAACATAAATGCTCCGTGGCTACCCGGTTTCCCTTGGGAATCCCCTTCCTCCGCGAACGCCCTTGATCTTCGCGAAGGGCATCCCTCTCGGAAGAGGGGCTCAAAACGAGACAAAGCAGAGGCGTCTCGCGAAGTAGAAATACCTCGCGGAGCTCATGATTCCCGTGGAAAAGAGTGCTTCACGATTCGGGAGAGGAGAAGCTGAAAGGTCCGGTTGTCCGTCCTTGGGACTCAGGGGGAGTCCAGTATTTATAGGAAGGGGCGCCGTGAAGCAGGGCTCGCCCGCTGCCTCCGGTGCTTCGCGGCGCGCTCGCGAACGTCAACGTTGTCCGCAGAGCATTATCGCCTCCGGAGCTTCGCGGCGGCTCGCTAACGTCAAATGGGTTCGCGGAACATTACCGCCTCTGGAGCTTCGTGGCGGCTCACGAACGTCAAAGGGGTTCGTGGAGCATTACCGCCACTGGTGCTTCGCGGAGGCTCGCGAACGTCAAACGGGTTCGCGGAGGATTACCGCCTCTGGTGCTTCGCGGCGCCGCCATGGTTGGGGCACTTCGCGGCGGGGCTTCGCGGCGGCGATTCGCGACGGAGCTTCGCGAGGCAGCGCGACGGCCTTTTTCATTCCTTTCTTTCGGGCCACATTTTTTGCGCCAAAAAATGCCCCCCCTCAGACTTGGAGCTACGGAGGGCGAAGGGTCGAAGTCTGAGGGAAAATCGCCAAAATTGACGGTGGTTCGCGATGCAGCATCGCGAAGGGGGCCCGCGATGCTCGCCGGGGCCGCGGATCCGGACGCGCCGTGATGCTTCGTGCTGGTGAGGCGCGCCGCGATGCTCCGGGGTCGCCGCCTATAAATAGGGGGTCCTCCCTCTTTTTTCTTCATGTCCCTTCCTTGTCATTTTGTGCTCTCGACTTCGCGAAGCTCCGCGTACTCCACGACAGCCCTTCGCGAATCGAGCTTCGCGGCGAACCGCGGGTCTCCGACTCTGCGTCCGCACTAAGCGAACCTCTGTTTGTCTGCCTTGGCCAGACTTCGCGGCTTGGTCTCGCGACCGATCTTCGCGATTCGGCTTCACGGTCGAGCTTCGCGATCCATCCGAAAGAATCCTTTTCTGAGGGCCAGAGTTAAAATGGCCCATCAAGAAGCTGTCTTGGGGGTCCTTGCAGATACTGCTCGTCGAGATGAGATGGACAACCATCCAGGCTTGGGGGAGATGATCTGGAGCCACTCGGACCACACTTCTTCAACGGATCTGCTCTCAGAGGGTCAGAAAGATTATCCGCAGTGTAAGAAACTGTCGTTGTACGGCTTCGGGCTGAGGTATGACGTCTTCATCCCTGAGGCGAGTAGGGATGAAGCAGCTTGCTGGTTCAGGAGCACACTGTTCCAGCACCAATGGTTCAGGGCGGCCGACGGTCACGCGTGGGAGGAATTCACACCCATCACCGTTGACTGTCTCTACAACCATGTGAATGATATCGACGGGAGGCCGCTGCAACCGGAGACGTCCCCTCCTCTCGACCGCACCATGCTGAAGGCGGCTTTGCAGGATCCGAAGAAGGGATGGTCCGATGATTGGGACCTGCGCCAGGGTGGCAACTTTACCGATGACTGGGCCTGGGCCTACTGGGTAGGCGCCTCATGCGAGGAGTTCGGGGCCGAGCTGAGGAGAGTGGGATTTTATGAGGCGGTGTGGGCCTCCCAATTCCATATTTACCAACCGAAGCAGCTAGTGCTGGAGTTGCTGAGTAGATGGTCATCTAGGACCAACACCTTTCACCTGCATCACGGGGAGGTGGGCATCAGCCTGTGGGATGTCCACCAGATTTCTGGGGTCCCAATCTTGGGGGCCATGTATGACAAGTTCCTCCTTGTTGCCAACGCGTGGGGAGATGCGGAGCAAATGCCGCGACTGGTGTCAGCGCTGATGGCACTTGTCCCTGGAGAGGAAAAGGAGGCAGTGAGGGACGTCCACTTCAGGAGGTGGTTCAAATGCTTCATGAATTTCCCAGAGAATCGCGAGTTCCCTCCAAGGCCTTGAACGTGTCCAAGGGCAGCCCAACGGGGAAAAGGGCACTCGTATTGGCAGGTCTTGGAGGACAGCCTATGGAAGACTTGGGGTTTCAGTGTTAGCACTGAACAACAGCCAATAGTCAGGCTGGCGGCGTCCATCGCGGCTCTCATCTGAGGGTGGATCCTACTAGTGAGGGATACAAGCATGGGGGTGCGGCCCAGCTCGTTCATCATGGCATCGATGTTGGCCATGGGGCAGCAGATCAACCTGAGGATTCCGATGCTCACCAAACTGTACAGAATGCTGCGGCACATTAGTGAGGGCAAGAAGCTGCCAAGGATATGCGGGGCCTTCCACCTCCTGTATGGGTGGATCACAGCGCACATCCGGGGGATTTACGAATATCCAAACCCCATTTCACCGCCGGGATCAAACTTTCGCCCCTCCATCCTGAACGCGGTTGGGAGCTTCCCGTTCAAACTGGCCGTTCCGATGGTGCTGAATAGGGTGTGGAGGGCGGACGAGTTCAAATTTCATCCCTTCCCATTGCCGACGGGGATGCTTACTGATGACGGACGGGGAACGGAAGAACATCGGGCTTACCTCCTGGCCTTCCGAGGTGGAGTTTTGGTGGCACGAATAGATCGTGAGCCGCTCTGTGAGCCATACACTCCGTATCGGTTTGCGAGGCAGTTTCGGTGCCTCCAGCGGCTGACCCCGCAGGTATACTGGGAGGTGCGTCACGAGGAGCACCCGTGTGTGATGAGGCAGCTGTGGCTCATGTTCACACGCAAAGATGGAAAGATGCGGATTGCATTGCCTCCATCCACCGCCGCCTTTGGATTAGTGAAGGAGTACGCCATCAGTTGGGAGGCCGCTTATCCGAGGGAGATGCTGAAGAAGCCAACGATCCAGGTTGGTGATGGTGGGCCTCCTCTATCTCGAGGTCGGGGTCGGAGGGCAGCTAGGGCCGCTCGCGGCAGCGGGGCTGCCATGGCGGCGATACCCACACCGGCCGAGGGTATGGCAGCAGCGGTGGATCTGGTGATTCTGGGAGAGCAGGGTCATCCGGCGGGGCGTCCACCGAGGGGATTCCGTAGGATGTCCACTCAGGCTCCGGGAAAGCGCCTGCGTCACATTGACATGGCAGAGGATGTCGTCTTCCCGGAGGCTTGGGACATTTGGGATGTCAACCGGCAATTCCTCAGCCCATCTGAGATATGGTCCCACCTGAATCGCCTCGGGATGAAATTACCGGGTATAGGCCCAGTTCGGGCTGGATTCATGGCATCTCCGGTGGAGGCAGAACAGTACCTGGAAGATCTGGAGGATTGCGTCCACTCTAGTGGTGTCCCTCGCCCAATGACAGACCGGGTGAGGGTAATGTTGAATCAGACGGTCCCCCCACAGTTATCGACTGCCGATCTGAGGGAGCGCTTCCCCTTGCTGGAGGAATCAGAGTACTCCTCTCGGGAGGATGAGGCTGGAGGAGGGAGCCCGCTGGAGGAGGGCGAGGTCGGAGACCGAGGCTCAGAATCCGACGATTTTGCGGAGGCTCTCGAGGTAGCATTCCGAACTTCTCTCCTTACGATCTGTTCTTGGATCCTTATGGAATTCTCACCAATGTTTGAGCCATGCAGGAGGAACTTGTTCGTAGGCCTTGTTCTTGCTCATTGGCGGGTGATGATGCGGGACCTTCGGATCCCGCGCCTATGGCTGCGTCCAGTTCTGCGTCTGGTGGGACCAGGGGGCCCGAGGTGGCTCCTCTGGAATCCCCGTACCTTCCAACAGTATACGGGGGGCCTCGTCTCGGGGTCCCATCAGTACCGGCTCAGGAGCAGTGGTCGGAGGTCGATCTTCGTAAGTCTCCTCCACCGATCTCCTCGTTGTCACATGTAGGCCACGCCAACTAACGTTTATGTCCCTCTTTGTCGTGTAGTTCTTCGACTGGCGTGGGCTGCTGCGGCGAGGCTGGTCGGGATGTCTGGTGGCGTCCCTCTTAGGGGCATGCCAGTGATGGTGGCAATAATCCCTCCATCTCCTCAAGCTGCGACGCACATCATCACTGGAGGGTCTGCCAGTAGGGCCTTACCCAAAATCATTGAGGTGGACTCCGAGGAAGAGGATCAATCGGTCGGTCCCAGCTCTTTCACGCCTGCTTCGGCGCCAGGTGTCGCGCTGGATTCGACGCCGGATGTTGATCCTGCTGAGGATTTCCTGCGGGCGTATCCCGCGTATGAGCCTGCCAATCGCGCAGACTGGGACGAAACGGCCTCCGACGAGGAAGATAGCAGCATAGTTCGCCACCGGTCGTGGAAGCTGATCGCACGCTTTATCAAGGACACTCCCCAAGCACAATGGCTGGCCGAAATGGATAGGCTTCGCTCGCGGTTGCGCGAACTGTGCGTTGGGGGAGTGGATGCCCAACGTCCTCATGCACTCATCCGAGATCTTATGGCTGAGAAGATCCGGGAGCATGATCGTGGGCTCAGCGTGGGCTGGCAGCGGAGGAAGGCGACCAGCATTAAGAAGCTCCAGGAGGCTGAAGGCGAGGTTCAACGGATGCAGACCCAGGCAGACGAGCTTTCAGCCTCTCTTGATGCGCAATCTGAGCTGGTCTCACGGTTGAAGGCCCAGCTGGCAGAGGCAAAAGAGCGCATGAGGCAAACCTCTGAAAAGATGGATGTCGTTCAAGCTGATGTGGAGAGGGCCAAATCCAGGACTAACGAACTGCGCCCCGCCGCTGCGGAGGAGGAGCGGGAGCTAGTTCAGCGGCAGCAAGCCTTAGATGTCGCAAGTCAACGGGTGGCAGAGCTGCAACACTCTTTTGACGGGGTCAACCCGTCCATGGGGGAAGTCAACCCCCGAGTATTGTAACAAATACAAAACCCATTTATTGGTACTTTCGTGCTTCCAAATTTTACCTTTTTTTGAATGTCATATCATGCACGATTTCCACTGTTGAATTGTCTTGTTACATCCCTACAATGTTTGCGGGACGTTTGGCGACAATCCTTCGAATCCACATGGGTCGAGCCCAATGTGAGATGCAAGAGGTAGTTGGCTTGATTGGAGAAGGAACTTCCAAGATAGCCAAATTACTGTTTCTTCAGCGTGCTCTTATGCACGAACGGGGCAACACCAGGGGCGCTGAAATCGTTCCAAATAGATGAAAATGGGGAGTGTGAATCCCGATACCCAAATTCGGAACACTGTGGGGATGGCGTGACAATAAAGGACAACCTTTAACCGTGGTGGAAAAACGGTATCCTTACTGCATTAGCCTGAAATGGGGACAACAAATGAGGGTCGACCGTTGACCATGCTCGAAACACGGGACCATGTCCCAAGTGTTGTCGATCAATCCATTGGGATGTTGGCCCAGGACAGTAGGCGGACCATAGGTCAGACATCCACACTGTTAGGGGGTCCTTCCATGCATGACCCGTCTTTCGGAACGTTGGCCCAGGACGGTAGGTGAGCCGATGCGGCATGAGACCAGACCGTTAGAGGGTTCCTTCAGACATGAAAGAGGACGAGGGTCCGAATAAGGGGCATGCAAAGCGTGGAATATGGAGTGATGGTTTTTTCAAACAAAATCCAACACTTCGGTAGTTACACCACCATGGTGGGAGTACGCCATATGGGCGCATCGGTCTGATCACGGATCATTCTTTCTTCCAGATAGGGCCTCTCTGGCGAGGGATGGAAATGGGGAGGAATAGGATTTTGCGATTCCATGGGCTGAAACCTAGGTGAAATGCCTGGGTGTCTCTACGTATCCCACATGATGATGGGAATCAAGCCGTACATAGTTCTGGAAGCGCAGTTTAATGTCATGCGGGACGGGGATAGCCCGACTGTATTGGCACACATCCTACCAAAACTACTAAGCCCACGTGAGTCGTGCTCGGTGTGGGAAACAAGCAGTAGTGGTGGGAATTTCCCGACACAAAGGGGGCAGGTTAGGGCAAAGGGACGCTCGGTGACTACCGGCCCAATGTCACTAACACGATCATTTAGCGCACCTAGATGCGCGAAGAGAAAGAGCCAAGTATGATGGAGTTCCACTTGAACATGAGGGAGTGGAAATGTGTGAATCGTGACGATCGAGATTCGGATCACGATGATGGAGGCATGCCGATGGAGGATTACTGCTGACCATGTTCGTAACAAAGCATCCTGTCGCGTTAGCCTAAAATGGGGACAAACAAATGAGGGTCGACCGTTGACCATGTTCGAAACACGGGACCATGTCAAAAATGTTGTCAGATATCCATAGGGACGTTGGCCTGAAATGATTGAAGGGACCTTAGGTCCAGCATTCATGGAGATCCCTTAAGCTTAGTATCCACGTCATCCAAGGGTCCTTTTGGATGTGGAAGAGGATGAGGATCCAAATAGCGAGCTCACGAAGCTTGGTCATGGGATGAGGGGAATGTCCCTGTGAAAATCCCACGCTTCGGGCTCTTTGTCAAAACACATCTGAATATGGCAACGAAACGTATTAGAGAGAGGGAGCAGATTCCTTCCCCTTGGGGAGATCTTAGTTTAGGGTCATAGAATTCAGACCATGAAAAGTTAGACTAGGCCCGCGGGGAAGTGCCCGGGCGCTCCTACGTATCTCATAGGGATGAGAATCAAGCCTTACGTAGTTCTTGATAGACCTTAGACCATAAATGGGTAAAGGGAGCAGGGGACGCATGGCATCAAAACCCGACGTGAAGGAGGACCTAAGCCCTACTTACCATGAATTCTCTAGGGAAATGCTCGAGTCGAGGGACCAAACACAAGGGTTAGGCTGGGCCCGCGGGGAAGTGCCCGGGCACTCCTACGTATCTCATAAGGATGAGAATCAAGCCATACGTAGTTCTGGAAATGACATGGTAGGATACCAGTGCCAGGGGAAAAGGGGAGTGTGGGCGTGTCCCTTGCACTAAAAGAAGCGGAATTTAATGTATCTTGTTTGTTCTTTAAGGTGAATGGGTTTTTTTTGTGAAGTGACCGGCCTAGAACAGTAGGTCGTGATGTCGCCACAAGAATCAAGCTGTGATGGGCGTTGATAAATGGCATGGCACGTGACCAATACCCAATGTGATGTCCTCTACAACGAGGTCACCACAATGCGGTGCCGTTTTTCGTCATGCGGCCAGGACGATAATGTCACAGTTTAGGGTCGTATGATAGGACCAAACATGCATTTTACCATCATGCAGTGCAGACGTAGCAGAGACGATGCTAGGCGGGAAATGTGCGCAGTGTTATAAAACACAATTGACAGAGACATGATCCCACATCAAATTGTACTCCATTTGGAGAGGGAGACCTTAGGCCGAGGGGCCTATATAGAGGTGATACAGGGAGAGAGACTGGCTTCCTGAATGGGTTGTACCCGGGGAAAGGGCGTCTGGGCGGTCCTACATATCCCATGAGGATGGGAATCAAGTTGAACGTAGTCCCGAATGGATCTTAGTTTATGGTCTTAGAGCTAGGACCATGGGAGCCCCAAAGGACTCTATATTGCAGCTTTGTCCCCCTAGCAGGCAAAGGTGCACTGAGGGATAGCGCCAAAAGTGTCGAGATTCCACCTGGACATGATGGGGCGGAAAATGATGTGAATCATGCAACCAACATTCAAGGACTGAAGGGGCTGGCGTGACGACAGAGGATTACTGCTGACCATGTTTGCAACATAGTATCTTGTTGAGTTAGCCTGAAATGAGGACTAACAAACGAGCATCGACTGCTGACCATATTCGCAACGCGTGATTTTATCGATTTGTTGTCCAAATCCCTCGGGGGTGTTGGCCCGTATCGGTAGGAGAGCCCTTGGGCATTGTGTCCATGCCGTTCTTGGGGGTCCCTCTGGGTGTGAAAGATGATGAAAGTCTGAATAGAGGGGAACACGAAGCTTGACAAGTGGAAGGAACTTGATCAAGTTGAATCTGACACTCTTGGTCCTAGACTAGAGTGCTCTTAATACATGGGTGAACCACTGCAAGGAGTCAAGGGACTCAACTTTGAGGGTGATTGAGAGATGGAAGGTTTCCGGGGGAAGGGGAACGGTGCCCAAAACCTTGTATCATACCTACACCTCCCCCTCCTGGAGAGGGATAGGCCAAGTGGCCTAGGTGACTGGGAGATCAGGAGATCACCAGGAGGTGGTGCTGGACCCGAATCTTTAAACATCCTGGTGGTCCTACGTATCCCATGAGGATGGGAATCAAGATACACGTAGTTCTGAAGGTTTCCTTTTAATGTCATGCAGGACAAAGAATAGGAAGGCCAACTCTCAGAATGGGGTGCGCGTGGTGCACCTATTGCAAACCTAACGTGAATGAGGACGTAATCCTACACTACGCCACGCGGTCCCGTGGCTGGGGTACCAATGGTAGGACCCAAGAGAGGTGAACTTGCTAAACTCAAGCTGGACCCAAAGACAAGGGGTCTTGAATGTAGTTCCAGATGAGAGTCTTAGTTTATGGTCTTAGAGCTCGGACCAAGGATGGTGACAACTCCCGAGTAAGCACAGATGTCAACCCAATCCCTAAGCCCATGTGAGATAAACTTGGTGTGGGAAACAAGGGGGGGTATCCTCATCGAAATACATGGGGCGTTCATCAAAGGGGAGTTGGCGGAGAGTTTCGGAGGACACCTTTGTTGCAGCTTGTTCTCCCAACGTGCAGACGTGCACGTAGGAAAAATACAAAGAATCCTGAGACTCTACTTGGACATGATGAAGTGATGAAGGGTGTGAATCGTGTACCCAGAATTTGGGCTCAATGGGTTGACGTGGCGATAGAGGAAAACTGTTAACCATGATGGAAACACAGCGTCCGTATCGCGTTAGCCTAAGGTGGGAACAACAAACGAGCATCGACCGCTGACCATATTCGCAACGCGGGATTTTATCGATTTGTTGTCCAAAACCCTCGGGGGCGTTGGCCCGTATCGGTAGGAGAGCCCTTGGGCGTAGTATCCAGGCCGTTCATGGGGGTCCCGCCGGGTGTGAAAGATGATGAAATCCCTGATGCGGGGATACGCAAAGCCTGGAAAGCGGGTGCGGACGTGTTCGAGTAAAGCTTGGCATTCCAGGTAATAAACTAGAGTACTCTTAAGCACATTGGTGAACCGCCGAAAAAGGGGTCAACGAAACAGCTCAGTAGGGGGGGGGGGATCATGGCGTGGTCATTACGAGATCGTCGTGAATGAGGACATAATATCACACCACACCATATAATCCTTTCACGGATGAAGGATAGGCCAAGGGTCCGGGATGGGATGAGGATTCCCGAGAGATGGGGCTGGACCCAAATTTTGGACATTCAGGTGGTCCTACGTATCCCATGAGGACGGGAATCAAGCCATACGTAGTTCTCTATATGTAGTTTGACTTCATACTGGACGAGAAGGGGAGAAATATACCCCGAAACAAGGGAGGTGTGCGGTATGGCTGATCGCACCACGATTCACTGTTTTATTCCACCCTTACACCGCAGTTTTAAACTAGTTTTGTAATGAATATTCCAAATATAATAATAAATTGCACTTAAGGTTTTAATAAATCAATTAATGTTAATCAACATTATAATGGGCAATGTTACTTGTTTTTATTGTTTCAATGTAGGTGGAGGTGATTTGGATGGCCTTTGATGAAGTGGAAGAAAAATGGGCCAAAATTGCATGGATCCATGGACATCGGTCCACTGTTTTGTATAGTACACAACATCCGTGCATCCAAATGGGCTGAAAGTTTGTGGGCCTGTCCAAAATTTAATAGGCTACATTTCATATTGCGGAACCCAATGCTGATTCGGCTTCTATGGGGCCCATCCGAACTGATCCGTCCAACCCACCGAATTTGGACCAAGTCAAATGCGGTGTTCTGTATTTTATCATTATCTTGAGATGTAGTTGTCCAAACGGTGCCAAACGTGCGTTGGAGACAGTCAAGCGGTAGGGCTAAAACTTTTCTATTTTCTCCAAAGCGGGATAAGACTGTCTGAAGGCCGAAACGCTTCGTCCAAGTGGATTTTTGAAATCTGTGTGCCCAAAACCACGTCCCACATTTCCTATAAAAGGGCACCTTGGGCTCCTCATTTGGAAGTTCGGCCAAGAGGAAAGGTGCTGCCATTTTGGAGTCCCCAAGGAGTATTCTCAACATCCCTAGAGGTTCTGGAGGCTATGAGAAGTTCTACCCCAACATATTTCTCTTCTTCCTCTCCCATGTGTTTCTAAACCCCTTGTGATCACCCGGGGAGGAATGTGATGTACATCCCGAGCTTCATGTTTGTAATATTTGAATGATCTTTTAAATTACAGATTGTTGTGTTCTTTTTCATCATCCTCTATTCTTATTATATTGAGTTTTGTACTGGTATTTCATTCTCAACTCAAATGATCATGTTTGGGGGTACCCATTCATGTGATGTTTCACACACTGTTCACCATTTTCTTTCCCCCTTTCAATTGAGGTGTTTGTGTGGTTTATATTGGTAAATTGAACTCACACAAGTACTGTCAAGGCTGTGTACATTTATGTCATGGTATCACAAAGAAATAACATACAAATCTGGACTGTGCATCGAGTTTTTCGTGTGTTGCCTTGGTGAGTTTTGGTTATGAAGTCAAACACAATTCATTCAATCATCGGCGGTGTCCGGTGAATCATTGTGTGTTTTTGACTGAACCCTAGGAGGTATCCTAGTATAAACTCAGTAACATTCTAGTTCTAGGTGTTAGAAACCATGGATTAAAAGATCATAACCTTATATCATGAAGCGATGAAGGAAAAACATCATACGAGTACCCCGGGTTGATCACGCTTAATAAATTTTGTTAATCTCTACTTTGTTTTATAGCTTCTATTTTGTATTTTCATCTTTAATCATCAAACCCAAGTATTATAAACCCCCAATTCCTTTTTTTTAATTTCATAATCAGAACCAAATTTTATAATTAATGATATAAGGCTCCGTTGGGAGACGACCTAGGGTTGCTGCTATACTGCAGAAATTCTAGTCAAAATTAAACAACTAATTTGACGCGTTCGACAACGCGGTCAAATTTTGGCACCGTTGCCGGTGATCCAAGATCATTTTTTATTTATTTATTTTTATTGGGACATTTTTCTTCTTGATTAGTACTCCTCTAAATACCCCACCCCCATTTGATTGTTTTTTGTTTGGGGTTTTGTCTTTATTTTTTGTTGTTTTTGGAGTGTTCTTTCTATCTCTCTATCTCTTCTTCTCAATCTCCCTATCTAATTTTATAGTATAACATTATATTCTCCTTTCACCCTTCTTAAGTTTTTTTTTCTCTCAAATCAAAAAAAAACACAACAAAAAAATCAATCAATCAAACTGGACATCATTGTTGCATGACAAGATCTGGTAAAGGAACACTACTTGAATTTGATCCTGAAATTGAAAAGTCATTTCACACACAAATCAAGTCATCTAGAGAAGGTCAGTCAAGTAACATTGTGGAACCCCTTGTGGAACCTAAATTGGTCCTAAACCAATCCAAAATTGAACCAAATCAAACCCCAGAGATCATGGCTGCAAATAACAGAACATTAAAAGAACTGACCACCCCGGATGTGGAGTACCAACCTGCGTACATCCAATATCCTGAGGATGCGGCCAATTTTGAGCTAAGATCAGGCCTCATCCACCTTCTTCCAAAATTCCATGGTCTTCCCAGAGAGGACCCTCACAAACATCTAAAAGAGTTTCACATAGTGTGCTCCACCATGAAACCCCAAAATGTGTCTGAGGACCTCATTAAGTTTAGGGCCTTCCCTTTCTCCCTTGATGGTGTAGCCAAAGATTGGCTATACTATTTGCCTTCCACAATTTGGGGCTGGAATAACCTAAAAAGACTTTTTCTAGAGAAGTTCTTCCCTGCCTCCCGAACTGCATCAATTAGGAAAGAAATTTGTGGAATTAGGCAATCACAAGGAGAGACCCTTCATGAATACTGGGAGAGATTTAAGAGACTTTGCTCAAGCTGCCCCCACCACCAGATTAGTGAACCACTATTAATCCAATACTTCTATGAGGGACTTATCCCCATGGATCGTGGAATGATTGATGCTGCAGCTGGTGGTGCCCTAGTTGAAAAAACTCCTTCTGTCGCTCGTGACATAATAGCCAACATGGCTCAAAATGCACAAAAATTTGGTACACGAGCTATTGCACCAACCCGAGGAGTTCATGAGGTAAGTCATTCAGCCCTAGAACAAAAGGTAGACACTAAACTTGATGATATGCATACCCTTCTAAGGAAATTAGCTCAAGCACAAGGTAACTCAAACTCTAATTCTATTCCATTGCATTGTGGTATTTGTTCTGATAACACTCATTTTACTGACTAGTGCCCACAACTTCAAGATTCATCTGAGTCCTGTGCAGCTGTGTTCCTAGGGCATCCATTCCAACAAGCGCCTTCCTTCAAGCAAGAACCATTCAGGCCAAATCCAAACCCCGGGTGGCAAGCACAACCACAATACCGACAAGGAGGAAACTCAAGCTACCCGAAGCAGAATTGGTATCAACAAGGCCAAGGTATGAAACCTTCTTATCCTTCAACTTCGCAAAACAATCATCCTCCTCCTCCTCCCAAATCTGAACCAAGCCTCTAGGACATGGTGAAACAAATGGCAACCCAGAACCTTCAGTTCCAACAGACCACACAATCGGCAATTCAAGACCTACGAACTCAAGTGGGACAATTGGCGAACACCATCGGTGAGCTTAATATGCAAGGTTCTGGACAACTACCATCCCAACCCATTGCCAATCCAAAGGATAAAGGTAATGTATGTGCAATTACACTTCGTAGTGGTAATGAAGCTTCTCCTTCTACTGATCCTATGAAACAGGTATGTCCCCCTCTTGAAAACACTCCTTCCCAACCCTCAAAAATTTCATTTAATGAAAAACAAAACAAAAAGGGCAATCAAATTATCATTGATTATTCAAATGAACAATCAATTCCTCTTCCTTTCCCTCAAAGACTCTATAAATCAAAGAAAAACTTTGATAATGAGATTGACAATGAAATAATGGATACATTTAAAAAAGTTCAAGTTAATATTCCATTGTTGGATACAGTCAAGAAAATTCCCCGTTATGCCAAATTTCTTAAAGAGCTTTGCACCCATAGAAGGAGGTTGAAGGGGAATGAGAGAGTCAACCTGGGGAGGAATGTATCATCCTTGATTCAACCAGCAATTCCAACCAAATGCAAGGATCCCGGCACATTCACCATACCTTGTACCATAGGGGAGACCTTCTTTTCTGATGCTATGCTAGATTTAGGTGCTTCCATTAATGTAATGCCTCACTCCGTATATACTTCTCTACATGTTGGAGAGCTTCAACCAACAGGAATTATCGTGCAACTTGCTAACCGGAGTACAACACATCCAAAAGGAGTGATTGAGGATGTCCTTGTTAGAGTAAAGAATCTCATCTTCCCTGCTGATTTCTACATTCTTGAGATGGAAGATACCCGAACCCAAGGACATGCCCCTCTCATACTTGGGAGGCCATTCCTAAAGACAGCAAAGACGATCATTAATGTTCACAATGGTACATTGTCCATGGAATTCGGAGGAGAAAAGGTAAGTTTTAACATCCTTGAGGCTATGAAACACCCCGTTGAAGAGCACTCCACTCTTCCTGTCTATTCGATGGAAGTTCTCTCAAACGATGCACACACACACAATTCTCTCCTCAACCCAAACTCTGATTATTTTTTGTTTTCTTCACCCTTGGATGATTTGAGTTTAGGTTCTTCATTTGAATGTTGTGTGGGTTCAGTAAAATGTAAATTTTGTGCTTTAATTGATGAGTGTGTTTATTCTGAGGTACCCATGACTATCAATGATTCTGCAAATCTCGTTTCAATAGATTCTCTTTCCTTTGAGAATAAACATGAGCAGATAGATAGTTTCATGGACCTCACTCCCCATAAATCCCATCCCTCAATCCAGAAACAACTGGTGTTTGAACTTAAACAACTTCCTTCTAATTTAAAATATTCATATCTTGAGGGTATTGACCAATTGCCCGTCATTATTTCCAATAACCTCTCTCCACAATAGGAATTGAAACTTCTCAAAATTTTGAGAGAGTGTAAAAAGGCAAAAGGATGGACATTGGCTGATATTCCTGGGATTAGCCCATCTATTTGTATGCACCATATACTTTTGGATGATGAGGCTATACCCATAAGACAATCTCAACGCTGGTTGAATCCCACTCTCCTTGAAGTGGTAAAATTGGAAGTTAGTAAATTACTTGCTGCAGGGATCATTTATCCTATATCTGATAGTAAATGGGTCAGCCCAGTGCAAATTGTGCCTAAAAAAACAGGAGTAACAGTTGTGTCAAATGAAAGGAATAAATTGGTTCCAACACGTGTGCAAAACAGTTGGTGAGTCTGTATTGACTACCGTCGACTAAATCAAGCCTCGCGGAAGGACCACTTTCCTTTACCTTTCATTGACCAAATGTTAGAACGATTGGCTGGTAAGTCTCATTATTGTTTCCTTGATGGCTATTCTGGTTATTTCCAAATCCATATAGCCCCTGACGATCAAGAAAATACAACATTTACCTGTCCATTTGGCACATTTACATACAGAAGGATGCCATTCGGTCTATGTAATGCTCCTGGTACTTTTCAGCGATGTATGTTGAGTATTTTTTCTGAGTACCTTGAGAGTTGTATGGAATTATTTATGGATGATTTCACGGTTTATGGTTCTTCTTTTGATTATTGTTTGGAAAACCTAGGTTCTGTCCTCCACCGCTGCATTGAAAAAGATCTTGTTTTGAATTATGAAAAATGTCATTTCATGGTTGAGCGGGGGATAGTTCTTGGGCATATCATTTCAAATAAGGGAATTCAGGCTGATAAATCTAAAATTGAATTAATTTCATCCCTTCCATTTCCAAAATGTGTTCGTGAGGTGCGGTCTTTCTTGGGTCATGCTGGTTTTTATCGACGATTCATTAAAGACTTTAGTAAGATCGCACTTCCCTTATCTCGGTTGTTACAAAAGGATTCTGAATTTTTTTTGATAAAAATTGTGAGGATGCATTCAATTCACTAAAAAAGAGTCTCACATCACCTCCCATAATCCAACCACCTAGGTGGGATCTCCCCTTCGAGCTTATGTGCGATGCCTCTAACTTTGCAGTTGGAGCAGTTTTATCACAAAGGGTTGAAAAGGCTCCTCATGTCATTGTGTAAGCCTCGCGTACCCTTGACCCTGCCCAGGTAAACTACACAACCACAGAAAAAGAACTCCTTTCTATTGTGTTTGCCTTGAAAAAATTCCGTTCATATCTTCTTGGGTCAAAAGTGATTGTGTTTTCTGACCATGCTTCCCTTCATTTCCTCTTAAAGAAACCTGAAGCCAAGCCCCGCCTCATTCAGTGGATGCTCCTCCTCTAAGAGTTTGACCTTGATATTAGAGATACGAGAGGGGTGGAGAATGTTGTAGGTGACCACATTAGTAGGATTTCCCCACCATTGGACCATCATGTTGACTCACCCCTACCCATTGGAGAATTCTCCCCTCATGAGAACCTTTGTGATGTTGTGGACCTTACCCCCTGGTATGCGGACATTGTGAATTTTCTAGCAACATCTAGGTTCCCCCCTGATTTTAGCACTTCACAATCTCATAGACTTAATCATGACTCTCGATGGTACATTTGGGATGACCCATACTTGTGGAGAATTTGTAGTGACCAGGTTGTTCGTAGGTGTGTCCCTGACCATGAGTTCACCTCTGTTTTGACCTTCTGCCACACCTTGGCATGTGGGGGCCACTTTGGCTCTCAACGTACAGCTCGAAAGGTCCTTGACTCAGGATTATATTGGCCAACATTGTATAGAGATGCCCATAGGTTTTGTAAATCATGTACTCGATGTCAATTCACAGGGAATATCTCCAAGAGGAATGAAATGCCCCAACAGCACATGTTATTTTGTGAGATCTTCGATGCATGGGGCATTGACTTCATGGGGCCTTTTCCAAATTCATTTGGCTTTGTGTACATCTTATTGGTGGTTGACTATGTATCTAAATGGGTGGAAGCAAAGGCCACCAGGACCGATGACTCTCGAGTGGTTGTTGATTTTGTGAGGTCCCATATTTTCAGTAGGTTTGGTCTACCAAGATTCATCATTAGTGATCAGGGTTCACATTTTTGCAATCGTAACATGAAAAACATGCTTCGTAAGTATGGGGTTGTTCATAAAGTCTCCACTTCATATCATCCCCAAACTAACGGACAAGCAGAAATTTCAAATCGGGAAGTTAAGCGAATCTTGGAGAAAACTATACAACCCAATAGGAAAGATTGGAGTTTGCCCTTGGATGATGCACTTTGGGCGTACCGTACTGCTTTTAAAACACCGATCGGAATGTCACCATATAGGATTGTGTTTGGTAAATCTTTTCACCTCACGGTGGAGGTTGAACACCGTGCATATTGGGCTGTTAAACAATGTAATATGAACCTTTCAGATGCAGGTGAGGAAAGAAAGCTGCAGATTCAAGAGTTGGAAGAAATTCGACGTGATGCATATGAAAACTCTCGAATCTATAAAGAGAAGACAAAGGCTATTCATGATAGCATGATTCATCAGTGGAAGTTCCATATTTGTGAGAAGGTCCTCTTGTACAATTCTAGGCTTAAGCTCCACCCAGGTAAGATTCGTTCCCGATGGCTCGATCCTTATACTGTTACTAATGTTTACCCTTTTGGTGCAATACAGGTTTTGCATGAGCAGAGTGGTCGAAGTCTTACCGTCAATGGGCAGCGACTTAAACACTTCTATGAGGATTTTCCAAAGAATCTAGCGGAGGAAATCTACCTTCTCGACGCATCATACCAATAAAACACACCAGGTTTTATCCTTCCTTCTCACATTTTCAATTATTTCAGTGAGGACACTGCACATTCTAGGTGTGGGGGGGTGGATACATTCCTGGGTTAGTTAGGATTTTTCATCTTTTTCTCCTTTTGTTTTCTCTTTCTGGCCTTCTTTATGGTATTTTTATTTTTCCCCATCAACAATTTCGAAATTCCATGATGTGGCGACCATAAAGTGGGGAAAGTAAAAATACCATAACGAAGGCTAGAAAGAGAAAGTGTATGATTTTACCATCAAGGAGTGATTTTTAGTGAATTGGTTTTCTGTCAATGATATAAATGGTTGTATCTATGTGAAACCTTTGAGATGATTGATGCCCACTGTGTGAGTAGTTTTTGGGAAAAATGTGTCACTAATATCTCCAAAAACAATTTTGCACCAAACCACAAAGTGTGATTATTTCTTACTTAATATAAGGTAAATATATGTTGGGTTAATATTTTTCAGCTTTAAATGATATTTCCATACGTTCGTTCCTTATCCGATCTGTTTCATTACTGTACCAGATTGACCAATGCGTGTGTACCTAATGTCCGACTATTGTACGCCCTCAAAAAAAATTGTTGTGTCTTGGGCAGGTCAAAAACCACTCCTCCTCAACCTTTGATCTTGTTATAACTATTTCAATTAGTGTCGTGAGGAGATCAAACAAGGGTTGAGAGATGAGTGTGAGATCTGTTCCAATTGCAACTTCAAAAAAAATGAGGGGAGTGATGAAATGTGCAACATATGGGGATATCTAGGTCGGGAGATTATGGTTTGACTTCTGGGAATGCTTAAATGAGTGGGTCTTGAAATATGATTGCAAAGGATGTAGGACAGGTTCGGTGACAAAATCATTTAAGCTGAAAAATGTTAAAATAACATATATTTATTAGATATCAAGTGGAAAGAATATCATGGAATGGTTTTCACACACACACATGGAGATTTAGTGTCATGGTTTACTTCTGAATTCCTTTCTCAATTGGGTATCATGAATCTTTTTTAATTTCACTATGATATGATTTTTGAGACATCTTTTTCTATTTTCACTAGCAAGAACTCCTTGGTGTGGTTCGTGCATTGATCACTTTAATTTAAATAAAATTTACTCAAATGATAAATCTTTATGATTTTGGAAATATATATATATATATATATATATGAATCATTGTATTTTATTATGTGACTTTTCCCAGGAGTGCAAATGTTTAGGTGTGGGGGTGTGACCGCACCACGATTCACTGTTTTATTCCACCCTTACACCGCAGTTTTAAACTAGTTTTGTAATGAATATTCCAAATATAATAATAAATTGCACTTAAGGTTTTAATAAATCAATTAATGTTAATCAATATTATAATGGGAAAAGTTACTTGTTTTTATTGTTTTAATGTAGGTGGAGGTGATTTGGATGGCCTTTGATGAAGTGGAAGAAAAATGGGCCAAAATTGCATGGATCCATGGACATCTGTCCACTGTTTTGTATAGTACACAACATCCGTGCATCCAAATTGGCTGAACGTTTGTGGGCCTGTCCAAAATTTAATATTCTACATTTCATATTAAAGAACCCAATGCTGATTCGGCTTCTATGGGGCCCATATGAACTGATCTGTCCAAGCCACCGAATTTGGACCAAGTCAAATTCAGTGTTCTGTATTTTTTCAATATCTTGAGATGTAGTTGTCCAAACGGTGCCAAACATTCGGTGGAGACAGTAAATAGGTAGGGCTACAACTTTTCTATTTTCTCCAAAGCGATATAAGACTGTCTGAAGGCCGAAAAGCATCGTTCAGGTGGATTGATGAAATCTGTGTGCCCAAAACCACCTCCCACATTTCCTATAAAAGGGAACCTTGGGCTCCTCATTTGGAAGTTCGGCCAAGAGGCATGGTGCTGCCATTTTGTAGTCCCCAAGGAGTATTCTCAACATCCCTAGAGGTTCTGGAGGCTATGGGAAGTTCTACCCCAACATATTTCTCTTCTTCCTCTCCCATGGGTTTCTAAACCCCTTGTGATCACCCGGCGAGGAATGTGATGTACATCCCGAGCTTCATGTTTGTAATATTTGAATGATCTTTTAAATTCCAAATTGTTGTGTTGTTTTTCATCATCCTCTATTCTTATTTTATTGAGTTATTTACTGGTACGTCATGATCAACTCAAATGATCATGTTTGGGGGTACCCATTCATGTGATGTTTCACACACCGTTCACCATTTTCTTTCCCCCTTTCAATTGAGGTGTTTGTGTGGTTTATATTGGTAAATTGAACTCACAAAAGTACTGTCAAGGAAGTGTACATTTATGTCATGGTATCACAAAGAAATAACATACAAATCTGGACAGTGCATCGAGTTTTTCGTGTGTTGCCTTGGTGAGTTTTGGTTATGAAGTCAAACACAATTCATTCAATCATCGGCGGTGTCCGGTGAATCATTGTGTGTTTTTGACCAAACCCTAGGAGGTATCCTAGTATAAACTCAGTAACATTCTAGTTCTAGGTGTTACAAACCATGTATTAAAAGATCATAACCTTATATCATGAAGCGGTGAAGGAAAAACATCATACGAGTACCCCGGGTTGATCACGCTTAATTAATTTTGTTAATCTCTACTTCGTTTTATAGCTTCTATTTTCTATTTTCATCTTTAATCATCAAACACAAGTATTATAAAACCCCAATTCCTTTTTTTTAATTTCATAATCAGAACCACATTTTATAATTATTGATCTAAGGCTCCGTCAAGAGACGACCTAGGGTTGCTGCTATTCTGCAGAAATTCTAGTCAAAATTAAACAACTAATTTGACGCGTTCGACAACGCGGTCAATGGAGAAGAAGCCGACGCGAATGAGGGCGTAGTCCCACACCACACCATACACCCTGGGTAAGAGGGGACTTGGGCTGTGGCCCGGAAAGGCCAAGGGGCCTAAGGTCAGGCATCAGTCAGGAAGGCCTGACTGGTTTGCAGTTTAACGTCTTACATGAGGACGAGGGTCGGGGACCCGAGAAGGCTAAGGGGCCTAAGGCTGGGCCTCGGAAAGGGAGGGCGTATGGCATGGTACATGATCCCGACGTGAATGAGGACGTAGTCCCACATCACACCGTACACCCTTATGAGGAATCCTGGGCTGTGGCCCGGAGAAAAGGGAAAGTTATCAGTCAGAAAGGCCTGACTGGTTTGCAGTTTAACGTCTTGTAGTGACGAGGGTCGGGGACCCAAAAAGGCCAAGGGGCCTGAGGCTTGGCCTCGTAAGGGGAGTCTTACGGAATGGTACATGGTCCCGATGTGAATGAGGACGTAGTCCCACATCACACCGTACACCCCTATTAGGAATCCTGGGTCGTGGCCCGATCGCTAGCACCACCTGGGGGAAGTTTGTCACCTCAGGATGGGGCAGAATGAATCACTGCACTCGATGTCTGGGACATCTCGGGGTGGACCCTAAGATCTAGGACACTGCTGACCATGTTCGCAACACAGCGTTCCTATGGTGACCCGTTGTGGGAGCAGCAAGTGAGCATCAACCGCTGACCAAATTCACAACGCGGGACTTGTATCGGCTTGTTACTTGAAAACCCTCGGGGGCGTTGGCTAGTATCGGCAGGAGAGCCCTTGGGCATTGTATCCAGGACATTCTTGGGGGTCCCTCTGGGTGTGAAAAATGACGGGATCCCAGTCAAGGAGTGGGTGAAGCGTAGTTGTATCCATCCACGAAATGGCCAAGCACCTCCAGGGGGGAATGTGCAGCCGGGTCGAGGCTTGCTCGACGTGGGTCGGGGCAAAAGTGTGCACCCTATCATGTCATGACCTAAGGGGAAGATTTTGGCTCTTGGGCTGGGCTAATGGACGAAATGTCCGAGCGTTCCTACGTATCTCATGAGGATGAGAATCAAGCCATACGTAGTTCTTGAAGGCCATGTAGTTTAGCGTCATGCGTTGAGGACGTGGGAGGACAGAAGAACGAGAGTGGGCGGATGGTGCGACCTTTACAATCTTTGCGCGAGTGGGGTTGCATGAGCGGGGCCAAGAAAGCCTACTCCCTGCTACACAATGATCGTCCAAGGAGACTATTCCCAGGGGGAATAGCGGAGGAGAAAATCTTGGGGCTGGGCTCAAGACGAGGCGTCCGAGCGTTCCTATGTATACCATGAAGATGGGAATCAAGCCACACGTAGTTCTGGAAATGCAGTTTAACATCATGCAGGACGATGAGAAGCACCTCATTTGGGGATATGTACGGTACGACAAGTAATCCGACATGAATGGAGACATAGTCCTACACCATACCGTACAATCCCGCAAGAGGGTAAGTCGGGGAAAGACCAAGTGGGGCCTGGGGCCAAACCGCGGTCAGGGAGACCTGACCAGCTTGCGGTTGAATGTCTCGCGGTGAAGACGGGGGGCCAGGGTCCTGAGGAGGCCATGGGGCCTGAGGCTGGGCCTCGGTCAGGAAGGCCTGACTGGCTTGCAGTTTAACGTCTTGCAGTGACGACGGAGATGCAGTTTAAGGTCGTGCGGGACCAAGTCGCAGTTTAGGGTCGTGCAGGTCCCTCTCGCAGTTTAGGTTCGTGCAGGACCAAGTCGAATTTTAGGGTCGTGCAGGACCCTCTCGCAGTTTAGGGTCGTGCAGGACCAAGTCGCAGTTTAGGGTCGTGCAGGACCCTCTCGCAGTTTAGGGTCGTGCAGGACCACTTTTTCCCTAGGCAAAGTATCACTTAAGGAACTTGTAATTGGTGGGAGGGGTTATACGCTCTCCATCCGTGGTCACCAAGGAGTATGCTCCATTGGGGTAGACCTTATGGATGATATAAGGCCCCTCCCATTTGGGTTCTAATTTGGGTGGTTTCCTACCGGGAATCATTGGCGCTCGAAGGGCCAGTACCAGGTCACCCTGTAGAAAATAGCGGAGACGAACCTTCTTGTCAAAGGCTCTCGCTATCTTGTCCTGATGCCTTTCCAGATTGTGCAGGGCACGAAGCCGGTTCTCGTCCAGTGCCTCTAATTCAGCTAGACGGATCTCGGCTACCTCATCTGATGTCTGGTGATCATAAACTGCAGTGCGTAGCGATGGCAGCTGGATCTCAATGGGTAGGATGGCCTCAGCTCCATACACCAGGGAATATGGGGTCACCTGGGTAGAGTTGCGAGTTGTCGTCCGGTAAGCCCAGAGGGCGTTGGGGAGCTTGTCCGGCCAACTCTTCTTGTTCTGACCAACCAACTTCTGCAGAATGTTAGAGAGGGTCTTGTTGAACGCCTCGATCTGTCCATTTGCCTGCGCATGGTAGCGGGAGGTATGGTTCGACCGGATGTCGTACTTAGCGTACAATTTCTTCAATTTAGCTGCTCGGAAGTTGGTGTCATTATCGGTGAGGACAGCGTGAGGGACTCCAAACCGGTGGATAATGTTGGAGCTCACAAAGTCAACGATGGAATGGGCCTTGACCTCTTTGAGCGGAACTGCTTCTGCCCACTTGGAGAAGAAATCTGTAGCAGTCCGGATGAACCTGCACTGGCGGGCTGTTGCCGGTGGATACGGTCCCACTACATCAAGTCCCCACACCGCGAATGGCCCAGAGTACTTGGTGGGGTGGAGGGGCTCCTGCGGCCGATGCAAGATGTTGGCGTGTACTTGGCAGGCGTGGCATCTCTTGGTGTATTCAATATAATCGTGGATCATAGAGGGCCAAAAGTACCCCAACCTCCGGATTTGATGGGACAGTTTCGGCCCAGCTTGATGGGCACCACAGGAACCGGCGTGAACCTCTTGCATAACTTGAGGTATCTCCCCTCCTTGGAGGCAACGGAGGGGGACACCATCGAAACTCCGCTTATAATGGATCTTTTTCAGACTGGGGCCGCTCCAGAGGGTAAATTGCAGCGCACGGCGTCGGATTCGCTCGCGTTCGGCCCGGTCATCCAGGCGCTGACCATTTTGGAGATACTCGACAAAAGGTGCTCTCCAGTCGGGGGTGGTTTCAACCACTGCGTCTGACGAACCCGGGACTCCCGATGTGGAGGGTTCGGCGGTGAGATGACTTACCCACAGGCTATCACGGTCCTCTTGGGTGACGGGGGCAATGACTCTCCGGTGGGCTACGTGTATGACCAAATCATCTTGCTCGGGTTCTGTGAGCGATGCGGCTAAGCCAGCCAAGGCGTCTGCTCGGCCGTTCTACGACCGTGGGACATGGGTAACCTCCGGTCGAGGAGAGAACTGGGCCATTAGGAGGAGGGTGTACTCCAGCAATGGTGCAACCTCTGGCTTCTTGACGACGTAGTCGCCATTAACCTGTTTGATTACCAGCTCAGAATCTCCCTTCACATGTAGATGGGGAACATGGATCTCAAGGGCCAACTCGAGGCCGGTGATGAGAGCCTGGTACTCTGCCACGTTGTTCGTACAACATTCTGACAACAGGAACGAGTACGGCAGGATGGCTTGCGCCGGGGTAATGAAAACAATACCCAGACCCACTCTGTTGAGCTTGGGGTCGTTGAGCCTTCTACCGGTGGGGCTCTGGGAGGCACCGTCGAAATGCATTTGCCAACACGGGGCAGCATGATCGACTGAGAGGATCATCTCTTCGGGGAAATCCAGGTCCAAGGATTGATCCGCGGAGGTTGGATGGGCAGCTAAAAAGTCTGCCAATGCCTGTCCCTTAACGGCCTTCTGAGGCACGAACCTGATATCAAACTGCTGGAGAATCACCGCCCATCGTGCTAGTCGGCCAGTCAGCATGGGACGGCTCAGGATGTACTTCAGTGGGTCTACCTGGGAGACCAATTGCACCTCGTGGTGCTGCAGGTAATGTCGTAACTTCTGCACGGTGAAGACGAGCGCAAGACAGCTCTTTTCGACAGGGGAGTATCGAATCTCCGTATCGAGAAGCATGCGGCTGAGATAGTAGAGACTATTCTCAGTACCCTCGTTGTTCATCTGGGCGAACAGCGCACCGAGGGATCTCTCCAGGGCAGTCACGTAAAGGACCAGCAGCTTTCCGGAGACGGGTGGCATCAATACCGGAGGTTGGAGCAGATACTGCTTGATTTCCTCAAAGGTGGTCTGACACTCCTCGTCCCATTCGTAGGCAGCGCCTTTCTTCATGAGCCGAGAAAAGGGCTTACACTTGTCGGCCAGATTCGCAATGAATTGGCGTATATAGGCTAAGTGGCCTTGAAGGCCTTGGAGCTCTCGAATGTTGCTCGGGGGAGGCATTTGGCTAATGGCCTTGATCTTCTCCGGGTCGATCTCGAAACCTCGGTATCTGACAACAAAGCCCAGAAACTTCCAGGAGGTGACTCTGAAGGCACACTTCAGCGGGTTCATCTTCAGGTGACGGGAACGGAGGAAGCCGAACACTTTCTCAAGGTCTCTGAGATGGTCCTGGCGCTGATGTGACTTGACTACGAGGTCGTCCACGTAGCATTCCACCAATGTCCTGAGGATCGGTTTGAATATGCGATGCATGGCCCTCTGATAAGTGGCACCTGCATTTTTCAAACAGAATGGCATTACCTGGTAGCAAAAGGTACCCTGGGGAGCCCTGAAGGCAGTGGACTCCTCGTCTTCGGGGGCCATCCAGATTTGGTTATACCCGGAATACCCATCCATGAAATAGAGGGCTTGGAATCCGGCCGTGGCGTCAATCAACAGCTTCGTCACCGGGAGTGGGAAGTCATCCTTTGGGCAGTGGCGATTAAGATCGCGGAAGTCGATACAGGATCTGATCTTCCCATTCTTCTCTCTGACTGGCACAATGTTGGCAAGCCACTTGGGGTACTGGACCTCCTTGACGAAGTTGGCTCTGATTAGCTTATCAACTTCAGCCTCAACCATAGCACCATGGGAAGGGTGCATCTTCCTGGGAGGCTGCTTAAACCCATGATGTTTTGCCGGGAGGCCCAGACGGTGGACGGCCACTTGGGGATCCAGCCCTGACATCTCATCGTAACTCCAGGTAAACACATCACGGTGCTGTTTGAGGAAGTCCACATACTGCTGCCACTCCTCGAGGGACATGGCCGCACTGATCAATGTGAGTCTCGGATCTGCCTCGCTACCAAGGTTCACCTATACCAGTTCATCAACCGTGGTAGAGACGCCTTCTTCAAAGGCTGGGGGAGCATCCTCTAAGTCTTCCTCCCCACCTGTGGGGAGACTTCCCGCGATGGGGGGGGGGGCTTCTGGGCTATCAAAATCCGAGGGGCAGCTGGTGCCGGCTTGGGCAGCAGTGGTCATCACATCGGGAGACTCACTTTCCATCAAGACCATAGCAATGAAGGCAGTCGACCCTATCCCATCTGGCCTTTGGCCTAAAGGGCCACGTTTGATGATATCAAAGCAGTGGTGACGTGTCGGCCTGAGTCGGTTAATTCCAGCCCGGCGGAAGAGACACGTATGGCGCACTGCCATTGTCATGAGCTTGACGTCCCGGTACCGTACAGGGGTAGGGGGTTCCGGGATGACTTGAGCCTGGTTGATGTAGGAGTACGAGGTGATTTTCTGTTGTCTCTTGGACACGGGAACATGCCTTCCTTGCGTACCCGAAACAACGAAACATTGTCCCATGTCGGGGGTTGTGGCCTCCAACCGGTGGATCAGGAGGATGTAGGTGTCATCAACGTTATCCCAGGGATCACTTGTGATCGGGGCGGGCTCATCCTCGCTTACCAGGATTTGCTTATCCTTACTTTTGTAATAACCCGCATCCAGATAGCGGGCCTCACAAGAAGCGAAAGGGGACGCGTCTCCTTGGAGTACACATACTCGACCGTTGAGCGAGTACTTGAGGCACTGGTGATACGAAGAGGGGACCGCTGCATGCAGATGGAGCCATGGCCTACCTATCAATGCGTTGTAGGCGGTGTCCTGAGAAACAACCATGAACTCGGTGCTGGCAATTAAGCCACCGAACTGAGTCTTCAGGCGGATCTTGCCGACCGGGGTTTGCTCTGTCCTGTCGTACCCCTGGATCCTGAGGTTAGAGGGAGTTAAATCACCTTCAGACAGACCCAGCTTTCGCAGCGTCCGGGTCGGAATTAGATTGATTCTAGAACCTGTGTCAACGAGGCAGCGGCGGACTTCCACACCATTGAAGTGGCCAGTGATATACAGTGGGCAAATGTGCCCCTGTATAGGAGGGTCCTCATCTTCACCGGAGAACGAGATAACCGCCTGAAATTCGGCGTTTTCAATCGTCTCGGTATGGAAGGCTTCTGCAGCTGCTACTTCCGTCTCGAACTGGAGGGGGCTCCTTAGGGCCTCGGTGAGTGCCTCGCGCATTTCAGATGACAGGATAAGGGCCTCAAGGATGGAATGCCTCACCTGGATGCCAGATAGGTGATTCAGGACATCGTACTTTCGTTCCAAACGCGAACCTCTGCTTACAGGAGGTCGTTCGGCATTTGGATGCACAACGGGTCCGGCTGGCTGAACCGGCGAGTAACTAGTACTGGGTACATCTTGCTGCCTACCAGTAGAAGCCTGATGAGTAGTCGCCGGGATGAGATCGGACAGCGGAGGCTGGCCTGTTGCAGGGCAAGACTGGCTGTGATACGAACGCGGCGGCTCCCCCCGATCCAGTAGAACGAACGGCGGTAGAGGCAGAGCCGAGGGTGTTGGATGGGTTCGCGCGTGCTGAGATCTGCGCTGAGCCTACTGCCTCATCTCGGTAGCGTGCACGACTTGTCCACAGGTGCCTGCTGATGTGCCTCGATGACCGGCGCGATTGAGATTCCTTTGACGTTAACGTCGGCTGGAAACGTTGCTTTACCAGCTCCACGGTGTTAACCGAAGCGTACCCTTGGATATCGCTCGAGGAGTCATCCACCGCTGGGTGGATTCTGGGAGGGATCCCCATTTCGGGGGGCATAAAGTCACCGAGAGTGTGGGATGACGACGACACTGGAGGTGCACGTTGCTTCTTCTTGCGTCGCCGCTGCTTGCCCTTTTGGGCAGAGGTCGACTGTGAAGATGATGCGGAGGCACCGGCTACTTCTTCTGAAGGTTCCGACTGCTTCAGGAACGCCCGGATGATACCCTGGGCATAGACGATGGTTTTTCGAGCCATCCAGTCATCATATATCTGGGATCTGCGGCTAGGGACCTACTGCCACTCACCTTCACTGTCGCTGCCGATCTCTGATCCTACAAAGACACCTTCCACTTGCGCTGGTGCGGGGCCCAACATGACTATGTTGTTGTTGACCTGGTCCTAAAGCCAGTCTATAAACACATAGAATCGCTTGAGGGTGTGCCCCAGGATCCGATGATAAGGGCAGTAGTTGGGGTGATCGGTGAGATGCGCCTCTTCCGGTATTTTGCACTCAGGCAGACGCACAATCCCTTGCTCTAGAGCACTTCAGAAGTAGCCAGGGACCTGATTTTCGTTGAACGAATAGGTCTGGTACCTTCTTTCCGGATAGGGGGCCCTGGGGGCTTGGTCCTGACGAGGGGTCGGAGGGGCCTACCGAGGAGGCGGTGCCTGATTGTCTCACCGAGGTGGCGGTGGCGCGTTGCGCGGGGGAACCTATCGGTTCTGAGGCGGTCGCTGCTGGGCGGGAGCCTGTGCTTGAGGTGGAGGACCTCTGCGGGGTTGTGGGGGTGGTGCCACCGGCAGCAATTCCAGCTGCCTCGGGGCTTCTATTTGAGCCACCGCGGCGGGTTCAGCCCGGGCGGTCCTCCTGGCTGGGATCTTAGGGGGCAGCAAACGTGCCTGACTGGCCTGTTGCAGGGCTTCCTCGAGGCGTTGAGCCTTGTCCGAGAAATCTCTGAACCCTCCATGGTAGTTCTGGGTAATCAAGGAGGGTACCAGCTCTGTCTTGAAATTCCCCACACACATCGTCAGTAATTGCTCCTGATTCAGTGGCATATCGAGGGAATACGTAAGTCCTTTCCACCGGGCGATGAAATCTGCAACCCGCTCATCGGGCCTCTGTTTGCACTTGAAGAGGTCCGCAATGCTGGTCTTTCGCGTGGTGGAGCTGAACTGGTATAATAACTTCCGGAGAAGATCCTCCCAACCGGTCACTGATCCAATAGGGAGCTGGCTGTACCAGACGAATGCCGGACCTTCCAATGTCTGTACGAAACATCGGAGCTTGGCGGCTTTTTGCTGAGCCGGGGACCCTAGCATGGGGCCACACCTGGAAGAGAAATGAGCCAAGTGCTGGGGCGGGTCCTATGTCCCGTTAAAAGGAGAGAAAGTGGGGTTCCCAAAACCCGGAGGCATGGGCATATCATCCACCCACGCGGGATAAGGCTTGCCATCCGGTGGGACCGCCACCTACTGCGTTTCCAACGCCTCGAGGCGGGCTGTGAGTGCCGCAATAAGGTCCTCCGGGTGGGGGTCCCTGTCTTGACGGGGATCCCTAACCACAAGTGCATTTCCAGGTTCTTCAACACGGTAGACAGCTTCGGCCGCTCGTGGGTCAACTGGCTGGATGACCTGCGGGGCGACTGGGGGAACCCGGGTTGGATTCTTCAGATTGCCCCGTCGCTCAGGGGGGTTTGGCGAGACGTATCGCGGCCTCTTGCCGTATGTTCCGGCTTCCGCCCTGTCTGTGGCAGTAGCATGATCAGGGTTGCCCGGAGGCATCTCACTGGGGGGAAATTGTTCCTGCCCCTGCTGCCCCGGCCTGGGATTACCATAGTCGGGTCGTCGCTCGGCGGCGCGTTCAGCCAGGAGTTCGTCATCCAGCCTCTTCTGCTCAGCAAGCTGCTGGCGTAACGTGGCCTTCTCAGGATCTTCGTCCGTTTTCTGCACAGAGGCGGACGGATCGGAGTGTTTGACTATTCCGATGTGCTCCTTACCCTTGCCAGTGTTTCGACCGAGTACCAGCGACTCGGTGGGTACGGGGAGGCCTAGCAGGTTTCTCTGCTGACGGGTAACTCTCCCTGACGGGTCGAGCAGCGGCGGTACGCCCTCGGTTGGTAAGTCTCCATCAAGGAACTCAAGATCATCTTCTTTATCCACAACGTCGGCCATGTGGACTGCGACCCCTCTTGAGGGCATATCCTCAATGTCGCATAGCGAATCGGGCTGTCATCGGATAGGGTCGAAGAGGAGAGCGGCATAGTGTCCCCAACCACGGACTTGCACATGGGGGTGGCTTCCCTGACGATTCTGCGGAGTGCTTTAAGACTCTGAACGCATTTTCGTTGAAGGGCGCTCTGGTGGCCTGGTGACTCAGGGTGCTGGGCCACAAGAAGTGCGGTTGCATCGATCAGGCGGCATTGCTCGCCGATTTCTTCGAAGTGCTCACGCCTTCTGGGGTACACCACCCGTTCATAACGGAGGCATAAGTGTGTCGCCCACAGGGTTCGACAAAATCACCCCACGTCTTCAGGGGTAAGAGACTCTGGTATGCGGAAATTCAGTGTCGCCGTCGGCCAGAACTTCTCTGGGAAGTAATCCGCTGCAAGGATACTCCAGAAGCTCCTAGGCTCGGACTCAGGGTCTGGCCCTATGTTGCCCCACTCGTCAACCGGGGGCGGCTGAGGGACCGGTAGCGGTACCGAGGCGGACCTTTGGTAGAGTAAGCTCGGCGGTGGAGAATACGGAAAACGAGCTGACTGGCCGCCGAATTCAGGACCATCCTCCGAAGAGTGAGGTGACCTGGCCACGATGTCACGATACGACGGGCTGTTAACCACAGCCTCCGGAACAGGATCCGCGACTACTGGCGACAGGTCGTGTTGTCTCTCTACCATCGTTGGCCCCCAAAATAACTCTACGTGATCTCCGGTAGAGGTAGAGGGCTCTTCTGGTGACAGAGGCGGTGATTGCGTGGTCGAGACCTGCGGAATTCCCAGGATTTCTTCCTCCTGGATGTACCTGCGGAGAGAGACGGGAATCTGGTGGACCTCAAATTCTGGGAGAATGAGGCTAACGCATCTGGTTCCTGCCCCAGTCCTTGATACGGAGGAGTGGGGAGAAGGTTCCATCGCTGAATCGCATTCCGATTCCGAATCGGAGAAGCTGGTAGGTTTGATCTCCACCTGGGCCTTCCCAGGATTCTTCTTGTGGCGGTGACGACCCGCTCTTCTGCCCCTGGGTGGCTCTTCGGGACAGGGTTGACCCCTATCAGGCAGCCTCGGGGCGGCGCTGGCGTCGTGGCGGAGAGGGCCCCCACTCGAGATAGCCGGGGTGCGAGGGGCACCGGGGAAAATGTCGAAGGGTACATGGGGAGGACCTCCATGAACAGTACCCATATGGGCGGGGCCTCTGTTGGAACTGGAAGGAGCATGGGGAGGACCTCCATGGTCGATGCGGGTGGAGCGAGGCTGACCTTCACTCCTCGAGTTGCTGGGGCGAGGAGGACCTTCGCCGGTTGCAAAGAGGATGTAGGGAGGCCCCCCACGTTGGAGAGGGACTGGATGGATGGTGCCTTCAGAAGGATGGACTCCATACCCTGTACAGCGGGCGCGGGAAATGTTTCCACGCTGAGCGTCACTGCCGCGGGGCAGGTCTTCCTGCAGGATGGGGGTAGCACGAGGCATGCCTCCATAACGAACCTCAGAGCGGGGAAGGCCCACGCTCTGTGGAGTAGTGGTACGGGGAGGACCTCCGTACGGGGTGAAATTACTGCGGGTTAGCTCACGGAGATCACCACATGAGCATGCAACCCGGAGAGTCAACCCAGCCTGCCCGTTTGGCGGTTGGGGTCTCAATCCTGGTCGGGTGAAGGAGTGCCCCTACTCAGTGTATGCAGGGGCTTCATGATGCACGTCGGCGGTGGCTCGGGCCACTGTAGTCGTCGACGTTGATGTGCCTAGGCGAGCGTCCTCAGCCCGGGCCCGGCGCTGACGTCGGGTCAGGCGGGCCGGTGCAGGTGGTGCAGGGACGTAGTCTGCCTGCTCTTCCTGCAGGGCCGGACGGCGGCGCGGACGCGGCCGGACGGGAGCTCTGGCCTGGGGGCCCCGGGTCGGGGCCCTGAGTGGACTGTGTCGGACAGCGCCCGCCTCTTCAGCGTAAGGCGAGGAGTCGTCAAGGCATTCCGGGGATAGGCTCCCGAAACGGTTGAATGTCAGGGTAGGGAGGAGGGGCTCCCTGCGCGGCCTGTTAGGGCGACGTTGATGGCGGGGCCTGGAGGCCTCCAGGTCCAAACGGGCCATATCCCTGGTCGGGGTGATCCCTTCTTCCTCATACCTGTGCACGAGGTTGTTGATCACCCTTCGTTGGATGACCTATGACGGGGAAAGGGGACGAGGGTGTCCCGTATTCCGTGACGTGGCAGCCATCGTGGCGGTAGTGGCACCATGTGGGGTGGCCGTCGTGGTGCTGCCCCTGCCCCTGCGTGGGCGAGGAACGGGTGGTGACCGCATATCGGAAATAGCAACCTGGTTCCTGAGAAACGAAGGGATCAACTCATCAGTACTGAGAGGAAAAGGATTGACAGCCAGTTCCCTAGCGTTCTTCCATTATCCATGTCTGTGAGAAGGATCCACGCCAACACGCTGCAGAGCAGAGTGCCCCACGTTCTACTACCCCGACTTCCGGTGAGTTTCACGATAGGCCCTCTATTTGCTTGGCGGGACCAGGCACCGGATATCTGGATCCGGTGACACGTCAATCTACTGGTGTCTCGAACTCTACAAATCTCCATATTGAGGAGAAGAATTTCACGTCGGGTTCACCATTTCTGTTTTCGACGCTTTCGCCGGGGCGCGCGCCCGTCCGTCCGTGGGGGAGGACGTGCGGCGCTTCTGTTGCCCCGCATTCCCGCTTTCCAAAGGCGGGCGGCATCCGCTCCTTCTTCAGGGATGTCTGCTCCTTGTTCGAAACGGGATTATGGGATGTCGGTTCTTCCTCCAGCGGATTCCTCCTCAGAAATCGTCACCTAGTCTAGGTCTCCCTTATAGATTTAATACGTAGTTCGTGAAACTCTTCCCACTGCCATGTTTCCATGGATGCCGGTTAATTACACTGCTTCTGTCGGGACATTCCAAAGGGTCCAGTCAGGGCCGCAACCTTCAGTCAGGGGAGTAGTCACGTTGAGGCATCAGTAGCGTGTCTGGATGCTGGGGTACCTGGCATGTCTGTCTGTTATCCTTGACCACAAGGCTTCTTGAGGGCGTGGAAGCCCGAGGAATCCCACATCGAGCGCGGGGAATTATATGTCGTAGACACATATCTGAGGTTTTCCTCAGCTTCCCGTGTTCAACACAGGGTATGACGCAAGTTTAACTTCTAGCGGAGACGGATCAACCCAACCAGAGCATTAACTAGGATAGATCGGATTTGAGGGATCCTCCTTGAAGGGATATCGATACCGGGGCCAGCCCATGGGCGATTGGTGAATGGAGTGGAAGGAGAATGAAATGGGACCATCGGAGGGGGGCGACAGTGAAGTTGGGCTTGAGCCTTGACGAGGCTTCCTATGTATCCCCGTGGCAGGGAATCAAAGTCTGCATAGTTCGGGAAAGGTGGAACTTGGTCCGATGGGCCTCGTCAGAGTACCGTTGTGAAAGTAGACCCATGGGTCCACTAATGGTGGGCTTGAACCTTGGGAAGGTTTCCTACATACCATGTCTTGACATGGATCAAAGTCCTCATAGTTCAGATGGAAAAGGGTCGCAACAGCTTACCATTGGACCAGAATGCAGTTTAACGTCATGCTGGACGAGGGTGAAACCCGACGTGAAAGACGGGTGGGCTTAAACCTCATAGAGGCTTCCTACGTACCATGCCTTGACATGGATCAAAGACCTCGTAGTTCAAATGGGGTTTGTCGGTGAACCGACATGAAAGTAGACCCGTGGGTCCACTATTGGTGGGCTTGAACCTCGTCAAGGCTTCCTACGTACCATGCCTTGGCATGGATCAAAGACCTCGTAGTTCAAAAGATGGGTGGGTCGCAATGGCATACCACTGGACCGGAGTGCAGTTTAACGTCGTGCTGGACGGGGGTGAAACCCGACGTGAAAGACGGGTGGGCTTGAACCTCATAGTGGCTTCCTACGTACCATGCCTTGACATGGATCAAAGACATTGTAGTTCAAAAGGATGGGTCAGGTTCGGTGCTCACTCTAAGCCCACGTGAGTCATACTCGGTGTGAGAAACAAGAGGTTGCAAGGACCTGAAGATCACGTCATGAAGGGTGCGTCCGTGAGAAGCGAAGAGGGGCTTACGCGTTGGGCGGCCCATGGTGTTGGGACTTACTCCAGGATGGAGGCCCACAGGGAGGTTCCTCGTTCCCTATCACGTCCTCCACCGACCTTGGTAGTGGGGAAGTACGGAGATGCACAGGTGCAATCATCCGTACCAAAGGTTAGGGGCTTACGCTCTGAGGCAGCCCTTCCCCTGCGAACATACGCCACTCCGATAAGGAGGATCTCATTCCATGTGCAGAAGAGTTCCATTCCTATGGAAACGAGTGGTGTAAAGAATGTTCGAGCTGGGGGGACCCTTGGTGAGGGAGACGAGGTTGGGTCACAGTTTAACGTCATGTGTTGAGGACGTGGTGCTTGGCAGTTTAACGTCCTGCATCTCGGACGAAGTGGGTTCACTCCACACCCCTAGGACTTACATAACCGGTACCCTCTGGTCCTTGGGGAGGGGAAGGTACCGGTAAGGCCATGGTAAAGGGGGGTCGTGGGACGAACCATCGAGGGGTCCACGCTAGCGTGGCTATGCGAAGAAGCAATAGCCGTTAGCGTGCCTTTGCGAAGAAACATTAGGTGAAGCAATGCTACGGGTGGTATTGTCCATGGGACTTTGAAATCACATCGTGCAAACCTGGAGGGTCTCACGGGAAGAGGAATCCCTAAGAAAAGGAGTGCGCTTCGCGAAGTGGGGTGCCTTGGCCTTAGCATGGGGCATTGGTGTGAGTGGGAGGTGCTTCGCGAAGTGGAACAGTGTTCGCGAAGCACTGCCTCACGAAGAAGGGGTGCCTCGCGAAGCAGGGTCCTGCGAAGCAGTGTGCTTCGCGATGTATAGGGATCATGCCTTGGCATAGGGATCACTAGCATGGGTTGGGTGTTTCCCGAAGCATAAACGCTCCGCGGCTGCCCGGGTTCCCTTCGGAATCCCCTTCCTCCACGAATGCCCTTGAGCTTCGTGAAGGGCATCCCTCCCGGAAGAGGGGCTCAAAACGAGACAAAGCAGAGGCGTCTCGCGAAGTAGAAATACCTCGCGGAGCTCATGATTCCCGGGGCAAAGAGTGCTCGCGATTCGGGAGAGGAGAAGCTGAAAGGTCCGGTTGTTCGTCCTTGGGACTCAGGGGGAGTCCATTATTTATAGGAAGGGGCGCCGCGAAGCAGGGCTTGCGCGCCGCCTCCGGTGCTTCGCGGCGCGCTCGCGAACGTCAACGTCGTCCGCGGAGAATTACCGCCTCCGGAGCTTCGTGGCGGCTCGCGAACGTCAAATGGGATCGCGGAGCATTACCGCCTCCGGAGCTTCGCGGCGGCTCGCGAACGTCAAAGGGGTTCGCAGAGCATTACCGCCTCTGGTGCTTCGCGGCGGCTCGCGAACGTCAAACGGGTTCGCGGAGGATTACCGCCTCTGGTGATTCGTGGCGCCGCCATGGTTGGGGTGCTTCGCGGCAGGGCTTCGCGGTGGCGATTCGCGAGGGAGCTTCACGAGGCAGCACACTGGCCTTTTTCGTTCCTTTCTTTCGGGCCACATTTTTGGCACCAACAGATATAATGTAAAGGAAATCAGGATTAGTATAGGGAGAGGATTGAATGTAAAATCATCAAATCACTAGGGAAAGAATCCCAAAAATATTCTATAAAAATATGTGGAAAACTATCTATGAAAAATGGGAGTTCACCAATGAGCTCACTAAAAATAAAAAGAAAACAACTTAGATAGCCATCATGAAACCAACATCAACATAGAAATAGTTGGTCTTACCCTTCCACATTATGAATCCAACTCACCCAGAATGACATGAGTTCTCCCATCAGGATTAAGTAACTAAAACCTATAATTATAATAGTAAATTAGGTCCTTGAATCTTATCAAGAAATCCATTCCAATAATGAGGTTGAAAGTGTCCAGGTACAAAAACAGGAATTCCCATAATACATCCACATCAGTTACCAAAACATGACACTCAGGGTACTTGAAACCTTTCTCCTTCTTCCTACCCAATAAGGTTATAAAATCCAAAATGTATGGTATCATTTCATCTTTAATACCAAATTCATCATTAAGTTTTATAAAATTGAAGTAATGAGATTCAAAATTGTTAAATTAAACTATTTCAATGGATGACTCATAAAAATCATACCTCTTATGGTGTATAGATTAAAATATGATTCCTCTAGTATAACATCTATTGCATGGATTCACCATAGCATGGACCTACCCCTCATCATCTTTCCCTAGTGAGAATATCTATTTTCATGATGGTGAGATTCTTATCCCTTGGAATCCTTTGAATACACCTAATATATATTTCAAAAATTAGATCACATGTCACTCTCTCATGATGGCAACAAAAACAAGTGATGGAGATGACCCAGACGTCCACACATGTGGAAAAGCCTTGGGGTCTCTAGGAAACTAATCCTGCTATGTCTAACTTTCCCACATTGATAACAGACAATCAGCTAACACCCAGAACAAGAAATAATAGATAAAAATGATTATTGTTAAACAATATTACCATTTTCCCAATGATTCTCATCCCACTTCCACTTCTTCCCTAGAGAATAAATTTAGCTTCTGTATACTAAATGGACACCACTGAGACCTGTCTTTACATTCAAGTTGACTTATTCTATTACTTCCTTATTGAATACCCCTGAATAAGTTAGTAGATACAGAATAATGATCATAGATATTATCTATGGCCTCAATATCATCCTAAAATCATAATCCATGAGGTAATCATCTTCATCAAGATCTAGATATACATGAACCAACTCGGTAAAATAAGTGGCACACTCCATCATCAAATGATTCACATACCCTAACATCAATAAGCCTCAATAATTCACCTCCCTCAAGGTAATTGAGTGTAATTGGAAATTAATATACCCCTTGAATGTGGTCCATTTTAGATTCTTATGTCTCCATGAAACCACCATTGACTCCCCATTAATATTCACCAGGTCCTTCTAGAACATACATGGTGAGGCCCAAATTAAAGGTCTTGATGGTATTAAAGAACTCAAAGACCTCAACAACATGATCAAACCACTCCTCGAGTTCATTGTGTCCCTTTTCAACATGGAACACTAGTAGATTTTTCCTTGTAAAATTTTAAGCATTGTCCATTGTCTGTGTTTTCTCTCGACCACCCACATTACCCAAGGTAAGGATTTTATGAAATACCAACTCCACAAATGAATAATCTAGAGGATGGGTAACCTTTGGGGTGTTCTATATAAAACCCTCTAAAAGTCAGGATGGTATTCTTCTAAGAGGATTCATCTATAAGACACACGAAAATGATTTTATCAAGCACATATCAAATTCAAACTACATAAAATGAACTAAAAAATAACCCAATTCGTGGGAATAAACAAGTATCATGAGCATAAAAATAAAATCAAAATAAAATAAATGGAACAATCAAAAATTCCATGTATATACCACTATGAATAAATTAGCCTCACTTTAAGGAAAAGTAAATTTGTACTATTTAGGTTTCACTAGAGTTGGAAGGTAATGTCACTTGGACTATGAACTATTGTTACTAACCATGTGAACTAAATTTTAACCTCCACCAAACCTCCCTATTTAACCCCAATAATTTAAATTGACCATCATTCTCACACTTATACTTAACACCAACTGATAAATTCTCTATTATCTAATCAAAAAACACATAACTGGGCTAAAAACATTACCATGATCCAAGAACGCCAATGGATACTCATGGTTCAATACAAAGAAGAGTTGTATAGGACCTCTCATGTTCCTACCTCTTAATTACTAATGTTCCTTTCTCCAACCGACCAATGAGTCTCAATTATACGCACTATTATTCTAGTTTTTAATGAACTATCTTCATTTTACCTGACTCATACCCAAAACTGGCCCACCGTATAGCCCGAACCGCATTCTCGACCATCATGGGTTTCCGAAAAGTAGCAGAAACCCCCAAAAATATCATAGGAATGGTATGATACATGGTAAACCCACATGACTCCTTCATAAAACTAGATTTACATACCAATAACCACATATTCAAAAGTATAAATACAATATCTTGAGTATGTAATAAATAATAAAAAGATACCATAAGAAAAATCATACAAAAAACACTCTATAACAAGACATATAAATGATATGTCATGTAAAAACACAAAACATATAAGAAAAGTTATAATACTAATCAATGTGGTTAATAATTAAATTTAATCCATAGAAAACACCCTTAAATAGATAAAAATGTCTTGGAATCAATACCAACTTCATCACCTCTAAATATAACCACCCAAATGTTGTGGAAGAAGGCCACACGCACCTAATCAACAATAAAACAAAATAACTCCCCCTTCACAAACCCTATATTTATAAAACCCCTCTTATATGGTTATACATTCCTTAATGATAGAAAAACAAGGGGAATAAAGGGGTAGGGGAAGAAACCAGGAAGAAATGTTCTTACCTCAATCCAAAACACAAAGGTCCTAAGGTGAAATCACTAGGTAATAATATGGAGAAGTTTCACACCAAGGGGGAGGGGTTACACATGATGGGAGAAAACAATGAGGGCCACAGTGTATAGAAATGTACTCGGTAAAATGGTAAAAGGACAACTTTTATGTGATGTGGATAGGCCGCATAGTTTGGAAAACCATACACCAACTATGTGGGGCTGCAGTCTCTGCAAAACTAAGCCACGTGATTAGCCATGGGAGCTACATGGATTGAAAAAATGTTCTCAAACTATGAAAACCCCCAATTCACAAACCTACACCACCCTTACATAGTTATATTCATGATAAAACATATTATTTGTTAACCATGCACCTAGTTTGTTTCTCCCAAAAACTCCCATTTTTTACCCCCAACAATAGGGAACTCCAAGAAGACACAGAAAAGTAAATAAAACTAAAAATTTATTTTGGAAATGGCCTAGAATGTTTCACATAGCACCATGACATCTAAATGCAGTGAATGGGTTTAGGGGGGTCTCCTTCTTCATGATAAAAAATTCCCTAGGGGTTATGTAGCAGCTCAAGGGAAATCACATTGTTCCCCATTTAAAGGAGGGGTCTCTTCAGATCTATCAATGAACCTACTACCAATTGTTATGAAAGGGGGAAACCAAGAATAAAATCATGAAATAAGGTTTTTAATTATGATTAATTCTAAATAAAATGTGTGTTGTTGGTTGGGTGGTAGAGAAAATAACCAAAAAATATTAGAATACTATATCTTTGTACCCTCAGGTATTGTGTAGATTATATGGTAAAAAAGCACATAAGGTGCAATGTATTTTAAAAATTAAAATTTATTATGTAAGTGGATGGTAAATTAAACCTCATGATAAATTTAGTGAGGTCTTGTGATATGAGTGGACAGACCTTAGTTGTTGGTTCTGTAATCCCTAAGATTTTTTATTTTGAAAGTTTATATAAACATTGATTAAAAATAATCGAAAAGGTAGAACTTATAATGATTGATCTCTTATGTAATGATATTTTCATAGTATTAATGTCATCTATGATTGAACAGACCAAGAATTTTAGGTTTATGGTCAATTGACCATTCACTATATAATTTAATGTCTTGTGGTAATGACATTGTTACTTTTAGATTAAGGTTTTATAACTATGACATTTTATTATGAATTTTAAGTAGTTACAACCAGTAGTAGGTGTATATGATGCAAATCAACATGCATAATTATTTTTCCAATATTAATGAACATTTTCATAAATTTAATCATCTTAATCCAATGTAATTTTATTGTCAATTATTATAAATTATTTTAAAGATATTTTTTAAATTAGTAGATCTTCTAAAATATATTTTCTAGAATTCATCGATATGTCAAATAATTGGGTTGATCTTTCAAATTTTCCTCCTTCGGTATTTTAATCTCTATCTTACATAGCATGTTATGATCACCAGAATAAATTAAGCATATAGCCACCTTCTTTGATGAAAATGAATAGAACATATTTCTTTCTCCCTTGATATATAAATGAGCCTTATTACATTATACATTTTTAATTTTCTACATTGGGAACTTATACAGCTGAAGGTAGTAATTAGATTATCCCAACTCTATTATCTCTTAATCTACCTTCTTCCAAATAATGTATTTAAAGAAAAATAATTTCAAGATTTTATTCCCTAATAATGGATGATAGATGTTTTAATTGGGATGGTGGTTCATATTTTTCACATTGGGCCTCTTCATACTTATGAGAAAGAACAAATTATTGTATAACAAAAAATGTCGTACTCAAAAAATATATTTGGTTAGATGGAATATACATTTTTTTGTCTTCCTATATTATGTTAAAAATATTATTTCCCACACATCTCATATATTCCTTACTCATTGTGCGTATGTGGTTGAATTTCGTAACTATGTGGTGCTTCCTTAATTCTATTCAATTTTTTTGGAGGATGTTGAATCTATTGATGATTGGTACATCAATGATTATTCTTCAAGTATAGTGAACTCTAAATTTCTTAGGAACTATTTCGAAACCATTGAGGGATCCTATAGTTTGGAAGGAACCCGATGAGGGGGTGAATAATATAAAAAATACCCCAATATTTTATACTAGGGATCATCGCTGCAAGGATGACCATTATAGCATGATATTGGTATTTAACCCTATGGAAAACATCTATAATTATCTAATATAGAGGTGTTAAATTTAATGGATTCATCTTTAATTGGTTCATTCAGTGAATATGGGAATTTGGACAAAAACCATCATGAATGGTAGTTTTTTTAAGTAGATATATAATTATTTTCTAGATATTTTCATTTATTCTCTACAACTAAGAAATTTGTTCTTTAGTGAGGATGGACTTGAAAACTTTTGGTAGATGATGGGTAAGAGACATGAAAATTTACTCACATCTTTAAATGGTATAAAAAGTATCTACTAATATAAGTTTATGTGGGGACCATAATGACTAGATAACATCAAAAAAATGTAAATTAGTGTTCCTTCTCATAAGGGGATCTCGTTCAATGGGATATATTACATTGGTTGTCCTCTTAAAAAGAGTATCTTGTTTGTGTGGATGGTTCTCATTCTCCAAAAGATGATGGTATGATGTCCTAATACAATGGTGTAATTTTTGAAATCATAGGGACTCCTATTTCTCATTATATTTTAATACAAACTAAGTAAAATATTTGGAGGATGAGAAGAAAAATATGATATAGTTAGATTTATAATAATAATTGGGCATATGACTAGTTTTTCTAGTCATAAATTAAGTATTTCATATTAATTATCCACTATCTTTTGGATTATTTAGTCATGAAACTTTTATGAGTTCCCATAAAAATCGGTTTTCCCATTCTTTTCCTTCTTTGAGGAAAATGGAATATAAATATTTCACATGAACATTGGGGATATCCTATGCTAAATGACCATTATTGACGATATTTTGTATAAAATCAATGTAGATGAAGCATTGTTAGATCAGGTGACATATTATACAATTGTAAGATAAATAATTCAAGGGATTATTTATCCCTACATAATCTTGAATCATATTTTCTAAGAAGGAGATCATGTTCTTTTATAAGGAAAAGATAATGTTACCTAGAACATGATCATCATTTAAGGAATAAAATCTATTATTTCTATTTTCAAATTTATGTTTCCACGTCCTTTATGTTAAAATATTAAGAGTAATAAAAAAATTTGTTTTTGTGTAATTATATAGCTATTAAAGTGGTTCTTGTTGAGGGTATTCCTTAGTTATCTAAATGGAATATTCTATATATTTTACTATAGTAAATTATAATAATCCTCTGATATATTTTTATTGGATAATTATAATTTCCAACTCATCCCAAATGTTCCCCATAAAATTATCCTCTAATTGTTCCCAAGGAATATATACTTCCAAGGAGTATGTTAAACCCTCATAAATGAATATAAAAACTACAAATCTATCTTTCTCATACTAATTGAAATTAATGATTCCAAAAATTGATTTTCTTCTCAATTTGGAGTTGAATAAATAATGGATTTTCAAATATAGATAATTTAAATTAGAGATAGACCTAATAGAAAGGAATTTTCTACAAAGCAATACAAGGCCTTCCATGGTTCTCATGAATAATAAAAACATGGATGGATCTTATTATTCTAGCTCCCCAGCATTAGGTCACACAAGGAATAAAAAGAGGCGTGGTGATACTCTAGATATCTCATAACATTAATTTCATTGAAGTTACAATTCTTAATGATTATGGAGGAGATAAATCCACCCACTCAGGGTATGACATTATATCAATTTTTATCTGTGCATATCAAACATAAATATCCTTCATAAAAGAAATAACTGAAACTATTATATGATAGGATAAAACATTCTTAGGATAAAACATCTTATTAAGGTCTATATCATTGACTTGGTTGAACCAATGGTTGGTAAATAAATATGAGTTAGACTCAAATTGATTTACTGCACTGAAGGCTGGTGCATATCTGATGAATGGAAATTTTGATAATAATAAAAAAAATAGTTATATGGGATTTTTATTTGATCTCAAGTTGAATTAGTGGATTATTTATACACTTTTAGGATGAGAAATATCCTCTTATTGAATAGGGTCAGTTAAAAGATATATGAGATCATTATACTAAAAATTATAATCAATAAGTATGTTTCCCCAATGTAATTCAGCATTCATCTACTAAATATTGTATATTATTTCCTAAAATAGAGCAATCTATTGTTTTGTTATGATGACTTCACCATATTTGGGGGGTGGGTGGACTATGGATTTAGCCACCCATTTTCCTTTTTCATTATAACTATCTGACCTAGTACATAATAGTGGAATAATATGAGGGGTCTAAAATTATATAAATTTCTTTGTTGCTAAGTACAAACCTCTTCTTAATACAAATTAATGTTGGTATCATTCTCTTCAACTTCCTATTTGTCATTTTGTTCAACAATAACACATTTTATAGCATCAAGTAGGTCAAAAGTGTTGATATTTAATAATGGGAAACCTATGAGAGGGAAAATGGATTTTTATAAATGAGTTATATCTATAATGTATGTATATTGTTTCTCAAGGGATGATATTGGAAATGTATATGGTTTTTAAAAACACTCCATCCATACATGGTGGATTTTCCTTTGGGATGTTACAATTTTAAAAAAAAACTCTAATTTTTTCTTGGATCTATATTCTACCATGTTTTAGATGCAGTAGGATACCAGAAAGTGGATCTCCATATTATTTATTTCCCTCCCTCATTGGTGAATTGTCAATTAATGTATTCTATAGGGAAATGTTTCTGATGTTTGAGCCTTTTAATTTATGTTGAATTCAACATATCTTTAGGCCATAATTGGGATATACAAATAAGCCCCATGAATGTTGGAAATAATGGGACATACATCTACTCTCTTGGTATAGAGGTTGGATTCCATTGGTAGGCTCTTATTCAAGAATCCTGAGTCTAAACAATGGGTGTACAAGCTTCTGTACTAACTTCCTTTGGAATTGAGGTCTTGTAGCAATGTCGATGACATCAATGAATGGTTGTATCTCTCCTTGACCACTATGAGGTTTTCATATAATGAAAAAAAATCACTCATTAACATCCTCTGGGATGTGTGATAAGTATTTCCTTTATTAGCGGAGATACTCCCAATGCAGTATGATGTTGAAATAGGTTTCCCCTACCCTTATGGTTTTATTAAAAATATCTATCCTCTATATCCTCAGTCTATTAAAACATCCATGTTATATTTATATTAGTGGAATAATCCCTTCATAGAGGTATTCATATATCATTTCATTCACCATTAACCATTATAAAACCAAAGTGGGTGATAGAATACATCAGTTCCTTGGATTTAATGTATTCAATTTTTTCATGGTAGAATATTATTAAGGTTCCATCAACTCGAAGAAATTGAAACCCTCACTGCTATGTGATTACTCCCAATATGGATGAGGATCATGATCCCTCCTTGTATGTTCAAGATGGAAAATATTTTCATTCTATGGGACAACAAGAAACCCATAAGTGTAGTATCACAAATTAGAATGTATGGTAAATCTCATTCCTTCCTATTAAAAAGATTTCAGGTTAGGTTCACCATTTTTTGTTTGTAATATTTTTTATTTTTTATGAGACCATTTTATTTATTCAACATCTTTCATGACTCTTCTTATTTCCAAAGTTTAATGGTGTCAAGTGTCATTAATATCCCTTTTTATAGATTTATAGGATGATAAGTATACTCATTCCATATGGGGTCTTATTTTAAATTCTATATCTATTTTGTAGATTTAAAACATGTTTATTAAATATTTTTTTGTAACAATAACAATTACCCATTTTAAGAATGTAATTTTTGACAATTTTCACATAATTGGTGTCTATGAATGGGGATTATACTATTTCTAATTTGATTCACATATTCGGTTACTCTATAGAGTCATAATAAAATATATCACTATCTAGAGAGGTGTTGGTCTCCTCTGAAATGATATTAGATGTGTTATGATGTTGACATTGATCCCATGATAGTTTATTACAATATATACCTATTATGGGAATTCAAAATCATGTACTTTGGTTCCATTTATCAAGGGATGTCATAACTTATAAGCTAATGGTACAAAGTCTAAGGTGGTGTCTACTAAGGTGATGAAAATGTGGCTAATTATAACTATTTTAAATTCTTTTTAAGTTCACTACTCTGTGAAAGGTAAATGGTAATGGGTTAGTGTTATACTTATAAATGAGAGACCCTTTTTATTTTAACCTAATGAATGGATCATATTAAGGTAATTCAGTGAATCAATATGGGAGTCTCAACTCAAGGAATTTGATGATATCCATATGATAATATCGACTAATGGGTTTTTTCAAAACCAATTGTAGAGTCTCTATATAAAGAATTTTGAGAAAGAAAATGATATTATTTTCTAAATGGTTTTCTTAACAAAGAATAGAGTATCGACTCTAGTTGTCTGGGGAAACCATGTGGAGGATCTTGACTCATGTCATTTGAGGAAACTAAGAGAAGGATATTAAATCAATGTATTTTTTACGACTAATAAAAGTATCTCAATTCTTTGTATTTTAGGAAACAAAGTGGTGGATATCAAATCATGGAATTTTGTGGATATAACATAAGTATCTTGACTTAATGATTTATTGGATCAATGTAAGGATTTTAAGTATTATGAACCAAATATAATTTTACCTCATCCATAAAATTTATGGTGTGAATCAAGAAATTTATTGGGCTGTTAGTAATAGATGAAGAGGGATCGGGGTGCTGTCCTAAGACCAAATTCCACCATCTATGCTAATCATGGTTGTGGGGACAAGGTCTCTACTATATGGACCATCATGGTAAACATGAGTGTTGCTCCAAATGGAATGATATAGGGTACGTTTTTTGAAAACATATGAAAAAATATAAATTGGGAGGCCTAAGAAAATTTTCACCCTAGTAGGTTACTTGGGTGAATGGGTTCCTTGGTAGGTGGCCTAGGTGACCTATAATGACGTGAAAATTCTAATGTTAGAACATCATTTTTGATAGCATGTATGATATACTATACCATGTGTAGAAGGGAATATAACATTCCAATAATTTAAAATATTTTAACTATTTTAAAATAAATTCCACATATTATATATCATTCAATGTATGTGATACATAGTCATATTTCATTACACATAACAAAGACTTTCTTTAATAGTTTATGTTACAAGCTAGACAGAGTTTTACTAAATAATATTAATAATATTATATAATATAATATGATATAACATATATGTTAAATTATCCCTTATTAAAAGGATTAACTAAATTATGAAAATATATGGTTTACAAAAAAATAAAATGAATTCAATGGTAATAAATTTATTATAAACAAATATAAAAAACAATTGAATATAACAGAAATGTTTTTATAAAAAAACTATTTTTATGCTCATAAAGGTATTCTTTTTTAACAAATTATGTTACTTACTATTATTTTATGATATTAATGAAATATATATATATATATGTTATTTATTTAATAAAATATTTTTTTCATTCATCAAATTGATTAGATAGGCCTAAGATAAGAACAAATAATCTTTTATGCATAAAAAGTTAAATTTTTCTAAACACTTTTTTGCACATTTTAATAGGACACCTATTCTGAAACAAAATTTTGACAGTTTTATCAATTTTATATTACACAAATACATCATTTTTTATATCTTATTGATAAAATTTTACTATGGTTCATTATTTTATTTTTATGATAAAATTTATATTTTTATGAATAGTGAAAAATACATTATTTTTATTGAAAATTATCTTTTCATCTCAATAATTGATAAGGTTAAATTAAATATTTTTCAAAGTAAAATTAGATATAATAATAATAAATTAACTCAATTTTGTTCATTTGAATAAATTTCATACTGAAATTAAATATAAAAACATATCAAGCTTTTCAACATTTTGACTTTAAAACCTCTCTTTGTCGTCTTGTCTTTAAGATTAATTTTAAATTAAATTCTACCACTTTGGTTCTTGGAATTTGAAAGAGAGGATTAAATATTTTTAATCATAATAATTTATAATTTCTAATATGGTAATATTATTTTTTTATCATAAATATTACTGAATCAAATTAAAATTAATTGTAATGATTTAGAGAAAAATTATCTTAACAAGGGACTAAACCTTAAACTTAAGGGACAAAATTTCCTTGAAAATTGTATAAAATCCATTGGATTAAAATATTTAGAAAATAACCTCGTTTTTGTTTGTTTTTTTGTTGGAGCCACTTATCAGGGAAAAACATGTGTGGAATTCCCTTTTTCAAATATTTACAAGAATGTCACTCCTCCTCTACTATAAAAAAGAGCTCACCCCTCCCACTTATTCACACAAAAAAAATAATTTATCATAAAAAACCCATAAAAATAAGTTCCAAAAATCTCTCCACTAATATTGTAATAATGTCTTTCTTTAGAAATAAAACTAATGAATACTTTTCTTATAAACCAAAAGGAGTTACTGGAATTAGAAGTAACGTTCTTCAACGATCACTTTTGTTTCATTTACTTCTTCACCTTTTCAATTATTTTTATGTCATGATTATATTACAAAATCATAATCTTAAGTATACATAGATTTTTTTATTTCAAGTTTAGGACCTAAAATCACAAACAATTCAATCAAATTGGATACACAGTCATCATTCGTGTGTAGGGAAGATTATCACCTCCCGAACATATGTAGTTCGTTCTTCCATACAACAATTCAAGGTTGAGAATAATGATGTATTTATAGTTTAAATATTATATATTTGATATTTATACTTTATTTATGATTTTAGTATTTTTATATAACTCTTACCCTCTTGCTTTACATTTTTTTGGAATATGATAACATCATTTGTGAATGTTTATACTATCGCATACTTAATGTTATGTGATTCGTTCACGCTATACATGAAATTTATTAATGATAATTTTATATAAAATATTTGAAATATATGAAATAAATATTCTTCTGTAATAATAATAATATAAATATATATAATTTACATTTCATTCTTTTAATGGGACAAAAAAAATGGAAACATCGTTCACCTATATGTACGTCATACCCTCCCCATAAACAGTGTATTTCATTTCTTATCCCCAAAATTTATGGATTTTTATAAATAAATATATACTGAATATATATGATATTTAAATCATCTTTAAAATCATGTAGATGATTAAATTGTGATCTAAATAATTATAAAAAATTAACAAGCCAAAACATATTCAAAAAATAGGACAATTAGCACCCGAAAGGATGAAAATAATGAGTGATTGTTAACAAACAGGTAATAAGATATTATTAGAATATCATATGTGATATTATAAATATTATTATGGTTATGGTATTTGTTAATTTCATTATTAAAACAATTATACATGAGTTTAGATGATGTTCACCCAAAACAAAATGCAAGGTAAGGGATTATTCTCTCACTTTTTCTTCCACGAGGCTTACACCATTTTCACCACTTATTTATTTTTTGTGGTGTGTTTACATCCCCAATTGTATTTTCTGTCATGAATAAATTTATCTTCATGGTATTTATTGTTTCATTTGAACTTATTTATTTCATGGGGATTATAATTAAAAAAATTCAATTAGTAAGGGATTTCGGCTCAATTTACATTTGATTTAGTCTTATTTGTTATTATTAAAAAATTAAATTTAATGTGGTATATATACTTCACAATTTTCATTTAATATCATGATTCACTCATACATAATGTTATTTTATGTTTCACTTTGAAATATCTTATCTAAGGGGTTTTAAATAAGAATTACCATGTGGTAAAAGTAATCTTTACAATATCACATTCTTTTGTGATTGGTACCATTATCCTTAAATAATCCATTAATTATCATAATCTTCATTGTACATTAAATTTATCTTAAATATCAAAATTATTTGGGAGTGGAAATTATTATTTCCTAAAATGTATGAAATTTTTACGTACAGTGTTCATTTTAACAATTATTTCATTAATTGGGGAAATATTGATAAATTTTTATCTTTTTTTCAATAAGGATACTTGATGATAAGAAATGTTGTTAATTAGATTAATTGATAATTAATTATATGAGGAAATATTTGGACATTCACTATATTGGTTGGGGACGAGTTAATTAAATCCCCTCGTTGCATCAGTAGTGTCATGGGATGAATAATTTCGCTAGAATCAGCTAATGGGTTATCACCATGTATGTTATCAACTATATTGAGGATAGATCTCAACCATAAAGGTATCATGTTCCTAGGAAACATAACATATAATAATTAAGAATTTCATTATTTTACATTCTGTTATTATTATCTAAGAAATGTTCACTATTAAAATATGTGGATTAATTTCATTCTCATTTTATTGATTAAATGGAATATGTTTTTTGTTATTATTTTTACCATGTTGGTTTTTAATTATCTTATCCTGATAGTCAGGTTATTTTAATGTCATGTGTGTTTATTTATATACCTTTATATATTGTTTATGCACTTCCTCTCTGTTTATTGATTACATTTCATGTGTGTTCAATTATTTAATTTTCCATATGTTTTATGCAGTATCTAATTGTTTATTGATTATATGGAGTGCGTGTTCAGTTATTTAATTTTCTATATTGATTATTCTAATTAATTAATTATTTTTTTATGATGTACTTAAACCTTTATGATCATTTGAGATCACCCTTATTTTTATATTTCCTTAGGAATCCATTGAGTATTTTAAGAAAGATATTCAAGTATATACTAAGTGGGAATAAAGTTATTCTAGAAAAAAAATTGTATTAATTAGTGTATTCTCTGGTAATATAAGTCTCATATATATATATATGTTCATTACAAAGACTACTAAATTCTTTGGTCCTTCAGGATTGGATTCCTTGTAATCATGCCAATGTAATGGTAGTAGCTACTAGCTATAGACTTGCTGGGGTTTGAGTGCTACAGTTGGTATCAAATGAAGATTAGAAGAAATCAAAGGAATTAAATTTAGGAAAATATAGATTATGGGAAATAACCCTAAGATATACATTGAGGAATCTTATAGAATAATATTATATAATTTTTTAGATAGATATTATGTGGGAAATCATAGAAATAATTCTCATTCTAGATATTACAAGTGAAAATAGTTCAAGTAGAAATTTACGTAGGGATGGTAACTCTAAAAAGGTGAGTCTGGACTAACTCGACAAGAACCTAGTACAAGACATTGGACCTTAATGCACACCTAGTTTGACAAACTCATAAAATATTATTAGGATAATTTGTAATTTCTTTACAGAACATTTTGAAGGATTTTAAATAATGACAATGAATGATGTACGTTAAACCTGAGGTGTCTTAGATAAAAAATAATATGTAAAGATTTTGACACCCTAAAAATGATTATATGTTTTTTACACTATGATAATTTTTTCTCACAACATTATTTTTTATTTTAGTTAATGTTTGAAATGTGAAGTAATCATGTTAACATTGAACATTAGTTACATGGTGGCGGAAATGAGACACAAAATGGAATATTGAAAAGAGTAAATAATATCATTTTCATTCCAAATTATTTTTCCAAAAATATGATAAACAACTTATACTATAACCAAATCCAAAACTCTCCATAGAATATTAGGATGGGGGTTTGGAAGTGATCGTGTGGTGGATACCATGGAGAAAATAAGGCTTCATTTCCATCATGTAAGAAATGTTGGAGTAAATTTGGAAAGTGTCTCAATGGAGCTGGGAAATTATTTTTGTGTGTGAAATAATGACATGATGAAAATAATTTCTAAAGAAAAATGAAAAGAATGATGGACGAAAATAAAACATATCCTAAGGACCATGTATTGTTTGTTTCCTTAAATTTTGGGAACCTAAGAATTACCCGAGTCAATGACCACTTCTAAAGGATAAACTCTATACCAAGGACTGAATGATGTAGAAATAAATGGATGACGTATTTATGTGTAATGGTTTTATTGAAAAACATTGAAAAACTGAAATTTATTGATTAAATTTCATGTATTTAAATCATATTTATTTTTAGAATTATATTAATATGGTTTTAGAAAAAGTAAAACATGTATTACTATTTACAACACATAAAATATAGATAGGTAGTTGATCTTGAACCCATGGCTAAAGAACATTATGGGTTTCACCCCAACCACTAGGAAACATGATGTCCTAGTTAAAGTCTCATTCATTTTAGCAAAAACATTTGACGAATAAATGTCAATTAAAAACCATTTTTATCACTTTGGTGTTTTATAGATTCCTGTGTTAATCAAATTAGTTTTTGAAAATATTTAATGACCAACCTAAAGACTTGTTTGGTGGACTGTACGATTATAAAAAAATTAGTGATTTAGAAAATAAATAGAATATACATTTCATGGAGAAAGATATGTATTTGAATTTGATCAATAAACAAACAAAGATGAAATTGTTGTTATGAAAATTTAACATAAAAGGTAAGTATATTTTCTAATATACTTGTTCAATAAAATTATTCCTCAACATTAAGAAATGGAACATAAAACAAAAATTTATCTTAATAGTTTAATTTGTGTTGAACTGATGGTATTTCAAATCATCATAGTTTTGTGTATTTTAGGGCCCCAAATTTCCATTAATAATTCACTTTATTTTGACCAATGACCCTAATCACTCCAGGTAACTATTTATGATATTCCTCTAATTCCAAATTTTCACATTCCCCCAATATTATCCTTTGTAGAAACCTAATAATATTTTATTCCAAGTGAACTTTGTACTTATCATTATATCTTATTAGGAGGATATTTTTTAAAACCTTTTATGATTTGGGTTTTTAAATAATTTTATTTTAAAATATCAAACCATAGATTACCGATATCAATTTTAAATTGCGAGAATGCAATTTAATTAAGGTTGGGAGAATGTAATACCCATAAATTATATTGTAAGAACATCGTATTTGGTCGTGTGTATAACACACAACACCAATTGTTGAAGGGGACATAACATCTTGATACTTTATGATATATTCACTATTTTATAATAAATTCTATATCTTTTATATCTTTTCAATGATATTGATACAAAGTCATCTTGTGTTACACATCACAAGGATTTGTGTGATATCAAGTGTTACACGCAATATTGAGTTTCACCAAATATTGTTAACATTATTATTAAATATAATAAGATATAGAATATCCATTAAATTGGTGATTATGAATTGGATTAACTATCTTTTCAAAATATATAGTTTACAAAATTATAATATCAATTCATTGATAATTGATTTATTAGAAATGAAAATAAATACCAATTGAATTTTATGGAAAAGATTTTATAAAAAACAATTCTTATGCTCCCAAATGAATTTTTTATTAATAATTTAAATTAAGTACTTTTATAGAATCATATTAATTAAATATATATATATATATATATATTACTTATTCAATCAAATGTTTTTTCATTAATATAATATATTTCATAGGCATTGGATAAGAACACATCCAATTTTATGCATAAAAAGCTATATTTTTCTAAATAAAGATTTTCCACATTTTAATGGAATGCCTATTTTTTTTTAAAAATCAGGGTTTATAAATTTTATGTCATAAAACAATCTTCCATTTTTTATATTATTACATCAAAATTATCTTTGGGTGATTTTTAGGTATTTTTTTGAGAAGTTTCGTTTTTTGATGAATAGAGAAAAATACATGATCTTAATTGAAAACTGACTTTTCGTCTTAATAAAATATTTGGCTAAATAATATTTTCAATCATTTTTAAATTAACAATAAATCAATTATAAAACAATAAATACAATTTAGATCATTTGAATAAATTCATCATTTAAATTAGATATAAAAACGTTTTAATCCTTTGAATGTTTTTACTTTAGAAAACCTACTTTGTTGTCCCATCTATGGGATTATATTTCAATTAATTTATTCCTCTTATGTTATATGAATTTAAAAAAAATGGATTCCATTTTTTAAATAAGAGTAATTTATACTTTTTAATAAATTCAACTTAAATTTTTACCAAAAATGTTAGTGAATGCAATTAAAATTATTTATGTCGATTAATAGAGAAATTAGCTTAACAAGGGACTCAAACTTATTAATAAGGGAAAAAATGAACAAAAAACATTTTAAAAAATATATTATAATGAAAAATTTACAATATTTTCTACATTCTATAAAAAATTCATTATTCGAGACAATTTACCGGGAAAAACATGGGTTGAATTCCATCTTTCAAAAATTTACAAGAATATCGCCTCTCCTCCACTATAAAAAGTAACCCCCCCTTCCAACTACATCACACCAATGATATATTAAGATCACAAAATTAAATAAAAAATAATATTCCTCCCCTCAACCACGAATCCTCACTTTTTTCGTAAAAAAAACCAAGGAATTTTTTTGGTATAAACTAAAGGGAGTTTCCCGAATAAGAGATAACCTTCTTCAACTATCACTTTTGTTTCATTTACTTCTACACCCCTTAAATTTTTTTATATCATAAATATATAATAAACTCAATATATTAAATATGTTGAGATATTTTCTTTACCAACAATCACACATAGTTTCATGAAATGGGATACAAAATCATCGTTCGTGTGTACGGTGGACTACCTCCTCATTAAATAATGTCATTTGTTATTCCATTTCCAACTTTCATTGTCTGGAATAATGATTGATTAAATGTTTATATATATATATATTATATTTATAATATAATTATTATTTTTTAATTATTATGCAACACAAACCTTCATACATTCAATTTTGTGGGAATGTGATAACATTGTTTTTGGATGTGTGGACTACCCCTCCTCAAAGCAATGTCATTTGTTCACGTCTTACATGGAATGTATTAAGGATGGTTTTAATAAAAATATATAAAATTTATGATATGAATATGATACTAGAATTATAATATTCATATACATAATTTACTTTATAATATTTTAATTGGATAAGAAAATAGAAACAACATTCATGCTTTCGTACAACCACTACACACAAATCATATTTTAGCGGTAGTTTAAGAACCCTCAACAAATAAAATTTAAAACATTAGTGATGGGTTCTGAATAATTTCCACTAAATATTTTACATTTAAAAAAAATACACTTATTCCCCGAACCCCCCACCCCCCACCCCCCACTACCCCAGCCCCTCGCTCCCCAAGACTGATCCCTCAGCTTTGGGATTCTCACCCGATATGTCACCATCAGATCCCTTCTCCCCCTACTCCCCTAAATCCCATCCTACATCATCATCCCCTTATCCACGTAACCCCCGAAGCCTAAGCCCAAGACACCATCCCATGAATCCCCCAAGCCATTTTTGTCATTGTTACTCCTCATTTCTTCCCCACCCTTTCTCCCCTCGTCGATATACCTTCCCCTCATCATCATCCCTCCCCCCTTAATCATGGATCCTAAACCCATATCTCTTTGAGAAGAATATGAAAGATGAATAAATAGTTTCCTTGATGCAATTTTATTGAAATTTTATCCACAATTATCATTAATCTAATTAAATTAATTTTAAATTCTGTATTTCTTACATTGGAATTGACAAATTCTTGAGAGTCAATTGTTTATATAGAACATGTGTGGGCCCTAAAGTTGTTTTCAATTTCAATATTTCTAGGAATAATGCATTGAGTATGTTTATTATTATCTTAAGGATTTCTAGAACATTGTTTAGTTGTCATGTTGGGATGCTTATAAGAGTGTGTTAGGTGTTGTTTAATAGGTATTGGTTTTGAATTTTTCTTATATTAACATCATATAATTGTATACATTTTATTCTCTGTTATAAAGGACTTGTCCATTTATTTTTTTTTTTATTTGGTGTAAAAGTGAAATTAACCAGTTTAGTTATACATGTCCATACATATACTAATAACATCATATGTTTTAAAATCAAAGCTACTGGTGGGATTAGTAGGTTCATCTAAAATACTCATGGCTTCCCATGTCAAAGTGTTTAATTTCCTAAAAGTATTTTTGTTTCTAGGTTTTAGAGGAATATATTGAAGGGTTGATCAAAGAAATAATTAAGAGAAATCTAGAAACTTCCCAATGTGTTCTAAAAAGTGTATATCGAACACAGCCTTTGGAATCCCTCTTTCCAACATTATTTATGTATACACTTGAAATTATTTCAGTATCACTTTTGTATATAGTTGTCACTACTCACACAACCCATACAAAGACTAAATTAATTTTTGGTTTTCCATTTGTTGATTATTGGTGCTTAATGTTTTGGAGGCCTAATAGTGTCCAATCCCAACTTCAAAATTGAATTCAATTAGATTCTATTTTTTTAAGTAGACTTTTGGCTCTTTCTTCCATTTGAAATAGATTTTAATTAGGGTTTGCTTTATTTTTGAGTCTCAATTTGTTCTATAGTATTTCTTGGACCTTTTTAGGTGGGATAGTGCAGTGATATTTAATGATAGTGAGTTTTAGGTAACTGACCCTTTTTGGTGTTTAAATTTTAAAAAGTCTGCTTTATTGTACTTTTAATCATTTGTTTGGATATCTAATTATAATAATAATTACATTAAAAACGTATTTTATATGGAAATAAAGCTACCCTTGATTTCTAATTCAGTTCTAATGTTTTTTCGTAATTTAATGTTAGTGAAAATACTACTTTCATTATTTTCTCACATTGAATGTTTTGTAAATGCCTGAAAAAAACCTCTATTTAATAAGTTAAATGTTTTAATGGAGGTTGTCATTTTAAAAGTGGGGTTATCTCTTATTATAAATTTTTTTATTAAAGTAATAAGTTTTTAAATTTTGATTATATATATATATATATATATTTTAACAGATCAAAATATGTATAAATATATGTGTCTATGCATAAAAATTAAATTGAGAAAATGTGAATTTGTGCAATATGATATATTTATATACAGAAATGTGTAAATTTATATGGATATAATATTAAAAATAGAGACTTTTTACCTTAAGCTTAATTTTTTTTTTGAAATAATTATATTCATCGCGAAGATATTGGTTCATTTAATTAATAATAAATTATTTTATATTACCATTTTTCTCTTATTTATTAAACCATATGATAAACTTAGGGTTCTTGGGTAGGTTAACGTATATAGAAATGGGTCCTACACCACTAGAAATGCTAATGAAGTGTTATGTGACAACCCCTCTTTCTAGTTATGTGTTAGAACTCTAAAACCACCACTACTTTGATAGATAATTTCTTGCTGTAGTTAGACTCAGTTAACCTAGAGATTTTATCCAATTATTTCTCTTTTAAATTAATTATTTTATGATTTTTCTATTACTTCAATTTTACATAATACTATCCATGAGTGATTTCTTTATTTTTCTTTGACATTTTCAGTTCTTATATGAAACTTCTTATAACTACATGGGTTGTGTTTTTTTCACTTCTATTTATCTATTTTCCTACTTATTGATAATTTTTTTTAAATTTTTTTTAAATAAAGTGTATCCACATTTAGATATATATGGATAAAAGATGGATCACATTACCAAGGAACAAACCAATGTATACTAAGTGTTTAGAGGAGTTTGTAGATTTTGAAATTTAGAATTGATTCATTCATGGGACAATTAGATTTCCATGTATATTTAGAATATGGTTTATGAGAAGTGATGTTTAAGAACACATCATATTTAAGCAATTCCATGCTCAATATTTGTGTTGGATTTAGTATGGAGAATCGAATGTTACAGAAAGTTCGGGTGATAATGTCTATCAATAAAATGAACTACCAACTTTTTCAACAATCTAAAATAAAATGAATAACATTATAAATGATACTTTTTTCATTAAAAGACAAAAACATCAACATAAAAACATGTCAGAACAACCAGTTGAGGGTGATAATTTTTGTAACGATACAAGGGATGTTTTATTCGATTATAGGATAACCAGATCAAGATTATAAGATATCATTCGATCCTCATATTAATTATATAGAGAATAATTTATGAGATAAAATAATTGAGAAAAAAAATTGTTTCATTATTTAGTTGATGATGGAAATCAAGTGCTATAAGGTGGTTGTATGACAATTTTCAAAACATTTCTTCTATTGAAGTTATACCATATCAAATGCCTATGTGGAATTATAAATAAGGTGATAATCCAGATTTAAAAATTTTTGCATGATTTATATCACAAAGCTATGATCCTTGAGTTATTTTATGATATGAAAAAAGTTGTTAACATTATTGGATTGAATTATAAAAAAATTCATGATTATATTAACGATTGTATACTTTATTAGGGGAGGATTCAAGTAGATATCACTGAAAATAAAATCTTCTACTTCTGTATTGTAGTCAATAGGTGATTTCTGATGTCTTAATTTACATACTACTATGAAAAATAATAAAAATAACACAATTGTGAAGTTTATTCTTTACATACCATAAAATCCCTGATTTCAATGATTATTCATGTCATCAAAACCTACCGATCACATGAAGTTTCATTCTATAGATAATAAAAATGATTGGTCAATGTGACATCCAAGATATTTGAAATTAGGGAATAAATTGTATTCACTGCAACTAAATTTCTCATTTGATCCTAGGAAAGTTTGATTGGGATTACCTTCTAATGGATTTAACCCATTTGGGACATTGAGCACCAGTTATAGAATTTGGCCAGTTTTTTTGATCCTGTAATGTTTACCTCCATGTATTTTTATGAAATAAACCATTTTATCATTTAAATGATTATTCATGGAATCTAATATCTAGAAATGATATTATTGTATACTTTCATCCTCAAATTGAAGAGTTATAGGATTTATTGATCAATAGTGTTGATACATATGATGCATCTTCTAAAATAATGTATGAAACACTTTCTTCTCTAATTTGAACCATTACTGACTTCCCTTGACTTGGAAAATTATCTATTTGGAAAACTTAAATGGGTTAGGATTGTCCTATTTTTAACTTTGATTTTTAGCTTGAATAACTAACTTATAATAAAAAATGGTTCAACTTGTGTCACCAAATATTTCTTAATTCATCTCACAGATTTCGATTGATCATTTCAAAAATCAACTGTTCTATAGATCATACACCACCTCTAAATTTGTTGACAGATTCTAAAAAATTGTTAAAAATTGGAATTGTTGAATCAGAATTTGGTAAGGTGCATCATTTAAATTAAATGAGGAAATGAGCTCTAAGTATACCATCAAGTGAAAATGGAATGAAAAAATGGATGAAAAAAAGCATATTCTTTAAACTTATGTATTGGGAAATTAAAATTTTGAGGCATAATCTTGATACTAGGAATATTGAGATTAATGTATGTGATAATGTTATCATCATATTTCTCAATGAGAATTGAAAATTAAAGAAACATATCAATGATCATAAATACTAACAAACAATGAACATAATGTGTTGTATCTGCATAGATGAGAATGAAAAGTATGTTTTGGTAATTTTGCAATGAAAAATAGAGATAAAGATACATTCCATAGAATATTAATATATGTGACGGTATCCGATCGGAATTAAATTTACATTTCAAGGTGTGTAGACATAAATCATTGTTTGTAACATGAACTAAAAAGTTTGATTCACATATTTTGTAATTGTAATTACTACCGTTAGCATTGCATATATCTTTACCTGAAAAGGTTACTGTAGTTGTACTACAATTTTTCACATCCATCAGATAGCTATGTGAGAAAACTCTATAACCATATATGCTTAAAAAAATTCAAGTGATATTTTTTTGTCGCTTTATGAAATAGATATGATCTTTCTTCCTTCATTTTTTATTATCATGATTCATTTAACTGTGTATTTTTTTTGGAATCTAAATTAGGATGTCTAATACATTATCAATTGATATATACAATTGATATGCACTTTATTTATATAGTTTTTTTTTGTATTAAGTAAAAAAATCATGGAAATTCATTAATTAATTATTATATTTTATTTCGAATATTTCACAGATATTATGGGCATTTGGAATCATACATTAAAAATAAAGCCCAACCTGAATGCTCTATTTCTGAAGTCTATATAGAATAATAGTGTAAAATATTTTGTTCTAGATACTTGGATGATATTTAGATAAGATTCAATTAAGTTGTAGTAGTTGAAGATACCTCAACTTGATTCAACATTATGGGAAATCCAAAATATTTCATACTCTTGGTTGATCAGTTAGGAGGATCTCAAATATTACACTGATAGAAATTGAATTATTTCTGGAACATAGATATGTGATGATGAATATTTAAATTTCATATCTACTTATTTATTTAAATAGGATACATATAAATGGATGTATTAGAGGACATACATTAAATGAAAAAGATATATCAAAATCTCTTAACAAAGACCTTGTGTAATGGTTTTAAAGTTGTGTATGTTCATAAATATTTAAATTTATATAGATATTAGGTTAATATGTATTTTTTCAACCTAATAGTATATATTAATTATTCTAAAACCTGAATATAGATACTCGAGATGAGTTGTTAGAATATTTTTTGTTTTAGGCTTAGGGCCCTCTAAAACAGGCCATAAAATTCAATGCTAACAATTTCAATGGATTTATATTTTGTACAGCCGATTGGGAAGATGGTTTGAAAACATATAATAGTGGTATATTTATAGTTATTTAATTGGGATACTATAGAAAATTTACTGATATTATCAAATTAAACTATAATAGGAATTTTTAGTTTTTTAATACAAATTCAATTAGGTCGACATTACCAGGGGTATTAAAAAGACTCCTTTCAATTTATTTATAATAACTTTTCTCACATAATGGATGTCAATGAAATTTAATTACATGATGTTTATATCTTTTAATTGATTGATAAAATGGTATATTATGTGGAATATGTCATGGTTGAAGGGTGAATTTTAGTTGATTACATAAAACAAAATGAATTGAATAATGTGGGTGATGAGGTGAAAGAGTTTTCATTTGAAATTGAATCCCATGAAAAATAAGCAATAGAAATATTTTTCAATCATTTTATTCAAAATATTAGTCTTATAAGGGTGGGTGAAGTAGATGAAGTAGTGATGGGGCAGGAGAGTGACATGATTTAAGGAAAAAAGGTTTGTGTGTGCATTAATCCATTAATTTATCAACCAATTATGTTACATGACCAGTAATTCATTATCATATCTATGTATATGTTTTTTATTACTATTAATATATTGTCATTTATATTTATTTCTATATAAATGTTTTGAAATATATGTTCTGAAGTTGATTTTATTTGATTAAATGGTAAGAATACCAATGAAGAAGCATTTTACTGACCCCAATCGACTCCCTATTTATGGTCCCTCGACCACACTGACATATGATGATCCATCGGTATCCCACTGTATAGTATATAAGCCACCCTCTATCTTTCCCCCAGCAGCATCTCTCATACCTTCCATTTCTTTAGTATCTGTGAAACCCACCTTCACTATCCCATCAGCATCCGATAAATTACCTCCCTATTCAGTAGGTTTAGCAGTGAGGGAACAGGTTGTCACTCCAATTTCATTGCAAAGATATTGGAGGGTGAATTTTTAAAAAAAAATAAAATGTGAATAATTATATTAGACCTTTTTATAATACTAACTATGTTTTCAAAAAATAGAGAAAAATATAACTATGAAAAGAAATATGAATAGTTATGATTTCTATAATCTAAATAGTATGATGATATTTAGCTAGTTTTACTATTATGGGGCCCCCATGGGTGATGTTGTAGGATTATTTTGATAGAATCTAGTCCAGCTAGTGGTAGAGCCGATTACCTTTCCCTTTACCTATGCTGATTGGAGGCATGTGCCTCAATCTTGGAAAAATGAAGTATTTAATTACCATATACTGGTAATATAGATATATTATGTTGTAATTTAATTTCCTTAAGTAATACAATTATAATATTTTAAAAATAAATCTCTTTTTACAGATGTTATTCCACTTTACAACAGTATATCCTATCGTAAAAAAGTGGACATTGGAAATTTTGTGTGAGAAATTGAACAATTTTAAATAAAGATTGTAGAATGAATTCAGAAATGCTTCATTTACCACTCAGTAACTATATGTTATGTTTCCTAAAGGGGTACCTAGAGAGCAATGGAAGATGTATATTGATAGCCATCATCCTGAGAAATATGTGGTATTGACATATATATAATATTATATTAATATCATTTTACATATTTACATGATTGTGACATGGAGATGGAATTTGATACATAAATAATAAATTACATGTTATATATTTCAGGCTATTTCAATGGAAAATGCATGATGTCGAGATAAACAAATCATCCCCCACACTGCTTGGTCAGATATTATTTTCCAAAAAAAATATCTAATATGGTAATATTTTCATTAATTTGAGAAAAAATATTCTATTTCATTTATATTAAATTGTTGATTTATATTTTCTTAATAAAATAATTGAAATTAGGGTTCCATGTCTCCCAAATGGGAATTTAGTGAGATGTTCATACAAAATATGATGGGAGTTATGTTAATGAGTTTGCAAAAGAAGATGGGTTTTGAAATCAATTTTCATTGAAATAACTTATTTTAACTTATCAACATGTTAATATATATTTTTTTACATATTATTGATATTTTACTTATAGGTAAAAATAAAAAAAATTATGTGATTATAATACCATTTACTACTTCTTAGTCTCCCAGGATGATCCTGTTGGTCAAGTTCTTGGGAAGGAGCACCTGGTCACCTGTGCGGGTGGGTTTGGGACCATTACCATCAGAGGTATTTGGGAGGATGCTGAGGATTGTAGTTTCATATACCCCTATTTATAGTTACTCCCAAACTCAAGAATCTAAGAGGGAGTTTATTGCGATGAAAAGAACAATTCTTGAATAGGGGTCACATATGAATACGTAAGATTCAAATTTCGTTGCTCTAGTAAAAGAATTGATTGAATTATATCAAAACACCACTGGATATTCCTCAATGATATCACCTCGATGGATGGTAGTGAGAAGGTAAATCATAAAAATTTAGAAATCATTTAGTAAAGATTAATTTTTGGTTTTAATATAATAAATTTAAATATACAACAGTACTTCATTTTCAAAATAATTTTTATGCTAGTGCTAGTAGCAAAGAGGGGAGACAAAGATGAAGATGGTGTCGATCAAAGTTCATCATGTAGTGATTATCATTAACCTTTTATTTAGAGATAGTGTGTAACTAAAACTATGTCATCCTAACACTAATATGATTATTCAAAAACCACATTATGGTTTCTGGTATTGATATTTATATTTCCCTTACATTGCATGAAAATCAATATGCATTGTCAATTTTCTATGTTTTCTTCTGAAGTTTACCTTATGATTTGTTTTATTTGATTACTTTTTAGATGATAAACCATGAAACCCACATGTTGTGTGTCCATGTAGATGATTTATGGTTTAGAGGTGAACATTTTCAGAGGTTTATCATCAAATTCTGGTAGTGTGGATGTCTTTTCCTTTTCTTAGAGTATTTTTTACCCTATGATATTGTGTTTTTTATATGTTTACTCTCTTTATGGTTGTGTATATGGTATTTTATTTATTGGATGATGTATCATGAATATAATATATGTTTAATAGTCATTTATACATATATATTAATAATATTTCATGTTCTATCAGTTTATTTGATACAAATTCCCATTGTAGTTTTCTATAGGACAAAGCCTCTAATAAATGTTGTGTAATCTTGGTGTTAGTAACCAGCCCCTAGATTATTAGTGGATATATTTGGGTGGTAAACTCTTCTTACTACTAGTAAATATGTGACCATTGTTTGTTGGGTCATGTAAAAGTAGTATCATTGTGGTTGAGTCCTATGGATGATGTCTGTAGTTAAAATACTTATAAGGATCAATTTGGAAGCATAAGGATATTATTTTAAGGTTTTTTAGGTTGGTTGTAAGACCTTGGATTAGTCAACCTATAGGAAGAGTGTTCCACATGATTTTAAAATAATATTATTCATAGATTTTTAGTTGACCCTATTTCAAATGAAATAAAGGATTGGTTAGATTATATTAGTCACAAAATTTGTCTTCTTTGGACCCCAATATACTAAGTGATGATTCTTACATTGAGCACTTTATACTTCCTAGAAAGCCAATTTCAAATATTCATTTTCTCTAAAACATTATCTATCACCTAATGTTGTTTGATGTATTATCAATTTTCACATTTCACATACCTACAAACATTAATAATACAGTCATATTTATTAAACAATCTCCATTTATTCAAATTTTAGTGTTTCTAAGGGTGCCAATTTCCAGACCTTATAAAAAATGGATTTAAACTATTGATAGCCACATTTCACTCAATTTTTATTTTGAAGTGAGGTTATACTTGGTTGAAAAACGAGTCCTTTTATAGGATTTATTCTTGGTATATATGAGACTAGCAGTAACATTAGTAGCATGTATTATCTTCCTCATTGAATGAATTTTAATATAATATTATGTTTAGGAGTATATTCATGTGATTATAAAGTAATATAATATTACATTTTATAGGGTGAAGACTGATTTTCCCTTAATAAGAGGCTATCTTTTTCATCCACATGATTTCTATATATGAAGTTCATATTTTATTGTATATGTTGATGGAGTCCCTTGATGTGTTATTGATGTAAGTGCATTGAACCTTTTTCTTGTATCATTTGTGGTGGACAGTTTCATTCCTGATTTGTGGATTATTTCCTTAGAAGCATGTTAAAATAGTGAATGGACTAGTGGATATCCATTTCAGTGTTTCTGGATATTCCAATTCATAAGATTTTATTTATATAGTATTTTTTTGGTGGATGTCACCTTTTACAGTGAATGTTTTGTTTGATGATAGAGGGGCTCCCAAATAACCAACCTCAAAGAATTTTAAATCCTAATACGAGAGGGATATGTTAGTCACATTTGATCAATATATGGTTCCCCTAATCCCTTCCTTTTAATGAGATAGATCTTGAGTGGTGATGTCAATTGGATTGTATTATATTAACAGATATTCTTAAGATGATATGTAAGGTAATATTTCCTCATGGTTTGGAATGTTACATTCACTTCCCTTGGAGAACAGTGGTCCAAATCTTTAATGTTAAACATTAATATTGTCATTATGATTATTATTATTTTTTATATTTTTATTTTTTTTCAGTTTTTTGTTTGGTGATTTTCGAGCTTCATATTCTACAGTTGTATTTATTTTTGAAAAGAAATATATAGCAGTAGTTTAAAATGCTTCTATACATGCCAAATTATTATTTAGCAGCAGTTTAAACTATTGATATATAAGGTCTATAGGTTTTCACTAGTTTTTTTTAGCGGTGGTTTTCCCTCCCAAAAAATGGTGAGTGGATAGTGGTAGTTAAAACCACCGCTATTTCCTTAGTTTTTTGGGGACAGAAAACTACTGTAAAAACCAAAAAAACACCACTGAACAAACATTATATGATAATTCATAGAAACTGCCACTAAATAGAAGGAACTGAAATGAGTTGGATGTTGATGCCAACATTAGTGGTTGTTTTTGTAAACCATCACATAATAATATTGGGGTGATTTAAACCACCACCAAAACCAAAAACATGACTATTATGAGTCAATTTTGTTGTAGTGGACCTCTTATCTCCATAAATGGTGTATTTCATTTCCTATGTCCAAAATTTAGGGGATCTTCTAAATAAATATATAATGAATATATATTATAGTCACATAATTTCTTACATCATGGATATGATTAAATAATTATCTATATAAGCATAAGAAAAATAACAAGTAAAATCAAACTCGTAAAATATGACAATTGACACCTGAAACAATGAAAGTGATGATATATTTTTAACAAATGGATAATAATAAACTACAATAAGATCATATATGATATTTTAAATATGAATTTGGTTTTGGTATAAGATCATAAAATTATTAAAACCATTCAATATGAGGTTATATGATGTTCACCCAATAGTAAGTACTAGGTAATGGATTCTTATCTCACTTTTTCTTGTGTGAGGCATACACCATTTTCATTAATTATTTATATTTTATAGTGCATATACTACCCCTATTGTATATTATATCTTGAGTATATTTATATTCAAGGTATTTATAGTCTCATTTGAATTTATTTATTTCCTAGGGATTATAATTCAAAAAAATTCCAAATAGTAAGGGATTGTGTCTCAATTGACATTCCATTATGAATTATTTGTTATTATACACCAACTCACTTTAATTTTGTGTATTCACTTCCTATATTTCATTGAATATCATGATTCAATCATAATTAAATTATTTAAATTTTCACATTGAACTATCTAATCCAAGTGTTTTTTGACTTCAATATTACCAAGTGGTAAAGGTTATCTTTGAAAAATAACTTTATTTTGTGATTGTTATCATTCCATTGAAATAAAAACTTCCTTCTGATCAATTTTATTATACATTAAATTCATCATAAATATCCATATCCTCAAGAAATAGATATTATTATTTCCTAAACCGTGTACCATTTTTATATATAGTGTTCAATTTGAAAGTGATTTGATTAATTTGGGAAATATTAATAAATCAATATCATTTCCTCAATATTGATATTTGATGATAATGCATGATAGTAATTAAATAAATTTATTATTTGATATATTATAAATTATTTGTATATGAACTACATGGTTTTCTAATTGATTAATAAAATCTTCTAAAAGCATTAGTAGTCTCACGGGATGAATCATTTGGAATGCCTCGGCTAATGGTTTTTCACCCAGTATGTTTTACACTGTGTTGATGATATATCATGATGGTAAAGGTATCATGTTCCTAGGAAACATGACATCAAATAATTAAATATTTCCTTCATTTATATTAGGTTATTATTATCCATAGTATTCTTACTATGAGAAAATGGTTGGATTCATTACATTCTCAGTTTATTGATTGAATGTAATGTGTTTTTAGTTATCTCCTTTCCATATTGATTATTTCTTATCTAATTATGACAGAGAAGTTATTTAAATGGAATTTGTGTTCAATTATTTAATTTCCCTTATTTTTATGCACTTCTTCTCATTTTATTGATTACATGTCATGTGTGCTTATTTATTTACCTTTCCATATTTTTTATGCACTCCCTCTTAGTTTATTCATTAAATGGAATGTGTGTTCATTTATTTACACTTACCTAATGATTATTATAAATTATTCATTATTTTTTATATTGAACATAACTCTTACATAGAATTTGATCATACCCTTATTGTGTTTTCTTTACTGAGGAATCCAAGAAGTGTACTAAGATATATATTCAAGGATATAATAACTAGGAAAAAGTTTATCCTCAAAAATAAATATGTTGTAATTAGTGTATTCATTTTCAATGAAAGACTCATGTATGTATCTGAGTTACCAAAATAATTAAACTCTTATGTACTTCAGGATTTTATTCATTGTAATCATTCTAATGTATTTTTAGTAGATATCGTCAATAGGCTTATTGGGTTTGGGGGGTCTACATTACCAAAGTGAATGGGTTCCCAAGTAGGTTTTTAAAGCATATATCTCGCTCCATTTAGGGAATATCTTGGTGTGAGACTATTTTAAGAATACATTGGAATGATTTTACTTTGGGTATACCTAAAATTTATTCACTTTAATAATCTCTAGGTTCATATCCACTTTGGGATAATATATGACAAAGTCCTCCTTGGGTTGTTGGGTGACATGGTGTTCCTCCCTAGTTGAGGTTTTAGTGCTAATACATGTTAATGGAACATAGATAAATACATTATTTTCCTTTTTATCACATATGGGCAAGGTGATGTTCCATTATAATAATTTATCCTCAGTTTTTTATTTAAGATTCACCTCAAAGGGATTGGTGTAAGGTATAGGCATATAATCTTATTCTTTTTAAACTCTGGTGTTGTTGATTTGGTGTTTGTTTTTTCTCCATAATACAAATGGGAGGTTAGAGGTCTATTTATTGGAAGTGGAATCCTAGGTGACCAGGAAACCTTTTATAACCACTTTAGGAACCCAAGTTCTATAACTACGATAAATCCATATAGGGGAGGGACTAGATGTGAGACTTGGCATATAAGGCAAGGGCTATGAAATTTTTGTAAGAGGCTTGTCCTAAGCCATCTTAGTGAAAAACAGTGTGACTAATCTACATTACAAGTTCAATATATTTAAACTAAATAATTACACAAAATCTCATAAAAATACCTCAAATATGTGTAACATCTCTATAATACTCTTTCATTACCATAATATCTTCATATAATTTTATAATCATAATCTGTCATTACATGTACAGACTTATCATCCAACTGTTCCCTCCACATGTGTAAAAATTCTAACTACTAAAATTATTCATGGGAAAACAAAACATAATCCTAGTATGTGTATAATATTAATTGATACTAGTTGATATATAATTCAATCATAACCAACCCATGAGGATTTATAATACCCCCTCTTGATTTTTTTAACCAGCAAAAACATCCTCCTTTAACATCCAAAACCATTGAATTCTATATTGAGTGTTTTTAGTCTTCTATCAAATTAAAATGGAACTACACTTCTTCATATAAATAGATAGTGGATTATTTATTAGTTAGGATCTATTCATTTAATATTATAATCCTACTTGATTCATAAGTCAATTTATGCTAATAGAATATTAAATAATAATCCCATGTTTTCTATACCACTTCTACACATTTACCATATATGCATATTTACACTTTAAAATATTATTATTGAATTATTTACTAATTTATATAACCAAAAAATTGTAATAATTATAATTTTAATATTTATCACAAATTAAAATCATAGTTAGTAAAAAAACCCAATATAATTGGAGTAAATATTTATTATATCTTAAACATAGTAGTAAATCAACATTTTTAATGATACGATATTTTTAAGAACTACCTTGAGTGTTTTCTCTATTCTGTACATATGGAATTTTCATCATTGATAAAAATAGTAACATCACATTAGTTCCACATAATATATTTACACACACTCATACTAAAGTTTTTTAAATTAACTAATGATTTTTTATATTGATTCGTGTCCCCTTTCTCCAATAATTCATTGAATTTAGTGTCTCCCGATAAATTATTATATCAACACAATCCATAGATAATATTGGAGGATTATCTTCTCAATTTGAGGAATATGGTTTAGACTAAATACAAAATTTTGATTTTCCATTCATTATTTACATATTAATCTTCGTTCTATAATATCTTATATTCCTTTATCTACTGAAACACAACCTATTAATAATTATTTCTAATTTTATATGATTTCTTACATTATATCATATATCGCACCTGATTTTCATGGTAATTATTATAATACAAATGGTCAAAATATTTTTCTCCATTCAATATTTCTTCATTTTTAAATTTGTTTTAAATAAATTTGTAAATATTTCTTCGCTTCTTCCATTGAAAATATTATATATACATTTTTATTCATATATATCATTTAAAACTACCTATTTGGTTTTATAATTTTATATTCCACGTTATATTTTTTCCCCTTTAGTTCAAAAAGTATCTTTTCTCTAAATATCTCGACTCTAGTTTGTCCAGAGTCAGTGGTTACATTATTACATTGGTTGTAGATATGAGTGATAACTTACAAAAGGGATGGGTAATTTAGTTGTCATGGTAAAAATGATACATACTTGAATATAATTTTAAAAATGAAAAATTAAATTACCATAATGTATTTTATTCATCTTCATCATTATTTTCTCTAGCATAACCCTAAATATTAATCGTTATACTAAAATTGCCATCTAAGGGAAGGAAACATAAAAAAGGGGTGAGATCAAATTCTCAGTAAGGGCATGAGTATTGGAGAATGTATGAATAAATAAATAATAATCAATATAGAAATTAAAATTACTAAAACACATTTCATTTAATAAATAACTTGAAAAAAATATGGCATGAGTAAATAATGATCAAATAATGTTATATACAGAATCACATGAGCTTCAAATTTTTCCATGGATATTATAACTAACCAAATAATTATATAAAAATCAATAAATAATCTCATAATAAGGGAATTAATAATTTCAAACATCATAACCATACCATCAAGGCCTCATTCTAATACATGTTACATAAATTGGTATGTCCTCAGCCAAAAACCAAAACTATTTTGTCTCATGAGACATACCGATGCATCGATGGGATATAGTATGCCAAAACCACGACTTACTAATTCCAATTCATTCCTAATATTAAATGGGTGATACATAATCAATAAAAATATTTATATTGGAAAAACTATGATATTATGTTTTAATACTTTCCCTAACAAATAAACATAATCATAACCCATTCAGACTATTATGGATAATGGTATCAAAACAGTACATCCTAGTCAACTGATCATAAGACATATATATATACATATAATTATTATAGTATCATTAGAATATATTCCCAATTGACCATATGGTAAAATAGTGGGTTTTTCATTAATGAATAGAAATACCACAACAATACCATTAAGAAACTTTTTGAGGAAAATATCACTTCCATTTTGAAAACCACCTTTTAAAACAAAAAGGTCATGAAAAATTTTCACAAAAATCATTTAAAATAAATAATGAAACTTGTAAAATAATATTAAAAACATGTTGTGTTCATGATGTTATAAAATTTGATATATAATTTATTTTTTTGAAAAATGATTGATTTCAAATTTTCAGTTAAATCTGAATAGGCCTTTTTTAGAATATGATGTAAATATTCCTTTCAAATTATTTTTTATAATTTCATAAATGGGTAAAAATGTATATAATAAATCATTTTTATGATTTTTAAGTCATTTTTCAAATAATTTTTTTAAAAAATGGATTTTGATGAAATAGAATTTTTCCCCGAAGGGAGAAAAAAAAGTCATGTTTTATTAAAATTAATTTATCAATCATTTTAAGTACCAAAGAGTTAAAAAATGGTACTATTAATTTAAAACATAATTAAATAATAGAGGATATGAATATCCATTAGTTTCTTGAGTGATATATCATAGGATTTCATCATCGTAAATTTAATCATAAACATTCCCAATAAAATATGATATAGTAAAATAAACCACTACCACTTTGGTAACTTCTAAATCATAAGCCACATGAAATAAATAATACTAAATAAAATATTTAATACCATGAATATAAAGATATTAATGATATAACATATCAACAGTGTAATTATTTAAACCATAAAAAATAACCAAGTGTTGAATATGGAATACGTCTCGTAGAAGTAAAAGTAAGATGAGAAACCCTTCCCTTATGTCTAAATTCCATTGTACATGTTCAAACATAATTTATAATAACTATATGATTATTATAAATATATTAAAAAACCATAAAAATATATCTCATACCATATTTTTATTACATATAATTTTTTATAAGGCCCCATCCTTAAACCTTACTTAATATTGAATTAAATTAATAATTCACATTGAGGATCTTTTCATGGTTTAGAGTTTTAGAGAATTAGGACATAACTATTACATATTAACAGATTATAAAGTAGACACTTCTAATAAGTTTCCATAAAATAAAAAATATTAAAAAGAAACATGTATAGTTCCATATTTTAGATAGCATGACTTTTCCTTGATCCCATACTTGACCATATTCCACATTAAGTCCTGTGAAAAACATTTCAAAAACTTGGGGTGAGCATAAAAATCTCAGTAAGGGATACACAAATAATGAAAACTGTCAGTTTTTCAAAACAACAAGTAAACCATGTATACTTTATCAAAGTAATACTTTTCACCTTTATGAAGTAGTAAAAACTCTTCACTGGATAAAATATCATTACTTACCCTTTTGTAACCAAAATATTACTATAAAAACCATATAAAGAACAGATAACATATAAAGGTAACTTGGGACATAAACATACATAAATTGAATAACCATACGGTTGACTTCCACACATATCACTTAATGGAATATCCATACGGCCGACTTCAATACCCTATGCATTGGAGGTTATAACATAACCACCCGTCCTGGTATTCACGGCACCACCCGTCATATGGTTTATCACGTAACCACCCATAAAATGTCCAAGTACCATTATAAAATCATAAGACATAAAACAAATATAATGGAAAGAAAACATTTTCACACTTTAATCACAATATATCACTTAAATATATTGACATAACAAATCCATTATAAAATTCATTTTTGATACCAAAATACGTAAAAGCTTATATGGTATTTATTTCATTTTAAAAACATTACAGCTTGTTGAGGAAGCCAAAGACCAAATAATACTCGCGGCGGCGGAAAAGGACACTGTCACCGCGTACGTTAAAAGAAACATTCCTTTTTTTCATTCAGTAAAATTATTCGTATAAAAAGATTCCTTTTGAATAAAATTAAAATTCAAAGGGGTTTATACACCTTATAAAAGAAAGTTGTTTATAAAATAAAATATTCCTCAATGAAAGGAGATTGAGATGAAGTCCCTTACCTCGGGTCTGACTTGACCCAATCGTTCTTTAACGTCATGAATAATAAACATTAGTTAATTTATACTTTCTTAAGAACCTTTTTCAAGTTCATTATTCCTTTTATATCACTTATTACCATGTTATGAACACTACGTAATTATTTAAGTTAATAATGGTCGTTGTGTCGATCATTGGTACTTGAGTCAAAAATAAACTCTTTATAATTACAAGTTGTTCATGTGGTAAAATAACCATTATAGTAAGAATTATATTAATTATCTAGATATCATATATATCATATATATCCATTATATACATGCATTTATAATATTATATAATCATTTAGAGGTAAGAAATGTAATGCACCGTTCATGGAGACGGTAAGTCGTACGTACGCATGAACGATACTTTCATTTCTATGTCATATTAATGGAATTAAAACTAAATGAGAGATATGTATATTTTAATTCCAGAATTATATTCATCATTTTTATGTAACATACATCATATATATCCATTATATATATGTACTTATAATAGTACATTACATTTGGGGATAAGAAATTAAATGCACCGTTCATGGAGACGGTAAGCCGTACGTACGCATGAACCCTACTTTCATTTATATGGAGTGAAATAATAATGATATAAGGTTATATTATAATTCCATTATAGAGTAATATATAATAACTTTAACTCAATACTTTATACATCCCACATATGGCATTAACGAATCAAATCACTTTGAGGGGGCGGTAGTCCGCACTTCCTAAAATGAAGATATCGTGTTTACCCATAATGGAAACCATAAAGGTATGCCATAAATGAAAAATTCAGAAGCTTAAGTAAAACATAAATATATTATATATCATATATAAATATAGTGACATCTTAATGTCCACCTTTGAAAGTGTTATATGAGTATTGAACAATCATCATTTCGTGAGGCATAAATTCGCCATCCACAAAAACAATATGTTCTTTAACCATTAGATGTAGGTGTGTGTAAGTGTAGTTCGAATAATTCTTATAAAAACATCCTAGTATATTGATGATACTGGTTTTTTTACAAAATAAAGTAATTAAAAGAGTTTAGGGGGTTGGAGAAGCGAAATAATACATAAGAACACAAGAAAAAACACTACCTTTAAAACGGGTAACTCTTTTTGATTTGAGCTCAAAGGCTTCATGGAGAATACTTCTGCCCAATGTGAGGCTTCTAGGAGTAAGAGAGAGATTTGGAGAGACAAAATTATGACTTGTATAACCCCATTTAAAATTTTTTTTAGTAAAACATTTCATGTTTGTGACATTTTTATTTTAACATTAAATAAAAAGTTATTAATGTCATTTTCCTACCAAAGTGGCTCCATGGGGTCCCCAAGTTGACCCATGGATTTTCTTGGTCGGCCATGACACATCCAATGAGGTTAGTACATGTGTCTAAGTCATTTAATATTATTGAAACATTATTTTTACCTTAAACTACACTAATTACCTCTAATCGCGATTAAAAACATAAAAATTAATATTCACCAAAAAATTATTTTAATCCCATTGAACAACATTTTACTTCATAATGAAAACCATGTATGTCGGATTTTTGAAATTCAAAACACAGAGGTGGTAAAATTTCATTTAAACGGAAAATCAGTTTTTTAAGTACCACTTAGTGGTTTCACTATTCATCAAAAATTGATGTTTTTGAGAAAAATACCAAAACTTCACCCTAAGATATATTTGATATTATGAATTCAAAAATGTTGTCTATTTTACAAAATTAAAAACATATAAGTTCCATTAATTAGTTTAATAATTAATTCCCGCTGTCAAAACAAATAGCGTGTTTTTATGAAACAATATGTATCAAAAGATTGACACTAGTTTAAGTCCAATTTCACAGTAAAATCAATTCCAACAACCACTATTGGATTAAATGGTAAAAATATATTCTAATTTTACATTAAAACCAATTCAAAATATAATCTAATCATACAAAAAAAATTAGATTAAAAAGAGGTTTTGAATTAAAATACAACATTTTTCACTATTCATTAAAAAATGAACATTATCGGAAAAATACCAAAAATTTACACAAAGTAAATTTTGATGTCCCGATTCTAAGGAAGAGTTTTATTTGGTCTAATAGAATGTATAAGAGTGACCAAAAGTATATTTAATGACGGATCACCATCAAAAGGTGATAAGTACAACTTTAGTGAAAATTAGAGTATATATGCCTAAAATTAAATTCTTTTCGTATTTTAAGCCTTAATATTTTATTGGATAAATGTAAAAACTTTTAAAAAAACATATATAATCATATTTTAGTTATTTATATCCATTCCCTCCAATACAACGACCACATGTTACCTACAATTTAATATAATATTATTTTATTACTAGTGTGCAACGTAAGATTTCAAAGAAACTCTTTGTTGCATATCGGGTACGCTATCGAACATAGAAACCCCTTTAAAGTAAAATTAATATTTAATTCTCAAATATTAATAAATTTGAAAATGATTTATTCTTTATTTACCTGGGATGTTACATCCTTCCCCCCTTTTGGGAATTGCGTCCTCACAATTTTATTCACTTATCAAAATAAGTGGGGGTATTTATCCCTCATAGCATTTTCAAATTCCCACGTTTCTTCTTCAACCATATGGTTTTTCCACAAAACCTTTACCTGGTGAATTACCTTATTTCGGAACACTTTCTCTCTTCGGTCAAGAACCTGGACTGGTTTTTCTTCATAAGTGAGATTCTCTTCCAACTGAACTACCTCTGGGCTCAAAACATGAGATGAATCTGGCATATACTTTCTCAACATCGAAACATGAAAAACATTGTGTACCTGAGATAAACTCAGAGGTAAAGCCACTCGGTAAGAAACTGATCCAACTTTCTCCAGAATTTCATATGGTCCAATGAACCTTGGACTCACCTTTCCTTTCTTACCAAATCTCATCACCCTTTTCCATGGTGAAACTTTGAGAAAAACAAGATCACCTACCTTTAAAGATAGATCCTTCCTCCGGTTATCCACATAACCCATCTACCAGCACTATGCTATTCTCATGTGATTCTGAATCAACTGAACTTTTTATGCCATCTCTTCTACCAATTCTGGTCCCATCAGCTTCCTTTCACCCACTTCATCCCAAAAAGTTAGAGTTCGTCACCGTTTACCATATAATGCCTCAAATGTAGCCATCTGTATACTGGAATGAAAACTGTTATTATATGAAAATTCAACCAAAGAAAGTTGTTGGTCCCAACTTTCCGGATAATCCATCGAACAAGCACATAACATATCCTCCAAATTCTGAATTGTTTGTTTTTCCGGCCCATCTGATTGAGGATGAAAAGTTGTACTAAAATTTAATTCAGTACCCAATGACTTCTGAATGCCCTTCCAAAAGTTAGAAGTAAACCCGGGATCATGATCAGCTACAATGAAGAGGGGAACTACATGCAGCCTTACTATCTCTTTAAGATATAATCGAGAAAGTTGATCTTGAGATAAAGTATCTCGAATAGGAAGGAAATGAGCAGATTTAGTCAAGCGATCAACAATAACCCAGATTGCATTATTACCTCGAGATGTCCTCTGTAATCCCACAACAAAGTCCATGGATATATTTTCCCATTTCCACTCTAGCACTAGTAAAGGCTGAAGCATCCCTTTCGGTAACTGCCGCTCTGCTTTAACCTACTGACAAGTCAAATACTTCATAGTAAAATCAGTAATATCTCTTTTCATTCCATCCCAACAGTAATACTCCCGCAGATCTCTATACATCTTAGTCATGCCAGGATGAACTGAAAATGGGGAACTATGAGCCTCACATAACAACTCATTCTTCAACTGTGAATCACCAGGCAGACATAATATCTTCAAAAACCTCAAAACACAATCATTATCAATGTTAAATTCAGGCAACTTACCCTTCTGAACCAGCTCTACTTTTTTCTGCAACCCACTGTCTTTCTTCTGCGCTTTCTTAATTCTATCTAATAGGGATGATCTCACTGATACCTGAAACAAAACAGAATAACTTCCTGCACTAACAACCTCTATTCCACCTTTCATTAAATGAAAAACCAAAGGATCTCGTTCCAAATGTAGCATGGTTAATGAAGCATTACTTTTTCGACACGAAGCATCATCCACTTTATTAGCTTTTCCCGGATGGTAATGAATTGTATAATCACAATCCATGATTAATTCCATCCATCTACTATGTATCATGTTTAATTCTTTCTAAGTGAATATATACTTTAAACTTTTTTTATCAGTATATATTTCACACTTTACTCCATACAAATGATTCCTCCAAATTTTTAGAGCAAAAAAAAACAACAGCTAATTCCATGTCATGTGTAGGGTAATTTACCTCATGAGTTTTCAACTGACATGATGCATATGCAATTACCTGATCAATCTGCATTAGGACTCAACCAATTCCTTTCAATGAATCATCACTGTAGATAACAAACTCACCATTCCTAGAAAGTAGTGCCAAAACTAGAGCATTGACCAATCTTCTTTTCAACTCCTGAAAACAATCATCACATTCTTTTGTCTAGATAAACTTAACACCCTTCCGAGTTAGTTTAGTCATTGGACTAGATAACCATGAAAAATTTTCAACAAACCTTCGGTAGTAACCTTCTAAACCATGAAAACTACGAATCTAGGTTACATTTGTGGGTCTTGTCCATTCTTTAACAACTTTTGTTTTAGCAGGATCAACAATTTTACCATTTTTTGAAACAATGTGACCAAGGAAAGAAATTTTTTATAACCAAAACTCACACTTGCTGAATTTTCCGTACAGTTTCTTTTATTTTAAGGTTTTAAATATAACCCTTAAATGACTTTCATGCTCCTCTTTACTTTTAGAAAACACCAAAATATCATCAATGAAAACAACAAACACTTATCCAAGAACTCATGGAAAATTCTATTCATAAGGTCCATGAATATAGCAGGTGCATTGGTTAACCCAAAAGGCATAACTACAAATTCATAATGGCCATATCTAGTACGGAACGCAGTCTTCGGAATGTCTGCTTATTTTACATTGAACAGATGTTACCCCGACCTCAAGTCAATATTCAAAAAATATTGAGCTCCTTGGAGCTGATCAAACAAATAATCGATATGAGGAAATGGATACTTGTTCTTAACAGAAATGTTATTCAAGGCTCTATAATCAATTCATAGTCTCATTGAGTCATCTTACTTTTTAACAAACAAGATAGAAGCACCCCATGGTGATGTGCTAGGTCAAATGATACCTTTATCTAATAACTCCTACAATTGCTTCTTTAACTCTAAAAGTTCAACTTGAGCCATTCGATAAGGGGGTTTTGAAATTGGCTTAGAATCATGAACTAGGTCAACAGTAAATTCAACTTCCCTATTATGAATAATACGAGGAAACTCATCAGGAAAAACATCAACATAATCATTTACCACTGGGACATCATTAATCTGAATAGTTCCTTTATTTTCAACAATATGTGCAAGGTAACATTCATTTCCATCCTTTACTAGTTTCTCAACTTCCTGATATGTTATCAAATTCAAGGGTTCATTCTTGTACACAAACTAAAAATCTTCTGAAAAGAAACCATTTCAGCTCTGCAGTCAATCTTATCATGATAAACAGAAAGCCAATCCATGCCCCAAAAAACATGAAACTATACTAGAGGCAAAATAATTAGGTTTGCTGGTAGATTCTTTCCACACACAAGGATAGGAAGGTTCTTATAATTTCTTTTTGACTCAACGTTCCCTCCGAGTGTTTTTACCATTAGTTCATGGTATATATCATGAGATGGAATTTCCAATTTACTAGAAAACTTCTCTGAAATGGAAGAATGTGTAGGCCCTGAATCAAACAACACATTGGCATAATCTGAAAAAACAAACAGTATACCTAATACTACTTCATTTGATGGCCCAACATGTGCTGAAGTAGTGGAAAAGGATTTCACCACCCCTTTCCGCTTTTATTCTGGATGCTTTCCCTCAGATGAGTTCTTCGTTAGACACTCATTTGCATAATGACCCATTTCATTACTCTTAAAACATCTTACCGCAGGCTTTTCATTGCCTGCTTGATCATCTTTCTTACAGTTACGAGTAATATGACCAGACTTACCACACCTAAAGCACTTTCCAGACTTGGATAAACATTCTCCAGGATTCATTTTACCACACTGATCACAGGATGGATATTTGGTTTTCTTACCTCTTTGTTTCTTTGATGAATTCTTCCACTTCACCTACCAACTGGACCTCTTATTCTGTTTTTTGTCAAAGATCACCTGATCATTGGTAAACTCCATTTCCACCTTATCTGCACATCGAACAAGTTTTTCATAACTTTTGAACTCACGAGAGGCTAAGGCCCTTTGATAGCTTGGCTTTAACCCTGAGTAAAAATCGTTGATTTTACTATCAAGATCTCGTATGATGATTGGAGCATACCTTGCCAGTCGAGTGAACTTTGCTTCATAAGCATCCACTGAATCATCCTCCTGCCTCAATTATAGGAATTGTTTTTCCATCCTAAGATGAACCACCTTAGGAAAATATTTCTCAATAAACATACCTTTGAATTCGTCCCAGTGAAGATCATCAATCTCATCAATATCCCTGGTATTTTTCATCATCGACTACCACTGATCTGCTTCACCTTCAAAACGGTAAATAGTAAGACTAACCTTTTGATGTTCTGAACACCCCATGAGATCAAAAATCTTCTCTAGTGCTTTAATCCACCCTTCAGCTAGCACAGGGTCCGATGATCCTCTGAATGATGGAGGATATTGCCTCATGAAATGTTCCACCACTGAGATGTTCCTCTATGGTTGATATGGCTGATCACGGGCATGGATACCACCACCATTTATATCCTGAGTCAATCGTGCCATTACTGAAACAAACTATTCAGTTCCGATTCCAACCATCTCGGGTTGCTGATTTGGAAGTTTGTCTTCCTAATGATGTCGTCCCAACATATCTGCTTTGTTTCCTCTGCGGAAAACAATTCTGAACACAGAAATATCTAAGGCGAAGCAACATGGTAATCTTTAAATGCTATATCATTTCAATCATACCATAAATTAATTTATAATTTAACAATTTTCTAACTCCTAAAGTAGTCTAAACAGATCTCGGATACCAACTATAAGGCCCCGACCATAAAGCTTACTTAATATTGAATTAAATGAATAATTCACATTGAGGATCTTTTCATGGTTTAGAGTTTTAGAGAATTAGGACATAACTATTACATCTCAAAAGATTACAAAGTAGACACTTCTAATAAGTTTCCATAAAATAAAAACTCTTAAAAAGAAACATGTCTACTTCCATTTTTTAGATAGCATGACTTTTCCTTGATCCCATCCTTGACCCTATTCCACATTAAGTCCTGTGAAAAAAATTTCAAAAACATGGGGTGAGCATAAAAGGCTCAGTAAGGGATAAACAAATAATAAAAACTGTTAGTTTTTCAAAACAACAAGTAAACCATGTATACTTTATCAAAGTAATACTTTTCACCTTTATGAAGTAGTAAAAACTATTCACTGAATAAAATATCATTACTTACCCTTTTGTAACCAAAATATTACCATAAAACCCATATAAAGAACACATAACATATAAAGGTAACTTGGGACATTAACATACTTAAATGGAATAACCATATGGTCGACTTCCACACATATCACTTAATGGAATAGCCATATGTCCGACTTCAATACCCAATGCATTGGAGGTTATAACGTAACCACCCATCCTGGTATTCACGGAACCACCCGTCATATGGTTTATCATGTAACCACCCGTCAAATTTCCAAGTACGATTACAAAATCATAAGACATAAAACACATATAATGGAAAGAAAAACATTTCCACACTTTGATCACAATATATCACTTAAATATATTGACATAAAAAATCCATTATAAATATCATTTTCGATACCAAAATACATAAAAGAGTACATGGAATTTATTTCATTTTAAAAACATAACGGCTTGTTGAGGAAGCCAAAGACCAAATAATACTCACGGCGGTGGAAAAGGTCATTGTCACCGCGTACGTTAAAAGAAACATTCCTTTTTGTAATTCAGTAAAATGATTCGTATAAAAAGATTCCTTTTGAATAAAATTAAAAGTAAAAGGGGGTTATACACCGTATAAAAGAAAGTTGTGTATAAAACAAAATATGCCTCAATGAAAGAAGATTTAGACGAAGTCCCTTACCTCGGGTCCGACTTGACTTGATCGTTCTTTAACATCCAGAATAATAAAATTGAGTTAATTTATACTTTCTTAAGAACCCTTTTCAAGTTAATTATTCCTTTTATATCACTTATTACCATGTTATTAACACTACATAATTATTTAAGTTAATAATTGTCGTTTTTTCGATCATTGGTACTTGAGTCAAAAATAAACTCTTTATAATTACAAGTTGTTCATGTGGTAAAATATCCACTCTATCAAGAACTATGTTCATGATGTAGATATCATATATATCATATATATCCAGTATATACATGTATTTATAATATTACCTAATAATTTAGAGGTAATAAATGAAATGCACCGTTCATGGAGACGGTAAGGCGTACGTACGCATGAACGCTACATTCATTTCTATGTCATATTAATGGAATTAAAACAAAATGAGAGATATGTATATTTTAATTCCAGAATTATATTCATCATTTATATGTAACATACATCATATATATCCATTATATAAATGTACTTATAATAGTACATTACATTTGGGGATAAGAAATGAAATGCACCGTTCATGGAGATGGTAAGCCGTACGTATGCATGAACGCTACTTTAATTTATATGGAGTGACAACATAATGATATAAGGGTATATTATAATTCCATTATAACATCATATATAATAACTTTAACTCCATCCTTTATACATCCAACATATGGCATTAACGAATCAAATCACTTTGAGGGGGCGGTAGTCCGCACTTCCTAAAATAGAGATATCGCGTTTACCCATAATGGAAACCATAAAGGTATGACATAAATGAAAAATAAAGAAGCTTAAGTAAAACATAAACATATTATATATCATATATAAATATATTGTCATCTTAATGGCCACATTTGAATGTGTTATATGAGTGTTGAACAATCATCGTTTTGTGAGGCGGAAATTCGCCATCCACAAAAACAGTATGTTCTTTAACCATTAGATATAGGTGTGTGTAATTTTAGCTCGAATCCTTATTATAAAAACATCCTAGTATATTGAGGATACTGGTGTTGTTACAAAATAAAGTAATGAAAAGAGTTTTGGGGGTTGTTTAAGCGAAATAAAACATAAGAACATAAGAGAAAACACTACCTTTAAAACGGGAAACTCTTTTGGATTTGAGCTCAAAGGCTTTCTTGGGAAGACTTCTGCCCAAAGTGAGGCTTCTAGGAGTAATATAGGGATGTGTAGAGAAAAAATGGGTATGGGTTGGCCAAGCCAAAGGCTTGAGAGGTGTGGGTAAGGTGGTAGAGATGGGGGCCTTTTATAAGAGGAGAGGAGGGGCACTCTTGGAAAGTTATAAAAGTTTACCTTATTATAAAATGCTTTTCGGATTTTAAAGGTCCCAAAATTATATATTTAGAGTATAAGGTCAATAATAGTTCGAAATAAACCCATAAAATAGGTTTTTGACGTGTTTAGGTCTTAGAGTTTACATTACCTTTTCATTTTATTTAAATTGTTAAATAATGAGGTAATCGCTGCATCATCATGGTGTAATAAATAATTTAATATATTTAATGTCTAAAAATTATAAAAAAAATATCATGATTTAGGAAATCTTTCTATATTTCTAATTAATATTTATAGTCAAAATTATGACTTGTATAACCCCATTTAAAAATTATTTTAGTAAAATATCTCATGTTTGTGACATTTTTATTTTAACATTAAATAAAAAGTTATTAATGTCATTTTCCAACCAAAGTGAATCCATGGGGTCCCCATGTTGACCCATGGATGTTCTAGGTCGGCCATGACACATCCAATAAGGGTAGGACGTGTTTCTAGGTCATTTCCTAATATTAAAACATTATTTTTACCTTAAACTACACTAATTACCTCTAATTTCGATTAAAAACTTAAAAGTTACTATTCACCAAAAAATTATTTTAATCCCATTGAACTACATTTTACTTATTAATGACAACCATGTATGTCGGATTTTTGAAATTCAAAACACAGAGGTGGAAAGATTTCGTTTAAAAGAAAAATTAGGTTTTTAAGTGCCACTTAGTGGTTTCACTATTCATCAAAAATTGATGTTTTTCAGAAAAATACCAAAACATCACCCTAAGCTATATTTGATATTCTGAATTGAAAAATGATGTCTATTTTACAAAATTCAAAAAATATAAGTTGCATTAATTAATTTAATAATTAATTCCCACTTTCAAAACAAATAGCGTGTTTTTATTAAACAATATATATCAAAAGATTGGCACTAGTTTAAGTCCAATTTCAAAGTGAAATCAATTCCAACGACCACTATTGGATTAAATGGTAAAAATATATTCTAATTTCACTTTAAAACCAATTAAAAATATAATCTAATCATATTAACCAATTATATTAAAAGGAGGTTTTGAATTAAAATACAACATTTTTCACTATTAATTAAAAAATGAACTTTATCGGAAAAATACAAAAAATTTACACAAAGTAAATTTTGATGTCACGATTCTTAAGGAGAGTTTTATTTGGTCCAATAGAATTTTTAAAAGTGACCAAAACTATATTTAATGACGGTTCTCCATCAAAAGGCGATAAGTGGACCTTTAGTGAAAATTAGAGTATTTATTCCTAAAATTGAATTCTTTTCGTATTTTAAGCCTTAATATTTTATTGGATAAATGTAAAAACATTTTAAAAAACATATATAATCATATTTTAGTTATTTCTATTCATTCCCGCCAATACGATGGCTACGTGTTAACTACCATTTAAAATAGTATTATTTTATTACTAGTGTGCAATGTATGATTTCAAAGAAACTCTTTGTTGCGTATCGAGTATGCTATCGAACATAGAAACCCCATTAAAGTAAAATTAATATTTAATTCACAAATATTAATAAATATTAAAATTATTTATTCTTTATTTACCTGGGATGTTACATTTTTTATCACCGATTTATTAACAAGTCTTTGTTAAAATCATTGTTTCTGTGATAATTAATTTGTTTATCAACTATGTTTTTGTTTGGTAACTGTAGACCCCGGAAAACGCATTCCTGAAATTTTCCAAATGCTTCCATACACGATCCATGATCGTAGAACTTTTCTTAAGCTTCTATTTGGTAGGTCGCAGGGCCCGAACGGAGTTACGGATTAGGAGTTATGGACGTTTGAAGTTTGGCTGGAAATCTGGTTCGCGAAGCCCATTCGCAAAGCCCCCTCCGTGATCGCGGAGCACTGCCATGAAGCAATGAGGTGGGAAGCTCCGCGAACCTATTTGATGTTCGCGATGTGCCGTGAAGACCCGCCATGAAGCTCCAGAGGTGGTACCTCTCTGCGAACGCATTTGACATTCGCGAGCCCGCCGCGAAGCTCCGGAGGCGGTACCTCTCCGGGAACGAATTTGACGTTCGTGAGCGCACCGTGATGCACCTGACGCGGCGCGGGAGGTCTGCTTCGCAATGCCCCTTGCCTATAAATATCCAGCTCACCCCCCTTCTCCGGACGGATGGCCACGGCCACTTCACCCCTTGGGCGGCCGAGCTGAGCTCCGCATTGCGGCTCCGCGAGGCTATGCACGGCGAGCAGCTCCCTTCGCGTTGCTGCTTCGCAAGCCTTTGCTCCGCGAGAGACCATTGCTCCGCGAGGCCATGCTCCGCGATGCCGCTCTGTGAGACCAAGCTCTGCAAGGGCGCTTTCCTTTGTGAGCCCATGCTCCGCGATGCTGCTCCGCGAGACCAAGCTCCGCGAGACCCCTTTGCTCCGTGAGAGACCATTGCTCCGCGAGGCCATGCTCCGTGAAGCTACTTCGCTAAGACCTGTCCTTCATGAGGATCCTACCTTCGCACCCACCGGTTCATACCGCGGGGTCGCAGACCCCGCACCCCTGCTCGGGGTCACTACCGGGCAGCGTTCCCGGCCCTCCGGGCCGGTCCCTTCGCAACCGTAACAGACCCCCATGAAAAATGGAGAGGCGCACCGTGAACTTTTCAGGCCGGGATGCTGGGATTTACCATTGCGCCCTTATGCACTCCCACCTTCCACCTATGGAACACCATGATTTGAGACACTCCTCCACACACCATGAAACACCTTGTGTTGATGTATTCCTCTTGGTTCAGTTCCTATGTCGTGAGTTGGAGTTCTCATCATCAATTCCCCGAGTACCTTGAGTCGAACCATTCCTCAGGAAACTCCTCCAAACCCTATCACTTGGCTCCTATGCCAGGTTGAACCAGAAAGGGCCGCCCTTGCGTAAGTCCCAACACCAACCATTTCTAGGCACCTTCTGCCTAATAATCCAATCTACAAGACTATAAACTGTAGTACTCCCTGTGTTCCTAACATAGGATGCCTCTTTCTCCAAGCAAGAGATGCCTTATGCTCCATGCATGAGATGCCAGTAGTGCTACCTACAAGACTATAAACTGTAGTATTCTCCCTATGTTCCTAACATAGGATTCCTCTTTTTCCATGCAAGAGATGCCTTATGATCCAAGCATTAGATTCCAGTATTCCTACCTACAAGACTATAAACTGTAGTATTCTCCCTATGTTCCTAACATAGGATGCCTCTTTCTCCAAGCAAGAGATTCCTTATGCTCCAAGCATGAGATGCCAGTATTCCTACCTACAAGACTATAAACTGTAGTATTCTCCCTATGTTCCTAACATAGGATGCCTCTTTCTCCAAGCAAGAGATGCCTTATGCTCCAAGCATGAGATTCCAGTAGTCCTACCTACAAGACTATAAACTGTAGTATTCTCCCTATGTTCCTAACATAGGATGCCTCTTTCTCCAAGAAAGAGATGCCTTATGCTCCAAGCATGAGATGCCAGTAGTCCTACCTACAAGACTATAAACTGTAGTATTCTCCCTATGTTCCAAACAAAGGATGCCTCTTGCTCCAAATAAGAGATGCTTTATGCCCCTAGCATGAGATGCTAATAGTCCTACCTAAAAGACTCTAAACTGTAGTACGACCTATGTTCCTAACGTATGATGCCTCTTGTTCCAAACAAGTGATGACTTATGATCCAAGCGTAAGATGCTCAATGCCATTACTACAGTGGCATGATTCCAATGCCCCTTGGCATTATCCCTCTTGTGCACCAGTGCATAGGTAAATGCCTCAACCCACCAGTGAGTTGGGATGCCCTCATGGCCAGACATGAGGAAGACACCCGGGCAGCTCCTTGCGTAAGCCCCATCCACCATTGCCGCTCCTTAGCGGCACACCGAGCAGCTCCTTGTGTAATCCCCATTCACCATTGCCGCTCCTTAGCGGCACACCGGGCAGCTCCTTGCGTAAGCCCCATCCACCATTGACGCTCCTTAGCGGCACACCGGGCATCTCCTTGCGTAAGCCCCATTCACCATTGCCGCTCCATAGCGGCACCCGGGCAACTCCTTGCGTAAGCCCCATTCACCAGTGTTGCTCCATAGCGGCACCCGGGCAGCTTCCTTGCGTAAGCCCCATTCACCATTGCTGCTCCATAGCGGCATCCGGGCAGCTCCTTGCATAAGCCCCATTCACCATTGTCGCTCCATAGCAGCACCCGGGCGACTCCTTGCATAAGCCCCATTAACTATTGTGATCCTATTTAGTGGCAAGCCATTGACATCCTCATCCATCGGTAAGCCATCATGATCCTATTCAGCGGTAAGCCATTGACATACTCATTCAGCGGTATGTCGTTGTGACCCCATTTAGCGGTAAGCCGTTCAAATCCTTATCCAACGGTAATCCGCTCACACCCAATCCAGCGGTAAGCCGTTGAAACCCCCAATCGGTGGTAATCCGTCATCAAAAGAACTACGTGGTCTTTGATCCATGTCAAGTCATGGTACGTAGGAATCCTCTTCAAGGCTCAAGCCCAAAACCATCATCATCCTTTTATCTGGGCCTCCATCCTGGAGTAAGTCCTAGCACCATGGGTCGCCTAACGCGTAAGCCCCTCTTCTCATCTCACGGACGCATCCTTCACGATGTGATCGTCAGGTCCTTGCAACCTCTTGTTTCTCACACCGAGCATGACTCACGTGGGCTTAGAGTGAGCACCAACCCTGACCCCCACCCATAGCGAACTACGAGGTCTTTGATCCATGTCAAGGCATGGTACGTAGGAAGCCTCCATGAGGTTCAAGCCACATTACTCAGTCATTCATTCACGTCAAATTTCACCCTCGTCCAGCATGACGTTAAACTGTATGCCCCCCTTGTCCTGCATGACATTAAACTGCACACCCATTCCCATCTGAACTACGAGGTCTTTGATCCATTTCAAGGCATGGTACGTAGGAAGCCTTCCAGAGGTTCAAGCCCACCACTCATTGGACCAAGGTCCACCTTCACGTCGGTTTGCCGACAAATCCCCCATATGAACTACGAGGTATTTGATCCATGTCAAGGCTTGGTACGTATGAAGCCTTCCTGAGGTTCAAACCCACCCATCATCATTCACATCGAGTTCTACCTTCGTCCAGCATGACTTTGAACTGCATCCTAGTCCGACGGAAAGCCGTTGGGACTAACCCGAACTACGAGGTCTTTGATCCATGTCAAGGCATGGTACGTAGGAAGCCTCTACGAGGTTCAAACCCATCATCCGGTCGTTCCGACCTCATTCACGACGGTTCACCCCCGTCCCGCATGACGTTAAACTGTATTCCACATCCCGAACTACGAGGAATTTGATCTGTGTCAAGGAATGGTACGTAGAAAGCCTCCCCGAGGTTCAAGCCCGACAATCATTGGCCCAGACCGTCTCCTTGTCGGTGTGCCAAGTCCCCATTTTCAATCCGAACTACGAGGACTTTGATCCATGTCAAGGAATGGTACGTAGGAATCCTCCCAGAGGTTCAATCCCATCTCCGATCGGACCAAGGTCCCTCATTTACGTCGTTTCGCCGACACCCACCGCCCGTCATTTATTCACGTCAGGGTCCACTATCGTCCCGCATGACGTTAAACTGTATTCCATCAATCCTTTGAACTACGAGGACTTTGATCCATGTCAAGGCATGGTACGTAGGAAACCTTCCCGAGGTTCAAGCCCACCACTAGTGGACCCCTGGGTCTACTTTCACGTCGGTTCACTGATGAAACCCTTTTAACTACGAGTTCTATGATCCATGTCAAGGCATGGTACGTATGAAGCCTACCCGAGGTTCAAGCCCATCTCTCATTGGACCAAGGTCCACTTTCATGTCGGTTCACTGACGATGCCCATCGGACCAAGGTCCACCTTCACGTCGGTTCGCTGACGATGCCCATCGGACCAAGGTCCACCTTCACATCGGTTCACTGACGATGCCCATCGGACCAAGGTCCACCTTCACGTCGGTTCACTGATGATGCCCATCGGACCAAGGTCCACCTTCACGTCGGTTCGCTGAAGATGCCCATCAGACCATGGTCTACCAGCACGTCGGTTCGCTGACGATGCCCATCGGACCAAGTTCTACCTTTACGTTGGTTAGCTGGTGACATCCATCGGGCCAAGGTCCACCTTCACGTCGGTTCCCCGGCACCATTCCAAACTACGCGGACTTGGATTCCCTACCACGGGGATACATAGGATATCTCTTCGAGGCTCAAGCCCAATTTCACTATCACCCCTGCGATGGTCCCATTTCATCCCCCCTCCACTTCATTCATCCATCCATCACCCATTTTGATTTTCACCTAGGCCGCCACATCCTGGTGGGATCATGCCATCCGCCTTCTCGCTGCTCCTAGTGGTGCATGGGCCACATTCCATGTGTAAGCCCTAGCATATCTCCGGGTCGTTGTCCTCTGTGTACACCCAGATTCATCACCCCTTCGAACTACGTGGGTTTTGATCCCTGTACTCTACACAGGGTATGTAGGAAACCTCCAAGAGGTTCAATCCCAACCAATGGTAATGTACCCCATCCTGGGGTGCACTCCCCCTGATCCACCCTCAGTGGTCATCAAATCAGCCATTACGGTGTGACATCTCCCCTCTACGGGGCACACCACCATCTGATCAATCTCTATGGGACGTTCTGATCATCCTCATTCCGTCTTTGTAAGACGTTAGACTCACGGCATACCTCGTGATAAACATGAGATGCCCGAGGAAAACCTCAGATGACATGCCTTTGGCGTAAATGTCTTCGCAAGACGTTAAACATGCTGCATACCCTGTGTTAAACATGGGAAGCTGAGGAAAACCTCAGGTACATGTCTATGGCATATGATTCCTCGCACTCGACGCGGGATGCCTCGGGTTATGCACCCTTGAGATGCCCTCTTATGAGGAAGAATATAGGTTCACCAATGTCCATGCACCCAGAGATGCCCTGACATGCCTAATGTTGTCGTCTACTCCGACAGAAGGTCGCTACCATGTCAAGACCCCATGGAAACTCTTGAAGGAAGTAGTGTAATTAACCGACGTCCATGAAGATATGGCACCGGGAATGAGATTCACGAACAACGTATTAAATCTATGAGGGAGACCCGGACTAGGTGATGAGTTCGGAGGAGGAATCCACGGAAGGAAGAACCGAAATCCCATCATCCCATTTCGATCAAGGAGTAGACTTCCCTGAACAAGGAACGAAGGCCACCCGCCTTTGGAAAGCGGGAATACGGGGTCACAAGCAGCGCTTCCTCCTCCACGGACGGATGCGTGCGCCCCGGCGAAAGCGTCAGAAACAGTAATTTTGAAAAGTTTACTTTTATCATGGTTACATAATATACAAAAACATTATATAAGTATATTATATATTTTTCATATATTTTATTTATAATAATCTGTAATATAGAGATATGGGGAATGGATTACAACATTCAACGTGATGGTAGGTCATGCATACGCATGAACATTGTTTCAATTTTTTTTCTTAATATATGACCTGAAAAGAAACAAATATTAATTCACCTTTATAGAATCATTATTATGTTATATATAGAATTTATATTAATTAAAAAAATAATTATTATTATACTTGAAACGGTAAAATGAAAACCATTTCACATCGCTACTTAGAGGCGGTAGTCCACACATACATATGTACGACATTATTTTTTCTAATGGATTGCAAGTTAAGTAGTTAGATGTGAAATTATATTTACCAAAATAAAATTATCTCATCAATGTCACATGTATTATTTAAATTTATCTGTAATACCTTTCATGTTATGTGTAAGTGAAAAATTGATCACATCGATTCACAAGGCGGTACTCCACCATACACGCACGTGATATTATTGTATCCCTCCATGGAATGGTTAGTAAGTAGGTATATGTAATATTATAATTATATAATTATAATTATTTTCAAAATTTCATATATATATATATGTGTGTGTTTGTGTGTGTGTGTGTGTTTGTCTGTTAAATCCACCATTGTATCTAACCCGTAAAGGTGGTGATGGAAAATAAATTACAACGGTTCACGAGTTGGTAATCTGTCATACTCATGAATGATAGTTTGTTACCATTTTATAGAATTGTAAATTGTTCTAGTTTATTCCATTAACATGATAAAAATGGTATATATGGGATACTAGTTTTATTTTATTAGCATATTTTAATATTATTTGAATGTGGTGGAAGAAGAAATAAAACAAATATTCATGTTTAAGAACTTAACCTCTTCTTTGGAGTGTCTCTTAAGGTTTATACCTAAATCCATATTAGATGGGATTCATAAAAAAATAAGGCCCCTAGAATGTGGTAATGGATTTAAATAAGGTATTTGTGTATGTATTTTCCCAAGAAAATGGTTTTTTATGTGGAAATAGAAGAGAATAAGAGTGGACTTTTATGACTATGGGAGAATAGACACACCGAATTTTGGAAAAGATAAAGTGATAGCCATATTTTTTGCATGAAAAATGCCTAAAATGAGCACATATATACCCTTAGAGGTTATATGGTCAATATATGGAATTAAAATTTGTTTTTAGCATGTTATATGTCATTTCTAAATCTTATATTCATGGTTTAACCCCTCAGTAAACTCATTTTTACCTTCACCGTGATAATTAATGTTTTACAGTTTTTACAATTCATTATGGTAAAAAATAATGTTGAACTTATTAGATAAAATTAATTATTCTTATTATAAATATAGAATCCATTTTTTTCAAATTAAATCCTTATATTTGGATGGTCTAATATTAACTATAAGAATAGAAATCAACATTATATGAATTTAAACATAAAAACTGATAAGTTTAATATATAAATTTGATTTAAATAAGTCCTCATTATAGGTTATTTTTATAAATTAAATTGGAGAAACATTATGCACTTTAAAACAGATTTCAGAAAAATGGGTTTTTAAAACCACAATTAAATGTATAATAAAATCTAGTATAAAGATGATTCAATTGTAATTAATTGGATTAAATATAAAAAATAATACTTTTTTACTTGAAATAAAATTTAAATAATAATGGGCCTTTTAAATTACTTAATTTATTGTAAAGAAATCACATTTTTACAAAAATCTGTATTTTCCTCAATTCAATGAAAAATAAATATTCACTAAAAATCCCAATAATTTCATTGTATGAAAATTTTGATATTATGGTTTAAAAAATTAGTTTCATTTTTTAAAATAAATTTTATAAGAGTGTTAAAAATTAATTTTATATTATGTGTGAAATAAGCGACAAAACTACCTTTTAAAAAAACAAATTTTTTCAGAAAACATTTCATTTTATTTCAAATTGTGATTATTTTATTTCTAATAAGTAGATAACTATTAATATTATTTTATAAATTTTAAAAACATATAATTTTCCTAATTTAGTTATTACTATTCATACCTTCCAACTTAACAGCTAGGTTATTAATATCACGTTTTAAAAAAAAATTAATAGACTACCATGATTTTTTTAAACATAGTATTGTGTGTGTTGCAAGATATAGAAGAGATTTTATTTATTAAAAAATAAATATATCATAAAGTCTCAGGGTGTTACTTTCTCTTCTAATCTTGGTGTTTCATTTCATATATTCTAGTCAAAATGATTTTTTTTAAATCATAGGGTGTTACATTGTACCTCTCACTTTTGATTACCATGAACTCCTTTATGATTTTTTGAGCATTATAATCATCCATCACTCAATTTATAGATTTATATTTCACATTATCTAATCTGAAAAAAATTAAAAAAATAGTTCATTTCTCATTCAACTCTCATTTCATGTTTGTTCCCCTTGAAATTCACACTTCATAAGGATTTTCTATTTCCGAAAGATTTTGAAAGGGTTTATTCATGGAACTAGAAACACCCAATGGTTCTATAATAGAACGGACTTAGATTAAAAAGGATGTAACTCATTAGGTATTTTGGGAAATGATATTTAAGAACTCACATTTATTGATATGATGAGAGGTCAGGCTCACCACATCCTTTTGGGGGGTAATTATTGCTTACTATGATACTCTCATATAGATTTATGAAATAATCAAGAATACTTCATTAATTACCATGTAAAATGTTGGTCATTATAGGATTAAAAATAAATTATTGGAATGTATGGATCTTAGAATAATCTACATGTATCTGAGGTTATTTATCAATTGAGATATCTATATGTATCTGAAATTCTCCATTAATTGTATCCTCTTATGTACTAATTAGATATTATTTGGTTGATATTATGATGATGCTGGTTTCCGAGAAACTTTATGGGTCACATTGGAGTTAACAATAATACAGTGATATGGGATTTGTTTTTATGTTGGGATTGAACCCATATATGGTCTTCCTAAGTATCCTTGGGAAAGGAATCAGGACCCATGTATTTCGGTTTCACTTTATAGGAACATCATACCTTTTAATGTCTTGTGATGAGGAACTTACCATGCAGTTTAACATCATGCGGAAAAAATTCCTTTTAGAAGGTTCCTAGTCAAATTATGGTTTGGGATATACGTCATGGAGAACCAGCGAACCTGGAAGGAATACAGATTCCTATGATGAAATAGACCCTACTAAAAATTTGTCCCATGAAGTAACATGGTTGATTTAGGGTTTTTGGTATGGACCTCATGGAGGCTTTTTACGTATCCCATTTAGATGGGAATCAATCCGAGGTAGTTTGGTTATGAGTAACCATACTAATGGTGGTTCTTAAAAAGGTCGTATCTCATGGGATGACCCTTTTAGGGGATTATGTTGGGGATTATTAATAAAGAGGAATCCATAAAAAGGAGTTCATGAGAGATGTTTCAACACACATTTGTTTGGAGGTGTGTCTTTGGGATTATCCTTGAGTAGGATGCCCAGATTATGGGGATTCTAATTCAAGTTTACTCTTAACGAGGATTCCCAGTAAGGGGTATGGTTTCCCATCTAATAGATGATATGGTATAGAGATAGACCTTGAAGAATATGTCATATATATCCCATTTACAATGGGAACCAAAGTTCTCATAGTTCATTATATCGCATGGATCGTGTGGGTGTCATGATCAAAACAAACCTCTAATCCCATGTGAGTCATGCTCAGTATGAGAAACAAGAAAAAGTGGAAGATTCGACAAACTAAAAACTTCTACCACTCTTTGTGTGAAAGAGGATATAGTGATAGTGGAATATGTTGGGGTTACGACACTTCCCTCTCTTCACTTCACCCAAGAATATTAAATGGAATTAAAGGACACCGAGGTAAAGAGGATCAAGATTGAATCCTACTATAATAAATGATATGTGCTTACTCTTAGAGGGATTCCCTAATATCGGGTCTGTAGTGGGATGATGGTCTAATTACATGTTTAATGGAAATGAAAGAATAATTATCACCCTACATGTGGAGAACCAAAGGATTTAGGTCTCAGAAATGATAAGGGGTAGACATGGTCCTAGCCCTGACATTCGTGACTGGGAGCTTCCCCAAACTTTCACTAGGGTAGGGTTCCTCATGACCATGGGGATACATAATCACATTCACCCTAAAAACCATTACCAACCAATATAACAAGTGTGGGGACCCTCTAACCATAGGAATAAATACCCAAATGGGGGGCATGCTAGTTTTCCACATAAAATGGTTGTGTAAGTCAGAATTTCATGGTGGGGGTTCCAACATGGACCCTAGTAGACAAGGGAACCAAGGAAGAAGTGTCCCCACCATGAGTGGCTTGGATGAGGGCCTAAAGGGTGGCTAACATAGGTCCTAGGTACTGGTGTTCCACCTAAGTGTACCATGCTGGAATACCATTTTGGTCCTTGGACGAACTTAAAGTTATTTGTCCATGTGGGAATAGGACTTTGGAGTTATAGATACCATGTGAAATGGGATGTCAGGTAAATAACACTAGGGTGAGGCATTAGCCAGGGCACCCTGGGTCTCCTCTGGTGTCCCTGAAAGTGTCTCATGAAGGTCCCAAATTAGGTATAGAGGCCTCATGAAGGTTATTTCTCCTTAGGGTAGAATGGTTCCCATGTAGGTGTCTTCTTTTTTTAGACCCTGAATAGACTTTTATCTATCGTATCCCCTTTAATTCTATCTTCTCTTGTGCTTTGGAGATATAACAATGAAATTTTTGGGGACCTAGTAAAAACTGCTATGTAATGTGATCTTTGAGGGCTTTTAGAATTTTTTTGAATGAAATGGGGAGCCCAAGTGTCCTATTTATAGGAAAATATGGGATCTTGGTCAAAGGAGTTTTTTTAATGGTCCATAAAGCAGGTTCCCAGTGTAGATGTCCCTCATAAGAGTGACATTCCCCTTTGGACCATGCATGGTAGCTCAGCGGCCTATGTAACATGTAGTTGTCTGTGCACATAAGTCGATTTGGAAAATTACATTTTTTCTCCATAAGGCTCTCTAGAACATTAGTGTGCACAACGTTGTCTTCATAATCTTTTCATCCTCTATGATAAAAAAGGGAGTGTCAAAAAATTCCACCCTCAAGATTGGATCTGAATTAAAGACGAGGATCTCTTCCGGAGGTAAACAAATGGGGAAAATATTATAAAGGTATAAAACACTAGATCATGTGGTTTCTCCATGTAGTATGTCTATATAGGTGTTTCTTCTAGAAATGGGGATGTCCTTGTTTGTTTAAGGATCAAACTTTCCAAAAGGTTTTTAACAGGGTTATTCATAGAACTAAAAACATCCAATGATTCTATATCCATTTGTACCTATATTCCAAAGGTAGGTGCTCATTAGTTTTCAACTGATGAGGCTTAGTAATTTGCATTGGTGGAGAGGATGAGAGGTCAGACTCATCACACCTTTTTGGGGGGAATTATTCTCTACTTTGGGACTCTCTTATAGATTTAAGTTATGTTCACGAATCCTTATTAATTTACGAAGCATAAAAATGAGTTTTCCTTTAGATTTGGCAATCAATTATTGATATGTAAGAGGTTTAGAGAATCTTTTATATGTATTATATGTTATTCATCAATGGAGAATCATCTGTATGTATTAAAGATTCATATTCAATGGTATCCTTTAACACATTATTTAGAAATATCTTGGCCATTATGATGACCATATTGGTTTTAAAGCCACTCAGTGGGGAACTTGAAGATTATTTTCATTTATAAGGACATGGATTATTTCCAAGTTGGGATCATACCATCAGATGGGCTACCTTCGTATCCTTTTTAAAGAGGAATCAGAACCCACATAGTTCTAGAATTATGATATAGTTTAACGTCATATGGGACGAATGAGAATTAATGGGTGATTGGATTGATCCTTAGAAAGGCTTCCTATATACTCTACTTTTAAGGTAGAGATCAAAGTCCACGTAATTATATTAAGAAGTGTGGGTCTTACGTATGATTGACATCCCAAATAGATGTGTCGACATTACTTTTACACTCTAAGCTCACGTGAGTCATGCTCGATGTGAGAAATAAGAAGTATTATTAAACCTGACGATTTGTGCAACGAATGTTGTTGTCACAAGGAATGATATGGGGCTTATGTATGTGTGACTTCCCATGTAAATGAAGACCTAGGCTTAGTTCAAGAAAAAAATCCCACGAGAAAGGTCCATAAAGGTATTTGTGCTTTGTGGAGATTTGGAATTTTAACTCAGGACTTACTCCTAAGAAAGAGGCCCAAATTAAGAGGGACTTATGATTTGGTTTTATTCTTGAGAAGGAAGCCCAAATCAAAAGAAAGTAGGGTTGGAGCTTACTTCTGAGAAGGAATCCCAATTAAAGAGAACTTATAACCTGGGGATTAATCCTTAGAAGGAGGCCCAAAGTTATAGGAAATTATGATTGGGACTTACTCTTGAGAAAGAGGACCAAATTAGGGGGACATGGGGCTTACTCTTAAAAAGGATGCCCATTAATAGGGTATATAAAGGTATTTTTTCTTTATGGAGATTTAGATTCTTATTTTGGGGATAACACCTAAGGAAGATGCCCTGATTAAGGGGAAATTTAAATTATGATTGGTTTTACTCCTGAGAAGGATGCCCAAATTACGGAACTTGGGGCTTACTCAATAGAAGGAGGCCCAAATTTGAGATTCTCTCATCTTAAGGGATGAGGTTGAATGAAGAGAACATCTAACCGTATTGATATAATGTTATATAAATCACAAGGATTTGGGGGATATTCCAAAGAACTCCTTTCAGATAAGGAATCCAACAAAGAAACTATCCCATAAATGGATTTTAAGAGGGTTTTGAAGGCTAGATCTTGAATAGGAAAGTGGGATTTGAAGAAAAGATGTGAATAAGCATGAGGGGCACCCAAAAAGAGGCAGGCACGCAAGTATTGTTTGGGTGAGTAGGTCCTGGTTGGGCACACAAGTCTTGGTCGTGCAAGTATACTTGCGCAACATGAGTTCACTTGAGAGACGGAGAACCTGTAGGGTAATACTTGTGCGATACTTGGCTCAAGCCCTTAGTATTATCCCTAGATGCTTTCAAAAGGGCGGCACACAAGTTCTCTTGAGAGGGCAAGGAAGCACGCAAGTTTTTACATTTCTCTTAAGGGATGGACACTTAGGTGCACAAATGTTGATGAGTTCTAACACTTAAGACTTATTCTTCCTCTTTAGATCTTCTATTCTAGGTAAGAAATTACCTTATAAGTGTTCGGAAGACTTTAGACTGAGACATTGGGAAACGAGAGCTTGAATCTAAGTTTTGGATTTTTTTCATCCTCAAAATGGGGGGCCCACATGGGGTATTTATAGGCCACTTGAGGCATGGGAGAAATTTCAATTAGGGTGCACAAGTGACTTGCGCACCCAAGGATGGCGCGCAAGTATACTTGTGTGCCTAAATAATCTTGCAAAACATTGATGAATATTTTCCTCTTCTTTGCTTGAGGTTCTCCCCTTAGTCAATCTTTGGAATCTGTGATGGAACAGAGCATCAAAAAATGTCCCCCCTGAAAGTTATATCAGGAGGGAAAAGAGGATTTGACTCTGAGGTGAGAAGAAAAAAGATATCTGGTAGATTAAAGTAATGCATGTTGGACTATAAAAAGGAAAATGTTTATGGTCGAATATCTTTGACCGAATGGACTAAAATTGACTCAATTACTTGATAATTTGTTTGAAAACATAATACGACATTTAATTGTGGGGGAAAACATGTAAACTATGACCTAAGAAATTTTTAATCTGACGGATGATATGAAAAAGGGATAAAAGAAATTAGAGGAATTATTTCCTAAGAGTGAAGTTACCACTATTTGAAAAACCCGTTAGGGGGTTGAAATATGAAGGGCCACATAAGGGAATTGGTTGCATAGTCAAATAATAGCATCTTTTGGCTGACAGGTCTGTTATGTAGACTATTTATGCAAATCCCCCTTGGGGCACATGCTACATAGTCAGACAAAAGAACTCTAAAACATTTTACTTTTCTATTTCTAAAAGCTAGTGGATGTTTAGGGAGATTCAAATTTTCCAAATCATAGAGTCTGATGTATGGAGAGGGGTACTTGAATATGGAGAGGATATTCCCAATCAATATTGTCAACGAATTGGATGAATGTCACTCCTTTGAAGGTCTGACCAAAACATAGGGAAGGGAAATATAAACCATAGACTTGAATACTTTCAGATCATGAAAAATAGTATGGGAAAAATATGTTAAGGATGGATATTTTTTTGCAGATCCCTACATGTTGTCGTTAAGAACAATAAGGAAAAATAGATTTTCCTCCCAAGAATAAAATTACCACTATTTAACAAACCTGGTAGGGGATTGAATTATGTAGGGCCACTTAAGGGCATTGGCTGTATAGTAAAGTAATAGCATCTTTTGCCTGAATGGTCCGTTATGTAGACTACCTATGCATGGTCGCCTAAGCGCACATGCTGCATAGTCAGGCAAAAGAGTTCTCAGGTATCAAACATTTTGTGACCAGAAGTCAGGAAAAGGGTTATGGAGATCTGTATGTATTTAAGGTTAGGAGTATGAAGCATCCAAATGGGCATTGTCCAATGCATGAAGGAGATATACAGACCAATGCTGACCATAATCATGTTGAGGTTGTGTCCTGAATTGAGATGCTGGACTTTATTACGTGTCTCATAAGGATGGGAATCAATCCATACGTAGATATTGAAATAAAGTTTAATGTCATGTGGGATGAGGGTAGAGGATATCTTATTTTAGGGTTATAGAGCTCAGACCATAATGAGGAATACACATTGTGTGTTTTGTAAACCTAATGTGAATGATGACCACAGCTTTCATACCACATTCATGTTTTCATAGTGGGACTTTTCAGCCAAGGGACTAAAAGTGGAATTTGGGGTTAGGCCCAAAGACTTGGGGCTGGATTCGAGGGAGGCTCAAATGTTCCTACTTATCCCATAAGGATGGGAATCAAGCCATACGTAGTTCTTGAAATACCCACTTTAAAGAATTGGTTCGTACAAGTTAAGGGTGAAAGTGGACTTTAGTGCAATGATGGTTTGACCCAAGATTAAATTTTTGGGCATTTCCTTGTATGCATGTAGTCTTTGGAATATAACTTGACTGTAAATCAATGTTAATAATGATCCCCTCTCTAGTTATTGTGTTAAATAATGTTGTAGTTTATTGTCGTACAGGACAAAAGTGTGAATAGTTTAAGGTCATATGCATGGACCACTGTTGCATAGTTTAGTGTCATGTAGCTAAGACATATGGATATGCAGTTTATTGTCTTGCAGTGAGTATAATGGAGGACTGTATAGTTTAACATCATATAGAAAGGATGATGATGAACCAATGTGAATATATTGGGGTTTTTTTTGGGGGGGGGGGGGGGTTCACGGATCAAAATCATATGAGATAGAGGTGACCTGATGTGAATATATTGGTTTTGGGCTTGAACCATAAGAGGTTGAATACATACCCAGCCTAGAAGGCATGGATAATAGTCCGCATAGTTCAACTCAATTATTAATTGACGATTGAGTTGTACTTGAGGAAAAACCGAAGATGGTGTTGGGACATACGTGTGGTTAGTGGCCCAGAGAAGGTTTTATGGTTGAAGCTTACTCTAATATCACGTGAGTCATGCTCGGTGTAAGAAACAAGAGGTAACAACAACCCTAACGATTTAATTTTTAACGTCATGTAGGACAGAAGGGTGTTGTACAGTTTAGCATCATGTAGCTAAGACGTATTTAGGGACCTTTTTCACAGTTTAAACGTCATGCAGCACGAATATGTATAGATTAACGCCATGTAGGACGATAAAGGGAACATATTATAACATCATGTTGGATGACTAAAGGGACCATGCCATTTAAAGTATTGCATTAAGGACTACGGGACTATATAGTTTAAAGTCTTGAAATAAATACCAAAATAGTTAATGTCATATGCATGGACTGGTGCTACACAGTTTAGCGTTATGTAGCTAGGAAAACACAGTTTAATGTCATCTTGGATGATAGAGGGATGATGCAATTTAAAGTCTTGTAGTAAGGAATAATGGGACTATGTAGTTTAAAGTCTTACAGTGAGGAATAAAATAGTTTAATTTCATATGCATTAACTAATGTTGCACAGTTTAGCATTATGTAGCTAGTAAAACACAGTTTAACGTCATGTTGGATGATATAGGGACGATGCAGTTTAAATTCTTGTAGTAAGGACTAAGGGACTATGGAGTTTAAAGTCTTATAGTGAGGACTAAAATAGTTTAAGGTCATATGCATGGACCAGTGCTGCACACTTTAGCGTCATGTTGCTAGGACGACACAGTTTAATGTCATGTTTGATGATATAGGGACGATGTAGTTTAAAGTCTTGCAGTATGGACTAAAGGAATTATGTAGTTTAAAGTCTTTCAGCGAGTACTAAAATTGTTTAAGTTCATATTCGTGGACCAGTGCTGCATAGTTTAGCATCATGTAGCTAGGACAACACAGTTTAACATCATGTTGGATGAATATATATTTCTGTTACACAAAATACTTCTTCAAGAATCTTGTATTGGTTGGAGTCGTAATGAGTTCTCCATCCATTGAGATTAAAGAATAAGCTCCATTGGAGTAGACCTTATGTATTGACTAATGTCCTTCCCATTTTGGCTCAAGCTTTGGAGTCTTCTTTCCGAGTATCATTGGAGTTCTGAGGACCAATACCAATTCTCCTTGAATGAATGAATGAATACAAACTCCTTTATTGAAATCTCACGCTATTCGATTCTGATAAACCTCCAAGTGGTGCAGGGTGCGCAATATTTTTTCATCTAATCATTCAAATTCATCCAATCGCTTTTGAGATTTTTCATCTGTAGATGACTGATAACAAATGGCTACGTTGAGAAAAGGTAATTGAACCTCAATAGGTAGGACTGCTTCTATTCCATATACCAATGAGTATGGAGTTGACCATGTAGTAGTGCTGGTGGGGGTTCGATAAGCCCATAAAGCATGAAAGGGTTTATCAGGCCATTATTTATTATCTTTATCCACTAACTTTTGCAGTATGTTTGAAAGAGTCTTATTAAAGGCTTATATTGGGCCATTGGCCACTGCATGATACTAAGATGAATGGTTGCATTTGATGTTGTATTCTTGATACAATTTCCTTACCTCAGATGAAAAGAAGTTTTTGCCATTGCCCGTCAATATGGTATGAGGGACACCAAATCTGGTAATGATGATAGAATTTATGAAGCTAACAATGCTTTTAGAACTAACTTCATTGAGAGATATTTACTCTGCCCATTTGGAAAAGAAATCAGTAGCAGTAAGAATATACTTAAACTGCTTGGATGTAGCCAAAGGGTAAGGTCCTACAACATCCATTCCCCATATGGAAAATGGACACGATTATTTAGCTGTATGTAGAAACTCTAGGGGTTGATGAATGAATTTGACATATACGTGGAAAGAATGACACTTCATAGTGAAATCAACTCAATCTTGTATCCTTGAAGGCTATAAGTATCCAAGCCTTTGAATTTTATTAGACATTCTATGTCCAGACTGGTGGGCACCACAGACTCCTTCATGTACTTCTTTCATGACAACAATTGTCTCATCACCAACAATACATCTGAAGAGAATTCCATCAAAACCTCACTTGTAGAAAATTTTTTAGTGATATGGGCTATCATAAAGAGTAAAATTGACCACACGTCACCAGACTTGTTTTTTCTCAGATCTATCAGGAGGGAGAGTTCCATATTGAAGGTATTCCCTGATAGGTGTCATCCATCTTGTAGTATGGACATATGGTTCATAAATGGGACAAATTTCATTGATTTCCTCTATTCTGATTTGAACATAATGTGAAACTGTACGACGGTGGGAAATACAGAGGATTGTTTCATCCGGGTTGGATCTGCCAGGCCTATGGCTACAGTAGCCAGTGCATCAGCTTGGGCATTTTGTGATCGCGGGACATAAGAAAATGTTGATTTTGAAGGAAATTCCGCCATTAACTCTCTGATGTAATCACACAAATGAATTAACTCTTATTTTCTGAGGGAATAATCCCCATTGACTTGTTTCATTACCAAATCTGAATCACATTTTACCTTTAAGTGATTCACCTATGCCTAAAGCGAAAACTCCAATCCTGCGATTAGAGCTTGATATTCTGCTTCATTGTTTATACCGCCTTCCAACAATAAGAAGGAATATGGTAGCACTGCCTTTTATGGGGAAATAAGTAGAATTTCTAACCCAACTTTGTTGAATTTAGGATCTTCCATTTTCTTCCTTGTTGGACTTATGGAAGCACCATCAACGTAAATTTCCCACGTTTGAAGATTATCTTGAATAGAGAAGACTTCCTCATCAGGAAGTTCAATATCTAAAGATGTATCTTTTACTGAAGGGTGTTCAGCAAGGAAATCAGCCAGAGCTTGGCCCTTTATTGCCTTTTGAGACACATACTGAATATCAAACTACTGAAAAATAACTTTCCACCTTGCTAGATGTCCGGTAATCATTGGATGACTTAGGATAAATTTGATCGGGTTATTGTGAGATACCAATTGGACCTCATGATGTTGCAGGTAGTGTCTCATTTTCTGAACTACAATGATTAACACTAGGAAACACTTTTCAATACATGAATATCTATTTTCTTCCACATCCATTGTCCGAATCAGATATTAATGGATGTTTTCATTCCCGACATAATTCTTTTGGGCAAGGAAGGCACCAAATGATCGCTCTAAAGCTGTCACATAGAGGATAAGTGGTCTTCCTTCAATAGGTGGCATTAATACCGATGGACTGAAGAGATATTTCTTGAGAATATCAAATGCCTCTTGGCAATCTTTTGTCCCTTAGTAGGTGACTCACTTCTTCAATAATTTTGTGAAGGGTAAACACTTTCTTGCCAAATAGGCAATGAAATGTCGAATATAGGCCAAGTGTCCTTGAATTCCTCTTAATTATTTCAAATTTCGAGGAGGTGACATACCAAAGATTGATTTTGTTTTCTCAGGATCAACATCAATGCCACTTTGGTGTATAATAAATCCAAGAAATTTTCCTGAGGTTACCCTAAAAGCACATTTCAAGGGGTTCATCTTCAAATTGTGTTGTTGATGTTTGTTGAATGTGATTTTCAAATCAGCCAAGTGATTAGAACGTTGTCGGGATTTATCCACCAAATCATCCACATAAAATTCAATAAATTTCCGTAAAAAGTGTTTAATGATATGGTCCATGGAATGTTGATACATTGCACCTGCATTCTTTAGGCCAAAGGGAATTAAATGATAGAAAAACATACCATGAGGGGCACTAAAATTTGTAGACTCCTCATCCTCTGGGGCCATTCAAATTTAATTATACCCAGAATATGTATCCATGATGGAAAGTGCTTCATAGCCTACTGTTACATCAATTAAGAGTTATGTGATTGGAACTAGAAAATCATTATCGGGACAATGCCGTTTATGTTCTCTGAAGTCAATGCAAACTATAATTTTTCCATTCTTCTTTTTCACAGTGACAATGTTAGCCATCCATTTAGGATATTTAACTTCTCTGATGAAGTTGTACTTGATAATCTTATCAACTTCATCTTCAATTTTGGAGGCATAAGTTGGGTGTGTTCTTCTTACGGCCTGCTTGAATCTTCTATGTTCTTCGAGAAAACCCAAATGATGAGTGGAAACATTGGGATCAATGTAATGACCCTCAATTTTGAATAAACCATGTTTCCTAATTTTGTGTGTTATTTTATTTTATTTTTATAGTCAACAAAAATGTTTCATTTGATAACATGTGTATAATTAAAATGAGACCATTGGGTTTTGACTGTTATATGACCATTGGTCAATATGACCGTTGTGAACTAAACGTTTCGATTTTTCTCACTAAATAAAATTGATTGTGGTTAATTAATATAGAAAGAATATTTGATGGCTTCACCCAGTAGTCTTGGACGGATCAAAGCTGATCTAATAGAACTTGGGAAGGAGGTAGCACCACTGGGCTTTGCTCTGGACCAAACCCAAGCCAAACTTCATCGTGTGAAGCTAGAATGGAATCTCCTTTGCAAGAAGTTCAAACTGATAGAAATTACTACTCTTGCGATGTTGGCCGAGCCTCCCTCAGATTCTCTCACCTTAGCACACCTTACACTTAGGTCCTATGCTGGTGTGATAAGGGGCTATGTAAGAAGACCGTAACTACCTTGTGTAATCCTTTGTTTTAAATAAAAAAATTTGATTTCTTCTTATGATGAAGTTTATGAATTTTCAAATGTCTGGATAAATATAGTATGCATATTTTTGATGAATTTTAGAAAAAGGATATTTTTTAAAAAGTTTATGTAAACGTTAAATAATTAAAAATGTGTAATGATCTTCGAAAAATGTTCTTCTGCAATTATGTCCAGTACAAAATTTAGAGTCTAATAAGATCAACTTGATTTTTGATGAATAGTAAATTATGAATAGTGATTTTATGCTTAGGATTAGTAATTGACCAAATGGATTAGTAATCTCACTTAAATAAAGCATTAAAATAATCTAGGCACCTTGATTAAGTAATGTGATTCAATAAAATGGTTAAATAACGGTTTCACACATTATTAGTCAAGTATTAGTGTTTTCAGGTGAATAGAGATTTTTAAATTAAAAATTTAATTAAAAATATTTATAAAATTATGTTTTATAAAAGGGATTTCATTTTTGAAGTCGGAGCATCGATATTATGTTAAGGTAATTTTTTAAGATTTTTATAGGAAAAAATGAATTTTCCGTGAATAGTGTATTTATTTAAAAAGTAAATTAAAATTATTTGGACAATTATTTTTATAAAATGGAGTTCATTTTTGAAATCAGCGCATCTATATTTGGTTAAGGTGAAATTTTGGGATTTTTATGAGAAAGTTGAATTTTCGATAAATAGTGAAAATACAGTTTTTATGTTACGAGTGTTTAATGACATCATTGAATGATGTATTAAGTATGTAATCAATATGGTCGACTTATTAATAGTAAGATAAGGTATGAGGTGTCCCAAGTGGCCAATAACATGGGAAAATACCATGGTAAAGCCCATGGTTTTTCCAAAACCACTAATGAGGTGTCCCTTGGCCATTAATGCCTTGTCCCCTCACTTTCCCTATAAACACCAAGCCATCCTATCATCCATTCGAATCCCCACTCTCCCCCAACTATGTTCTGGTATCATTACCTCCCATGGAGTCCTCCCAAGGTTCCCCCAATCCCTCAAGGTCCCAGACATTGAGTTTTAAGAGTTATGTTTTATGGTAAGGGATCCGACCCCCTCTCTTTCTTTTCAAGTGATCTCTTTTATGTCATTTATTTTATGCTCCATGTTCTTATGTTTGAGGATGTTAATTTATATTTATTATACTGTCCTTTTTATTTTCATATAATGAGATACCACCTCTTACTCTCATCATTTCATTTTATGAATGTTTAAGTGGCGCCGTTAGGCTGTCGAATTTTTTACTGGTTCTTTCACCCTTCTCGTTTTGAAGTTCTATTTTCATGTCAAGTATTTCATGTTCTTTTTTATTATGTTGGGGTATTATCTCTATATCTATCATACTGATATTTTTTGATCATATTATGATAGACCCCATTTTATCTCTTCATTTCATTATTTTGAAGTTTTAAGTGGCGTCGTTAGGCTGCCGAATTTTTAAGTGATTCGTTCACCTTTCTCATTTTTCAAAGTTCTACTTTCATGTCAAGTCTTTCATTTTCCTTTTTATTATGTTGGGGTATTATATCTATATCTCTCATACTGATATTTTATGATCATATGATGAGAGACCCCATTTGATCTCTTCAATTCAGTATTTTGAAGTTTTAAGTGGCACCGTTAGGCTGCCAAATTTTTAAGGGATTCATTCACCTTTCTCATTTTTCAAAGTTCTACTTTCATGTCAAGTCTTTCAAGTTACTTTTTATTATGTTGGGGTATGATCTATATATCTTAAATACATATATTTTAAGTTCATATTATGATAGATCCTATTTTGATCACTTCAGTTCATTTTTTTTGAAGTTAAGTGCACCGTTAGGCTGCTGAATATTTAAGGGATTCTTTCACCTTTCTCATTTTTTCAAAGTTCTACTTTCATGTCAAGTATTTCAAGTTCCTTTTTATTATGTTGAGGTATGATCTCTATATGTATCATAATGATCATTTATGTTCATATTATGAGAGACCCTATTTTGATCTTGTCAATTCATTTTTTTTAAGTTAAGTGGTGTCATTAGGCTGCCGAGTATTTAAGGGATTCTTTCACCTTTCTCATTTTTTAAAAGTTATACTTTCATGTAAAGTCTTTAAAGTTATTTATTATTATGTTGGGTTATGATCTCTATATCTATCATACTTATCTTTTATGTTCATATTATGAGATACCCTATTTGTTTCTCATCAATTTATTTTTGTTGATGTTAAGTAGCGCCGTTAGGCTGCCGAATGCTTAAGGGATTCTTTCACCTTTCTAATTTTTTCAAAGTTCTACTTTCATGTCAAGTATTTCAAGCTACTTTTTATTATGTTGTGGTATGATCTCTATATATATCATACTGATATTTTATGTTCATATTATGAGATACCTTATTTTGATCTCGTCAATTCATTTTTTGAAGTTTAAGTGATGCTGTTAGGCTACCGAATTTTCATAGAAGAAATCTTATTTTTTTTCTTCCTTTCATGTTCTTCATTTCATATGGTATATTTTCAAATATCATTAACATGTTATTAAATCTCTTATATTCTGTCCCTCTACTGTTTTATGGTTCATTTATGAATTTTTGACCTATGTCCCCTCTCTTTTCAACGTTTTCTAAAACCTTGTAACGTAGCCATTGTGCTGCAGAATTTTCGTCTCAAAATGCCTCTCTCTTTTTCTCAAAATTAATTCATGTTATTAAGTGAATAATCAAAGCTCTTATTTCTATAAAGGTATTCACATATATATCCAAATTTTCTATTTTTAAATTCTGGGATTTACATACATGAAACCCGCTTTCCCTTTCTGTTGGTTCAAAGTGACATAAAGATAATGTCTTTAAAGCAGTTTTTAAAACGTTATGATTATGACATGAAATCCATTTAAATATTCTATATGTATTGTTTATGAAATGATTTATGATGATATATTTGGCTCACATGATAATAAAGACATGTCAAGGGTTCGACCAGATAGCACTCAAATGCATTGGGTAAAGACTTAATCTCTAGAGATGACCATTTAGACTGATACCATGGTGAATAACCTTGGTAATTTTTAATGACACCTTGGGGATGGACCTTTGTGAAACGAAATGATTGTCAATATTAAAGGTTGTATCCACATATTCATGTTATGAAAAATGTTATTTTTATTATGATATGCCTCATGATTTCTTTCTCATGCCTTAATGTTCTTTTCATGACCTTATCGAAGTATCTCAAGTTCACATGTAAAATGTTTCTCTTGTTTCCCTTACTGGGCCTTCTGCTCACCCTTTCTTTTGATGTATGTCCCCAGGTTATGAGATGCAGTAATGAACCTTAGATTAACATAAGGAGAAGCCTTCCAAGTGTTTAAGAAGAATTTTTTTTCATGTATTATGTTACTAGTTTCCAAAACACTAAACCTTAAAGATCCTCAGTTTTTTTAAATGTAATGAATGTTTATGTGACAAAAAGGCGGGATTCTATAGTTGGTATCAATGGATGGTTTAGTTATTTGTGGAAATTAGGATATGAAAACTTTAGGAAGAAACCTATAGAAAAGTTTAATTATATTAAATATTCCTGGTATTTTGGTGAGTATTGAGTAAGGGGTTGTCAAGAAAATACATCCCTGTCTAGATACGAGCACGTAGAGGTGGCTCTAGCACAGATGTACATAGGGGTAAAACCCGAAAACACTTCTTTGAGATAGACTCGAATGGGAAATGGTACACGACAATGGGCCTTGCTGCACTCTTGGTTACGACACTCCCGGGGGATATGATTTGGTAAATTCATAAGCTTAATATGAACCATTGTTAAAAGAACAAAAATAAAATAAAATAAAGATTCACATAAGAATATATGATCATGGATAACCTAGATTGGGACCTAGGGGATCACAAGTTAGGGTATACTTATCTTCTACAAGTTATCCTTATATGCTTTAAGTTCCTTTTCAAGATTATTGGCTATGTATTTAAGCCCCTAATTATACTTTCTCTTCTTAGTTAATGGTGGGAAATGGAAGAACATGTCCCAACAACCAATGTGATCAAAAATGTGATGATCGTCGTATTAATATGATAGAGATGATTAGGGGATTAAAAGATGATTATTATTTTGGAAGATGTTCACTATTTTGGGAACCCTATTTGATCGAGGTAAATAGATTACTACGGTAATTTATTTGAGGAGTATGGTTGACTTATATTTTGAAGAATCAATGGATTTAAGGTGAACTTATAGTAATTTAGGTTACTTATGGAAATGATTAACCAATCTTGGGTAAAATATGATTAGTTTAGCTACTTTTGTTATAAGATGTTAGGAGTGGTTGATGTTTTTTGGAGATGAACAATGAAGTTTATTTTGGAAGATTGTGTTATCAAATCCTTCTTGTATTTGGGGTTCAATCTTAGTTTGGTTTATTTTGAGAAATTTAAGAACCGTTATTTATGGAATGGTCCATGATGAAATTTGGGTAGTACCATGGAACCTTGATGATTTAAAAGTAGTTTCCCTTCCTATGGGATTCTTTCTTTTTGAAGAGTTGTTTTATCTTACCTGTTTTGTTTTTGAGATAATGTTTAAAGATAGAAGAAATTGATAGTTAATATTTTGTGGATTAAGTGACTCTCAAAAAGACGATTATTATGTTTTGATGAGACCAAGTAGTTTTGAATTCTCATCGTTTGGAGAAAATATTATTTTTGGTAGAAACTTATTAACGGATGAAACTCTACTCAAAGGTAGGTATATTTCCTTATGTTTTTGTTCTATGTAGTAAATGAATTCCTCAAAATTATAAAAAGGAACGTAAAACAAAAACGTTGTTGGTATAAGTTTCCTGCTAGGTAATCGAAGACCATTTACACACATCATAAGTTTGGCACTTTCTCGTGGTTAACTTTCTCCTAATCATGTTTTCTATCACTCTCCCTCAGAACTTGACCCCTTGTTTTCTCCTCCATGTCCATGTTTTCCTACAGGGAATCCTATTGTGGGTTAACTCGGGTGACCTTTGTACTTCCCTTTCTTTCTTTTAAAGTAATAGTTTTACTGACTCCTTTTACGATGTGGGACTTTCAATGATATTTCAAAACCCATTTTTAAAAATTGCGAGGATGCAATTTCTTAAGGGGGGAAGATTGTAACGACCCGAAATTTTGAATAAATCTTGTTTCCTAATATTGTGTCCTATTTTATTTTATTTTTATACTCAAAAAAATGATTCATTAGATAACATGAGTATAATTAAAATGAGACCGTTGGTTTTTGACTGTTATATGGCCATTGGTCAATATGACAGCTGTGAACTAAATGTTTCGATTTTTTGTCACTAAATACAAGTGATCTTGGTTAATTAGTATAGAATGAAGATTTGATGGCCTCACCCAATAGTCTTGGACCGATCGAAGCCCATATAACAGAACTTGGGAAGGAGGTAGCACCACTGGGATTTTCTCTAGGCCAAACCCAAGCCGAACTTCATCGTGTGAAGCTAGAACGGAATCGCCTTTACGAGAAGTTCAAACTGATAGAAATTACTACTCGTGTGATGTTGGCCGAGCCTCCCTCAGATTCTCTCACCTTAGCACACCTTACACTTATGTCCTATGCTGGTGTGATAAGGGGATATGTAAGGAGACCGTAACTGCCTTGTGTAATCCGTTGTTTTAAATAAATTTTTTTTATTTCTTCTTATGATGAAGTTTATAAATTTTCAAATGTCCGGATAAATATAGTATGCATATTTTGGATGAATTTTAGAAGACAAATATTTTAAAAAACGTTTATGTAAACCTTAAATAATTAAAAATGTGTAATGATTTTCGAAAAATGGTATTCTACAATTATGTCCAGTACGAAATTTAGAGTCTAATAAGATCAACTTGAGTTTTGATGAATAGTAAATTATGAATAGTGATTTTATGCTTAGTATTAGTAATGTGACCAAATAGATTAGTAATCTCCCTTAAATAAAGCATTAAAATATTCTAGGCACCTTGATTAAGTAATGTGATTCAATAAAATGGTTAAATAACGGTTTCATAAATTATTAGTCAAGTATTAGTTTTTTCGGGTGGATAGTGTTTTTTAGTTAAAAAATTAATTAAAAATATTTATAATTTTTTTTATAAAATGGATTCCATTTTTGAACTCGGAGCATCGATATTATGTTAAGGTAATTTTTGAGGATTTTTTTGAAAAAAATGAATTTTCGGTGAATAGTGTATTAATTTAAAAATTAAATTAAAAATATTTAGAAAATTATTTTTATAAAAATGAGTTCATTTTTGAAATCAGAGCATCTATATTTGATTAAGGTAAAATTTTGGGATTTTTCTGAGAAAGATGAATTTTCGATGAATAGTGAAAATACAGTTTTTAAGTTACGAGTGTTTAATGACATCATTAAATGATGTATTAAGTATGTAATCAATATGGTCGACTTATTAATAGTAAGATAAGTATTAGGTGTCCCAAGTGGCCAATACAATGGGCAAATACCATGGGCAAGCCCATGGTTTTTTCAAAACCACTATTGAGGTGTCCCTTGGCCATTAATGCCTTGTCCCATCACTTTCCCTATAAATACCAAGCCATCCTCTCATCCATTCCACTCCCCACTCTCCCCCAACGAATTTATGGTCTCATTACCTATTATGGAGTCCTCCCAAGGTTCCCTCAATCCCTCAAGGTCCCAACCTTTGAGATTTAAGAGTTACATTTTAAGGTAAGGGATCTGACCCCCTCTCTTTCTTTTCAAGTGATCTATTTTATGTCATTTCTTTTATGCTCCATGTTATTATGTTTGAGTAAGTTCTTTTATATTCATTATAATTTCCATTTTATTTTCATATGATTAGATACCCCCTCTTACTCTCATCATTTCATTTTATGAATGTTTAAGTGGCACTGTCAGGCTGCCGAATTTTTAAGTGGTTCTTTCACCCTTCTCGTTTTGAACTTCTATTTTCATGTCAAGTCTTTAAAGATCCTTTTTATTATGTTGGGGTATGATCTCTATATCTATAATACTGATATTTTATGATCATATGATGAGAGACCCCATTTGATCCCTTCAATTCAGTATTTTGATGTTTTAAGTGGTGTCGTTAGGATGCAGAATTTTTAAGTGATTCGTTCACCTTTCTCATTTTTCAAAGTTCTACTTTTCTGTCAAGTCTTTCAAGTTCCTTTTTATTATGTTGGGATATTATATATATATCTCTAATACTGATATTTTATGATCATATGATGAGGGACCCCATTTTACCTCTTCAATTCAGTATTTTTAAGTTTTAAGTGGCGCCGTTAGGCTCCCGAATTTTTAAGGGATTCATTCACCTTTCTCATTTTTCAAAGTTCTAATTTCATGTCAAGTCTTTAAAGTTATTTTTTATTATTTTGGGGTATGATATCTATATCTATCATACTAATATTTTATGTTCATATTATGAGATAACCTATTTTGATCGCATCAATTAATTTTTGTTGAAGTTAAGTGGCGTCGTTAGGCTGCCGAATATTTAAGGGATTCTTTCACCTTTCTCATTTTTTCAAAGTTCTACTTTCATGTCAAGTCTTTCATATTCCATTTTATTATGTTGGGGTATGATCTCTACATCTATCATACTGGTATTTTATTTTCATATGATGAGAGACCCTATTTTGATCTCGTCAATTCATTTTTGTTGATGTTTAGTGGCGTCGTTAGGCTGCCGAATATTTAAGGGATTCTTTCACCTTTCTCATTTTTTCAAAGTTCTACTTTCATGTCAAGTCTTTCAAGTTCCTTTTTATTATTTTGGGGTATGATCTCTATATATATCATACTTATATTGTATGTTCATGTGATGAGATACCCTATTTTGATCTCTTCAATTCATTTTTGTTGAAGTTAAGTGGCGCCGTTAGGCTGCCGAATATTTAAGGGATTCTTTCACCTTTCTCATTTTTTCAAAGTTCTACTTTCATGTCAATTGTTTCAAGTTAATTTTTATTATTTTGGGGTCTTATATCTATATATATCATACTGATATTTCATTTTCATATGATGAGAGACCCTATTTTGATCTCGTCAATTCTTTTTTTGAATTTTAAGTGATTTTGTTAGGCTACCGAATTTTTATAGGAGAAATCTTATTTTTTTCTTTCTTTCATGTTCTTCATTTCATATGGTATATTTTCAAATTTCATTACCATGTTCTTAAATCCCTTATATTTTTTCCCTCTACTATTTTATGGGTCATTTATGAATGTCTGACCCATGTCCCCTCTCTATTCAACGTTTTCTAAAACCCTGTAACGTAGCCGTTGTGCTGCAGAATTTTCGTCTCAAAATGCCTCCCTCTTTTTCTCAAAATTACTTCATGTTATTAAGTGAGTACTCAAAGCTCTTATTTCTACAGGGGTATTCACATATATATAAAAATTTTCTATTTTTAAATTCTGGGATTTACATACATGAAACTCGCTTTCCCTTTCAGTGGGTTTAAAGTGACATAAAGATCATGTATTTAAAGCATTTTTTAAAACGTTATGATTATGAAATGAAACCCATTTATTTTATGCTATATGGGTTGTTTATGAAATGATTGATGATGATATATGTGGCTCACATGATAATAAATACATGTCAAGGGTGTGCCCAGATAGCCCTCCAATGCATTGGGTAAAGACTTAATCTCTAGAGATGACCATTTAGACTGATACCTTGGTGAATAACCTTGGTAATTTTTAATGACACCTTGGGGATGGACCTTGGTGAAATGAAATGATTGTCAGTATTAAAGGTTGTAGCCACATCGTCAAGTTATGAAAAATGTTATTTTCATTATGATATTCCTCATGATTTCTTTCTCATGTCTTAAAGTTATTTTCATGACCTTATCGAAGTATCTCAAGTTCACATGTAAAATGATTCTCTTATTTCCCTTACTGGGCCTTCTGCTCACCCTTTCTTTTGATGTATTTCCCCAGGTTATGAGGTGCAGTAATGAACCTAATATTAACATAAGGATAAGCCTTTCAAGTGTTTAAGAAGAATGTTTTTTTTGTTTCCTGTATCAAGTTCTTGGTTTCCAAGACACTAAACCTTAAAGATCCTCAGTTTTTTTAATGTAATGAAAGTTTATGTGACAAAAAGGCGGGATGCTATAATCAATACCTGGCATTTCTGTATAATTCCAAGCAAATACATCATGATTTTTCTTTAAAAGTGAAATATACACTTCTTTCTCTTCGTGATTTATGGCCAAAATAATTAAAGTGGGGCGTGGATCTTCTTTTGTACCCAGATTTATTTCTCTGAGTTCATCCACAATGATAGAGATACCTTCTTCAAATGCAGGAGGAGCTACCCTGAGATCTTCCACTTCTTCTTCAATATGTGTTACTTATTTTGTTTCTACATGCATAGTATCTGATGAAGCAGAATTTCCATAATCAAGGGAGTAGTTAGAATTTTAACATCTTGAAGAAAAGGCTACCATTTCTGACCCTATTAATGATGAAGGGTCTTCCTTGGGTGATAGAGAGGAGATGATGGATTGAGAATCGACATCATTATTTTCCTCTGGTATTGGTATAACTTCTTTTGGCCTGGTTGATGATATATATAATTGATGGATTTCAGCAGATGAAATGAAGACATCTCCATGTAAGATGTCATCATTGCCTGGTGAATCACCAATTTATACCATGTTATATAGCTCAATTTCCATAATTGACATAATGGTAGTTTCCATAAGAGTGTTTGTATTTGGGTCTATCCAATCAATTTGACTGATAGGTGACACATAATCTGTACTCACATGTATGAATGTGTTTACTGGAATCTTTTCCAAAACATATGGAGAATTAATTTTGGTGACCTTCTTCACTGTGGATTTTTTCTATCCCTCCATGTGATAAAACTATGCCTCAATTTATTGAGATTCACATGTTTTGAATGGGGTTTTTTCACCATACAATGTCCTAATTTGGCCATTGAAACAATATTTGAGACATTGATGGTATGACGAAGGTATGGCCGCATGTTGATGTAGCCAAGGTCCTCCAAGAAAAATTTTGAAGGTTGTATCCGGATGAACATCCATGAAATCAGAATTAGACACAAGGTCTCAAAACTATGTTCTGAGTGTAATCTCGCCCAGATGTTCTTGTTCATTTTTATCATATCCTTGCAACATCAAAGTAGAAGGTGATAAATCAGATTTGGTGAGGCCCAATCGACGAAGTGTACGAATTGGAATGATATTGAATCTTGAGACATTATCAATGAAATCTCATCGGATGTCTATATCATTGACTTTTCCAGATAGATACAATGGTCCGATATGTCCATGTAAAACATCATCTTCATATTCATCTTTAAAAGATATCATTGCATGACATTTTGTAGGATCATTCTCAATATGGTAGATTCAGACACAACAATTTCAGTTTTGAATTCCTGAGGACTTGAAAAAGCCTCAATGAGTGCCTCCTGAAGATCTTTTGATAGATTCAAGGCATCCATAATTGATAACATGGCCGGTACTTGGGGAAAATGTTTCAAGACACCATACTCTTGGGCCAACGTTCTGAGTTTCCCAATAGGAACATGGGGTTTCGTAGGTTCTTTAGAAGTTGATGCCTTGGAAGTAGATTCATCTTGTATTGGTGTAGGAGTTGGAAATAATCCTAGCTTTGGTAGATTAGACCAACTTGGTCTATTTATTTTCTAAGAGGAATAAGGTGTAACTTCTAACCGATCTTCCAAAATAACTATTCCAAGACTGAATATGACATATGTGGAAGAACTTTCTTGTTCTTGTTGTGCCTGCTGAAGGGATTTTCCATGAGTTTCTGCTGCATATACAGTTCTGGTAGGGGTAGGGTTGGAATAGTGGCTTTTGAAATATCCATGTCTTCCCCTGTATCCTAGACCTCTGGAATTCCCTCTAATTCCTCTATTTGATACAGGGAACTCAGGCCCATCAAGATCGACACTGTGACTGGCATATGGATCCTTTAAGTGAATCATGTTACCAAAACCAAGGATTAACTCTTCATCTGATGAATATTCTAGATGATTATCTAATTCAGGCTGTGTCGTTGGGTGGGGCGGTTCCCGTCATTTTGAAGCATATGGCATAAAATCTTCCATAGTCAAAGACAATTTATGCTTTGACGTGAACTTGTCTTCTTTAGAATGTTATTCTTTCTTTAAATTAGGCTTTCTCTTTAAAGATTTTCCTTCTTGATGAAGGGAGTATTTTTATGGAATTCATAGAAGAAGACACAAGTGGTTGATTTAATTGTGCTCGTAAAATGGCATGAGTTGGGTTGATCATTTTCTGGACCATCCAATTATCATATTTCTGCGCATTTTTACTTTTGACTTCATGCTACTCACCTTCTTCATCTGGATCAGTAGCAGTAACACATACTGTTTGGGCTGAAGAACCTTTTGGTTTTACTTGTCCTGAGTCCACCATCTTTTTTAGGAGGTCTTTGAAGAAAAAACACTCCTGAATGGGATGCCACAACATCTGATGAAATAGGCAATAGTTCGGAAGTTCTTCATCTCCTTCCTTTTTCGTCCTTTTAGGCCATGTCAACTGAACCAAATTATTTTCCAGAGCTGAGATGAAGTAACCCGGAACATTTTCATTTCAGAAAGAATAAATTTTGTTCTTCAAATCTATGAACTATTTCTGCCTTTGATCTTTTTGATCATCTTGATGAGGCGTTTGTTGTTGATGATGTTCAGGAGGTGGAGCCCTTCAATATGATAAAGGTATTGAAGTGGAAGCAGCTATAGGTGCCTGTTTAAGTGTAACTATAGTAGTTTCTGCTTTCCCTATTCTCTTTCATAGAACTAATGGAATTACATGAGTTTTAGCATTAGTATTTGTAAGAGAGTCTTCGATCTGCTAAGCGATTGAATTAAGGTCTCGAAACCCTCCCATGTATTTCACAGGGATCAACGGTGTGCATAATTCATCACACAAATTTTCCACACAGATTGGCAACAATTCTTCTTGAGGGATTTCTAAGCTTAAGGAATATGTTAATCCCTTCATGCGAGCAATGAAATCTGAAACTCATTCATTTTTCCTTTGCATACAATTAGTAAGATCAAAAACTGTTTTATTTGGGAACGTTGAGCTGAATTGAAGGAGAAACCTTTGACGAAGATCTTCCCACCTAGTAATTGACCAGGATTGAAAGCTTGTATAGCAGACAAAAGCATTCCCTTGTAATGACTGTACAAAACACCTGAGCTTAACTTCTTCTTGTTTTGATGAGTTACCATAATAGGATCACAACGAGAAAAAAAATGTGTTAAGTATTGTTCTACATCTCCCGAACCATTAAAAATTGGGAATGTGGTACTTGAAATATATGATGGGGGAGGAATTTCATCCACCCATTTAGGGTAAGATCTCATTTCTGGTTGAATTTGTGCACGTTTTACTTTCATAGATTCCAACCGATCTGTCAATGACTCAATTGTAGTTATTAACTTTTGAGAAACATCTGGTTGAGCTTGGACCTGAGCAGGTGCAATAACTGGAGTTTGGAGAAGTTTGGTGACAGGTAAGGCAACTAATGGTAGCACTACTGGTTGTTGTTGCACATGACCCATAGGATTGGACCTGTGAAGGTAAACTAGTAAAGGGGGATATTCGTGATCCATCCCAGTATCTGCAACAAATTCCCTTGATTGATTAAATCCAGCATGTTTATGAGGAATAATACCGTGGATTAGTTCTACATTCAACCTCCTTAAATCCATTTATTTTTCCTATTGCGCGAACCTTTCCTCTAATGAGAGTGATTGGCCTTCTCCAGAGGAAGTGTGGAATGTAACCTAACTTTTAACATATTCCTTGGAATGTTCCTTTCTAGAGTATGGAAGGGAATTACCCAAGGAAATGTCTTTCCCCTGGGCATCCATCTGTCTTCTGGTATGCACACCCACTTCATTCGTTTCTGTGAGCATAGCTTCCTAAATAGGAACTTCCTCATCTGATCCCTCTAAGTGAGCCTCATGTTCTAGAGGATCAGTGACAATGTAATTGATGACATTTATTAATTCATAACACCTTTCATCCCTTCTATTGGCATCTCTGTGAGACTATCTTCTTCCATGTCCATTTTGAGACATTGCCTTTGTTTGAGTTGATTCCTCAAAAACTTCTTTATGAACCATAATTTGGAGGGAATCTACTAATTATTCTGCTTTTCGTTCCACTTGTGTCTTCCTCTCTAATCGAGAGAAGACTAACTTTCATTGTGGACGAGATTGAGGATTTGAAAAAGTCCCAAGTCTGGTGGACTGGGGCTATTCCTGCTTTCCCTGCTCAACTCCTTGAATCCCATCTATTGATCCCAAGGGTTCGGCTAAAAGAGTCTCCATCCTAGCAAGCTAAGGTGGTTCTTGAGCTACTACATCTGAAACATTCTTAAAATATATCCTATTTTTGCGGACTTTAGTCCATAAATTGGCCGGATGCATTAACCTACTTCCACTCAAATCACATGGCTAAGATGACCGTTGGATTATTTATGACACTTCGGTCACCTGATGATGTGAATTCTCTAAACGAGAAGCTTGTTCGATATTCTCATTTTTTAATGCAAGAGTAATTCGACAACGTGTTCTTTGTATGCCTTATTTTGGGAAGAACTAGTTGAGGCATGTTCTTGAGAAAGCCTTTGATTACACACAAAACCAACTGGTTGTGGCCATCCATGGGCAATAACATTGCATGAGACCACTTTTGGTGGGCTTTGTTGACTAGAGAGTACTGTGAAATGTAGTGATCCATGAACACCCCATCCCCTGATATGAATACCAGATGGGGCATTGGTAATTAACTGGTGCAACCTTTTTAACACACCATGGCATGATCGTTGAAGGGCTCTCTGCTACTTCTCAACCACTGGATGTTGTGAAACTGAGAGAGATGCCGAGTCAATTTGGCATTACATCCCTTCTATTATCATGACATGATTTTGATATTCATCATAAGATAATATTTTCTTTTTCAAGTGGGAAAGAGTATTCCACATGTCGAGATTAATATCATGAATACAATCTTTCGTCATCATTTCTGGAATATCATACTGAGATTCATCTAAAGGCCAAAACATGACTGGTAATTCACCTTTTGCCAGCTGTTTTCTCATATTCATCACTTCCTCCTTATCATTCAAGGAAGATTATTCTACTTGATTAGACCAAAGCTGGTTCTTCTTTGTTACTTCATCATATTTAACATGATTTTTAGAGAATTCATTTATCAAATTAGATGATGAATGACCCAGGGGTGGTTCGGAGAATGGCCTACACCCTAGGCTATCTTCTGATTGAGAAAGTATTTCACCTTCTAGCGATAAAGCATCATACATGAATCACTTCACATTTGCAAGTACCTCAACATAAGAGGGATTTCTCATTACTACATTTTCCTTTGAAGAATTATCTAAGAAATTAAAATTATTGTTGTGGACAGGACTTTCATAGCTAAATTCAACATCATGGGGAGGACCACCATGGTGGGTTACATCAAAAGATGAAACCTTTTGCTCCATAGTCTTCTATCCAGGAAGAGGGTTATTTTGGCTCTCATATAAATATGATACTTCGAGATTGAATGAATTTTAATGAAGCAAGCCTTCATGAGGAAATGTATGATGAAGACCTTAAGAATTTCTTTTTCTACTTCTAGAATCTGGAAATTAAATAGTAGAATCTTGGGTTGCAACTGAAAACTGTCTGAGTGCATCAAGAATTCCAGCATCGAGCAAGGACTTATTACAGATTGGCTCTTGATATCTTGACTGTGTTGGATGAGTCATTTTATTACACGCCTTTTTACTCACTTTAGAAACCACTTCTTGAAGAAAGTTGTTGTTATGGGCAGATGTATGTGCCAGCTCCAGATAAATGGCCAGGTTAGGCTGATTATCTCTATTTAAATCAGGTGTATGTGCCCGACTAGATTGTCTATATGACATGGGTGGGTATGCCCCATGACCCTCCTGGACTGGAAAAGAGGTGTGTATCTTCTCTAGAGTAACATGTTGATGTGCCACTTCACTGATTGGGATGGATTTATGTTTTTTCCCTGTGATGTTGCTGAAGTTGTTATAATATTTGGACAGGTATCCAGAATAAGGGCAAGGATTTGTTTCTTCTCTTTCACCATTGTCAGAATGGGCTTGGTGACTTCAGCTACCAGAATGGGAATATGTCCATTCCATTTCTGGAGTAGGTTTATTTGCCTGCTCAAGAGAAATGGTCAGGTTAGGCTGATTATCTCCATTTAAATCGGGTGTATGTGCCCGGCTTGATTGTCCATATGACATGGGTGAGTATTCCCCACGACCCTCCTGGACTGGAACAGAGATGTGTATCTGCTCCGTAGTGACATGTTGATGAGTCACTCCACTTATAGGGATAGATTTATGTTTCTTTACCTGTGATGTCGCTAAAGTTGTTATAATATTATGACAGGTATCTAGAATATGTGCAGGGATTTGCTTCTACTCTTTCACCATTGTCAGAATGTTCTTGGTGACTTCAGGTACCGAAATGGGAATATACGCCCATTCCATTTATAGAGTAGGTGTTTTTTTCCTGCTCATGTCCTCCTTTTCCTGTCAACAAATTCTGGCAGTACTTATACATAGGGGCAGAGAGTTAGGTTTGCTCAAAATTTGTCATCGGAGCTTTCAACTAAATTCTTCGGGTGCTACCAAACGAGATTGTTGGTAATATTGATGAAAATTGGTAGGTGTATGTGCCTGATATGTATTCTTCATCATGTATGGTTGAGGAAATTCCTTCAATATTGGTATACGAGACTGCTGATAGAATTGGTGACTGTAAACATCTGTATGTTCTTGTTTTTCAGTTGCCACCACATTTGGATGCTGAGCTCCTTTGGATGTAGTCAGACGAGCCTGCTGACTGGCTGATGAATTATAAATAGGTTTATGTGCCTGCCTATAATACTCTTCCATAATTTCCTAGAGGGATTGGCATGTTACTTACAGACGAGTCTGATGGGCAGCAAAATCAGGATGGATTGGTGTATATGCTCGCTCGTTTCATGCCATCAAGTTAGGTTGATAGACTTATTCGGAGGGGGAAGAGGTAAGAACTTACTCCCTGTTGGTATAATTTCACCTATGAAGATTTTTGTTGCGTTCTCAGGTCTGAGGGACCTGATCCAAACCCCTATAGGTGATACCCTCATCATGTTGAGGGTGCACTACCGCGCGAGTTTGGCAGGGATTGTTGATGGGAGCCCTCGGGAAGGACTCCTGTCTTTTTGAACTGAGGCCTTGAGTGACCTCTTCATTCACCTCCCTGTAATATGGGAGGGACTGGTTGTTGTGTTTCAGGGATAACGACTAGGAACTATTGCATAAGGTGGTTAGCACCACCTGCTTCTTGATTACTAGTCATCACTGTCCAGACAACCTTGGTGAGATGTTAACCTAGAGGGATTGTCGAGCAGCCTCCAGATTCGAGATAGTACTGTGTTGATGGTATTCCCACACTAATGCATTTGTGACCTAGCGTTGCAGACACTGACTAAGTGATATCGTCCTCAGAGAAGACGAGGATCCAGCGGGAGTAGCGGCCAAAGAATTCACAGGTGTGAAATTTAAAGAATTCATTCTGTGTTATAGAGAGATCCTGCGAAAGAGTGCATGTTTGATGTAGCAGACATAATAAAGATAAGTTTGGCCAGACTACATCTTTTGGATGAGTACATATGTGATTGATTTCTTTGTTGGCCCTCACATTGAGTTTAATAGGGTCATAACAAATAAGTAAAACATCATTTTAACATGGTTAAGTATTCACATAGGTTTCACCATTTTTTGTTTCTTATGGAAATGGAGATGACCTTGTTTGTTTAAGGTTCAGTCTTTCCAATCGTTTTCTAATGGTTTTATTCATAGAACCGGAAACATCCAATGATTCTATATCCATTTGGATCTACTTTCTAAAGTCAGGTTCTCATTAGTTGTGGACTGATGAGGCTTAATAATTTGCATTGGTCGAGAGGATAGGAGGTCAGACTCATCACACCTTCTTGGGGGGAATTATTGTCTACTCTGGGACTCTCTTATAGATTTAATTTATGTTCACGAATCCTTATTAATTTACCAAGCATAAAAATGATTTTTCATTTAGATTTGGAAATAAATGATTGATATGTATGATATTTAGAGAATCTATTATATGTATTTGAGGTTATTCATCAATGGAGATTCATCTATATGTATTGATGATTCTTAGTCAATGGTATCCTGTAATAAATTATATTGAAATCTCTTGGTCATTATGATGGCCATACTATTTTTAAAGCCACTTAGTGGGGCACATGAAGTTTAATGTCAATCATAAGGATAAGGAATATTTTAGAGTTGGGATCGTACCCGTAGATGGGCTACCTACGTATCCTTGTTAAAGAGGAATCAGAACCCACATAGTTCGGGAATTAATATATAGTTTAACGTCATATGGGACAAATGAGAATTAATGGGTGATGGTATTGAACCTTATAAAGGCTTCATACGTACTCTTTTTTTAAGGCAGAGATCAAAGTCTATGTAGTTCGATTAATATGTGTGGGGATTATGTATGATTAATGGCCCAAAGATATGTGTCTTTGTTACTTTTACACTCTAATCTCACGTGGGTCATGCTCGATGTGAGAAACAATAAGTATCAGAAAACATGAAGATTTGTTCCATGAAAGATGCATTGAGAAGGAATGATATGGGGCTTATGTATGTGTGACTGACCATGTAAATAAAGATTAGGGCTTAGTTCAGGAAGGAATCCTAGGAGCAGGGTCTATAAATGTATTTGTGCTTTATGGAGATTTGAAATTTAAACTTAGGACTTACTCCTAAGACGGAGGCACAAATTAAGAGGGACTTATGGTTGGGTTTTATTCCTGAGAATGAATCCCAAATCAAAATAAAGTAGGTTTGGGGATTACTCCAGAGAAGGAATCCCAATTAAATGGAACTTATAACCTGGGTCTTAATCCAGAGAAGGAGGCCCAAAGATAAAGGAAATTATGATTGGGACTTACTCCTAAAAAGGATTCCCATTAACAGGTTCCATAAAGGTATTTGTGCTTTATAGAGATTCAGATTCTTAAGTTGGGGATTACTTTAAAGGAAGATTCTCAGGTTAAGGGGAATATTAACTTATGATCGGGTTTACTCATGAGAAGGATGCCCAAATTAGGTAACTTGGGGATTACTCCTAAAGAGTATTCCCAAATTATAGATTCTCTCATCTTAAGGGATGAGGTTGATTGAAGGGAACCTCTAACCGTAGTGATATAAAGTTATATAAATCATAAGGTTTTGGGAGATATTCCATATAACTCCTTTCAGATAAGGAATCCAACAAAGAAACCATGCCATAAATGGCTTTGAAGAGGGTTTTGAAGGAAAGATCTTGAAGAGGAATTGTTTATTTGAACAAAAGAGGTGAATAAGAAGGAGGTGCACCCAAACAAATGCAGGCATGCAGGTCTTGTTTGGGCACACAAGTCGTAGTTAGGCACGCAAGTATTGTTCGCGCAAGTATACTTCCACGACATGAGTTAACTTTGGCGATAGAGAACATGTAGGGTAATACATGGTAGAGACTTGGCTCAAGCCCTTAGTATTATTCCTAGATACTTTCAGAAGGGCGGCGCGGAAGTGTTTCCATTTCCCTTAAGGGTTGGACTCTTAGGCGTGCAAGTTTTGATGAGTTCTAACACTTAGGCCTTATTATTCCTCTTTAGATCTTCCATTCTAGGTAATAAATTACCATAGAAGTGTTCAGAAGACTTCAGACAGAGTCTTGGGTGACCAGATCTTGAATTTGAGTATTGGATTTTTTTCGTCCTCAAAATGGGGGGCCCACAGGGGGTATTTATAATCCACTTGAGGCTTAGGGAAAATTTCAATTAGGGTGTGCAAGTGACTTGTGCGCCTCATATCTAGCGCGCAAGTGACTTGCGCGCACAAGGATGGTGTGCAAGTATACTTGTGCGCCTAAATGCTTTTTCAAAAAATTGATGAATCTTTGCCTCTCCTTTACTTGAGGTACTCCCCTTAGTCAATCATTGGACTCTGTGAGGGAACGGAGCATCAATAATAGGTTATCTGTATATGGTTCCCATTAGATGGATAATACACATGGGTTGTGTGCAGGTATTTGGAAGAGGTACATGGTGCAAACCATCAGTGTCTATAAATACACCCCACCCATATGATTTTTGTTTTCTTCCCATTTGGTGTTTCGGATTATTTCTCTCATTGTCAAGGTCATCTACTCAACTACATCGTCTGGTAATTTTTTGAAGGTATCCCAAAGTTTCTCTTAAGGTACACCCACCTGAGTGATGGGGCTTCATGGATTCAACTAGGCAATTAGTCTAATTGAGGCATCTTGTTGAGGGACTTGTACTGGAACACTTTTCGATGGAGCTACACCTGAACCCTTGTCGATGGAGCTACACATGAAACTTTATCGATTGAATTGTCCAAGTTATTCCATTTTACAATTTTTTAATATTATTCAACATAAACTAATGAGCTCTCTTTCATCAGTATTTAAACTTAATAATAGAATTTGGTTCCCTCTTTTAGGTTTCCAATGGCTATTTCAGTGACCAACACTGATAAATCTGTTGTGCCACAAGTTTAAATGATCAACTTCATTGCACATGATTATTATGACATCATTGGAAATAATATTCATGATTTGGAGAAGTGTTTGATACTGTATCAACATGATTACCCACAAAGCAATGAATTTCTTCTATACGATCATAGACTTTTGATGGATTCCCAAATTCTAGATTTTAAGAAATACTACCCGACATCTTCGTTTTTGAAGCACATAAACTTCCCCTCTTTTAACATTTCCCCAATGGTTGTTTTTATGAAGGAGGGTATAGTCCCTACCAATTTTAATATACTTTATAGTGATTTCACCCTATATATAAAGAAACATATCTAACATTCATGGACTCGTTGTTATGACTCAGCTTTCCTTGATTCAGTGATAGATCACACTCAAGGAAGGAAAGAGGACTTTGACTTCTGCACTGTAGTGGGAGTCAACATTGAGTGGATTTAGGCATTCTGGGTGTTCCAAAAATGCATATAATTCAAGAAGGATATGCATTATGTTCATATTTATGAGGTTTTTATGTAGGACAGACCCATGTTTATAAGAACCCAGATAGAATTCCCAAATTACTAAGCTGATGGAGTCTGCATACATATTCATTTCACATGATTCATCATGATGTTGGCATCAGGTTGTGAGATATCTACCAAATCTATGGGGTCCCATTCTTGGAGAAATGAATGATGATTTTATCCCACCAAAGAAAACATGGGACGATGCTGAAAGCATGACACCATTGTCCCACAATCTCTTTAAGATAGCAATAAATCTATAGAAACACCAACATCCTCATCCCAAGGATGATGTTCATACAGGGAAGTGGATAAGGGATTTTTTATAATCATCAGGAGAGGTTCCTACCTTTTAGTGTCCTACTATTTTCCCCACTGTAGAGAATCAGGTCGCTTCAAACACATTGTGAGCCACATTGGATAAGGGTGAGTATAAGCATTGGAGTTATAAGGTTAATCCCGTGATCAATGAAAAGATCTATCTGGGTATATTTCTTTCCATGTGGGTAAGCATTTACCTTCTTCCATTTTGTGATTCCTTTAGTGGTGTGAGGACAGATAAATTTTTTAACATGGACAAATTGAAATAGGGGAAGTATATATGGTTGTATATCCTTATTTTGGTGAGGATATATTGATTTTTTTTGTATTCATACAATTGGAAGGCCCCATATAGAATTATAGGGCCATTTTCGGGGGTTTCTAGGTGTATTGCAACATATTTTAATTCATATTAAGTGGTCAGTCGAGTTAAAACCCCATATGGTTGGTTCATATAATTTTTTCAGAAAGTATCTAGGATTCAGCCTCTGAACCTGAAGCATGATGATGTGATGAAGGTTCTGAATGTATCTAGTGACTTTAATTTTTTCCCTTTTGGTAACCCACCAACTAGAACATTTACTGATGATGGTAAGGATAAGAATTAGGATATTAGGTTTTATAAGATAGAATTCAGCAATAGCATATTGGTAGCTCGTATTGATAGTGATATTATCTATGAGGCTTGGGATGTTTATCCATTTTCATTCCAGAATAAATGTATTAAATAATCAAGATAATTTCACCCTATGCATGTTAGGTATTAGAGGAATCCAATGGTAGCCCGACAGTTATGGATTTGGATGGATTTATATGAATCCAAAATTTAAATTATATTTCCTCTTTTAGAGGAAACAATTTTAATAGAGTCTAGATATTCCAGTGAATAGATCTCATCATACCCTTAGGGGGAATTGAAAAAAATAATTTATCGGGTAGCGGCCATGAAAACTGATGATTATTGTATATACAGTAAAAAAGGCAAAATCCAAAAAGGATGTGGATATTCTGTATACTCTAAAAATGTCTCAAAAAAGGACCACCTAGTAGGGTAGGGTTGAAAAGATGACACCTCCAGTGCTAAGGTGGTTTAGTCTCCATAATCATGGGGAGTTTATTTTCCCATCCCCTCATTATTCTGAGAGAGAAGGGAGGCCTAAAGATGCTTTCCAATCATAGTGAGTAGATTTATCAACACATCCAACCAAAGCGAATCAATACTACATGGGACTCTTAGAAATTTAATTGGGGGAGATCATGACTCATGATGTCAGGGATGCATGGGAGTTAACCAGGCTAGCCTATGAATCCCAAAGTTGGGTGATATTAAAGTACCCAATACTTTTATCCTAAAAATAGTTTGGTTGAAGAAACCAAGTATCTCAATAAGTTAAATTATTTCATATATATAACATACGATCAAGTCTCAACCTCAAAGAGAGTTTTTGTAATGCAGGATTGAGGAGAGATAGAAGGAATAATTGTTTATCTTGGGGAGGAATTGGAAATTTACATTAACCTTGTTACCATATTTCTATTTTATTGTTTCATTTGCCTAAATTTTCTCCCACCATCATTAATATTGAGGGGGTTTTATTTAGAATAATGGAGTATGAGATGGGGGAGAAAGATTAGTAGTAGTGGTTTCTAAGTCAATAATGTTTAGGTCAATGGGTACTCTTATTGAGGGAGTGAACAAATCCCTTGTGTTCCCAAAACTATCCCCAAGCTGGAAGATGATGATGCAGGTGACAGAGGCAGGAACTCCTTGACTGCTACCTCAGGTATCAATTTCCCAAAAGTGTTTTACAGGCTCTTCACAATCTTGTGATAGGAAGAAAACTAAGTCATTAAAGCTAGTTCAAAAAATTTGTCACAGTGAGTTTTGTGTAGTCAAATGATATTAAAACATTCTTGAAAAACCTTTTATACTATGGCTATCTATTTTAGGCTCTTCATTTCATTGCTCTCTTAATGGATCTGGTATAGGTCCTTCAAGGATTGAGGATGATATTCTAGGGGAGTTACAGATGCATGATGATGAGTCTGTTAACCTAATAGATGAACCATTAAAGGATGCGATTGTATATACCCCTACTTATATGGATAATGAAGATGGTATTTGTAATGTTAGACACTCTCCCATAATTTTTTAATTTTGTTTCTCATTTTCCCCTCCTCATGATATTTTATATATGTTTCCTGCACCATAGGACCATTTGGTAGTCAGGGTTGATCCAATTTTTTCCCTGAAAGGGAATGAAAAAGAACTTTCAAGGTCTAAAAAAGGAGTTTAGGTTGGTCTTGAAATTTGGTGGGTTGATGATGTTGTTATTTTTGATCAACCAGTTGAGGGGATCGACAGTGGAGCCAATTTGGGTTCTGAGAAACCATCCTCAGATACCCTTAGTAGTGAGGATGTTGTAAGGATTAACACCATTTATCATGACATAATGGATGTACTTAATCAATTAATAGATATTATGGATTCCATTGATGAGTTTTAATATTTATCCAAGGAATTTAAAGGATTTGAGTTTTATCATTATTTTAGTTTGCAAACACAGTTTATTTTCATTCACCTAGTGTTTTACATCAAGGTCTAACTTATGTGGCTTTATCTATACAGAATTTATCTAGGTAACTTCAAGAATAAGACATTAAAATCCACTGTACTCCTGCTATTATGGGAGAAATAGTTGAGAATCCCAAAGTAAGGGATTCTTGTAGGTATTTTATTTCTACTACTAAGTAATCTAAATATGATTCTCTTTGTCAAGAGGTCCTGGACTTGAGGGATGTATTCTAGGGTGATGGTGAAGTATCAATTCTATCAATTGATCGAACAATTGGTGAGTGTCATAAACTATTTTAGTTGTTTTAATACCCCCACTATATTTTTATCTTCAGATGTTGACTAAAAGAATCATTTGATGTTAAGTTTCATCAACTTCAAGAACTGGGATAGAGATGGGGGATTCTACACCAGCTCCACCAACACTAGTAGGTGGGGCTAGAGCTACTTTGTAGGGAGTGTGACAAGATGGCTCATTGAGTGAACCAATCCTAGATTATGTCTCTCCTTTTGATTGTGGTTCTATGTCTAACCCAGAGATACATGAAGCTTTTTTCCCTACACTTCTTCTTATTTGGTGAGATATGTAGAAGTCAATCGGTGAGATGACTCTTGAAGATATGCCAACATTACTTCACTGACTTCCATTCAATATTTCCACATTGGGATATAGTGGTTTTGATTATCGTGATATCCATGGTATGGTGAAGGTAAATTATTCAGCGAAGGGAGGATCAAAGGTTGCAGTAGGCTGAGGTGAAATAGGAAGACCAGTTTTAAGAACATATAGCTACTATGATCCAAGCTAATTTCATCCACTCCAAAAAGTTAGAGAATTTATAGGATCACCTCGATGTGACGTATGTCCAAATAATACACCTTGAAGAACAATTACTTGATCAAAATGAAGATTTTTTTCAACTTCATAGATCCTTGAAAGAGGCATCCACACTAAGGAGACAACCTATTGAGGCTGAGCAAGAACAACATCATAAATTTGAGTAGGTTATTTCTATGAAAAGGGATGATATTTTTTAAGATGTAAATACTACTCAGGGTTCAATTTAACTACTCAAATATTATATTGAGTACAAATTTTAAACTTTGGTAGAGAGGCTCCAACATGTAGAAGTTTCGCCACATTTTAAAATACAAATGTAAATGATTAATGTTTTTTTTTGAACCACTTTATTCATCATCCCAATATCATTTAAATGACATAAGTATAATATTCTAATATATTTTCATAAAAAAACAACTTTTTTCTAGCCATTTGTAACCACAATGACATGGATGGACAAAAAAATCTCTAATTTTTACCCATTCCAAGGGACCCATTGAGTGTCATTTGACTCTTTATAGTGTCTCATGTAAAACCCTAAAAACATTCTATCTTTTTATATCATCACAATAATTTTTCCCTAATCTCAAATTAATAGATACACAGAGGGAGAGACTTGGATTTTTTATATGCCTCCCTTTTCTGGTTTTCATCCTAACAAGTTTTTTCCATTAAATTTTTTTGTCACTCAATATTGACTGAACTATATAGATTGTAGGTCCAACGAGCTTAGAATCAACATTTTTATAGGGTTCCCTTTGTGGGTTTTCAATCTTGTTAGTATTGTGTCTTTTATTATGTGGTAAGTTTAATTTCATGCATTCCCAACTAAAAATCCCAGCGTTTTATATCGAACATCTCTGAAAATAAATGTTGATATAGTAACCCAACAAGGCTTAATGTATATGAATGTTCTGAAATTCATAATATACTTAGGAGGGGAATCTTAAGTCATAAATTTATGGTTTCTAACTCTAATACATTATATGTGGGAATAGAGGAGGGTTTTACTAGGGATGAAGTTATCACTTGATGGAGAACCCATTATGGGTATTTCTTTTGTACAAGTCCGACTTGGGTACATACTGTATAGTCATGTTGTGGTATCATTTGGATGTCAGTAGTATTATATGGGTGAGTTATACAAGACCAATGGGGACAAAAACTGAATAGTTAGGTAAAGGATTTATCATGATTTTTGAAATTATACTTCTCATGGGTGAAGGAATTTTATTGATATTAGAATTTCTCAAGGCCAAAAATGGGTGGCTTTTCTAGGGATATATGTCCAAGAAATTGGATCATCTATATTGTTATAGGATATAAATGGGAAACCACGACTATATGAGATTGGTGTGTGAAAGAGAGTACATTTTGTTAAATGTTCAATTTTAAAGGAGAAGGCCCCTTACTAAAAACTTTTGAAGTCATCGTGCAGTTCAATTTCATGTGACTAATTCATTGACATTGTAGTTTAAAGTCTAACAGTGAGGACATTATGCTATTTAGTTAAAAGTCATACTGCAAGGACATTATGCTATATTGTTTAAATTCGTGCAATAATTACATTATGTTATGCAGTTTGACATCATACTTCAAGTATATTATGTAGTGTCATTTAATGTCATGTAGTATGGAAATTATGCATTCCAATTTAAATTTGTGTGGTAAGGACATTATGTAGCTATAATTTAAGGTATATACCTTTGACTAAAAGATAATGATTCTTCCATTTTTTTTAATCTTCCTTGAAATGATCTTCCATATTTAGGTTTGATAGGAGAAAGACGTATGTTATGATTTTGGGATTCTCCAATCCAAATAGTGGTGTGGAAAAAGAACCATTGACATTAGAGGAGGTCTCTCTCGAGGCTGAAGTTACAATCAATTAACAAACCCATTCTGTTGGATGTTTTATTCAAGGCCAACTAGGGCATATACATCATAGTAAATAGTGGAATCCTTTGGTTTAAATACCCATTATAAGGTTCATTTTATGCAATGATAAATGGGGTATATTACATCATCTTCAAGAAAAAGTGTCCTCAAGAATTATGACATTCTCTCTCTAAGAGCTGATGAATGTTTATGGAGATTCTAATATCCCTAAGAACAGAGTTTGGTTTGTGGAGAAAAGTTCCGGAATATTGAAGGGGTATTTCAAGTTATCATTTAAAATGAATTAGGGGAATATACCCTCTTAGAATGTCTAACCTAATCATAAGAAGTTCTGTGCCTGTAGTTTTAGTTTAAATGACTAGGTCAATAATATTATGGAAATGATGGATGATATGTGGTCAAATAGACCAAGTTCATTCCAGTATGCTTTGAGTTCATGAAGGGGAAAAGTTAATCCATATTCTTAGAGACTTTTAGATTGGGAGAGAGGACACTTGACACATATTCCAAGGATTCTCACAGACATAGATTCATGGGTTCTAGCATATCATCATCAAAGCATAATGGGACAAAAGAGGCTTCTCCCAAGGGATAAATTACCGTTATTTGACAAACCAATTTTTTGGGCTGTTTTATGAAAGGACATGTAGGAAACATACTGTATAGCCAAACGGTGTAATCCTTTGGCTGAAATTAATGTTAAAATGGGTCACTTTATGCAAAGGTGAATGGGTCATATTACAGCATAGTCAAGAAAAATTACTCCCATGTATTAAACATTCGATCTTTGAAAGCCAATGGAAGTATATGGAAATTTGAAAGTGTTCTAGATTAGGAGTATGATGTGAATAAGGGGTATGTACACAATCAAAGAATGTTTTTTATAGATATTAGTCATGATTTGTAAGTCCTTTTTATATTTCTAACTCAATGTGAAAGAGGTACATCTCTGTTTCCTTGGTGGGCCTTCTAATGGGGGGACCCAAAAATAAAATCTCTTGTATGCACTTTTAATGGTCTATAAGAGAGCGGAAATTTTTCTTTTCTATATGGATAGATATATGATTAATTCCTAAGCATCAATATGTTTCTCATTATGATTAGAATCAATCCACATGTTGTTCTAACAAATATGGGTTCATGTGTAAAGTGAGAACTCGTATTGGTTCTCCTCACGTAGATCTAACTCACACATGTGAGAGTATAGGATTTTTTATGTTATGTTTCTTTGGGACTAGGATTGATGATTTGTATATCACTATGTTTCTTATAGGGGTGAGAATCAATCCACACATAGTTCATGAAAGACCGTATGGTTTACCATCATGCGGTAAGGATGAGGGTGATTTTGACTTTAAAAAGAATAACATGACTGAACCAAGGTGTAGGACACGGGTGTCACTCTATATATTTTTAAAGAACTAATAAAGCCATGTTTAGTTCTTAGAAAAACCATGCATTTTTTTCATGTGATGAGGACATCTGGTGTGCCTTTTATGGTCTTATGGTTGGAATCATGATAGATCCAATTTGAATTCACACACCTTGCACATGCAGGGAAATCCTTTACCAAGCTCCTAATCCAACATGAACTATGCTTGTGGTAACGACCCAATGTTTCATTAATGTAAATCCCTCTTGATCTAATTAAATATCTGTTTATGTTTATATAAAGTGTCAACTTCATTGGTTTTATGTTATGAATTTTTACCGTTTCTAATATAGCTGTTGAACAATAATCACATGATTAGTATAAATTTAGGACTTTAACAAATCCAATTTACTCAGACAAAAGAAGCGATGGCCTCATCCAGTAGAATTCTACCATACGAAGCCCATTTTTCGGAGCTCTGAAAAGAGGTGGCATCTTTCGGCTTCACTCTTGACCAAGCCCAAGCTGAGCTTCATCATGTCAAGCTCGAACGTGACCGTCTACGGGAAAAGTGGAAGTTGATTGAAATTACCACTCGAGCGATGTTATCCGAGCAACCCCAAGAGTCTGTCACCATCGCACACCTTACCCTTAGGTCTTATGTGGCTGTTTTAAGGGGTTATGTAACAAATAAGTAGTTCTATGTTCATTTATATGATTTTTTTATATAATAATGAATATAATTTCTAGTCATTTTTGATACATTGTAAATAGTTTTTAAAGTAAAAATGGTGTTTTTAGTTATTATTTAACTAAGAAATCTATTTTATTAAATTGAGGGATTTTTGAATTAAATAATATTTTAATAAAATAATAATATTATAATGAAATTATTTTTTATTAAATATAAATGATCTTATAATTTTATGATTGCAATTAATATTTTTTTTATTAAGGTTTGAAATCCATTTCTATCAAAACCCGTGAATTTTCGATAAATGTCAGTTTTTTTAAAAGTGAAAATTAACATATTGATAAAATTATTTAGATAAAATAAATTTCATTTTTGGAATCAGACGTTGAAATTATCCAACGGTGAAGTTTTTATAATTTTCTGAGACAGTCAATTTTTTGGGTAAAAATTAAATACCGTTTAAAAATATAATGTGTTTTATGACATCATAATGACCCAATAGTGATGTAATAAAATACTATAATATTTATTTTCGGCCAATATATGTTTTAAAATTAAAATAATGTGATTTAGTGTTTGTTTAACTTACTTTTCAAAGAATTAATGGACCCCTCAAGACTTATTCAACACCTTGCCTTTTTAAATTAATTTCCATTGGAGTGTGACTCGCCTCCACATAATCAACCCAAATATTTTAAGAAGTTCGTACTTTGTCCTTATAAAATATTTTTTTCCTCTTCTCTTTTCCAAAAACCATGGGATGGTTTGTGGTTTGGATTAATTTAATATAAGGGGTCCCAAACCTAAATAATAAAGAATTCCCTCACCTTTCCTATATAATCCCACCCAAGCTCCCACTTCCTCCTCACTCAAATCCCTTGGAGTTCGTACAACCTCTGACCTACTATCTCTAGAATCCTCCCAAGGTTCCCCAAGCTCCTAAGAAGCCTCTCTCGAGCCTCTCTCAAGCCTTTGGAAGTACACTTCCAACTAAGGGTTTTTTCTTCCTTTCCCTTTTTTGTAAATTTTTGTTAAGTTGTATTTCCATTTTAATTTCAATTATGAATGTTGGGGTATGGTTTTGCACCTCCCCCATACTGACCTCTTATTGTTTGAATGATGGGAGACCCCTTTCTCTCTCATTAAATGCCTCCCATGTACACCCGTTACTATGCCGAAATTCCGAAAGGAACTTCTCTCTCTTCATTTACATTCAAGCAATACTCTTGTATCATGAACCTAAATTACATTAAAATTGATGGGAAATGTATCTATATGACCTCCTTACTTTCCATTACATGTAAATATGATGAGTAACCCCTTTCTCTCTCATCAACCTTTTTTTTAATTCTTACGTCACTCCGTTACGCTGCCGAAATCGCACCGATTTTCTTAGCCAATGACATTGTGTAGTGAATACCATGCCCATTTCTCCATCGAGGGTATTCACCATTATGCACATTTACTTATTGATTGTAAAGATTCATGTACGAATTCCACATTCTTTTATCATGGAATAAATGATTATGTTTCATGAATCCATCTTTTATGATCCATGTGGCACACTTATGCATGAAATGAAATGTTTAAGAAGGGTGCGCCCTTATAGGGCCCTAATGCATTGGGTAAAGTATAGTATCATGATACGTCATGTGAAATGAGTGTTGAATCATTCTAATTCAAGTGCAACGAGGGTTTACTCGTGCTTTATGTGCAATGAGGATTTACTCATGCTCCATGTGCAATGAGCCTTGGCTCATGCTAATTCCATGTTACGTGTTGTTGCCACATTTCCATGTTATGATTATCATGCTTTATCATGCCTTTATGTTCATGTTTCTTATATAATCTATTGATATTCCTATTATCTAAAATGTATTGTACTCCTCATGTTATTCCATGTGTACTCCCTTACTGGGCTTTATAGCTCACCCTTTTCTTATGCATGCCCTCAGGTTATCCCATGCAATGCTAAGTACGAGGGAATGTAGTGGTCATGTAAAGGAAGTTTTCAATAAGGATGTTGTATTTCATGTTTTAATTTTTTATGTAATTGTCCTAATCCCCAAAGACACTAAACCTCTCGATCTTCTTTGTTGTATCAAGTGAAGTTTTATGTAATAAATCATGTTTATGTTTGTAATAAAAGAAGGGTTGTCATAGTTGGTATCAGAGGATAGGGTTAGTTATTTTTGGGATTAGGAAACCCTTGTAAAGCTTTAGAGACAAGACTAAGTATAATAAAAACATACCTAAGTTTTGGTAATTACTGAGTAAGTGGTTTATCAGAAAAATACATCCCTGTCTGGATACGAGCAGGTAGAGGCAGCTCTGGCACATATGTATCCTAGGGGTAAAACCCAAAAACACCACTTTGAGCTAGACTCGAATGGGAACTGGTGCACGACAACGGGCCTTTCTGCACTCTTGGTTACGACACTCCCGGGGGATATGTTTTGATAAATTCACAATCTTAGTTTGAACCCTTATTAAGGGAAAAAATTTCCCCTAAGAATTTATGTTAGAAAGTAGATCATGAAAAGCCTAGATTGAAGCCTATAGACTCATGAGTTAAGGAAATAAAAGTTTATTTTTTGAGTCATCAACTTTTGTCTTTGGATTACTCTTTATGTGTTACCCCTAACATTCCTTTTATTCTATCCAATGGCCGGTAATAGGAGGACTCAGGCTAACAATTGTTGTGAAGATCAGTGTGATGACTGTACTAATGAGATGCGCAATCCAATGGGAGCGTGAATCGTGAATTTTGTCACGATTCTCTCTCATCTAACTCAAGTTTTGAATAGAAAAAAGGGTCAAGAGGAACGTTAAACCCCCCCCCCCCTAAGAAATAACAAGTCACTATCGAGATCTTAATGAGACAAAGGTATCCTACTTTTAGTGGATCATCTGATCCCATGATCGCTGAACAATGGATCAACTCCATTGAAAAGATCTTCTCCGTACTTAAATGTTCTGAACAAGAGAAGGTTCTCCTGGCTGCCTATCGTATGGAGGGTGAAGCTGATCAATGGTGGACGTTGATAAAAAATACGAAGCCTGAGGAGGAGATCGAGGCGTTGGAATGGAAAGATTTTTGGAAGCTGATTTTCGATAAATATTTTCCACGCACCCTCTGGCTTAAGATGGAAAGGGAATTCCTTTCCCTCATGAAAAAAGATGATGAATATTTTAGAGCGTACAAGGAAAAATTCACAAGGCTTGTATGATACGCTTCTGGCGTTGTCGTTACCCACGAATGCAAGGTTGACCGCTTCTTTGGTGGGCTGAAGCCTAGCTTGCAGAAAGCATTAGCGATCCGTGACTTTGACAGCTATGAGGAAATTGTCCGATGTGCCCTCAATGTCGAAATGGAGATCGGGGAATCATAGGGGTATCATGGGGACAAGAAGCGTAAGGTGGAATTCAATGCTGGTGGTCCGATGGATAAATCCAACGGTGCTAAGAAGATCCAGCACCCCATTTGCCAAAAGTGCGGAAAGAAGAACCCTGGAAATTGCCTTGGGACGAGAAAATGCCTCAGGTGTGGAAGAGAAGGGAACCTAACTATTAACTATCGGCAAGAAAGACCCATGGTTGGGACAGAGGAGAGGGACACTCCGTTCGAACCTCAACGCGTTATTCAATGCTACAAATTCAATGAACCGGGTCATTTTGATAATCAGTGCCCTAATCCATGGGTTTTCTGAGTCGACCAACAACCTCCAAGGCAGCAAAGAAGAGCTTTTTCCATCACTTCTTCCGAAGTGAACACCGACAACGAAGTGGTGACAGGTACGCTAGTTATTCATTCAAGAATAGCGAACATACTTTTTGATTCATGTTCAACGCATTCTTTTATATCTTGAAAGTTTAGTAGAACAATCCCAGCACCACCACAAATCATGGAAGTAAAGATGTCGGTGGGTATAGCAAATGGGGAAATCATTGCATCCCATGAATATAAGTCCTCCCCTGTTATAATCTGTGGATTAAATTTCCTGGTGAACCTCGTCATACTCCCTCTGGTGGAATTTGATGGAATTCTTGGCATGGATTGGCTTTCCTTATATAGAGCCAATATAAATTGCCAGGAGAGGGAAATCACACTCCATATGGAGAATTGACCCCCGATTCTTTACAAGTGTCCGGAGGAAGATGAATCTATTTTAGCTCCATCATCTCAAGCATGGATATTACTGCCTTATGAGCATGCGTATCTGGCTCATATGATTGAGTACAAGGAAGAATCCATCCTTGAATAAATGCCTATTGTGAGGGAATTTGCTGAAGTGTTTCCCGAGGAATTGTCTTGTCTTCCTCCTAGAAGAGATGTTGATTTCTAAATTGAACTTATACCTGGGGCTCTACCAATATCCAAGACTCCATATAGAATGGATGTTTTTGAGCTTGAAGAGCTGAAGAAACAACTACAAGAGAATCTGATAAACGGTTTATACGCCCAAGTGCTTCACCATGGGGTGCACCAGTCCTCTTCGTCAAGAAGAAGGATGGGTAAATGAGGCTCTGCATCGATTATCATGAACTTAACAAAATCATGATAAAGAACAAGTATCCTCTCCCAAGAATCCATGACTTGTTTGATCAGCTGCGTGGAGCACAATACTTCTCCAAGGTGGACTTGTGGTCGGGATATTATCAAATAAGTGTGAAGAAGGATGATGTCCCCAAGACTGCTTTTCGTACAAGATACGGGCACTATGAATTCATAGTAATGCCTTTCGGACTCACCAATGCTCCAACAATCTTCATGGACTTAATGAATAGAGTATTTAGAGATTACCTAGACAAATTTGTGGTAGTCATTATAGATGATATTCTAATATACTCTAAAACCATGGAGGATCATGAGGAGAATTTAAGAACTGTACTGGAGACTTTGCGCATGGAGAAGCTCTATGAAAATTATATAAAGTGTGAGCTCTGGTTGAAGAAAGTCACATTCTTCTGCCATATCATCACAAGCAATGGGATATCTGTGGATCCCTCCAAAACAGATGCAATTGAGGGATGGCCGAGGCCAACATCGGTAACAGATATCTGTAGCTTCTTGGGGTTAGCTGGATATTATCGACGATTTTTGAGAAATTTATCATGATTTTCCAACCCTCTTACCAGGCTAACTCGGAAGGGATTAAAGTTCTCTTTGAGTGATGAATGCGAAGAATGCTTCAAGGAGTTCAAAAGGAGGCTTATCACTGCGCCCGTGCTCACTTTACCCACAAGTGGAGAACTTTTTGTGGTATTTAGTGATGCTTCAAAAAAGGGCTTAGGCTGTGTGCTGATGCATAATGATAAAGTGATATCATATGCCTCAAGACAGTTGAAAATCCATGAGAGAAACTATCCAACACATGATATGGAGTTGACGGCTGTGATCTTTGCCTTGAAAATCTGGCGGTATTATCTTTATGGAGAGAAATGTGAGATATATACTGACCACAAGAGTCTTAAAAATATATTCACACAGAAAGAGATTAATATGCACCAGAGAAGATGGATAGATATCATCAAGGATTGTGATTGTTCAATACATTACCACCCTGGGAAAGCGAACAAGGTGGCAGATGCCCTTAGTAGAAAGGATCCACTGATTCTATCAATGATGATAATTGAGAAGGATCCAATCTTCTTAGACTTGATAAAGATGTACATGGGAATCATAGAGAAGGGAACATCATCAATCCTTTCACAAATGATTGCTCAACCATCTCTTTTGGAAAGGTTAAAGGATGCTCAAAAAGATGATCTGGGAATTTAGGAAAAAGTGGAAGCTATCAAAAATGGGAAATCCTCATAGTTTAATGTTAATAAAGAAGGAATTGTGCGGTTTGGGAAAAGACTATGTGTTTCATCAAGTCCGGAGCTGAAGAAGGAACTTTTGGATGATGCACATAGTTCAAATTTCTCTATTCACCCAGGGAGCACAAAGATGTATCGAGATCTCCGAGGAAACTTTTGGTGGGATAATATGAAGAAGGAGATCGCTGAATATACATCAAAGTGCCTAGTGTGTCAGCAAGTGAAGGCAGAGAGGTAGAAGTCTAAGGGGATGATGCAACCATTTCCCATACCAGAATGGAAATGGGTGAACATCACCATAGACATTGTCACTGGACTTCCAAGGACATCCAAAGGCAACAATGCAATCTGGGTTGTTGTGGATCGTCTTACAAAGACTACACACTTCATTGTTATTTGGGAGGATTTATCGTTGGATCAACTAGAACGGATATATATCAGGGAAGTGGTAAGGTTGCATGGAGTACCACTATCTATTGTGTCTGACCGAGATCCAAGATTCACCTCTAAGTTTTAGAAGAGTCTTCAACATGCTCTGAATATTGAACTGAACTTCAGTACGGCCTGTCATCCTCAAAATGATGGTCAATCCGAGAAGACTTTCCAAACACTTGAGGATATGTTGAGAGCCTGCTGAATGGACTTTAAAGGAGGATGGGATCAACATCTTCCTCTTGTTGAGTTCTCTTATAATAACAGTTTCCACTCGAGCATCCAAATGGCACTATATGAAGCCCTGTATGGGAAAAGGTGCAGAACACCGGCATGTTGGGATGAGGTCGGTGAACATAAGCTTCTTGGACCAGAAATGGTCGAGGAAATGGTGGAGAAGGTGAAAACTATTCAGCAGCATATCAAGGCAGCTCAGAGTCGACAGAAGAGTTATGCAGATAACCGTCGATGAGACCTTGAGTTTAAAGTTCAAGACATGGTTTTTCTACGCATATCTTCATGGAAGAAGGTCATGAGTTTTGTAACACCCGAAATTTTTATGAGTAATATTTTGTTTTTATATATCATCAAAGGAATCTTTCACTATATACTAGCTTGGCTTACTTCACACGCAATCGTGACCTTCCTCGATAGCTTGCGTTGTACGCAATACCGAGTTTCACTAAACGACGATATGCTATTAAAATATTATTTAAAATAGCCGTTATGAATAGTAATAACCACTTTTTGAAATTTTATCATTCAAAATGGACTTCATTTTTGGATTCGGAATACCGAAATTATCCTAGGGTGAAATTTTGGTATTTTTCTGAAAACTTTCAATTTTTGATGAATAGTGAAACCACTAAGTGGTAGGTTAAAAACTGAATTTTGCATAAAACATAATTTTACCGCTTCTGTGAATGGAATTTCTAAAATCCGAGAGACACGGTTGATATCAGTAAGTAAAATTTCGTTCAATGAGATAAAAATATTTTTTTTGGTGAATAGTAACTTTTTGCTTTTTTTTACCGTGGTTAATAGTAAATAGGGTAACTAAGGGTAAATATGATATTACTATTACCCTAACACATTTCCTAATTCTATTGGATAAGTGTAATTTAAAAAAAACAACCTTATGAATATAATATGACCATTTAGGTCCACTTAGATTAGATTATGACATTTAATATTATTTTATTTAATGAATAGTTAAAATAGTTAAAATCAAAGTTTAATAACTAAAACATTTTTAATATGGGTTTATACATAAGATAAATTCGATTATAAATATTCATTAAAAATCTAAAAATATTTCCTACATAATGATATTTTATTTATAATTTTTAGACTTTAAATAAATTAATTTATTTATGACACAATGATGATGCAGTAATTTCCCTTTTAAGGAAATGTTAACATAATTGATGTTATAAATGCCCAAATAAATGTAATTTGAGACTTTTTATGAATTACACTAATTTTCTAGGTTACTATGATATATTAGTGTTGATTTAATCAACTTGGTTCGAACATATAATTCTGTTATGACTTTCACAAAAATCATATATCAAATAGTGTCAAAATTGACACAAAATAGTTTTTAAATCAAATATTATATTATTAATTGTTATTTTTTACCTAAAAATCTAAGGTTTGGCCAAATGGATTAGATAAGGATATATATATTAATAATAAACAACTTGGGGTTTGTTTGGCTTATTATATTAAGTGTATTAACCATATAGTGTAAGAAAACAAAAAGACACGGTAAAAGTTAAATTATTTAACTTAGAGTTAAATCTAATTGATAAGGTTAAAATAATAACCTAAACTTGTCTAAATCCTATTGGTTGATAGGATTTAGACCCATCCCCACTATACATTCGAAATAAGACCCTTTGGAACCATTATAAACCGATTTTGACTTTAATATAAAATAATATTTTGAGATATTCCTAAGGTGCCCCTCTCCTCCCTTATAAAAGGGCACCTCCTCCCCCTCCTCCTCACACCAAATTGATCACTCAAGCTCGGCAAACCCCTGCCAAAATCCCTTCTCCACTTCCCTAGAATAATCCTAGGGGTCCTGGTATTCTTCAAAGACCAATCTTAGTTCCCTAAGTGGAGGATTCAAAGAGGCGTTTAAAAGAAGAGGTAATATCCATTACCGATCTTTTCAATTTCTTTCTTCTTCAACTTCTTCTTCTTTAGTTGTTTCATGATAAAGTAATAACATCAGTATTACTTAAATAATGATATTTCATTATAAATATGAAACAACCCTAATTCACCTTCTATCCATCCTACGGAAAAAATGAAATCACCGCGCGTGCGTACGTACGGAATACCGTCTCCACGCCGTGGTGTAATCTATTTTCCACCACCACCTTACATGGATGGGTATAATGGTGTAAATAATGACTATATATGACAATTAAAAAGTGATATTGATTCTGAAATAGTATACATACACTCCAATACAATTCCACGATCATAGGAACGATATCATCACTCATGCGTACGTACGGAATACCGTCTCCACGATGTGATGCGACTCGTTCTACATGATCATCATTACATAGTAATTATATAAATGAATTGAATGAATACATTTGATATATGTTACACTAATACCATTCTGGATATAAGGTATCTATAACCTTAAAAGAAGAATAAGAATTTATTCAGCAAAACATGCATAAGAACAAAAGGCCATAAAGACTCGAGTAACAAGTAACAATGAAATATTACTAATAAGAAGCTAAGAATATGACCATATATGATATCATATAAATATGTATGATTCTTTAATAAGTCAATAACATTATTTTAACCATTATACAGGAGCTTCGGACACGTACAAAGAAAATCGGACCTAAGGTAAGGGAAAATATCACAATCTCATTTTTATCCGAGATTGTTTTTACTTTGGCATTTACTGGGGTGTATTTTTATCATCCACATCCATGTTCCCTCAATATTTAATATTGTTTCCATCCACTTAAAATAGTTTAAATCTAATTTTAACCTTCGGTGAGTTTTTAGTAAAGAATATGAAAGGAATCTTTTGTCGTTTTTCGTACGAGGTACTTTTTTGACTTTTCCGACAAAAGTACGAAGAATGTTTTTTTAACTTATACGGCATGAATGGATTTTTATAACATTATTTACAAGAAGCTTCCATTACAAGTTTTCAAGTTTATTTTTAATCTAATTCTTTTAGTTTATAAATGTATGACATGTTAAGAAAGGAAAAGTGTTTTTGAAGAAGAAAGGATAGTTTCCTCAAGAATGGAGTTCAAGTGTTTTATCAAAATTATTTTCCATCTAAGATAATAAAGGGTTCTGTTTTTATCCCTATTATTACATTGATTTGATTATGTTGTGAGGGAATAATTTTTATGAAGTCATTTACCTTATATGATTTGTCTTATGATGTCATGATGTTTCAAGAATCCCATTTTTTGTTACATGTGTTATGCGATGATGTATGATATATGATTATGTGGAACACATAAGAAAGGATTCATTATAATATGGGTGGGACCTATATCTCCCTCCAATGCATTGGGTATAGATTTATATCTCATGAGATAGACATGGCTGGAACGGAAGGTTATTTTGGTTCAGTGATACAGGACTGAAACGAGGAGTGAACTCGGTTCAGAAATGGACTTTGTCCGCTAAGATAGTCTTGGCAATGAGTCATGACTAATAAGAAATGATTTTCCATGATTATGTGTGCATGCCACAAAGTTTCAAGTTTTATGTTATGATTATGGGGATCTCATTTTCACTTCTATGATTTATTCCATGTTAAGATATTATGATCTCTTTTGCAGGTTATGATTTTCAAAAAGATATGATATGATTTTTATTTTCTTTATTTTCCCTTGCTGAGCATTTGAGCTCACCCTTTTTTGTATTTTTTCTTTTCCCCAGGTCAGGAAGATGGATATTAAGTAGAATATGCTAAAAGGGACCCTAGATATGATGAAATAAATGGGAGACACTGTAGAAGATTTATGAACCAGTTGTTTATGTTTCCCAGTTTCTAAAGACACTATACCTATACGGTATTTTGTGGTTTTGGAATATGTTGTAATAAGTGTGCTTCAATTTTGAAGTATTAACAATGTATGTAAATTATGGGTCGTTATAGTTGGTATCAGAGTAAAGGTATAGTCAACCTTTGGAAACTAGGATGCGAAAGCCTTCGTAAGAACCCTAAGGATAATTCTAAGCATAGAACCAATCTTAGTGTTTTAGAAATGGACATGAATACCCTAGGATAAGACCTTAAGTGTGAAATTTTACTCTTGATTATGTGGTTTTCCTATTATAATTAGTGTTTCTCGCACTATTATTCTTGGTTTTAGTCAATGGATGGAACCCGGAGGAACCGTGTTAATGCGGAATGCGACGGGCAATGCAATGATTGTCCCCCTGAGCAACCAAATGTTATGGGAGATGGAATGCAAAATATTGTAGCCATGCTCACACAACTTTCTCAAGCTATGAATCATGTAGGATTTCCAAACGAGCAAAGGAAGGAGCAACATTCTGTTGAATCCTTCATGAGACAGTGTCCACCTTCATTCATCAGGTCTACTGATCCATTAGTTGCTGAACAATGGATCAGTACTACTGAAAAGATATTTTCAGTTCTTCAATGTTCTGAGCATGATAAAGTCATCTTAGTGGTGTATCGTTTGAAAGGTGATGCTAATCAATGGTGGAATATTATTAAGAATACGAGGCAAAGGGCTGAAATTGAGTCCATGGAATGGGACGAGTTCAAGAACTTATTTTTCAATTAGTACTTCCCTCGTATTCTCCGAACAAAGATGGAGAAAGAGTTTCTCGAACTGATGCAAAAGGATGATGAATCTGTTGGTACCTATGAAGCAAATTTTACAAGACTTGCTAGGTATGCTTCTGGTACTATTATCCAACCTGAGAGTAATATCGATGGATTCTTTAGTGGCTTAAAACCAAGTCTTCGAAGGGCCTTAGCCATAAAGGACTTCAATAGCTACGAGGAAATCGTTCGATGTGCTCTCAATGTTGAGATGGAGATTGGAGTAACCCATCAATCATATGGGTTTGATAAGTAGAGGAAAATGGAATTCAAAGGAAAATCTAAAGAGCACACTGAAAATAAGATGAGCTTTTCCTTATGCTCAAAGTGTGGAAAGAAACATGGAGGGAGTTGTCTTAAAGGGACAAGTAAATGTTCCAAATGTGGAAAGGAAGGTCATAGGGCATTTGAATGCCATGATAATGGGAAGAAGATGTCTAATGATGTAAACAAAGGAAGGAATACACAGAATGAACCTACTACACTTTAATGTTTCAAGTGCAAGGAGATTGGGCATTATGCCAATCAATGCCCAAATCCAAGGGTTGATGATGATGGTCGACGTCAACAAACTCTTAAGGCTAAAGACAAAGGAAAGTCACATGCAATTTCTATTAGCGATGTGGAGTATGATAACGATGTGGTGAAAGGTACACATACCATCCACTCTAAAGTAGAAAATGTTTTATTTGATTCTGGATCCACCCACTCTTTTATGTCTGAAAAAATTTCTAAGGGTGTCACCGTATTACCTCAACAATTAGATGTTGAGTTAGCTGTGACAACACCTAATGGCACAACAGTCGCATCAAAAGTTTATAATTATTCTCTGATTGAAGTTTTTGGGAAAGTGCTTCCTGCAAATCTTGTGATCCTTCCTATAGTGGAATTTGATGTGATTCCTGGCATGGATTGGCTTTCTCTACATGGAGCTCATATCAATTTCCAATGAAGGGAAGTCACATTTCATATTCCAGATCAATCTATGATCGTCTATCGATGCAAGGATGAATATAACCTTGTAGTGGAAATTCCTTCTATCTTATGGGTCTTGATTCCACTAAATGAAGGTTATTTATCTCAAATGGTTGGTGAGAAACTCACGATTAAGAATATGCCCATCGTACGGGAGTTTGATGATGTCTTTCCGGAGGAATTACCGGGTCTTCCACCAAATCGTGAAGTTGAGTTTTCAATAGAACTCGTACCGGGTGCTTTGCCTATTTCAAAGACACCTTATAGAATGTCCCCAATTGAGTTGCAGGAATTGAAGAAGCAACTCCAAGAGAATCTTGATAAGGGATTCATATTCCCTAGTGCGTCACCTTGGGGAGCACCTGTTCTATTTGTTAAGAAGAAAGATGGATCAATGAGACTCTGCGTTGATTATCGAGAACCTAAAAAGATCACTATCAAGAAAAAATATCCCCTCCCACGCATTGATGACTTATTTGACCAACTACGCGGAGCTCAATACATTTCCAAGATTGATCTTTGTTCAGGGTATCATCAATTAAGGGTCAAAAGGGAGGATATACCAAAGACAGCTTTCCGTACAAGGTATGGACACAATGAATTTATAGTGATGCCATTTGGTCTTACTAATTCCCCTGATATCTTCATGGATCTAATGAATAGAGTCTTTAGAGACTATCTTGATCAATTTGTGGTAGTCTTTATAGACGATATTCTTATCTATTCAAAGAGAAAGGAAGAGCATGAAGATCACTTGAGAATTATATTGAAGACCTTGAAAAAGGAGAAACTTTATGCCAAATTTACAAAGTGTGAATTTTGGCTTCAAAAAGTTTCATTTTTGGGTCACATAATCTCAAAAGAGGGGATATCTGTGGATCCAGAAAAAACAGAGGTTATCGAAAGATGATCGAGACCAACAACAGTAACTGAGATCCGGTGTTTTCTTGGTTTGGCTGGATATTATCTACGTTTTGTGAATGATTTTTCACGATTATCTAATCCACTCACCAATTTGACTCGGAAAGGAGTAAAGTTTGTATGGACAGAGGAATGTGAAGAGAATTTCAAGGAGTTGAAAAGAAGGTTATCCGGTACACCTGTGCTCACACTGCCTTGTAGTGGAGAAAGGTTTGTGATCTACAGTGATGCATCTAAGAAGGGATTGGGGTGTGTTCTTATGAAAAATGATATGGTGATAGCTTATGCCTCACGACAGTTGAAAATACATGAGAAAAATTACCCAACTCATGATTTGGAGTAAGCTACAGTAATCTTTGCATTAAAGATTTGGAGGCATTACCTTTATGGTGAAAGGTGTGATATTTATACTGATCATAAAAGTTTAAAGTATATTTTCACACAAAAGGAGCTGAATATGTGTCAAAGAAGATGGTTGGAGCTGATTATAGATTATGACTGCTCAATCCATTACCACCCTGGGAAAGCAAACAAGGTGGAAGATGCATTAAGTTGACAAGACCATGCTAGTTTATCCATGATGAGGATCACAAAAGATCCAATATTTATGGATTTACAAAGGATGGATCTTGGAATTATAAGGGAAGGGGAAAAATCTTATCTTTATCAAATGAATGTTCAACCATCTAGACATGTGAAGATTAAAGAGGCACAGAAAAAATATGTAGAGTTACAAAAGAAGGTGAGAAATGTTCCTGAATTCAACCTTGATTGTGATGGGATAATAAAGTTTAGGAATCAGGTTTGTGTTCCTCCCATCCCTGAATTAAAGAAGGAGATGTTGGATGAGGCTCATAGTTCTTCATTCTCTATTCATCCTGGAAGCACGAAGATGTATAGGGACCTGAAAGAGTACTTCTGGTGGGATGGCATGAAAAGAGATGTTGCTGAATATGTCTCTCGATGCTTGGTTTGTCAACAAGTTAAAGCTGGGAGACAGAAGTCTAAGGGGATGTTACAACCATTACCCATACCCGAATGGAAATGGGAAAACATCACTATGGACTTTGTCACAGGACTTCCTAAAACATCCAAAGGCAATAATGTTATCTGGGTCATAGGTGATCGTCTTACAAAGTCTGCACACTTCATTGCTATTAGAGAGGATTTATATCTAGATCAGCTTTCCAGGATATATGTAAAGGAAGTGGTAAGATTGCATGGAGTACCACTTTCTATTATATCTGATCGGGATCCGAGATTTACCTCGATGTTCTGGCAAATTCTTCAGCATACTCTGGATACAGAGTTGAGTTTCAGCACTGCTTATCATCCTCAGACAGATGGTCAGTCTGAGAGAACAATTCAAACCCTAGAAGATATGTTGAGAGCTTGCTCTATGGATTTCAAAGGAGGTTGGGATCAACACCTACCTTTGGTGGAATTTTCTTATAATAATAGCTTTCACTCCAGTATTCAGATGGCTCCTTATGAAGCTCTCTATGGAAAGAAATGCAGGACTCCGACTTGCTGGGATGAAGTTGGGGAAAGAAAGCTATTAGGACCTGATCTCGTGGATGAAATGGTAGAGAAGGTCAGATCTATTCAACAACACATAAGAGCAGCTCAGAGTCGACAGAAAAGTTATGCCGAAAACCGAAGAAAAGACCTAGAGTTTGAAGTGGGTGATAAAGTGTTCTTACGAATATCTCCCTAGAAGAAGGTTATGGGATTTGGAAATAAGGGGAAGTTGAGCCCTAGATATATCGGTCCTTTCGAAATACTGGATCGTGTTGGAAAGGTAGCTAACCGATTGGCGCTTCCACCGAATCTCTCTCAAGTTCACGATGTGTTCCATGTATCTCTCCTGAGAAAGTACATACCTGATCCTTCACATGTACTTAGCTCAGAAGTTGTACCACTGGAGCAAGATCATTCTTATGAAGAACAACCGATAGAGATTCGGGATCGTAGAGAAAAAGTCCTACGAAACAAGACCACTCGACTGGTGAAAGTTTTATGGAGGAACCACCAACTTGAAGAAGCTACATGGGAGCTTGAGGATATGATGAGGGAGAGGTATCCTCATCTGTTTATTACAAAGTGACGAATTTCGAGGGCGAAATTCTTTTTAAGGGGGGTAGAATGTAACACCCAAGATTTTTATGAGTAATATTTCGTTTTTATATATCATCAAAGGAATCTTTCACTACATACTAGCTTGGCTTACTTCACACGCAATCGCGACCTTCCTCGATATCTTGCGTTGTACGCAATACCGAGTTTCACTAAACGATGATATGCTATTAAAATATTATTTAAAATAGCCGTTATGAATAGTAATAACCACTTTTTGAAATATTATCTTTCAAAATGGACTTAATTTTTGGATTCGGAATACCGAAATTAGCCTAGGGTGAAATTTTGGTATTTTTCTGAAAACTTTCAATTTTTGATGAATAGTGAAACCACTAAGTGGTAGGTTAAAAACTGAATTTTGCATAAAACTTAATTTTACCGCTTCTGTGAATGGAATTTTGAAAATCGGACAGACACGGTTGATATCAGTAAGTAAAATGTGGTTCAATGAGATAAAAATATTTTTTTGGTGAATAGTAACTTTTTTACTTTTTTTTACCGCGGTTAATAGTAAATAGGGTAACTAAGGGTAAATATGATATTACTATTACCCTAACACATGTCCTAATTCTATTGGATAAGTGTAATTCGACCAAAAACAACCTTAAGAATATAATATGACCATTTAGGTCCACTTGGATTAGATTATGACATTTAATATTATTTTATTTAATGAATAGTTAAAATAGTTAAAATCAAAGTTTAATAACTTAAACATTTTTAATATGGGTTTATACATAAGATAAATTCGATTATAAATATACATTAGAAATCTAAAACGATTTCCTACATAATGATATTTTATTTATAATTTTTAGACTTTATATAAATTAATTTATTTTTGACACAACGATGATGCAGTAATTACCCTTTTAAGGAAATGTTAACATAATTGATGTTATAAATGCCCAAATAAATGTAATTTGAGACTTTTTATGAATTCCACTTATTTTCTAGGTTACTATGATATATTAGTGTTGATTTAAGAAACTTGGATCGAACATATAATTCTATTATGACTTTCTCAAAAATCATATATCAAATAGTGTCACAATTGACACAAAATAGTTTTTAAATAAAATAAAATATTATTAATTGTTATTTTATACCTAAAAATCTATGTTTCGGCCAAATGACTTAGATAAGGATATATATATTAATAATAAAAAAGTTGGGGTTTGTTTGGCATGTTATAGTATGTGTATTAACCATATAGTGTAAGAAAACAAAAAGACAGGGTAAAAGTTAAATTATTTAACTTAGAGTTAAATCTAATTGATAAGGTTAAAATAATAACCTAAACTTGTCTAAATCATATTGGTTGATATTATTTCGACCCATCCCCACTTTACCTTCGAAATAAGACCCTTTGGAACCATTATAAACTGATTTTGACTTTAATATAAAATAATATTTGGAGATATTCCTAAGGTGCCCCTCTCCTCCCTTATAAAACGTCACCTCCTCCCCCTCCTCCTCAAACCAATTTGAGCACTCAAGATCGGCAAACCCCTGAAAAAATCCCTTCTCCACTTACCTAGAATAATTCTAGGGTTCCTGGTCTTCTTCAAAGACCAATCTTAGTTCCCTAAGTGGAGGATTCAAAGAGGCGTTTAAAAGAAGAGGTAATATCCATTACCGATCTTTTCAATTTCTTTCTTCTTCAACTTCTTCTTCTATAGTTGTTTCATGATAAAGTAATAACATTAGTATTACTTAAATACTGATATGTTATTATAAATATGAAAAAACCCTAATTCACCTTCTATCCATCCTACGGAAAAATGAAATCACCGCGCGTGCGTACGTACGGAATACCGTCTCCACGCCGTGGTGTAATCAATTTTCCACCACCACCTTACTTGGATGGGTATAATGGTGTAAATAATGAATATATATATGACTATTAATAATTGATATTGATTCTGAAATAGTATACATACACTCTGATACAATTCCACGATCATAGGAACGATATCATCACTCGTGCGTACGTACGGAATACCGTCTCCACGATGTGATGCGACTCGTTCTAGATGATCATAATTAAATAGTAATTATATAAATGAATTGAATGAATAAATATTATATATGTTACACTAATACCATTGTGGATATAAGGTATCTATAACCTGAAAAGAAGATTAAGAATTTATTCGGCAAAACATGCATAAGAACAAAAGGCAATAAAGACCCGAGTAACAAGTAACAATGAAATATTACTAATAAGAAGCTAAGAATATGACCATATATGATATCATATCAATATGTATGATTCTGTAATAAGTCAATAACATTATTTAAACCATTATACAGGATCTTCGGACACATACAAAGCAAATCGGACCTAAGGTAAGTGAAAATATCACAATCTCATTTTTATCCGAGATTGTTTTTACTTTGGTATTTACTGGGGTGTATTTTTATCATCCACATCCATGTTCCCTCAATATGTAATATTGTTTCCATCCACTTACAATTGTTTAAATATAATTTTACCCTTCGGTGAGTTTTTAGTAAAGAATATGGAAGGAATCTTTTGTCGTTTTTCGTACGAGGTACTTTTTTGACTTTTCCGACAAAAGTACGAAGAATGTTTTTTTAACTTATACAGCATGAATGGATTTTTAAAACATTATTTCCAAGAAGCTTCCTTTACAAGTTTTCAAGTTTATTTTTAATCAACTTCTTTTAGTTTATAATTGTATGACATGTTAAGAAAAGAAAAGTGTTTTTGAAGAAGAAAGGATATTTTCCTCAAGAATGGAGTTCAAGTGTTTTATCAAAATTATTTTCAATATAAGATAATAAAGGGTTTTGTTTTTATCCCTATTATTACATTTATTTGATTGTGTTGTGAGGTAATTATTTTTATGAAGTCATTTACCTTATATGATTTGTTTTATGATGTCATGATGTTTCAAGAATCCCATTTTTTGTTACATGTGTTATGCAATGATGTATGATTTATGATTATGTGGCACACATAAGAAAGGATTCATTATAAGATGGGTGGGACCTATATCTCCCTCCAATTAATTGGGTAAAGATTTATATCTCATGAGATAGACATGGCTGGAACGGAAGGTTATTTCGGTTCAGTGATACAGGACTGAAACGAGGAGTGAACTCGGTTCAGAAATGGACTTTATCCGCTAAGATAGTCTTGGAAATGAGTCATGACTAACAAGAAATGATTTTCCATGATTATGTGTGCATGCCACAAAGTTTCAAGTTTTATGTTATGATTATGGGGATCTCATTTTCACTTCTATGATTTTTTCCATGTTAAGATATTATGATCTCTTTTGAAGGTTATGATTTTCAAAAAGATATGATATGATTTCTATTTCTTTTATTTGCCCTTGCTGAGCATTTGAGCTCACCCTTTTTTGTATTTTTTCTTTTCCCCAGGTCAGGAAGATGGATATTATATAGAATATGCTAAAAGGGACCCTAGATATGATGAAATAAATGGGAGACACTGTAGAAGATTTATGAACCAGTTGTTTATGTTTCCCAGTTTCTAAAGACACTATACCTATACAGTCATTTGTGGTTTTGGAATATGTTGTAATAAGTGTGCTTCAATTTTTAAGTATTAACAATGTATGTAAATTATGGGTCGTTATAAGTTTTGGAAAGAAAGGGAAGTTATATCCAAGGTACATCGGCCCCTTCGAGATTCTTGATTGTTTCGGGGTTGTGGCCTATCGACTAGTACTTCCACCTACTATGGCCAAAGTACATGATGTCTTTCATGTATCCCTCTTAAGGAAGTACATACCGGACCCATCACATGTACTCACTTCTGAGGTGGTACAATTGGAAGATGATCTTTCTTATGAGGAGCAACTAGTGAAGATCTGAGATCGTAGAGAAAAAGTTCTACAAAATAAGACAATTCCCCTCGTCAAGGTATTGTGGAGAAACCACAGGTTTGAAGAAGCAACTTGGAATCGGAGGATATGATGAATCTGAGTTACCCATATTTGTTTTAGTGTGGGAAAAGGAAAATTTCGAGGGCGAAATTTCTTAAGGGGGGAATATTGTAACGACCCAAAGTTTCATTAATGGAAATCCATCTTGATCTAATTATATGTCTCTTTATGTTTATATAAATTGTCAACTTCATTGGTTTTATGTTAAGAATTTTGACCGTTTATAATATAGTTGTTGAACAGTAATCACATGATTAGTATAAATAGAGAACTTTAACAAATCCAATTTACTTAGACAAAAGAAGTGATGGCCTCATCCAGTAGAATTTCACCATATGAAGCCCATTTGTTGGAGCTCGGAAAAGAGGTGGCGTCTTTGGGCTTCGCTCTTGACCAAGCCCAAGCTGAGCTTCATCATGTCAAGCTCGAATGTGACTGTCTGCAGGAAAAGTGGAAGTTGATTGAAATTACCACTCAAGCGATGTTATCCGAGCCACCCCAAGAGTCTGTCACCATCGCACACCTTACCCTTAGGTCTTATGCGGCTGTTTTAAGGTGTTACGTAACAAATAAGTAGTTCTATGTTCACGTACAATATTTTTGTATATAATAATGAATATAATTTCTAGTCATTTTTGATACATTGTAAATAGTTTTTAAAGTACAAATGGTGTTTTTAGTTATTATTTAATTAAGAAATATATTTTATTAAATTAAGAGATTTTTGAATTAAATAATATTTTCATAAAATAGTAATATTATTATGAAATTAATTTTTATTAAATATAAATGATCTTATAATTTTATGAATTCAATTAATATTTTTTTATTAAGGTTTGAAAGCCATTTCTATCAAAACCAGTGAATTTTCGATAAATGTGTGTTTTTATTTTAAAAGTGAAAATTAACATATTTAGAAAATTATTTAGATAAAATAAATGTCATTTTTGGAATCAGGACGTTGAAATTATCCAATGGTGATGTTTTCGTAATTTTCTGAGATAGTCAAATTTTTGGGTAAAAATTAAATACCGTTTAAAAATATAATGTGTTTTATGACATCATAATGACCCAATAGTGATGTAATAAAATACTATAATCGTTATTTTCGGCCAATATATGTTTTAAAATTAAAATAATGTGATTTTGGGTTTGTTTAACTTACTTTTCAAAGCATTAATGGACCCCTCAAGACTTATTCAACACCATGCCTTTTTAAATTAATTTCCATGGGAGTGTGACTCACCTCCACATAAGCAACCCAAATATTTTAAGAAGTTCGGACTTTGGCCTTATAAAATATTTTTTCCCTCTTCCCTTTGCCAAAAACCATGGGCAAAAACCATGGGATGGTTTGTGTTTTGGATTAATTTAATATAAGGGGTCCCAAACCTAAATAATAAATAATTCCCTCACCTTTATTATATAAACCCACCCAAGATCCCACTTCCTCCTCACTCAAATCCCTTGTAGTTCGTCCAACCTCTGCCCTACTCACTCTAGAATCCTCCCAAGGTTCCCCAAGCTCCTAAGAAGCCTCTCTCAAGCCTTTGGAAGCACACTTCCAAGTAAGGGTTTTTTCTTCCTTTCTATTTTTTGTCAATTTTATTTAAGTTGTATTTCCCTTTTAATTTCAATTATTAATGTTGGGGTATGGATTCACACCTCCCCCGTACTTTACTCTTATTGTTTGAATGATGGGAGACCCCTTTCTCTCTCATTAAATGCCTCCCATGTACACCTGTTACTATGCTGAAATTCTGAAAGGAACTTCTCTCTCTTCTTTTACATTCAAGCAATACTCTTGTATCATGAACCTAAATTCCAATTCAATTGATGGGAAATGTATCTATATGACCTCATTACTTTCCATTACATGTAAATATGATTATTATCCCCTTTCTCTCTCATCGACCTTTTTTTTAATTCTTACATCACGCCGTTACGCTGTCGAAATCGCACCGATTTTCTAAGCCAATGTCATTGTGTAGTGAATACCATCTCCATTTATCCATCGAGGGTATTCACCTTTATGAACATTTACTTATTGATTGTAAAGTTTCATTTATGAATTCCACATTCCTTTATCATGTAATAAATGATTATGTTTTATGAATCCATGTTTTATGATCCATGTGGCACACTTATGCATGAAATGAAATGTTTAAGAAGGGTGCGCCCTTATAGCGCTCCAATGCATTGGGTAAAGTAGGGTATCATGATACATCATGTGCAATGAGTGTTGACTCATGCTAATTCAAGTGCAACTAGGTTTTACTCGTGCTTTATGTGCAATGAGGATTTACTCATGCTCCATGTGCAATGAGCCTTGGCTCATGCTAATTCCATGTTAAGTGTTGTTTCCACATTTCCATGTTATGATTAGCATGATTTATCATGCCTTTATGTTCATGTTTCTTATATGATCTATTGATATGCCTATTGTGTAACATGTATTGTACTCCTCATTTTATTCCATGTGTACTCCATTACTGGGCTTTATAGCTCACCCTTTTCTTATGCATGTCCTCAGGTTATCCCATGCAATGCTAAGTACGAGGGAATATAGTGGTCATGTAAAGGAAGTTTTCAATAAAGATGTTGTATTTCATGTTTTAAGTTTTTATGTAATGGTCCTAAGCCCCAAAGACACTAAACCTCTCGATCTTCTTTGTTGTATCAATTGAAGTTTTATGTAATAAATCTTGTTTAAGTTTGTAATAAAAGAAGGGTTGTCATACTCGGTGTGAGAAACAAGGTGTGGTAACAGTTTATTTTTCAGTGAAAGGAAAACACAAATGAAGGATAGGGTAATATTGATTATATGTTTCATGAGCTTGGGTATGGGTTCCAAGCATTTCTACGTATCTCATTGGGGTGAGAATCAATAAATATATAGTTCTTAATTATCCCTCATAATTTAATGCCATGTGAGAGGAACGAAGATGAACCAATGTGGAAGGTGGGACATGTTATGGTTTAACTAGGGTGTAGGACCTTTGAATCATTTTGTATATTATTAGTGTAAGAATAAATCCACATGTAGTTCTTGATGATTTTTTCCCACTTCAATTAGGCTATGACGTGGGGAAATTTACTTTTGATAATTTCAAGACTGATGGTTGGGCCTAAAGCATGAAGTCTATTTATCAACTTATATCTCATTTTAATTAGAGTTAATATATAAGTTCTAGAATGGTTCCCTGTGAAAATATGATTTATGCATGGGGAAAAAGTAATGGGGTTTTCTTTTCCAAAATTGTGGATGGACCCAGGACTTGAGCTACAGGCATCACTACATATCTCATTGGAATCAGAATCAATCCAAACATATTTATTGAAATATTCCATGTATTTGTTTCATTCATACACATAGGGACTGAAGGGGATTCATTTCATATTATAGCTGGACTGAGATAAGAGAACCAGGAATCACTATATATCTTAATATAATGAGATTCAAGCCACATGTAGTTCTTGGATGGATCATGTAGTTTATTATCATATGATGAGGATATTGGCTGTGAAATCTATCATATTGCAATACGGACATGAAAATATTGGGACTTGTATGTGTAAACAGGGGATGAAATTCAAATGTTGAGTGGAAATGATATAAGTGGGGATTATGCCTGGGGCCAGCCTATCTTTCATCCTTATGTCTAGACAAGAGTTCATCTTGACCCACTGAGGTATTAGGGCGATGTGATTGGGACCCAGAAAAGATATGGAGGCCCACTTTTAAGGGACTATGAGGGATATCTCATCTTATGGAAAACTGAGGTTTCATAATGTTGAATGAAAAGTAAGTTACCCATACTATTTATTGTCATGTGGTAAGGACAACGAGTGTCATGTAGTTTGATTTCATACAATAAGAACATTATTTTAAGAATTTTATGGTCATGTGAAAATGACTCCCTATGAATTGTTACGTCTTGTAGCTTGGATGATGATCATCTAATTAAATGAAATATTTCTTCAAGGACCCTGTGTTAGTTAGGGTCATAGTTAGTTTCCCATCCATTGATAAGAAGGAATAAGCTCCATTAGAGTGGGCCTTATGTATGAAGGTCCCTCCCACTTTGGATCGAGATTCTAAGGATTATTCCCTGGTATCCTTAGAGTTCTAAGGACCAAAACCAACTCTCCTTGGATAAATGAATGAAGGGGGACCTTCTTGTTAATGGCTCGTGCTGTCCAATTTTGATATTCCTACAAGTGATGCATGTTATCAAATCTCTTTTCATCCACTAACTCCAGTTAATCTCATCACATTATAGGCTATTCATCTATAGATAGCTGGTCACATATGGAAATATGGAGCGATGGAAATTGAACTTCAATTGGTAGGACTCCTTCTGTTTCGTACACCAATGAGTACACAGTTGCCTATGTTGTACTAAGGGTTGTAGTCTGGTAATATGATAATGCATGAAAGATCATGTTAGGCCATAACTTGTTATATTTATCCACCATCTTCTAGAGTATGTATGATAGAGTTTTTTTTTGAAATCTTCTATCTGTCTATTGGCCACAGCATGATAGTTGGATGAATGGTTGGATTTGATATTGTACACCTGATATAGATTTTAAACCAGTGTATAACAGAAATTGGTACCATTTTCCACCAACATGGTATAAGGGATACTGAATATGGTAATGATATTAGATTTGATGAATCTAACAGTTCTTTTAGACTGAAAATCTTTGATGGGTATTGCCTCATCCCATTTGTATAATAAATCTGCAGCATTCAAGATGTGTTTGAACAACTTGGTCGTAGTTGGAAGGTATAACCCCATGACATCCATTCCCTTGTGGATAATGGCCACTTTTATTTGGATATATGTGGCAACTTAGGGGGTTGATGGATGAATTTGGAATTCACCAGAGAGTAAATTCAATTCTTGGTGAATTCAGTTTAATCAAACTTCATGAGATTCCAGAAGTATCCAATCCTTGAGATTTGATAAGAAGGAATGTACCCTAATTAGAGGGCACTAAAGGTTCATGTGTGTTGATAGTTATAGTCTCTTCTCCATCAATACATCTAATAATTACTCCATAAATGCCTCATTTTTAGATATCTTTCTTGTGATGTGGGCCACCATAAATAATGAAATAGGCTACTAGTCACCGGATTTTCTCCCTTCAAGTTATTTCTAGTGGGAACACCCCATCCTAGAGGTATTCTATTATTGGATTCATCTATCCTATGTTAGGACCATATGGAACAGGGATGCAACTTATTTCATTGATCTATTCAATTATAATATGAACTAAAGATGAACCCATTATGTGGTGGGAAATATTAATGATTGTTTCATCCCAATTTGGATGTATGAAATCATAGTTTCATTTTCCAACACATTGGCCTTCGTATTCAGTGATCATAGGACATGAGTTAATGTTGGTTATGAGGGAAGTGATTCCATAACCCTCATAAATAGTCAAACCAAGGAATTATCTCCTCTTTTATGATTGTTTAATCCCATTTATTTTTGTGATTACCAACTCTGAGTCACCTTTCACCTCTAGGTGAGTCAACAATATTTTACATGAAAATTCTAGGCCTGCGATGAGATCCTGATACACCAACTCATTGTTGGTACAAAACTATTATAACATGAAGGAATATGATAAAAATTATTTCTTTGGGTATATGGGCACAATCTCTATCCCTGGTTTCCTACTTTGTTGAGTTATGGTCTTCAATTATATTTCCTATTGGGATTTTGGAAGCACCAACGAAATACATTTCCCAACTTTGGTGTTTACCTTAAATATAAAAGATCTTTTAATTTAGAAATTCAGTATTTATTGGAAACTCTTATACAGACCGTTCATAGTATGGAATTCTACCAAGGACTTCCATTTCCCTGTTATCTAATGAAAAACTGAATATCAAACTAATGCAAAATAACTTCCCCCCATGCCAGACATTCGGTCAACATGGGATTTATGAGGATAAATTTAAAGGGGTTATTATTGGAGACTGACTAGATATCATGGTGATATAGGTAGTTCCTTAATTTATTAATATAAAAGATTAATTTTAGGTAGCTCTTCTTGATATATGAATAATGAGTCTCAGCATCATTCATTTTTTGATTGAGGGAATAAAGGTTGTTTTCATTCCTGACATTTCTCTTTTGTGAAATGAAGGATCCCAGTGAGCACTCTAAGGCTTTCACATATATAATGAGTGTATTTATTTAAATAGGTGCAATTAATGTTAGGGGGATCAATAGAAACTACATGAGTGAGTCAAATGCTTTATGATAGTCATCGGTCTGTCGATATGTGACCCCATTATTCATCAATTTCATGAAGGGTAAACACGTGACTTTGAGGTTGGAAATGAAGCACTGAATGTAGGTCAAGTTTACATAAAGTCCTCTAAAATATTTAAATTTTTAGGGAGGAGTCATTCCAAGGATGGAATTAATTTTCTCAGGATCAACATTGATGTTGTGATGGGATACAACGATGTTTTGAAATTTTCTCAAGATTACCCTGAATGCATAATTTAATGTGCTCATCTTCAGGATATGTTGTCGAAGCTTATTAGAGATGGTTTCCATGTCATCTAGATGATAAGAACACTGACTAGACTTAACCAATGGATCATCAATGTATCATTCATTATAATTTACCAAAAAAAATTAAAGATGAGATGCATGGCATGTTGGTAGGTGGGTAGGCATTCTTCAGGCCAAAAGGGGTTACCTGATATTAGAATACACCCTAGTGGAATCTGAAGGTTATTTATTATTCATCTTATAGGACCATATGAGTTTGTTTATACCTATAATATTCATCCATGAAGGAGAGAGCTTGATAATGTATCATTGCATCAATCAAGAGTTTTGTAATTGGAATCGAGAAATTGTATTTGGGAAAATGCTGGTTGAGATATCTGAAATCAATGAAAACATTGATTTTCCCATTCTTCTTATTTATTGATATAATGTTTTATATCCATTTTGGATGATTTTCCTCTCAGATAAAATTACACTTGATGAGCTTGTCTACTTCATCCAATATTTTTGTGGCGTGAGTCAGGTGAGTTTGTCTGGATACTTTCTTATACCCCTAGTGATTTTTTAGTAAACCCAAGAGATAGGTGGACACCTTGGGATGAAGGCATCAAATCACTATGTAATTATAGGAAACAATTTCCTAGTACTGCTTTGTGAAGGATTTATGTACCTCTTATTCTTCAGAATTCATGGTTTCACTAATCAGATTGGGCCATGAATTTTCATTTGTACCCAGATTTATCTATATGAGTTCATCGAATTTGGTGGAGATATATTCCTCAAATGATGGGGTGGAATCACTATGATCTTATTCTTCATTCCAGCCCCTCATGATTTACTTCATCCACCTATATCTGAGAAGTATGAAATGAAGTAATAACCTATCATTTAAGGGTTAATTCATCATTTCAACATCCAAAAGACAAATAAATCATTTCTAGCTCAATTAATGTTACGTTTCCTAAAGGGAATATTGGGGATTGAGAATGAGCATCCCTACCTTTTTGCATTTATGTGCAGACTTATTCTAGTCCAGTTTATGGATTTGTCTTCTATTGATTCTTGAGCGATGGTATTGAAACATTTTCATCCTAAATTTCATTACTACTCATATGATGATGATTTATCCTATGATATTGGGTTTGGTTGTCATCGATGATGTTACAGAAGTTGTTGAATGATTTCTTAAATTTTTTCCCACCCCTTCAATTTGATTAATGGGAAGAAAAAAACTTATGTTGAGCTATTTTAAAGAGTTAGTTGAAATCGTTTTCAGATCATTCAGGGAATTAATTCACATAACATCATCTATTAGGGAATTCTTTCCTCCTTTATAGTAGAATCTTGCGTCAATGTACTATGAATCATAGGATTTTAATGGGTCCTAATAACCATAAAAACCCCAATTTGACTTTTCAGACAATATTTAAAACATTTGTGGTATAATGAAGTAATGGTTGCATGCTAATGTATCCATGGTCTTTCTAGAAGAACAATAAAAGTTGTATCCTACTAGAAAAAAATAAATTCGGAGTAGGACATGAAATCCTTGAACTAGTTTTTGAGTGTAATCTCACTAAGAGGCTCTTGATCATTCATATCATAACCCTATAACATTAGAGTTTAGGGAGACAAGTGAGAGTCATTGAGACCCAGTAGTCAAAGAATCCAGATCCGAAGGAGGATGACTCTAGAACTATTGTCAGTGAAGGCTCATCGGATATCAATTTCATTCATTTTCTCAGATACATATAGTGTTCTTATGTTCCATTGATTCAAATAATCCTTGTCCTAATATTTGAAATAGATGGCCACATGGAATTCTACAGGATCATTCTCTACACGATATACTTCATCTATAGAAACCTGGACTTCAAACTCCTAAGGGATTAATAATGCCTCAATAATTACTCCTTAGTGGTCTTTTGAAAGACTTATAGCATCCATTATTTATAATTTGGTTGACACATTGGCCATTTTCTTTAGTACGCCCTTTTTCGGATCTAAAGGTATGCACTTCCCAACATGTGGATGCTATTTTGTATAAAATTTATCATTTGATGTTCCGGTTGTGCATGGTTCTTCCTTTGGGGTATGATCTTGAAGTTATCCTGCTCTTGCTATATTAGGTCGGTGAGTTCATCCTACTCTAAAAGAATAGATATTGTTTTTCATCTCCTCAAACAACTTTTGTCTCTTATCACTTTGATCATCTTGGTAAGGCATGCATTGTTGTAGATGCTCGATAGGTTGATTCATATGATAGGGTGTAGGATTTTAGATGGAAAAAGTAAAATATACTTCTTAATTGTAACTTTAGTGTACAATACTATTCATGTCCTCCTTCCCTGAATTGATGGAATTACTCAGGACTTTTCATTGGTTTCAAAAATTTTGTCTTCTACCTACTAAGTATTTAGAGCATGATCTCAGATCCCTCATGTGTATTTCACAAGGATTAGTGATGTTCACAACTCATCACATATATTCTCAACCAATATGGAATACAATTATTCTTTAGTGAGTGGTAGGTTTAAGGAATATGTTATTCCTTTCCACCGATCAATGGAATCAGATACCCTTTCATTATCCAGTTTTTTCTAGATTGTAAGGTTTAAGACTATTGTATTATGTAGAATTGAGATGAATGGGAAGAGGAATTTATGGTAGAGGTCTTCCTATTTAGTGATTAACTAAGAATAAAAACTTTTGTGACACATGAAGGTTGTCCCCTATAGTGATTTCACTAAACAGTCGAACTTCACCACCTCTGACATTTTAGGGGTACCCATCATAGTACCGCTGCGAGAGACGAAGTGTGTCAAGTGCTGCTCTAGTTCTCCATATTCATTAAAGATCATAAATTTTGGATTCCAAAAGTGTGGTAAGGGAGGTGTAAGATCAACAAATTTAGGTTAACCTTCTTTTTTGGTTATAATGGAGTGTTCCATTCTACCATAGCTTCCAATCGATTCATAATTGACTCAATGGTGTTCATAAGAATACGAGGAATATCTAGCTAAGCCCGGACCTAAGAATGTATGGTGGATGGATCCTTAATGTATGTAGTGGACATTAGGTCCACTAGTGGTACAACTACCGGTATCTACCATGGATAACCAGTAGGGGTGGTCCTGTAAGGATGTGTCTGACCCTACACAAGTTGTGCACCCAATTGATGGGATTACCAATCTACTGCTACATGGTCCAAATATATTGGTGACGGGTACCCCAATATGAACATATGTTCCTGATCATCTTCAGCCGTTATGGTGAATCAACTTTTTTGAGGTGTGCCAATTGGAAGTGCATGTTTAGGGACTTCTTATAGATCATACCTAGCCGGAAGACTACCTTACTGTAACTCTATATTGAGCCTTCTTAAAAATTTCATCTATTCCTCTTACTGATTAAATCATTACTCTGATGAAAGGTATTGACCCTCCCCAAGAGGGTTTCTAGACAAAGTCTTCTGCTTACATTCTGTAGAGGCCCGAAGCCTAACGTACATGAACATTACATTACTTTTTCAGAATACTTAATACATAACAAAAAGAAACACACAAGGACCGTAAAAGTTTAGTGTCTTTGGAAACTCGGAATATAATCTTCTAATCGTGGTGAAAGATCTTCAACATATCCCATAAAGATCTTCTTCTTTTTAAACCTAAATCCTTTATTTATGTCCTGGGGAAAAGAAAACATAAAAGGGTGAGCTCAAATGCTCAGTAAGGGTAAACAAAATAAATATCATTCACGTCATATTCATAAGAACATATATTTTGGAAATCTTAACCTGCAAAAGAGATCATAATTTCATAACATGGGATAAATCATAGTAGTGAAATGTAATCCCAATAATCATAACATAAAACATGAAACTTTGTCTAATACACACAGAATCATAGATAATCATTTCTTATTAGTCAAGACTCATTGCCAAGACTATCTTAGTGGAAAAAGACCCTTTCTGAACCGAGTTCACTCCATGTTTCAGTCCTGTTTCACTGAACCGGTATAACCTACCATTCTAGTCATGTCTATCTAGTGAGATATAAAATCTTTACCCAATGAATTTGAGGGAGATATAGGTCCCACCAATCTCATAATGATACCATTCCTATGTGTGCCACAAAATCATAAATCATACATCATTGCATAACCCATGTAATAAAAATGGGATTCTTAAACAACATGACATCAAAAAACAATTCATATAAGATAAAGGATTTCATAAAAATAATTCCATCACAACATCATCAAATCAATGTAATAATAGGGATAGAAACAGAACCCTATATTATCTTAGATGGAAAATAATTTTGATAAAACACTTGAACTCCATTCTTGAAGAAAATATCCTTTCTACTTCAAAAACATTTTCCTTTATTAACATGTCATACAATTTTAAACAAAAAAAAGTTGATTAAATATAAACATGAAGAATTGTAAATTAAGCTTCTTGGAAATAATTTTTTAAAAATCCATTCATCCCGTATAAGTTAAAAAAACATTCTTTTCGTACTTTTTCCAAAAAAGTCAAAAAGTACCACATAACGTAAACAAAATAAAGATTCCTTACATACCATGTAGTAAAAGTAAAAATGGGTAAAAACAACTTTAAACATACATGAAAACACTTTCATAAAACATGGACATGGATGATAGAAATAACCCCAGTAAATACTTACGAATAAGCAATCTCGGATAAAAATGAGATTTGCAAAATTATCCCTTACCTTAGGTCCGATTTTCTTTGTAAGTGTCCAAAACTCCTTTATAATGATTTAAATAATGTCATTGACTTATTACAGAATCATATTAATTGTTATTATATCTTATATGGTTCACTTATGACTTTATATTAACCGTTCTTTTGTAAATTCCATGTTAAAGAGCATTTTGGGTAAAATTGTTTCATTTGTCGTCCGTGTTTTGACTTGTAATTATTCATATGATTACTTAGATCATGATTACTTAATTCCAGAATATAAAACATGGTTTATATATAATATATATTCATAATATACGTATATATAATAAATCAGTAAATGGAAAGAAATACACCGTTCATGGAGACGGTAGGCCGTACGTACGCATGAACGCTGTTTTCGTTTCCTTATTGAGTTGAATGGAATTAAGCAGATAACATACATATATATGCACATAAATACAGTATCATTATTATGTCATATATTTCATGATTACTTATTATATATACTTTATAATCATTCATGAATGGTTAAAGTGGAGAATGAATCTCATCGCATCGTGGAGACGGTAGTCCGTACGTACACCCGAGCGATGATATCATTCTCATGATCGTGGGACTGTATTGGAGTGTATGTATACTATTTCAGAATTAATATCACATTAAAATAATCATATATAGTTATTATTTACACCATTATACCTATCCAAGTAAGGTGGTGGTGGAAAATAGATTTCACCACGGCGTGGAGATGGTATTCCGTACGTACGCACGCGCGGTGATTTCTTTTTCCGTAGGATGGATAGATGGTGAAATATGGTTGTTTCATACTTATAATAACATATCAGTATATTATTGATACTGATGTTATTACTTCATAATGAAACTACCTAATAAGAAGAAGTGGAAGAAGAAATAAAGTTGAAAGAATCGGTAACGGACATTACCTATTCTTTGAAGTGCTTCTTTGAGACCTCCTTTTAGGGTACTAAAATAGGTCTTTGAAGAAGACCAGAACCTCTAGTATGTTTCTAGAGAAGTGGAGAGGAGAAATTTTCAGGGTTTGGCCAAGCTTGAAGGCTCAAATTGGTGTGAGAAAGAGGGAGGAGGAGGTTCCCTTTTATAAGGGAGGAGAGGGGTACCTTTGGAATAACTAAAACTATTATTTTATTATAAATTCAAATTCGGTTTGAAATAGATCCAAATTGATTTATTTCGAAGATAAGGTGGGGATGGGTTGGAAGTCTCTCATCCAATCTAATTTAGACATTTTTAGGTTCTTATTTTAACCTTATCATTTAGATTTAAGATTAAGTTAAGTAATTTTACTTTTACCTTGTCTTCTTGTTTTCTTATACTATAAGGTAAATAAATATACTATAAGAAGCCAAACAAACCCCAAGTTGTTTATTATTAATATATATAACCTTATCTAAGTCATTAGGCCGAACCATATATTTTTAGGAATAAAATAACATTTAATAATATAATATTTGTTTTGAAAACTATTTTATGTCAATTTTGACACTATTTAGTAATTGATTTTTGTGAAAATAATAACAGAATGATTAGTTCGAAAAAAGGTAATTAAATCAATACTAACATTTCATATTAACCTATAAAATTAGTTTCATTCATAAAAAGTCTTAAATTACATTTATTTGGGTATTTATAACATCAATTATGTCAATATTTCATTAATAAGACAATTACTGCCTCATCTTTGTGTCATAATAAATGATAATTATTTAATCCCTAAAAATTCTAAATATATTTCTATGATGTAGATAATTGTATCAGATTTCTGGAGACTATTTAGGTTCGAAGTTTCATTAAGTGTATCACTAAATTAAAATTATTGTACTTATAAGATTTAAGAAAGTGACATGTTGTCACATTCATTGGTTTTAATAATAATTAAATTATTTTCATGGAACAAAGTCCATTAAATGAATCTACTCCGACCCTTAGGTGATATGGGTCGAATTTTAGTCATCCAATAGTATTTTGAAATGTTTTAGGGTTATTTTATAATATTATATTTACCCTTAATCACCCGATTTACCTTTAACAATGGTAAATAAAATTTACCGTAGTTACTATTCATAATTCCCAAAAATAAAAAGTAGCTTATTAACATAATTTGGATCCACTGATTACAAATATGGAATCCATTTTTCCAAATTCAATACACAAAATTTGTAGAAATTAAATTAAAATTATTCTCGTTGTCGAAAGAAAACGGGTTTTTCTTTAAAACATTGCAAAAGATTGAATTGATTTATCCTACGAATTCAAGGTAGAATCGATGATAATGACATACATTATATTAAATGGTAAAAATATTTTCTATTTATACTTTAAAACCATTCAATATTATAATTTAACCAAATAAGTTATTGCAATGCAAAAAGTTGTTTTTAATTAAAATATAGCGTGTTTTTACTATTCATCAAAATATGAAAGTTACCAGAACAATATGAAAATTTTATCCAAAGTAAATTTTTATTTCTTGATTCCAAAGAAGAATTTTATTTTGTCAAATTGAACTTATAAACATGTCAAAAACTATATTTAATGTGGGTGCGCCATCAAAAGGCGACAAAACTGCATTTTTTTAAAAATACTTATTTTACCCAAAAAAATTTATTTTATTCTTATACCATGTTTTAGAAAATGTGTAAGATGAATAATAATGTTATAAAAATCAAAATTTAGTTAATACTATTCATAACGGCTAGTTCATAATAATATTATAATAATATATCGTTGTTTAGTAAAACCCGGTATTGCGTACAGCACACGCTATCAAGGAAGGTCGCGATTGCGTGTAATGAAAGCCAAGTCAGGGTTGCGTGTAGTGAAAGACTCCTTTGTTGTTGCGTATAAAAAAATCCAACCATATTTCATTTATACATTGAATATATATATACACTCAATTTTGCGTAGAATAACTTCTATCAAATGAACTTGAAATTGTGTATAACACGATCCAAGAATTGTGTTGCATATACTGCAAGCTAATACGGTGTTGCATATAGCACAAGATAATATTGGTGTAGCATAAAACACATGACATCAAATAAATTAAAAAGAATAGTTATCATAAAATCTCGAGGTGTTACATTCTACCCCCCTTAAAATGAATTTCTCCCTCGAAATTCGTCGAGGTTATAAATGATTTTTTACTTGATAATTTCTTTCATAGAAACCCACATCGTAGAAAGGAATGCTAAAACATAATTTTAAAAAGTGAAGTATGAAACATAACGGTTACCCAAATTAACTCATCACTAGTTTTCCACATAGGAGATCATAGGTGAAAATATGGATATGGAGGAGAAATCTAACCATCAAGTTTTAATGGAGAGTGGTAGAGAACATGGCTATAGAAAAGCCAGCAATCACAAAGCCATAAATTTGTGACGATCTGAGGTACCATATGATTCGTCAGATATAAGAGCACTAGGACAACATTTTTGGTTTTCAAGATCATTTCCCTAAAGTTGTTGAAATTGGAATTAGAAGAAATACTTTCGTGATTTTGGTATAGTCTCACCGTTTGTCATTCTATGGAAAATTTACACTTCATCTCTTAAAGAAATGATGTTGAATTTTTCATTCGTGATGTGTTACCATATAATGTGATAGAATGATGGGTCATTCCATCTGTCAAAAGGTTAGAAAAGTTATCAAAAAATACATAAGTCCATCTATATTGAGATTAATCAGATATGGTTCCTAAAATGGACCTATAATTCATATATCATACTGCTTAATATAATAAAACTAGTTTCTACTAAACAGGGACTTCCTATAGGCTAGTGGTAGGCGATAAAGGCCAGTCGCACTTCGGTTGTGGGTTCGATTCCCACAGCCTTGTCCGACGCGATGGGTTGTTGCCCGTCCTGCAGGTTGTCCTTTTTCTAAAGCTATATTACTATAACATCCCATCAACAATATCAAAAAAAAGTTTTATCCGTAAAAAATACTAACTTATGTCCAACATAATCCATTCCAATCTTTAGGCTTATCCATAATACTGCAGTCCACTCTTATAATATAGTGAAAACAATTACCAGAGATTTAATACCATCGTTGATACCCATATATCATAAGATATGTCTTGTTGGTCACATTCCAAAAATTCGAAGGCCTTAATCATGTATTCTCTTGAAAAATGAATACCCATAGTGAAAACATGAATGCAGTTAAAAGTTAACACCTTCCCCATACCAAAATCCTCAAAATTCTTTATACTCAAACCATGATATCACTTAGTCCTTATATCAATCATGAGCTCATGAATACTATCAAACATATTAGATTCTCTTTATCCCTTCATTATCTACATATCATCTGCTTTCCAAAAATATTTCAATCACTTTTCATGGTTACCGATGCCATAAAATTATTGAAAACCACAATAGACCAAAACATAAATATTCCAATATTCCACGATACTATATACAACATTATTATGGAATCCCATTACATAAACACTTAATCATTCCACCACATCGTTTTCATATTCAACATCACCAATGGTGATCGCATGTGACTTCCCTTTTTCCTTTTCTTTAAGTGGTTGCTCATTTTGATCATCACTAACCCTTGGATTAGGGCATTAATTAGCATAATGCCCCATTTCCTTGCACTTGAAGCATTGAAGTGTAGTAGGTTCATTCTGTGTATCCCTTCCTTTGTTTGCATCATTAGGTATCTTCTTCCCATCATTGCGGCATTAAAATGCCCGATGACCTTACTTTACACATTTGAAACATTTACTTGTCCCATTAAGACAATCTACACCATGCTTCTTTCCACACGTTGAGCATAAGGAAACATTCATCTTCTTTTCACCATTATTCTGAGATTTCTCCTTGAACTCCATCTTTCGTTTCTTGTCAAAACTATGAGATGGATAAGTAACACCAACTTAAATTTCTACCTTGATAGCACAACACACAATTTCTTCATAGCTACTGAAGTCTCTTATAGCTAATGCCCTTCGAAGACTTGGTTTTAATCCACTGAAGAATCGATCAACTTTACTTTCAGGTTGGATGATAAATCCAGATTCATACCTTGCAAGCCTTGTAAAATTCGCTTCGTATATACCAACAGATTCATCATCCTTTTTATTTAGTTCAATAAACTCCTACTCCATCTTTGTTCAAAGAATACTACGGAAGTACTTATTGAAAAATAAGTTCTTGAACTCGTCCCATTCCATGGACTCAATTTCATCTCTTTGCCCCGTATTTTTGATAAGATTCCACCATTGATCAGCTTCACCTTCCAAACGATATACTGCTAAGATGACTTTATCATGTTCAGAACATTGATGAACTGAAAATATCTTTTCAGTGGTACTGATCCATTGTTCAGTAACAAGTGGATCAGAAGACCCACTGAAAAAAGGTGGACGTTTCGTCATTAAGGACTCAATAGAAATTTGTTCCCTTCTCTGCTCATTTGGAAGTCCAGAATGATTCATAGCTTGTGTAATTATAGCAATAAGATCTTGCACTCCATATCCCATAACATTTGTTTGTTCAGGAGGAAAATCATTTCATTGTCCATTACATTGATCAACACGGTTCCTTCGGGTTCCAGCCATCGTCTATAACCCAAAAAGAATAGTGTGAGAGGCAAAAAATCATTCTAGGGAAAACAAAATAATAAAGGGGGAGTACCTTCAATATCTAACATCTTAGGTTTAATTATATGATCGTTAGCGTAATTCTAGTACTATAACCTATACGTATACTTAACCATAGGGACATCCCTAGACATACCTTAGAAATATCTCTAGGGATCTCAGTAAAGTTCTCGCATCCTAGTTTCCAAAGGTTAACTAAACCATTCCTCTGATACCAACTGTAGAGACCCGAAGCCTGACGTACATGAACATTACATTACTTTTGAGGAATACTTAATACATAACAAAAACACACACACAAGGACAGTAATAGTTTATTGTCTTTGGAAACTTGGAATATAATCTTCTAATCGTGGTGAGAGATCTTCAACATCTCCCATAAAGATATTATTTTTTTAATCCTAAATCCTTTATTTATGTCCTGGGGAAAAGAAAACATAAAAGGGTGAGCTCAAATGCTCAGTAAGGGTAAAAAAAAGAAATATCAATCACGTCATATTCATAAGAACATATCTTTTGGAAATCTTAACCTGCAAAAGAGATCATAATTTCATAACATGGGATAAATCATAGTAGTGAAATGTAATCCCAATAATCATAACTTAAAACATGAAACTTCGTGGTATACACACATAATCATATAGAATCATTTTTTATTAGTCAAGACTCATTGCCAAGACTATCTTAGTGGACAAAGTCCCGTTCTGAACCGAGTTCACTCCTCGTTTCAGTCTTGTTTCACTGAACCGGTATAACCTACCGTTCCATCCATGTCTATCTCATGAGATATAAAATCTTTACCCAATGCATTGGAGGGAGATATAGTTCCCACCCATCTCATAATGATGCCATTCTTATGTGTGCCACAAAATCATAAATCATACATCATTGCATAACCCATGTAATAAAAATGGGATTCTTAAACAACATGACATCATAAAACAATTCATATAAGATAAAGGATTTCATAAAAATAATTCCATCACAACACAATCAAATCAATGTAATAATAGGGATAGAAACAGAACCCTATATTATCTTATATGGAAAATAATTTTGATAAAACACTTGAACTCCATTCTTGAGGAAAATATCATTTCTAATTAAAAATCATTTCCCTTTCTTAACATGTCATAAAATTTTAAACTAAAAGAAGTTGATTAAAAATAAACATGAAGGCTTGTAAAGTAAGCTTCTTGGAAATAATTTTTTAAAAATCCATTCATCCCGTATAAGTTAAAAAAACATTCTTTTCGTACTTTTTCCGGAAAAGTCAAAAAGTACCTCGTAACGTAATCAAAAGAAAGATTCCTTACATACCATGTAGTAAAAGTAAAAATGGGTAAAAATGACATTAAAAATACATTAAAACACTTTTATAAAATATGGACATGGATGATAAAAATAACCCCAGTAAATACTAACGAATAAGCAATCTCGGATAAAAATGAGATTTGCAAAATTATCCCTTACCTTAGGTCCAATTTTCTATGTAAGTGTCCGAACCTCCTGTATAATGATTTAAATAATGTCGTTGACTTATTACAGAATCATATTAATTGTTATGATATCATATATGGTTCACTTATGACTTTATATTACCCGTTCTTTTGTAAATTCCATGTTAAAGAGAGTTTTGGGTAAAATTGTTTCATTTGTTATCCGTGTTTTGACTTGTAATTATTCATATGATTACATAGATAATGATTACTTAATTCCAGAAAATAAAACATGGTTTATATATAATATATATTTAGAATATACATATATATAATAAATTAGTAAATGGAAGGAAATACACCATTCATGGAGACGGTAGGTCGTACGTACGCATGAATGTTGTTTTCGTTTACTTATTGAGTTGAATGGAATTCAGTAGATGACATACTTATATATACACATAAATCCAGTATCATTATTATGTCATATATTTCCTGATTACTTATTATATATACTTTATAATCATTCATGAATGGTTAAAGTGGAGAATGAATCTCATCGCGTCGTGGAGACGGTAGTTCGTACGTAAGCACGAGCGATGATATCATTCTCATGATAGTGGGACTGTATTGGAGTGTATGTATACTATTTCATAATCAATATCACTTTAAAATAATCATATATAGTTATTATTTACACCATTATACCCATCCAAGTAAGGTGGTGGTGGAAAATAGATTTCACCACGGCGTGGACACGGTATTCCGTACGTACGCACGCGCGGTGATTTCGTTTTCCATAGGATGTATAGATGGTGAAATAGGGTTGTTTCATACTTATAATAACATATCAGTATATGAGTGATACTGATGATATTACTTCATAATGAAACAACCTAAGATGAGGAAGTTGAAGAAGAAATAAAGTTGAACGAATCGGTAACGGACATTACCTCTTCTTTGAAGTGCTTCTTTGAGACCTCCTTTTAGGGTACTAAAATAGGTATTTGAAGAAGACCAGAACCTCTAGTCTGTTTCTAGGGAAGTGGAGAGGAGAAATTGGCAGGTTTTGGATGAGCGTTAAGGCTCAAAGTGGTGTGAGGAAGAGAGAGGAGGAGGAGCCCTTTTATAAGGGAGGAGAGGGGTACCTTTGGAATAACTAAAACTATTATTTTATTATAATGTCAAATTCGGTTTTAAATATCTCAAAATTGATTTATTTCAAATATAAGGTGGGGATGGGTCAAAATTATCTCATACAATAGAATTTATACAAGTTTAGTTTCCTATTTTAACCTTATCATTTAGATTTAACATTAAGTTAAATAATTTTACTTTTACCGTGTCTTCTTCTGTTCTTATACTATAAGGTTAATAAACTTACTATAAGAAGCCAAAAGAACCCCAAGTTATTTATTATTAATATATATAACTTTATCTAAGTCATTTGGCCGATCCTTATATTTTTAGGAATAAAATAACAATTAATAATATAATATTTGTTTTAAAAACTATTTTATGTCAATTTTGACACTATTCAGTAATTGATTTTTGTGAAAATCATAACAGAATTATTAGTTCTCAAAAAGTATATAAATCAATACTAACATGTCATATTAACTTATAAAATTATTTTAATTCATAAAAAGTCTTAAATTACATTTATGTGGGTATTTATAACATCAATTAGGTCAATATTTCATTAATAAGACAATTACTGCATCATCTTTGTGTCATAATAAATGATAATTATTAAATCCCTAAAAATTCTAAATAAATTTCTATGATGTAGATAATTTTATTATATTTCTGGAGACTATTTATGTTTGAATTTTCATGAAGTGTATCACTAAATTAAAATTATTATACTTATAAGATTTAAGAAAGTGACATGTTGTCACATTCTTTGGTTTTAATAATAATTAAATTATTTTCATGGACAAAAGACCATTAAATGAATCTAATCCGACCCTTAGGTGATATGGGCCGACTTTTAGTCATCCAATAGGGTTTTGACTTGTGTTAGGGTAATTTTATAATATTATATTTACCCTTAATTGCCCGATTTACCTTTAACAATGGTAAAGAAAATTTACCGTAGTTACTATTCATAATTCCCAAAAATAAAAAGTAGCTTATTAACATTATTTGGATCCACTGATTCCAAATATGGAATCCATTTTCCCAAATTCAATACACAAAAGTTTCATAAATTAAATTAAAATTAATCCCGTTGTTGAAAGAAAATGGGTTTTTCTTTAAAACATTGCAAAAGCTTGAATTGATTTATCCTACGAATTCAAGGTAGAATTAATGCTAATGAAATAAATTATATTAAATGGTAAAAATATTTTCTATTTATACTTTAAAACCATTCAATATTATAATTTGACCACATAATTTATTGTGATGCAAAAAATTGTTTTTAATTAAAATATAGCGTGTTTTACTATTCATCAAAATATGAAAGTTACCAGAATAATATGAAAAATTTATCCAAAGTAAATTTTTATTTCTTGATTCATAAGAATAATTTTATTTTGTCAAATTGAACTTATAAACATGTCAAAAACTAGATTTAAATTGGGTGCGCCATCAAAAGGTGGAAAACTGCATTTTTTGAAAAATACTTATTTTACCTGAAAAATTTATTTTGTTCTTATACCATGTTTTAGAAAATGTTTAAGACAAATAATAATGTTATAAAATTCAAAATTTAGTTAATACTATTCATAACGGCTAGTTCATAATAATATTATAATAATATATCGTTGTTTAGTAAAACCTGGTATTGCGTACAACACACGCTATCGAGGAAGGTCGCGATTGCGTGTAATGAAAGCCAAGTCAGGGTTGCATGTAGTGCAAGACTCCTTTGTTGTTTAGTATAACAAAATCCAACAATATTTCATTTATACATTGAATATATATATATACACTCAATTTTGAGTAGAATAACTTCTACCAAATGAACTTGAAATTGTGTATAACACGATCCAAGAATTGTGTTGCGTATACTGCAAGCTAATACGGTGTTGCGTATAGCACAAGATAATATTGGTGTAGCATAAAACACATGACATCAAATAAATTAAAAAGAATAGTTATCATAAAATCTCGGGGTGTTACACCTTCTTTACTATTGGGTAGCTTTTGAGGAGGTAAAGCTGGATTGTTTTTGAGATTGACCATATTTATGGAGAGCCTCCAATTTTGGTTAGTCTCACATCAGGGTCCCCTTAATCCCTTAAAATTGGGTTTTATTTTAAAATTAAAAAAAATCGAAGGCCTTCAGTCTATAAGAGAAGTTTATTCACACATCCTTCATTTGTTTCACTATGGACCAGATTCTGAAATGGAACTTCATATTTTGACTCCTCTGAATTGGACTTATATTCTGTAGGGTCTCCAACAATAGTTATGATGATGTTGAAAAACTTTCAATGCATCATATTCATTCTATTAGTATCTCTATGATATCTTCTTCTTCTACATCCTCCATGAGACCTTGTCCTCTTCTTTGTTGGTTCATGGTATCTGATTGGTGGATAACAACATGAAGAGAATATCTAGAGAGTATACTCTTACATGTTCTTAGTGAATATACCAAATCATGGGATGGGGATAACTAGGAGTATTCATTCCATGGAATCTTCCCTAATCTGGATAAAACTGGATCCTATTTTGGATGGGATCATTGAGGAAAAAACCCCATCCCTAAGGGAAAGGGTTGTTCCTATTCTGCATTCATAACCCTTCAAGACTGGTATGTTGGTCCTAGGGGTTAGGTTACAAAATAACCCAGTCTTGTGGGCTGGGTTTTCTCCTAAACTACTCTTGATGATATTACTATAGTTTCACTTCTATGTTTATTGAGTTTTTTTGAAACATGGGTCGGGTGCTTCATTCAGCATTCACTTTAATCATCTGTTTCATAAGGATGTTGTGCTATTTATTACCTTTTCACTATGTGAAGGCTGAAATCTACTAAGTGGGATAGGAGCTTGATTTTCCTAGATGTTTTATGAAAATTTATCTCAAAATCATTCTTTCTTCTAGCCCGACATCGATGGTAGTCGTTTGGGGCTTGTATTTTTTGATCGTATCATTAGTCATGAATAGATTCTATTAGTTTTAGTCATCATGGGGTAGTGATGTTACATGATACCAACTTTGACGGGCTATGTTGGTTATGGAGTGTAGTGAAATAAAATGCTCTATGTTCACCCCATCCATTGACATGAACACCATATGGGGTATCTATGATCTGATATCCCAACCTCATTAATGAATAGGGGCATGCATGTTGAAGAGATCCTTGTTGTTTCTTGATCGTTGGATGTCGTGAAGCCATGAGAGACGCCAAGTCAATTTGGAACTTCAATCCTTCTATTAATTTGATCTGATCATGATATTCATCATAGGGTAATACATTTTATTTTAAATGGAAAAGAGTTTTCCATATGTTGAGGTAGATTTCAGGCATACATTATTCCACCAAATCCTCTGAAATGCTATATTGAGGGGTGGCTAAAGGATATAACATAACTGGTATGTCATCATTAGTTATATGAGTCCTCGTTATTAGCATCTATTCATTGTCTCTCACTAGAGGTTCCTTGACTTGGTCCGGACATATTGGATGCTTACAAATTGTTTCACCATAAGAAATGTGATTGTTTGGGATTTACTCTACTATGCTAGAAGGAAGTGACCTAAGGGAGGTTCAAAGAATGATCATCACAGTATGATATCTTCTACTTTAGAAAGGATTTCACCAACCGATGACAAGTCATCAAACATGACTGGCCTCATGTTTGAATGTTCCTTATGATATGTGGGATTTCTTGCAACTACATTACCAATTGGAGAATTTTCTTCATAATGTTTAACACTAATGCAATGATAACCTTCTCAGTGAATACCATTATGGGGAGGACCACCATGGTGGATTACAACAAGGGTAAGACCCTCCTACTCCTTGGTATTTTGGACACATTGATGGTTTTGTGGCACTTATCAAAATATAGTCTCTCAAGATTAACAAAAAAAATTCCATGAATCAAGCCTTTATGATGAAGTTATGTATGAGGACCATTATAATTACTACTACATCTCATGTAACTTGGTGACATGAGGTTAAGAACATTAACTCTGATAGTTAATCATCTAAGGGCTTCAAAAAATATAGTGTTAAGTGAATCCTAAGCATTGATCAGCTCTTGATTTTCCAATTGTTTTTTATGAGGATTTTTTTTATATTCCTTCTTATGAGTGATTCGGGCCATGTACTGGGAGAAGTGGTTATCATGATTAGGTGTTTGTACTTTCCTTGGAGTGTCAATTGGAATTGGGTGATTACCATTAATTGGAGCTGTTGTATGTTCATGATATAGTTTTTTTGTATAATATCAGGGAGTTTTCCTCATAAACCTCCTAGATGATAGTAGAGGTGTGTGTCTTATAAGGGGTGTTATGCGGATCATTCACCCCATTTTGGGGGGTAGATTTATGTATCAATCCATAGGGGACAACTATCGTCACCGTGATGATGTCCTAGGTTGTTTATAAGATGTTGGTAGGAATTCGTGTTTGGCCTTTCACCATTGTCAAGATGTGATTAGTGACTTCAGTGGTTGGAATGGGGATATATTCCCATTATGTATATAGAGTATGTGTACATTCCCACTCTTATCCTACCTTTCTTATCAGTGGAAACAAATAGTACTCGTGTGTGGGGGTAAAAAGTTGGGTCCGGCCCTTAATTGTCATTGGAAATTCATGACTACATTCTATGGATGCTTCTAGATGAGTCTGCTGATAGGATTAATGGTTGAAAGTAGGTTTATGTTATTGTTAGTAGTACTTTGAAAGATTTGGATAATGGGTTTCCTTTGATGCCTCCAAGAACATCTGGTGGCTATCTCATTCATTTTTTTCCATCAAAATGGTTTGTTGGGATTCTCTAGGTGTGGTATAGTGTGACCCTACTCCTTATTGGATGGTTATCATCCTTGGTGGGCCATATTTACTTCCTAGTTTTGAACGTCCTAGGTTGGACAGCCAAGGACAACACCGTCAACATGTTGAGGGTTAACTTACATGTAGCATTGGATATGGAGATTTCTAAAAGGATACCTTGATAAGGACCCATTTTTCTCTTATATGAGTCCATATATAGACTTCTAATACACCTCCCTCAAATATAAGAGGGACTGGTTGTTGTGTTCTTGTGATAATCTCTCAAAATGGTTGAAGATGGCGATTGGTCCCGTCTACATCAAGACCCCGGATCATCACTAAATGGATGATAGGTGGGTCTTGGTTATCAGGAGGTCATATTGGGTGACCTCTACATTTATGATGGTATCATGTTGACGGTACTCTCTGAACTAATAATTTGGGACCTGGTATTAAAGACGTTGGATTGGTGATGGTTTCATTTTCTTGGAAGAAGATCCATCCTGAATAACAGTCTGAGTATTCTTTAGAGAAAACTTGGAGGAGGTCATTGAATTGAATATTATTCTAAAAACGAGTACCTAGAACAAACACAAATGAGAATACCATGAAAAAGTAGAATCTCATAGACTTTCTTGATTGATTTTCTTGCTTGTCCTTCATTCCCTTTGACAGTGATAGGGGCCTAACATATAGGTGTCACAATCATCTTGGTTTAGGATTTCATGTTGGGTTTAGAATTTTTTGTTCAACTCACATGACAATTTTTTATTTCCAAATGGATTCAAAGATGTTTTTTCATGGATCTGGAAACACTCAATGGTTCTATATTAGAAGGGACCTTCTTTCCAAAGGTAGGTGATTGTTAAGGATTTTTTCCAATGATGATTAATAACTCATATTGGATGAAAGTATGGGAGGTTGGTGTCATCACACCCTTTTTGGGGGAATTATTACCTACTTTATGACTCTCTTATAGATTTAATAAAATTCTAGATTCCTTCATTAATTCCCAATTTTTATGTGAGTCATTCTATGTTTAGTAATCAATTATTATCTTGTATATATCATAGAATCATTTCTATGTATCCTATGTTATTCATAAATGGAGATAAATGTATGTATATGGGGTTATTCATTAATGGTATCCTCTTATTTACTACATAGGGATTATTTGTTCATTATTAAGATAATTATGGCTTCCTAGACACTCATTTGGGCACTCTATAATATATCGGTGTCCATGGAGATGGTGTTGTTTTGGTGTTGGCATTGAACCCATAGATGGAATTTCTACATATCCTTGTGAAAGGAATCATGATCCAGTAGTTTGGTTCAACATAATGTGGAACATCATACCTTTTATGTTCATGTGATGAGGACCTAACCATATAGTTTAATGTCATGTGGCAATGATGCCAAGGTAAAAGGTTCCTAGACAATGTTTAGTTCGGGACATACATTGAGGTGACCTAAGGAACCTAGAAGGAATATGGATTCCCAGGTTGAATTGAATCCTACAGGGAATATGGCCTAGTAAGGAAAATGGATGATTTGGGGTGTTGGGTTTGGGCCTCATGGAGGATTCCTATGTATCCTGATTGGAGGGGAATCAAAGCCCACATAGTTTGGTTATGAGGAACCATACCTATGGAGGTTCATAATAGGTTTTTCTCGCACGGGATTATGACCCTTTAAGAGGATTAATTTGGGTCTTATTCTTGAATAGGATTCCTTAAAAAGGATACCATTATGATTAATTTGGTTTAGGGTAGTTTGGTAGTATTTTCGGGGCTTATTCATGAGGATTCTAGGATTAAGGGGATTATGATTCGGGCTTACTCACTAAGGATGGATCACAGTGAGGGGAATGGTTTTCCATTTCATGGATGATATGGTATGGAGATAGGGCCTTTGGAACGCATCCTATGTATCCCAGTTATGGCAGGAATTAGTGTTCTCATAGTTCATTATGTCACATGGATTGCGTAGGTTTCATGATAACCCTAACCTATAATCCCACATGAGTCATGATCCATGTGAAAAATAAAAGGAAGTGAAAGATTTGGAAAACAAGACAGTTATCCTCCCTCGTTGGTGTAAGAAGATAGGTTGATGGTGGAAGAGGCTGGAGTTTTGACAATTACCTCTCTTCACTTCACCGTGAATAAGGAATGAATGTCAATGACATAGAGGTAAAGATGAGAAAGACAAAAACCACCTATAAGAAAGGCTACGGGATTAATCATGGAGGGATATTCTAAAATTGGTTCTCAACTGTGATGAGGATCTAATTGCATGTTCAATAGAAAATCAAGTGTAATCCTCATCCTCCTCTCTAGGAACTAGATGCTTCAGGGAATTAGAGATAGAAATGGATGTACATGGTTCGAGCCCTGACATCCGAGTCAGGAACATCCCAACACATTCCCTAGGGTAGGGTTCCTCATAACCATGGGAATATATACTCACATGCATCATAAGAACCCTAGTCAGCCAATGAAAAAAGTGTGGGGAACCTCTGACCATAGGAATATATTCCCAAATGAAGGGGACACTAGTGTGCCACTCTACATGGTCTCAAAATTCCAACGGTCATGGTGTTGGTTTTAAATTGGTCCCTTTAAGAAAAGGGAACCAAATAAGAAGGATCCCAACCATGAGTGGCTTCGAAGAGGGCCAGATGGTTGGCTCGCATAGGTCATGGGCGTAGGAGTTCTGCATAGGTGTATCATGAAGGTACATTGTGCAAGACTTGGGAGGAGATGAAATTGGTACATTCATGGGGGAATAGGCCAATGAGATTTAGAAATTCCTTGGGCAATGGGTTATCGGTGAAAAGAAACTATAAGAGTCTTTATCCTAAGCACCCTAGGTCTCCTCTAGTGTCCCTAAAAGGGTCTCATATAGGTCCCTAATAAGGGATAGGGACCTCACGCGTGTGATTATTCATTAGGGGAGAATGGTCCCCATGCAGTTTTCTTATGTTTCTAAATCTTGAGGATACATTGATCTCTTTTATCCACATTAATGCACTCTTCTCTCATGATTTGGAGAGATACCTAAGAAATTTTGGGGGACCTAGGTGCAGGTGCTGCACAGTGAGAGCTATGAGGGTTCTTTAGATTTTTTGGGTCTAAAATAGGGAGTACAATGGTCCAATTTATAGGAAAATGTTGGACCCTGTGAAATGGATTTTTTCTATGTAATCCCACGGAGTAGGATCCAAATGCATATATCATGTGATGGGGTGTCTTTCCCCTTTGGCCCCTATAGGGTAGTTGTGGGGCCTATGTAACGCACAGGTGTATATGTGCATAGGTCAGTTTGGACAAGTCCATTGGTTCTCTTTACGTTTATTTAGAATTTTAGCATGCCCAATGTACTCTTCATAATACTTTCATCCTCTTTGAAAAAATGGAGTTTCAACAATGTTATTGTAATTTCCACCAATAAAAACATGCATAGTCTTTTAAAGACTTATTAATTATACCCAAACCACTTATAAATTATTTTTCATATAATCTATTAACATTATTTTTTTATGGTACACTATAATCTATTTATAACCATTTTTATGAGGCCCATATTTTCCAAAATAATATAATTCTTATCTAAAAATAATTTTTCTTATGAATTCTTAATTATAAAGGTCTAGTTGGAATAAAGTATACATAAATTCTATCCGGAAAAAATAAGATTGGAAAAAAAATCCTCTAGAAGAAGAATCAATAGAATAAAATTCATAGATATAGAATGATATATACCTCACTATAGATCATCCTCATCAAATAATCAATGTTTTTTATGGGTATCACTCAATAATAACTGGAATACTATTTTATCAAAAGGTGTACTTCAGCCACTATAATCACTAAACTATTTAGTAGGATCACCATACCTCAAAAGGTCTACTAAAACCTCCCCCTTGAAGGTTAATTAATAATATAAATTAGAGATAATTGTGGCTTCAATAGTGTCTCACGATAGTGAAAATTACACTAACTCAATTAATTAGGTGTTGTATTACATCATAGAGAGTCTTCTCTATTATAAATCCTAGAATTTTCTTGAATTATTGAACTTGATAGCCTATAGATAATATGTTTTATTAAATAAATCCTTTTTAGGGTAAATCATAATGAAATATTATTTACATAATAGTTTTAAACACTTATGGTAATTCTCTTACAATATAATGTTGGAAACATAACCTTAGATGATTTAGGTGTCTTGAAAATATTGTAAATTCATTCAATCTTTTCAAGTGACTCTTTAGCTTCTGAAGGCCCTTTTTCTCATGAATATAATATTGGGTTCTACTTATAAAAATCTTGAGCATTATCCATAGTCTGGTTGTTATCTCAAATATCAACCCTTAAAAAATCATGAATATAATGTATGAATGTTTTCTAATGGTTTTGGTTAATAGGAGGATTATTTGGCATAAAATTATTCATGACTTTATACTATAATTTAACTATTTTCCTTTTGGGAAGAATCAATCTACACATAAATGAATTCATGATTCACATTAAACCATATATAAATATCTTTAAATAATTTTGAATATATCAATACATGTCAATATTGAAAGTTAAATTCACTAAATACATATGACTATATCATTGACCTTGTTATGTACTATATTGTGACCATTGATAATATAGTCCAATTATCAGCATTGTATTATAGATGTGGGATATCATTTGGATTTCATTTATATGTTTCTGCCTTGTTTATTATGATATGTTTAGGGCATACAACACATCATGTGATGATGAATTATTGATAATGTAATTATTGAATAGGTTAATTATAACCAAAAAAATTAGGTATATTATTTAAACATTATAATATGTGGAATATCAAGGTTCATTTTGATTATTACAAAAAAATAGGTTTCATTATTTATTGAATATAAATCATAAATTAAATGATTTCATTTATTATTTTTTTAATTCTAATTCATATTGATACAAGTCGAAGGTCATTATGGTATCTTCTCATCCATTAATATAGAGGTGAATTTATCATTCAATTGAAAATAATAAAAGTTGATTATAAAGAATAAGTATATTCCATTATTTGATGGATACCTATGATGGAAATTGAATTTTAATATTTTCTATGTGTTCTCAATCAACTTCAATAAATGTGAAATGATGAAGATTAATTGTGAGGTATGAATGAATAAATTTTTATTTTTTTACTTTACATCCTTAATTTACATATCAATTCATGGTTATTATGTGGTTTTTAAATTGTATGGTATATTCCATTGAAATTCATCAGTGGTATCAATGAAATATTTTTTGAATAAATGGTGACACTTAAAAATATTTTGTCTATAAAATATATGGGGTATAACATGACACAAAGAGAAATATAGAGATGTCACTATCTGGCCCACACATGGCATATAAAGTCAAAGAAAATTTTTTATTATGGTAAATATATTTTGGGACTTTTTCCTATAATATAAGAGTTGTTATAAGAAAAAAATTATAATAAATGGAATCATAAAATACTGCTGTATTTTCCAAAATCAAAAATTTAATCACTATCCACATTTTAACATTCTAATTTATTGCATCCTATGTGAAAGTGGTACGAGATAATTATATCCCTAGAAAATGTTATAGAATTATTCTATATCATGGGAAGTTCTACTTGGACAATTATTTCTATATATATAGTAATTTATTATATAACATATGATTTTATCAAGGAATTATTTCTATGTTTTTTAATTAAAAAAATATATTTTTAAATTTTTTAAAAAACATGACAAAAAATGAATGAATTTTGATGCTATAAAAAAATTATATTGACAGAAATTATTATTGACTAAAGTTATTATATATTATGATGAATATATAAAGTTTTCATTTATTCATTTAAATTCAGATATAATATTAATTTATATAAATTATTTATTCTATGAATGTTGGTATACATTAATATAAAGTATTTAAGTTACTTATAATAATTTTCATATCATACATGAAATTGTTACACACAATGTATGACATAAGATATAGTTTTATTCAACCAGGACTATTATCTACAATAGTTATTAATTCAAAAATAATTATTTTTTATTATTTATATAAAGTAGGTTTCAAGATTTTATTGGAATTGATATACCTATTATGCATTGATTATGAATAGTGGGAATTTGGGTTAGGCTATACTTTCATGGGGACTGTACTACTATTAGAAAGGACATTAGCTGGCTACCTATCACACAAAACATGCTCTAGATTAAATTTTTGTATCATATGATTCTAAAAAATATCATAAAATGTATTTATATATCTTATAAATGATTTAATTTTATATATTATCGAATATAAATATTTTTTATTTAGGGTACGTAATGTAAATAATTAATTATATAATTTTTTATAGTAAAATTTCTAAAACATATTTCAAAAATTGAAGAAAAAATATAAAAAACTAAATCTTTATAACCATGCATGCATATAGGGATTTCGTTAGATAAAATGTATGGATAATATGGATAACGAAATGGTGATTCTTTGAAAACCCTCATAACGAACTATTAGAGTACTTCCAAAGAAAGAAAATGTAATGACCTATATCAATTTATAAGAGAAACCTAAAATTTTGGCACCGATGGATTATTTTTATAAATAATGGAGTGTATATATGTAACCCAACAATTTAGGTAAGATTTTCACATTTTATTATTTAACTTTCACTCAGCTCTATAATCTTTCCCCTGGACCAATGGCATTGATTTTTTATTATATATGGATATTCAACTTTTTAACATAACTGAGAGGGAACCCTCTTATGGTTCAAAATCCCATAAAAATCACTCAAAGGTATCGAGGCATAAATAAATTCATATAATATAGCCTTAAATCACAAAAAAGACTAAGAATCGAATTTTAGTATCCCATCATATAAGATTTTTATCCACATTCCCTACCTCATCATGTCTGAAGCCTTTCTTGTCACACCATGTTTCACTGTAGGCATATTTATTTTCTATTATTTTATTTAAATTTGGGGAAATTTAGAATTTTATAAGATGGATAATTGAATTTTTAAATTTATAGAAATTTTTTTCTGGAGTTTTGTTTAGAAAAAACTATATGGGTACCCTTACATTGGGTGGTTTTTAGTTCATTATGAATGTACACAGTTTGAATTGTATATATAGTGCATGGTTCATGTGTTTCCAAGTAGAAACCATGTGGTCTTGCCTTTTCACAAGAGTTTCCGTGTACACATATTGCATATAGTTAGTATAACCATGCAGAAAGCATACTATATATCTCTTTAGTTTAATATATGTGATTTCCACAATTTTCACATTGTTATTAAATCATTTGATGAAATCTTTCATAGGTTTTTTGACATTCTAATAACTCCTATATGGTTAGTACACAAATTACTATATCATGTACCCAACCATCTGTGTTTCGTAGATATTAATTTTTATAGTTTTCCCTTGCATAGTATTAAGAGGGTGTTCCCACTTTTATGTTTTCTCCTTCTCAACATTCTAGGAGCATAAGAGGGTGTTCTTTCCTCTCTCTCCTTTGATGATCCTGGCCTCTTCCATCCTTCTTTCAGGTGGATTTCTCAATATACGTCCCAATTCCCCTCTTTCTCTTCCCTCTCCTTCCCTATTTCACCTCTTTCAATTCAATTTATACCTCTCTCAAAAACCCAAGGGCTTATAGGCTTTTTATTTAGGTTCATTATAATGGGATTTGTTTGTTCTAAGGTATTTTTTTGACTCCTTGAGGATGTTTGATCATTCACCATCACATGGGATGACATCCAGCTAGATTATCATTGGACTTAGGTAGGTTTTTCGTACATTTGTATATAATTGAATTTAATTTGATACCTGATGTTTCTAAATTCTTTATTTATTAAATTATTCAAAACTATTATAGCTAGGATGGATTTTACAAATGTTTGAATGACTTTTCCGATCAGAATAGATCCCCTGCATATATTTTTATATGGTACATAAAATTATAATTATTTTTAAAACATTGAAAGAATTGATTTATATAAAATGAAATGTTTGAATTTATTTTAACATCGTTTAGGTCATTAATTTAAATTAAAATGGTGTTTCAAGTTTTAATGGATTTAAATGAAAAGCAATAAATTGGTACTTTAGTCAATTTTCAAATATTATTGTTGAATCGATTCAAATATTTTTTATGAAATGGATTTAAATGGAATAATTTTAAAGTTTCTTTTTAAATGGAATTTAAAATGACCAAATAGTGACTTAGTATCCCAATTAATTTTTAATGAAATGACTATTTGGAACCTTGAACTGGTTTATAAATAGTATGAATGCATGTAAGTCACTCTTGATCATCTTATTAAATTCTGGACCACAGGGGGGATTTTGTTTATCAATTTCATATAAAATATGGTCAATGGTACATGTTTTATTATATTGATATGGATGATATGTGGTAGCGTTTTTTATTGTGAGAGTATAGGATGTGAGATGAGATTTACTTTTTAATTATTATGATTTTATTCATATATTTCCCCTTGATTAATTATATTTCTCACTAGTTATTTCATAATTGAAATACATGGGGATCCCAGTAATTTTAATAAGGGATGAAAAATATTAATATCTTGTATCGATGAGATAGACTAGATCCCTTAAGGTGTTAGAGACCATAGTGGGTTGTCCCACTAGAGAGGCTAGTTGATAGAAGTTGAGCCTTTTATGGAAATATGAATGCATTAATAGGCCTTGATATAGTTTCAAAACATGTATATCTAGGGTCACCCCATGATATGTTTAGTAATTTCTCCCGTTAACTTTATTATTCTATTTATAGTGTATCTTTATTTGTGTTCTACACCCCTATTGACATCTAGGGACTCAAGACTTGATTTCCTATTTTGTAATGTGATGCGTTGAAATTTAAAATTTGTATTTTGATTTTATGTTGTTTTGTAAAATTTTTTCTAAATATATTTTAAATGTTTTATTTATATAGTGACTTCTAAAAGTGGTTTCAAACTACTGTTTTTTATTGAAAATGTGTCGAGGATCAGGCTGTTATTTTTAAAGTGATTTTTTCATTTAAAATGAAAGATGAAATAATGTTATTAATTAATTATATATGTAATAAATGGTTTTCATGTGTGTACTTGAAAATAATTCTATTATATTTTTTTAACTAGAAAAAAATGAAATTTCATTATAAGGAAATTATACTAACATTGTGGTGCTTACCTATTAAGCTCGGTTTTTCTCACATCATGAATACAACATTTGGCGTATATAGATCTTATGGGTTTATGTTTAGGTTCATTGGATTGACCATCTTATAGTGGGTTTTCTTGGGTCGATGTCTAGATTTGGATGTGGTGGGTTACCAAGGTCTATAGGGAGATAGTGGTTGTTTCCTTTATTTTATTGTAGGATATATATGTATCAGCCCTGTTTTCTAGATCTTGTTCCATTTATTTATTTATTTATTTTCTACGAGATACAAAATTATTATTCAATTTCTGGTATGTCTCCTTATTTAAACCACTATTTAATATGATTCTATGATTAATTTTTGGTCAATTTATTTTATCCCACCAGTGAAATCATTTCCAATAGTTATGTTCTATAACCCTATCAGTATTTTCTAGCCCGGTGTTCTTGGGAACATGCCTCAAGTATGTCAAAGGTAATTTATAGCATCTAACAGATGGATTTACTTTTATTTTCCAGGAAAAGATGACATCATATCATTCCCCCTTATTGGTTTATTTTTTTATGGATATTCTATTATCTATTATTTTTATTGTGATTTTGGTGGGGGTAGCCAAGTGCTTGTCTGGCCTTCCTTAGAACATAAACTCAAGGATTTATGGGGGTTTATGATTTTAATCATGATTTTGGGTTAGATTTTGGATATAATTAATGGATTTTTATATCTTTATATAATTTTATGGTATCCTATGAGAATGTCGAGGATTTTGGGGATAAAGTAGATTTTTTAGGTGAAAGTAGTGCCAAAACTACGGCTTCACAATTAGCCCACAATGTTTGGTAAACCAGGTGATGCTCATATGGAGTGTTTCTAAATAATTATAAATCTTTTAACAAGGTTGGTATATAATTTACCATTATGTGCATCTAAACAATTCTTAGTGATATTACTCACCAAAATTTTTGTTTTCCTCCCTTTTATTCCAAATAAATCCTAATTGTTCATACTCTAAGTGTAATGATAAATAATTGAGTTTTTTTGTGAATAAAAATTGATTTAATGTCTTTAATGAGTATTTTTCTTGGAATCTTGGTTTTTTCTTTGATGTACTTTGTATTGTGTGTCTAAAAACTTATTTTTGGATTGGAAAAAGGTTTTTATGATTTTTTTTGTTATTGAAACTCATTTTATAATGGTTATGAAATTATTTTTTTTTCTTTTTGTTCTTATAAATATATTTTTTAGTTTTAGTTTAATTGGAATAGATTTATTTTATTTTTTTAAAAATAGATTAATGGATTTTTTTTGGAATAAAAAAATAATTTTAATTTTAAAATTGAAGTTATGGAAAATTTCATTTTTAAATGGGATTTGTCAATTTTGAAATGTGGTCATTTTAAAATTTAAAATAAATAGAGATGACTTAATAGTTTTTTAAGAAATGATAGTTTTTGGAAAATTGGATTTGTTTTAAATGTGTTCATTTTAGTAAATGGGATCCTTTTGTTTTTCCCTTAAATGGTTGGACAACAAAATTTTATTTGGGGGCATGAATAAATAGGATCATATTTTAAATTATATACTATATGCCTCATCGAATGGTTTTAATGAATGATATTTTCTCCTCCATTTTCATAGGTGTTTACCTCCTATTTGGTGGATCTAAATAGTCTCCATATTGAGTGGTGGATCAAGGATATCTTTCATTCTATGACTTCTTAATTTATTCCCTTCTTCTATTAGGTTTTTTCTTAGGGTAGTAGCTGGTTTTTGGATATTTATTCACCTTCATATTGATGATTCATTGGGTATTATTTTATGGAAAATAATTAATTATGGATTTTTGGTTACTTCATTTCTTAGGATGTCTTATAGTTCTACCTTTATATGTATTTGATTTGTTGGTTCTAGTGCATGACTTACAATTTTTTGATATCTTTTCTTATAGCTTCATGTGCTTTTGTTGTTGTAACTATTTTCATGTTAGTTTATTATTGGGATGAAAATTGGTGACCTTAGGATAAATTTCTAAGTAATTAGTATGAATGTCACATTCAATTACTTTAGCACACTATGCTGTTAGTTTTGTTGGTCTTATCATGGGACAATTTTTTTGGTGTATTTTCCATTTACAAATTAATTATTGGGACCCCGGACAAAATATTATATTGTTTCTTGATATTGAATGTTTTTTATTTCATAATATTGTATTTGTAGAGATATTCCATTATTTATCTTGGTCATGTATTTTGTTTATGGATGTTGAGTTCCTTTAAGGATGGAATAACTTTGGGAGTCAGAGGGTATTTTGTAGTGATTTCTCATTGTTGTTGTATTTGGGTGATGTTGGGGAATTATTGGTGATGGAATCTCATGGATGATAATTTTGTCTCATAGTGTTTCCTCTTCTTATAACACAATTTAGTGAATTTCTAAATATTTGGGTGACCTATGCTCGATCTTTTCCCCTTTTAACTCCTTCCTCAACATCATGTAGTGTTGTTATTGGATACATTCTATGACTTTTTGGACATGATGCTTTAGTTTAAATGAATCATTTATATTCCATTATTTTCTCCCTTTTCCACATTCTTTATCCTCTAACTCAACTCTTTCTATAATGTGTGGTTTTGTTTTTTTCTAAATACTTCAACCCTTTATAAGGAATTTATAGGGGAAGAAATTTTCATAGTGGGAAGTTACCACAAACTCCATTTCACTACAAGTCTGTTTATTTTGTATTATCTCAATTAAGCTTACGGAAATCTTTCATTTTATAAGTTTAGCCTCCGAAGTTTTAATTTATTTTGAATTTTGTTATGGTGTGTGGTTTTGGGTGCATATTTTAGAAGAAATAGAATGGGTAACCGTACTTGTAATGGTATTAAATTAATTTCAATTGATCATAATTTGACCTAAATAGGTAGCACGCAGTTTGTGAAAGTCATAGTGAAAACTATTTGGATCCACCTTTCTACAGGTGTTTCATAATTAACATCTTTTGCATGATTAGGTTAATCATTCAATAGACATTAAATATGAATCTAATGATTAACAAATTTACTTTTCATGTTTAGATAATGGTTAGTAAACCATGAGACTAAGACCAAACCATGTAAATGTGTTTTTCCTTCCAATAGGTCTCACATGATTGGTGCATAGTTTCCTAAAACACATGTTCAAACAATATGAGTTTCCAAAATTTTAATTTTTATGGTTTTAACTTTTTCCCCTTACTCGATTTTAAGAGGTTTTTCCATTATTTTCCTCTTATCCTTATCTCCCAATCCAGGAACACATGAGGTTGTTCTTTCCTCCCTCATGTTTTATGATCCCATCCTCCTCCTCCATTGTTTCTGAAATATTTCTCTAGGTAATTCCCATCATCTGACATGCACTTCCCTCTCCATTCCTCTCTCTCTTCATTCCATTCACTTTATCCCTCTGTCACACATCCTAGGGATTTCAGGGTTTGTATTTATGGTTCATGATGGTTTATTATTGGGTTTTGTAGGTAATTCATGGGGATCCTTGAGGCTTATTTGATCATCCACTGTCATAGGCGATGACTTATGTCTAGATTTTCATTGAACAAAGATAGATGTTTTTATGAATTTTCTTAAAATGGTATTTCATTTGATGGTTTATGTTTCTAAATTATTTATTCATTAAATAATTACTTTATAAAATAAATAGAATTGATTTAAAATAATTAATGAGTTTTTCAATTATAATAGAGCCTTTACTAGAAACTTTAAGTAGTAAATCATATTCCAAGTATTTATAAGACATTAAAATAATTGTTATCTATAAAATGTGATGTTTCAGAGTGTTTTAACCCATATTGGTTCTTAAATTTAATGGGAGAGTATTTCTTTTAGTTTTATGGGGTTTTAATGAAAACAGATGAATTGTTTTCTTAGTAGATTTTCAAATAGTTTTGATGAATTGTTTTAAAAAGTATTTGAGAAACATATTTCATGAGATTAATTTTATTGAGTCATTTGAAATGGAATTTCAAATGAATAAATAATTTATTTGAATACTTCATATTATTTAATGAAGGTCATATTTGGACCTTTAAAATTGATTCTAAATGGTGTGTGTCCATGTGAGTCTCTATTAATCTCCTTAACGAATTGGGAGCATTAAGAGGGAATATTGTTTATTACTTTAGGTGAACATTGGCTCAAGGGGATTATCATATTATTTTGATGTGGATGATATGTGGATGCGTATATTTTTATATGAGGGAAAAAGATGTGATATTTCATTTTCATTTTGTGCTTTGATATATGTTTTTTCCTCAATTAGTATTATTTCACACCTCTTATTTCCTGATTGAAAAAAATGGGGGTTTTAAGAATCTTATAAATGTATGAGAGACTTTTTTATCTAGTCTTGATGAGATGTACTAGATATAATTTAATGTCAGATACTATAGGGGTTTGTTTCATTATTGAGTCTAGTTGACATTAGTTGGGTTGGTTATAGACACAGTAATGCTTTGGTGGGCCTATATATTATTTTGAAATGAGTATGTATTGGGTTACCTCATGATATGTTTACATATTTACCACGTTTACTTGATTATTCTCTTAAAGGGAATTCCTTATTTTTGTTTTTTTTCTAGAAAGATCACATGCATGGTGTGAAAAAATGGTATAACGAGAATTGGGAAAACAATCATTTTTATTATATAAATGAGATTCTATTGTTAAATTTTTTCATGTTGAGTTCACCATTTTGTTTTATGGGGAAATATATGGATGTTTTTAAGCCCGTTTTGTGTTATTTGTATATTTTTTGTCAAATTATCATTATGTTGGTTATGTTGAATAAATAAAGTATATTGAGAAGATTTTGGATGGAAAAAAATTAAATAAAGTTTTAAATTGGATCCAGGCCATCTGGATGAGTCAATACGATCAATCAAATTATGATAATAAGTCAAAAGCTAGTGGAAATCTTATTCACCATTATAATCAGGAATATTTTTGTTGGTGATCAATTTTTCTAATAAATATAAAAATTAAATCACTTTACTTTGTAAAATATTATCATTGGACTCAAAAATCATATTCATGAATTCTGACTAAAAAAATGTATTCAGAATCACAATTCATGAAAAGTCAGATCGTATTGAGGAAGAATCATGTTGGAATTAAATATTCATCAAACTCACCTTGAATTTGGTATGGAGAGAGTTATCATAATGATATTGAATCAGAGTCTACATAGATACAGTTTAAATGTGATGAGGATGTTCTGATTTTAGAGTTATTATAAATCATATGTACGTTTCAAAACTTATGATGCATGCTTGATAAAAGAAGGGGGAGAAGAATTGTTGATAATTGAATTGATCATTTAATTGGAAGAGAAAAGAGATGGTGTCAATAATATCCATTTTGATCATGATCTTGACAATCATATTTAGGAAAAACATGTTTGGGAAGAGTTATAAGGAATGTCGGTTACTGAAAAAAGGGATGCCACAATACATTCCATTGTATGATAGACTATGATAAAGATGATCTTCAATGTAATCGAATTCAGGACAGAATTCATGATAAAACCTTATGTTTGTGAAAGATGATTTTGGTGAAGCAAAATATTTCCTTCCTCGAGGTTTTCATAATGATTTTTCTGAATGCATATTTATTCAAAGGTTGAGAAGGATGATTGTAATAAATAAATTAAAGATGTTCCTAAAGTTATATTTGTTGACACTAGTCCATCATATTTGGAATACCACTATATTCCTTAAAGGCATAATTATTCTCATTAAGACCGATGGTAAAAGAATTGAAATTGTTTAATCTCATTAAAAACATTTTAATTATATCTGGAATCAAACTTGTTTTTGGTGAGAGTATAAAGGATATGGTTGGATGTAATGTTAAAGGGTGAGCTTGAAATTTAATGGTTGGGAAGATTTTTACACAATGTGAGAATCTGAAGGTACTGGTTTTCAGTTAGAACAAAGCTAAAAGATATAAATCTTAAAATAATGAAGTTGATTAGAATAGATAATGTATATTGTGTGGAAATATCATTAATATCATATTCAAAATTAAATTAATCCACTAACACTGATTTATTGGATTTAATGTTCCATCATTTTCATTATAGGTAGGTTTTTTAGAAATATATTTGGGTGAAAAGATGTTTTGTATTGCAAATGGGTCAAGATCCATCGCATCAGAGTTGATAATGATTCATCTTGATTATCGTAATGAAAAAATTAGAATGTGAAGATAGAAACATAGTCATATCGAGAAATTAGAATGGTATATATTTCCTCATACAAGAAATTGGTATGGGGCATCGTAATGAAGGAATAGTATTGAGGAATTCGAATTTGGACTAATGGTTGTGAAGAAAGACATAAAAGGAATGAATTTTATATAATATTTGATAATGTTTGAGAAGAAATGAGAAGATTTAAGATGCATTGATGAATTTGGAAGTGTATATAATATTAAAGGAAACATAAAAATTTGTGGAATTTGGTTGAGGGGGAAACACATTTAGATTCCCACCAAAACAGTCTCTGGGTCACTTATAAACTGGGAAAGTACTTTCTACTTTCTAATGGGTGTAATTTTCATGAATAGAGGGAATATATAATGTTCTAGGGAGGTAATAAGGGATTTCTGTGTTATTTTCATGAAGAATTATTTCTAGATTGAAGTGAAATGAGAAGAGAAAATATTGAAACATATTTAAATGATCATCATATTCAGAATATCATCATATTCATCTATCTATCATATTTTTAGGGCCATCATATTTGGCTAGTCATTGTATCAATCTATATAATTATATTTGGACTATCATTTTGGGGTTTCCATACTGAAGAATAAGGTGTTCGTAATTTTCTCAACTATATTATAACATAGTGATATTTTTCTATATTACGTGATCGGTCTAGGATGATCCGATTAGTAGAATCAGAATGATCTCTATATCAAATTCCTTCAAGTTCATACCATCTTCTAGGTAAGAAATTGAAGAATTTTTTTAATGAATACATTTGTGGAAGTTGTTTAAGAAGCATATTCAACATGTTTTGTTACTCAAACATTATATTTCATCATTTTTTATTGAGCACACACACTGTTGGATTATTTTTATATTTCTAAAAGAGTGAAAAGGAATATCCTACTTATTTTATTCCACACAAAAAGGATTGTTTTATAGTGGATTGTGTTGTATTGGATTATTTCCAAACCATACCAAGGATGTAGCTATTCTTATAAAATTGTGAACCTTGTAAATACTTATATTCTAATGGATGTGTGTTTGATTTTTTTTTTGGGAAATAAATCCATAATAATAGTCAAAATGTTGTTTCAAAATAAAATAATATTTAAATAAAAAGATATAGCTAATTTACCCCTCCCCCATTTAGTGATACAACTATCCTACATAAGAAGTTATAGATGGATTTTCCCCCAAAGTTGATTTGGGGGTTAAATGTCTTTCAAAATTACATATGTTAGGTTTAATATTTTTTTAGTTTTCCATAGAAAATCCCAATGGTTCCCACATACATAATTGTGTAGGGAAATTCTTTCTAAAGGCAGCTGGTCAATTGGGGTTTTAGAACCAATGGGACTTAGGAACTCACAATGATCAAGTGGATGCGAGGTCAGGTTCATCTCACACTTGGGGGGGGGGAATTTTTCCTAACCTTGGGCTCTCTTATATATTTAATATATATGCATTAATATTATACTAATCTGTATATGAGACTGTTTACCCTTAAAAATGATCAAGAGTTAAACCCTTCCATGTGTAAAGAGGGTCCTATTAATGAGTCTATTTGTTTTTATTTATGGTTTTTCATTGTTTTCTCATTAATGGGAAGCTACTTATGTTTTTAATCCATATATCAAAGCACTATAGAGTCTACTATCATCTAAAGAGGTGATTAATATCTCGAGGATGGGATTGAACATTTATGATGTGTCATAGGAATCCTTTTTATAGCAAGACTTAAAACTCATATAGTTAGTTGAAACCATATAGTTTAACATCATGTGCGAAGGATATATATGTTTGAAATTAGGAACCAGGTATTGAGATCAATACTCAAGGATGATCCCTATGTATCTTGGTTATGGTAGGAATCAGAGTCATCATTATTTGATCACACCCTTGGGACTTTCCTTGAGGTCAATTCCTTTGTATGTGGATAATGATATCTAGTAACTAATTGAGGCTTATAATCCGAGGTTTCTCTATCTATTAGAGATTCAGGATGTCAATTATATGATAATTTCAAATCCATAAGTCCATGTGATTCAATATCATTATGAGAAACAATGGATAACAAGTAATTAGTCTTAGTGAATATGGATGCTGGACTTATGTGTTGGTCATGTATTGTCTCACCAATACTCTATAAATCTTATTGATTTTGATATTCACATATAACCTATCTTATTTTACTGATTATATTACCTAATTTAATTTTAGGAAAATAATATTCATTTAAATATTTATTATGGAATCATATTCACGTCATTGATCTAAAATAAATATTCATTAAAGTGTCTGAATGTGTTTTTAACGTTCTTTAGAAACACTATTTGTACCCTATGTGTGAAAGAATAACATAAAGAATGAACCCTACATTCCTGTATAGAGAGTATCAATAATATACCCTATGTAGACGATAAATAGGAATCATCAACCCTACATAAGTATGGAACATTACATTTGAAAGAAGGAAAAGTGTGGTTTATTAACCCTACGTATGTATGGAACCTTATGATTGGAAGAAGGGAGAGTATGGTTTAACAACCCTATGTAAGTAAGGTATCCTACGAATGAAGAAACAAATTTATGGTACATCAACCCTACTTTTATGATCAATCCTTTATTGTAAACCTACATTTGGTATTTTGTCTCTACACAGTTGAACTCAATGTTTGACGATTCAAAGATGGATATTTAAATCTGTGACTTTATCTTAGATTTCATCAATGGACATGACATAAATTAAAATTGATTGAAAGCTATATTATGACTAATTCAAAGGATTATTATGATAAATTCAAAAAACCATGTTCAATTGAATAAATTATTCTTATTTCTAAGTAAACTTATGACACTCCTAAATTATATGAAATTGAATATCTATAATTTATAAAGTGACTATTCTGGATCTGCTAAACCAAAAGGAATCAATATATATGATCATATAAGTTTTATATGACACAACAATGGCATATTTTTTTGATAAAAATTTTATACATTATATGAATATCATTTTATAGATCTACTATAATGAATGATCAACACTATTGTTTTCAGAGAGATGCTACACATTGAATGTACTTTGTATTTCAACCACATACTAGTGTGAGATTACTACTACTTATTTTTTTGTTGTTTAAATGGAGATCATATGTAACCAGGATCACTTCAGATCCATTATTATAAAAATAATTTTTATCTATGAAGAAGAGTATCCTTATTTTGATTGTTTCTACTAAACCTGTGAATTTCAACATGAACCATCAAAGAATCTAACTATTTTGATTTATTATACATTTAACTACTCATACTCAGCTGTGGTGTAGTTTCAGCTTCTTAAACTATGATATGGATAAATTCATCCTTATCAAAGAACAAAAATAATATGTTTAGAATTTTTATAAAGGTTTCAGCTGCCTTCACTCAATTTTAAATTTGAATGTTTTATGATACGAGGACCTTTTTAGTGAAAATCACCATGCTCACAGAGAGAGCATTGGTTGAGTGGACAAGGGGATCATTGTGCCCCAAAACACTATAAAATTTGATGTTTTATTCTTTACTATTTATATACTTATCATATTTATTATAGAAAATAATGTTGCATATCTACATAAATCACAAAGAGATTTAAAATCCATAATTTGTCGAGTTTATCAAAAATACATAATCCACCCCCTCCTGTGTAACTTTTTATTATTTCTACCTTACAATTGGTGTCAACGGAGATATTTGTTATAAAGAAGATAAATCTCTAAGAGGTATAAAAGAATAAGGTATATAAAAAATAATTCAAGGGTTTATCCAAAAGAATTTATTTCTATTATTTGTGCTCCATGTTTTAATGGTGATAAATATTGATGATATAAATCATGCATGATCATCTACCGAAAAAATATGGGATTCAAATTTTATTCAAATATCATCACTCCATACATAATTACTGAGAAAATAATGACTTGGGATGCTACAATAGAATTTTAATTTGAATTCAACACAAGTGTAATGAATTATATCATCTTTGGACTTAGACCTAATGAATTCAATCAATTATCACAATGCCCTACATCCTATGAAATGTTCTAGACAATAGTTGTTGCATATTAAGGAATAGATAATGTCATACAGATAAGGTATGCAACTCAAAAACTAAATTTTTACACCTTTAGAATGTTTGATGGTAAAATCATCACACAAATGAATGGATTGTTAATAAATATAATCAACAATATTACTACCTTTGGATATCCCATTAGTCAATAATATCAAGTGCTGAAAGTACTTGGATTACTTCCCTCTAAACAGAATGGAATATCTGCAGCTATTTGATAATCACCACCAGTCAAGAATTTAACTATAAATGAATTAATTGGAACATTGATGATTTATGAAGGATAAATGAAATCTTAAGTTGAAGATAACAAAACTATAAGAATGGAAAATACTTCCCTTAAGGTGGAATCTTATAAGCATGAATGAAAATAAAAATAGGACATAAAAACATTAGATTCCTCATCATCTAAAATTGAACTAGATCAGTAAGCTTAAAAATTCAGGAAATTCTACAAGAAGAAGAGAGGCATTCGAAAATCCTTCATAAAAGATGAGAAGGAACATAGAGAATTAAGATACTACAAATTAAAAAAGTTGTTTTATATTAAACCTGATTTCCCCAAATTAAATGACGAATGAAGAAGGAGAGAAAAAAATATTTGATGAAACATGATTATTAACATAAATATAGAATAACAGTGAAAACCATATAGATTATGTGTGAATAATCATGCAGCCCTTCCAATTTTGATTCAAAAACGAGCCACAAAATCTCAAAGTCAAAGTGTGATTTATGGCTGAGGATGATTAAGAGGAACAATCTTACTATTCTTATGCTTATGAATATATTAATTGTCCAAATAGTACATGGGATGTCTATTTTTTAATGCTAGAAGAGAAATATGATTCCATATTATATAATAACTAATAATTAAAAAATATTAACAATATTATTTTAGGTGAATGAGACACTATGCTAAAACAACATCCATAACTAATTGAAAAATTGAATTCATCTAAAACAAACTGTATTATTAGTTAAAAATGGATAATAGAATTATAGGATCAATTAGAATCTTATTAGTTTTTTTTCAGGTATTTTAAATAAAGGGGTAAATACTCTAAATTACATTCTTTTAAATGAATTCATTAAAAGAAAAAAGTAAGGAATAGGAATTAGGGGTGAAAAATAATAAATACACAAGAATTATTTTGGACGAAATTCAGAAAATGTGACCATATTTTATTGTGGAATAAAATTTTATTACACTAACAACTATTATTTAAGAAATACTCAAATTATTTTTACTAATAATGTTTTCATTATAAAAATTATTTCTGAATCGAGTGATATAAATGTTATAAAAATAAGGTAGATTTGGATTCCCAAATCATTGTCGTTGACATAGGAGGACTCAAGAATGTATGGGTACCAAAACAAACATATGTTTAAATATTTTTTTTGGAGAACTACAATAAGAAAAAATGATATAAGGTATATAGGAAGGGGCTTCTTAAGGAATATGAGCAGATACTCTTCCAACTTCCATACGCTAACAAAAATGGAAGTAGGCCTAGTCACAGTTGGATATAATGTAAAAGGGAATATTGTTGGAGTTGGAACTGTGGGAGATCCAAAGACAATACTAGTCAACAATGTATTATATATACAAAGAGCTAAATCATTAACTAATAAGTATTTATTAACTTTTCGATGATATATTTTATGTATATTTATCTAATAATTGTTTCCCAGTTTTCAAAGATAAACTTCTTAAATTTAGAGCACCTGGAAATAAAGATTATTATACTTTGGATCTGAATTCCTTTTGTAAATAGAAAGTGATGTGTTTAAATACTAATAAAAATGAGTCAGATATCTGGAATTTCAATACATATTCATTTTATAAATTATCTAAGAAACAATTAGTTTGTAATTTTATTAGTATTAAATTTTAAAAGGATGGTTTTTTGGATGCATATCAAATTAGAAAACAAGACACATCATAGTTAAAATCAATTAACAAAATTTCAACAACTAAACCACTTTAACTAATCCATATGGATTTTTTTACCATATAGGGTAGAATGTTTGACTTTAAAATTATATGTTTATGTTTTAATTGATGAATTTTCAAGATTTACATGGATTTATTTTCTAAAACTCAAAACTGAAGTATTCACTTTTTTTGAAAGTTTTTATAAAATTGTTCAAAATGAATGTGATTTTAAAATAATTTCATGAAGTAGTGATCATTGTGGGGAATCTTATAATAAAGAATTTAGTTGTTTTTCTAAAATCTATGTATTAAATACACCGTATCTACACCAAGAACACCTAAAAAAATGGAATTTTTTAAATAAGAAACATAGATATTCAACAAATTCTAAGGAATATGCTAAATGAATATCGTCGTCCAACCTATTCTGAATAAAAATATGTAATAATAGCTTTCTATATCATGAATATAGTTATAATAAGACCAATTATCAAAAACACACCATATAAATTTTGGAAGAATAGAAAACCTAAAGATAAGTAATTTAATGTATTTTGATGTAATGTGTATATCTTGAATACAAAATAAAAAACTTTGTAAATTTGATCAAAAAGATGATGAAAGAATATTTTTAGGACATTATTCTACTTATAAAGATAATTGAGTGTTAAAAAAAATAAGGATTGTTGAAGAATTAGTTCATGTGGAGTTTGATGAAATTGACCCATTAATTAAAGAGAAGGATCAAATAGATGAAAAAATTGACTCTTTTCACAATATTAGACTTGATTCACCTAAGACCAATTTTGAAATAAAAATTAATGAATTCATTCTAGTTCATAAGAACCAGAAAGTGTCTTACCCAGATAGTCTAGAACCATTAAGGAAAACCCTTTAGGAACAGTTATAGGAAAACAATACTTGGAAGTTTGAACTAGAAAGAATATAGTAAAACTAGTTTAATTCTCTACTTTTCTATATCAATTGGTACCAAAGTTGATTGAATAAGCTTTAGATTATGAAAATTGGCTATTATCCATAAAAGAAGAACTAAAAAAGTAATTAGTTATGAAGTCTGGGAATTAGTAGAAAGACCATAAAATTATCCTATAATAGGAAATAAATTGGTATTTAGAAATAAAAAGTATGAACAAGAGATCATAACAAAAAACAAAGATATATTAGTAGAAAAAGTCTATAATCATTAAGAATGAATAGATTATGAAGAGACATTTACACATATTTTTATATTATAATCCATTAAAATCCTTTTATCTTATGCATATCATATAGAATCAAATTTTATTAGGTGGTTATTAAATCTACATATTTAAATGGATATTTAATAGAGTAAGATTATGTCTAACAACCACCTAGTTTTGAAAACCCTTATAAACTAAATTCTATTTTTAAATGTAATAAAGATACTTATGGCCTTTAATAGGCACATAGATCTTGCTATGAAATATTAAGTTCTTTTTGTTAGAAAATGAATTTTTGGTTGGATGAGTAGATCCTACCATTTTTAAGAAAACTATTTGTTATAATAATTTTTTATTACAAATTTATATCGATGATTTTAGTTTCTATTCAACTATAAAAATCTTTGTAAATATTGTTCAAATATTATGAAAAAAGAATTGCAAATGATTATGATGGGACAATTAAATTTATTTTTAGGATTACTTATTTATAAAACAGATTATGAATTTTTTTCTAATCAAATAAATTGAATTATTAGTATACTGAGAAAAATGGACTAGAAAACAGTAATACTTATACAACTCCCATGTGTATAAACAAAAAACATGATTTGGATGAAGCTGGAAAATCTATTGATAACAAGTTATACAGAGGTATAATTGGTAGTTTATTGTATCATACTTCTACTAGACTACACATAATGCTTTCTTTATATCTATGTTTAATATTTCCTTCAAATCCAAAATAAACTCATATTACTGGTGTTAAAATTATTTTTTTTATATTTAAAATGAACAACTTGCTGATCTCTACTTTACCCCAAAACATCTGATTTTAATTTAGTTTCATACATAGATGCAGAATTTTGAGGGTTTACAATAAAAAGAAAAATCACCTCAAGAACCTATCACTTTTTATTGAAATATTTTGTATCATGGTCGAGTAAGAAACAACATTTAGATTCCCTATCAACAGGTGACACAAAATATATATCTTCTGGGAATTTTTGTGCACATGTGTTTTGGATGAAATAAATTATTCTGGATTTTAAACAAAATTATAATTATATACATATTTTATGTGAAAATACAATAATATTTCTAAAAATCCTATAAATCATTATAGGGATCTGAATAGTGATATTAGGCATCATTTTATATGAGTACATTATCTTAAAATGGATATATCTTTAGAGTTTGTAGATATAGAATATCAATTAGATGATATTTTTTACTAAACCACATCCCATGGAATGTTTTTATGTTATTAAGGTGGAGTTATGAAAATTAAATTTTAAATAAATATTCATTAAATTATTTTTTATTATTTTTTCTGTCAAATATTTTTAATTCTTAATTGATCATTTATTTGGTTAAATAAAACATTTGTTTCAACTATGGTTTTAACAATAACCTTTTCAAAAATAAAATCTAATGATTACCTTACATAATTGGCATGAGAAACTTGACAATGTTACCAATACTTTAGAAAACTCTTCATTTTTCCTATCCCTTTTATTTCAAAACTTTTGACTATCAAATCCCTCATATTTCTTCTAAACCCTAGAATCGGAATACCTCTAACCTTTAGATTCTAAAAAACGATGAAGCAAAGAGAGCTGATGAAGGTGAACTAAGTGATCTGAAGCTTTAGCATGTCCTATCTATGAATATTCTTCAAAGGAAAAGTCATTGATTTTGAATAGTTGCATTGGATGAATCGTCTTCTTAAGAAAGATCATGTGTTCCATGGTTTGGAATTTCTATTTAGAGAATAAAATATAGAATTTATTTTTCATTTAAAACTAAAATGGTTTTTCAGAAATGTTTGGGTTAGTTTTAGGGAAATATTGGATATAATGTCTTCATGAGTATATGAAACAAAGTTTTCGATATCCTCAATAAAAATTGATCAAAATTTTAAATTACATCATGAAGCAACATTCCATTTTTATCATTGATCAATTGGAAATTAAGATCTCAAATTAGAATATATCATATATTTTAAATTTTTTTCAACCAATATTAGGAAAAAAAATTAAAAGATCTTGATCGTGACTAGAAAGTGTTGATAATGTTTATTTAGACAACTTGCATTCCATGTATTTTTATGTTAGAAAATATTTTTTACCTTTAAATGTATATCATGTTTCTATTTATTAGTGGTATTAATTTCAAATTACTTTGATATATATCTAAATATCTAAATCACTACATCTAGTTAGAGGAAGTGATGTATTTATATCCATATGAATAGATTCTTTCTCTAATTTTCTACAAAAAAAATAGATATTTCATTTGGATTCCAAAACTATATATCACCACATTAATGTTTTGAATTCTCAAACTCTAATAAACTTAGGTTTCTTTTAGAGTATAGTTAATGGTAAACTTCATCATATTATTGGGGATGACTAACAAGAATCAGGTCCTTTTGCTCAGGGGGAGTAAGAAAATAATAAGACTATAAAAACATTTTTTATAAGAAATGTAGAAGTTGTAGAATCTATTATAGAATGTGTTTCTCAACCTGCTAAAAGAAAGGTCTTTAATGTATCCAAAAATGAGTGTTTTAACGTCCCGGTTCTGGGTGCCACCCAAAGGTGCCCCGCACCCAGTTGGTCATATGGGATCAAGTACATTTTCACAAATTCCAGAGGTTGTTGATTATCAAATAGTTCCTTGGATGTGATAATGGGAATACTATTCCCTCATTAGAAGAGTAACATAGTAGAATAAAAATAAAATACAACAATGAATGCAGTAATACCCTACAATAAGAAAAAAGTGTAAGACTGCATGTAATAACCAACTAGAGAACATATATAAATGATGCTTGTCACATATGTCTAGGAAAGAATCCAAACAAGTCAAAATGCTAGAAGTACAGTACTAAACCAAAGTACAAATGAAAAAAATAAACCCAAGTAGAATCGCAAGTCTTAGCTTTGTCTCATTCTATCCATCTCCACAACAATCATGTACCTGATGTAGAAGGGAGCTTGACCTTATCGGTTCATGCAATAATATAATCTGTTTGTTTCCAAAAGCATAACCCAAATAGGTGTGATACAAATCCCAGTAGGAAACCACCAAATGACCTATTCTTAACTATCAATGAATATATATCGCATGAAAATATGAAAAATAAAATGATAAAAAATAAACTTCTTAATGTAAACAATCCTAATGGTTCAACTACATTCATTTACATTTATTAAATAATCACCCAAACAATAAAAGAAACCCTCTGGAAAGTTCTCACTATCTAACCCCTCTATTTTAGATAAGATATAGACTCTCTGAGTAAGCACTCACCATCAATTCCACTTTCATCCTCGTAATGGTAAACTACAGACTCTATGAGGAAGAACTCAAAATCCAATTCCCCCTGTGGTCTCACAACGTGAAACTACAGACAATCTGAGGTAGCACTCACATCCACCCCCCCTTATGTTCTCACAATGGGAAAAGTAACGGACACTCTGGGGAATCACTCATTGTCCATTCCACCTATGGTATAACTACACCAGGTTCCCACAGTCATGGGTAAATCAATAGTTCACAAAAGATATCCAGAATCCAAAGTAAAACTCAAATACTACTTGGATAAATATCTACAAGGCATATCATAAGAATTTCATATAGTAACAACTCCATCCTAACAGCACTTGGCTTAGAAAACAAAACAACCTAACCAGAATTTCTGGACCCAACGACCAATATCCGGAAAACATGGGAAACACATCTATATAATGTTAAATAAACCCTATTCATAATAAAACACCCCTACTAAAGAAAAAAAATCATAAAAGTCATTAACAGTGTTAAATTCCCAACCCATGAAATACCCTAAACATGGGTATTGGAATCATTTTTCACATATAAATCAAAGAAATCTACGAAAAGGCACAAACAACCTTCCTCAATGTTGTACGATCTATATAGTTGAATCTCAGATTTTTAATTGAACTTTAATGTTGTATATCTACCAAAATATCCAAAATTTGAAACCTTGAATATCTCATGGAAAGGGAAAATCAAGAGGAGAGGCTCTATAATAAGGAATAACTCACTAAGGAAATTCTAATGCAATAAACGGTGTTTGACTCAGAGCATAGATGGTCGATCGGGGGCTCGGAGAAGGATTTGTGATCTTCGATCACTCCTGGTCGAGACAACTCTTAAAAAAGGAGGTTCGGTCAATTAGACGCGACCCCTGTCCGATATAACAATTAAAAATTAAAAATACACAGTATGTTCCCTGAGAATAAATGGCATGTATAGGCCTTTACCGAACCCTACATTAGGTGGTCTCTAGGTCACCTCACATGTCCATGTACTATCCGTTACACGGCCAGTGCATGGATACCAGTGGTAACCAGGTACACGACATATACTTCTAAGTACACAGCATGTACTCCTTAAATTTCAAAAAAGTCTACTTTTTCTCAAAACACCCGAAAACAAGATCCATACCTGAAATGAGGATCTGGGGTTCTTATAAACTTCCCCCCTTAATGAAATTAGTCACCATATTTCCCTTGGCAGTTGGTGAATAAGAATCCTCGAATAGCTTCGGCCATTTCAATTGCGCATCAGCCTCCCTCTCACAAGTATCGTCTTGTACTCACCCATGCTACCACAAAACTCGTACCATAGGAAGAGACAATCCATGGATAACCTTCATGATGTGATCAACAATCCAGATAGGATACTATTTGAATGAGGTATCCACCTCCAACTCAACCTCCTCAGGTTGAAAAACATTAGACGAGTCTGATAAGTAACATCATTACTGAGAAACGTGTAAGACGCCGTGCATGGACCATTACCTCTGAGGTAACTATAGCCGATAGGAAACCAGACCGACCCTCTCCAAAACCTCAAACGGCCCATCATATCTTAGTGAAATCTTACCCAATCTCATAATCCCCATGTGTCCCAACCTCATTGTGACACGCAGGAAAAGCTGATCCCGGACCTTGAATTTTAGAGGTCATCTCTGTCTTTTAGCATAAGACTTATGTTGTGACTATGTAGTAGTCATCCTCTTTTGAATCAACTCCACCTACTATGTAGTCTCCTGGAAAAGATGAGGTCTCATCATAGCTACCTCTCCTGCTTCCAGCCAACATAGGGGTGATCAGCAAGGCAGAGCATACCAAGCCTCATAAGGTGCCATCTAAATTAATTCTTGAAAACTATTATTGTAGGAAAATTCCACTAGAGGTGTGTGATTCTCCCAAGAACCTCCAAAATCTAGGATGCATGCTCAAATAATTTCCTACAACACATGGATCGTATGCTTGGACCAGCCATCTATCTGGTGATGGTAAGTTGTACTCAGAAATACATGTGTACCCAACTCTTTATATAGTCCCTACTAGACATGAGAAGTAAAACAAGAATTCCTGTCTGAAATGATGGGTTGTAGAACACCATGTAGACGTACAATCTATCGAATGTACAACCTTCCCAGCTCATCAACACTGAAGGTGTCCTTCATTAGTAAGAAGTTTTCAACCTTCATTAGTATGTCAATGATAACCCAGACTCCATCATTCACTCGAGGTGACCTTGGTAAACCTATGATGAAGTCCATCGCAACATCATTCCACTTCCAATTAGGATTTGGTAATTGCTATAAAATCCCTGCTAGTCACTAATTCTCTGCCTTCACCTGCAGACTGTTGGAAATTCTCATCAAAAAACTAGAAAAATCTATCTTTATACCTAGACACCAATACTGACGATGTAGATCTCGATACATCTTGGTGACACAAGGATGAACTACCCAAAATAATGAATCAAAATCATGAAAAAGCTCCTCGCACATGTCTATTGACACCCACACGCACCCATGATAATGAAATATCTCATCCCTGACTACGATCCATCCAAGAATATGGTCCTCTTTGGACACACCCTCTTGTAGAACTAGGCCTTCGTAAACTGATAGTTGCCTCATTCGAACTCAATCAAGTAGAGTAGGGGTAACAACTACAGAAGAAATAAACATCTTCCAATATCTTTCGTACACCTACAAATGAATCTCATGGAATATAGACATAAGTTTCCACTTACTACTGGCCTCATGAACTGCATGTATCTGAGTCCTCCTTGTTAACGCATCAGCCACTGCATTGACTTTTCCAGGCATATAGGAAAAATCTATATCAAAGGATTGAAGGTACTCAACACTCCTTCAAAGCCTCAAATTCAGATCCCAATGAGTGAAGATATACTTTAGACGTTTTTGGTTGGTGAAAACCACAAAATTCTCTCCCAAAAGATAATGTCTCCAAAAGCATAAGTCGTGAACAACTGCAGCCAACTCATGATTATGAATTAGGTAATTCCTCTCATTTTGCGTCAACTACTGAGACCCGTATACAACAATCTTGTCCCCCTGCATAATCAATGCTCCCATCCCGATACCATATGCATCATAGTAAATAGTATATCTCTTGCATGCCTCTGAAAAAACTAGTATCGGTGCTGAATTCAACCTCTTTTTTAGCTCTTGGAAGGCTGAATTGCAGGAATCTGTCCAAATGTACTTCTCACCATTCTTAGTTGGGCCCATCAGTGGCACTGCTAAGCATGGTAATTACGTTATAAAATGTATGTAGTAACCACCCATCCCTAGAAAACACCATACATAAAAGTTGTTCTTCGGATGCTCCCAGGAAACTACTGCTCTCACATTCTTTGGGTCTAATGATACTCCTATCTTTGAGATAACATGACCTAAGAAGTGAATCTAGTCCATCCAAATGTGGAATTTTTAGAGCTTAGCATATAACTGATGCTCTCTTGGTGTACTCAAAATGATCTCAAGATGGGTAGCATGGTCATGTTGAGAGTGAGAGTACTCCAAGATATCATCCATGAATACTACCAAGAAAGAATCCAAGTAAAGATAGAACATTTGGTTCACCAGTTCCATAAAAACTGCAGGCACATTCGTGAGACCAAATGGCATAACCACATACTCGTATAGACCATACCATCTCCAAAAGGCTGTAATAGGTATATCTGATGGTCTAACATGAAACTGATGATAACTGGATCACAATTAATTCTTCAAGAACAATCATTATCCTCAAATATGATCAAATAGATCATAAATCTTTGGCAAGGGATATCAGTTCATGAATGTCAACAGGTTCAGATTATGATAATCCACACAAAGCCTGATGGTACTGTCTTCTTTCTTTACAAACATGATGGGTGAACCCCATGGATAAGTACTTGGTCGAATGAAACCCTTTTCTTGTAACTCCTCCAACTGATTCTTGAACTCCTACAACTTTGGTGTAGCATTCCTATAAGGAGGAATGGACATCAGTGCTTCCCCTGGCACAAGATCAATAGAGAAATCTACCTCCCCCTCTAGAGGCAAACCTGAGAAGTCATCTGGAAAGACATCTCTGAAGTGACCGACCACTGAAGGAAATTCCATCTTTGAAGTCACCTATTCATCTAGATATGGACTAGAAATCTGGGTTGTAACTCCTCCCAATCCATGATTCTCAGGTCCCGGTCTGCTCACCTGGACATCCCATTCACCCATATTTAGAAATGATCATCCCTCGGGTGATGTGAAGCTCACCCTACGATTATAGTAATCAAAAACTTTCTGGAAGGGAACTAACCAATCCATTCTGAGAATAACGTCACAACCCATCATCTCTGAGACATAAAGGCCACAAGAGAAGTGACACCCACCAACCTCAATAGGGTACTCCTTGAACTGATGTGCACTAGCCATTCTAACCCCCAATGGTGTTTCCATCATCAAGAAATCAGCAGAAGTAATGATACAGATCCCAATGATCTCGAAAACAGACAATGATATGAAACTATGGTAAGCCCCTATTTCAAAAATAATATAAGCTAAAACTATGGAAACTAGAATCGTACATCTAACTGTAGAGGTTCTGGGATTCTACTCCTATTGGGTCTGCTCCACTGCAATAGTCTGACATGTATTGTGGCCCTCTGGTCCGGCCTGACCACCCTGAGCAGATCTACCCTGTTGCTGTAGAAAACCATGTGTCTGACCACTTTGGCCATGACCTCAACCTTGGCCTAAATGTCTGGACAAACTCCAGTTCCCCAACTGAAGAGAAACTGGTGGTCGTGATCCTGAAAGTGAAGTCATAGTAGAACCCCCATCACCAGCTACTGGTGAGAAAATCTGATAGAAATTCAAGAGATGACCCCTCTTGTCATAATATTGGCACTCCACTGGGTCTCTCAAGAAATGTGTCCTCGTATGACTTCTCTTTCCACACTGGTAGAAAACCACCTGTCCACCTAAAGAAGTATTCAACCTACTCAGATCTCCATGCATAAACTCCATGTGGTGCTTCCTACAATCGGTTGGAGGGGTATAAACCCCGGATGTCGAGCCACCCTGGCTCACAGCCCCATAGTTTCTCATTTTGTGCTCTGGGATCAGCGCCCGATTGACTATAGATATGATGGATGTCAACCTGATGATGTTCACCTGAGATCAGATTTCATGCCTGAGACTATCCTCAAACATTTTCACCAGAAATAACTCATCACCCCTAGAATGGGTGTGAGGTGCTGCAGCTCTATGAAGCGAGAAGAATAATCCATTACAGGGAGTGTACCCTTCTCTAAACTCATGAACTCATAGGCTCGGTCAGACCTCAATGTATACAGGTAAACGTAGTCATAGAAGATCCATTGGAACTCATCCCAACCCATATCCTAGCAGTGCCCTTCCTATGAAATCACATCCCACCATCTCTTAGTAGAATCTTGAAGCATATACATAGTGAGCTTCACCATACTCTCTGAATGCATCTCTAGATGCTCGAAAATAAACAAAACGACTTCCAACCATGACTCTATAGCCTGATGTCCTCCATCCCCTAAGAATTTCGGCGGACGTTGTTGCTGAAAGACATGTGTCTTCTCTACCATAGACGGGGCAGGATATGGTGATCCTTGGAAGGTTTACATAAACCTCAAGAAACCTTCTCAGAACTATGAATCGACACCTGTATCCGGAATGACGATTGGTTTCAAGATAGTCACTATTTGAGGATATACTGGTAGTCCCTGATCTACTATGTCTAGTGTCTAACCGCTTCCATGTATCTAGCGTACAACTAGACTAAGTCTCTGTTGCAGGACTCTACAAGGTCAAGAGCACACCTTAGTTCAAGATTGTCAAGGACTAAAACTAGAAGTGCAAGAAAGGAACTGGGAAATGAAAACAGTCATGTTTTTGAAAACAAGGTTACACAGTGGGTATTATTCCTACACAGTGTGTTCCCTTATTCCTTTGCATGGGTGTGTACTTCTAACAAAACTATTCATGTAACACCCCTACACATGGCATGTTTCTCCCAAGGACACATCATGTACCTGATTCAATTTCCCCTATATGAGTTCTTCTACATGGCTAATCCAAAAGCTTCTCCTTTAACAAAACTACATGACGTGTTTATGCCAGACACGTCATGTACTAGAAGGATTTAACCGACCTGTGTCATTAGTAACACAGCTGAAAACACAGCCGACTCTACACTGTGTACAAGAATAGAACATGATGTGTACAACCTTTGTTTCATCCACCTATGTCATCGGTCACCTGGCTAGATACACGGCTCTTACAACACTGTGTGTACTCTAAGTACATAGTAGGTGTCACCCAAAATTTCTGAACCCCGTGTCTCTACCCACATAGCTAGTCACACGGTTAAGGATTACACAACATGTACATATAGTATATGGTGTGTACTTAAGTAAAGTTGTTCCTTCCCAAATAGAAGGATACATGGAATGTATTCATCATTACACATCATGTGTTCTAGTTTTTGCTGGACAGTAAGCCTCAAAACTACTCCGGAAGCCCATAAATAACTGAAACGAACATTTGAAGTTCCAAATTCCGATTTGTGATGGCTCGTACTCTTCGTGAATCAAATATTGGTATCTCATACAGGTACATCACAAGGAATAACAGTGCAATGAATCACATAATCCACCAAATTTTGATCCATGAGGTCCCACTACACCATAAGGACAAAAGTTTGGTGCTAATTCAGAAGAAACTTTACATATTATTAATACCCTATCAAATAGAAGGAATTATATCATGGCATCTATCACTATAGAATCCATATCTAGCACAACATCTATCACAACAAAATAAAATCCAGAATACACCCAAAAATACATGATAATAATGCATGACATGTGATCTCTAGAAGGTGACTATATGATACATGAGATGGTATACCCTAATATCATTAGGTTCCAATAGTAATAGATCCTCAATAATATCAATCCTAACATCACAATACATGTGAATTACCCAATTATGAAATCAAATGAACTGTCTTAATTGAAAAAAAAATGCAATATTCGAGGTATATTGGTTTTCTATGTACATGGGTTAGCTAGTCCCAGACACGACTTATTACCAACTATCTATTACATCCTATCATTGTCTATAGGCTCCAAAAAATAAGTCAAATAAGAAAAGAAAACCTCCTTTGATAGCACCTTCTAATGTCCCGGTTCCGGGTTCTGCCCAAAGGTTCCCTATAACCAGTTGGTCACATGGCCTCAAATGGATTTCTCCAAATGACAGAGGCTATTGACTAGCAGCGAGGGCCTTGGGTGTAATATTGGGGAAACAATGCCCTCATTTGCATAGTAACACAATAGAAAAACAGTAAAATAAAAAAATAGAAGCAGTAATACCATACAATAAGAAAACAGTGGAAGACTAAATGTAATAAACAATCAGAGCACATATATAAATGATACATGTCACATATGTCTAGGAAAGTAGACAAACAAGTCACAATGCTAGAAATAAAGTACTAAACCAAACTAAAAAATAAAAAAACAAACTTCAGCAGCATCACAAGCCTCCACTTGGTCCCATGCTCTCCAGCTCCACATCAATCAAGTACTCAATGTATAAAGGTGGTTTCCCTTATCTATACCTATAATAATATAATCTATTTGGTCTCAAAATCATGATCCAAATAGGTGTGAGATAAATCTCTTTAGGAAACCACCAAAAGAAATGTGCATAACTTTTAGTGAATACATATTGTAGGAAAATATGAAAAATGAAGTAATAAAAAATGAAGTACTACAAGTAAACAACCCCACCATTTCAACTACATTCATTTAAATTTATTAAATAATCAACCAAATTATCACAAAAAATCCTCTAGGAATTTATCACAGTCTAACCCCTCTGGTTTAGCTTAGACAGAGACTCTTTGAGAAAGCATTCATCATCAATTCCTCATGTCGTCTTGTAACAGTGAACTATAGACTCTCTAAGGAATCACTTAATGTCCAATTCCCCATGTGGTCTCGCAACGTGGAACTACAGACACTCTGAGGGAGCACTCAATTTTCTCCCCCATATGGTCTCGCAATGTAAAAAGTAACAAACACTTTGGGGAAGCTCTAAGCATCCATTCCCCCTATGGCCTAACTACACTAGGTTCTCATGGACTTGTGTAAATCAATCATGAACAAACGATATCCAGTATCCAGAGTAAAACTAAAATACTAATTGGATAAATAGTTACAAGGCGTATCACAAACATGTAATATAATAACAACCCCATCCTAATAGCACTAGGTATGGAAAACAAAAAAACCTAACAAGAATTTCTAGACCCCATGGCCAATATTAAGGAAACATTGACAAACACGCCCATAGTAAGGTAAATAAAATCTATTCACAATCAAACACCCATACTCAAGAAAACAAACCATAATAGGAATTAAGAGAGTTAAATTACCAACCCACATAACACCCTAAACTAGGGTACTATGCACTTTTTTGCACATATAAATTAAAGACATCTATGTAAAGGCACAAACCACCTACATCGATGTGGTATGATCGATATTGTTGAATCTCATCCTTTGAATCGACCTCCAATTTCATAGTTCTACAAAAACATCCAAAATTTTCACCTGTGAATATCTCATGGAAGATGATAAATCAATAGGAGAGGCACTATAAGGATGAAAAAAATCTTCGAGGTGATTCCAACATGGTTGATGGTGTCTGATTCGGAGCATAGATTGTCGATTGGGGTCTTAGAGAAGAATTGGTGATCTTTGGTCACTCCTGGTTGAGACGTTGATAGAAGAAATATGTTATGTCAATTAGACATGACCCCAGTCTGATATAATATTTTAAAATAATAATACATGGTGTGTTCCCTGAGGATACATGGTGCGTATACGACTTTATTGAGCCACTATTTATGTGGTCTATAGGTCACCTCATGCGGTTATTTACTGGCTGTTATACAGCCAATACATGACTACCTGTGGTAACCGGGTACACGGCGTGTACTCTTTAAACTTCTAAAAACTCTCATTTTTCTCAAAACACCCAAAAACAAGATACATACCTTAAATAAAGATATTGATTTTTACAAGTATGAAGAAGCTTCATTAGAATAAAACTTTCAGGAATATGGAAAATGGAAAAGGATAAGAGAATAACCTCAACATGAGAATCCATAAGTAGAAAAAACAATACCTAGAAATGTGACTCCATAAATGAATTTGGAAGAAACAAATTTACCCAAGGAACAGTAAGATAAAATTCATGTTCAAGAATAGCAATTTTCCTCTTAACCAGCACAACAGATAGAAATTGCTCAAAAATATGAGCATCTTTAGGCTCCATTAACTGAAACCACTGAAATTATTGAAAATCAGACTATCTATGATATCGATCAATATATGGAAATACAATATTATTTATCTGGAGAAATGACCAATTTTCTTAATGGTGTCTATTTTTCTTGTGAGAAGACTTTGAAAAAATCTTTAGCTGTGATGGGAGAAGCTACTCAGTCTAGAAACCCAGATGAAGGAATATCTAATTCGCTATCAAATCGGATAGAAGACATAGTTATTAAATTGAACAAGATACATGAGGAGAATATTAGTCTTTGAAAAGAACTGGAATCTTAAATAAAATGTTTTGATCATTTGACAAACTCGTATATTCTAAAATTGGAATTAGAGTCTGTTCAAATTTATATTTATGAGTTCAGAGAAACTTTTGTGTCAAAACTAGATTTGGATGAATTCAAGAGAGATATGTTGGATCAGTTTGGAAAAATTAAATCAAAATTTATTTTTCAAAAAGATTTTACATGTTTGAAATGGCATATAGTAATTAGTATTGAATACATAAAGGGGAGTATTAATAAGTCCAAATATTCCACTTCAGCTCCACCAACATCACCAGGAATGATCAAAATATTTCATGTAATGACATCGGTAATGGATGACATGACTGAAAGGTTTCAGTCTCTTCAATGTAACTATGAACCTTTTTCAGAACTTTTAGATAATCAAGAAGATATTTGGGAGAATCTCACTTAAAGTGAACATAGCATCATGTTGTTGCTTAATTAGTTCAGTGATAAGCTTTCATAGTTTTTATAGAAATATGGAAATATGAATGAATTTATGAAAATCAATCTAAATGAAAATTTTTAACTGACTGAAGCTTCAATAATTTTGATAAGGAAACAGGCTGAAAAAAATTAAAAATTGTGACATGGTCAGATTGTAGAGTTGAAAGGAGTTTTTTTTACTCCTCAGGCTTTTCTATAACCAGAAACATCTCCTGATCAACAACTATCCACATCTGTAAAGCCTCTTGTTTAAACATTCTATTTCCATAACCAATCATGTGATTGTATTGACTTTATAATAAACATTTACATTATTTATTGATATAATCTATTTTTTGATATATTCTATATAATTTCATTGTTTTATTTTTTGTTCATCTCTACTGCTACATCACTCATCTTGTTTATCGTTCATGTTAACAATAACAATCACTACAAGTTATCTAATATATTAAATGTGTTTTAATGAATTTTTATATACTTTATTTTTGATATCACAAAAAGGGTGGATTTGGTATACACAAACATTCTCATTTTTATCTAATTGAAAAAATACTGTGAAAAAATAATTTTCAAAACATTAAATATTTTTATAAAAATTATATCATTTGTTATTAAAAATCCTACATTTTATGTAAACTATTTTTTTCCTTTTTTGATCATCATAAATAGGGAGGTTTTGGGGATTTATTGTCTCCAAAATACTATATAAATATTATTAATTTTTATTCTCACAAATACCCTTGTTTGTTTTACTAATGATATTACTTTAAGTGAATTTCAAGAAAATAATAGTCATTCCAATATTTATTCTATAATCATATCCAAGTTATTGATCTGAAATTAATATCCATTTGAGTGACAGAACATGTTTTAAACATTATCTGGAAATAGTGTTCACACCCTACATGTGAAAGTGTAATATAAACAATGAAACATCTTATCAAGTACAATGTGTATGGATATTATAACCTACATTGATGAAAATTATGGATCTTCCACCATACATATGTATGGAAACTTATGTTTGATAGAAGGGGAAATACGGTTAATCAATACTATGTATGTATTGAGCCTTATGCTTCGAAGAAGGGGAGGTATGTTTTATCAACCCTATGTTTAAGGAATAAAATTTACGGTATATAAACCCTACTTTTATGATCAACCCTACTTTTTGTGTTCTTTCATTATGTAACTAAACCCTATGTTTGACTATTCAATGATAAAAAATTTATATCAATGATTTTATATGATGTTTATGCAATGGCCATGACAAAAATAAAGATCGATTGAAAGATATTTTATAATTTAATCAAACACTTATTATGAATGATTCAAAAAACAATATTCTACAGAATAAATCATTCCAATTTCTTATGACTGTCCTGAATGATTTGAATTTGAATATCTGTGATCTACCAAGAGAATTTTATGGATCTACTCAATAGAAAGAAAACTGTATATATGACTAGATGTTTTTAATATGACATAACTATGATATATTTTCTATATACAAACTACATAATTTCTATGAATATAATTTTATAGATCTACTATAAATAATGATCTACTCAGTTATTTTTAGATAGAGGCTACACTTTGAAAGTTCTTCATATTTCAAACTCGTACTACCATGAGATTACTATTTCTTGTTTGTTGCTACGTAATTGATGATAATTTTCAACCAAGATCACTTCAAACCTATTCTTACTTGAATACATTTTATCTTTGAAGAATAAGATCAATATTGTTTCAGTTTATGTTACAACTATGAAGTTCAACCTTAATAATCAACAAATAAAACTATTTTTATTTATTGGAGTTTCAACTACTCGTACTCAGTTTGGGTGAAGTGTAATCATTATACACATTTCTATGGATAACCATTTCCTTATGAAAGAACCATAAGTCTATTTTTATCCCTTTTTAAATGGTTTCAACTTCCTCCACTATGTTTTAGATTGGAAGGTCTTGTGATAAGAGTACATTTCTAATGAAAATCACCAAGCTCACAGAGAGAGAATTTGTGGAGTAGATTAGGGGATGTATGTTCCCCGAACCACTATAATGTTTTTTGTTATTTAATATTTATCCAATGTTCATATTTATTATTTAAAATAATGATTTATATATACATAAATCAAAAATACATTTAAAAGTAATAATTTCACATGTTTATCAAAAAGACACAATTCACCCCCACCCCATTATGTGTCTTTTTATTATATTAGCCTAATATTATTCAGTAGGGTATCCCTTTGGATGTCGTATATGGATATCAGGCCTTAAGATCTCATCCTATGTATCTTGGTTGGGGCGGGCATCAGAGTTCTCGTAGTTCAGTTGCCTTCTCCATCCACTTTTTGATGTGGAAGAAAGATTATCCCATGGGAGGTATTATAACCCAATGGTTTAAATTTTGGATACATTCAGGGGATTGCAAGGATATTATAACATTTCATGGGTTCTTTCCAAGATCATTATGTATATGGAACGTCTTTTTCTTGATCGTAGATGACTTTTCTAGGGTCTTCTATAAGATAAATGGTGGCTTGATAAGGTGGATATGTGAGATCATAATGGATTATTGATGGGGGGCATGCATGATCATTAGTGATCAGCTAGGGAATATGACCCTTTTATCATGAATATAATTATATATCCTCTTCATGAGAGGCTTCCATCATTTACCCTTTTTATCACATTATTTATTATATAAGGGATGAGTACCTCATGAATTTGTGGGGGGTTTTGTCAAAGACAATCACTATCCTCACCTATGATGTCTCATGGGAATAGTAATAGATCTTATTGTGGTCCATGAGTACAATCATAGATATCCCCTTTTATTTCCTCTAGAGATGGAGTGGCAGTACATAATCAAATGGAATTTTTTGATACTTTTCACATGATGAAGGTGACATGTCAACATGTTTTTGTGCGCTAAGGTAGCCATGTTGCTAGGGATACATAGTGTATTTAGAACTACATGAGATTTTTTTATGAAAGTTAATGACTGTGTAAGATCTCCACATTTTTCATATTTTTAACTTTTATTTTATGAGGATTTTGAATGATTTTCAGGTGACTTTTGGTTGAAAAATAATATGTCATGGAGGAGGTAACTTGGAATCCCTTTCTCAATCACCAATAATCATAAGGGTGACTTCTCAGGAACATGGAGGATTTTAAAAGGGGCCTTTCATGATTAACAGTAGATCATTACCTATGTAATATCCACTCGCATGACCTTCTGAGGGTCATGTGATCACATCTCTTTTTTAAGGTTACATGATCCGTAGGTTTTTTTTCACAATCTCTTCATTTGTTTTTTGCAGATAAAATAATACTCATACTCTAGATATTTCTTCCATTTTATATTTTATTAAGCTATTTTGGTAGGAAAAAAATTCCTCCCATTAGTAGTGACATCCATAGGGACAAGGTCTCATTTATAAAGAAAGTAAATATCTGCCTGGATCTTTGGGGTTGTAGTTAATCAATGTCTTCGGTGACATTTTGTCTTCCAAGTGACCACAAGTATTCTGTGGAGTGACCTATAAATATGGATATGGGAGCAGAACAATAACCAGTTACCTAAACTCTCTAGAAATATTGTTATTTTCTATCATCATGTTATCCCATTGTAAAACCTCATCATAAGATCTCATTTGCAAGATCCATCCATATGAACAGAGCATGATATCTATTTCACAGGACAACTTCCTGAGAACCATTTTGTGAGACTTGATTTATCCCAACACTTTATCAAAAAAATCACAAATAAAATATAAGTAATTTCTTAATATTTTGAGTAAGTCTTTGGTAGCATGGTCATCTTTCAGGTTTCATAGGATTTGTTGGTTTGGTCTTGTAATTTTTTTTCATCATGTTGTTCGCATTACCATTTCACTGTCATGAGATCCCAGATCTTATGACATGTCTAGAGTTCATGATATGTCATGTGGTTCAAGTTTTATATGATATATCTATGGGTAATGTGATTCACAAGACCTATATCAGGTCATGTTAGTGCCAATGCCTTCAGGGTTCATGCGATTTTCAAGATCCAGTCAAGATTATGAAACTATTTTGATGGAATTCCTCCTCGTCTAATTCATATTTTCTACATCTATACTAATAGATTCTTGATCGCATTCACCTTCCAACATTTCCATATAGAGTTCCATGATTTCTAGGAATCATAATATTGACCCTCATTATCATGAGAATTTTGACAATGAGGTTTTGAATATGCTTCTCTAGTCTGAACATCAAATCTATCCTCTATCACATTAGCTTTCCCGGTATGGATTAAGATTATTCAATGAAATTGGAATTACCTATCCTAAATAAAATCTTCCATCTTAATGGATTTTATATTCCCTCTATTTTATTCATAAAATGGTTTATGAGGATGGTAAAATGGTTGCAACACAGTCTTAGGGGTTACCCTACATACCGGAGAACACACCACTAGGACTAGACGGTGGCGATTTCACCCACATATAGATTTATCATAGTTATTTAAGATTATTTTTCACTTCATTGAATAATATACATGGCTGTTGAATCTTAAAATAGGACCTCTGACCTTGTGGAAATTTTACTAATGAATGGGCATAGACATTTGGGGTTATACAGAGTTGTTCTGAATTTTTCTACTAGTTACATGCTCTTTATCTTTACCAGGCCATATGGATTTCTCAGTTTATCATCTAACATTTTTTAAATCCTCTCAGAGAAATGATTATCCATGTGTTCCCTAGTAACAATTCAATTCATCTTCCCCATGGTGAAATAGGAATCATCCTTTGAGATATCTATCGATTTGGCTGGATATCCCCCCTCGTGGAGACGTATGATGTGTTCTTTCCTACTACGAATTTTTATGATGAACCTAACCAAACTCAAATTATGGAAAAGGACACGCCTAACATTTTGAAATAAAGGTTAAGGAAGGATCTGAATATGTTCTCACTCATATATTTTAAATTTTGGATCAACATTTTTCTCTATCATAGTGGAGTTATGTAGACTGGAATATACCCTCGCTGAAGCTCATCCCTACAGTTTTTCAATAGTGCTAGATCATATTGAGAAATCTAGAAAGTTGTATAATATACCACATGGGGATATTAAGTTAGATTTTAAATATCCCTGAACCCTTGGTTGTCAAGTTTAATGTCTATGTTCTTGAATGGGTGCCTTTTCCAACTACTGACACATTCTTGGGAATCTAAGTTGGTATGTTGTTAATTTCAACCCGACAAGAATAGGGGAGACCTATTAATCTTTTCATAATAACTTTTCCTTTCAACTACTATATGTTTATCCATATCCAACATGAAAACATCCGATCTAAGATTGGTGGTCATTACTATTTCTTATTCAGCTGGATATGGGATAATTTCTTCTACAAAAAATTCTAAAACACCACTGGGATTCCTAGTGACTTATTAATCCTTGAGATGATAAACATATATGGGGTTGATAAAATGTATTTAGTCCCTAATTAGTTCATTTACATGTTTATTCATTCTAATTTTTCAATTTCATGCCTTATCCCACACCGACCCATCCAATTGTTGATAATCAGTGAAGCTGTCTTGATGAATGGTCATACAAGATATTTATTTGGGGAGGGATTATCAAGGTCAAGTTGGATAAGTTGGTTATTTGTGATTTATATACACCTTACTGGTTCTCTCACCAATTTTTATTCTTCTAAATGGTTTCCCCTCTCCCCTTTTAAGGAATGTGGGGATAACAAAATCTCGGGATTATCTTCCAATTTTTACTTATATTGGCACATCAGGACACCAATGATAGTTTTACTCTTCCTCCTTCTAATGCCCCTATATTTATATCTAAAAATTATTCTTAGTCCTAGTTTGAAGCCTACTCAGGTGGTATTCTGAATAGATTCATCCTTTAAGGGAATTAGCCATGTGCTTCACTGACCTCCTTGTTTATAGCAACAATTGAGCTAATTCAATATCAAGGAAAGCCATTGAAGAAGTGTCCCAATCCTAGTAATGACAATCCCAATATTGTGAATGATTATATTGAGGTATTTTTCCCTTCAATATAATTAGTGGATGGTGAATCTTTTGATTTAAGGATGTAAGTACCTTCATCTCTTTCTTCTTCTTCCACTCATCCAATTCTTTTGCCTCCTGATGTACCAACTCCATGAGTTGCAATGGATGAGGCTTAGTTTAGGATAATCTGGAATTAGATTCACACAATGATCTATCAAACTCCCCAAAAAACATTTCATAATCAATAAGAATGTATTCTTTATAACTTTACGGATTTGTGGTTGGGTGGTTTTGACCTTTATCCATTATCTTAATTCTTATCAAAAACACCTTAAATCAGCAAAAATTGGATACTAGCAAGATGGTATTTCTTGATTTTGATGACGAGACTCCCCTAACCATGATAATGAGGGATGCTTCATAAAAATTCGAATATACTCATTAGATAATATCTGATCTACACACACTCACACAGATTCCTTGAATGAAAAAATATCAATAAATTAGTAGATCATAGATCTCTCAAAGTCTGATCATTCAACATCATCAACATCATTAAAAAATACTTAAAAATGTGTTAGCGAGAGGTACACTCTTATCAAGAATCTTCACCCTCAGGCTACAGTAGAAGAAGTTGTTAGGACCATGTTTTTTTTTGCTATGATATTTTAATAGATCAATTTGTTGACTATGTTGAAGAAATAAAGTATGTTACGACGGTAATGGGAATCTAGATTGCAAAAGGTATGTAAGTTTTTAATTAGATCCAAAAAAATTATATTGATAATCAGATGTAGTGCATAACCATGAGTCAATGTGATCTATTGGAATGGGAAATAAATAAAATGTTAGAAGCTACTGGAAATTGTATTGAGTCTATAATGAAATCCTTGATCACAATGAGAATTTAGAGAAGCCTTGGTCTTAATTAGAAGTTATAGACACCTGGGAATTGGACTTAGAAGATGTTGAGTGATACGAAAAGGTTGAAAAGGTTTTTATATACTGAATTCTGTTTCTTTTAAAGAAATTATCAGTTGTTGTAAAAGAAAAGAAACTATATCACTTTGTACTTTTTTATGATCATACTAGCCATCATATTTAGAATATCGGACTAACAATTCTTATGAAATTCCATCATATTGAGGAATAATTATCTGTAACAAAATGCTCATCAGACTCACCTTTGGGTCAAGAATGAGGTTATGATCGTAATGAGGAAGGGAATCAGATTATGAATACATATGATAGAAAATATGATGTTGATTTTCTGATCTTGGAGTTATTATAAATCATAACTAATATATGAAACTTGTGATCCAATTCTTATGAAAGTAATGTGGGAGTCTGACTTTCCAATCGTATTCATTATTGGTTGGAAAGAAATATTTTTGTTTGGAAAGGATGAGAAGTTACAATACTTCCAATTGTAATTCAGACAATTGTATTCCAATCTTCAATGTATTCAATTTCATAATGATGTTATGAAACTAGTGGAAGATTTTCAAAGAAGGAAGTTGTTGAAGATGAATATTTTAGGTCTCATTTAATCAGTGTGATATCATTGGATTAATAAAGGTTTCGTGTCCAAGAAGGATGATAAAATTTGAACATATGAAGATTAAGGTTTTCAATTTGACCAAAAATACATGATAAAAAACTCTTCAGAGATAGAATTTGAGTATAATAAATTCATTGGTATCATATTCAGACAAGGAAAGTTGTTTTTGAAGTCGATGTTTCTGGAACCGTTCCATCAGACGCGGTGTTCCACTGATCCATCGTAATGGATTCAGACACTAATTTATGTTATTAGTATATTTGGTATGTCGGATGCCAAGTTTTATCAAAGGTATAATTGTTTAATATTTTTTCAAATGATTAATGAAAATAATAAAAATTCTGTTCTAACCAACATAAAGAATAAAATCATATATCAATCAATAATTATTCAACCATTTTCATCAAGATGAAATTTTTAATTTTATATCAAGTGGTTAAAGAGAAAAAAAATTCTATGATTTTTTTTCACGTGGATCATGAAAATAAATTGTTATCTTCTCTTATAACATTTGGGTTAAGAGATATCGGAGTCCATGTGGTGACGATCACTATATTGAATATAACACTAATCCATCATAGTAGAGAAAGAATAAAATAATAATTATTTTCTAACATCTTCAAAAGGGTTTTCAAGGGGGGTCTTAAAAGTTTGTGTTAATGAAATTATGAAATATTTTTCTAGGGGAACTAGAAGTATAATGAGATTTAAAAGATGAGGTTGATTTGTTTCCATCATAATAATAATACAATCTCTTATCATTGGTTTTTTTATGTAGAGAAACGTAATGACGTGTCTTTAGTTTTTATTTTATTGATAATTGTTTAATAAAATTAAAGTAACCATATGTCTTCATCATAATAAATAAATAGGAATGATCAAAATTTTCTTTCAATAATTTCATAACAACATAATGGGGAACTTATTTCATTACATTTTTCTTCATCATAATGAGGAAAATCGTAATGTGAGAATCCGAATTAGACCGATGTTTGTGAAGAAATTATGATGTGATATATAGATTTGAGAACTTTTGGAAAGGTTCTAGAAGAAACTATATGAGTTGATAAGTGTTCAAGAAGTTGAAGAAGTATCCATAATTCAAGGTAAACCCAGATTTCAGGAAATATGGTTGAGTGGGAAACATTTTCATAATCCCACCCAAACCGCCTTTGGATCTCCTATAAAAGGTGGAATTACATTGTACTTTCCTGAATAAATTACTTTTCACAAAAGGAGGAGAGAAGGATGGGCACTATATAATTTTATAGAGAATGAGTTTTGGGATCAAGATTACCTAAGGAATATTTGCAGACTACAGAATAATAATTTCAAAATTATTTTAGGGCTATTCTCCCTAAGTTATGTTTCTATATTGAGAAATCATATAGGGGAATCAGACTAATATTTACTAATTAAGATATAAGTGTTCTAGAATTGCCTCAATATTATTCTCATGGAGTTATATTTTCATATAGAGAAATTGGACCTGGGAATTTGATTGAGATACCAAATTGAGTGTCATTTTGAAGTTCAGAGGAAGTTCTTGAATACTACATGTTATGAGAGTGAATAATTTTTTTTAAAGATTATATTTGTTAAAGTTGATCTATAATAACTATAACATGTTTGATAAAAAATCTTTGTATTACATTTTCATGATAATTAAAGCACATGCATTATTTTATTGAACATAATGCTACACGAGTGTAAGGAAAAATTATACTCAATGTATTTCTCTCAAATGGATTGTTTTCCAATGGATTGTGTGGTATTAGATTGTTTCAATACCATACCAAGAACGTAGATACTTTTTTTGAGTAGTGATCCTTGAAAATTATTATCTTCTTATGGATCTGTGACTATTTTTTTCATCAAAAGTGATAAATCTTTAATGTTAGGTGAATGTTATTTCAAAAACAAGAAACATTATAAGAAAAAAATGTCACTGATTCACCCACTCTCCCTCTCAGTGATACTTGGATCCTAGCTAGGCACTTGACTAGTTTTAATTTTAATGTTTTATTTATTGAAAGTTAAATGAGTAAGGATTATAGGAGGGAAGTTAAGGGGCCCTAAAGAGAACAATACTGATATCATCATTAGTAATAATAAGCATACCCTCTATATGTATGGATCAAGTGTTGTCAAAATATCTGTTGTAGGTGAGCTGAGGAACATTGGAAACAATTTAATTTTCTACTTTGTTTCCCTCACTATTGATATGTGACATGATGACTTTTACCCGAGTAAATTTTCTTCACTTTTGAACCTAATAAGCTATACTCTAATGTTTGGGTATACTCCCATTAAAAGCATTAAATATGACCTAAGAATCTATTTCTATAATACAAGGATATGACTTTCTTGATTTTTACATTTGAAGACCTGTGATAGAAGCATTAGCCTCCACCTGCAATGAGTCTCCCATCCCATATGACTCTGAAAAAGAAAAGATAACAGACCCCATGTGGTCAAAGACAAGACCACCACCCCTAATCAATCCTATAGAGAATGAACATTCTATGTTGAGTTTAAACCATGCGACTAGGGGTCTCTATTTAATCAAGTAGTCAAGGGAACACCCTTGGGGGTAGGAGTAGAAGGTTCCATTCATTTATTCTTTGCTGAAGTTTTTAGGAAAAGTTTTGATGGACTATCTGACTTGTAGGAATAATATGAAAATTCTAAAATTAAAATAAAGTAATTCTCATATCTATAAAGGAATAATTCTTCCATTTCTTATATCCCTTGGGTATAATGTTTCAAAAGATATTTTAGATGGTTTTTTCACCTAATGATAAGAATTATCATCTTACAAATACTGATAAGTAAAACCTTGATAATTATCGAATTGGTAAGAATGATTTACTATCATCACTTTATAAAAGTGATTTTATAACAGTAAATAGTCTTTACACTTCCAAATGTATCTAGGATATGTTGAACAACATTTATGAAGGAAATAAAAAAGTGAAGAACGAAAAGTTACAAATCTATCAGGTAAAGTATGAAGATCCAAATATGTATGAATATGAATCTATTGGTAACCTCTTTACTATGGTAAATGACATTTTCAGTACTATAAGATGTCTTTTTTAAATGTGATAAGATTCCACTATTGTCGAAGGAATCTTGGTAATAATTTCTAACAAGTTTGATGCTAATGTTTCTTTATTGGATGATAGAGATCCAGAATCCTTATCTCTAGATGATTTTCATACTACAAACATTACATATGAAATGAGAAGGATGAAATTTATGGAGGGAAAAACATTCATCATTAAATGTTGTTCAATGCTACCAAGAATGAAAAGATTAAGATGATTCGTGATGATGATGAATTTGGTGAATTTGCTTCCAAAAATGAGGTATGTTAAAATCTTGATGAAATTTTATCCTTATTTTCGTAAAATGTGAAAATTGGTATAGGTAAATATAAAGGGAAACTTGCCTGAAAATAATTTATATGTGGATATATTGGGTAATTTGTTTCCAATGGTCCTTAAATAGGTAATAAAGAATAATGTGATGATGAAGAAAGTGATGAATAATAAAGAAGTCCAATAAGATCTTGTAAAAAAGGTGTAGAAGAAAAATACTATTCCAATATGAAAGATAAGAAAATCTAAAAATATAAAAAGTATATGTTTTTGTCTAAGGATGATGAAAATAAATAGTTTACAAATGTTGCTGAAGAAAACACGTTCAATTTAATAGTTAATGGGGAATGATTGTCTAGTAGTGAGAATAGTTATTTTGAATAAGTAGATGGTATAGTTAAATCCAAAAATAATATTGACATGATTGAAGAAAATGAATTCATTACAGTAGTTAAAAATTAAGAGTTTGGAAGAAAAATTTATAAAGAAAAAGAAACATAATTATAATTTCATTTAAATAAGAACTGGAAGAGTGTATAAGGGAGATTGGGAGGATACATAAAGAAATCATGAAGTTAACTCATGAAGAACCTTCAAAAAATAATCAACACTTTTTTTCTAATGAGAATGATGACCTGTTGAGAAATATTTATAATTTGAAGAAGTATCTTGAAAAAGAAAATAATCTTAATAAACATATATAATTTAAGATTTAGGAAAAATAAAAGGAGGAAGAGGTTGTCCAAAAGAAACTTTCTGAAGCTAAAAATAGAGTTACAAGTTTAAATAATTATATCATGGATGTTATTGAAATTTGTTGAATAGGTTAACCTAAGAAAGGTAAATATTTACCTTGAAGGGTTGAGAAGATATATGAAAGTGTTTATGAAAATAAGAAATCTTGGAAAGTTATTTATGCGGCCAAAGAACAACAGTAAAGAATTCATAAGTTTATAAAAAATCTAAGTCTAAAACAGTTTCTAATAATTATACTTCCAATAAGGATGACATGAAGACTTATCTAAAAAAGGAGATTCTGAATAATAATTGAAACATTGGTGGTCAAAAATGTTCAGATAATAAAAATAAGAAAGTTTCTGAGAAACATATCAATAATTCTGGATAGTATGAAAGCTACATATGAAGGTATTCCTTCTATGGGTACTTAAAGAATTGTGGTATATTTGGGAAAATTGTTGATATGTGTTAGTTCAACCAAAAAAATTAGAACTATTCAAAAAATTATAGAAGTAATTTTCTAGGGGATCTAGTCCTCTCAAGGAAAGGAAGTATATAAAGGTATTTTTGAACCTATGAAATGTAAGCATACAGAATCCAAAAAGAATTAATGCATAGTTATCTGGAAAGAACAAATAAAAATATATAGAAAGCTGTAAGAAACAAAAGAAAATACCTAAGGAAAAGTAAAAGTAAGATATTTCAAAAAATGAGAACACATTTCATAAAAATATATGAATGGATTTTGATTTAAATAGCCAGAAAAGACACGGGATATGTAAGAAAGATGGTAATGTCACTAATGGTTGTTTGATTATCTTTCCTACCCAAGAATAAGACATGAAAGATGTGTTACAAACTAATCACAAAAAAGATGCTACTAATGTTTATGATAATTAAATAGCCTCATTAGAAGATTCTATATATGAGAGGAAAGTTCTTACAAATTCTGAGAAGGAAGAACAAAAGAAAGAAAATTCATCCAATATAAAATCCAAGAAGAATAAGAAAAAGGCATGGATCAAAGAGGACCCTAAGACCAAAATTTTATTCTAATAATCACTAAGGATCCTTCTTATTCTTGAAAAGAATGTATTTATACTAACTTCCAAGGAATTGAAGGAGTCGAAACAATGAAGTTATTGTTGATTAGTCTCTTTCTATTCTTGAAAATGAAATTTATAAAGTTATAAAATGAGTGTTTTTGACAAATGTGTTCATAAACATGAACTTTTTGATATGTTTTTTGATATGGGTACATGATAATTTTATCTTAAAAAATACTTTCAATATTTCCCTAATAAATAAAAATATTTAAAAAAATATGAAAAAAGGTATTATGTGAAATTTTTGTAATGGACAACATTTATTTCCATGATTATATACTCTGGTTTTGTACACCGTGTTGGTCCAAATAGATTTAGAGTTGTTTAGTTAAAGTACCATTGTTAATTAAATCATGTGACACATATATTCTCTTGGATAAAAGTTTCAATATTTCATAATGAAAATTTCTAGCCTTCTGAAAATTGAAAAAATTTCAATTAAGTGGGGAAAATTGTCCCGATGGACCCTTTAAATTTAATTGTAAATAAATGGTAGAGATAAGAAAACATAGGAGAAAAAATAAATAAGGGGTGTAATAAAGGAAAGTAGAGAAGAAAAAGTGAGAAAATAAACAAGTTGTGCTATTTTGTGAAGTGGTTGAATTGGGTTTTGAAAAAAAACACAAAGGAGATATTGTCATGTCCAAGTTTTATTTTGGTAATATTTGTTTCCAATAGATCAATATGTTGATTTTTTTCATAAATAGAGTATATTGAAAAGGTAATGGAAATCTGGATTGAAGAAGTGTATGTAAGTTTTCAATCGGATCCAAAACCATCGTAATGAGAATTGAATGCAGCACATCAAAATGAGTCAATATGATCCATTAGATTGGGATAGTTAGAAGTTGCTGGAAATCATATTGAGTCTGGAATGAAATACTTAATCATATTGAAAATTAATAGAATCTTTGATCATAATAAGAATTCAGAGACTACTAGGAATCTAGCTGAGAAAATGTTGAGTGAGACCAAATGGTTCAGAAGGTTTTCAGATACTAAATGCAGTTTTTTTAGGAATTATATTTTTTTGTCAATGAAAATAAACCAACTACATTTATCTTTGTTATTGATAATACGAACCATCATATTCAAAAGATCTGACAAATTTTTTTATGAGATTCCATCTTATTGAGGAAAATATTTTTAGATGATAAGGCTCATCAGACTCACTATGGGTTCTAGAATGAGGTTATAATCATAATGAGGAGGAGAATAGGCTAATATAGGGATCCAATATAAAATTTGAAAATTATTTTTTGATATTTGAGTTCTTATAAATCATAAGTAATTTGTGACACTTTTGATGAAAGATTTATGAAGGAAAGGGGGAGATCTGATGTTTCCAATCATGTTGAGGATTGGTTGGAAAGAATGATGTTTCTTGGAAACGATGGAAAGTTTCGATACTTCCCAATGTAAGTAAAATGATTTTATTCCAATATTCAATTTATTCATAGTCATGATGAAGTTACGATACAAGAAGAAGGTTGTGGAAGAAGGATGTAGTTAAATATAAAGATTTCATGTCTCATTTAATCGGTGTGAGGTCACTGGATTCAGAAATGTTTTTTTACTGAGAAGGTTGATCAGAATGTTAACATATGAAGATGATGGTTTTCAGTAAAGTCAACAATCCTGGAGAAATAAATATTCATAGAAATAAGTTGAGTATTATAAATTCATTATTTTCATATTTAGATAAGGAAATAATTTTCTGAAGTCAAGGTATTTAGAAATGGGCCATCAGATGTGGTGTTCTACCAATGCATCACAATGGATTCTGAAACTAATTTATATTATTTTCATGTTTTTTAAGGATTAAAATTTTTATTAGTGGGATTATTTTTATGTATTTTTTGACTAATTAATGCATAGAATAATAAAAAAAAATTGGATGAACATGAAGAAGAAACCTATAGCTCAACCAACAATGCAGTCATCCGTTTTCATCAAGATGAAATTACTGATTATTCATTAAGTGGGTTCAGAAAAAATAAATGTTCTGATTTTTTTTCAAGTGGTTTAGGTGAAATAATAACACTTTTTTCATATAACTTTTGGGCCAAGAGCCATCAGACTCAAAGTGGTGTCGATCACCTTATTGAAGCTGACACTAATCCATTAGAGTGAATAAACAAGAAAAGAATAAAAAAATTAATAGACTAAGTGTTGTCATATGGTACTTATAAAATTTTTTAAAATAAATTTTGAAAGATTTTTCAAGGGGAGATCTATCTATAATGAAATTTTTAAGTTGATTCTGAAGTTTTCCCATTATAATGAGAAGAAATTCTCTTCTCATTTGTTTTCTTTTGGTATAAGGAAATATAATGAAGTGTCTTTAATTATGATTTGTTTTCAAGTGGGTTAAAAAAAACGAGTAACCATATGTCTTCATTATAATGAATAAATAGTAATGATCATACTTTCCTTTCAATCATTGTAGAAAAACATAATGGAACACTTATTTCTTTACATTTGACTTCATTTTAATGAGTCAAATCATAATGATAGAATAAGAATCAGAGTAATGTTTTTGAATAAATTATAATGTGAGATGAAGTTGTGATAATATTTGGGAAGGTTCTAAAAGATACTAGAATAGTTGGGAAGCATTGAAGAGGTTAATGATGAATCCAAAATTCAAGGGAAATCAATATTTTGGGGAATTTTGTTGAGTGGGAAACATTTTCAAAATCTCACCCAAACATCTTTTGGATCACCTATAAAAGGTGGAAGTACATTGTACTTTTTAAAAGGATTTATTTTTCACAAAAATATGAGAGAAGGAAGTTCACTGAAGAATTTTAGAGAGAAATAGTTTTTGGATTGAGCTTACCTGAGGAATATTTTCGGATTGAGGAAGAAGAAGTTCAAAATTATTTTAATGGTATTCTCAGAGAGTAAAATTTCTATATTGAGAAATCGTAATTAGGAATAGGATTGGGATTAATTAATTAAGATAAAAGTGGTTCAAAATTATGTCCGCTGGATTATCACATAGTTATATTTCTATATTGAGAAATTGGACTTGGGAATTAGATTAAGTGTCCTTACGTTGTATAGAAAAAGCTCTTGTGTGCTGATGTGTAAGAGAGTAAAGAATTTTTTTTAATCTTATATATGTTAAATCTAATCGTGCATCACTACAACATGTTTATTAAAAAATATTTGTAATATAGTATCATTCTATTAGAATCACATGCACTTTTGAATTGAACATAGTGCTACATGAGTATACGGACATATCCTAATCATTGTATTCTACACAAATGGATTTTTTTATAGTGGATTGTGTGGTATCATATTTTTTCCATACCATACCAAGGATGTAGCCAATCTTTTTTAGTAGTGAACCTTGTAAATTATTTTGTTCCTTTAAATGTGTGATTGTTTTTTATTCATTGAATGTGATAACTATTTTACATGAGGTTAAGGTTTTTTCAGAAAGAAGGAAACATAAAAGAAAAATATATCACTGATTTACCACCTCCCCCTCTTCGTGATAATTGGATCTTGGCTGTTAACTTAAGGAACCTGGGTGAGTGGCACTTAATAGTTCTATCAACACTTCTCATCAGACTCTTGCAAATATAGAACATTCATCCAATCAACTCTTATTGTATCCTAGTCCCCAATTTTATCTTTTTTGGAATTCCTAAAGAGGATCTAGAATGTGTAGATTCCTCTTTTTCCATGCTATCATTGAACAGATCGTCATAAATTGATATTTTATAATCCAGTTTTCTTTGAATCATGATGTAGGCCTCCATATTATGGGTTTTTAACCTGAAAATTTATGTTCCTTTTCTATTTTTGGGTTTTCAATATTTTCTAGGTCACATAAAGTGTGTGTCTAGTAAGTAAATACCCAACTTTTTCTCAGGATTCCATTATCACGTTTCAACCTAGCTATCATTGTGTATTTTATGGTCTTGCTAACTAAAGAATTTTCAAACTATAGTTTAGGCTCTTCTAGGTCAGAAATTCTACTAATGGTATTTTATAGTCTTCTATCTTGGTCTTTCTTCTTTTGGTAGCATAATGTTCAAAAGGATATGTTCTTCGTGTAGTTATAATATCATGCGGTAAGGACATCTGTTGTACAGTTTCATTTCAGACGGTAATTACTTATGTCATGTTTCTTAATGTCATGTGGTAAGGATGTCTATCATGAAGTTTAACGTTATTTGATAAGGATTTAAATATTCTATTCAGTTTAAATTCCTTCTTTTAGGATATGTTTTATGAACATAGAATAGGTAATACATGCTAGGGATAACCCAAAACACCATTAGGTGTTGAGTTCTGTTGCGGTGTTGTTAGGGCTCATGAGGATTGGACTTACATTATTAGAAGGAGGAGATGCCTCGGGTTGGTAGGTAAAATCCCTTAGGCATCTCTAGCATGGTCAAATAGATGTGTCCCACTCTTTTCCAAGTATCTTGAATGATTTTATCTATGGTATCAATGGATCGTGAAAAATAGGGAATCCAAGTCCACCTAGATAGTTGGAATATGGGATGATTTTGTAGTAACCAAAAAGTTTGATTTAATGAATATGGAATGGATCAGACATGTTGAGGATGACATGTAATAACCTAAGGTGTCAGGTTCTTCCACAGTTATACTAACACTCACAAGTATTAGAGTTCCTTTCTTGTAAGGAGGAGATTCCACTATTTGTTAGGTCAAATCCCTTATGCATCAATATCATGTCCAAATAAGGGTGTATCCACTCTTTACTAAGAGTTATGAATGATTTTTTAGGACTAAAATTTCTGGGTGATGAAGTTTTATATAGAGAAAAATATATTTTGGAAGGTTAATTGCACCGTGGGGAAGTTTATCTCTTAGCCAGCAAGCTTTGGCCCGATACCATGTGGTTTCGATTCATATGCTGTGGGTTATCAAAAGGTTTTGGAATGGAGTTTCTCACTCCTTATTTGAGAAAGGATAAAAAATACATTGATGTATCATCAAGGGTGTCAAATATAATAGAATAATATGGATATAGATATTGTAAATCATGGTCCAAAGTTCTTGGGTTGTGATGATGATATGAAAAAATCATGCTAGGGATAACCCAAAACATCCTGAGGTGCTAGGTTCCACCACAATGATTTTAGGACTCACAAGTATTAGAAATACCTTATTTAAGTTAATGAAACATTTGTATGACAACCATAGGTGCATATATAGGATTCGTATGTATACATTAATAGTCAAGAAAATGGTCCCTTGAAGCTATGTATCCTTTTCTATGGTTTATGGAAGGTTTTCAATGATATGAGGTGATCAAATCATGAAGTGTGATTTATGAGAAATGTTTTTTTCATAATGGTTTTGTGCACCATAGATGTTTTATCACTGCCTAGGGAACATGTTATCACAGCAAGGAGATGTCAAGAATCATTACTCTATCTTTTTCTTAGACCATGGTGTCTAGAAAAAATGGATCTAATTTTACTAAGGCCTCATAGTTGGCCCTATATGCATTATTCCTCATTTCTTTACTCCTTAATTATTTTAGTAACTATGGAGTTGAATAGTTTATCAAGTGGAGAATTTATTTTTTATTAGGACTCCCATTACATGGTTTCAACCTAAAATTTTTTATATCTCTTTTAGTATAAGTTTAGGGTTTTTGATTTGGACCATCAAAGGATAAACTTTAATGTCATAAATATTTATCCAAGGTTCATGCAATTTAATGTCATGACACACATTGACCTAGTATAGGGGGAATGATACACAACATCCTAATTAAGATACTCAGGGTAAAGAGTACTCCAACATCCTTCTATGTAGGATATGAGAGTGTTGTAAATAATGCTCAAGGTTAGCAGTTTATGAGTAATGATGTGGCACAATCATACCGAGGATGAACAAAAACACCCTAAGGTGTTGAGTTCTATTGTGGCGATGTAAGGCTTAGAAGGATTAAAAATCCCTTCCTGTGGGGACAATATGTCTCTTTATATTAGGTCTAATCCCGTTTTAATTGATAGAATATTTAAACATGTAGATCTGTTTTTATTTATAAGGAAAAATAATGGTCTTCAGAACTCGATCCACTCTAGACATGATGGTTGATTTATGGGATGAGGTTCTTAAAGGATGATGAAATCACCCCATACACTGGTTGACTAGGTTCAGTATCTGGTGGTCCCTTGATAATAAATGATAATGTGTGATGGTATGTAAATTTTAACATCATATAGTGGAGACATATTTTTCATTGAGATTTAATGTCATTTGCCAGGGACATTTTCCTTATAGTTTAGCATCATGTTCTAAGGATGTCCCCCCCCCCATGAAGTTTAACCTAATGTGGTAAGGATGTGGGAACTCACAAAAAAGTTATGTAATATTTCCATAGGGATCATTTTCACAGGATAGAGAAATTTAAATGCATGGAGAATCATTTATCCATGAACATGCTTATTGGTGGGTACCCATATGCCAGATCCCTTATTGTGCAGAATTATCATATTTGAAAGTAATTCATGTATAGATCTAAGTATTTTATGAATGTTCCTTTCATAGGTCTAACCCATACACAGGGATGGTGGAACATTTCTTTAATGTGGTTGTATAGAAAAATCAGAGATTAGGGTATCTGTAAAAATATCATGGTATAAGGAATCAAGCCACATGTAGTAATATAATGAGAAACTCTCTAGACTTGTCTGGCCCATACACAGAGGGGGTAATTGTTATCATTTATTGTTATATCTAGACCCAATATTGGAGATCATGGAATCACTATGTATCATGTGATGGTAATAATCAAGCCAAACATAGTTCTTGAATGGGAAACTCTCCATGTAGTTCTAACTCATTCACCTGTGAGGGTATTGTTCCAATTTATTTCTGTAGATGGACCCATGATCAAATATTTTGGGTTCAATATGTATCATATGATGAAGATAATTATAAAACACATAATTCTTGAGAAAATGTGTCATCTAACATCATGTGGTGGGGATATAAGATCCTTGACGTAGAAAGGGAATATTAAGGATACTCCTAATACTAGAGATCTAGGTTTCACTACAAGTATTTTCATTATAGCAATCAATCAAAATATAGGTCTTGAATGGAGGTGTAGTGCGAGACCAACACTAATGATAGTTGTTCTCTCAGGTGAGGTCCATGGAAATGCACAGTTTTATATCAATCAAGAGAAATCAACCTTGCAGTTTAATGTAATGCGGTGAGGACTAGTGATGTTCCATTCAATTTCATTCATTTCATGAGTAGATATGTCATGATCATGAGTAGTGTCTTTTACCAAAATTATGAAGCTTATATAAGCTAAGATCAGTGGAAGAAACAAGGAATGGAAAAGGTTCCTATCACCACATAGAGGTAATTATAGGAAAGGACATAGGAATTTTGTATCATGTGGTGGTTGGGATAAGATATAGGGTCTTGGTGTCCCTACATATATCATTGGAATGAGAATCATTCCATACCTAGTTATGGGAAACTATGATGTTTAGTGTCATGGGATGAAGACATCAGTCGTGAATTTTAACACAATAAAGTGAGGGAAAATGATGATTTATGTGAAAGAAGTGGAATATTGTAGATGGGCATAAGAATGGAGGTATGGGAATCACAATGAATCATGTGATAATGGGAATCAAGCCACACATAGTTCTAAGAAATTGTGCAGTTTGGCAACATATGACAAGGACATCAACAGTGAATTTTAACATCATGTCTTAAGGATGAAGGTGACCCGATGTGGAAAAAAAATTGACCACTATTGAAACGTATAATATTTTGTTTTTAAGATTAATATATTGTAGATGGACCAAGGGTTTGAGATTTGTGCATCACTAAATATCTTTTGATGGAAGGAATCAATCCATGGATAGTTATTTAATGGGGAGACTCCCTATACAGATCTAGCTCTCACTAAAGGATGAGGGCACATCGTTTTTTATTTTTTATAGATCTATCTCATGTGTGGTGAATTTTTAGTGAGATTATTCTTATCGTGCAGTTTAATGTTGTGTAGAAATGATGTATCCCATGTAGTTTAACATCATGAAATAATAATGTGTTCTTTGTGGTTTAATTTCATGTGGTCAGAATGTGAGTTGTTGTGTAGTTTTATATCTTACTAATAAGGCCCTTTTTTATTCAATTTTAAAATCATGTGTTTAGGATGAGTTTGTACATATTAACATTATGTTACCATGAATTATTTTTTACAGTTTAACATCATGTGGTTAAGAAGCATCTGAGATGTTTAACATCATATGACCAAGATGACTTCCAAACAACTTATTTTCATGTGTTCAAGACCAAATTATGTTGTTTGACATCCAGAAACTAGGACGTGTTCCATAAAATTTAACATCATGTGGTCAGAAAACATTTGTGAATTTTAAAATCATGTGACCAAGACTCTTTTTTAAGGTTTAACGTCATGTGGTCAGGATTTATTTGTGAATCTTAACGCCATGCGATTAGGAAAATGGATGCTTGATAGAATTTATTACATGAATTTATTAAAAAACTCACATTTGTGGGGTGGTATGACATGTTCTCTATCTACTATGACAAGTGAGGAAGCTCCATTATGATAGAACTTATGTATGATATAAGTCCCTTCCCATTTGGGTTCCACCATTGGAGGGTTCTTCCTAGGTATCATTGGGGTTTAGAGATCCAATACCCATTCTCCATGAAGGAGTGATTGAATGTGAACCTTTTTATTAAAGGCTCATGTGATCTGATTCAAATGGAATTCATGGTTTTTTAGTGTATGCAATCTTTTCTCATCAAACATCGCCTGTTCATCTAACAACTTTTTCGATTTCTCAACATCTAAGAGTTGTCTGCAAATAACTATTCAAATTGAGGGAAACATGAATTTTATTGTTAACACTTCCTCGGTTCTATACACCGATGAATATGGAGTTTCTTGTGAAGTAGTGTGTGTGGTGGTATGGTAGGCCCATAAGGCATAGAGGAGCTTGTTCAGTTGTGAAATATTTTCCTTATTCACCATCTTCTATAGTATATTACAAAAAGTCTTATTAAAGACATCTATTTTTTATTTTATTCTCTATGATAGAGGGATGGGTTATTCAACTCGATGTTGTATTCCTAGTAAATTTTCTTCAGCTCCGTAACATAGTATTTGGTGCCATTTTCCATCAATATATTATGAGGGACAATTGAACCTACTGATGGTATTGGACTTCCCAGAGTTGATGCTATTATTCGACCCAACATAATTGAGGGTCATTTCCTCATCAAATTTTCAAAACTAAGTTGATAGTAGGAGGGATATACTTAATCTAATTGGTTTTGGCTTTAGGATATGATCCCATAACATCCATTCCCCATTCAGAAAATGACAAAAAAAATATTTAGTTGTGTGTAGAATTTTTTTTATGGATGGATTTTGTTTTCATAAATATGGAAACTATGAAATTTCATATTGAATTCAACATTATCATGTTTCATGGTTCACCAATAGTATCATAGCCTCTTAATTTGGTGGGAGATTCTGGTCTCAGACTAATGAGAGCAACAAAATCCTGCATGGACTTCATTCTTTGTGGATGTAATCTCTCTTTCTCATATGCATCAGAGGAGGATTCCTTCGAAACCTCTTTTTTTGAGGGACTTCTGGTAATTTTTCCCATCTCGGAGGTTAAAGTTCACCACTTTATATCGAATCTATTCCATTTTTTCTGAGTCTATCAGGAGGTTTTTTCTTTTCATATAATCACTTATGGGATCCAACAATCTTGGTGTGTATACCGACTCGTCAAACTCTAGGGAAGTGTTCACCTCATTGATTTCTTCAAGGTCATATTTGGTTACTGATGTGACCATGTAACACCCCAAGATTTCATAGTACGTTATTTCTTCAATGTAATTCAATAACATGCACTACACACAACACTGAGTTCAAGCGCACCACGACTTACCAAACTAGCAGTTCAAAAGCAATTATGAGTAGTATTAACTTAATTTTCAATATTAAATAATAATTATAATTTTAGAATCCAAATTATGAGATTCTTAGACATAATATAAGAACAAATTCTTTTTTTCAGATAAAAGAATTATTTTTTTAAATGAAATTTTATCTCCTTTTAATGGAGATACATTTTTAAATCTAACATTTGAAACATTCATATATTAAATTTTACAGAATAAGATTCTTCTTTAGAATTGGAACATAAAAATTTAGTTTTGATAATTTTTTGGTGTTTTTCTGATAACATTCATATTTGGGTGAATAGTGAAAATACTAAATTTTAACTGAAAACAACTTTTTTAATAAAATATATTTATAGTGTTAAACTATACATATGAATGGTTTTTAAGTATAATTAGATTATAATTTTTCCATTTAGTCCAATGTTGGTCATTAGAGGTAATTTAACTTTCAAATTGGACATAAATAAGGGTCAATCTTTTGGTAGTTATTATTTCTTATAAATACGCTTTTTGGTTTTGACAAAAAAATTAATTTTAAATTAATAAATGAAATTTCTATGATTTTAATTTGGTAAATTATACTTCATTTCTGAATTTGTAATATCAAAATTAGCTTAGTGTGAATTTTTGGTATGTTTCTAAAAACTTTCAATTTTTTATGAATAGTGAAGAACACTACGTTATTGGTTAAAACGGAAATTTCATTTAAATAATTATTTATTTCATTTAAATTTATTTTTGGTCAAAATAGATACATAAGACCAATATATATTCAATTTAATTCAATCAATTCATTTTTTAATAATATTATATATATATATATAATTTTATTTATCTTTTCACCGTCTATTACCCACCTCCAAAGAGAATTTGCAAATTTGCATAAAACATAATTTTACCACTTCAATGATTGGAATTTAAAATATCTGAGAGACATGGTTGATATCAGTAATAAAAGTGTGGTTCAATAAGATGAAAATAATTTTTGGTGAATTGTAACTTTTTACTTTTATTTACCATGGTTAAAAGTAAATAGGGTAATTAAGGGTAAAAACGATATTATTATTACCCTAAAACACATCCTAATTCTATTTTATAAGAGTAATTCGACCAAAAACAACCTTAGGAATAAAATATGATCCTTTAGGTCAACTTTTATTAGATTTGGACATTTATTATTATTTAATTTAAAGAAGAGTTAAAAGTGTTAAATTCAAAGTTTAATAACTAATACATTTTTAATAGAGGGTTAAACATAAGATAAATTAGACTATAAATATTAATTAGAAAGATAAAACTATTTCCTAAATAATTGTATTTTATTTATAATTTTTAGGCATTAAATAATTTAATTTATTTATGACACAATGATGATGCAGTAATTACCTTATTATTGAAATATTAGAATAATTGATATTATAAATACCCAAATAAATGTAATTTGATACTTTTTATGAATTATACTAATTATATAGGTTACTATGAAATTTTAGGGTTGATTAAATGAAATTTTTTCAATTTAATAATACTTTTATGAATTTATAAAAAACAAGATACCAAATAGTGTCAAAATTGACATAAAAGAGTTTTTAAAACAAATATTATATAATTAATTGGTATTATGTTCCTAAAAATATATGGTTAAGCCAAAAGGCTTAAATAATATTATATAAATCATTAATTAACCATTGTGTGTTCTCTTGGAAGTTTATAGTAAGTTTATTAAACATATAATATAAAAATATAGAAATACATGGTAAATGTCAAACTATTTAACTACGAGTTAAATCTAAAAAATAAGGTTAATATAGTGACCCAAACCTATGTAAAACCTATTGGTTGTGTTTTTTTCAACCCCTCCCCACCTTAGCCTTTAAATAATTCATTTTGGAGCTATTAATAATCGAAAATGAAATTATTATAAAATAATACTTTATGTTTTTTCTAAGGTGCCCCTCACCCCTCTTATAAAATGTCACTTCTCCTTCTCTCAAATTTGCACCTCCAAAGCCATTCGGCTCGGCCACACCCTACACAAATATCCTATCACCTGTATTCACTTCATCCGATAGGCCTTAATTTAGTCTTAAATCTAACCTAAAGTGCTATTTTGATCAAATCAAAAGGAAGAACCTGAAGAAGGTGTAAATATTTCATCACCTCTTTCAAGTTCATTTCTTCTTCCAATTCCTATTTTCTTGTTGTTTCCATTATAAAATAATAACTCCAGTATATTCTATATACTGTGATATATTATAAATATGGTACAACAATATTCATTTTTCTATCCATCCTTTGAATGACATGTCACCATACGTGCGTATGTACGGCTTACCGTCTCAACGTCGTGGTGTAATTGTTATTTAGTACATTATTATTTGGATGGGTATAATAATGATGTATAAATGATGTAAATAATAAATATAACATTATAATTATTCTGTATATATGATATAACATCCAATTATATGAAATTTTAATATCAAAATAATGATATTGTCTCTCGTTCGTACGTACGGATTACCATCTCCACGAATGTGATGCGATTCATTTCCCATTGTAACCATTCAAGACTAATTTTAATTTGATGATTAAAAATAATGTTTAAAAGACTTGATATAATTCTTGATATGAATAATAAACATCCCAACCATAACAATCATTACTCACATAACAAATAATATAAAGGAAAACAAATCAGTTAACACCTGAAACAACGATAATACTAAAATATCATTAACAAAGCACTATTAGAAGATTATATATGATATCATGATTATGTATATGGTTATTTTGTAATTTAATAAAAATGAATTAACTACTATATAAGAGGTTAACTTACCCTTGACCAAGTAAAAGTAAAAGTTAAGGGTTAATTTCACAATCTTATTATTATCTGAGGATGTTTTTACGTAATTATCTACTGGGACCTCTTTATCATCCACATCCATGTTTTCTTAAAAATTTATTTCAAAACATTTTTACTATTTACTAGACTATGGGATAAAGTTATTTATACTCTTGTTTAAATTTTTATAAGATTTTTATAAAGTAATCTTTTCGTCGTTTTCCAAACAAGGTACTTTATAACCATTTTGAAAAAATTAAGGTAAGAATGTTTTTTAACTTATACAGTTGGTGTGGCTATTTTCCACTATTATAACATCGTCGAATCTTCCCTTACAAGATTATAAGAATATTTTGAAAATAAGTTTTTTCTTTATAATTATGTGTCTCTTAAATTATTTCAGAATAGAAAGTGATATTTTTCTCAAATAGTTTGCATTTCATCTATGTGAACTTCCTTTGATAAATTTTACACTTGTTTGAAGTAAAATTATTATGATACAAATCTCCCATACTATATTTATGGTTTTGTGATATGTTTGACTGTGGATGATTTATTTTTATTCCATTCATGTTTTATGGTTAAATTATTGACATTTCCTATTCTATTTTTAATACGAATGTTTATGTTATATTTCAACCTTATATTAAGATTAATGTATTGGACTAATATGTTCAAGGTTGGGGACTGGTAAAAGTAAGCCCTCCGGGTTGGGGTCTGGTTACAGCAGACACTCCAGGTTGGACTCTAGTTACAGAGGCTCTCCAGGTTGGAGTCCAGTTATAGAGGCTCGATTGGATGGAGTCCAGTTACAAAGGCTCTCCAGGTTGGGGTCCGGTTATAGTTAGCCCCTAGGTCATGGCACGAGGCCTTAACACAGAAATTAATGTCTGGTACTATACATTCCCACATTATGAAATTAGTTATTATGTGTGATTATTATACAAGTATAATATCCATGTGCATGATTATATAGTTATTTTTTATTTATTTTAGCCATATTATGTTCAAATGTATGTTTAAAAGGATATTATTTTTATTACACATCTTGCTTTAAAATTTTATAGCTTCTGCTAAATTATTTACCCTTAGTAAACATCTGAACTCACCCCTTTCTTATGTTTTATTTTCCCAGGATCCCAATAAGTGTTTTATGTTTGAGGTGCAGAGTTAAGCTAAAGGGACAATGGAATTCTCAATGGATTTTTTTTGTATGTTGGAAAGTGTAATGTAACATTCATGTATTTAATCTATTTTCCAAGGCTATTAAACTGATCGGTATTTTAGGACTTGATTCATTGTAATCATGCCAATGTATTAAAATAATTCATCTACTCTAGGTATCTTGGGTCGGGGTGCTATAGTTGGTATCAAAGGAAGTTTAGCAGTAACCTTGGAAATATATTTAGATAAACTCTGATTAGATAACATTAACCTGAGATACACTTTGACGATTAGTATATAAGAACTTCCTAGAAATTTTTAACTGTAGATATTTTTTGATTTTTCCAAGAAATGCATCCCTATCTGGATATGAGAAGGTAGAGGTGTCTATGGAACATATGTACCTAGGGGTAAAACCCAAAAACACAGCTTCAAGAAAGACCTGAATGGGAACTGGTGGATGACAACGGGCCTTGCTACACTCTTGGTTACGACACTCCTATGTAATATGTTTAGGAAAATTCAAATTTTCATTACAAGACACTATGAAGGATTTAGGAGTAAATTGTTCGTTACAAAAAACATTTTTATGATTATGGATTATATCCATAAACTGTTCAATTAATGTTAGGTATTTTACCAGTTTGGAATAATGAATTGTGATTCATAAACTGACCTAGTTTATTCTATTGTTTAGAAATGGAACCTAATATATGGAATGATAATTCTAGCAATACGCATGATCGAAAGATTAAGAAGGATCCTATCTTTCATTGTATTAAGCCAAAATTTAAATGGGAAATAGTCTCCACATATTCTCATCATATGAAGAAATAGTATCATGTGTTAAAAAGATAAATAATGAATTATCTGAGTCTTGTGAATTTGAAGGGAAGAATGAGAAGAAAACCATGGAAAAATAAATATGGATAAATAGAAGATGGGAAAGAAAGGATTTTCCCATTTGTGATAACTGTGGAAAGAATCGCCTTGGTAAATTCTTGAAGGGAATGGGTGTTTGTTTTAAGTGTGAAGAAAAAGGACATCAAGTACATTATTTTAAGGGTATGAAAAATGTTTCAAATGTACAATGCTTCATCTGAATGGAGTTGGGACACTAGGAAAATCAATGTCCAAATCATTATAGTATACCACAAATGATGTTGTTGGATAATAATCAAGTTTTCATATTACAGTAGATGAAGAGTAATGACTTGTGTACTTATTTTGATATTAAAGAATTATGTCATTTGAATATTGTATCAACTATGTACTTGTCATAATAATTATGGAGTATATAAGGATTGTACTGCAGCACTATTTCATTAAGGACTTGAGATTGTGTGAAACCAAGAAAAGTGACTCAATAGTAGGTTAATTGGTTTTGGAAATTATATGGATGAAGGAAAGTCAAACCATAATATGGTCCTCATACTGAGGTAGTGATTTTCGAATAAGAGATGGTTGATTTGGATAAATTATATTGGATATTCTTAAATACCATGGAACTGATTAATGGTTTTTCTATTCCATCATTGTTGGAATATTCAAAAATATTGGATATAAAGAATATATACAGTATTTTATAAGTAATAAGGGAGCATGAATATAATCAATAAGGTTCTATGGTAATTCAAGGTGTTACCATGTTTTAAACGAATACATGATGAATGTATTCATATGTTATTACGTGGAAAAAAGAGATCTTCATTTTGTTTACCTTCCTTATAAATTATGGACTATGAGTTTGGACAGATGTATTTTGAATAGCTATAAAGGTTTAAATGGATTAAGTTCAACTTTGGATAGTATTTATTAAGATTATTATTGGAATATTATAATAAGATAATATTAGAAAAAGGACAACCTGCAGGTCGGGCGATAACCTGTCGCGTCGAATAAAGCTATAGGAATCGAACCCACAACCAAAGTGTGACAAGGGTTTATGACCTACCACTAGCCTACAGGAAGTCCCTGGTTATTATAAATTATTTTTTTTCATGGTATAGAGATAAATATAATATTTTTGAGTTCCATTATCATTTGGAGTGAAATATGGATTTGTGGTAGAAATTACTTAAAGGATGGAACTCTACTTTTCAAGTGTGTATATATATATATATATTATTCTATGATGAAATTAATTCTTAAAATTTAGGTAAGGTATATTAAAACCAAAAATGAGTTATCCTAATACATTAGGTTCTGTTGAACTGATGATATTATAAATCATCATAGATTGATGACTTTGAGGCCCTCAACTTTACACTTGTTTGTGATTGATTACCTCAATCACCCCATATAAATATTTACGTTTTTTCTCTAATTATATGTATATAATTGACACCAATGTTATACTATTTATAACCCTAAGTGGGTGGTGACTTTTTCATTTCCCTTTCCCTCTTATTAAGACTAAATTTTATTAACCCAATTTCAAATGTGGGTTCTCCACAAAGGTATATTTCTATTTCAAACCTTCTATTTTCTAAGAATAATTTCAAATTGCGAGGAATCAATTTATTAAAGGAGGGGAGAATGTAACACCCCAAGATTTCATAGTACGTTATTTCTTCAATGTAATTCAATAACTTGCACTACACACAACACTGAGAACAAGCGCACCACAACTTACCAAACTATCCATTCAAAAGAAGTTATGAATTTTATTAACTGAATTAAAAAAAATTATATAATTCTTATAATTTTAGAATCCATATTATGAGTTTCTTAGACATAATATAAGAATAAATTCTTTTTTCATATAAAAGAAGTATTTTTTTAATATGAAATTTCACCGCCTTTTAATGGTGAACCCTTTTTAAATCCAATATTTAAAACTTTTATATATTAAATTTGACAAAATAAACTTCTTCTTTATAATTGGGACATAAAAATTTAGTTTTGATAAATTTTTGGTTTTTTTCGGATAACATTCATATTTGGGTAAATAGTGAAAATTATTAATTTTAACTAAAGACAACTTTTTTAATCAGAATAATTTATAGTGTTCAACAATACATATGAATGGTTTGGAATTATAATTAGATTATATTTTTACCATTTAATCTAATTTTGTTCATTGGATATAATTTCACTTCGAAATTGTACATAAACAAGTGTCAATCTTTTGGTAGATATTATTTCTTAAAAATACACTTTTTGGTTTTGACAATGGGAATTAATTTTAAATTATAAAATTAACTTTATATGTTTTAATTTGGTAAAATAGAATTCATTTCTGAATTCATAATATCAAAAATTTTATACGGTGAATTTTTGGTATGTTTCTGAAAACTTTCCATTTTTTGATGAATAGTGAAAAACATTGTGTTATTGGTTTAAACTGACATTTAATTTAAAATATTATTTAGTTTATTTAAATTTATTTTTGGTCAAAATAGATACATAATACCAATATATGTTCAATGTAATTCATTGAAGTCATGTTTTAATAATATTAGATATATAAAATTTTATTTAACTTTTCACCGTCTTTTACCCACCTCCTAAGAGAATTTGTAAATTCACATAAAAATTAATTATACGACTACTGTGAGTGGAATTTAAAAAATTCAAGAGACATGGTTGATATTAGTATAAAAATTTTGGTTCAATAATTTGGAAATTATTTTTGGTGAATAGTAAATTTTTACTTTTATTTACCATGGTTGAAAGTAAATAGGGTAATTAAGGGTAAAAATGATATTATTCTTACCCTAACACACGTACTAATTATATTGGATAAGTGTAATTAGAACAAAAGCATCCTAAATAATAAAATATGATCCCTTATGTCCACATGGATTAGATTAGGACAATTATTATTATTTAATTCATAGAAGAGTTAAAAGTGTAAAATTCAATCTTTAATAACTAGTCCATTTTTTATACAGGGATACACATAAGATAAATTCAACTATAAATATTCATTATAAATATAAAGATATTTCCTACATAATGGTATTTTATTTATAATATTTAGACATTAAATAATTTAATGTATTTATGACACAATGATGATGTAGTAATTACCTTATTAATGAAATATTAAAATAATTGATATTATAAATACCCAAATAAATGTAATTTGAGACTTTTTATGAATTACACTAATTTTATAGGTTAATATGACATGTTAGAGTTGATTAAATGAATTTTTTACAAAGTAATAATGCTGTTATTAATTTACAAAAATCAAAATACCAAATAGTGTCAAAATGGACATAAAAGAGTTTTTAAAACAAATATTATATTATTAATTGTTATTATGTTCCTAAAAATATAAGGTTAGGAAAAAGGGATTAAATAATATTATATATGTCATTAATTAACCACTTTTGGTTCTCTTGGATGTTTATAGTATGTTTATTAACCATATAACATAAAAATACAAAAAGACATGGTAAATGTCAAACTATTTAACTAAGAGTTAAATCTAAAAGATAAGGTTGATATGGTGACCCAAACCATTCTAAAACCTATTGGTTGAGTGGTTTTAGACCCATAACCACCTTATCCATTAAATAATTCATTTTGGAGCCATTATAAACCGAAAATGATTTTATTATAAAATAATATTTTATGTTTTTTTTAAGGTGCCCCACACCCCTCCTATAAAAGGGAACTTCTATTTCTCTCATATTTACACCTCCAAAGCCATTTGGCTCAGCCAAACCCTGCCCAAATATCCTATAAATTGTCCTAACTTCATCTTATAGGCCTTATTTTAGTCAGAAAGCCAATCTATGGAGCCCTTTAGATCAAATCAAAAGTAAGAACCCAAAGAAGAGGTAAATATTTGTCACCTGTTTCAAGTTATTTTCTTCCTCCAATTATTCTTTGCTTGTTGTTTCATTATAAAATAATAACTCCAGTATCTTCTATATTATGTGATTTTATTATAAAAATGGTACAACCGTATTCATTATTCTATCCATCCTTTGAATGATATGTCACCATACGTGCGTACGTACGGCTTACTGTCTCCACGTCGTGGTGTAGTTGTTATTCAATAAATTATTATTTGGATGGGTATAATAATGATGTATAATTGATGTAAATAATATATATAACATTATAATTATTCTTTATATATGATATAACATCCAATTATATATGATTTTAATATCAAAAGAATGATATTGTCGCTCGTGCATACATACAGATTACAGTCTCCACGAACGCGATGAGATTCATTCCCCATCTAACCATTCAAGATTAATTTTCATTTGATGATTAAAAATAATGTTTAAATACTTTATATAATTAAGTATATGAATAAGAAACATTCCATCCATAAAAAACATCACTCACATAACAAATAATATAAAGGAAAACGAATCAGTTAACACCCAAAACGAAGATAATACTAAAATATCACTAACAAAGAATTATTAGAAGATCATATATGAAATAATAATTATGAATATGGTTCTTTTATAATTTAATAACAATGATTTAACTCTTATAAAAGAGTTTAATTTACCCTTGAACAAGGAAAAGTACAAGGTAAGGGTTAATTTCACAATCTCCTTATTATCTGAGGTTGTTTTTACGTTAGTATCTATTAGGGACTCTTTATCATCCACATTCGTGTTTTCTTAAAAATGTATTTCAAAACATTTTTACTATTTACTTGACTATAATATAAAGTCATTTATTACATTTTTTTAATTTTTATAAAATTTTTATAAAGGAATCTATCCATCGTTTTCCAAACAAGTTACTTTATGAGCCTTTCGACAAAATTATGGTAAGAATGTTTTTTTAACTTATACAATGGGTGCAGATATTTTAGACTTTTATAACATCATCAAATATTCCCTTAAAAGCTTATAAGAATATTTTCAAAATAAATGTTTTCTTTAAAATTATGTGACTTTTAAATTATTTTAAAATAGAAAGCGATATTTCTCTCAAATAGTTTTTACTTCATCTATGTGAACATCATTTGATAAAATTTACACTTGTTTGAAGTTGATTTATTATGATACAAATCTCCCATATTGTATTTAAGGTCTTCTGATATATTTGACCGTGGATGATTTATTTTTATGTCATTCATGGTTTATGGTTAATGTATTGACATTTCGTATTCTAGTTTTAATACGAATGTCTATGTTTTATTTCAATCTTCTCTTAAGATGAATATATTGGCCTAGTATGTTCTGGGTTGGGGACCAGTAAAAGTAATCCCTCCGGGTTGGGGTCCGGTTACGTCAGACTCTCCAAGTTAGAGTTTGGTTACAGAGGTTCTCTAGGATGGATTCCGGTTACAGAGGCTCTACGGGATGGAGTCTAGTTACAGAGGCTCTTCAGGTTGGGGTCCGATTACAGTTATCCCCTAAGTCAGGGCACAAGGCCTTGATACATAAATTAAATTCTGGTACTATACATTCCCTCATTATGAAATTAGTTATTACATGTGATTATTCGACTATTAGAATATCCATGTTCATTTTTATATGGTAATTTTTTATTTATTTTTGCCATATTATGTTCAATTTTATGTTTAAAAGGTTATTATTTTAATTACACATCTTGGCTTAAATGTTTATAGATTCCACTAAATTATTAACCCTTACTGAGCATCTGAGCTCACCCCTTTCATATGTTTTATTTTCCAAGGATCCCAAGAAGTTTTTTATGTCTAAGATACAGGGTTAAGATAAGGGAATGATGGCATTCTCAAAGGATAATTATTTTTTTGTTCTATGTTGGAAAGTGTAATGTAACGTTCATGTATGTAATCTATTTTCCAAGACTGCTAAATTGATCGGTCTTTCGGGACTTGATTCCTTGTAATCATGCCAATGTATTAAAATAATGCACTGACTCTGGGTATCTAGGGTCAGGGTGTTACATACCAACCTTTGGTGTGTTATGGGTAGAACCACCACAACCTGATCAAGGATGGCCAAAACTCTGGTTGTATTGGCCAGTGCATCATCACTATCATTCTGTGATCAGGATACATGTTGTAATTTATGTTCAATAGGGAACTCAACCATAATTCTATTAAAGTAACTACTGAGAGAAGATGTTTCTTACTTTTTGATTAAATATTCACTATTTCTTCATCCCTAGTGTTTAATCCCCTTTTATTTTCAAGTAGACTATTTTCAGCTATATTAATAATTCCAAGACAGTGATGACCACTTAGTGTTTGACCTCATTATTTGTGTATCCTTCAGTTAGTGAGAAGACTAGAGAAAAATTATTTCTCTAGAGAGATATATACAGTCTCTATTCCTACCTAGTTGAACTTATATTTTTTAGCCTCATGCTGATAATACTTTGGGAGGAACCATTAATATACATATCCCATTTCTGGGGAGTGTCATAGGGATTGAAAACTTCCTCATCTGGAAAATTGGTGTCCACTGGTGTGCTTTATTAGGTAGTATGTGGAACTAGAAAGATAGTAGAGGAATTCCCTTTCACTGACTTCCATGACACAAACAATATTTCATACTATCGTAGAATAACTGCACATTGGTCTAAACTCCCATTAAACATATGGTAGCCAACTATGTACATGAGTGGGTTAATACAAGAGATCAATTGGACTTCATCATACTGAAATTAGTGCATCAGATTTTTTCACTACAAAGATGTGTGTGTGGAAGTTATTCTCAACAAAATAATATTAGGTATAAATTCTGATCATCATTTGGCTGAGGTAGTAGAGAATGTTCTCAATCCAAGTATCATTTTTCTATGTGAGAAAACTTCCAAGGGTTCATTCCATTCCATCCCCATATAATATGTGTGTATAGACTTCATCCAGTGACATTTTTATTTATGGGTGCAGTAGGAACTGTTTAAGACACTCAAAGGATTCATGGTAGTCATGATACCATTGATATGAGATTACCTTATTCATTGTCTTCTTGAATAGGGTAGATTTTCCAAGTATGTTTTCTATGAAAATCTGAATATTGGAATGGTTCCCTTAGAGCACACAGATTTTTTGACATTATAAGTGGATAAAATTAATGGAATTCCACTAGTATTTTTGGAGTTGACCTTAATTTCATAGTGGAAAACCAAAAAGCCAAGCAATTTCCCTAAAATTTCCCCAAAAGTGAATTTTATTATATTCAAATACATATTGTGCTACCAAAACATACCAAATAATATTTGATGATTCGTGAAGTGATCAAATGATTTTTTGGATTTGAACACCCGGTCATTAACATAGCTTATTCTCTTTATCCCAAAAGGGATTAAATATATGATACATGGAACATAGTTAAGTATCACCCGTGTTCTTTAATATATATATATATATATAGAAAAACTTGATAGAAAAATATCCCCTCGGGAGCTTTAAATTTAGTGTATTCATCATTTTTAGGGGACATGTAAATCTGATTGAAACTTGAGTACCCATCCATGAAGGAAAGGTCTTGGAATCCATCATTTGCATCCATCAATATTTCTATGATCATAAATGAAAAATCATCCTTTGGGTGGTGTCAATTAATGTCTCTAAAAATGATAAAAAACCAAATTTTACCTTTTTTTCTTGATAGGGACAAAGATGGCGAGCCATCATAAGTATTGACCCTCCCATAAAAAAATTTATTTGATCAAATTTTCAACTTATACATCTACATCAGTTGAATGTGAGGGTTTAATTATCATAGACACCTAATTAAAACAACAATGTTAATTGGGTAAGCTGAGATTGTGTGTATCCACATCTGGGTTCAATCTATAAATTTCAATATAATTTCAAGTTAACACATAAAGGTGTTGTTTTAAAATAGAATATAGATCTCTTTCTCCTTGAGGGTCATGGTGGAACTAATCAACGTTGTCTATGGGTCTTCCTATATTCCTAGATTTACCTCCCTGAGCTCTTTGATGGTGGTGGAGATGTCTTCCCCAAATGCGAGAGGGTAATTCTTATTGTCATCGTATTCTTATTCCACCTTTGATTATATGGAGGAAAATTTAGATGAGGTAGAAAATCTAAGGGAATCTATGTCACTTCCAAGATGATGGAGAAAATGGGAAGAAACATTTTTATATGAGGATGATAGAATCATTATACTGAGATTCTGGAGCCAAATTTATTTTAAACTATCAATGGGTAAAAAAAGAGCTTGGACATCTCGGATTGAGCTTATTACCTCAAATAGATTTATTGGTAGGAAATAATCATTTTTGATCATAATATAGGGATTCACAATGGCAGTCCCCAAGACATTGGGGGATGAAACCTACATATTTTCATCCACTAATGGTTGTTTTCCCTCCCTTTTATAGATACATGCCTCATCATATGTGCATTTTCAAGACTCAAATGGAGAACTATAACCATAATGTATTCCTACCATTCCATCGTCAGATTATTTCCAACATTGATGAAATGATGAAGGTACCACAACATGGAAATGAATCCAAGGCATTATGAGAAAGATATTATATGTGTTGTCTTACTAGATAACTATGAACTGAATGTTATATGTGAGAGCCCAAAATATGGATTTGAGTTTGATCTTCCCAAGACTTATTTTCTCACTCTTATCACATCCTTGAAGGTTTGTGGTGGATAATTACCCGGAACTATATCCCAAAGGTCAAAGGGTCTAAATCTAGATGAGGTTGGTCTCAGAAACATTTTCAATCAAAACCCTTTGGACATCCACATTATCAATTTTTACTAAAATGTATTGGGGTATGATATATCCTGGGATGACCTATTCATGATCCCTCTCTGTGAATGAGACGGAGACATGGAATTTCGATGGTATAGTCTCTTATTGATAAATATTGTCCACAATGACTTTTATCTCAAAATATCATGGGATCTTTAGGTCTTCATTGGGTTCCTATCTGATTTCTTCCGAAAGATGAAGTGTATCTAGTATTGATGGATTGGATGGTAAAACCACCAACTATTTCGAAATATCATACTTTTCAGAAAGATCTTAGTGCTTCCCATGGTGGGTTTTCTCCTAATTATGTGGTTCAAGATCTAGGACATATACGGTAGATGGTCCTGGTGATTATGTGTAAGTCGAGGGATCATCAACTTCTAGTGGTGTAGGTTACTCTAGACTTCCCCATTTTCTGGGATAATCAGATAATCTAATCCTCACTAAAGGGTTGTGTAAGATAAATTGACTGGGGAAACCACTAGAGGGATTTGAGGAACCTCTATGTTTCTATTGAGCACAATGGAGTTCTTTACCATTGTTCTGGACTGTGTATATGTCCACAATGGGGATGTGACCAATATATTGGGCCTCACCATGACCGCACTATCCCATATATCCTCATATCACATGACTGCAGCCATCAGTTACTTAATCAAGACTAAGTAGCTCATAATTAAAGTCATATTCATCATTAGAGAAGGGTTTTATCAAGTTCATTGTGTTAATGAAACAAAATATGGGATATTAATCTTATGAGGTTTTCATTTGTGGTGTACTGGCCATGCTTTGGATGTTGTAGGGAAGAATTTTTAAAGAGTTAAAGCTTTTATATGATTTAAATATGACTCTTCCTATTCTATATCTTATTATATTCAATTATTATGTCCACCATAGGGGGTAATATTTGATGTCACTTCTCTATGTGGTGAAACCATTATTGGTTTTCTATGCTATTCTAATAAGGTAGAATGATCTCAGTGAATTGTTTTTTGATTTATCCAATTGTTCAACTTCTTCTAATGCATGGATGGTAATTTTTCCCCATCACATTCTTCTTATATCTAGGCGATGATTACACAATTCATCTATTCCATGTAGTTTTCAAACATCACCTATCTAGAATCAACCATGATTTGGAGGACTTATTTAAAGATTAAACAATCTTGAATATTCTGAGCTAGTCTGCTATGAAAATAGTTCTATTCGGGGTGATCAGTGAGGTTTACCTAATCATCTTTCCTAGGATGCAGAAGCTTGAGAAGGTTATTTTTAGTGGTTGAAGGGAGATAACTGGGGACTTTCTCATTCTAGAAGGAGTATTCTTTATTCATCTATTCCTAAAATCTCATGTGACCCTAATCACTTTTTGTTTATGTCCTATAGAGATTTTGTTGTTAATTCTACTCGATTGGAGGCACCGAGTGGTTTGGGACCTTCTGAGGTTCGTGGATAGGATGTGTTACTTGTTTTAGGGTAATAGTAGTAGTCTCTTCCTTCCTAAGCATTTCCCCATGTTTTGAGGGCATGAGTCGAGACTTGGCACAGGTCTTCTGAGTGGCATATTAGAAACATTGTTACATTTTTAAAAATTCTTGAAATCTACCATGATATTTCATTGGGATCAGAGGTGTCTGTAGCTCATTCTAGATATTTTTAGAATAGAGTTATAGCAATTTTTCTTATGATATAGGGATGTTGAATGAATAGTATAAACCATCTTATCTTGCTATAAAGTAAAAAATCCTCCCATTTTTTCATTTCATGTAGTTATTCAGGTCAATAATTTTCATTTTCCTCCTCATGGAGCTAAACTAGAAAATTAATTGATAAATATGGTATTCCATTCCTACAGCAGATCCTACTAGAAGACTATGGTACCCAAAAAAACACTAGGCCTATCAGTGTCTGTACAAAATATCTCATCTTGGTTACCTCTTGTTGATATTTCGGTCCCATCATTAGACTGCATCTAGACACGAATTTCATGGGATATTGTTTGTTGTATCTCATGCTTTCAAATGTGGATAATGTGGGATTGATGAAATTTGGTGGGGAAAAGTTTCTTCCACCCATTTGGGAAATGGGTTCTTCTTATGCAACATAGTTGTGTGCCACCCTTCTATAGATTCCATTTGAGTTTCCAAGGACTCAATGGATTTGACCAGTTTTTGAGGTAATAATATATGAGCCACATCACATCTATAGGGGTGGGTGGGGCTCAATTAGGTGACCTCATTTTCTTTTCCCATTGATTCTCAATTTTTGATAATACTGAATGATCACCCTAGAGAGGGATATGTTGTTTCCTATAATGGATGGATGTCATGATCATCTTTAACCTCCTCATTTATGTATAATGGATACATAGATATAAATTGACCTTGATGCTTATATACCCTTCATGTAGGTGGATCAACTCCTTCCTAATATATGTTAGGAGGAATACTCACCTCTTTCTAGAGATAATACATAGTGGGAATTTTTCCTCGTAGTATCTAATTGTTTATCTGTCTGAAGTGTTGAGTCTTATTCTCATATTGTTTCATCCTTTACTATGTGGAATGAATTTCAGCACTTCTTAGCATTGATTGGAATGTTTCAACACCTTTCACATTTTCCATGGTGGTGTTTTGTGGTATAGGTAGAAACGTAATATTTGGAGGTTCCATGTTTCGTATTGTCCTTTGATTCTACATACACATAGCACCAGTTGGTGCATCCATATAACCCTTATTTTGGGGTATATTTTCTGTATTTCATCACTCAACATTATAGTCTTTATCTACATTATATTTTATGTTGAAGGTGAGGAAATTCAAAGATGTGTATCGAGAAATGGTAGATATGCCACTGCTATCAACATAATAGGATGATTCTACTATACTTTCATTAGGGTTATTCTTTGAACCCTTGGCCATGTTGGTTCATTTTTTCCAATGACCCCTACTATGTTTGATTTCCTTCATCAAATTATCTTCTCATCCTAGCCTATAAACAGTGAACATGAGGGGGTTTCCAATCATGTTTTACAAATATTCCATGAATAATAGAGGTTATTCATGTGGTGGGTGAAAATGATGGGATTATAACCATTGATATTTACCTCCCATCATGAAGAATATTGGTTTATGTATGGTGATTATTATTATGAAGAAAATGCCTCCTTATCTATGGGCTAGGGACTATTTAAGAATTCAATGGGCATTTTTTTTAATCCAATTATTGAGGATCTAATGATTTCGATTGAGGATTTGATGATTCATGGGATTGGAATTCAGATATAAATGCCCTCAGTCCAATGAGATGGGGTTAATATAAAACCTCTGCTGATTTCTCCATGACCCACTTAGGGGGTAATAATCCGGGTGATGATGATTGAGATATAAATTCCCCCAACCCATTGGGTTGGGTTTTATTTTTAGCCGATGCTGACATGTCCAAAATCCTCTTAGGGATTGATAAACTGAGGGGTATAGGTAGTGTTAGACATTACCCCATCCTAGTGGTCTAGGTTTTCTCTTATCCAACTGCAATAGAATATTTTATTCCAACGTATTTTTCTTTTAATATCTATGATTTTTTATAAGGTGGGTGAAATGGAATCCCATGATGGGAGTAATATTCCACATGAAGTTTTTGGGTTGACCGCAAATTTTGTTTATGTGTTTTCAATGAATTACCATTACATCTAGGTGACCAATTCAAATATCATCTGGTAACCCTCTCCTTCTGTTTGTGATTTATTGGCATCATTAAAGTGGGGTAATTTTATTCTAGTGACCAACTGGTTGGTGCGTTACATGGTCCCCTAATTTCACTAGAGGTAATTACATTACAAGACACTATATTTTTGGAGTTTTTATATTCCATGAGTATAGTTAAGTGAAATTATACATACATTTCCACCCTCGAATACTGATACATGATGAGGATTTAAAAATCATTTGTCGAAGAGTTGTGATGAAATGGAATAAATCATGTTTTAGTTTTGTGTTGCAATTTGCTGATTTCGAGTCCTGGTCCATGGAGATAGCAGCTAGGTCTTGCTAACAACATAGTATTTCTATGGTCTCACGGTGACCCTCATATCATAAATAAGAGCTATGTCTGTCCTTAAATCCCTGATGATTTTCCCACATATTTTGGGATAGGTAAGGAATGCACTCTTTCTCTATCTTGTCTAGAATCTCATAGTCAGAAGTTAAATGGTCCAGCACATGGTGTGTATGTTGTTTTCAGATAACTCTATCCATATTTTAATGTCATCTTCCTCCTCATTAGACTTAAATATTTCTATCCTATCATACCACTGATGGTTCTTCTCTAGGTCTCTTTCTGGCCATAGTGGAGTGTTGCTGGAATTTTTTGGGGAACTATATATGGTAGACCTAGTTGTTTTTATAACTTCTTTATACATGTGAGTATATGTTTTGAGAATATCCTTATATGTAGGTGTCTTGGAAAGGGGATTATTACCTTTTCCATGAGAGATATCATCACAGGGAGGTTCACCATGGAAGATTTCAGGGGTAGAGTCCCTACAATCTATCTCCACACTTCTACGAGGAGGCATATCGTGGAAATGATCACCTTATTCTTTGTTTGAAGAGTTAAAAGACACTTGGGGTGTTGAGAATATATCATGAATAACCTCAAGGATAGTTGAATTGATCGGATTAGAAATATGGGACTCATTTTACGTAAAATCCAAAATATGATGACCCACCTTTTGGGATTATGTACGGATATGATCCTCATGTATGACAGTTTCTGAAATATTGTATTAACTATCTTCTGTTGTGGGAGTATGAGACCACTACTAATAAGAAGATGGTGTATGAAAATAATATTCTTCATTATCAGTGGTGATATGATCCTACTTATGGGCGGCTGCTAAAATATGTTGGTCAATTATGGAAGAAGCAAGGATGTAAGCCCGGTTCAAATATTAATTCCTTATGAGAATATATTGATGTAACTTATAAATGGGATAAGGGATAAGAGTCTCCTCCTATATAGCCTCTGAAGGATGCTAGTGCAATAATTCATCAGCAGAAGTAAATCTATGATCATAGCTTCTGTGGAGTACTACAATATTCTATGTAGCTTCACATATAGGTATATGATCCTATGTCGAGGTGTCTGATGCATCTCACATACTAGTCCCTGGTGGGAGCGGGGATATGAGTCTTATCTAGTGCCTTTGGAGTATGCCATCATTTTTTTGAAAGGGATATGAGCATGTCCCGAGGCATATTTCACTCTCACTTGGTGAGCCTCAGTTATAATGGGGATATTATCTCGTTCATGATAATTTTATTTATACCTCTTGAATTTTTCAATCGCGATATGATCTTATTTTGAGGTATGTACTTATCTATCTTAGTGATACCCTATCAGAATAGGGATCTCAACCTGATCTAGAGCCTTCGCAGTATGGCGCTGGTCTTTTTCAATAGGAATGTGCTCTTATCCTAAGGCATGTTCTTCTCTCACTTTGTGATTCCTGGTTGGAACAAATGTATGATCCTGGTCGAACGCATTTTCCATTACCTAAATATAGTGATAATTCTCCTATATCGGCGCAAGAATGTGTGCTTTATCTAGAGAAACAACTTGGTAATGTTGATCACAATGATGTGATTCCCTAACTATAGGAATAGGAATATGCATCTATCCATGTATCTTTTACAATTACATAATATAATAGCGGATTTATTCATCTGTTTCTAATATTTAATGACACTTTAGTAAAGTGTGCATAGGAATGTAAGCATGTATATTTTTTTTGTTTCCAATATATGCAGTAATATGTATTTGATTGAAGTGAGGATATGATCTCACTTTTTTCCTCCTTGTTCTACTAGAATATACTTATGGGCTTCATGTGTGGGGTTAGGTATAGGCACATCCCCCATGATTTCTAAAGGAATATACCCTCACACATACTCCAAGTGATCTAGGATATGAGAATAGTCACGGGTTACTACCAAATTATACCAGTAAGCTATGTATATAGAAGTGGGGATATGATCTTACTATTAGTTATCCAAATATTTCCATGCATGATGTGTTTTCCTTGTTTCCCATACAGGGGTATTAGAGTTGGAAATGTGTTGGGTGGTTCCCTCATTAGGAAACTGAGGGACACCAGTGGGGTGGAGCTAGTGATGGAAGTTCATAAGATACCTCCTGATAAAATATTGAGCTTAAAGGGAGATGTAGATGAATTATTGATCCACCTTCATCATATACTACATGTGGATATTTTCATGCTCTGGGTATAATATTTTGATGTTTTTGGTGGTGGAAATGAGCACTATTGGTTTCTCTGTAGCTTTCATTAGAAAATGTGGACATGACAGTTTCAGCATTTAGAGACACTGTCATGGAGACTCAAGGGTTGGTATAGTATCATTATAGTTGTATTCTTGATAAATTTCATTCTTCACTCAATGCTGAAGGTGAAGGGTGGGTGTGGTCATTCTTTAACTCGCATGGATTTTAGTCATAGTTGGTTCTCCACAATAGTCATTGTATGAATACATCATCTTGGTTTAGGGAGTTTTTGTGAGAGTAATATCTTTATTAAAAATTTAAAAATGGAACAAGGTAAACTCTCTATACATAATTAAAGGAATGATATATGTTCAATCAAATATGAACAGGTAATATAATTTTCCTTTCTCATTCCCAGATCAACAATTCTACTTGCAAGGACATGTCACAGTGTGGATGGACTTATTTCATATGAACACAAATTACATATGATTTCACATCAAGCATTCTATTTTTCATAGGAGGTGACAAATGAAATGGATGATTTCTGGCCAACTGATCATATTTATTATTTTATAGATTCACATATGTTTCACCATTTTTGATTTATATGGAAAGGTTACATGCTTGGTAGGAAAAAAATGTTTCAATTAGAACTCGGTATTCTATCCTCTTTAACCCATAAAGAAGATTCCATAGATAAATGTTTTCATGTTGGGTTCACCATTTTGTTTCATGAAGAAAATTAGGGATGGAATCACTCGAATATTGACTGTGGGGGGTTCAATGTCTTCTATAATTACTCATCCCAACTTTACCATTTGATAATCTTCCATAGAAAATTACAACAATTCCCCCACCCATAACTGGGTACGAAACTTCTTTACAAAGTTCAGTGTTCAATTGGGTTTTTAGACCCAACAACACTTAAGAACTCACATTGGTCAAGATGATGGGAGTTCGGGATCATCATATCATTTTTTTGGGAGAATTTTGGCTTCCACAAGGACTCTCTTATTGATTTATGATATGTTCATCAATCTCTTCCTAATCCCGATATGGGACCAGTTACCCTAACAAAACAATCAAGTTTTAAACCCTTCCATGTGTATGGAGGGGTCTATTAATGAGTCTATATGTATCTATCAAATTTTCATCATCCCTTTATTATTAATGGGTATCTGGTTATATTTTATAGCCATAGAGCCTGTAACACTATAGTTTACTATCATTCAGGTGGGTTATTATTATCCTGAGGATGGGATTGAACCATTATGAGGTGTCATGCATATCTTTTTTATAGAATGAATCAAAAAAATTTAGTTTTTTGAACCTGAGCTATTGAACATCACATGGAATGGAAATATTTGAGGGAACATAGCCACCAAGTATTGAGGACAAGCCTCCTGGAGGCACCCTACGTATCATGGTTATGGAAGGAACCAAAATCATCATAGTCGAATCATGCCCTTGGGACGTTCCATGAGGTGGATTACCTTGTTTGTGTATAGTCATATCATTCCATTGATCAGGGATTACATGCTGAGGTATCCCTAGCTGGTGGAGATTCATGATGAAAATATTAATATCATTATAAATACAAAATCTTGCTTGATCCATGATCGGTGTGATAAAAAGGGATAAGATGTAATCAGCCTCAATTCATATGGATGTTGGAGTTATACAATGGTGAATCCATTTGGATGTTTGATATGGATCTAGATCCTTAGGAAGGAATCCTCTGTATTCTATTTATGTCAGGAATCAATGTTCTCATAGTTCAATTGCCTTCTCAATTTGATGGTGGATAAGGAATAAATACAATACCATGGGAGAGAATGTATCCTGATGGTTGGATAGTCGAATACATGTAGGGGCTTACCTGATGAGGTGGATTCCAAATTGAGAACAAGACATAGGTGGTTCTCCTATGTATACTAGTTATGAAAAAAATCAAAGTTCTCATATTTAAATTTAATCAGGTCTTACACACTGAGGTTTCCCGCATATATCTACTAGATAAGGTTATCATGTCTAGGGATATATGCTTGATGTTGCATGATTATCTTCCTGACATGGCTCAGGATGTCTCTATAATAGGTATGAATATGTTTGTACATGTCCCGGTTACCTAGTTTACATTTCTAAATACAACCATATGATCTAGTTGTCTTTTTTAGATAATGTACCTTAATTTGAATGACATGTCTAGAGGCCATCGCCTGATCAAACATGACATGTCTTGGGGAAACCACGCGACCTAGATGACATACCTAGAGGTCGTATCATGACTAGGATAACTTGTCTGAAGGATGACGTAGGATCAAGACTCGAATATATATATATATATATAACATTGTGAGATTAGGGATGATATGTCTGGAGGGTGTCATATGATCAAGCTGACTTTTATATAGGACAACACAAGGTCAAGTCTGACATGTCAGGAGGGTGCCATGTGTCAAATCTCACATACCCTGGTGTCGCTACATAACATGGGAGACATTTATGGAAGAAATCACAACACATATCTATCAAGTCCATAGGACTTATAAAGTCTTTTTTTCATTCTCGAATGGTGTTGTGTGACTTTCTTGACATGTCCAAGGGATATCTCATGATCTAAATGGCATGTTGGGGGAGTGTCACATGACGTGTGGAACCTATCTTAGTGTTTTATCAGGATTTGGACAGGTCATACGAAGAAAACGATGATTAGAATATCAATATTCTATAATTCTCCCATATTTTTTCATCTTCATTCGAGCCTTTCTTGCTATGTGTCTACTATTTTTTCAATATTAGCTTTTTTTAGGTTTCTCATGACCTAGATGACATGATGCACCTCTTTCACATAATCTGAATGGAACACAATAATTCATTCACTTGATCTATAGATTGATTATGTGAAGCTCATATGTATGATGCATGATCCTTTATGTCATTCCCGTGATTTTTAACTGGTAGAATCCTTTTAGATTGCATTATTATCTGCATCATTAATTCTACTATGGTGCTCTTATTTTTGATCGATTAATTTTTTTGTGCTGGGGGGATGGATTTAAAGGCCTCAACTCCCTAGTTATACAACATCTTACAATTCACATATCTCATAGATTTGAGCTAGAGACAGTGGTGGTTTTTGGTGTCACACATATCGCATGACCCTATTCTAGGTCATTAATGGTATCATATGTTGACAGTGACTATGATATTATTTATCCATCAATACATTTAATAGATAATATATGATAAAAGTAATTTTCCTTAACCATTGAGACAACTCAAAGATATATTATTATCCCAGGATGACATGTCTAGGGGTCTTCAAATTTTGAGGATGCCTATAAAAATAATTTCATGTGATTAGAGATGACTTGTTTGGGGTCTTCTCAGAGAAAAAGGTGGCTTCTTAGGGGGTATTCACAAGATTAGGGTGAAATTTTATGGGGCCCACATGATTAGTGGTTATTTCTTAGGGAATATAACCCCTTTGCATGAAGATCAGTGTATCTCCTCTTAGTGAGAGGCATCCATATTTTTCCCTTCTTATATAATTATTTATTTTACAATGGATGAGGTTGTCACAAATTTATGTGAGTGTTGTTGAATAGAATAACTCTCCTTGCCTCCTATCAATCACATGATCATTAATGGGTCTTATGGTGATGCGTGGTTATTATCCTGGACAACCCCTCTACTTTTCTCTTGAACCATAGTGGTGGCAAATAATCGAATGGAAATTTCTGATACCCTTCACATGATGAAGGAGACAAGTCAAAAGTCTATTGGGTGATAAGGTGGAAATGTCTCCAGGGATCCCTAGTGTCTTTATAACCACATGAACTTTTCACATGAGAATAATGACCACATAATTCTATCAACTTTTCATATTTTCATCCTTTATTTTATAATGGGTTTTGGATGATTTTAAGGTGCCTACAGATTGAAAAATCACATGGCATAGTTTATATTACCCGTAACACTTTTCATTATATCCAATTATCAATTTGGTTCCTTCACAAGATCACTAATGATTTTTAAAGGGTCCTCTCATGATTAATTTCATATCATTCATTGCACATGATTCACTTGCATGACCTTCTGAGGGTCATGAGATCATGTGTCCTTTTGAAAGTTATATGATCTGCATTATTTTTTCCACATTATCTTACATTATTTTGTGTATGATATAATACCCTTAATCCATGTATTTAATCCCTCATATATTTTTTTAGGCTCATTTAGTGGGAAACAAGATTGTTCCCTACCATTATTTATATCTATCGAAACATTTTATGACTTCTAGTTTTGTAATGTGATGCCTTGGTGTTTTTATTTGGGTTTATGATTTTATCTTGTTTTGTAAAAAAATTTGAGGATATTTTAAAAAAAATTATTAGTAAAGTGACTTCTAAAAGTAGTTTTAAACAAATTCTTTTGATTGGAAATCGTTTGAGGACTGGGAAATGGTTTTTCAAGTGTTTTTTCCATTTCATAAGAATGGGAAAAGAATTTTTTTTAATGATTATGTATGCTATAAGTAGTTTTCATGTGAATACCTAAAAATATATATTTTATAGTTATATTCCAAACTATAAAAAATGAAATGTCTCTTTAAGAAAATTAAATGAAATCTATTGTTCATACATTCTATGATCGGTTTTGATCACACCCTACATACACAATTTGATATATATAGATCTTATGGATTTTTTTAGGATCCTTGGATTGGCCTTCTTCTAGTGTATTTTTTTGGTTTGATGTTTTTCTTGGGATTTGGTGAGTGACCCAAGGTCATAGGAATATAGTACTATTTACTTTTGATTAATTTTTTGGATGTATATGTGTCATCTAATTGACTTGAATATTGTTTGGTTGTTTTATTTATTCTTCAGTTTTGTGATACTACATTATTATTCATATAGTAGATTTTAACCTTATTCTTTAGTATCCTCACATTGAATATATGTGTTATTTTTTATCTGGTTATTTTATGTCAAGTTTTAAATCATTCATAGAGGCCATGTTCATATAATTTTACAATAGATTCTAGCTCCATGAAATTGGGAACATTCTCCGGGTATGTCATGGGATGGTTTGAGTGTCCAATGTATGGATGTATTAGGTTGGTCATCTATGAATTTACTTCATATTTACAATGAATGGTCACACTTCCATTGCACCATGAATGGAATCACCATGTTTAAACCATCATTATCTCTTCCACCCTCACCTAACCTGAGTTACTCATTTAAAATCCATAGGATGGCCCGTAGGCTATGAATGAATGTATTGGATGTCCTAGTGGCCCAAATACCCAGTTACATGGACTAAAACCCCAATTAATATGAATAGTAGTGTTTCTATAGTACCCCCACTATAATACCCAGACTATTATAGTTCTACAAAACTACTAAAGTACCATAAAAGCCCTATTTATATTATATTAGATACCAGGTATTTGATTTAGAATCATGAGGGCATTACCACTCAGTTAAGCCCCCAAAAATGATGAATAATCCTAAAAATTAGGTAGTTACAGGAATATAGTTTATAGAAATTAATAATATTAGTTTTAGAAAGTTTTTCCCATCCAACTATCCATGATTCATATATGAGAAGATTGACACAATTTTATACCTAAATAGCTATTCAATATGAGAAATAACAAATCATATCCAAGTCATAGTGAAATAAAGATATTGTCCCTTTATTAGATATAATATATAGTTTAATCATTTTATTGGGAGTGTATTAAATAAATTTTATAATTAATTGATATAAAACATGATACTCATCTAAAAATTATACTCTTCTATAGATTAAGGAATGGATCATGAACATGATTTTGAAATTTTTTATAGCTCAGACCATTAGTTTAATACACTCGTATATATGTTTGAGATGTTTTATCAGGGAGAAGAATTATGAGTATCAGGATTTAAATGTAATAGAAATTTATTTATTTAATTCTATCTCATGGGTATTGGATACAAGTCGTGAATTACACATATTTTTTTGATGTACATAGACACAAAAATTTGAGAGAATTAATTAAAGGAGAATTAAATCTACTTATTGTAAATGGTGAAAAAAAATTGTATCCAAGGTAGATACATATGATCAATATCTTACTAGTATATTAATCTATGAATTATAAAATTATTACTATGTTCCAACAATAAATTAAAAATTTATGTTTATATCTTGTATTGATGAGAAATTATTTTCATTTGAGATTATGTTTAAGAGTCGTTATATATATATATATTAATGAAACTTTTTTTAATAAGGAATGTGTGAATGTTTTATAGATTGAAAAATGATAATATTTTCTATAAAATAAAATATAAGAGGGTAAAGGTTCTTGGTTATAATACCAGTTATCATTTGAATCACCCCTTTAGACAAATGAATTATATAAATATTTAGAGACTCCATAAAGATATATTTTTGGAATCATTTGATTATAAATCATTTGGTAAATTTAAATATTGTTTAAAATGAAAAATAAGTTGAGCATATTTTATAGGATAGGTGAGAAGGATAATATACTTTTGGATATTTTACTTAGTGAAATATGTGTACTAATTAGTTTATAATAATGTGGTTGGTATGCATACTTTGTAATAATTATTTGTTAATTCAGTCTTTATTGTTATGTGTTTCCTATTATAAAACAGTTTGAAATCTTTTAAAAATTAATGATTTTAGAAACTATGTGTAGAATAAACAAAAAAAACTATTAAGATCTGTTGATTGGATAATGGTTTATAATTCATAATCCAAAATATTTTTTTATCATTTGATATATTTTGGAATAGTTTGATAACTTGTTCCACTATGAATAATAAAATATAATAGTGTGTATAATAGGAGTAACCATATTATATTGGACACAGTTTTATCACTAGAGAGTTATTTTTACCTTCCTGGATCATTGTGGGAATATTATTTAAAATAAGAAAATTTATAATAAACTGTATTTCATACAATTCATCCATAAACACTATATGAGATATGGATTGGAAGGTATCTTAATTTATCTTTTATGTATATTTGTAGTTGTGAAGCTTCTATAATGTGTAATATTATAGATAATAAATGTTCTAAATCTAATAAATATATTTTTCTTATTATACCAAGGAAAATTTTGGTTATCAATTTTATAATTGAAAAAAAAGTGTTCGGGTATTAACTTATTGTGTTACTGTATAAAATGAACTTGAATTAAGGGATAAAAGGGAGGATAATTAAAATAGTTAATGATGGAATGTGGTTTAGTTCCACTAGAGATTATAAAAACTAAACAATATCTTATTATATAAGATCCTCAAAGGTTTCTTTATAATTCAAAAATAGCTTGAGAGGGATAGATTTCATATATAAAAGGAAAATGAGATTACGGATTTGAAAGATAAACATACCTCTTATCATGAATCCATATAGAGTTTAATTTATAAGAAATGGTTAATATCCATGAAATCTAAAATGAATTCACATATATAAACCAGTTTTGTAACATAGTGGATACTCTTAAAGGGGAAATATCCCTAGGGTATATTGGAGTTTTCAAAAATAAATCTAACATCATTATTCTAATATTTACCTATAAATCCTGATCTTTGGCCAAAGGGTATAAAAAAGTTCATGGTATCATCTATAATGATACATTTTCACCGATTGTGATCGTAAGTATATTTTGATATTTCTATCCATGGAAACTGATTATGATTGTGGAATATATATATATATATATATATATAAATATATATATATATATATAATGGATATCAAAACATATATCATTAATGAGAATTCAGTTGATGAAGTGTAAAGGGTACAATAATAATTTATTAAGGATCTAAATTGTGCTACTATGACTTATAAGTTGTAATGAACCATTTGTGGATTAAAGTAAGAATTTTGGAGTTTTAATATTTTTTTCAATAATGTATTAAATGATTTTGGTTTCATTATAAACCTTGATGAGTATTTGTTACAAAATAATATTTTTGGGAGTATTTTGAAATATTTTTCTATATAGATAACATAAAAAACATCATAAATGATATAAAAACATCATATTTTTTTAAACTTATGGTTGGTAAAATTCATCTCAAATAAATACATGGTTGAAACAATCCTACAAACTAAGTAATAATAAATAGAGAGATATATCCTATTGGTTAAATAGATTAACTCAGAACACATATTTCGGTAAACTGATAAAGAGGTTTAGAATTTATAACTCTATGAAATGGCCATTACCTATCATGACCCATCATGACTAGGATTCCACCTAAGTATGAAATAATACTGATTGAGGCCCTCAAATCATATATTTAATAATTCATGGGTAAGATACAAGCACCAAATGTATATCATCACACATATATGGAAGACATTACCCCATTAAAAATAAATATTCATTGCATCATAATTAAATGTAATAAAACCCCAATCTAAAAATATGATTAATTTATATTGATAAATATTATTTATTAAAAAAAGGCCTATAAAACAAGATAATATAAAACATAATAACTCTTGAATACCTCTAGCATGGTATAATATAACACACTACCTCCAAAAAATATTCAGTTTCCAAAGCAATGTTCACCTGACACAACTACCAACTTTATCCAAATAATCTAAAAAATAGTCTATAAATTAGTTGATATTAGAAAAATACACTCAGTATGTTCTTATCTAAAACTCTCATGTGTCAATGTGAATGAAATATATTAATGCATCCATGAAAAAAGTAAATTAAACAATGTTATAAAATTATCATTTCTTTTTCAAGGTTAAATAACAACCAATAATATTCCACGCCTTATTGGAATCACACTTTAAAAATAAAAACACATTTCTCATAACAAAACTCTATATAACCTACACTATAGAAACACATTAAATCTATGTTATCAGAAGGATGTTGTTGTAATCCATGATGGTTGATAAGTTTTCCATCTAAAAGGAATATCGGTTTTATTGGTTGTCTTCTAGAAAGGACTCTCTATACTTTAACCCATATCCCCATAGAAATCACTTATATCCAATAACGGTATGGTGGTTGTCCAACTATAGAGACTATTGTTGCTACCAAATATCTACTTCATTAGATTCCTTAAAACTTAATTAGTTCATTATAATATAATGGATGGGTAACATTTCACCCATTGTAACTCCCATTATTTCTAAATATCCACTCTTAGAGACTATATTCACCTATCTTTATATTAATTATCCCAACATCACCACATCTCCATCGTATCTCAATAGTTGGGTGGTTTTCCACTTATTTGGACTCTCTTTTTTATTTTGTATCCACGCACAGGGACACTCCTGACCAAAACTTGTATAATTATCACTATAACATCACTATAAATCTTTAAACATCATTACCATCATCATTTTGAGAATGATAAATGGATTTATACCCCCACCATCCATTAGTAAACCACATAAACACTATCAATATTATCAATAAGACTTGAAAATGGATTCATATCCAAACTACTAATTTCAAATTATGCCTTATAGAATCAAACATAAAAAATTCTAAGGTTATATAATTTTATCAAGTGTATTTACCAATCTCCCTCCTTGGTCTACAAAAATATGATCTAATTGAGCAATTACTAAATCTATAACATTCATCATATCCTACACATAAACAAGTACCAAAACCTCTTTACTATCCTTTTAGAATTATGGAAACACTAAACTAAGTATCTATATTCACTATATCATTTTTCATACATGATTATCCAATCACATAAAATAGATTTCTAAATTTATTCAACTATATGGACCTTGTTCCGATTTTAAATGAATTATCCCTATACGGTTTGGTTTATGTGAAATCCACACCACCCTTTTCTTCCTCATTGTCAAAAGTTACTCTACACTAAAACATGGATTGAATCTATGGCTAAGTGGAATGGATCCCATGTAACACCATGCCACCATGTCATATGTTATCACCAACAGTTAGGAACCCTTCTCGATAAGGTGGCATGTAATTCAATATCATTCGGAATAGACTGGGCCAATGTTTTGATCCATCCAACATGGAGATTTTTATTATAATAAAGGGAAAAAGAGGGTCTTGGCCCAAAACAGATCAGGGAGGTCTGAAATAATGCATGTCTAAGGCATCTGCACAAACCAAGCTAACACATTCAGGGGGAAGGGATCTGATACTACTAAAAACAATGTAAGGGTTGGCCAGGGATGCCCAGGATGCCAGGAAGTCCGCAACATTGTTACCTTCTCTCCACGAGTGATTAAGACAAGTGTCGCCTTGAAAAAACTTTTTGCAGTTGCGAATTAAATGGGAGACAGTCCATGGTATGCTATAGGTACCTTGAATTCAGCGACAAAAAATCATTGAGTCAGCTTCCACTTGATGAATAGGGAACTCGTGGGCGCGACACAAATCCAACCCTATGAGCAGAGAGGTAGCCTCATCCCTGAGGGAATCACCTGGACCAAACCACCAACTGATGGCCAAGACCACCGATCCATGCAGATTACGAACAATGCCCACACCCCTCATGAAACCGTTCATATAGGAGCCATCAACATTCAGCTTGAGGCCTACGTCGGGAGGATTCCAATAAACCCAATGACCTTGAGGATACACCCTTGGGGAAAATGTATTTAAATTCTCCATTTACTACCCTTCGAGTATTTTATATAATATATAATATATTTTTTCTCAAAATCAAATACATTTACTTATCTAATAATTTATATATTATCATAAATAATTATTTGTGAGTAATTTCATCAAAAAAACAACATCAAAATAATATTACGATCATCATGTTTTTTGAAATTAATTATCCACATCACTAATAATCCCTTAATATCATAAACAATAAATTTTATAATCATAGAATATATTTTTTCATCAATTTTAATATTCCATCTATAATATTTATAAATTTTTACGAAAAAGTTTCCACATAAAAATTTTTAATCAATTTAAAATTTTTAATTGAATACTTATTTTATCAATCTCATATTAATAATTATTTTTTAAAATTCACTAAAATAATTTATATCTCGAATTTTCATAGAATATTCACCTGTAACATAATATCACAATCATTATTTATTAACATATATTAATTTCAATGATGATAATTTTAAGTTTCCTATGAATATTTGTACCTCAATCCTAAATACCTGATCACCTATTCTTTTCTCTGCCCAGCTTTCTTCGATCTTCCATGATACACTAATATGAATAAATTATTTATTTAGATAATTAAGGGAAAATGAAAAAACTCTCTTTGGGTAAAGATAGATCAAATGAGACCCAAGATTCTAATTCCCCCCATCAAACCTTATCATAATTATAAATAAATTTCCTCTTTCACTTTCCCATTTAAAAATATTTCATTAATCAATTAACTATAAAATGATTCAAGCCTTTGATTATAAATATTTTACCCATCTACCCTATAATAATTTATGTCAATGCCAATAAAATATCTCAATTAATTTATATTATTTAATTTATAAAAATAATCCATTAAAAATGAGTTATTTAATTATTTATCAAATAAAAAATATTACCTACATTTTCCATAACAAAACAACCTTCTCAAAAAAATTATCAAATTACCACCCATTGGTAAACATAACAACTTGAATCTAATAAAGTTATAAAAATATAATTTTTATATCAATGAAATTACCATATTTACCTTAAAATTAAAAATGATCAAAATACCTTTAAGAGTATCATAAACTCATTGAAATTGAATTTATAGACCTCTACATTACCAACATTACATGGTGTGGAACATAAAATGTATCTGTGTCCTTTTAATAATTTAGTTATTAAATGAATCAAAAAGATTCTTAATGCTTCTATAATAGGTTTAACCAAGCATTACAAGTTTTATGCTCATCCTTATACATCATATCATTTTATAATTTTCTTAATATTATAATATAATCCATGTAAGAGTTACCAGATTATAGTAATGAATATCCTTAAAAATTAAGAAGAATTAAGGCTTTTTACTTGAACATTAAAGGCATGTAAGAGATAATTTTATTGTTTTCCACATATGTAAGCTTCCAAAATCACTTAGATTGTTCAACATATTATTTTGGTTTATTTTTTACATTATTATTAAATTTATTAGTTGGAAGAGTTCCAAAAAACCCCACCATGGAAGACTTGATAACAAATTAATTGTACATCCCTACATTAGATATTGTCAAGAAATTTATTTAAATAAAGAAGTTCATGAATAAACATAGCATTGTTCCAAGAATATATGGAGTAAAAGTTCCATATTATGATAAAAAAGGTTTAATTTCTTAGGACAAGGAACTAATGTCTGACTAGAATACCAAACACAAGCTTCTCAAGAACCATGTCATTCAGAAAATAATTAGGAGGGGATATAAAAAAATATTTTGTGTCATTGTGTAGGATAATTTAGAGTATAAATTGATAGGGACACAAACAAAGAAAATAATGAAAGTTTCCAAAACCTCTAGTTATTTGATACATGGGAGAATGAATTTAATATATTTTTTCAATATAAATGTATCATTATTTTATAAAACAAAATTATATATTATTTATTCATGTGTGAGGTGTATTTTACATGAGAATATAATGATAAAAAAACACTCAAAATAGGAATCTAAGTTGTACTTAATATATGATCATTATGTACTATTATGGTTTTTGGTGCTATTTTAATATTAGTACGATTATAGACTTTTATAAAGATATAAAGTTAATTCATTGGATAAAAATTGTAACTTGTTATCTAGAATGACCTATGAAAGTATATCACATGTAATATTATATATATATATATATATATATATATATATTCACTAACATACTTTGTGGTGTATTCTTTATATTAATCTCAATTATCTGAGGTTACAAAGTTACCACACTTAAAAATAATTATAATTTGATAATGTTCTTACACTAGATTTGAGACTAATCTAATTTAGAGGTATTTGGGTATGTAGTTGATTATATTGAAGGTATTTGTTAACAAAGATATGAATTTGAATAATATAGAGAAATTATTAATTTTCATCCCTAGATTGGATTTGACTAAGGAAATGTATGTCCATTATTATTTGATTAAAATATGATACGATCATCTTCTTAGATGAATGACATGTAATGTGTTTAGTTAGTAAAAATTATGTAGGCAATAATGGATGAGATGACTGATATATGATTTATGAATTCCATGTCATGTGGTTATACTTATTAATTTTTAGAAAGGTATTATATGTGAAAAAATTATATGTTATGTAAATATTACATTCACAGTTTTATGAATATATGAGCCTGATTGATGGAGATCATGCTAGTATAATTTAAAATAGGAGTAGTATTGAAATTTTTTATAATTTCAATGCTTTGATTATAATAATGTATTTGGAATTCATAATTTTTTTGAGTCTTTAAAGGAATATATGGTCGAGTAATTAGGTAGTGGAAAAAGGATTTATTTTTTACAAATAATTTGTCCTAAATTGAGATAGTTTATAAGATAATCATTTAAAATTATATTGGATGTATTTTCAAGTGTTATGAATATTTTTAAAAAATTAAATGAGTACTTATTGAAATTGGGAGATTTAAATCCAAATAATCTAAATCTATAATGAATCTAGTAATATAATTATATCATTAACTATGTTATGTGTTTTAATTTGACCAACAATATAATGACAATGCTTCATGTATTATATTGGTAATATGGCATATCATTCAACATTGGTTTATATATTTATTTCATGTTGATTATAAATTTATGCCTTATTACACATCATGTTATGAAATATTAATGATAATTTAATTATTGAAAATTTTGATGATCATTTATATAAATGATGTTTATATTATAAATATTATGACATATGAAATATTGAGGGTGAAATAGACATTAAAAGTGGTCAAGAAATTTTGTATTTATTGAATGAAATGTCTATAAATTCAAGGGTTCCATAAATCATTTATAAAATTTATTCATATTAATTCAAGTTGAATCCCTGTATATAATCTTCTTAACCATATCTTTATAGGTAGCATTATCACACCATTGGAAAAAATAAGATATACTATTGAGGAATTTGATGATTCCATTATCCTGTGGATACCAATAGGGGGAATTATGTTTTTTAGTTACTAATCATTCTTAATCAAAATCATTGATCAAACATGATCAAAAATTAACAACATGGTATTTATAAATAATTTGATGTTCTTGTTTTAAGCATCACTTCATAACTAGATCATTTATGATTGTTATATATTTTCTTCCAATGTAAAAATGATATGGTTTATAACATCCCACATATTTTGCGACACATATTTGTTTAAATTTGTTGAAAATGAATGTTTATTTTTATGGATTCCAACTTTTGGAGGAATTAACAGTTTTCATAAAGTTGTAGAAAATTTCACTATAATAGAAAAATTAGGCAATGAAAAGGGGTCATGATTTATGCATATAGATAATTTATTTAAAGTTTTGTTATATGATGTAAATGATCACTCCACAATTCCATATGTATCAATAAATTCTTATATTGGGGGAAGGCATCATGTTGTAACACGAGGTGTTTCACCATGATGGTAAGGGGTTAGACTTTAAGGTTTACCCCATTAGGATTTCATGTTTGGCCCACTATTGAAGTGAAAATTCCAAAATGTAGAAATTATTAGGGTGTTATATCATGAATTATGTGACACACCACAGTGTGTTGGCCATGATTATTTCATGTTCCTCTATAATGGAGAGTTACTCCCTCAAGTATATGGTCATGTCGTAATGGTTGGTTAGAATTTATATTCAATTTTATGTATTCACTTATTGTTTCATGGTATATATTTCCATTTCATGACATTCCACTACGTATTTTTTATTTCATTTCTATAAAATAAATTTATATTTTGAAAAAAATTAAGTTCCCATTGATTCCTAGTAGTTGCACGAGCTACTCCCCTTTGTCTTCCTTATCCCACATTTCCCTCCTTGATATGTGGAGGATTGATCATGGGGAATCATTGGTATAAGTGAGATATTATTCCTATCTTTATTTATTCCTCTACCTCTACTCTATCACATATTTTAGTGGATTTCAAATTGGGGACTTGGTTTTTATTCCACCAAAGCATGGTTGAACTGGGCCGATATGTTGGTGATTTTTTATAATCATTACTAGAGGGGGAGTGGGAGAGGAGAACGCGTGATGTTGCACATTATTTTTTTGATGGTGAGTCACTACATTGATTTATTTTTTAGTACCATTAAATTTGTGGTTAATTGACTAATAAATAAATTATGATTGATAGGGATTTAGTTGATAAGAGACTTAGAAGTATGTCTGGAGAAGAATATACCTCAATACCTAAGGTTTTAGAATCACTTCACTAACTGGTGTGTTAAATGAATTATTCAATGTTTTTTATATTATGGATATATTTTAGAATTTAATTATAAATGTGAAATAATAATTTTATGTGGGTACCTTATTGAGATGGGGCTAGTGATCATGGTTAATTACTGATGGGTCTTGTTCAAGCATTGGTGGTTTTGTGTGGGCTATCTTGAGGGTATAACACCATTATTAAGGTAGATGGTCCCTAATATTACCTATTATTATGGTTATTAATATAATATATATATCTTAAGCATTGGTAAGTAGGTGTGAGTGAACAAAAATAGAACCATGGGTGAGTTTTATTATGTGAAGTTTGGATAGTGATTTCTTTAGACTCTTAACAATTATTCAAGGGATAAGAACATATTAGATAGCCTTCAAAGGATATGTCTCCTATATGAGAGGATCAATTGAAGTGAAATCAGAACCCTAGAGGGTGTCCATCATTATAAAATGTATTTAATGACTTAGAGAGGTCATGTTGATATGTTAATCCCACTTAGAGTGGTGGATAGGGGTGAGCCTATAGAATTTACTAGTATTAGACTCATGGTATGAAATCGTAGGTGGGTATATAATAGTGACCTAGAATGGAAATAAATATGTCTTTGAATATTTTTGACCAATGTATATGTTCTATCATGATCATTATGGTTCCTTTAAACCTTATGGGATTAATATTTTATTTCAGATGATCATGTATCCATGGGAACATGGCAAGACACTTAGGGAATAGAACCATGAGGTGTGTCTTTTTCCCTATCATGAGTTTTAGGACCTGTATAGAATATTTGAGTGTTCCTTAATAATGGATACTCATGTATTGGTTAGGATAAGTAGGACTATACTTTATTACGATACATTAGTATGATGAGTGACACTATAGCATGGCCCTTTTGATATGTGTAGTTGTTGGGATCTTAACCATGTCAGGATGATTTTTCCTTGATGCATGTGTTCTATGTTTAAAAATTCATGAGAATAAGAAGACTAGTGAGTAATTTTGGGATCATTTGAGGAATATTTATAGATTGATAGCTCACTCACCATGGTTATATACATGTTATGTTTTTTTTATACTTATATAGGTAGTTGTTTCACCTCTATTATTGTATTTATTTGGTAATATATTGATAAAACTTGTTATATTGTTTGGAAGTAAATCATGCACCCTGGAAAATGTTTTAGATGGTGCATCAATCAAATTAGTTGGTCTATAGGTTTTATATCGTCTTTGTTGGATAGATAAATAGTGATGTATCATTCACCTAGGGATACATCATTTTCCCTTACTATTGTGAGTATTGTGATACGTTATTCACATGTTGATACATCATTTGTTCTGGTTGTTAATAGTATGGTGATAAATCATTTTTCCTAAAGATATGATTATGTTGATGCATCCTTCACTAGGTCATATAGAATTGTACCATCTCTAATAGTGGTGATATCTTGTTCACCTGGTGGCACATCATTCATCAAGGTTATATTGTAGTGATACCTCATTCACCTAGAAATACATAATCTTTTCAAGTAGTTTTTTTGGTAATATATTGTTCACCTGGTGATACATCGTACACTCTAGTGTTAGTATAGTGATATATCATTCTCATGGTGAAACATCATCCACCCTTGTTGATGAGCATGGTGATACATCATCCACCATAACTAGTATGTTTGTGATGCATTTTTCACTAATGTGTTATGATATTGTGATAGCTCGTTCAACATGGTTATTTATATGAGTGGTGATAGATCATTCACCATAAAATTAGGATCAGACTATGGGACCATCATACCATTCCAGCACTAGAAAAAAAAAATTTGAGTAAATTATCTGGGAAACTTTCAAAAAATCATTATTTTAAAAGTGCATTTCATGTGAGGTTTATGGATTTATTTCCATATAGTAAATTAATATACATATGTACTAGTTTTTATTATGTCCTCTATTAGTGTTTCCCTGTTACATTTTAGGATCACACCCTACATGGGAATTTTTTGTGTGTCAGTGTAGACTTATGATTGGAATATAGGTTTGGATGGGGGTATTAGTAGTTATATGTGAGCTGGTGGAGGTCGATGGGGTTATGAAGACTGATAGAAATAGATTTCGATGATAGTGTGTGGCCACCATTTGTTTATTTACTATTTTATTTTTGTTTGTTTAATTATCAGACCACTAGGAATTCTTACATATGTTCTATAACTAGATAACCTATATATACTTCATTAATTATAGAATTTTTTATCTCATTTATCAATATGGTATGCCTTACACAATAAATCCATTAATATAGTCTAATGTTATATATTCTTATGGATGTTGTATTATTGTTTGTTATTTTGTGATGATGTTATAGGGAATATTATTTTCACGTTGTTTATCATAACCATGCTTCTAATAAACTAACTCTAGATATATTGAGGAAAACATGAGGTAACATGGATCCTTGTAGTTTGGATTCATTTAGTTGGACTGGGAAAGTGATTCTAAAAATTCCTGTTAGAGGAATTATTTGATTAGTCTTTCTATTTTTTATATGGTATATAGAGATAGAACTAGTTGTAACATGGGATGGATTTTGTTCTTTGGTCTAGATAGAATGTATCAGATCTAAATTTTGTTTTTCTATTGAATTTTAATTACTGTTATTTCATTTAATTTTTTACATTTGAGGATATTTCTTCAAAGAATGACATTTTCAATTATTATTATTTTGGTTTTTCTCTTGTACTAGGGTGGTAATTGTCTTATGTTCATGCATCATATTCAATACATAATATCAAAATGACATTAATATTCTATTATATCATTGATAATTTGATTAGGATTTAGGTTTTAGCTATTTAATGTTTTAAAAAATTAATTGTTAATTTTTTCAGGCCCATAAGGGACTTTAGTGAGAGATTTAGTGGGAGTGAGGTGAATCAATGTATGAATCTTATTCCAACATAAACACTAATTCCTCAAAAACTATCACAAAACTAAATGATCATTACCTCATAGTTAGTAGATTCATGCTTAATTTCTTCTTTCAGTGATGATCTGATTTTTATATCTCTTAAATATAAACCATAACCAGTTTTTTTAATGATTTCTAAATACGGACTCACCATGTTATAAAATACATAATTTAAATAATGAAAACATATAAGACACTAGAATTTTATTTTTTCACCCTCACTGGGATAATATAATGAGAATACAATGACAAAGTATAGATGGACCATAGTCCACTAAACTCAATGCTTGGTGGAGGGTTTAGTCTAGGGAATACTATTACAAAAGTCACTCCTCATACATGTTTTAAAGATGTCTCACTACCACCTAATGAATACTACCTCCACCCGTCTCTTTTTCTAAATACGAAAAAGGAAAATAACTTTTGGCATAGAAAAGAGTTAAAAACATTATGTTTTTATTCACACACTAGATATAGATATATTCATATGATGTTAATGTTACTTATTTATAGAATGGTTTTTAACATCACAAGAATAGTGGCTTCACCTTTATATCAATAATCATAGAATCATCACCATTATTTTTTGGAAAGATAATTACAATGCTTTCATCAATAGTATTCTCCTTTTTCCATACCCTCATTTGTAATTTCTCGCATTTTCTCTCTTTCTCTAAACCAAATATGTCCCTATGTTTATCCTCTCATGATCCATGATCCACATCTTTTTAATTAGGATGGATATCTCTTTTTTATTCATAAAAAAAATAATGCTAGATATATTTTCAATATTTAAATAAGGAAAATCCACAAAGTTAAAATCATTAATTCTTCCTTCAATGCCTTATAATTTTCGATCCTCATTCCATCCTAAAAAATTTATTTCCCTACTATTCAATGTTAATTGAATCTGCCAATTATTATGGAAATAATGAAATCTATATACTTGAACTATATTACATATTTTGAATTTAACTTAATATTCTATATCATTATTGTTATCTTCTTCAGGATATAATCCCAAACTACACGGAATCATGCTTAGTCAAATACCAGAGGTGTTAATTCTATATAAACCATTTTTTTTAAAACTAGAATATTTGGGAATGATCTCCAGCTCTTCTTCATTATCTAAAATATAATAATTTGATTATCATTAATGGCATCGACATATATAAATATATAAAACTATTTAAATCTATTTAGGCCTCTTCATTGTATGTCTATCTTTCCCCAAACATGATAATTGAATTGTCAATCATTTTTTATGATATTTTTTTTGTAGAATACTCAAAGCATAGCCATATTATCAATTTTATTTTATGATCAATAACGTAAATCATAAGTTTATGATGGTTGAATCTTCATCTTAAACATAATTGGAAATAACAGTTAAGTATTAACTAGTGTATCTGGGTTACTATTATATAACATTTATGGGTAGTTTTGCTAAATTTTCCAAATTTAGAAAAGTAAATTACCCTTACATATAATCTAGGTTACTGTTACAAATATACTAATGAACTTTCCATATGGTCATTATTATTCTTACATACCATTCCTTTATTATAGGAATAAATCTTATGTATTGAAACTACAGTGCAAATAAATCTTACATATTTGATTGATTACCAATATTGTAATGACCCGAACTTTTATGAATAAAATTTCCCTTTTTTATTTAATGTCTTATGGATATAGAAAACATGTGCACTTATTTTGTTTTATTATACCCAATTATATTTAAATTGTAATTAATTATATTTACTGTTGATAATATAGTCACTGAACATTTATCACATGACTAGTATAAATATAGGGTTTTAAAAATTTATTTTGGTACAAAAAAAAGAATTGATGGAATCAACCAGTAATATTGTACCCTATATAGCCTATTTATCAGATCTTCCATTCATTTATGGGATTTATCCTAGACCAATCCCAAGATGAGATCCAACAACTTAAGCATGATAAAACCCATTTATGAGAGAATTTAAAGCTCATCAAGATCACAAGCCAAACCATATTCACCTAACAGCCCCATGAAAGCACCACCATCACACACATTACAATTATGGAATATTCTGTTTTGATAAAGGGATAAGTATCAAGACCCTATATTTATGTACATGTACCTTATTTTTTTATTAAATATTCAATATATTATCATCCTATTATTATTACTTTGTAAATTATTTTTATAGATAAAATAGTATATTTTGTTAATTAAGAAATCTATTTTGATGAATTAATGAATTTTTTAAATAAATAAAAATTTTATTAAAAACTTTTTATTAAATATAAATGATCATATAATTTTTATAAATAGAATTGTAATTTTTATTATGGTTCAAAAACTATTATTGTCAAAATCCATCAATTTACAACAACTATTGGTTTTTATTTTAAAAGAGAAAATTCAATATTTTATAAAATTATGTAGATAAAATGAATATTATTTTTGTAATCATTATGTATAAATTATCAAAGAGAGAATTTTTCATATTTTTCTAAGAAAGTGAATCTTTTGGGTAAAATTTAAATAGTGTATAAATATACGGTGTGTTTTATGACATTATAATGGCTGAATAATGATATAATAAAAACCATAAAACGTATAATAGGAAAATTATATGTTTTTAATTTAAATTACGGTGATTTAAGGTTTATTTTATTTATTTTATAAATCCTTAGTGAATTCTCCAAAACTTATAAAATATGTTATAATTTTAAAATCTTTTCTTTGAAAGTGTGACTCGTCTCCTCATAGTGAAGGGAAATATTTTTTTAAAATCATCCCTTAGACTTATAAAATAATTTAAACCACCCCCCTTTTCAAAAAACCGTGGGAAAAACACTTGGTTGGTTTGTGGTTTTGAGTCTTTTATTATGTAGTGTCCAAAACCAAAATAATAAAGAAATCCCCCACCTTTCCTATATAAACCCACACAATATCCCATTTCTCTTCACTAAATCTTCTTGTAGCATGATGAAACGCTACCCTAAACTCTCTATAGTCCTCCCTAGGCACCCCAAGCTCCCATGAAGGCTCTTATAATCATTTGCAGTCATAATCAAGTAAGGGGTTTCTCTCTTCTCATTTCCATTCAGGTCTCCTTCTCTATTATGATTTTTAAATTCAATTTTTATATGTTGGGATGTGATGTTCCATGATCCAATTATAGTCCATTTTATGTCTAAATGATTATATATTCCTTTAAATATCACTAACCCCCCTATAATTCTTTATGTACACACATTAGTATACTGAAATTCCGTAAGGGGTTTTCTCTCTCCTATATTTATCAAGTGCTTCATTTATGATATGTCCTTTTGATTTTCATTTGATTATGTTTAGATATTTTCTTACCTATCCCCATTACATTAAATTTAATTTTTAATTGATTTCAGACCCTTTTACTCGCATTTATCCCTCTTATTAACCCTTAAATATACTCGTTACTATGCTGAAATTCCGTAAGGAATATTCCACCCTCCTTTTTTATCAAGAATTTCTTTTATTTTATGTCTTCTAAATTAATATTTATGATGTTGGGATATGTTATTAAATATACCTCTTACTGTCTATTTCATATCTAAATGATGAGAGACCATGTTCTCTCCCATCAACCCATTTTACGACATTCTATATAACGATGTTATGCTTCCAAAATTGCTCTATGATTTTCCATGCCAAAATCATCATGTAGTAGATACCATACCCATTTCCCTATCAACTGTATTCATCTTTATTCATATATAATTATATAATGTAGACTTACATGTATTTATTCCACTTTCCCTAATCAAATTATGTAGTTTAATGAATCCATGTTATATGATTTATGAGGTACACATAAGCATGAGAGTAAAATGATTATGAAGGGTGAACCCTGGTTGAGCTTCAATGAATTGGGTAATGGTTAGTATCGTGCTACATCATGCTGGGATATGGGATTTACCTAATTCCTTTATGGGACATTGTCTAGCATGGAGTCTGCGAAGATTTGTCCTTGATCTATTTATGATGTAGTGTTTTGTGTTTTTTCCACATTTTCCATGTTATGATTAGTATGCTATATCATTCCTTATTATTCATGTTCTTTTTATGATCCATTAATATTCCTATTATCTAACATATATTGTATTCCTCATTTTATTCCTTTTTTATTTCTTTAATAAGCATTATATCTCACCCCTTTCTTATGTATTTCCTTAGGTTATCCCATGTTGTGTTAAGTATGAAGGAATGTTTTGGTTATGTAAAATAGGTTTTCAATAAAGATGTTATTTTTAATGTTTTAAGTTGTTATGTAATGTTCCTAATTTCCCAAAGACATTATTCCTATTGATTTTATGAGTTGTATTATGTTCAATTTTACATATTAAATCATAATTAAATGTTAAATAAATTATAGGGTTGTTATAGTTGGTATTATAGGATAGGTTTAGTGATTTTTAGGATTAAGATTAGAAACTAAAGTGAAAACCCTTATGGATAAGACTAAGTGTAAGAAAACATCCTTATGTTTTGATGAGAATAGGTCAAGTAGTTTATCAATAAAATACATCCATGTCTAGATAATACAATTTTACGTGGTTCTGGAATAGATGTGCCTCGGAGTAATAACCCGGACAAGGTGTTTTGGGCCTGACTCGGGGTAACTTGGTACATGACAATGGGTCTTTCTACGCACCTAGTTTGACTCTACTAGGAGGTATTCATTGAAAAATTAATAACCAAATTACAAACCATTATTAATGGAACAAATAACAAATTCCAATAAGAATATATATTTGGAATAATATCATTAATAGTATATACTGAGGCCTAAAAACTCATAAGGTGTGGAGATAAATGAAATTTATAATATATTCCTTTAATTTAATTGGATTAACTTGTTATGTGTTAAATAGTTTAATGTAATCAACTCTTGTATATATTAGATAATGGAGGGTCATAATCAAAAAGCGAAAGGTGGGGTTATCATCCATAGTTCTATGATTTCCTTCATATCATGAAAGTTTAGTATAACTATTCAAATAGCACCACAAATCATCGAAGTAGATATGTTAGTGAAAACAAAAAATGGGGTAATTACTACATCCCACCTATATAACTCATACTCTATCAAAATATCTAGTTCGAACTTCCTAGAGATCCTTTTCATACTTCCCTTGTAGGAATTTGATGTAATTTTGGGCATCGATTCGCTTTCCCAATATAGATCCAACATAATTTACAATGAGAGGGAAATCACTCTCCAAATGGAGAATCGACCCCTGATTCTATAAAAGTGCAAGGAAGAGGATGAATCTTCTTTATAACAATCATCTCAAGCATAGATGATACTACCCTATATCAATCATATCATTCTCAATTGGTTGAGTCTAAGGAGAGGATCGTCCTTGAATACATGCCTATTGTGACGGAATATGCTGATGTGTTTCCCAAGGAATTTTCTGACCTTCCTCCAAGAAAATATGTTGAATTTCCTATCAAACTTATACATGGGGCGATTCCCATATCCAATACTATGTATAGAATGTTTGTTATGAAACATGGGGATCTAAATAAACAATTACAAGAGATTCTATATATTGTGTTTATATGCCTAAGTGATTCACCATGGGGTGCACCAATCCTCTTCGGCAAGAAGAAGGATGGGACAATGCGCCTTTGAATTGATTATCATGATCTCAATAATATCATGATAAATAACAAGTATCATTTTCCAAGAATTGATGACTTGTTTGATCAGCTATGTGGTTCCCAATAATTCTTCAAGGTGAATCTGCGGTCGAGATATTCCCATGTAAGGGTGAAAAATGAGGGTATGCCCAAGACTTTTTTTATACAATGTATGGGCATTATGAGTTCAAATTATGTCTTTCAGACTCACTAATTCTCTAGAAATCATTATGGACATGATGAATAGAGTATTTAGAGATAACCTTGACAAATTTTTGGTAGTATTTATAGATGAGGTTATACTATACTCCAAAACCATGGAGGACCATGAGGAGCATCTGAGCACTATGCTAAAGACCTTGAGAAAGGAGACACTCTATGAAAAGTAAAGCAAGTTTGAGTTATGGTTAAAGGAAGTCTTTTAATTGGAAAATATCATCACAATCAGTGGGATATCAATGGATCCATTAAGGAAAAAATAATTTTAGGGAGGCCCAAGTCCAACATCTTTGATATATATTCATAGTCTCCTTGGGTTAGCTATATATTCTCGCTGATTTTTTTGAAATTTCTCACGACTATCAAACCCTCTTACCAAGCTAACATAGAAGAGATTCAAATTTTCATATAATTTTGAATGTGAATAGATATTTATAGAGTTTAAAAGTATTCTTATCATTGTCCCTATGATCACACTACCCACAATTGGGGATATTTTTTTAATTTTTAGTGGTGCTTTAAAGAAGGGATTAGGATTTTTGTTGATGAAAAATGAAAAAGTTGTTTCCTACGCCTCAAGGCAGATGGAAATTCATGAGAAAAATGATCACACACATGATCTAGAATTGGAAGCTATGATATTTTCATTGAAAATCGGGTGGGATTATCTCTTTGGGGAGAACTTTGAAATATATATAGATCAAAAAATTCTAAAGTATATATTCACATAAAAATAGATAAATATGTGCCAATAAAGATGGATAGAGTTCATCAAGAATTATGAATGCTCAATACACTACCATCCTTGGAAAATGAATAAGGTTGAGGATTCATTAAGTACAAAGGACCCATCAATTATATCATTAATGATAATTGAGAAGGATCCTATCATTGTATATTTGAATAAGATGGAGATTGAAATCATAACGAATGGAATATCATCAATCCTTTCACAAATTATTGATTGTCCGTATCTTTTGGAAAGGACAAAGGATGCTCAAAAAGAGTATGTGGGAATTTAGAAGAAAGTGGAAACTATTAGAAAAGGTAAATCCTAAGTGTTCAATTTTAATGAAAAAGGAATTGTGATATTTGGTTCAAGACTATTTGTTTCACCAAATGCTATGTTAATGAAATAACTTTTGGATGATGCAAATAGTTTTAAATTCTCTATTCACCTAGGAAACACAAAAATGTATCAAGATCTGTAAGAGCACTATTGGTTGGATAACAAGAACAAGAAGATCACAGAATTTACCTCAATGTGCCTAGTATGTTAGCAAGTGAATAATAAGAGGTATAAGTCTAAGGGGATGATGCAACCACTACCCATACAAACCATAAAATGAAAACACATCACCGTGGACCTTGTCATCAGATTTCCAAATACATGAAAGGGAAACAATGTTATCTGGGTTTTTAGGATAATCATAAAAAGGTTTCAAACTTCATTATGATTTGAGAGGATTTATCACTGGATAAACTAGAATGGATATACATCAGAGAAGTGTTAAGGTTGTATGGAGTGACACTATCGATTGTGTCTGATCGAGATCCAACATTCACCTCTGTGTTTTAAAAAAATCACTAGAATGCTCTAAAAACTAAGCTAAAATTTAGTACGGATTATAAACCTCAAATAAATGGTCAATTAGAGGGAACTATTCAAACAATTTAGGAAAAGTTTAGAGCATGTTCAATAAAAATAGAAGAAGGATGGGACTAACATCTCCCTCTGGTTCAGTATTCTGACAATAATAGTTTCCACTTGAGCATCAAAATGGCTCCCTATAAATCCCTTTATAGGAAGATTTGTAGAAAACAGGAATGTTTGGATGAAGCTGGGGAAGATAAACTTATAGGCCATAAAATGGTTGAAGAAATGGTGGTGAAGGTTAAGACTATCCAGCAACACATTGAAGTTATTCATAGTTGAAAAAAGATATATGTTGAAAATCGTCGATGAGACCTAAAGTTTGATATTGGAGTCATGGTATTACTTGAAAATATATCCATGTAAGAGAGTGATGATATTTGGGAAGAAGTTAAATCTTAGTCGAAGATACATAGACCATTTTGAGATCCTCCATCACATTGGAGGAGTGGTCTATCAACTATCACTCCCACCGAACCTATCTCTTGTACATGATGTATTCCATGTATCCCTCATAATAAATTAAATATAAAACCCATCACATTTACTCAATCTATAGGTGGTACCATATAATAATGATCATTCCTATGAATAGAAACTGGTGATGATCTTAGATCGTGGAGAAAAAGTTCTAAAAAATAAGACAATGCCCATCCTCAATTGTTATGTAGAAATCACAGGTTTGAAGAAACAACAAGGGAACTAGAGGAGGAGATTAGGTAGAGTCACCATCATCTTTTTTAGTGTGGGAAGATAAATTTTCTAGGGAAAATTTTATAAAAGGGGATGATTGTAATGAACCGAACATTTTTGAATAAAAATTCCTTTTTGATTTAATGTCTTATTGATATAGAAAACACATGTGGTTCTTTTGTTTTATAATATCCAATTGTATTTAAATGACTATTAATTATCACTACCACTGATAATATATTCATTGAACACTTATCACATGACTAGTATAAATATACGGCTTTAAAAAATCATTTTGGTACAGACAAAGGAAGCAATGACCTCTACCAGTAGGATCATACTCAATGAAGACCATTTATTATAGCTTTCGAGGGAAATAAAATTTTTATATTTTTTTCTAGACTATCCCAAGATGAGATTCAAAAACTTAAGCATGATAGAAACCATATACAATAGAAGGTTAAGCTCATCAAGATCCTATCCCAAACCATGTTCACTAAATGGCCACATGAAATCCCTACCATCGGGCACCTTACTCTCATGGCATATACTAGTGTAATAAATGGATATGTATCAAGACCCTAGTATTGAAAATGTGTAAATTATTTTTTTATAGAATATTGAATATATTTTAATCATATTATTGTTACTTTGTAAATTATTTTTTAATCATAAATAGTATTATTGGTTAATTAAAAGATCTATTTTGATGAATTAATGGATTTTTTAAATAAATAAAATTATTTATTTAATAATTTTTATTAAATATAAATTATAATATAATTTTTATGAATACAAATGTTTTTTATTAGGGATTAAAACTGTTATTTTCAAAACCAATCAATTTTCAAAAAATATTTCTTTTTATTTTAATAGTAAAAATTTACATATTTAGAAAATTATTTAAATGGATATTATTTTTGGAATCAGGATATAGAAATTATCCAACGGTGATTTTTCATAATTTTCTAAGATGACCAAATTTTTGGGTAAAAATTAAATACTGTATAAACATATGGTGTGTTTTATTAAATCATAATGGTCCAATAATGTTATATTAAATACAATAAAAGTTATCCTTTATCAAATATATGTTTTTCATTTAAAATAATGATATTTTATGTTTATTGTTTTATTTTATAAAGTTTTTGTGAACCCACCATGACTTATAATATATTTTAATATTTTAAAATCATTTAATTGAAACAGTGACTCACCTCCACATAATCAGGGGAAATATTTTATTATATCTGGACATTAACTTTATAAAATAATGTAAACCAATATACTTTTCTATAAACCATGTCCAATATTAATGGGATGGTCTGTGGTTTTGAATATTTTATTATGTAGTGTAGAAAAGCAAAATGATAAATAAATCACCCTCATTTCCTATATAAACCCATCCAAATACCATTTATCTTCACTCAAAATCCTTAGAAAATGACCAAACTCTACCCCCTACTCCCTGTAGTCCTCCCAAGGTGCCTCCAATCTAACAATAATCTTATCCTAATCCTTTGGATCCACACATTCAAGTAATGGATTTCTCTCTTATCATTTCCATTCAAGCACTTATTTTATATTAGGCTTCTTAAATTCAATTTTCACATGTTGGGATATTATAGTACATGATCTCAATCATTTAAGTTTGATTTATAACTAATGATAGATTCCTTTCACTCTCATTAACCCCTTATAATCCTTTATGTGTCTCATTTCTATGCCAAAATTCCATAATGGATTTTATCTCTCCTCTTTTTATCAGGCACTTCATTTATTATATTACCTATTGATTTCCATTTTATTAAGTTGATATATATTCTTACCTATCCCCATTACATTACATTTTAGGTTTACATTATTCTATACCCTTTCACTATCATTTATCCCAGTTATTTTCCCTTACATTCTGTCATTACTAAGCTGAAATTCTGTAATGAACCATCCACCATCCTCTTTTATCAAGAATTCATTTTGTATAATGTCTTCTAAATTTCTTTTTCCTATGTGGGGATATATTCTTAAATATCCCTATTACTATCCATTTCATGTCTAAATGATTATAGACCACTTTATCTCTCATCAACCCATTTCAGGAATTTCTATATGATGATATTATCTTGCTAAAATTGTATCATGCTTTTCTATGCCAAAGTCACCATGTAGTGGATACCATAAACATTTCTCTATCCGGGGTATTAAACTTTATGGACATATACTTATTGAATGGGAAATTACATGTTTGTATTCCACCTTCCTTTATCAAGTTATTATATTTAATTAATCCATGTTATAAGATCTATGTGGCACACATAAGCATGAGAATGAAATGATTATGATGACTGTTCCCTAATAGAATCCAATTCATTAGGTAATGGTTAGAATCATAATATGTCATGTTGGGATTGGGTATTTACTTGATTCATTTATTTTACATTTTCCACCATGGGGTCTTAGAGGATTTATCCTTGATTTATTTATGATGTACTATTTTATGTTGTTTCCATATTTTCCATGTTCTGATTATCATTATATATCATGCCTTATTATTCAAGTTCCTTTTATGAAAAATTGATATTCATATTGTCTAACATGTATTGTATTCCTCATTTCATTCCTTGTTTATTCCTTTATTGGGATTTATAGATCACCCCTTTCTTGTGTGTGTCCTCAAGTTATCCCTTGTAGTAGTAAGTACGAAGGAATGTTTTTGTCATGTCAAATATGTTTTCAATAAAGATGTTATTATTATGTTTTAAGTTGTTATGTAATGAACCTAATTTCTTGAACACATTACACATATTGATTATATGAATTGTATTAGGTGTAATTTTTCATAATAAATAATTTTTAAATCTTAAACAAATGATAGGGTTGTTATATATATGCATTACAATGTGATTCAATACTTTTCCATTTTTCCTTAATAAATCATGTATTTCTTATACCAACCAGTTTGATGTCCCATACATATTAGAGAGAGTCTTATATAAGTATTTTATATTTCACTGAGAGTATAAATTTGATAATTTTTCATATAGATGGATACCTCTAGAACATTTATGATTCTACCTCTTCCTAAAATATATTATTTTTCTGTATTTTCATTATGACCATCACATATTAAGAGTTTTAAATTTTTCTACTCTATCCTACTCAACATTTTTTACCCTTACACATACAGTTTTATTTAAATTTTTTTATATAATTTTTACATTTTTATATAAATCCTCTAAACTCTATATCATCATCATAAATCTAACAAAAATACTGTAGTGTACATTTTACACATCCCTATAGACTTTTAAATCATTATTAAAGGTTCTTTTAGTATCATTTTCTGTAAAACAACTGAAAAAATAATCCAAATAGATTTTTCAGAACAATGTTACCCATTCAATTTTCTGAAAACTCCTACAACACCAATTTGACATACATTATTTTGAAAAATATAGAACTTTTTAGTAGAAAAGACATATCCCTTTATCCTTAAAATATGCATAAATGATTCACTAATCACTAACTCTAATCCCTCAATAATCAATCACATTATTAATAAAAGATTTAAATGAAAAGTTTTCCTTTAAAACACTTCCTAAATACTCATTCTCTAATTTTCGTAAACTTCTGGAATATCTACTTGTATAAAAATTTCTAAAACATTGGTTCTAATAACTTCAACACAAATAGTCTCTCTATGTTGATAGTAAATAAAACACAAACAACATTACCCCATTGGAAGATAAAAATCACTCACTTTAGGTTTTTCAGATACATATTCCTAAATTCAAACTAAATCCAAAATCATTAAATAAATCATATACTTCATAAGTTCAATTATTATACTCTTAAAAATCTTATAGAGTCATGATTTTGTCTTCTACCCCTTTGACATCAAATCAAAATCACATATTATACCAAAAGTTAAAAATGTAGAATATTTTAAAAACATATACCTTGGGAGGATAAGGACATAATATTTAGATTCAATATAATTCTCCCCCTATAATAATTATTTAAAACAACAGTAGCTCCAATTATTTGGTATATCTTATATGGTACTTTGGAGAAACACTTTACACCGCTTGAAATCTCTTTCAATGAAACTGAAAGTAAAAAAATGATACCAATAAATTATATTATTTTTAGGGAACTTATCTGATTTATATCAAAGATAAATCAATAATATATCTTATCCCCTGTGTTAATATATTATTTCATCATATTTAGTGAGGATAAGCTACCCCACATGGAATTTAATTCAAGATTCTGGTATTTTTTATCTCAAAAATCACTATTTTAATAAAATTCTATATTTGACTTTGAATATCAAGAAACACCTTTATCATTGGATTTATTCTATAAAACATTCAGATAATAATGTTACCACATAAAAATGATCCATGTAGAGGGGAAGGATGGGAGATCACAGGGTCAACATGAGTGATCAGATGGTGATTCATAGGGTTTCCAAACATAAATGGAGTTTCCTATAGATATCAGTCCATGAATTGAAAATATATTGGCAAGAAGTTATCATTTTCATCCATTAAACAAGGGTTAGTATGATTATAAATATAAATAGGTATGACCAAGTTCAATAATGGAAGCAGTTAAATATCTAGATTCATTAGGGAATTCTATAAGATTTATTTTGAAGAATGGATCCACGGTAATGGTGACATCCAAAACTGAATCCATTTCAGAGTGAAGTGGTATGTATAATTTTTTTTCTAGGATGGTTCATCAAAAAGGATAATAACATGAAATCTTGAATAACTAGTAAATAATTCTTCCAATATCTAGGGTTTTACCTATTAGATTTTTATTTCCCTCAAGATTGGATTTATTTTCATTGCATGTTTCCTTTATATGAGTGTAAGCCAATGGAATGTGTCTTTGAGTCATTTATTTTGAACCCAATATCACTATATATCCATAAATTTATGATTGATTTCCATCCTTCTTATATTAAAAGTAAGAGTGCATAGGTTTGGGTAAATATTTATAGATTTAATTGGGTTATTTGTAAACCAAATATCCTTCCTGACATTTCAATTTTTGTTGTATTTCCCTCTCAAATGGACAACGAGACTGAGATTTTCAGGTTTTGGAATTATGCTAGGATTTCAGTAGATCTTGATCATGGTATAGAACTTATAGATAAGTTATTATTTATACTAAGAATGATGATATAAATTTGAAATTTTTTGTATGAAATTTTACCATCTTTTTTTTTCTGAATGCAATTATATTGGTCATTCAATGGAAAATGAATAAGGAATCTAGTTTGTAGGGTTTTTTCCTCATAGAGACATCTAGATAGTGGAAACATAATTAGATAAATGTAGCCTAGTTTGGTGAAAAATTGATATGGGGTTTTAAATAATGATAGAAGGAATGCTGAATTTTATCATCAAGATGGTATATGATCATCACTTGTGGATGAACGTACTCAAGGGAGATCAAGAATTCATTTCGGTATGATTTCCCCTAATCAGAATGTATTGGGGACTTACTCTGGGGTGCATGGGTCTATGTTTTTGGATAAAGCTAATATCAATAATACCTTATCAAAGGGGTATAAAAATCAGTAGTTGTTCGTTTCTCATAAAAGGGTGAAGGTTAATCAAGATAGCTTTATGATTTTTGTAGTTTTAGGTGTTGAGTAGTGTAATAAAGGGGATGTATCTGAGTAGGATAAGTGGGTTGACGTACAACCAATATCTATTGGAACCTCTTAGTAGGATTTTCTACTTCTTCAGGGACTCCTCTTGCGGGGTACCCAAAGCAATAGGTTTTTTTGGGAACTAATCATCACCTTTCTATTTAAGAGGCCATGAAAACCTATCGAATATAAAGGAAATAAGGTGAGGTTTTAATCCTTTATGATCCCAATGAAGTTGCTTATGTAATTTACAACTTATACATTGATATAAAATATAAATTCTAGTCTAAATATAATGAGGGTTTCTCAAAATGTACACCTAAAAAGTCTCATTTTTTTGGAATGATTTTTCCCATCTCAGACCCACTATGAGAACTTGATCATCTTATAAAGAGAGGATACGATAAATGAATCAGTTTATCTATATGTAATTTGACTCTTATTGGAGTGTGGATTATGATCCTTGTAATCAATTGGATTATTATCTTTTATGTATCTTTTAATTATCTCTTTTTTCTATTTGTATAAGGGCATGTTTCATTGTATACCTCAATCTCTTCCTTCCCGATTTTCAATTTTTGTTAATAAATAGTGTCTCTGACCTAGGCTATAATAGTTAATCAGTCATCAATATAACATTTGAGCCTTATAAGTTGGGAATTTGTGTATGAACCATGAGATTAAGTTAATAACACTATTGTTGTCAATGTACTCACCTACTTATATCAGTTTCAACTAGCCACAACATCAATAGTTTAGAATGGAACTCCCCCTTATGATATCAGTAACACATTCACAAAACCATTAGAGAATAAAAAATTAATCACAAAGTGTGTAAATGATAATATATTTCTTCATTACAAACTATCCATGTACACAAATATTATATAAATTGTTAAATCATATTTCATTGTTCATCATTGGATATCTTCCCATGGTTAATAGGGAACCATATTTGGATGTTTATATCCAAACTCCATAACTTTTTTAGTTTAATAAAAAAAATATAACAATAATACACAATGTGGTAGCCATCTTTCTATAGTATCCTTCGATATACTGAATCTAATCTATTTATATCACATGTTTGATTGAAACAAATAATTTATGAAATTTTTTATTGTTACATTTCCATCAAAGTGTTCTAATTCATCTTCAAGTTCTGATGTTAATGGATAAAATGTTCTCTTGACACCAAACACTCAATTGGACCTTTATTCCCCATGTGATACCACTTTTTATTACACTAACACCTCCGGTTCCACACATGTACTTTAAATTATAGATTCAACAAGAGAAAAATTTATCTAGTCCCACATCAATTACAAATTCAAATAACGTCACAATATCACTTGAATTTTTTAATGAATTCACCCCAGGATCATATCTCCCCCAATAACTACATTATTTTAACTACTAGTTATAGAAATTAAATAAAAGGGGATAAGGTTACGTCCACTTTTCTCTATTTTTGGATAATATTGAGTCACTATGGATCAAAAAATTTCTATTATCCTTTAATTTGGAATCCATATTTTGATCTGAAATGATTTCTATTGAATTCGAATCATCTTCATTTTTCTTTACCTCGATCTTTTCTTTAAGGACCAAATCAAAAGGTTTTCTTAATTGGGTACTCTTATGAACATGAATCTATTCACACATCATTTTTATAATTTTCTTTTCAAACCTTCTTAATATCATGGTATTCATTGTAATATATCTTATATTTCTCAATATATACCATTACATGGTATACTTATTTCACATGTGACTTATCAATTTCCACATCAAGTGAACTTATTTTTATTTTCTAAATCATTTAATGTCTTTACAAGAACCATTATGTTCAATAGTAGATTTGGAACTTCTGTTCAAACCACTTTCAATATATTGATATTATTGAACTATCTCATGAAATCTATTTCAAGATTGAATATATTTAAAACTAAATGCATATTAGTTATCATGATTTATTTTAGATAAATTTCTCCTAATATCTATACTATAGAAATGAGAAAGTCAGTAATAATTACAAGAACAGAATCTATACCTTCATTGTTGTGGTTGTTAACTTCTTTTCAAAAAAAATCATCTACTTCATAGAAATAAATACAATTCAATACTTCATAGAAAAAACTGATAATTTTTTCATGCATTCCATAATAAAACTATATTTCTGCATAAGTTACTCTTGGAATCATCTGTATATCCATAAAAATTATATGAACTTTCTTGATTGTGTTTCCATTACCTATATTTTTTGTTGAGTCTAGTTAGTGGAAGTTGTATTTCTTGTCAAAGTGATTACAATATTTGTTTAAGAAGTTGTTTCAATGATTGGGGTTTCTGGAAAACTGAATAATATTAAAGAAAATATTTAATGTTGAATAGATAAGAATCCAACTTGGAGTATAATATGGTTATAATTATTATGCCACATTATTGGTTTTTGATGATTACATAATACATGCCTTATAAGTTTAATTTTAAAGCATGTGGAAGCTTGTGTAAATTTATGAAAGATAACTTAAGGGTACAAATACCTTGATTATTAGTATAAAATATATTTATATGTATATTAATCTTGTATAAGGGTATAATTTCCCATTTAAAAGGGTAGGTAAATTTCATTTAAGTGTAATTGAGTTTGTTTTAAAGTATAATTATTCATTGAATTTGGGTGTAGGTGATTTTGTGTAAAGATAGGAAACACCTTTGGAAGCTCATGTAAGGGTATCCAACACATATAGAATCTTGTGTAAGGGTGTCTTGAAACCTATGTAAGGGTAAAACAACCATCATAAGGGTATCCCATGTTTAATAAAAGAATCTATCCTACTCTAAAACTTGAATAAGGGTAAAGCGGCCTGTATAAGAAAAATCGCACTGTGTACGATTATCCAAATCTGGTGGTAGAAGGGTAACAATGAGTGTAATGGTAACGAATGTTGTGTGTGTAAGGGTATGCCACAATAATATGGGTAACTTCAACAAGTGTTGTGGGATTGAGTAGAGATTTTTGGCTATAGAAATTCATAACTAAAGACTCCATTTTAGTATTATATTCATGTTATTGTTCGATAGTGGGAGGATTTAACGCTAGAGTGAAACAGTAGGAGGTGTTTCCACTAGAGATATGGTTGGAGGTGCAATGGATAGAGTGAAACAGAGGGAGTTTCTAGAACTACAGTGATAGTATAAGGTTATACCACTATAGTGATGGTAGTACATGATACCACTCAAGAGTAATAGTTTGGGGTTCAACCACAAGATCAATGATTTAAGGTTATATCACTGTAATGCAACAGTAGGAGGTTCTACCAATGGTTATTGATGATAGGAGGCGATACCATTGGGTTGTGATGTTAGGAAATGTGACTTTTAGGAAATTCCATGAGATTTTTACGATAGTATGAGCTGTCGTGAATATAATACAATAACTAGTTAGGTTATTATTGAATATTTTTAGCATTTATTCTACTGGAATCATGCCATGTTTGAATAATATAATATTCATTTATAGGTTATTGGCATTCCATGACCACCTATTCTCAAGCAGTAAACATGGATGCTAATTAATATGGTTTTATGCATAAGATCTAATAAAAATGATTAATCATTACTATATTGTTACTTACATAGATCAAAGACTATAGAGATAAACAAAGGCAGTGACATCCAGTTTATTTTCATAAAAGGTATAGTATAGTGCATGTCGTCCATGGCATACCCATATATATGGTTTTTCATGAACATGAAGAAGAATATACCACACAAAATGCTATGTGAGAAAATAAATGATATATATATAAGTAATGAAATATTAATATGATTACCTAATTCATTAGGCTGTTTAAATGAGTTTTTATGGGACAATTGATTGTGGTGATGTTTTTAATACAATATTTGATTATTAACATCAAGATATTTGGATTGTGATTTATGTGGAATTAGTGAGTATTAATTATTTGATATTAGATAATATATAATGTCCATAAATATTTAGAATTTAGTTCAGGTTTAATTATATGTGTATTAATAGAATAAATAACTATTTTTATCCACATATAGTTATTAAGAAGGAATTATGTAGGAAAATATAGAAGTTGTTTCACATAGAATTTTTTATAATGATTAGATCCTATGTTACTAGGATTTTGAAATCAAGTATATTTACATGATATGATAAACTTTTTAATTATTATGAAAATGAAAATAATTAATCAATGCAAAACATATTATATATATATATATATTAACACATTACGGGTTGTTGAAAATATTGTTGTGGTAACATGACCAGCTAATCTGATATATAATCTGAAGGAAATATATTCTAGTATTAAAGAATAACAGAGAGACCCTGACTTTGATTTTTCAAATACATTATAATGAAACAAATGATGAAATGGATATTCAATTCAGCTTGTTATGAATCGAATAACATGGAGATAATAATATTTAATAGAAGAAGAGATCTTTGAATATCTATTTACATGGGAAGAAGAATAAGTTTGGGAATAATTGTTGTAGTTGGTCGTAATGTTCAGCGAGATAAGAGGAGATATGTTCTTTACTATTTTCACAAAAGAAGATGATTAAAATAATAATATATATATTTAATAATAATTAGTTCCGTATTTGTTTTCTACTGTGAAGAACATGAGAAGAGTTTGGGTGTATTTCTATGAAATAAAAGAGAAAAGTGACTTACTGCTAAACAAGATAAGAAGAAGGATCATCATATCAGACATTAGGCGACACTCTATATTGGTTATATAATATCTTATTGTTTCACCTACATTAAAATTTCATGGTATGTGATATACCTAAGCATGGGATGCACCAAAAAAGTATGTGGGATACACACTCTACTCTATCGGGAGACAATAGTGTAATGTTCATAGGGTTTTACTGGTGGGTTGTGTGACCAAAAGTTTTACTGGATCACTAAAGGATTATCCTTATCATACTGTGAGGTGAACCTTGTAAATCATTGTTCACATTTTGTGTGTGTGTGTGTGTGTGTTTGGTTACATGATTTTAAATAAATAAAAGTGAGTAGAAATATAACTAGAAAATCAATTCACCATAACCAGTAAAAGAGGTAAAAGAATAGGGATAAAATATAAAAATGTAAATTGGTTTCTAAAAAGGTAAAATATTAATCCCCCCATGATATCAACCATATCCCAACTTGGATCATATAATTGGTACCATAGCACAAGTTCACCTATTCTGGATTCTCAATCTGAAGTTGTCCACTTTTGATTATTTTAGTTTATTTCCAAAATTATAATGAATTGAAATTTTAGATAAATTCTTTCTTAATATGATTATAATTCAGCTTAAATTAATAACTTGATGAATAAGAAAAATAAAAAGAATAGCAAGATAAGGAAATATTCCCACTTATCAAATTAGTAAAAACATTCAAGTACTTCAATCAAGGAAGTTAGATCTATATTTGAAAGAGAAAAACTAATGGTTCGATGAACCCAAAAAGATTTAAAAATCATTTCTACCTCAAAGGGATCAAGGGATTCATGATATCAGAATTTATATGGAAAATATCCTTTAAATCATACATAAGAAGGAAAATCAAGTCAGTGTGATTGTATTTTAATATATTCATCAATCAAAACATTAAAATATATGCTTTATTTTTTCCTGATCAATATTTTCTTTTATTATTGGGATTTTTTAAAGACATAAAGAAGAGATCACTCAACATTAAGGTGGGGAAGATGACTTGAACAAGGGTTTAAGATAAAAATATATTACTTTCATTAATATCTCAAAACATGATACTATAAAATAAGATTATTTTGAGGATATTATGGTGACATCCTTTAAGGTTTAAGAATATTGGCTCAACAAAATCCCTGAGAAAAATGATTCTATTATAAAAGTGTGTATGAAAAGGATCCATGCATTGGAAGAAAATATGAAAAATTACATTGATATCAATAACATTCTATTGGATATCAAATATATGAGGATAAAATTACTTGACATAATATTAAAAGAAATTATTGAATTACATAAATTGGATGTTGAGAATACTATAAAAGACTATGAAGATAGAATGAAATTTACCGAAGATCAAAATAATGCCCTCAATATGAGATGTCTTGTAATATAAATCAAAATTTTCAATCTTAAAAACACTCATGTTGAGATTTCACAATCAAATAAGTATAGTTTTTCTTCCGTAAAGTATTATTTATGAGATTATACTAATGAAATACCTCCATCATATGGAGTGAAGATCATTACATCAATTGATTATTTCTCTCAAGTAGTTGTGAGGAATATGGTACCATCAACGTCTCAATATAATAATTTTAATGAATATGTTTCTATAAAGTGTATAGGTTTAATTAAATATATTATAAAAATGTGGATGAAAAGAAATGAAGAATATCCTAAAACCATACTAGTGGTGGATAGATGAATAATTGTAAAAGTGCATCCCCCATGAAGAGCTCAGTGGGTAATTAGGAAGACCCAAAACCAACATGGTCATTATGTTAGAAATCTTGGACAAGATATAGTAAACAAAAAAAGAACAATGATTCTGGTTCAATGTTCGTGGTACAAATATTTTTAACATTATGAATTAGATTTTTGGTACTATACACTAAATAAAAAAGTTCAAAGAAACCCATATCAATTTCAAAAATCTAGAGAAGAAGATGAAACAATCAAAACCTAAGATAAATATGCCTATACTAGAATATTTCATGTAATTAATGATTCATCTAATATTTTTTTATGTGGTGGTAAAAATATTGATGAATTATTATATGTAAATATATTAAATTAATATAATAATTTATTCCATGGGATTTTATGATGATATAAAAGTTATCTTTTGAAAGGAAAGTAAAATATGTCAGAAAAATAGAATTCTCCCAAGAAATCTAAGAAGACTAAGAGAAGTTTCACATCTAAAAGTTACTATTTTAGAAAACACCTAGAAGGTTTATTGTGGATACTCCAAGAGGGTTTCTAATTTTTCAAATGATATCATAGTCATTTGGATTGTAGGTTTGGAGAGGAAAATAAACTTGGAATAAGTACAATAATAGGCTAGTGATAAAGGTTAAATTAATTATCCATGTGAATAAGTCAAATTTCATGAGAGGTTATCAACGAGAGATGACCCTTGTGTTACAGTATATGTTTTTTTGATAGATACAACAAATATAGACACATATACAATTTATGTTTAACAAAATTGAAAGAACAAGAAGAATCCCAAAAAATGGAAGACTATATTGGGATACTCCTATGATTTGATTGCTAAAGAAATAAGTTATATAAAATGAATAAATCGAAGTTGTTCTATGTTACTAAATTCTAAATAAGATCTATGAATAATATGTAGAATCATGAATATTGATGTAAATGGAAAATCATGGTTAAAAAATCTCATCCTTGTAGTTCACTTTGAGGAGCAATCAAACCCACCACATTCCCTTAATTTTTATGTATTGTATTTGTTTTTATAATGTAGGGAATTTAAAGTTAATTACTATCAATTCATGATAATAAATATGAAGAAGTCATCATCCATGAATTATTTATCAATTTTTAATCTAAATAACAAAATGGTAGAGTATTGTCCTTAATGAATTTGAATAGTGTTCTATCATATCAAATAAAGAATGAATGGAGAATATAACATCCTGGTTTGATCTTATATTTGGTACCATAAAGATCCTGTATTTAATTATATTATCCTTGTTTAAGATGAGGAAATTTTATAATTTGGACATCCACATGAAGGGATACATTTTGGTGTATTATCCACATTGAAACATCTTGAAATATAGTGTTTAATAGATTCAGCATTATGATGATCTTGAGGAGTGTTCCCCATGAGGGGGAAACACGTTAAGAAATTTAAAGAAGTTGTCATGAAATATTGTCTCATGTAAATATGATCATTCTAGAAAGGTTATGAATATAATTATATTGAAGAGATGTGTATTGTTTATCTCTCATCTTTGTTAAAAATAAGATTCTAAATCATAGGGATAAAATTATTTGTATCAAAGATATGATAAATTAAATTATAAATAACATCCAAGGATGATGTAAAATCATTCTATTTTAACTTGAATGTTTTTAATCTATTTACTAAAGTGAGTGTGTCAGTTTCAGGATGATATTTTTTTAGTTGGTATCTATCATTTTTATTATCCTATAATATAATTGTACTCCCTTATATACAATATTACGAGTAATCATTTCATTTGGTATCATTAAATTTTATATTGAACAACATATTTTCTAGATAAAACCCTATTATTTTCTACATTTTGTATGGATCGTGTAGAATTAGAGGAAAATAGCTTATGTATCTTTCCAAAGTATGAATTGATACCACTTTTCCCAATAACATTGTATTTTTTATTAATTAATAGGAGCGAAAATGAAATGAATGTTTAATAAATAATATGGGAGAATAAATAAAAATGACATATCATTTCTATATGGGTATTGACCCCCAAATATGAAGGTGTAGATTATTGAGTACACTTTGTAGAAGTTGTATTAGTTGTCAAAGCGATGTTAGTATGTGTTGAATAATTTTTTAAAATGCATGGTGGTTTCTGCATTACTGAATCATCTTAAAGAACAATCTTGAATGTTAAATGAAGAAGAACCTAAACTTCATGTAGAATATGATCCTATGTATTTTGTCACTTTCTTGGGTACTTCATGATTATATAATAGATTTCATATGAACTTAATTTGAATGTATATATAATATTTCATAAGGATTTGAAGCCCACATAAGTGTATAATCATCTTTTATAAGGGTAGCACTACTATGTATAGGTATATGGATCTTGTGTAAGGGTGGCATACCCAATTCGTAAAGGTAACATAATTTTACATATGGTTAACTGGGTACATAGTAAATGTAATTAATGCCTTCTTTAATAGTATACTTCAGACTTTTTAAGGGTTGCCAACACATATGGAGGATCACATAAGTTTATCAAATACATCTGGAAGCTTGTGTAACTTTATTTGGTGAACTATATAAGGATAAAGTGATCTGTATAAGGGTAACCCATGATTTGAAATGGTATCTGGTTCTCTAAGAAATCATCTTAAGAGTAAAGATACTTATCTAAGGGTAACACAAATTGTGTAAGGGAATCTATCTCTCGCTATGTACAGGTAACCATGAGTGTAAAGGTAACTAAAGTTGGGTGTGTAAAGGTAAACCAAGAGTGTAAGGTTAATTGCATCATGTAATAAGAGACTAAGGATAACTTTGTGAGTGCAGATTTTGAATGTTAAGAATTCATGATAATGTTATAGGCATCCTAATTTTCAACAGTATGAGTTTCCACTACTGGGATGAAATGGTAGGAGGTTCTACTTCTGGAGTGATAGTAGGAGGTGATACCACTAGATTTCATTGATAATAGGTTCTACATCTAGCATTATAATAGGAGTTTTTACCACTGAATTGGTATGGTGAGATATTCTACCATCATAGAAATGGTAGGAGGTGATACCACTATAGTTCAATGGTATAAAGTGATACCATTGGTGACTGACAATAGGAGGTTCTTCAGGTAGGATGAAACGGTATGATATGCATCCATCAATAACTTCCATGAGCTTCACAAAATAGAAAGAAATCACATGTATATTGTACAGTAATTGGTTGAGTTATTTTCCACTATTTTAGAGCTTTACATCCCCTAGATTCATGGAAAGTCCAAAGCTCATCATGTTGATAAACAAGATCTTTTGTGTCCATGTTCACGAATTATTTAGTAGAAAACATGGATGATAATTGAGATTCTAGCATCAAGATGTTTGAATGAAATGATGGACCATGAATGGATTGTTACTTAAATTCTTGAAAGAAGAAGGAGATGATCCATGTCAGTGATATCCAGTTTCTTTTAATAGAAGGAATTGTAATGTTCATGTCGTGCATGGGATACTTATTCATATGGTCATTCAAGAACATGAAGTAGGATCTACCATAAAAAATTCAACTTAAATGAATTAATTATGGAGAGATAAGTGAATAAGAAATAGTAAAAATACATGGGACATTGTGGTATTAAACTGAGGATTTATGGAATAATTAATCATGAATATTCTTCTAAGAAAAGATTTGATGAAGAATATAATGATACATTGTTCATGATTAATGAAGTATTAGTGAAGATTATTTTTGGTATATCATGCAATAAATAATATCCAAACTTATTGAGATGTCAATTCTTGTTCCATTCTGACTAAATTAAATGGAATAATAACTACATTAAACTACATGTTGTTATGGAGAAGAAATCATGGATGAAAAAATGGTAGTCATTTCCCATGTAAGTTTTTATGATGATCACATCCAATGTTTCTTGGAGTTTGAATTTAAATATATTTATTTTATATAATAAATATTTAATGAAGATAAAAGAGAAAAGAAGTAATTTATGTTGCAATTTTTATTGTTATTATTAATATTTTTATTATATAAATTGTTTGTTGTTGAAGATGTTATTATGGACACTTGAGGTGTGGGTCTTATACTGAATCTAAATGAAATATCTGCTTCTATCGAAGAAGAATATAGATACCCTAGATCTTATTATTTATATACATTATAAATAGTCAAATAAAGAAAAGAAGATCCAGTGAAAATTCTTATTAGTTTAAGAAGATATAAATAAGAATAGATAAGTGAAGAAAAAATTTGTACATATCTGTTTACATCATAATAATAAGTAAGAAAATAATTTTTCATGTTCACAATGATTTTCATAGAGAGATTATTAGATTTGGGAATTCTTATTTGTATAAAAGATGATTAAAAAAAGAATAATAGAGAAGTTAAAGAAGAATTATTAGTATTTTAGTTTTTTACATTAAATAAAAGAAGAAGAGTGTAGGTGTTGTGTTGTGTATACAACAAGAAGAAGAGTCCTTTTACTAAACAAGGGAAGTAGAAGGAGGAGGAATAGATAAACAGGAAGATAATATTCTATATTATTATAATAATATATTATTATTTACTCTATATTATATGGTAAGGTACAAGATGTATGTGACTATAGTATGCACTAAATAATGTGTGTGTTAAACACTCTATACAGTTGGTAAAAAATAGTGTAACACCCATGGGGTATTATTAGTTAGTTTAGTGGCAGCTAGTTTTATCAGATCCCACCAAGGATTAACATTATCATACTGAGAGGTGAACATTATAAATTATTGTGCCTCTTTAGTTTGATTGTGTGTTTTTTTATGTACAATAAGAAATAATGAAAAGTGAAGAGAGATAGAGAAATAGAGAAGCAATTCACCTTAACCAGAGAATGAGGTAAAAGAAAAGGTATAGAAAGGTATAAATTGGTTTTTGGAAAAAAAACCAACACTGATTAATACATCCCCCTATGAATATTAATAATATCAATCCATTAATCTGGTATTTTTACATTTTATTATAATCTCAAAAATTTCTCTTCATCTCATGATTTAGAGGGTATCCGTCAAGGGTAGGTCTTGGATTTCCCATAGAACATGGCCTTTGATATATCACAATTCTTTCATGCTTATCCTCTGATATAAAACATTTTCTATTTATATCACTATCACCTATAAAAGAATAATTAAATTACTGATTTAAACTATCTTTATAATAGTATTACCCTCAGGTTTTTATAGTTTAAATTCCTTTTTTAACTAATATCAATTCTTCTTCAAGTTACAATATCTTTTTTCTCTTGCCTCAAGTTGAGAATGCATGCCTTCTTTCAGTGTCAACCCTTTAGAAATTTTGTTTTAAAATTAATAGGAGAGTGTATCCATCATTTAAATTTGTTAAATAATCTTTATATTCATCAAATCAATGTAATAATTGAGTAACACTTTTTATTAGTGCAGCCTCTGTTTCTCATTGACCAATTCTTCCTTATGTGCAATAAAAAAAATTCCTGGGAATCATGTTTTGAAATTATCTATTTTTATGAAAAATATCCTTGGAACAATATTTAATATTATTCCATTATGAAGACATATCCTAAAAATACTCATATTAGGAGTCTTTTTTATCCTTTGGATCATTATCCCCTGCAACTAGTCTCTTATTTAGGCTTTTCAACTTCTCAACATCAATATCTTGCACTCCATCATGGATCTATTGAAACTTATTATCGTATATTAATTTCAATACTTATTATTATATCTTATGATATATATATTTTTATAAGAGTAAAACTAAAACCATTTTAATTATTGATAGTTTGACATCATTAGTAAATTTAAATTCACATGGGATGTCTAGTTTCTCCAATAATCAAGAAGAATCGTTTAAAGATTTAATATATTCACAATCAAAATCGTACACTCATATCTTTAAAAATATTTTATAATCCTCTCTCTATATAATAATTATATAAAAAAATATTCAATTATATTAAATTACATTTTATTTCTAATTCTTATTCAAATTATTTCCGTTTTAAATTATATAAAAATAATACAATGGGATAATAAAAACATAACTATAACAAAAAAATCGAATCAATTCAACGAAGAAAATATAATGAAAGAAACAAATTATTATATACCTATTGTTTGGTTTAAATGATTTTTTAATCATAGATAATGTAACAAATAGGAAATTTATTTTTAAAAAAATATTATTCACATTAGCTTAATTGACAAGCATCACCGAGCATTAAACGAACTACGATATGCTCTAAAAATATCATTATTTAAATGTTACCCTTTAACATAATCAATAATCTAGAATTATTTTTATGAATTACCTCATTATGGAAAATATTTTTAAAAGTTTTATAAAATTTAAATTTATTGGTTTTTTATAATAATAATTACTCATGTTTGGTTAAAGTAAATTTATTCATCAAAAAATTATTTTCTTCAAAAATGGTTTTCATATCATTTTGTGGAAGGAAATTATAATTAATTTCTAAAATTTTATGAAATTATAATTGGAAAAATGTATATAATTTTTCAAATAATTATTTCAATATTATATTTGGTTGTATTTTGGATATTATTCTGAAAATGTTTATTTTTATGTGAATAGTGAAAATGAATGCTTTTGGTAAAAAAGTTATTTTTTTGTAAAATAAAGAAATTTAAAAGATCCATTATATTAGAGTTTTATATTAAATTAAAACAATATTAATTTATTTATATATATTCTAATTATTTGAATATGAAGCCTCATTATACTTGATTTTGGTATAAATTCATTTTTTGTCTTAAAGTGAATTTTTCTCAAATTTGTTTTTGTGTGAAAAATGTGATTTTATCATTATAAATTTAATAAATTACTGTTGATTGAAAATTTTAAAAAAATTTATTGAATATATATTCAATAAAATATTTTTTTATTCATGTAATATATTTTAAAAGGTCAATAGTGGAAGTAAAATTTGTTTTATGCATAAAAATGCATCTTTCTAAAAGAATGAGTTTCATTGCGTTTTAAACAATAATTTTAAAATTACTTTATTAAAATTATAGTAATTCATTCTTGAAAACTTTTTTCCATATTTTTAATTATAATAATTAGTATAATCTAATAGATTCAACATAGTATTTGGTCATATTAATGGTAAAATTAGTAAAATGTTTGTCACGACGATTAAGGTTAAAACGGCTTCATTGAGGGTTAAATTAAGAGATAATGTTAAGAATACAACAGAAACTTGGATAATTATAATTTTTTGAATATATTTAAACATTATATTATCTTATATCATAATTATTTTTCATTTTTTAACTTTCAGATGAAATTAAGCTTATATTATTGACATCTTTTATTTATTTTTAGGTGTGTCCCTCCCCTAACTTATAAAAGGGAACCTATTATCATCCATTGCATAACATTATTGAGAAACATTACTCATCCAATAACTAAAAAAGATATTCTTAGATTCATTACCATATTCCTAGATCCTCTGGTCTTGTTTTAAGACCAATGTTTCAAGTCTTAAGGTGTAAGCTAAAGGAGGTCTCTTAAAGAAGTTATCTAAATATTAACCAAACCCTTTCAGTTTTATTTCATATTAAACCTTATATAAACCTATTATATGCATCATAAACTGATTAAAAAATTATTGTAAATATATTGATATTTTATTATGATTATTTCATAACAATTTTCCATCTCCTTTCTATAAAATGAAAAATGAAAGTATCTTTCGTGCATTTGTCTGGACTACAACCTCCACGTAATGTTATGATTCATTTTAAAGAATTCTCATGATTAGATATTATTATGGATTAAATTTTCATATATTATATTCATGATATAATTATGTTTCTTTAATTATAATATCTAATCTACCTTCTTACATTCATGTTCTATAGAAAATGATTACATCACACGTGCATACGTGTGGACTACCACCTCCACAAGTCGATTTGAATCATTCTACACCCCGAATATACATGGATGGTAGTAAGGATAGATTTAGTTAATTTTTATGATATTTATGACATAATAAATTTTATTTAAAGTTCAATTATGTTTTACCTTTCTTTCATTCCATCCATCGAAAAGTGAAAACATCACCTGTGGGTATGTACAGACTACTGTCTCTATAAACTGGTGTAATTAATTTTTCAACACCAATTTATATGATTGGTTATAAAAGTTTTTTAAGGATTAAATATTATATTATTTATATTATTTACATGATTGAACCAATGTCATATTTAAAGGAACACAATCATTAAACTGAAACATACATGAAAAAGAAACAGTTATCAACTAGAAATGAGGATTTCAATAAAGAATTATTAATAAATGGATTTTAAAATGATATAAGTGTATATCATATGACATTATTAGTATATAAATGGTTTTTTATATAATTAGAACAAATATAAATTTATTATATAGGAATATATATCACTTACGAATCAAATTTTTCATAAGGTGAGGGTTTTCATCTCTATATTGGTTCATTGAGAGATTTTTGGTGTTTTTCAAGTACTTAAGTTTATGAGGTGTATATATTGCTCCATTAAAATGTTTTATCCTATAACCTTCATACATATTTTTATGTGAAATTAAAATTATAATTATTTCATCCAAGTGGTTTTTATTTTAATGTTACCAAAGTTGTAAGGGTTTCTCATCTCACATTAATTTCAATGAGACATATGTCATATTCCCAACTTATTTCAATCGTGTGAGGAATATTATTCTCCTTTGGTATGGTATATCATTAATAAATTTATATTAATTTTATTTAATGTTTAACTTTAATTCATTTCTTTCATGGGGTTATGATGAAAAAGTTACAAAAGTGGTGAGGGGTTTACATTATAATCTATTTTTTACCTAGATTTTCTATTCTTAAATTTCTTATTAAAAATATATAATACATATATATAAAAACTCATATTACTTTTTTTATACTATGGTTATTTCTTGAGATTAAATTTTTTTCCATTTTCCTCTCTTTAAGTACACAACAGTATGAATGAATAATTTCAAGGAAAAGCAACTCTTTTTTTCTATTCTGTAGGAAATATTTTTCTGCCATGTCCATATTTTATTTAAAATATTTTATATAATATTCTTACTATTCATAAATTATTTATTTATGTAATTTTTCCCCATGATTTAATTTTGATAAAAAATTATTAAATTGAATATTCTTGTCATTTTTTGACCAATTTTCTTTTTACCAAAGGTGTGAACAGAATAATATATTTAACATAGATAATATGACCACTTTTTATAATATCAATAATAATAATTTATTTGAAATTTGACTTAAAACATTTCAAGTTTTTTTCAAATAAAATGTTTTTAAATTTTTTTTTGAAAATTTTATATTTTGAATAAGTGATTTTAAAATGAAATGTGTATTTTACTCATGAAATATTCTAGGGATATTTTAAATTCATTATTTATCGATGATAACAACCTTTTCTTTTACTTATTCTTTACATGGGATATGATTATATGATACAAAAGTTATTCATTCTTTGAATATTTTACAATTATGATGATACAATATTTATGAAACTTATTTTCTTTTCCACATGTAATGCTATGATGGGATGATAAATGTTTCCATAATCTTCTTGAATATATATTAATGGATTGTTATTATGTGATTAGTGAGTATTTCATATCCCTCCAATTAATTGGGTATAGGTTAATTTTTTATGAGATCAATGTGTACCCAGGGGGTTATACTAAGATTAAAATAAGGTAAAAGGAAGATTCTCACAATACTAAAGTAGGTACATAGGTGGATATCCAAAGCCTAACATGTGATGAATGTAACAGTGGGTACCCTTGACCTATGATTTATATAATAATGATTATTCCACACTTTATTACTCTATTTTGTTGCATGATATTATTCCAATTTTATTCTCTCATGGATCATGTTTTTGGATTCCTTTATGATTCATGTCATGTGAACAGAAAAGATTTATTTAAAGATTCATGGTTATCATATATTAATTTAGGGGTAATATTTTAAAATTTTATGTTCATGTTGTGATGACATTATTCTCTTTAAATTCATAAAAATGATCATTGATCGATATCTCCCTTGGTTACCCTTACTGATAATCCGATCACACTATTTTATGGTTTTGTTTCCACATAATATGAATAAATATTTTCATTATGTAATTAAGTAAAATGTATATAGGTATGAATAATATATAAAGAAATATTATAATTCATTTATGTACCAGTTATTTTTGTATCCATGTTTCTAAAGAAAACAAACATTTATGGTTTTAGCATTAATTTTGATGATACGTAATGAATATTCCTCAAATAAGATGTGATATTTATGTATATTAATTTTGGGTCATCTCTAATACCATGTTGTTAAATCAAGGTATGAAAATAATTCCAACTTAAACACTTATTCCATAAAACCTCTCCACCATAAATAATATTAAACTTATAGTTAGTAGGTTAAAACCTATGTTATTATCTTAATGATGGTCTAATTTTTATCTCTCTTATCTCTAGCCCTTAAATATTTTTTCAATGATTTTTTAACCATTACAAGAAATGTTATCTCATTTTGAATGAAAATAAATAGTCCATGCTATAAAAAAGGTATTTTACTTGGTTTAAACACACAATTATAATCTACGTATCATGAAACAATAACATTTTGATGTATTAAAATACATTAAAATCATTATGTTCCAGTGGATTTTTTATGGGGAACTCCATGATTAGGTTCACTCCTCTTACAAGTTTTATGGATGACTCAATGCCTTCCAAGGGAACTCCCTTCATTCCAATATTTATCTCACTACTTCATAATGTAAAACACATTCTTCATGAAAACCAAATCAAAACAACTTTTTAATTGTTTTTAATACACTCTGTATAGATAGGACCCATTGATCTCCAAATTTCTCATTCACAAACATCCTATAAACATCACTATAGAAATAGTTTCAATTTTCTATAATTCGCCATCAAAATTACACCTTTTACTTTAGAAAAATCCCCAAAGGATTCCAATGATTTATTTAATGTTATTCTACATTGTTTATCCAGGTTATGAAAATTTTGACTTGTTTTATCACTTTTTTTGAATAGTATATTTTCTCATGTTCATCCTCTAATTTTTCGTAATAAAAATATAACTTATTTATTTTTTCTTCTATATAATTATTCATAGAATAATCATGTGTTAACATTTTCTATATTAGAATATAGAAACTCCATAAAGTCAACATGATGATTTCCTCTATCGAAACCTCATATTTTCATTATTAATTCCATACTAAAAAATATAACATCCCAAATATTAAACATCAAATGAATTTGATATTATTTTTGAAATAACCAAATACAAATCCTTTTTCCAAATCTCATATTTTATATTCAACTAGATTTTCCTTGTCATTTCTTCTATTTTATTTATAGTTTACTCCAATTTTATTCAACGTGATTCTTTTTCAAAAATAATATCCACTAAAAATATAAAAATCTTGTATCTAAGTCACAAGAATATAATGGTGTGATATCTAACTCTTCTTCATTCTCAAAACTATCATGGGGGGATTATATTTTATGTTGTGAACATATCTAAATTGAAAAAACCATTAAAATCTTGTTAATCCTCTTCATAGTGTTTTTGTCTTTCCCACGTCATGAAAACATCCTTGACTAATTACATTATCAACCATTTATTACAATATAGTTTAAATAATAATATATCATGTGATATATAATCAATCATATATTAGGATTAATGATCCCAATCATAACCTACGATTCGATGACTCTTCACCTTAAATAGAAAAGGAAAGGAACCTTAAGTATTTCATTGTGTGGTATGGTTACTCGTATATATCACCCATCTTCCATTTAATAACATTTATATATTTATAAAATTAAATTACCTTTTTTTATTATTAGAGTTACTCTAAGGAACCTCCTTATTACCTTTATGTATCTTCCTAATGACTCTTATTAATGGGCCCTTGTATGTGGTAATGAATCAAATATATTGCCTCTATAGTGGATATGACTCTTAATTATTGGATTAATTACCTTTATGTGTTACATTTTGGTTATAAACATTCCTCGGTATAACTTTAATTACTTTTATATATTTAGGTTGAGGACTCATTCATATTATAGTGAGGATTCTTTGGGACTTTCCAATTTCACATAGAGTGAATCCTAGTTAGATTTAAATTTTCTAATTTTATATAAAAATTTTCATTCATAAAAATAATGAAGTATTGTTAAAACTAATATATCATTCATGTTATAGATCCCTCAATAATATTTAATCTTCCTTAAAGTTTACTTCAACAACCTTGTCAACAAACAAACCCCAAAAAATAATACAATGTAACTTAATCTAATAGTTATTCTATATAGGTTATTGGAGGATATCTTCATAAATGAACCATAGTTACTATATCATTATTTATTATATGATAATTGGTTGTGTTAACCAATGTGTATTTTATACCTAGGCCTGAGAGAGGTTAGTTTGGGATACATTCATGCCCATGTGATATAAAACCCATATATTGTAGGGTGTGTTTGGAGTAATTGGATGTAATTATTTTTGTCTTATTTTTACTATTTTTTGAGGTTGTGATAATACATGATTCTTATGGGTAACATAATTGATACACTAATATGTTTGATGATGCCCCTAATTTGGGATTGAATGAGTTTAGGGATTCTATAAAATTTTCAAAGCCTAGTGATTGGGTGATGGAATGTGGCTTGTGAAAAAATGTTTGATATTGAAGCATGGGAGTTAATTTAGGGGATGTAATATATGTGTTATATGATCCTTGGACTAGGAGATAGGTCTTAGTGATGATAAGATATGACTCATGACAATTATTAGTAAAGTGAATTTCTAGAATAACTATACAAAATTCTAGTTATTACACAAAGATGGGTTGTGATATATAAGGATAACCCAAGAGAGTTGGGGTTAGCACTGGAAAATGATTCTATACATATGATGGGTGGGATAGAATTATTTAATCTCAATATTTGGGGGTGATATTTATGATTGATTAGGCATGATTTTAATTTCATGGAATGTATTATATATGGACTCATAATATTTTGAAAAAATAACTATGCTACTGATATTTGGTATGAGAGTCATGTTCCTTATGAGGATAGGTCATAATGATTTTATTACTTAAGGGTTGCATGAGTTCTATCCTTGAATGTAAAGTTGGATGAACAAATATGAGTGTTCTAATTCTTAAGATTGTATAGTTTGTAGGACATTATAAGGTTCCTATATATTGTGATGGAGTCAGGGACTTCTTAGTTCTTCAACTACATAGAGTGATGTCAATGTACATTGATGGATTTTCATGGATAATTATACCTTTAGTTTTATTATGAGGTGACCCATGTACAAGTCTTGTAAACCTTAAATGATCTAGATTTTACTAAATGTTTTATCTATTATGATGACACATTGTTTGTGTGTTAGATAAATTTTGTTTTAGAAATGCTTACATGTGGATTGGCCAGTAATGACTTGTGGATTGAGATATGATCAGTTTATAAGATGAGGACATTATGGAATCATGATAGATTGACTCGGGGTTATGTTAATTGTGGTAAAGTGTAATTAATAAAATCTCATGAGTGATGAGTTGTAACCCTTGATGGTTGTGAATCATAGTGGGATGACTATTGGATGATATAGTACATCAATAAGATAAGTAGATCGATGTTGTAATTGAGAAGCTTTGAGAGTGTATAGACTATAGAAAGTTCAAGGTTATAGGTAGGAGAAAACTATTAATGATATTTTAGAGTCTGTATAAGGTTAAAACACAAGATTCAGGGGGTAGTGAATGGGTTCCATACCTTTAAATAGAAGGAACTGACCCAGGGGTCATGACTATGGATGATTGATGAACTAGAAAATAGTATCATGGAGTAAAATGATGTTATAGAGCATAGAGTACGACTTTTTGGATGATTTTATCTCTTTATTATAATAAATGATCACAAGTAGCAATTTTAGGATGATAGTCAGATACATATAGGGTAGTGATTGTGATTTCGTGGAATGGTAAATATTATGGTGGGTAGTCCACCATAGATGTTCTGAATGTGCCACACTCATTTGGAGAGAATTTTAGTAAATTTCAAGGGTAACATGTGTTGTTCATGTATTGTCTCAATATTACTCTATATTTTATGATAATTTTGATTTTCAAAAAACCCATGTTTTTTCTAATAAGGTTTTGTTAAGAGAGTTTTATAAGAATTAATATTTTATTTATATAAATTTAGTGTTGTAGGAATAATTCTAGAAACACTATTTTCATCCCTACTTTACAATTGAAAGATAACATTTTTGAATGGTATCACTCCTATGTAAGTATTAAGATATTTCATTTGGATAATCATCCTTATGTTTGGAAAACTGACACACGTATAGATCATCAACCCTACATTGGGTCTGGATTTACTGTTTGTAACCCTACATTCGAAAAAGTTGAACATATGGTTAGTCAATACTACATTTGGTATTTTATGTTGATGAGGATAAACGTATAAATCATCAACACTACAATATGCAAAATAACTCTATGATACACAATGAAACACTATGTTGTGAAAAGGAACCCTACCCTATGCAATAGAACCCTACACTATACAGCTCAACCCTACTTTGTGTTCTCAACGGCGAAGTTCTTCAGGCTGCATTTTCAATCTGATATTACTATAATAGTCAAGTGAGAAATGAATACCGATTCAAACTTCATTTTGATTGTTTCAAAAACCATATTCATCAGAGAAAATATCTCATATTTATAAGGTAAGTTACGACTCTCCTAGTTCATTGAAATTTTAATTTTCATGATTAATCAGTCTTTGCTTTTGGATCTGAAACACCGAAGAAATGTTTTCTATTAAATATATCCCTTCATAATATCTCTTTATGTAAGTGTGTGATAAGTGATCCAAATATACATATTTTTTGTAAAAAATATTTTTATAGTGCTACAATAAACAAACAACTCTTTTAAAGAACTATATTTTAGATATATATATGTTCTATCTTGTTCTAATAGAAGTTAGAGAATGCTTCGTTTTCTTACTGCTTTTAAATTGAAGATCTATGTGCATCCTAGAATGATTTATATTCATTTTCTATTGAATGCTATTATTTTTGAAGAATAATATCCATATAATAACAATTTCATGCTTCTAAAATTGTGAAGTTTAACCTATTTATGAAATAAATATATTTTTATCTATTATATTTTCAACTTCGCATACTTAGTTGTGGGGGAGTATCAGTTTCCTAATATAATTTTTTGGATGATCAGTTCTCTATTATAGAACTAGAAGGGTTTGTAGTTAGTCTTATATAGGTTTCAACTACCTTCACTCAGTTTCGTATTATTGTTCTTGTGATAAGAGGACCATACTAGTGGAATTTACCAAGATCATAGAGAGAGTGATTGGTATAGTGGACTAGGGGATATTTTTGCCCCAAACCTCTATAAAAATTTGTGTTCTTAATTTTATTATCAGATACATATTTTATTATTGAAGAAAACATAGTATATCTGCATAAAATACATAGGGTGTCAAAATTCAAAATTGTGGAAGAATTTGAAAAGACACAATTCACCCCCTTCTTATGTGTTAATTTGTATATTACAACCTAACAATTGGCATTATAGTTGAGATTTTGGATTAATCTATAGCAAGATAAAAATTACAATGTCTATACAAATATGGCAATGACCGGTCCTAGAGAAGGGATTTAAATGGTTTGAGCTCCATACATCAATTGTGAAAACTATGGGTTTTGGAAATCAATGATGATTATTGATCTTAAAAATCTTGGATTCATTTTTTACTCAAAGAACATTATCCTATATAAGATTCTTGAGAAATTGGAAAATGGGATGTTGTAAGAGAAGCTAAATATAATATAAAATCAAAATATATGAATTATATTGTTTGTGGTATTGGACTATATTATTTTAATTGTATTTCAAAATGTTCTACTACATTTGAAATGTGGAAAACTATTGTAATTTTCTATGAAGGAATACAAAATTTAAGAAAGATGAGGTATGCAACAAAAAAGATGAAGTTTGAAACCATTAGAATGGTCAAAGGAGAAAGCACCACATAGATAAATGGAAGTATAAAAGAAATTATCCACAATATTATAGCCTTAGGTGAATCTATAAAATAATATGATCAAACCTTATAAGTACTGATATTACTACATTTTAAATGAAATTCCATATCTTTTGTTATTCGACAATCATCACCAGTCAATGATCTGATAATGAAAGAACTAACTGGGACACCGATGATATATGAAGTAGTAATACAGGATGAATCTGAAGATCATAAGATTATAGTAAATAAATAAAATACTACTCTAGATGTGGAATCTATGAAGCACATCAGAAAATTAAATCATGAAATCAAGGAAGATAATAATTCATATTGATCTGATTGTGAAATGGAACTGGATCAGCTAGCCAAGAAGTTCATCATGTTTTATAATAATACAAGAGGATTCATAAAATCCTTCAATAAGGATGAGAAAGACTCTAGAGAAATTATATGTTATGAATTCAAGATATTAGGTCATATTAGACCTGATTGTCCTCAAATTAAAGGTGAATCAAAAAGGTCAGAAAAGAGATACCATAAAAATGTTAATTATGAGCATAAAGGAAAAAGAGAAATGAAATCTACATGGAGTATATCTAAAGATTCCATCATTCTTTCAATGTCTGATTTAGATAATGAGCAATCAAGTCTAAAAGATAAAATGTGATTTATGGACAATGAAGAAGAAGAAAAGGTTCAAACATATTATTCTTATGATTTTGACAACAATAGTTATTCAAATAATAAATTAGCTGCCTATTGCCCAATGTTAGAAGAAAAATATGTCTCTTCAAGAAAGAAGAGCATGTCTTTGACAATTATTCATAATGTTGTTTTATTTAAATGAGACACTCTATTAAAGCAACATCAAGAGTTAGTTGATAAATTTAACTCATCTTCTACAAACTTTCATGATCATGAGAAGAATATTAAAGATTTACAGAATGAATTAGAAACTTGTAAGTGTGTTTTTTTTCTTTTATAAAGTATAAAATATCTTAAATGAGATTATGGGAAAGAGTTTCATTAAAAGGGAAAGATATGGAATAGGCAGTAAGGGTTAGAAATAAAAATTGTTTAAAAACTATTTTCTGACCAATTCTAAAAATACAACCTATTATCATTATGGATAAAAAGGTTGTGTCACTAATAAATATTATTTGAAAAATACTCAAAGAAGAGGAATTAAAAGAGATTTTATTTCTAAGATTTTGGTTAAAAAAAATTATATAAAAACAAAACAAACCCGATTTCCAATATCATTTCAATCTAACACTACTGGACCCATGGAAATATGGGTACCAAAAAAAAATTTTAATTGATTTTGAAGGCAAGAGTCCACAGAAAAAAAAGTTATATAGTATATGGATAGTGGTAGTTCTAGACATATGAGTGGAGATCCATCAAATTTTCACACATTGACACAAATTAATGGAGGACATGTCACTTTTGGTCACATTGCCAATAGAAAAAATGGCTTGAATTAGAACAATTGGAGATCTAAAAAACTATCTCAATCAACAAAGTACTATATATAGAAGGGTCAAAGCACAATCTGATAAGTATTTCTTATCTTTTTTTTTATGGATTTTATGTTGATTTTTCTAACAATTTTTTTCTAGTGTTTGAAGATATGTTGATTAAATTTAGAGCACTTTAAACTGAAAATGATTATACTTTGGATTTAAATTAATTATGTAAACATAAAGTGAATTGCTTAACTACTAAGGAAAATGATTCATCAATTTGGAATACAATGCATCGACACTGTAATATGTATTCTTTACATAAATTGTCTAATATATACTTAGTTACTGATTTTCCTAGTCTTCAGTCTGACAATGATAGATTCTGTAGTGCATTCCAATTTGGAAAGCAGCACAAATCATCTTTCAAATCTCTTGACAAAATTTATACATATAGACCTTTAGAACTTATTCATAAGGATTTTTTTGGACTATCAAGGATAGTAATATTGGTTGGTAAATTATATATTTATGTTTTAGTAGATTATGATACTATATTTACTTGGGTTTATTTTCTAAAACTCAGAAGTGAATTTTTCACTATTTTTGAATATTTTTGTAGAATTGTTCAAAATGAGAATGTTTTTAAAAAAATTTCATTAAGAAGTAATCACTGTGGAGAAATTGAGAATCAAGAATTTAATTATTTTTACTCAAATATATGAATTAAACACACCTTCTATAAATCAAGAACACCTCAGAAAAATTGAAATGTTAAAAGGAGAAATAGAACTATTCAAGAAATGGTAAGGTCGATGCTAAATTAATACAGTATTCCTACCTAGTTTGGGAAGAAGCTATAAGTACAGCCTACTATGTCATCAATATAGTTTTAATTAGTCCTATTTTCAAATTCCCACCTTATGAACTTTGTAATAATATAAAACCAAAAGTAAAGTATTTTAATGTTTTTGGATGCATGGTGTATAGCAAGAATACAAAGGATAACCTTTGTAAGTTTGATCCAAAGGCTAATGAAAGAATGTTTTTTAGATATTCTACTACCTATAAATCTTATAGATTGTTAAATAAAGAATCTAGGGATTTTTGAAGAATCATTTCATGAGATGTTTGACGAAATAAACCCTTTCCTTAAAGAGAATGATCAAAATGATGAAGTCACTGAATATTTTGATAACATTAGACTAAAAAACCTTAAAATGATTATGAAAATGATATTAAATAATTTTAGTCCAGTTTATAAGAAAAAAATACTAAATAACCTAAAAGTGTATTACCTAGACAATCTAGAAACCCAATGAACCATCCCTTAGAAACTGTAATCGGAGATCTAGACATATGAATTTGAACTAAAAGAAATATAGAAACCCTGGAAGGATTTTCTTCCTTTCTATCTCAGTTCGAACCTAAGACTATTGAAGAAGCCTTAGAAGATGATAATTGGTTTTTATCCATGCAAGAACAGATAAACCAGTTCAAAAGACATGATTTTTGGGAAGTAGTACAGAGACCAACAAATTTTCCAGTTATAGGCACCAAGTAGGTCTTTAGAAATAAATAGGATGATCAAGGGATCATAGCCCAAAATAAATCTATATTAGTTACTAAAGGACATAATAAAGAAGAAGGTATATATTATGATGAAACCTTTTCTCATGTAGCTAGATTAGAATCCATTAGAATTATTTTATCCTATGCATCTCATATGAATTTAAAATTATATCAGAAAGAAGTTTAATGTTCCTTTTAAAATAGTTATTTAAAGGGGGAATTTCATGTTGAACAACCCCCTAGTTTGGAAAATCCTCAAAAACCAAATTTTATTTCTGAACTTATCAAAGATCTATATAGCGTTAAATAAAAACCAAGAGCTTGGTATGAATGATTAAGTTCTTTTCTTTTGAAAATTGAATTAACTATATGTCTTTCAGATCCTACAATTTTCAATAAAAACATTTGTTCTAATATTTTATTAGTCCAAATTTATATTTATGATGTTATTTTTAGTTCAAATAATAAAAATATTTTTCATGATTTTTCAAATCTAATGCAAAAAATAATTAGAAAAGAATATGATGGGAGAACTGAATTTTTTTATACTTACAAATTTATCAAAAAGATTATGGAAATTTGTTAAATCAAAGTACATATATTGTTGATTTATTTAAGAATTTTTGTCTTGAGAAAAACAAGACATATATAACTCTTATGTGTACCAATATAAAACTTGATTTGGATGAAGCTAGAAACTAAGTTGAAAACAAGTTATATAGAGGTATGATTGGTAGTTTGTTGTTTATTACTACTAGAAGACCATATATTATGTTTTATGTATTTCCTTATTCTATAATTCAATAAAATTCAAAAGAATACCATCCTAGTATTGTTAAAATATTTTTTAGATATCTATAATGAACTTTTTTTCAACTCTTATTTTTCCCAAAACTTATTATTTTAATTTATTTTTATATTTAGATGCTAACTTTGGAGTTTCTATATTAGACAAGAAATATTACTTTAGGAACCTATCATTTATTAGAAAAATATTTTTTTGCATGATCTAGTAAGAAACAACACTCTGTTTCCCTATCAACTGCTAAGGCAGAATACATGTCTGCTTGTAGTTGTTGTGCACAAGTATTGTAAATGAAAAATAAACTTCTATACTTTGGATAAAACATTAATAGTATTCAAATTTAATGTGATAATAATCCTACAATTAATATTTCTAAAAATCCTATAAGTCATTCTAGGAATAATCACATTGATTTAAGGAATCCTTTTCTAAGATATTATGTTCATTAAAAGGATATATCTTTAGAATTTTGTAATGATAAATATCAATTAGTTGAAATTTTTAATAAACAACTTCCCATTAATAGTTTTGATTTTATTAAGGGGGAGTTATGAATATTTAAGTTTAAGTTATTTTTTATTTATTTATTTTTAGTGTCTCTACTTTTATTTTAGTAAATTTTATTTAATATGTTTTAATCGAATTATTTTTTATCTCTTCTGAAAATAATTTCAATTTTTTATATAAAATCATAATTATTACATCCTCAATTAGCGTGAGAAAACCATTTTCCTTATCCCACCTTAATACTCCTCTTCTACATGATATACAGAGTACCCCAGTTTTTTGATTTATGTCTACCGAAAACCCTAAACCTTCAATCCCTTCTATATAAAAATGTTTCAATATAGAAACCTCATGAATATATATGGATGCATAGTTGGATAGAAATGTCTATGCTTCCAGAAAATATCTCAAGTTGTTGTATGTAATGTTAATAGATTTCGGTTATCTAGATTCAAAAAATTTATTGCTTAAAGAATCAATACGTTTTCGATGTCTAATTTATGCATTTGTTGAAGATAACCTGACAATAAATAATGAAATATAAGTGAACGAATATTTTAAAAATTCTATATTTAGTCTTGGTTTTGATGAAGACATTATTAACTATTTTATTGATAATAAAGATATTTGTTTTTCCTCTTTTGAAATGGATGAGATGCTACATTTTCCCCATGAGGGAAAGTTTCAATTTGATTTATGGAATATCGGTAATGGAAGACATAAATCTGATGATATTATGTTTTCTTTATTTGGAATAATAACTATCAATAAAGTGTTTATAAAATAAATTTCTTCTGATAGCTGCATGATGATAAAGGTTTTCCAATCTTGGTATTTTCCTAGGACTGATGATCTTGACAGGGTTCTCTACCTAGACATGTATATCAAGTTTCTGCTTCTAAACAATATAAAGATTAATTTTTCTTTGTTTATGATATGATATCTAAACCATTACTTTCATGAGGATGTGAAGATGGGATATTATCCATATAGTAGCATTATTTCTTTATTTCTGTGAATAAAATGAAGTATTTTGAGTATGTTTTTTGGATACAAAATTTCACCAAAGTAACACGTTGAATGCTGGAATAGTGAAGAATCTTTGTTTTGTCTAGAGTAACTCATGAAATAGTTTTCTCATAGTCAGTGTAGAGTAACAAAAAAATGTTGTTAGTATATACTTAGGTGAAAAATGGTTATCCATTCAATTGGATCAGTTTTTCAGAGGCCTTATCATGAAGAAACTTCAATGCTAGAGGAATATCTTGTTCAAAAAAGAAGAAGTGCTTTATATAACGTTCCAGAAGCTTTTATTGAAGCTATTATTGGAGGTGTGGAAGTCACTCCACGTGGTTAGCAAAGAGAAACTAAACCTGAGTCTCAAGTGATTGAGAAAGTTGAGTAGGAGGCACAAAGTCAAGAACTATAGAGGAAAAGTTATCCCAACCTTTGGATATCAAATTTTTCTTGTTCCTAGAGTTTTGGGAACATCTCATTTGGTAAACATACTAGATGGAGCTGGTGATACAAAACTGGCTTTAATTGAAGTTGATAAATGGGAAGCTAATTCTATATAATCCTCAGATTCTGAGGCTATTTCACAACTTATTAAAATACAGTTGTTGGAGGCTTTGAATTATTTTTTAAGAGAAAATTTGGAAGCTGAGAATAAAAAATTTTAATAATAAAAAGTTGTTTCTATACTGATATGAGTGTTTGAAGATCAAAATATTAATTTAAGATAAGTAAAATAAAATATCATTTCTTTTAGAGATCTTAAGGAGCTTATGGCCAAGATTTCAAAAGAATTTTTTTTGTTAAAGGATGAGTTTATCAAGAATCTAGAGTTTGATTAATTTAATTTGATGACTGGGAGATGGTTTTAGTCTCTCAGAGCTAGTAATCAAGCATCTACTTCTTCTCAACAAAAACAACCATAATTTCTTTGGATGTTTGAAGAAATTACCTCTATACTGGTCGATTTTAGGGATATGATACACACTCTTCAACGAGATTGTCACGACCCGCCCTCGGGGTCCGTGCCGTGACTACCCCAAGCCCGCCTTCCATAGGCCAGGGGCTGGCGACTAGCACCAAGGCGTAAATCCCGGTAAAAAGGGAAGGCATTGCCTTTGTAAAGTAAACAAACACCACGGAGTAAGCAAGAGGAAAGTAACACTAAGCAAAAACAGAGAACAACTAAAAGTGCGGAAAGTAAAAAGGGGCCGGAAATACAAGCCCAACTGTAAAGTAAAACTCGAAAGGAAAAACAGCAACTGAAAAGTAAAGCTGCTACGCCGAGCTGTCCACTGGAAATCCCACCTGAAGGGTGGGTACAGATAGCTCCTTTGCTCCTCGGGTTCCGCCGTCTGCTCCGAGTATGTCCCGCCCAGTGGTCTGCCTCTGGGTACCGCCTCGTCGTATAGTCCACCTCCAGGTACCGTCCAGTCCTCGAACACTCGGCCTCTGTCAGTACTGGTCGTCATCTGCAACCAACACAACGAGGTGCGGGCATAGCCCGTGCAGGGGTGAGTATAACGATACTCAGTAGGGACCCCGAGACCCTCAAGGTCTCACTAAAACCAACAAGGATAACCACAAGAAGATCACAACAGATAAACTCTACTTAGGTATATGCCCATACATATACCTAAGTTATCAAGTAACCCATTTCAGTCATGAGGAAACACAAGGATCATGAGATCAACGGATAACCACTACCCAGGTATATGCCCATACATATACCTAAGTTATCAAGTAACCCATCTCAGTCATGAGGAAACACAAAGGTCAAAAGTCTCAGCTCAAACCAGGATTTTCATTATCGAAACCGTAACTGCTGAAGAGCTCCGTCTCTAGAGTGTAAAGTGGTCCTGTCACGACTCCGAGGTACTGCTCACTAACCTAATACTGCTGAAGTACTCCTCCTGTCGAGTACTGCGGGTCTGCTGCCAACTACCGGGCGCTCCGTCCGCTGAGGGTCTGCTGCCAAATACCGGGCGCTACCCAGATAGCCTACTGAGGTACTCCTCCTGTCGAGTACCGCGGGTTTGCTGCCAACTACCAGGCGCTCCGTCCGCCGTGGGTCTGCCGCCAAATACCGGGCGCTCCGTCCACTGGGCTAGTCGACTCACTCCAAGTCGAGTCGGTCAAGCAGTCGCCAGGTCTCAGCCGGCTACACGGTCACCGTACTCTGCACGCTCGTCTCCGGGAGGGTCCGCTCCACGATCTACTGGTCGATACTCCAAGTATCACAAGGTTCCGCGATGAAGTGTCTCAAAGGACCGTCTCGTCACAGGGGTCTCAACGCAACAGACGGAGCGTCGATCGGACGCCCGGTCTGTGAGTTATTAGCCTTTTCGTCCCAGGGGCCCGGTTGGTTTCGAGAGCGAAACCAATCCCGGTCGTACCTCAACTGTACCCCGAACTCCCATAGGGTAAACTCAAGGGACCGTTACTCAACGTAACCACCAACGCCGCTGACGGTTCGTCAAACGGACGTCCTGTCTGAAAGATATCAGCTTTCCCGTTCCAGGGGCCCGGTTGGATTTCGGGTGCGATCCAACCCGGCCACTACTAACTGTATCCAAAACTCGGGCGAAGGATACCAAAAGTTTTGTATCGTAAACAGGAACTCAACGCAACAGACGGTACGTCGATCGGACGCCCGGTCTGAGAGTTATTGGCATTTCCGTCTCCGGGGCCCGGTTGGTTTTTAAGGCAAAACCAACCCGACCGTACTCCACCTGCGTCCAAACCTCGGGCGGAGTATGCCAAAAGATCCGTCTCACTAAGAGGAACACAACGCGGCTGACGGCACGTCAATCGGACGTCCGTAGCTCAAGATATGAGCGTTTCCGCTCCGAAGGCCCGGTTGGTTCCGTGAACGAACCAACCCGGCCGAACTCAAAGTAATCTGAAACCTTGAGTGCGATATACCGAAACGACCGTCTCGATCCAAGGATCGCGTTGCCGCTGACGGTTCGTCGATAGGAGGTCCGAGGCTCAAGATATGGGCCAAAAACCAATTCTGGTTCGAAACGGGGGGGTCCGGGTCCGGGCCGACCCGGCCCGACCCCCCCCTGGGGCGGCGGCGGCGCGGCGGCGCGGCGGGCCGCGGCAGGCGCCGCACGTGGTCGGCACGCGGGGGGCAAGCCCCCGCTGATTTGGAGCGGCGCGGCACAAAGGCCGCGCCTTTGCAACAAACGGCCCCCACGTGGGGGCCGGTTTTATTGAGCGAACCGGGGGGCTGCTGCCCCCCCCCCCTTCCATGGAACCGCCCCCCTCATTAAGAGGGGGGTTTTGCTGAACCGTCCGGGGGATTTATTCCCCCGGTTTTCTGTCATCCGGCCGGCCAGCTGGCCGGCCGGTTTTTACCAACTGGACCGGAAATTCCGGTCCCGCCTTCGACTTCCGACGCCGGCGGCCCAGCCGCCGGTCTTCTCTTCCGCCGCGGCCCGGAACCGGCCGCGGTTTCCTCGTCCCGCCGCGGCCCGGAACCGGCCGCGGCGTTCGTCGTCCGGCGCGGTGCGACGGCACCGTGCCCCTTTGCCGTGCTTTGATATTCATTCAACGTGGCGCGACGGCGTCGCGTTCTTGTTGTTTCTTCCAAGGTGCGCGCGCGACGGCATCGCGTAAGTTGAACGTACAATTATCCGCGTGGTGCGACTGCACCACGCCACCTTGCTTCCGCCCGCAAGATTAAACAACATGAACGATGGAGGGGGTTCGGCCGTGTTCATGCGGTCCGGCCCCCTCACGTTAAGCAATAACGCATCTTAAAATAATAAACATCCCCACGTTAGTTATACGAACCACGAGCAAGAATGAAATAATTAAATATTAAATCAACAACCCCTACCTTGGTATAAGGTTCGAAGATTTGTCTACGTTCCGCGGAAGACGACGTCGCGGAGGTCGGGCGTCGCGGTCGTCGTTCGTCAAATTCAACGACGAAGAGGCGCGTCCGAAGAGGCACGTCGTTGGCGAATCCTTGTACGCCGACGAAGATTGTCCGAGGAAGGTGCGGTGTTCTCTCTCGTTGACACCGAAGATGAAGAAGAGCGGATCGGCGTTCTTCGTCGGAACTTGAGCGTTCTACGTCAAGTCTTGATGAAAGTCAAATAAAAAGGAAACAACGAACTCAAGAACCCCTACCTCGATAGTCGCACATTGACGGAGTCGTGGAATATCGGTGTCGATTCCTTTGACGTCGGAGGAAGAGTCGTTGTCGATGGCGTTCGTCGCGGTGAAGATGATGCGGAAGAAGAACGTCACGTCGTGGATAAGGCGTCGCGGAAAGACCGTGTTCTTCGGCGAAGAAGTTCTTAGTTGAAGAACGGCGTTCTTCGTGTTCTTCGTCAAGGTTGAAGAAGAAAGAAAAGCTCTCAACCACTCCAAGATGGCTAAGAGTTCTAACCCAACAAAATAAGACAAAGTCTTATTTTATTCACAAAAAGAATTTCAAAGGTTTGAAATTCAAAAAAAAAAAAGAGAACTCCACATTTATTAACAAGATGTCATGTTAATTAAAGAGGGGTTAAGGGAGTTTGAGGGAAGATGAGAGGTTTAGGTTTCGTGTGGGCCCCACCACACTTAATCCTCCCAAGGGAGGTTAAGTGGGTGTGGGTCACACTTACAACCTCCTTTGATAGGTTTTAAGAAGTTATAATAAAATTTGTTCTACACAAATTTTATTTAACTCAACTAAAAACCTCAAAAATTAACTTTCAACCCGCAACAAACGCAACTCCCGAAAAGGTCTCTTTAAGCGAATATCGGCGCTGCGAGTTCATCGGTGCCCTCGGATTTCAATTCCGAGTACCGTATCAAAAGTTATAAATACCCGCTCGTTCGTTCACTGAACGTACCCGAGCCAAACTTCAGAAATTAATTCCGGGCACTCCGGGCCTCGGAATCAGGTGCCGTCTGAAACCGCGCTCTTGTAAAAATCTAAAGAAAATTAAGAAAAAATTTCCCTTGAATTTTACGGGTCTTTACATTACTCCCACCTCAGGGCTTTACGTCCCCGTAAAGATACATCAAAAACTAGGGAAACAAAAGAGGGTACTGAGCACGCATCTGAGCCTCCCGCTCCCATGTGCTCTCCTGGAGATTCCCGTGCCGCCATCTGTTGCGCACAAGAGGAATCGATCGCCCATGTAGGACCTGCTCCTGTCGATCCTCTATCTCCACCGGGACCTCCGTAAAAGTCGCCCCATCGTCAACGTCAATCTCCCCATGGTCAAAGATGTGCGTCGGGTCGTGCACGTATCTCCTCAGCTGAGACACGTGGAAGACGTCGTGCACCCGGTGCAACTGAGGTGGTAGAGCCAGGCGATAAGCCACCTCACCAACCCTGCTGAGGACCTGGAAGGGTCCGATGAAGCGCGGAGATAACTTGCCGCCTCGGCCAAATCTCTGAATACCACGTCGAGGTGAGACCCGCAAGAAGACGTGGTCACCATCCTCGAACTCTAGTGGCCTCCGCCTCCTGTCAGCGTATGACTTCTGCCGGCTCTGTGCTGTCCTCATCCGCTCCTGGATGACATGGACCTCTTCTGACGTGGCCCGGACCATCTCTGGTCCCACAAGAGCTGCAAGATTTCTTCTTTGCCTATAAGAGAAACCTGGTCTCATCCCCTGGATGAACCACATTCTTTGCCTAAAACAGTCAATCCTAACATGGATGATACTAATCCATACCAAGGATGACGTCGTAAGGCCTCGACGCTACTACTAAGAGATCCAACCGTTACTCTCGCCTCCAAGGGTTGAGTCACACTGTCGGCATCAGTGTGTGGTAACTGGTCTTCTCCAGTAGATGTCTCACAAGTGAGGGTCAAGTCAACAGTCAACTGGAACCTCTTAGTAACATCACAAAAGAGGACAGGAATGAAAACATCACAAAGGATGCGTCTTTTATTATTGCAGCTCATAATACAAGACGCTACACAAAAGCAACATCAACATGGAACTAGAAGTACAAAAGACGTTTCCACTAGTTCCTCCCCTGTCCACCTGCTCCCAGAGCTCCATGATCGTAAGCTTCAGCTGCCTGAAGCTGTTCTCTCGCATGTTCACCTACTCCCTGTGGTCGGGGTGGACCTCCTGGTGGTGGTGGTGGCAGAGCCTCAAAGCGTCGTCCACCACCTGCTGCTCGGCCAGCTCCTCTGCCTCGTCCGCCTCCTCCCTGCGGACCGCCACGGTCGAACCTCTGCCTCTGCCTAGGTGGTTCCTCAACCGTCTGCTGCTCCTCCGCATGGCGGGTCGGGCAGTCACGAGCCATGTGGCCTTGCCCGCCGCATGCAAAGCACTGTCTTCCACTCAAAAGACTGACTCCGCGCTGTGTGACCTGCACTGCTGAGCCAGTGCCCTGTGGCCGTCTGCCTGAAGGTCTGGTCTGTCTGGACCCCTGAGTCATCTGTCGGCTACCTTCTACCGAAGACTCCGCTACGTGCCGCCCTGCGGTGGGTCGCTGCGCTGGTGAAGACTCAGCAAGGAAGCTCTCAATCAGAAGGGCCCGCTCCAGTACTCCTGTCTGAGTCGGTAAGCTGAGGGAGATCAGCGATGCCCTGATCTCGTGTCTCAAACCCTGCTCGAAGGTCCGAGCCCGGAAGAATGGGTCCCGTACCATGTCGGTCGAGTAGCGCGAGAGATCAGTAAATCTCGCCGAGTACTGAGCGACCGTCATGCTGCCCTGCCGTAGCTGCAGAAGCTCCTGGATACGCACCGCATGAAGGGTGGCTGGGACGAACTCCGAGCGGAAGAGGCTCTCAAAGTCCGTCCAAAGTAGAGATGCCTCATCGTGCACCTGGAGCATCAAGCTCCACCATCGTCCTGCTGCTGCGTGTAGTAGGCTCGCAGCGAGGATCACCATGAGGTCTGCTGGTGTCCTCACTAGCCTAAACACTTGTACCACTGCCTCCAGCCAGTCCTCTGCAGCCTGGGGATCCGTCTCCCCGCGAAACCTGGGCGGTCGCTGGCGCTGAAACTCATGCAGTGCGCTGAGGCGACGTGCATCGTCAGCGGCTACTGCTGGAAGCACCGGGGGCTCGGTGGGTAGAGCTACCGCCGGTGCCACTGCTGACAAAGGGCCCTGCACCGAGGCCTCGTCGCTCGGTGGGCTGTCGTCACGTTCGATTCTCGGAACCCTAGTTGGCTGCCGTCGTGGGGCCATCCTGAAAGAGACAACGTAACACGATCAAACGATTATACCTGGTGAGCTGACCTGGTTTGAGCTGTTTTAAGGGGAAAAACCTTTGAAAACACACACGCAATCAGTGTTTTCGTGCACAAAGTCGGAAATCAGTTGTCAGGGTCCTGGTGTATGGATACGTCAGCCGCCCACACCAACACTGGACTCCCTAAACTGAAAACCACACTCAGTACCCTTAACACTATTGCTTCACAGAAAGAAAGATCAGAGTCTGCAGTAGAACCGACCACCTCTGATACCAATTTGTCACGACCCGCCCTCGGGGTCCGTGCCGTGACTACCCCAAGCCCGCCTTCCATAGGCCAGGGGCTGGCGACTAGCACCAAGGCGTAAATCCCGGTAAAAAGGGAAGGCATTGCCTTTGTAAAGTAAACAAACACCACAGGGTAAGCAAGCAGAAAGAAACACTAAGCAAAAACAGAGAACAACTAAAAGTGCGGAAAGTAAAAAGGGGCCGAAAATACAAGCCCAACTGTAAAGTACAACTCGAAAGGAAAAACAGCAACTGAAAAGTAAAGCTGCTACGCCGAGCTGTCCACTGGAAATCCCACCTGATGGGTGGGTACAGATAGCTCCTCTGCTCCTCGGGTTCCGCCGTCTGCTCCGAGTATGTCCCGCCCAGTGGTCTCCCTCTGGGTACCGCCTCGTCATATAGTCCACCTCCAGGTACCGTCCACTCCTCGAACACTCGGCCTCTGTCAGTACTGGTCGTCGTCTGCAACCAACACAACGAGGTGCGGGCATAGCCCGTGCAGGGGTGAGTATAACGATACTCAGTAGGGACCCCGAGACCCTCAAGGTCTCACTAAAACCAACAAGGATAACCACAAGAAGATCACAACAGATAAACTCTACTTAGGTATATGCCCATACATATACCTAAGTTATCAAGTAACCCATTTTAGTCATGAGGAAACACAAGGATCATGAGATCAACGGATAACCACTACCCAGGTATATTCCCATACATATACCTAAGTTATCAAGTAACCCATCTCAGTCATGAGGAAACACAAAGGTCAAAAGTCTCAGCTCAAACCAGGATTTTCATTATCGAAACCGTAACTGCTGAAGAGCTCCGTCTCTAGAGTGTACAGTGGTCCTGTCACGACTCCGAGGTACTGCTCACTAACCTAATACTGCTGAAGTACTCCTCCTGTCGAGTACTGCGGGTCTGCTGCCAACTACCGGGCGCTCCGTCCGCTGAGGGTCTGCTGCCAAATACCGGGCGCTACCCAGATAGCCTACTGAGGTACTCCTCCTGTCGAGTACCGCGGGTTTGCTGCCAACTACCAGGCGGTCCGTCCGCCGTGGGTCTGCCGCCAAATACCGGGCGCTCCGTCCACTGGGCTAGTCGACTCACTCCAAGTCGAGTCGGTCAAGCAGTCGTCAGGTCTCAGCCGGCTACACGGTCACCGTACTCTACACGCTCGTCTCCAGGAGGGTCCGCTCCACGAGCTACTGGTCGATACTCCAAGTATCACAAGGTTCTGCGAAGAAGTGTCTCAAAGGACCGTCTCGTCACAGGGGTCTCAACGCAACAGACGGAGCGTCGATCGGACGCCCGGTCTGTGAGTTATTAGCCTTTTCGTCCCAGGGGCCCGGTTGGTTTCGAGAGCGAAACCAATCCCGGCCGTACCTCAACTGTACCCCGAACTCCCATAGGGTAAACTCAAGGGACCGTTACTCAACGTAACCACCAACGCCGCTGACGGTTCGTCAAACGGACGTCCTGTCTGAAAGATATCAGCTTTCCCGTTCCAGGGGCCCGGTTGGATTTCGGGTGCGATCCAACCCGGCCACTACTAACTGTATCCAAAACTCGGGAGAAGGATACCAAAAGTTCCGTATCGTAAACAGGAACTCAACGCAACAGACGGTACGTCGATCGGACGCCCGGTCTGAGAGTTATTGGCATTTCCGTCTCCGGGGCCCGGTTGGTTTTTAAGGCAAAACCAACCCGACCGTACTCCACCTGCGTCCAAACCTCGGGCGGAGTATGCCAAAAGATCCGTCTCACTAAGAGGAACACAACGCGGCTGACGACACGTCAATCGGACGTCCTTAGCTCAAGATATGAGCGTTTCCGCTCCGAAGGCCCGGTTGGTTCCGTGAACGAACCAACCCGGCCGAACTCAAAGTAATCTGAAACCTTGAGTGCGATATACCGAAACGACTGTCTCGATCCAAGGATCGTGTTTCCGCTGACGGTTCGTCGATCGGAGGTCCGAGGCTCAAGATATGGACCAAAAACCAATTCTGGTTCGAAACGGGGGGGTCCGGGTCCGGGCCGACCCGGCCCGACCCCCCCCCCCTGGGGCGGCGCGGCGGGCCGCGGCAGGCGCCGCACGTGGTCGGCACGCGGGGGGCAAGCCCCCGCTGATTTGGAGCGGCGCGGCACAAAGGCCGTGCCTTTGCAACAAACGGCCCCCACGTGGGGGCCGGTTTTATTGAGCGAACCGGGGGGCTGCTGCCCCCCCCCCCCCCCCTTCCATGGAACCGCCCCCCTCATTAAGAGGGGGGTTTTGCTGAACCGTCCTGGGGATTTATTCCCCCGGTTTTCTGTCATCCGGCCGGCCAGCTGGCCGGCCGGTTTTTACCAATGGGACCGGAAATTCCGGTCCCGCCTTCGACTTCCGACGCCGGCGGCCCGGCCGCCGGTCTTCTCTTCCGCCGCGGCCCGGAACCGGCCGCGGTTTCCTCGTCCCGCCGCGGCCCGGAACCGGCCGCGGCGTTCGTCGTCCGGCGCGGTGCGACGGCACCGCGCCCCTTTGCCGTGCTTTGATATTCATTCAATGCGGCGCAACGGCGTCGCGTTCTTGTTGTTTCTTCCAAGGTGCGCGCGCGACGGCATCGCGTAAGTTGAACGTACAATTATCCGCGTGGTGCGACGGCACCACGCCACCTTGCTTCCGCCCGCAAGATTAAACAACATGAACGATGGAGGGGGTTCGGCCGTGTTCATGCGGTCCGGCCCCCTCACGTTAAGCAATAACGCATCTTAAAATAATAAACATCCCCACGTTAGTTATACGAACCACGAGCCAGAATGAAATAATTAAATATTAAATCAACAACCCCTACCTTGGTATAAGGTTCGAAGATTTGTCTACGTTTCGCGGAAGACGACGTCGCGGAGGTCGGGCGTCGCGGTCGTCGTTCGTCAAATTCAACGACGAAGAGGCGCATCCGAAGAGGCACGTCGTTGGCGAATCCTTGTACGCCGACGAAGATTGTCCGAGGAAGGTGCGGTGTTCTCTCTCGTTGACACCGAAGACGAAGAAGAGCGGAGCGGCGTTCTTCGTCGGAACTTGAGCGTTCTACGTCAAGTCTTGAGGAAAGTCAAATAAAAAGGAAACAACGAACTCAAGAACCCCTACCTCGATAGTCGCACGTTGACGGAGTCGTGGAATATCGGTGTCGATTCCTTTGACGTCGGAGGAAGAGTCGTTGTCGATGGCGTTCGTCGCGGTGAAGATGATGCGGAAGAAGAACGTCACGTCGCGGATAAGGCGTCGCGGAAAGACCGTGTTCTTCGGCGAAGAAGTTCTTCGTTGAAGAACGGCGTTCTTCGTGTTCTTAGTCAAGGTTGAAGAAGAAAGAAAAGCTCTCAACCACTCCAAGATGGCTAAGAGTTCTAACCCAACAAAATAAGACAAAGTCTTATTTTATTCACAAAAAGAATTTCAAAGGTTTGAAATTCAAAAAAAAAAAGATAACTCCACATTTATTAACAAGATGTCATGTTAATTAAAGAGGGGTTAAGGGAGTTTGAGGGAAGATGAGAGGTTTAGGTTTCGTGTGGGCCCCACCACACTTAATCCTCCCAAGGGAGGTTAAGTGGGTGTGGGTCCCACTTCCAACCTCCTTTGATATGTTTTAAGAAGTTATAATAAAATTTGTTCTACACAAATTTTATTTAACTCAACTAAAAACCTCAAAAATTAACTTTCAACCCGCAACAAACGCAACTCCCGAAAAGGTCTCTTTAAGCGAATATCGGCGCTGCGAGTTCATCGGTGCCCTCAGATTTCAATTCCGAGTACCGTATCAAAAGTTAGAAATACCCGCTCGTTCGTTCACTGAACGTACCCGAGCCAAACTTCAGAAATTAATTCCGGGAACTCCGGGCCTCGGAATCAGGTGCCGTCTGAAACCGCGCTCTTGTAAAAATCTAAAGAAAATTAAGAAAAAATTTCCCTTGAATTTTACGGGTCTTTACAGAGATATCATTCCTTTAAATGTCTTGTTAGACAATCCAAGGCATCTAGTGAGTCAAATAACTTCAAATGAATCCTTATTGGGACTAGTGATCAATGATGTTAAATACAAGTTGGCCACTTTCATTCATTCAGAATCAGATGTTAATGAAATTTTAGAGGTCTATTTTGTAGAAAGTTTGAAGCTTGTAAATGATTCAAGGAAGCTAATTCAGCACTAGATAAAAGTGTTAAAAAACCATTTCCAGATCCTTTTGTTGATGTTGATTTATATTAGTAGTGTTGTTCATACCCTTCCACATCCATAAGAACCTTATGTCCCTTATGAAACTGAACTTTAAAGCATTCATTTTTAAGACCCTTTTTGTTTATGGATTTCAATATAAATATTCAGAACATTTGAATGTCTATTTTAACTTCATATTATTTGTATTTAGATTTATTTATTTAAGTTTAATACTTTACTACCAATCATTGTTTTATTTTTCATATTCCAGAATTCATAAATATTCATTTATTATTCTGTGCTCTATTAACTATTTTTTACTTCATTTAAACTTTCAAACCATCATTTTGATACAACAAGAATGGGAAGAAGATTAAAGTTTATAAAATGAAAACTATATCTTTAGGATATGAGGAAATATTTGAAACCACAACATTTACTTTTATAAATTTTTCTTTATCGAAATAATTGAGTAAAATCAAAATTTCAAAAAAATATCTACTTTTTTATTTTACAAATCCTATATTTTCTTTAATTTTTGTTCAGGTTTATGTTAGGGGTTTTGTGATCATTGAAAGGGGTGATATTATTAGACATGTGTTGTATGAAAAATAAAATATATTTTATGCTAATTTTTATGATTAAAAAAACCCTGTATATTTTCTAATAAATTTTTGTTATGTGAGTTTTATATGAATTTATATTCTATTTAATGAAATTTAGTGTCACGGGAATGAGTATAGAAACTCTGTTTTCATCCCTATGTTACATTCAAAAGCTATTTTTTGCATATGGTGTCAACCCTATGGTATGATAAAGATTTTTCATTTTGATATTCATCCTTACTTTCAAAAAACTGACATGTGTATGGATCAACAACCCTAATTGGAGTCTGGATTTACAGTTTTCAACCCTACATTCACAAAATGTTAACTTATGGTTAGTCATTACTATGTTCGGTATTATATGATGATTGGGATGATCTTATGGATCATTAAAACTACAATATGAAAATGAACCCTATGATATGAAAAGGAACACTACGCTTTGAAAAAGAAACTCTACACTATGCAAAAGAGCCCTAAACTACACAACCCATCCTTATGTTGTGTTCTCAACTGGGAAGTTCTTCAAGATACATTTTGAATCCAAGATTACCTCAACTGTCAAGTAAAAAATAAAGACCAATTCAAGGATCATTTTGATTATTTTAAAAAACATTATTCATCAGAGTAAATCTCTCTTATTTCTAATGGATGTTACGACTCTCCTAGTTAATTGAAATTTGAATTTCTATAACCAGTCTGGGTATTCTTTTGGATATAGAAAACTGATGAAAATCTTTTTGTTCTATATATTCCTCTAGAATACATATTCATGTAAGTTTGAGACAATTGATTAACATATACAGCTAATTTATTAAAAATATTTTTACAATGCTACATAAAACAAACAACTATGATAAAGGACTACATTTTGGAGATATGCATATTCTAACTTGTTACACTACAATTTTACGACCTCTCTTTTTTTTGCTGCTTTTCCGTTGAATATCTATGTGAAACATAGATTTATTCAGAGTCATTCTCTGTTGAGGGATTTTATTTCTGAAGAATAAGATCCATCTACTGTCAATTGCATGCTGCTAAATTTATGAAGTTTAACCTGTTTCAACAAATCAATCTCTTTTGATTTATTTGAGTTTCAACTAGTCCTACTCAATTGTAGTGGAGAATCAGATTTTCAATCAAATCTATGGATAATTGGTTCTCTGTTATAGAACAAGAAGCCTTTGTAATTGGTCTTGTAAATGTGTCAACTTCTTGCACTCAGTTGGGGATTCTTTGTCTTGTGATAAGAGTATCATACAAGTGGAATTTACTAATATCACAGAGAGAGTGATTGGTAGAGTGGACTAGGGGATCATTGTTCCCCGAACCACTATAAAAAAGATGTGTTTTTATTTTTTTATACCTACTATATATTTTCATAGACAATAAAAACACTGCATATCAATATAAAATAAATAGGGTTTCAAGGTCTAGAATTGTGGAAGAATTTGAAAAGACACAATTCACCCCCCCCCCCCCTCCTCTTGTGTATTACTTTGTATATTCTCACCTAACAACATATTGGTAAAAATATCTTAAAGGTGGTTTGGTATTATTATTAGTGTCTGGAAGAAAATAACCTGGTAATGTTGGTAATGAAAAATAACCTTGTTTGGGTATCAATGTTTAAGGGTTGTATGGGTTCAATGTGTTCAAAAACATACAACCATAGGTTACAATAATGATCTAGTGGAATTATCAGGTTTGAGTTTGGGTAGTTCGATGGTATAGTGACTAGGTTGTTGATAGTTGATTATTCTGGGAAATATAATTACATATACAGTAGATTGAGTCTTTTTAAGCTACATTGATTCATATGAATGGGACTGCGGATATGAGGCATGATTGTTTTGGTCATGCTCATGTGTTACTCTAATATGGTTATTGTATTGTTTGTAATAGTTATTTAAATCATTGATATATTCCATTAGTGAATTATAAATCCATAAATGTCATCGATTTTGCGGTATCATGATAGATTTGATGGGTTTTCTCAATGCCTCAGTGAATAAGATGATGGGTTTCCATAGGTAGTTAGTGCATTAGGGAACTAGGAAGCATGGGCTAGCATGATCAATTAGGAAGTATTGGTTATTAATTAAAACATTCCATTGAAGGGAAAACTACTTTATCAAATGGAAAGGAGAATAAGGTATTAGGTTTTTTGGATGTTCTAGTAGTTTAACCATGACTATAACTAGTAATAGGGAAATTAGATGTGTATTTGATCTCAGTGATTAGTGTAATTTTAGGTAGATACATTAGGAGACTCTTAGAGGATGGAAATATTATGGTGGGGAGTTTATCACACCCTAAATATTCCAAAACATATGTTTTTTAAATTATTTTACAAACCATTTGTATTTTGATGGTTTCAAGATCTTGTAGAAATTTGAAATTTTATAAACAATTATAAAATCCTATCACAATTTGGGGAAATGTGTTATGATGAAGAGACATAATTTCCATATATGAATACTTTTTTGGATCATTTCACCATGATTAATATGATAAATCTATATTCCCTGGATAAGATTAAATTCTTATAATGGGGGGAGTTATCATGCCTAAACATGAGGAGTTTCTACATGAATATAATGGTTGTGTCATGTGGGGTACCTCATGAGGATTTCTAGTTTGGCTAATTTATAAAGTTCATAAATAAACAGTTAGTCATGTTTAGGTAATTCTATATGGTATCATATGATCATATAGTATTGGGTAGTCCCTGATTATTTTATATTACTCTAGAATATGCCTTTTCACTATGAAGTACATGGATACACATTGATAATAGGATGGGATTTTTTTAGTTTCTCTATATTGGTGAATTTCACCAGGAGTTTTAGGGTTATGAAAAAACATTACCCTGTGTAGATTTTATTTCATTTTAATCAAATAAATTAAAAAATTAAATACATCTTATTTTAGACATGCTTCATAGAAACAACATGATATGCTCCCATTTTCCTTCATTCTATCTCAACTTACTCCATGGTCTATGGAGGGTTGATCTCGGTGGATCATTAATGGAGGTGATGACTCCTTTCATTCATCCTATCTTCCAACACCTATGAACTCTATTTAATTTTAGTGGATTATAAATTATCAATTTTGTTATTATCCCATTATGGAATAGTGAAATAAGGTCAGAATAAATGGATTTTTCCTTTTAATTTCCAGAGGAGGATTAGGAGAGGATAATACACATGGATACAAATAATTTTGTTGTATTTGAGACATTTCTTTGATTTTTATTTTGAATTCATAAAAATTGGGTTTAATTGCATGATGAATTAGAGTTTATAGATAGGTATTTGGTCGATAGTGGGATTATGAGTATATTGGTAGTGGACCGCGCATCATTTCCTAATGTTTTGCATCATTGGGTAACCTGGTGAGTTTATGGGAATTATATTAGGTCAGTTGGTTTATGGAATTTTTGTAGAAATTATTTATAAATGTGTTGTATCTAATTTATGTCGGTTCTTGGTTGAGATAGTGTCTCAAAATAATAATTTCTATCTAGTTTGGATTTTCTAGGATTCATTACATTTTGTATGATTTCTTAAGGTAATAACTCCATTATTGAGGTATGTGACCTTTAATAAAACCATTTATCATAGGTATGAATATATTTTTTGGATTTTAAGCATGGGAGAGCTGGTTAAAGTGAACTAAAATGAAACCATTGGTGAGTTATATTATCTGAAGTGAGGATAGTGAGATATTTAGACCCCTAGAAATTCGTTGTTGGTTATAGATGTAATATATTACTAATGAAGGTAATTTCGCATATGTGGGAGGATTGATTGGAGAAAGATTATAACACAAGATGGGGTGCACCATTTATAAATAGCTCTAATAACCAAGATAGGTTTTTTGATGTGTGATTTCAACTTAGAGTGATGGATAGGGGTGAACGTGTGGAATTTCATGGTATTTCCATCATGGTATAAGAGTATGGGAAGGTATGTAATGGTGGCCTATAATTAAAAAATGGATTCCAATATTTTTGTGTGATGGATACAGACTATCTACATCATATCATGCCCTCTAAGACACATGGGATGGACACATGACTGTATTTGGCCATGTAACATTAGGTAAGTGATGGTATAGTTAGTTAATATAATTGTGAGGAGTATCATTGACCCTAAAGTCATTTGTGATCCTTGTATAAAATCTTTGAGTGTTCCTTAATTATGTAAAGTGACATATTTTAAGGCTAAGTGGGATTTTCCTTTTTAATGAGAATTTAGTATGATGAATTATAATATAACTTGACCATTGTGATATGGCTAGATATTGGTATCATAACAGTTTTGAGGACTTTTAGGCTTGATGAATGTTTCCTAGGTGTACAATGTCTTGAGCATGGGTATCCAATTGAGTACTTTGGGATGCAATTGAAAAAAACCTAGAATGATAACTTTTTCACCATTGTTATATGGATATTATGATATTTCTTATGCCAATAGTGATAATTTGTCCACCTTTTTTTTATTTATTTAATGGTATATCATTCATGTTATGTATAATTATTTTTATGAAAAATATTTCACCAATGTTATATGGTCTTGTGGTATATTTTCTAACATGGGTAATGTTTTTGGTGATGAAATTTTCACCTTATTTGGTTTGTTAGTAGCAGATCAACCACCATTGCTAGTGAGGATGGTGATATACAATTAACCTTGGGATACATCATTTTCCATTATTTTAGTGAGTATGTTGATACATCAATAACTTGGAGATATAATATTCACCATGATTTTCTTAGTATGGTGATTTATTATTTTCCCTATTGATATGAGTATGGTGATATGTAATTCACTTGGTGATACATCAGTATCCCGTGTCATATCACGGTGTCTCATTCACATGGTGATACATTGTTCACCAATGTCATATGGAATTAATATCATGTTTACCTGGTGATACATTATACATCCTAGTAATTGTTGTTGTGATATATCATTAAATTAGAGATATATAGTTTTCCCTATTGTTAGTGTTGTGATATTTCATTCACCTAGTTTTGCATAAACCACACTTATTAAGGAGTGTGGTGATATATCATTCACCTTGATTATTATGTTGGTGACACATCATTTACCATTGTGTTTTGATCTAATGATAACACTTTGTTCTTAGTTGTTTATATGAGTGATGATTAATCATTCACCCCCCCCCCCCCACACACACGTTTTCATCTATCTCTGGGAGCGATTTTCCATTCTATAATTACCCAAAGTAGGTTTGAGTAAACCATTAGGGTGTGTTTTGGGAACACTTGGCATGATAAGGTTCCTCGCATGTGATGTTTATAAATTTATTTTCATTTAGTATATGCATGTAAATATATATTGATTTTATTAGGGACATCATTATTGATGACTTCATAAGTTTCTCACACTCTACATAGGGACTTTGGTGTGAATTAAGACCTTATGCTTAGTATATAGGTTCAAGTGATACCCCTTGTACTGGTGGAAGAATTAGTGGAGTTCAGTGATATTATAAAGACCATTATGATGTGATATCGATGATAGTTTGTGGTCTCCCTCTATTTATATATTGTTTTTTATGTTTATTTGATGATTATCCCATGAGGTTATATTACATTTATTGTATAGTTGGATGACCAGTATGTGTGTCATCTTCTATATAATGGTGGGTGTTATTTATTTACATGTTATTCCTTTCATTGTAAATCCATTATTATAGTATGATGTTTTATTTTATTATTAATATTATATTAATTTATATTATTAATTGATGATATTATAGGTTATAGTATCCTATTATAGTTTATTAAACCATCACTATTAGTCGGTGGCCTTTGGAATATGGGGAGGTGTGTTTGAGGTTTCATTGCACCCTCCATCTCGAATCTATTCAAGACAAACGTATTAAGAAAGTTACACAGTTTATGACTACAAAAACCATAAAATATAACCTCAAACACATACATAAAATCTTATTTATTCATATTAGATATGATAGTGATATATCTAAGAATCACATACATTTAGTAAATATAAATTCAAAATAATGAGCATGGTTTATCAAGATGCATATTTATTATACACTGTCACTTAACCATGAAATCCAAACTGTACATCATGAAATTCCATAGTTTTCTCTTCCAAAACATGGTATTTCCTATGATTTCTTATATAATCACTTATAAAATCCATTATAACTATAATTTTAAAAAAATCAATTAAAAAAACTCTAAACACTATGTTTTGAAACAAAAACTCCCTTATTTAACCAAAGCTCACAATAAAAAATGATGGGTATACATTTTCAATAGTATACATCTTTGGTTAAAATGTGTATATATTTACCAGCACAAATAATTCCCAAAGTCTCAATCTAAATTCTCTAATAGAAATTTACAACAACCAAAACCAAAATACCATCTAAGATACCTAAGTACCGAATGTTACAAATTCTAGAGTTCATTTCTTGATCACCGTAGTCTGGAATCTAGTTCTAAGGAAAAGTATAAAATTTGGGAAACAAATTATCCATTAAAATATTTTAATTAATAATAAACACTTTACTAATAATATTATCATAGTGGATACATATATTTATCCATTAACATTCCAAGTATTTTAATGATTTTTGTAAAATCATACAGCCAAATAAGTCCTTAAAATTCAGAAAACAAAATAATTTTATTTTCTAACCAAAAATAAAAAATACATAAATCACTTAAAATAATATATACTAGAAATTAAAAAATAGATGAAATATCTCCTAAACCATAATAATGGATAAAACCAAAAGTGCAGCCTACAAAAAAATTAAATATACATAATAATAAAATTGTAATAGAAATAAATAAGTATTTCCACTACACACAAGACCATCATCCATATAACCTCAACTCTATAGATTCACAAAAACATTTGACTAATAATTGATGAGTTGGGTAATTCATTCCTTAACCATGTCTTGTTTAACAAAATCAGCATGTATGTCATTGGTATGCTTATGGGGAGTGAGTACACTTACTTTATAGGATGTCTCTTAAAAATTCTATATCATGTCTTTGTATATATAAACCATCATTATTAAAACAAGATGTATTAAATACACTATATAAAGTATGAAATTTTTAAATATAAACAAGTTTAAATTTCATCATAAATCATCAGGAAACTATTTGAAATAAATTCATTTATACATCACCCATAATAATTTTTTACACAGCTAAATGTGTTCAAGATGGATCAACATGGAAGAACGGCCAAAAGAAATAAAATTAAATTATTTGCTTAGAGTCTCATGAAACTAAAGTTTCAAAAGTTCATATATAGAGCCACCATAAGATCCATAATTGTTTGATCCCATAACTCTATAATGTGCATTCATATCTTCCAAGAAAACTACACACTTATGATCCATGAGGATAATAAATTCCACTTAACTCTATACATTGAAGGATTTTAGATCTTTTGAAGAATTTAAAGCATCTCATATCATGAAATAAAAATTAAAAACCTTGTACTAGCCTTATTAATGTAATTTTCATAGAATCCTATAAGTGCGATATTTTATGTGAATTTTCTCATCTAATCCCATTAATGTAATATAAAACACTTGAGTATATTTCATGAAACTCGCATCCATGAAAAAACACCTTCATGTAATGGTTCAAAGCCTCTCACAAGTAAAGGATTCACATAAAAACTATCTTGTGTGATAACATTACCATGGAAATACCTTTTATTCCCCCTATTTGATGAAATGTTCCATTATAGTTGATTTAGCATAAGACCCAAATTCACCTAATTCAGATTCATTTATGAAAACATCATATGCATAACTAAAATTATATCATTTCACCTCTATGGCCTATTTATAATACAATTTATGGGAATAATTATAATTATCCCTATACATAACCTTACATAAATCGATAAAGATCTAGGAATCTCAATTCCTAATCCCCACTAAATCCTATATTATTTCCCATTTCATGAAACAATAATCCTTATCATATGATATTAAACTGAATAGACCAGACCTATCTCATGACCTTAAATTGTGAACATAGAACTAAATGGGTTTTAATTACTATTAAAATTTGATAAAAATGATGCCTTTATGAGTTTTTATCACAAAAGAATTGATATTGTCACATCTCCCCTTCGGGATGTGGTATGCCCCAAAATTTTATCCTTCACAGAGACAACCAAAACTCTAAAAGTTCTTATCTATGAGGCTTTATTCCATAGAGTGTCCCCAATAAACTCTAAACCATGAGTATCTCCATTGAACATTAAACCATGAGTGCCTCTCTACCAAGATTAAAACATGTTAACCCATACTTCCTTATTTAATGCGATTGATATTCCTCATGTGATGAGAATAAGATCAACATCCATATATGACGAGCATTATATAACAACCCATACTTTTCATACATGGTTATTACTTCAAAATTTAAGCATACTTATTACAATATATAACAAAACCATGAAAGGACCGTATAGGTATAGTGTCTTTAGAAACTAGGAAACATAAACAATTGGTTCATAAATCATCTACGTTGTCTCCCATTTATTTCATCATATCTAGATTCCCTTTTTGGAATATCCTACTTAATAACCTTCTTCATTAACTGGGGTAAGAAAACATACAAAAGGGTGAGCTCAAATTCTCAGTAAGGGTAAACAAAAGAAATATCAATCACATCATATTCATAAGAACATATCATTTCAGAAATCTTAACCTACAAAAGAGATCATAATTTCATAACATGGGATAAATCGTAGTAGTGAAATGTAATCCCAATAATCAAAACATAAAACATGAAACTTTGTGTCATACACACAAAATCATAGAGAATCATTTCTTAGTAGTCAACACTCATTTCCAAGACTATCTTAGCGGACAAAGTCTATTTCTAAACTAAGTTCACTCCTCGTTTCTGTCCTGTTTCACTGAACCGGATTAACCTGTCGTTCCATCCAAGTCTATCTCATGAGATATAGATCATTACCCAATGCATTGGATGTAGATATAGGTCCCACCCATATCATAATGATACCATTCTTATGTATGCCACAAAATCAAAAAAATCATACATCATTGCATAACCCATGTAATAAAAATGGGATTCTTAAACATCGTGACATCATAAAACAATTCATATAAGATAAAGGAATTTATAAAAATAATTCTATAACAACATAATCAAATAAATTTAATAATAGGGATAGAAACATAAACCTATATTATCTTATATGGAAAATAATTTTGATAAAACACTTGAACTCCATTCTTGAGGAAAATATCCTTTCTACTTTAAAAATATTTTTCCATTCTTAACATGTCATACAATTTTAAACTAAAAGAAGTTGATTAAAAATAAACTTGAAAACTTGTAAAGGAAGCTTCTTGGAAATAATGTTTTAAAAATCCATTCATGTCGTATAAGTTATAAAAAACATTCTTCTCGTACTTTTGTCGGAAAAGTCAAAAAGTACCTCATATGAAAAACGACAAAAGATTCCTTTCATATCTTTTAATAAAAACTAACCGAAGGGTAAATTGGATTTAAAAAATTGTAGGAGGATATAAATAATATTCAATATTGAAGAAACATGGATGTGGATGATAAATATTCCCTAGTAAATTCTGAAGTATAAACAATCTCGGATAAAAATTGAGATTGCGAGATTATCCCTTACCTTAGGTCTCATTTGCTTCGTAAGTGTTCGAACCTCCTGTATAATGATTTAAATAATTTCATTGACTTATTCCAGAATCATACTCATTGTTATGATGTCATATATGGTCATATTCTTAGCTTCTTATTAGTAATATTTTATTGCTACTTGTTATTCGGGTGTTTATTACTTTTTGTTCTTATGCGTGTTTTGTCGAATAAATTCTTATTCTTAATTTTTATATTATAGATACCTCATTTCCAGAATGGTATTAGTGTAATATATATCATATTTATTCACTCAATTCATTTATGTAATGATTATGCAATGAAAATCATGTAGAACAAGTCGCATCACATCGTGGAGACGGTATTCCGTACATACGCACGAGCGATGATATCGTTCCCATGATCATGGAAGTGTATTGGAGTGTATGTATACTATTTCAGAATCAATATCACTTTAAAATAATCATATATAGTAATTATTTACACCATTATACCCATCCAAGTAAGGTGGTGGTGGAAAATAGATTACACCACGGCGTGGAGACGGTATTCCATACGTATGCACGCGCGGTGATTTCATTTTCCGTAGGATGGATAGATGGTGAAATAGGGCTATTTCATAATAATAATATCATAACAGTATATTATTTATACTGATGTTATTACTCCATAATGAAACAACTAAATAAGAAGAAGTGGGAGAAGAAATAAAGTTGAAATAATCGGTAACGGACATTACCTCTTCTTTGAAGGGCCTCTTTAAGACCTCCTTTTAGGGAACTAAAATTAGTATTTGAAGAATACCAGGACCTCTAGGATGTTTCTATGGAAGTGGAGAAGATATTTGGCAGGGTCTGGCCGAGCTGGAAGGCTCAAAGTGGTGTGAGGAAGAGAGGGAGGAGGTTCCCTTTTATAAGGGAGGAGAGGGGCACCTTTGAAAAAACTAAAAATATTATTTTATTATAAAGTCATATTCGGTTTTTAATAGCTCCAAATTTATTTATTTAAAATAAAAGGTGGGGTGGGTCTAAATACTCTCATACAATAGAATTTAGACAAGTTTAGGGTTCTATTTTAACCTTATCATTTAGATTTAACTTTAAGTTAAATAATTTTACTTTTACCGTGTCTTTTTGTTTTCTTACACTACAAGTTTAATAGACTTACTATAACAAGACAAACGAACCCCAAGTTGTTTATTATTAATATATATAACCTTATATAAGTCATCTAGACTAACCTCATATTTTTAGGAATGAAATAACAATTAATAATATAATATTTGTTTTAAAAACTATTTTAGTTCAATTTTTACACTATTTGGTAATTGAATTTTATGAAATCATAACAGAAAGATTAGTTCTAAAAAATTTAATAAAATCAATAATAAAATGTCATATTAACCTATAAAATTAGTGGAATTCATAAAAAGTCTCAAATTACATTTATTTGGGTATTTATGATATCAATTATGTCAATATTTCATTAATAAGATAATTACTTCCTCATAATATTTGTCATAAATAAATTAAATTATTTAATGTATAAAAATTATTAATAAAATACCATTATGTAGGAAATATTTTTATGTTTCTAATGAATATTTATAGTCTAATTTATCTTATGTATAACCCTATATAAAATATGATTTACTTATTAAACTTTGATTTTAACTATTTTAAACCTTCTTTAAATAAATTAATAATAAAAGTCCTAATCTAATCCAAGTGGGCCTAAATGGTCATCTTTTATTCCTAAGGTTTCTTTGGTCTAATTAAACTTATCCAATAGAATTAGGACATGTTTTAGGGTAATAATAATAACATTTTTACCCTTAATTACCCTATTTACTTTTAACCGTGGTAAAAAAAGTAAAAAGTTACTATTCACCAAAAAATATTTTAATCTCATTGATCCACATTTTAGTCCTTGATATTAACCATGACTCTTGGAGTTTTAAAATTCCACTCATAGAAGCGGTAAAATTATGTTTTATGTAAATTTGCAAATTCTCCTAGGAGATTGGTAAAAGACGGTGAAAAGTTCAATAAAATTTTTATATATCTAAAATTATTATAAAATGATTCCAATGAATTGTATTGAACATATATAGGTATTATGTATAAATTTTGACCTAAAATAAATTTAAATAAAATAAATAATTATTTAAATAAAAATTCGGTTTTTAAATAGTAACCTAGTGTTTTCACTATTCATCCAAAATTGAAAATTTTCAGAAAAATACCAAAATTTCACCCTAGGATAATTTCAATATTCCAAATCCAAAAATGAATTCCATTTTGAAGGATGAAATTTAAAAAATTTCAAAAAGTGGGTATTACTATTCATAACGGCTAGTTTTAATAATATTTTAATAGCATATTGTTTTTTAGTGAAACTCGGTATTGCGTACAATGCAAGCTATCGGGGAAGGTCGCGGTTGCGTGTAAAGAAAGCCAAGATAGTGTTGTGTGTAGTGAAAGATTTATTTAATGATTTATATAACATAAAAAGAAAATATTTCTCATAAAAGTCTCGGGTGTTACATTCTACCCCCGTTAAAATGAATTTCGCCCTCAAAATTCCTCACTTTGTAACAAACAGATGAGGATACCTCTCCCTCATCATATCCTCAAGCTCCCATATAGCTTCTTCTAATTGGTGGTTCCTCCATAAAACTTTCACCAAGCGTGTGGTATTGTTCCATTGGACTTTTTCACTATGATCCAGAATCTCTATCAGCTGTTCTTCATAAGAAAGATCTTGCTCTATCGGTACAACTTCTGAGATGAGTACATGTGAAGGATCAGGTATGTACTTTCTCAGGAGAGATACATGGAACACATCGTGAACTTGGGAGAGATTCGGTGGAAGTGCCAATCGGTAAGCTACCTTCCCAACAAGATCCGGTATTTCGAAAGGACCGATATATCTAGGTCTCATCTTTCCCTTCTTTCCAAATATCATCACTCTCTTCCAAGGAGATATTCGTAAGAACACGTTATTACCCACTTCAAACTCTAAGTCTTTTCTTTGGTTGTCGGCATAACTTTTTTTCGAATCTGAGCTACTCTAATGTGTTGTTGAATAGATCTGACCTTTTCTGCAATCTCATCAACAAGATCAGGTCCTAATAGCTTTTTTTCCCCAAATTCATCCCAGCAAGTTGGAGTCCTGAATTTCATTACATAGAGAGCTTCATAAGGATCCATCTGAATACTGGAGTGAAAGCTACTATTATAAGAAAATTCCACTAAAGGTAGGTGTTGATCCCAACCACCTTTGAAATCCATAGAGAAATCTCTCAACATATCTTCTAGAGTTTGAATTGTTCTCTCAGACTGACCTTCGTTCTAAGGATGATAAGCAGTGCTAAAACTCAACTTTGTATCCAGAGTATGTTGAAGACTTCTCCAAAACTTTGAGGTAAATCTCGGATCCTGATCAGATATAATGGAAAGTGGTACTCCATGCAATCTTACCACTTCCTTTACATATATCCTGGAAAGCTGATCTAGAGAGAAATCTTATCTAATAGCAATGAGGTGTACAGACTTTGTAAGATGATCAACTATGAACCTGATAGCATTATTGCATTTGGATGTTTTAAAAAGTCTAGTGAAAAAGTCCATAGTGATGTTTTCCCATTTCCATTTGGGTATGGGTAATGGTTGTAACATCCCCTTAGACTTTTGTCTCTCAGATTTAACTTGCTAACAAACCAAGCGTCGAGAGACATATTCAGCAATATCTCTTTTCATACCATCCCACCAGAAGTACTCTTTCAGGTCCCTATACATCTTTGTGCTTCCAGGATGAATAGATAATGAATAACTATGAACCTCGTCTAGCAGCTCCTTCTTTAATTCTAGGGTGGGAGGAACACAAATCCGATTCTTGAACTTTATTATCCCATCACAATCAATGTTGAATTCAGGAACATTTTTCACCTTCTTTTGTAACTCTACATCTTCTTTTTGTGCCTCTTTAATCTTCACATGTATTGATGGTTGACCATTCATTTGAGAAAGATACAATTTTTACCCTTCCATTATAATTCCAAGATCCATCCTTTGTAAATCCATAAATATTGGATCTTTTGTGATCCTCATCATGGATAAGCTAGCATGGTCTTGTCGACTTAATGCATCTGCCACCTTGTTTTCTTTCCCAAGGTGGTAATGAATTGAGCAGTCGTAATCCTTAATCAGCTCAAACCATCTTCTTTGGGGCATATTCAGCTCCTTTTGTGTGAAAATATACTTTAAGCTTTTATGATCAGTATAAATATCACACCTTTCTCCATAAAGATAATGCCTCTAAATCTTTAATACAAAGATTACCGCAGCTAACTTCAAATCATGATTTGGGTAATTTTACTCATGGATTTTCAACTGTCGTGAGGCATAAGCTATCACCATATCATTTTGCATAAGAACACACCCCATCCCCTTCTTGGATACATCATTGTAGATCACAAACCTTTCTCCACTACAAGTGTGAGTACAGGTGCACTGGATAACCTTATTTTCAACTCCTTGAAATTCTCATCACATTCCTCCATACAAAAAAACTTAACTCCTTTCCGAGTCAACTTATTGAGTGGATTAGATAATCAGGAAAAATATTTCACAAAACGTCGATAATATCTAGACAAACCAAGAAAACTTCAGATCTCAGTTACTGTTGTTGGTCTCGACCATCTTTCGATAACCTCTGTTTTTTCTAGATCCACAGATATCCCCTCTTTTGAGATTATGTGACCAAAAATTGAACCTTTTTGAAGCCAAATTCACACATGGTAAATTTGGAATAAAGCTTCTCCTTTCCCAGGGTCATTAATTTAATTCTCAAGTGATCGTCATGTTATTATTTTCTCTTTGAATAAACAAGAATATCTTCTATAAATACTACCACAAATTGATCAAGATAGTCTCTAAAGACTCTATTCATCAGATCCATGAAGATAGCAGGGGCGTTAGTAAGACCAAATGGCATCACTATAAATTCATAGTTTCCATACCTTGTATAGAAATTCGTCTTTGGTATATCCTCCCTTTTGACCCTTAATTGATGATACCATGAACGAAGATCAATCTTGGAAAAGTATTGAGCTCCACGTAGTTGGTCAAATAATTCATCAATGCGTGGGAGAGGATATTTTTTCTTGATAGTGATCTTGTTAAGTTCTTGATAATCAATGCAGAGTCCCATTTATCCATATTTCTTCTTAACAAATAGAATTGTTGCTCCCCAAGGTGACGCACTTGGTCGTATGAATCCCTTATCAAGATTATCTTGGAGTTGCTTCTTCAATTCCTGCAACTCAATTGGGGCAATTCTATAAGGTGTCTTTGAAATAGGCAAAGCACCCGGTACGAGTTCTATTGAAAACTCTACATCACGATTTGGTGGAAGACCCGGAAATTACACCGGAAAGACATCATCAAACTCCCGTACAATGGACATATTCTTAATCGTGAGTTTCTCACCAACCATTTGAGATAACTAACCTTCATTTAGTGGAATCAAGACCCATAAGATGGAAGAAATTTCCACTGGAAGGTTATGTTCATCCTTACATCGATAGACGATCATAGATTGATCTGGAATGTGAAATGTGACATCCCTTCTTTGGAAATTGATATGAGATTCATATAAATAAATCCAATCCATGCCAAGAATCACATCAAACTCCACTATAGGAAGGATCACAAGATTTGCAGGAAGCACTTTTCCACAAACTTCAATCAGGGAAGAATTATAACCTTTTTGATGCGACTGTTGTTCCATTAGGGTTTGTCACATCTAACTCAACATCTAATTGTTGAGGTAATACGGAAATACCCATAGAAAATTCTTCATAAATAAAAGAGTGGGTGGATCCAGAATCAAATAAAACATTTTCTACTTTAGAGTGGATGGTAAGTGTACCTTTCACCACTTCGTTGTCGTACTCCACATTGTCGATAGTAATTACATGTGACTGTCCTTTGTCTTTGGCCTTAAGAGTTTGTTGACATCGATCATCATCGACAACCCTTGGATTAGGGCATTGATTGGCATAAATCCCCAATTCCTTGAATTTGTAACCTTGAAGTGTATGTGGTGCACTCTATGTAGCCTTTGTCTTTGTTCACATCACTAGAAATCTTATTCCCATCATTGCGGCATTCAAATGCCCGATGACCTTCCTTTCCACATTTGAAACATTTATGTGTCCCTTTAAGACAACTCCCTCCATGTTTCTTTCCACACTTTGAGCATAAGGGAAAACTCATCTTCTTTTCAGTGTGCTCTTTAGATTTTCCTTTGAATTCCATTTTCCTCTTCTTATCAAACCCATATGACTGATGGGTTACTCCAATCTCCATCTCAACCTTGAGAGCACATCGAACAATTTCCTCGTATCTATTGAAGTCTCTTATGGATATCACCCTTCAAAGACTTGGTTTTATTCCACTAAAGAATCGATCGATCTTACTCTCGGGCTGGATAATAATCCCAGAAGCGTACCTTGCAAGTCTTGTAAAATTTGCTTCATAGGTACCAACAGATTCATCATCCTTTTGATTTAGTTCAAGAAAATCCTTATCCATCATGGTTCGAAGAATACGGGGTAATTACTTATTGAAAAATAAGTTCTTGAACTCGTCCCATTCCATGGACTCAATTTCATCCCTTTGCCTCATATTCTTAATAAGATTCCACCATTGATCAGCATCACCTTCCAAACGATATACTGCTAAGATGACTTTATCAGGTCCAGAAAATTGAAGAACTGAAAATATCTTTTCAATGGTATTGATCCATTGTTCAGCCACTAATGGATCAGAAGACCCATTGAATGAAGGTGGACGCTGCCTCATGAAGGATTCAACAGAATGTTGCTCCTTCCTATGCTCGTTTGGAAGTCCTGCATGATTCATAGCTTGAGAAAGTTGTGTGAGCATGGCTACAATATTTTTCATTCCATCTCCCATAACGTTTGGTTGATCAGGGGGACAATCATTGCATTTCTCATCGCATTCCACATTAACATGGTTCCTTCGGGTTCCAGCCATTGACTAAAACCAAGAATAATAGTGTGAGAAACACTAATTATAGTAGGAAAAACACATAATCAAGAATAAAATTTCACACTTAAGGTCTTATCATAGGTTTTTCATGGCCTTTTTATTAAAACACTAAGATTGTGTTCTATTCATAGACTTATCCTTAGGGTTCTTATTAAGGATTTCACATCCTAGTTTCCAAAGGTTGACTATACCTTTCCTCTGATACCAACTATAACAACCCATACTTTACATAAATGGTTATTACATCAAAATTGAAGCATACTTATTACAACATATAACAAAACAATGAAATGACTGTATAGGTATAGTGTCTCTAGAAACTGGGAAACATAAACAACTGGTTCATAAATCATCTACGTTGTCTCCCATTTATTTCATCATATCTAGAGTCCCTTTTTGGTATATCCTACCTCATAACATTCTTCATGACCTGGGGAAAGAAAACATACAAAAGGGTGAGCTCAAATTCTCAGTGAGGGTAAACAAAAGAAATATCAATGACATCATATTCGTAAGAACATATCATTTCAGAAATCTTAACTAGAAAAAGAGATCATAATTTCATAACACGGAATAAATCATAGTATTGAAATATAATCCCAATAATCATAACTTAAAACATGAAACTTTGTGGCATACATACATAATCATAGAGAATCATTTCTTAGTAGTCAAGAATCATTTCCAAGAATATCTTAGCGGACAAAGTCCATTTCTGAACCGAATTCACTCCTCGTTTCAGTCCTGTTTCACTGAACCAGATTAACCTGTCATTCAATCCATTTCTATCTCATAAGATATAAATCATTACCCAATGAATTGGAGGGAGATATAGGTCACACCCATCTCATAATGATACTATTCTTATGTGTGCCACAAAATCAAAAAAATCATACATCATTACATAACCCATGTAATAAAAATGGGATTCTTAAACATCGTGACATCATAAAAAAATCATATAAGATAAAGGAATTCATAAAAATAATTACAACCCAACATAATAAAATCAATGTAATAATATGGATAGAAACAGAACCCTATATTATCTTAGATGGAAAATAATTTTGATAAAACACTTGAACTCCATTCTTGAGGAAAATATATTTTCTACATCAAAAACATTTTTCCTTTATTAACATGTCATACAATTTTAAACTAAAAGAAGTTGATTAAGAGTAAACTTGAAAACTTGTAAGGTAATCTTGTTGGAAATAATTTTTTAAAATTTCATTCATGCCGTATAAGTTATAAAAAACATTCTTCTCATACTTATGTTGGAAAAGTCAGAAAGTACCTCGTACGAAAAACGACAAATGATTCCTTTTATATATTTTACTAAAAACTCACCAAAGGGTAAAATTGGATTTAAAAAATTGTAGGAGGATATAAATAATATTACATATTGAGGAAACATGGATGTGGATGATAAATATTCCCCTGTAAATTATGATGTATAAACAATCCCGGATAAAAATTGAGATTCCGAGATTGTCCCTTACCTTAGGTAAGATTTGCTTCGTAAGTGTCTGAACCTCCTATATAATGATTTAAATAATGTCCTTGACTTATTATAGAATCATACTCCTTGTTATGATATCATATATGGTCATATTCTTAGCTTCTTATTAGTAATATTTCATTGCTACTTGTTATTCGGATGTTTATTACTTTTTGTTCTTATGCGTGTTTTGTCAAATAAATTCTTATTCTTATTTTTAGGTTATAGATAACACATTTCCAGAATGGTATTAGTGTAATATATATCATATTTATTCACTCAATTAATTTATGTAATCATTATTCAATGAAAATCATGTAGAACGAGTCGCATCACATCGTGGAGACGGTATTCTGTACTTACGCACGAGCGATGATATCGTTCCCATGATCTTGGAATTGTATTAGAGTGTATGTATACTATTTCAGAATCAATATCACTTTACAATAATCATATATAGTTATTATTTACACCATTACACCCGTCCAAGTAAGGTGGAGGTGGAAAAGAGATTACACCACGGCGTGGAGACGGTATTCTGTACGTATGCACGCGCGGTGATTTTGTTTTCCGTAGGATGGATAGATGGTGAAATAGGGTTGTTTCATACTTATAATAACATATCTGTATATGAGTGATACTGATGTTATTACTTCATATTGAAACAACTAAATAAAAAGAAGTGGAAGAATAAATAAAGTTGAAAGAATCGGTAATGGACATTACCTCTTCTTTGAAGAGCCTCTTTGAGACCTCCTTTTAGGGCACTAAAATTGGTATTTGAAGAAGACCAGGACCTCTAGTATGTTTCTATGGAAGTGGAGAAGAGAATTTGTCATGTTTTGGCCGATATTGAAGGCTCAAAGTGGTGTGAGGATGAGAGGGAGGAGGTGCCCTTTTATAAGGGGGGAGAGGGGAACCTTTGGAAAAACTAAAAATATAATTTTTTTATAAAGTCATATTCGGTTTTTAATAGCTCCAAATTGATTTATTTAGAAGCTAATGAGGGTATGGGTCTAAATAATCTCATAAAATATAATTTATACAAGTTTAGGGTTCTATTTTAACCTTATCATTTAGATTTAACTTTAAGTTAAATAATTTTACTTTTACCGTGTCTTTTTGTTTTCTTACACTATAAGTTTAATAAACTTACTATAACAAGAAAAAAGAACCCCAAGTTGTTTATTATTAATATATATAACCTTAGCTAAGTCATTTGGTCGAACCATAGATTTTTATGAATAAAATAACAATTAATAATATAATATTTGTTTTAAAAACTATTTTATGTCAATTTTGACACTATTTGGTAACTGATTTTTGTGAAATCATAACAGAAAGATTAGTTCTAAAAAATTTAATAAAATCAACAATAAAATGTCATATTAACCTATAAAATTATTTTAATTCATAAAAAGTCTCAAATTACATTTATTTGGGTATTTATGATATCAATTATGTCAATATTTCATTAATAAGATAATTACTTCCTCATAATATTTGTCATAAATAAATTAAATTATTTAATGTCTAAAAATTATAAATAAAATAACATTATGTAGAAAATAGTTTTATCTTTCTAATGAATATTTATAGTCTAATTTATCTTATGTATAACCCTATATAAAAAATTATTTACTTATTAAACTTTGATTTTAACTATTTTAACCCTTCATTAAATAAATTAATAATAAATGTCCTAATCTAATCCAAGTGGGCCTAAATGGTCATATTTTATTACTAAGGTTGTTTCTGGTCGAATAACACTTAACCAATAGAATTTGGACATGTTTTAGGATAATAATAGTAACATTTGTACCCTTAATTACCCTATTTACTTTTAATCGTGGTAAAAAAAGTAAAAAGTTACTATTCACCAAAAAATTATTTTAATCTCATTAAACCACATTTTAGTCCTTAATATTAACCGTGTCTCTTGGATTTTTGAAATTCTACTCACAGAAGTGGTAAAATTAAGTTTTATGTAAATTTGCAAATTCTCCTAGGAGATGGATAAAAGACGGTGAAAAGTTCAATAAAATTTTTATATGTCTAAAATTATTATAAAATGTCTCTAATGAAATGAATTGAACTTATATAGGTATTATGTATCAATTTTGACCTAAAATAAATTTAAATAAAATAAATAATTATTTAAATAAAAAGTCGGTTTTTAAATAGTAACCCAGTGTTTTCACTATTCATCTAAAATTGAATGTTTTCAGAAAAATACCAAAAATTCACCCTAGGCTAATTTCGATATTCCAAATCCAAAAATGAAGTCCATTTTGAAAGAAGAAATTTAAAAAATTTCAAAAGTGGGTATTACTAATCATAATGGCTAGTTTTAATAATATTTTAATAACATATCGTTGTTTAGTGAAACTCGGTATTGCGTACAACGCAAGCTATCGAGGAAGGCCACAGTTGCGTGTAAATCAAGCCAAGATAGTGTTGTGTGTAGTGAAAGATTCCTTTGATGATTTATATACCATAAAAACAAAATATTTCTCATAAAAGTCTCGGGTGTTACATATGATATTCCTTATATGGAAATCATAATATGAACCTTACTTATGTGACAAGTATAAGAGACCAATATTTCATTATATGATGAGAATAAGATGACCCTACTATTCTTAATGTAATGAGAAATATAATATTAGAACATTTCCTTATGTGATAAGAATTGGATGACCCATTATACTTACATGATGATCATAAGAGACCCATTTACCTTATATAATGATCATAAAAGAACCATATTTCTTTATATGGTGAGTATAATGCACCCTTGTTCACTTGAATGAGGAAGACACACCTTCCTGATCTGATGAGCATAATATGACACATCATTTGTTAGGTAAAATGCCTAATATATCCCATTATTCTTTATATGAGGAGAATAATATTTCCTAGTGTCTTGATATGAAGAGGAAACTACAGTGTCTAGCATGGAAAACACCCTTATCCCCTTTGACTATAAATTTTATCACTATATTAAGCTAAAATTGATGTAATTAACTGATATACATGAGAATTGACATTGCGAAGGGATTGATGAGAATTTATTAAATCTATGAGGGAGTATTGTACTAAAAAATAATATCCTCTATGATATTTATTAACTTTCAATCCTCCTGTTTTGATCAAAGGAGTTACCATCATCTCCCCAATGGTGGAAATTCACCCTATATTGTATATATGGAACACGAGGCCCGAATAATGTCCATGTTTTTTCATCTTCAGTAATATATCAGTGTAAAATAATAATAATAATAAAAGTTTTAAACCAAATGTGAATCCCTTATCCTTAAAATGTGAGTAAATGGTTAATATTTGGAATCACTTGTATCATGTTTATTCATGGTCGGCTTCAACTCCTATATAATTTCAACAATTGGGTGTGTTAATTAAGACATCCCTATAATTTCCTATAGGTTAGGAGGTAGGAGGGACTCCCCTAACACTATTGCCAATACCATATTTCCATATATGCAGATACCTTACACTTATGCACAATAGTTGTTAATTTCATATCCCACTACTCCAGGGGGACCTTGATCCCTTTCCAAAGTAGAGGTTGCATATTAGAGGGTCATTAAGGACATTTTTTATTTTAATAAAAAATAAATCATCCCAAATCTTTACATGTGGATAAGGATGATCTTAATAGTATGGTGCCATGTAGGTGCCCCCAATAGAAGAGATCTCATAGGGGGAAAGAACTGATTGTCACCACTTTAAACTACTCTGGTAGTCTGTATATGGGGTATATTGATGATGAATTTCCCTATGCGAAACATGTGGGGTAAATTAAAGGTGATCCATTTATTTCTATACCTAGGGAGACACTAAGGAGGGATATTACCAACATACATTGTCATCATGTCGGGGTCACAAGCCGACTACTGAATAGGTTGAGGTTATTCTCATCCAAGCTACCCCATCGCAACCTAGAGAGCACCCGCATCAGGGGAAGACCTTTATCTTTTTCCATGACTATCCACTCTTATAGATCTCATTACTCCTATAACTACCATCTCACTCCATGTTATCCCAAGCATCAAGCTAGTGAAAATTTCCTGTTAGACTGGGATCGAAACCCCAGATACCCACCATGAATGGTGAGCCATCTCCACTAGAAACTAATTCTGCTAGAATCCATCATAGTGGCCCTATAAATGATGAATAATTGTATGAACCTAATAATAATTAGGGTTAATTTATAACCAATCATTAGATAGGTTATCCTCCTGATACCAATAATAATTCTTGTGGAAATGCTCCCTATGAAATAGATGATCTCACACTCAAGGTACTCCTTCACTAAATCCATAAGGCTAATAGGGAGAATAAATGGTAGATTTCAGTAAATATTATTAAACCCCAAACTACAGAGGATTTTGAGTAGAGAGTTTTGGATCCATACCATGACCCCTAAATGAAATCACCATGTGGCTGAGGGTGTTCATTTCAGAGGTCATGGTGCACATTTTCCTAAAGATCTTCTATGAGTACCTAAGTGTAGAGTGTGTTACATTACCTCATTAGGGTCTGTTCATGATATTTTGGAGTTAAATAAATATACTTTATCTCAACCTCTACAATGAAGGGGTGTAAAAATCAGGATGTGGTTTAAATAAAGAATAACATTTGGTAGATCCACCTGCGCCAAATATATTCCCTCAAAATGAGAGCACAGGGTCCACATCCTTCAAGAAAATTATGAAAACCTATGTATTTTTAATAATGAATATATATTATATTTATATGATATTAATTGTATTGATTCATTTTTAATACATTATTAAAACCATAGAAATACTTTTATTAAGTTATGAAATGATAATATTTTTTTCATTTGGATAAAGATGTAACTAAATTTTTTTCCATGTGTGACATGGTTTTGTTTATAAATTTTATTTTTAAATTTTATTATTTTAATTTTATAAAATTTAATTAATTTTTAACATCATCATTTCAAAATTATCTTAGAGTTATTTTTGGTATTTTTCTGAAGGAGTATAATTTTTTATGAATAATGGAAAATACCATCTTCAAAAATACAACAATTTTTCATTTGGTTAAGTATTCACAGTGTAACACTTGGTTTTAGATTTATTTTAAAGTCACATTACTCTGATTGGTTTATTCATAAATATATAAAATTTCTTGAGAATTAATATTATACTTGATTTTGTTTAAAATATATTTTTACTCATAAAAAGGAATTTTTCTAAAAACTGGAATTCATTGCGATCTATATGATTATATTAAAATTAATTTATATCACCTAAATAAATTAAATCCTTTCAAATGGTTTTAAAATTTGTAATCATAATTACTAAATTAGTTAATAAATTCTCTTTCATTTTTATCCATAAAAATATTACCTAGGTAAAAATCAACTCCCCGTGGTGAAGGTTAAAATGAGATAAAATGGTTAAAAACTTTGTGATAAGGTCACATAATATTATCTTTAATAAAATAATGGAGTTAATTTTCAACCCTACATACATAGTTTAATAAATTAGTATATATTACTTATATTTTACTTGAGTATGTAATTTATTATATATTAAAGAAACATGTGTTTATAAAATTTCCACTACTCTCACTTATAAAAGGATCCCTTCAAAACATTACTTCTCTACAGAATTTTAGCACCTTATCTTGAAAAGACCTATAAATAATTCCTCCATAACTCTATTTACCATATACTAGAGGTTTTTGTCATCCAAATATACCAATATAATAAGGAATATGGAGAGTATTAAATATTGATATCTAAGGAAGAAATAATAATCTTAACCGAGTTCTTTCAAGTTTCTTTATTCTTCCACCTCTTTCAAATAAATTAAAACCATACAAGTATATTTTCACCATTATTATTAGTATACAAAAATTATTTTATCTTGATGTATCCATTATTTACCTTCCTCCCTTTTCATTCTAAAATGAAATTTTCATCATGTTACATTAAAGTTAGTACCTCCATGAAGGATGTATTTCATTTTTAATCATCTCCTTATATAGATGGTTTTAAAATTAAATTTTACGAATTATTATGATATTAATAATGAAAATAAATTTATATAAATATTAATTGTCCATTATGTTAAAAAATATAAATAAATCTTCATCATAATATTCAATCTCCTAAACGGGCTTACCAAGATAGTTTTTAAATAAAAAACCTTTCCATTATCGTTAATTCATCTTATTTATATACACATTCTTAAATATTATTTATCACTTTAATAAAATGTTTTTGAAATAATAAATAATCATTAGAGTGATATTATTAATATACACTAATATATTCTTGATCATTAAATTATTATAATGTTCTCTTATTTGGGTTAGTTTTACCACCACTTGAATGATATTTTAATGTTTATGTCAGTAATGACTAAAAAAATAAAATAATTCTAATATTTACTAATAATAATAAGTATATTAATTTTTATTATTTATATAATTGTGAGATATCCAAAATAAAAAATGTAATTAAAAGTGAACAATATTGGCTATTTTAAGTCATCAAAAACAAGCTTATCAAGGAAAATTCATGGAAGAGTAAATATTTCATAACCTATCAAACTTATTTGTAACTATAATGATATTAACCATATAATTAGACATATATAAAACATATGTAATCATTTTACAGGTGAGTATACTAAATCTATTGTGGATATTATGAATCGAACAACCTCAAAATAACGAATATGAACTATAATGATCATGTAAATAAATTAAATAAGATAATAAATTTAACAAAAGGAATAATAATATAAGAATAAATATAAACAATTATCTAAATCAAGTAGATAATTAATATAATTTAATTATTAAAGAGGTTAGAATATGTAAAAAATAAATTTAGAACTCAAGGAAAGGGGTTTTTCTTTTAATCATTATTTTAAATGTATTGTGGTTTTCCTTTCAAATATTTCTATTGCATGACCATATTATTTCAATAATTTTCTCATATACTGATAAATGATTAATTAAATTAATTTAAAATTACCTTTTAATTTCTTTACAAAATTATTAAAATGGAATCTTTTAATGTTTTCAATATTTTTCATTATCTACATTCTTTATACTGGTTTGAATATAATGCTTTTAATTGCATACCTTAGGAACATATTTCCCCACAATTAAGATAATTCTTCATTTGTTAAGTTTCCTTTTTCAAGTTTTCATTGTTTTGCAAAGTAAATTAAATTATCATTATTAAAATTTTAAAAATTTATGAAAGAAAATGATATTTCCTTCTATTTTTAAAGGATAAATATAAGTGATTAAGCTTATGGGTTAAAATGATGTTTTATGAGTTTTATAATAAAATTGAAATCCCTATGTTCTTTTATCATGTTATAGTTATTAAACATTAAATATTATGTCAGGTGTGTCTGTTATATCGCTCCAATTAATTGGGTAATAAATATAGAGTACACCGGATTTAAGTTACTCATATAAAGATCTTAGAATTAACATGGTTGTTTATTCCATTATGAGAGATGTTTGAATTAATCATATTTTTTATTTTATTATTAATGATGTTTTAATTATTCATTCGGGTTATTTCATCAGAAAAGTGATATGAATATAATTTCCCATGTAACCTTCATGATTACATTTTCCCTTTATACTTTTTTATGATATGATTTATGAAAATATTTTCCCAATGAAGTTGATTTCACGTGTAATTTATTATGTAAAAAGTAAAACTCTATCATTAGTTTTTATGTTTTTTAGGGGACTAATAGGTTTCCATTATTTTTATATTGCTTACTAGGATTTATTTTTTCACAAAATTTTTTCAAATTATTTTACATGATTTAAGGGTATGTAAGAACTCTATAAAGTTCAATATTTCTATTAAAAAGTGTCACCTTAAATGAAGTAAGTTTTTCATATATGAAATAGGTGTATCAATTTAACAAACTGTTTTTGGAGAAAAATATACATTGTGTGGAAGTGTACTCTTTTTTAATGTAATTTTTTACAAACTTTATGAATCTATAAACTGAAGAGGTCATTGGAATATTGGAAAATTAAAACCTTTTTATAAATCATATTATATATGGGTTAAATATATATAGGTTTTTATAGTTCATATCATAGTGGGGTTTAAATACCATTAAAAGTTAGGATATTGGTAAGGAAATATAATATAGGGATGTTAATTTATGGTCATATTATAATGGGGAGTTTATTATTACACTATGTGTTACCATGTTTCTTCATATAATTTTTGTCTATTTTATAATTTTGTTCCATATTTGGTGAATGAAATAATAAGGAAATAATAGGACAATACCCTTCCAAATCAATAACCCTAAATAGTGGGAATTACATATGAGCATTTTTTGGTTGTGTGAAATCAATTTACACTGAATGTAGATGATTTTTTTCATGTAAGGGAGGGGCTTAATTATCTATTGGGGATCTTGTCGAAATTGGAGAATTTCAGGAAACAAGACCATCTATATATTAGTGTAACCAAAAACCTAGTTGTATCTAAAGTATGGATCCATTCTTTGGGGAAGTTAATTGATGTTTTTGGTTGTTCCAATAATAAAAATATATCACCATATTCTTATTATATTCAACATGATTTCAATCAGTGGTGGTCCTTGATAAAAAATACTATGGAGAAGAATGAGATTGATACCATGGAGTGGATGGTATTTAAAGATACTTATCTAAAAAATGGTTTCGGAAAATTCTTCAATATATGGAGAAAAGTTAGTTTATAGAGTTAAGGTAGAAGGTGGAGGACTCAGTTTCTTCTTATAAAGAAATTTTTACGAAATTTTATAAGTATGCATCAAATTTTATTATTGTCCATGGAAGTAAAATTTATATATTTTATATAAGATTGAATGAAAGTTTGTGAAATTCTTTCTCACTCATTAATTTAAAAGTTATGAGGAAATAGTTGCATATGATAATGAGGTTGAGATTACTTTTTTTGGAATTTTATGTATCGCAAAAAAATGAGAAGAAGATTTCAAACTAGAAAGAAATGGGGAGTCCATATGGGAATCCTAATGTGAGAGTTTTCAAGTTTATTATTGTTTTAAATATATTAGGAATCATGTTTGGGAGTGTCTGATAGGAACATAGAAATGTTATCAGTGTGTAAAAACTATTAATTTGGTCCATAGTTACAAAGAAATTGTCAATGGTAAGGGATAGAAAAGTAAATGTAATCAGGATGTGAAATTTTTTAATTGTAATGAGATGGGTCTTTGTAAAAATATGTGCCAAAAAATGTGTATAAAAGGTTAAAACTATCATGATCATAATAAAAAATGGGCGAAAACATTATTTTATACATCTAAAATTTATTTTGGTCTATCAAATGATGTGATTATAAGAACATTAATTGTTTACACAAATTATTAAAATTAATTATTTTATTGTAGATTTACATATTTATTTTTTTCTATAAAATTTCTATTAAAATGGAAATATCACCTTAAAAATTGAGACATAACCTTTTGTAAAAAAAGTTCAGGTGGGTGTATTAATGAAATAATTATTTGTAAGAATCATCCTATAGTAAAGGATCGAATGGTTTTCTTACCCATAATAGATTTTAATTTTATTTTATGTATTAATTGGATTTCTTTTTATCATGAGAGGAAATATTTTAGATCTAAAGAAGTCATATTAAATTTCTACAATGATTTTCAATTTACATAAAATAATGATTTTATAGTTGTCATAGAATATCAAGAAGATTTGGAATTGATAACATATGGGGGAGAAAGTTATCTTACGCATATCATTGAAAATAAGGGAACTTATAAAATTAGGGATGTTCGTATGGTAGATAAATTTTTGAATATTTTTTCTCTAGTCAACATATTGTAATTTGTAATTTAGCGGTTCAATTTACTATTTAATTAGTTCATAATGTTAAGACAATTTCAAAACCTCCTTATTGAATGGATCTAGTGGATCATTTGATGTTAAAAAAATAATTATAGGAATTACATGATAAGGGTTTCATCCACCCTAGCACTTCACCATGAATTGAACCTATTTTTTAAGAATAAATATTATTTTATAAGGATTTCCATTGATTTTGGTGCACTAAATAATGTAAATAATATTAACAATTAGTTAGTTCATCATATCAATGAATTTTTTTATCAACTCTAGGGTGCTCAATTTTTTTGAAGATTTACTACAGGTCTGTATATCATTTGTTGAAGTTAAAGGAAGAAGACATTTTGAGGACTGTGTTTCATACTATGTATAACAATTATAGTTTTTGGGTTATTAACATTGGGATAACTAATTCACCTAAAATATTGATGTATCTAATTAATAGAGGTTTCAATGAGTATTTGGATAAATTTTTTGTGGTATTCATTGATAATATTATGGTATATGATCATGAGGAACATCTAATAATTTTTTTATATACCCTTAAAGAAAATGCTTTTTTTGGATCATTTATTAAATATTTATTTTAATAATGGTTTATATCATTACATTAACATATTTTAACTAAATATGTTGCAACAGTTAGTCCTTATAAAATTAAAGTGGTGAAAAAATTACCAAGTTCTACTAATGTCCTTTCGATTTAATTTTTCATGGGTCCAGTGGGTTATTATCAGTAGTTTGTTAAGAAATTTTCTAAATTAGATAACCCACTATCAATTTTAACATTAAAGGGAGTTAGATTCATTTGGAAAAAAGAATATTATTAATGTTTTTAATAATTAAAAATAAGTTGGTTTATAGCTTCAGTATTGGCCATACCATCCAGAAACAGTGAATTTTTTATTTATAATGGTTTTTATCTAAAGGAATTTTTGGTTTTTGAAGTTAAATAAATGATTAATTTCATATACATGCTAACAGTTGAAATACCATGAGAAAAATTATATAATTAATGAACTATAGATTTTTTTGGTATTTTTTTCTTTAAAAATTTAGTGTAATCATTTATATAGGGTGAAATGTGATATATATATATATATATATAGATCATAAATGTTTGAAGTATACATTCACCAAAAAATAATTTAACATGAGGTAGAGTAGATTGCTATAGTTGATAAAGAATTGTGATTACATGATAAACTATCATCTAGGTAATGTAAACAAGGTGTAATATTCTTTGAGCTAAAATAATAACACATCGTTAACCCTGTTATGCTTGGAACATGATCAAGTAGTTAATGATTTAATGAATCTAATATTATAATCTATATATCTAAAAACCCCTTTTGTTTTGGCTTAAGTATTGAGATAATATTCTTGGTGGGAAATAATTAAACATTCTCAAAAGGAAGATCTTGGTTTAGAAAGATAGGTAAAACTAGTTAAAGAAAGAAAATTTCCTAATTTTAATACAAACCAAGAATATATTGTATGATTCAAAAATAGGTCATGTGTATCATGTATTTTTTAGTTGAAAAAGGAATTATTGAATTATTAAAACATATCTCTATATTTTTTCAACATCGTAGTACTAAAATGTACAGAGGTATTCGAGAATATTATTTATGGGAAATAATGAAGAATATATTTTGGATTATACATAGAAATGTTTGATTTGTTTAATATATTAAATTTTTATGATAACAAGCAAAGTGAATGATTCATCTTTTTTCAAATCCAAAATTTAACAGTGTTATTTATCCAAGGATTTAATGGTGTAATTACGAAATACATATAGATTTAATAATTAAATATCAGATATTGTGGTCTAGGTGAATAAATCTACACATTTTCATTCTTTTCAAGATGATATGTACTCGGATAATAGTTCTTGAATTTATATTATATAGTTATTCAAATTATATGTACTTACTCTCTATTATATCTAATCATGATCCAAGGTTAACATCTATTTGTTAATGGAATTAAAAATTAGATCTTTATAGAGTTATTTTCAATATACCTTTTTATCCTCAAACTAATGGAATATCAGAGTGAAAAATTCAAACATTGGAGGATATGTTCTGAGATTGATCATTAGGTTATATTCTTGGTTGGGATCAAAAAAAATCATTATTGGAATTTTCTTATAATAATTGTTTCCAATCAGGTATTCAGATGACACATTTGGTGTCATTATACAGAAATAAAAGTTGGGATCTAATATATTGGGATGAAATTAGGGAGAGGAAATTGGTATGGAATGAATTGGTAGGAGATATGGTTGAAGAGATAAATATAATTCAACACCATATAAGGATATCTAAAATTAGGAAAAATATATTTGTAGATAACCAAATTAAATACCTTTAATTTGATGTAGGGTACCATGTTTTTCTTAAAATATCTCTATGGAAAGGTGTGTCGTGCTTTGGTAATAAGGGGAAATTACAATTCTAGAAAAGGTTGAATCTGTTTCTTACCAAGTATAATTACCATAAATTTTTTTTTGGTACATGATTTGTATCATGTTTTATTTTCAAGGAAGTGTGTACCTGATGCATATTATTTATTAATCCAAGATTTGGTATAGTCTAAGGGGAATCATTATTAGGAGGAAAATCTAGTTCTGATTTCGGATCACAAGGAGAGGGTGTTGTGAAATAAATAAATTCACCTGGTTATGTTTTATAGAAAAAATCATATAGTGAAAGATAGAACATAAAAACCTGAAAGGGATATGAGATAAAAATATTCCCACTATTTTATCAAACAATAACATTATGAGAAAATAAAATTTTTAAATGGTGGAGAATGTGATGACCCCATTATTCTTATAATGAATAAATTTTATATTTAATTCATATAAATTCTATATATTCAGATTAATATTTATTAATACTATTGTATAAAATAATTTTTTTATGTTAGGGGATAATAATATGATTTTTAATATGGAAAATTAAGTAGTATTTATTCTAACTAAATTTTTTGACATTTTATTTGGTTTGGAAAAAAATTATAAAGTTTTCATTTTTAATTTTTTAAAATTAACTTCTTTTTTTATAAAAATTATCTTTGGTATATTTTTGTTGTTTTTCTAAAAGAGTTTATTTTTAAGTGAATATTAGGAAATACCATGTTTTCAATACCATAATTTTTCCTTTGATTAAGTATTCATGGAGTACCATTCATTTTTGGGTTAGTTTTAAATTCACATAATTTTTATTTTTTATTCATAAACTAATAAATGTCATGAGAATCTTTACTATACTTAATTTTTCTTTAAATTCATTTTTACACTTTAAAAGTAATTTTTCTAAAAACCTTATTTATTTCATTATGTTTACTTATATTAAAATTAATATTTACCTTATCTATAAACTGAATATTTTCTTATGGTAATAAAATTTGGAATTATCAAGTTTAAATTAAGTAATAATGTCCATTTATTTTTTATCCATGAAAATAATTTACCAAGGTAAAAATTAGTACCCATTGTAAAGGTTAAAATAAAGTAAAATGATTAGAAAATATCTTATGAGCCCACAAAATCATATAATTATTTGATTGGTTGAGTGGATTTTCAGCATAAAATATCTTATATTTTAAAATTGACTATTCTGGTTACACTTTACTTGAGTGTGAAATTTATCATATATTCATAGAAAAGGTAGTTAAAAGAGTGACACACATCTCACTTATAAAAGTTTCCCTTCACTAACTCCAATCTCTATACACATTGAGAAACTTATCTCAACCAAGCCCAAAACAGTCCATTATTAACTCTCTTTCCCATGTTTTTTAGGTTTTTTTCTCCCCAAAAGATCATTCTAAAAATACTTAAAGAGATGATTTAGTGAAGTAATCCAAGGTAGAGGTAATAGTCTTAACTAAGTTTTTTCATGTTTCCTTATTCTTGAAACTCATAGAAATACTTTATAAGATTAATTATATAACTAATTTGATAAAATTATTATAATAAAATATTATTTTGTTGATATGAAAACAATTATTTACATTCTTCCAATTACATTGGAAAATGAAAACATCATCAGGTTCTATGCAGACTACCACCTCCAAGAACAACGTATTTCATTTTCCATTACTTCATATCAGGTAGAGTTATAAAAAAATTAATGAATTAATATGATATTTATAATATTATTAAATTTATATATAGATAAATTATCAATTATATAAAAAGTAAAAAATAAATGTTCATCATAATATTTAACCGGCTAAAATGGCATAATGAGACACTTTGTATATAATAAATTACCATTATTATAAATTGTTCTTCTTTATTACATCTTCTTAAATCATATTTACCACTTTAATACAAATATTTAAATCATTAAGCTTATATGAAATGATATTATTAATATACAATAATATATTCTTGCTCATTAGGTCTATATAATGTGTTCATGTTTGGACGATTTTTCTACCTATGCGAACTATACTATAATTTTTATATGGTGAGTGATTAAGAACACCTAATCATGGTAATATTAAGTAATAAAGATAAATTGCTTATTTTTTAATGATTATATAACAGTAAAATATCTAATATAAGAATGGAATTAAAAGTGAACAATCATGGTTGTTTGATGACATTAGAAAAAAAGAATATTAAGAAAGATTCATAGAAAATTGAATATTTTACAACCTATTGAACTCATTAGTTTTGAGAATCATATAAAACCAATACCTTGTAAAGTATATAACTTTTTTAACCATTGGAAAAAAAAATTATCATTATTGGGATACCAAATCAATTTCATAAATTATGAGTCAAACGAATCCAAAATGACCAATGTGAAATATTCCTATTTAGTAAGTAAATGAAGCACGGTAATAAATCAAATGAAATGAATAATAATATGGTAATAAACATGAAAAAAATTTATGAATAAAGTAATAAAATTAATATTATTTTATTATTCCTGAGGGTATAAGTCTTGCAATGTGAGTCGAACTGAAGGTAATATAATTTTCTTTTAAAATGTATTTTAAATGATTCAATGTTTTCCATTAAAAAATATATTATATGTAAATTTTTTTTAAATAATATTCTTCTATACACTTTAAATATTTATTAAATTCATTTTCAATTATATTTTAATTTCTTTAAAAAAATTTACAAATGAATATTTTCACTGTTTTCTATACATGTCATTTTTTCTTTCTTTATAATGGTGTGGAAAGAAAAAAAATAATTTTTATTGAATGAATACATTTTTATAATTTTTATAATAATTATTAATTATGAATCATATTTTTTATGTTTTCATTGACTAATAAAAAAATTTAATTCTCATTATTTTCTTTTTTATTTTTTATTTTTCAAATAGTTATCATGGAAAATGATATTTCCTTTTTTTGAGATGTCTATAAGTGATTATTTTTATGGTTTAAAATTATTAATCTTATGATTATTGTTGTGAATGATCAAGCCCAATGTGTTTTATTTATGTTATGTATAACAACCGATGATTTTATCAATGGAACTTCCCTTCTAATTATTATAATTATGTCATTTTTAGTAATGAAATATAAATCACATGCACCACATGACAAAACCAACAACATTTTAATATATTAATTTGAATATTAAATTTAGAGAATAAATAAATCCATAAGGATTGATAATATTAAAAGGGATAAAAATTGAAAATAATATAACAAAAATAAGAAAATATGGATCTGCTCGATCCACGAAAATAATTGTTCTCAAGAACAACACTCTAGAAATAAAACAAAATATTACTAATGAAATATAAATTTTGAAAATAAAATTATATATAACCGAAATAGAATATATAATTTAATTAATAATTTATGAAATATGAGGTATTTATAGAATGTAGGGATCCCATATGACAGCCATAAACATAGCCATTAGAATAGAAATATTACCATTAGAATAGTAGTGTGATTGTTAGGAATAATGACGTGACCGTTAGAATAGTATCCTTGCCTATATAATTGAAAAATAATATTCTTTTGTCTTATGAAATGAAAATACGACATATTAATGTCATGAAAGAAGTAAATAAATGGTTTAAAAATGATAAAATATAGGTTTATATTTTTTAAAACCATTTATGTATTATTTTTATATTAATAAAACTATAAGGAGTTAAAATGAACTTTATTTTGATAAAATGGGTTTTTAAACTAATATGAAATATTATTTTAAATATAATATAATTTATGAGACCTTAATTACTTTTTTTAAAGGGTTAAAAAATGATTACAATATTAAAATTTGTATTTTCCGAAACTAATAATGTTTTATTTAAAAATTAACTTTATATTGTTTATATAATTATTTTCATAAATTTTATTTCATTTATGAATCTACACATACAAAAACAGTTAGGGTTTATTTGTTTATTCCTCAAAAATATTTGAATTTTTATGAATTGTATAATACTGTAAAATATGGTATTTGAAATTATAAGTTAAATACATGATTTATTGTGAATGTAATAATGAAATAACCCATTAAATTTAAATCACATTCACCATTTTATATATATAGTCACAATAGTCATCGCTATTGGTAGTCTTTATCCAAAATAACAAACTAATGAATGTAATATTCAAAAAAACTCAACTCATTCACACCCCTCACCACCCCTCATCCTTGCATAATATAAAACTTATAGTATTCCATATTTCACCCTAATTATATTAAAAATCCTACACACCATTTCCTAGTTCTTATGGTCTCACCAATGACCATTTCAAGGAGCATTAAGGGGTATACTAAGAAGATACAACCAAAGTAAGAGGTAAATTTCTTGACTAAAACTCATTCAATCTTATTATTTTTCTACCACCACCATATGTTCTTCATCCACATAAACATTGTAACATAAGTATCCTAAATATATTTATATTATTTTATTTTATTTTAAAATTCATATTTTACCCTCACCAAAATTTATTCTTAAATGAAAACATTATTCACAATTTGGTTGGTTCACATCCTCTAAAAAATGCACTTTGTTGTTTCCCACCACCTTCAATGGTGGTCATAAAAATATTATTTTTGTTAAATAGGATTATAATAAGTATATTATACCTTATTTAATGTTCATTAATGAATATATTTTCCTAAAATTAAGTCATATGATACTAGTTTTTGATGGTCGACAAGACAACCTAAATGAACTAATCGTATACCATTAACGATTTAACTAAATGAATATTCCAAATGTTGGAACACATATGGGTATTTGATATATTTTTAATTTATATAGGGATGTTATTATAATTTCATTTAACAACTATATTTTCTTCCCTATTTTATAAGAACTTCAATAATTATACATAAGTGCTCTGACCTTGGAACCATCAAACAAACACTCTAAGAACAGGTAAATTAAGCAATATATCACACTAAAATGGTTGTAAATGAACAAATTATAATTATATTAAATAATATTTTGAAGTAAAAGGTTGTGAGTTAAATAATTATTTAAAATACTCTTATTATTAATGTTATTAAGAGAAAGTACATAATTATTCTTGACATAACATTAGGAATCACTATGAAGCATCCTTTTTTCTTTAACCTTTCCCTCTATAACTAGCTTTATCTATCTCTATGATATTATGTAAGGTTTTAAAATTTCGTATATACATTTAATATATATATATATATAATCTTATCTTATTCTCCCTTCTTTTTATGGGTTTAACATGCCTTAAGTTCATTTATCAAATGCCTTATTTAAAATCAAACATGATTGAGGAGAACTTTTATATGCCTTAAATCTTTTATATATAACTCTTTTAAAGTTTATTTTCCCAATCATGAATTAATTAAATATAGGAATATATTAGGTATAAAAAAATTTACCTATGTATTCAAAAGAAAATTACATGTTCATTAATTCTTCAAATGTCTTTACACGATCCCTTAAAATACCACTTTTATAGTTCATTTTTATACTGAATTTTCCACCCTTTCTCATTAATTTTTTTAAAGTAAGAAAAACAAAGCAGGCCTATACATATTTATTAATATATTAGTTTATATTTAATTCCCAATTCTCTTTGTAATTTTTATGAAATATAATTTTATTATTATATGAAGAAATATTCTATAACCCATTTAATTCCACGTGTAATTATTATGTTTATGCATTATGTTTGATTCCCATTTGTGGAATACATAATCATTTACATGTTATGATGGGTGAAATAATATAGTTCCTTGATGACTTGGATAATATTTATGTCTTGTGATATGATATATGTGGGATTAGGGAGTAAACCTAATTTATTATGGGCCTCTATCGAATAAGTGATGTTTTATTAGTAGTTATCCTTGACATATGCTTATGTGATGTTTTATGTTGTTTCCACGTTCCTGTTTTTTAATGATCATATAATTTCATATTCTTTCTATTATGAATATATATGATTATTTTTTATCCTTTACTTTTATAAAATCATGTTATGGATATTCAATCCTCTATTATGTTCCATTATCATGTTTATTACCTTATTGGGACTTGTAGCTCAGCCCTTTTATTTATGTATTCCCTAGGCTACCCTATGTAGTTTTATGAGATCAAAGAGATTTAGAAGATCAGTATGAATATTAAAATAATTATTTTTTATTTTAGTTTCACTTTGATGTTTTTTGTACCTAATTTTCCAAAGAAACAAGGCCTCTAATTCTTCGGGTTCTGTTTATTGGATATTTATGTTAAACATTATATAATAATATATGTGAAAGAGTTGTTCCATTTTATTACCCCCGATTTCTAGTATGTAACTCTTTCTTTATGATTTTTAAGTGTATAGATTATATGGGTGAAGTTTTTTAGATTTTGGAGAACTATTTAAGTGTTTTGGGGATTTCCTATAAGTGCACAGGTGGTGCACAGTTTTTGGATACTGTAAAAAACATGCAAGAAACCATGAACCATTAGTAAGGGACAAAAGAATAGTTGTATGGACAATGCATAGTTTTTCTAAACCATGTGGATGTATAGTAGTAACTGTGCACTTTGATGTGTGGATTTCTCTTTTTTAAGAAGTGGATTTGGCACGATTGGTTCATGGTTTTTGTGACCATGCGTGTTAACCATGGGTGGTCTCCCTTAATGAATAATCAGGATCCTATTTAGTGAATGGTTTATCTAATGGTGTGAATAAACTATGTGCAGGTTAAAATTAAGATCCTTAAATTGTGGTTCTAACATGTGTTTTCCACAAAGTGTCTCATTTTTTCCCCAAAAAGGACCTAACTTTGTATTTTTTTTTCTCTAAAAGGTTGGGGAACCTCTCCCAAAAGAATTGGAAGTGATCTGGAGTTTTCCATTTCTACGCTGAAGCTTGATTATTTTGGTAGGGTTTCGTTTATCACCATTCTTGATGAGCTTTCATAGATATACTTCACCCTCTCTCTATGATTCTTAGATATATGCCTGTTGTGGGTAGATATATTCTTTTGGATACCAAATATGTTTATATTTGGTCTTAGAGATGATAGGGGAAGAGATCTGAGGTGGTTTAATAGAGATTCAACCCAATTTTGTGACGTTTTTTGTGTCATTCACCATTTTCTCCAAAACTCTCAAGGTAGGTGGCTTCACCCTCGAATCCTATATCTTAGAACATTAATTATTAGTTTCAAATTGATTTATTTGATTGAAATAGATTAATTATCCACTTTGAAAGAATTTTTAAATCCCTCTTGAGTGATGGTTTGATGAAACAGGGAAATTTGGTGTGTTGTTGGAAATTTTGTTTGATAACATGATTTTTAAATGATTTTTTTAAAATAATTTTTGGTTTTTTGAATGAAAAATTGGTTTTCAATAATAATATTGATGTTTTATTGAAATTTTATTATCATGGTTGGATTTGGAATGGGATGGTATTTTTTTTGTGGCGTGTTTTCATATTCTTTGGGATAGATAAGGGTGTGAAGTACAGACATCAAAAGGTTGGGATGGATAAAGGTGTGAAGTACCCCAATAAACATGGTCCATTAAGTAATGTATTCAAGGAATAATGACTCACCACACGTGAGTATATAGAGGTCTATATATTTCACGCATGGTTGGTTGTTCGTTTGTGTGGAAAGGAAGGGGTTATCCAAAAATATAATGTTAAAATATTTAAATAATTGTTTATGCACTTTCCTTAGAAACTTTTTAATATGGATTTTGTTTATAATTTTATATAAACTATATTAGATATCATTTTATATAAAAAAATTTATATAAAATTTTCAAACATGTTCTATCCTTGTGGCGTGAGTTGGGAAGTCATTGGGGAAAACCTACGAAGTTTTAGTACTCACCCCTACATGGCACTTTTGTGCTTTTGCCAATGTCATCTATCGACATAGGGTAAAAGGTAAATTATCACACATATTTACCACTAATTCATGATACTTGGGCTATTTTTTTGGAGTGGGAACTTGGATCACGTGGAGATGTGGATTTAGGGTCATCTTGAGTTTTTTTTGGATTTGTAGTCTTTTTTTTGTTTAAATTGATGTTAGTTTGTCTTTTGCTATGATAATTTTTTTTGGGATTTGATATAAATGATAATTTTAAGTCAATTTTTATTTTTATCAAGCATTATACAGTGTTTTTATTTGGTTATGGTTGTCTATTTTTTTATAATTGTCAAAGGGAAAATCGTCCCCCAAAATGAGAATCAAAACCTCTGCATTTCTTACTATCCTTTGGCATCTTGGGGATTTCACATAAGGCCTAGTAACATCTCCCCACCCTCTCAAGACAATGTGAAGAGGTGGGATGTTACAAATGGCATCATTTTTGTTCGATCCAAGTATCTTTTGATACAAGTGGTCATCAGTTATGTCGGTCTTGGAGTTGAATTTGTTCTTTTCTATTTCTTATGTCAGTTTGGTAAGTGGGATTAGGATTATATGAACATAAAATGTAGAGAATAAAAAGATGTAGATAACTTTTTTATTTTTAACTTTAGGTTAATCGTGAGTAGGTTATATAAGTGTTTTGGGGATACCTATAGGATTTGGAATCTCATTATCATGGGTTTGTCCAATAAGATTAGGATTAAATGCATTAGAGGAATAGCTTTTCACTAGGAGTTCATAAATCATTTTGAGTAATGATTCATGATTTTTTGAAAAAAGTGTTAATTTTTGAAAAATAATGAAACTGTTTTCAAATGAATTAATTTGAAAAGATCATGGATTTCATTTTTTGAAAATGGTTTGATTTTCATAACTCATGTGAAGTTTTTTCAAATATGGTTAAACACGGTAAACATTGATTTTGGAAAGCATTGTTTTCATATTATGATATGCAAGAATTTGAAATTATAAGCCTTCGGTTGATAGAGAGTAACACTTGCATCTTGTTGTTTTGTATAGAATATGGAACTTAGTAGGAATCGTATAAACCAATAGGAAGAAGATATAGAGAATGTGGTTACACCAAAGCCACAAGTGAACTAATAGCCAGTTTAGAGTATCGTCAAATAGTTTCAGGTTATGGACACAGGGAAGCAGAGGGATGATATAAGGAAAGTATAACATTGAGTATAGTTCAAAACACAATATCCAACCATATTTTAGGGTGATTCTGAACTGGAAATGGTAGTGGTGTGATTGAACAGGATTAATCTTATCTTCGATTTCCTCGGCACACCAACATAGCTGAAAGTAAAGCTAGCGACATATATTCTAGGGGATCTTGCATGTCAGTGGTGGGATCTAATGGTGTAGGATAAAGTAGATAAAGTCCTTAGTTAGGAGTATTTTGAGGAATTTTTCAACAAACACTTCTATCCTCAGACATTCAAAATTCAAATAATGACATACTTCTTCATCTTAATGTCATAAAATCTCTCTATCACTGATTATGTAGCTAAATTGATGAATTTATTTCTATTTTCACTCAAGGTTGCAACTAGTGAATCTTTTAAGGAATGCATCTTTTAATTAAGGATAAGGTATGATATTCTCTCAAATATAGTTATGCTCCATATCACTGGATATATAAAGATAGTCAATGGGGTGATTGTGGCTAAAAGGGACATCGTCAGGGATATGGAAGGAGGATTTATGTTGATAGCCATGGGAAATGGTGGGAACCCTATGTCTAGGAGTTAGCGGAAGAGGGACACTTATTTCCAAGGTGGGATCATGAATTTGAATTTGATAGTAGGATCAGTGAATCTTCCTCTGACACCCATGATAAGAGAGGGATATTTCCAACGTGATTCACTTGACAACATAAAGAGAGAGTGCACCACACCACCAGGAGTATACCATAATTTCAAAAAGATTGGGAATCATCAATTCTATTTTTATAATTCCCTAAATTTAGGTTCTTAGAAGTCTTCCCAGGTGTCCAAAGTGTTGTTTCCTTGATTGGGTGAGGGCATCAACATCAATCTCATTAGATAAAAATAGCTACCCATGGTGATTCCAAGAATACCATGACTCCTTAGCAAGGGGAATTTTAGCAGGGCATAAAATACCAATGTGTGATGATGAAGCCATTATATGGAGTTGAGAAGGTGATTGTGGATGCTAATGTTCAAATATCTACAGTGATATGTATGATTTTTTTAAATTATATCATTATGGAAGTAAAGTTTTACACGGTGCATCTCATTCCTTCATTCCTTCTTGTGATGTTGATTTTATGAGTTTAAAACTCGAGATGGTTCCCATGGTGAAAAAACAATATACTCTTTTTGGGTAAAGAGAATTTCAAGCCTTTCTGTGTAGAGAATATTCTATAAATATTAATGGATATGAACTAAAATGGGACTACTTAGTTCCATACATTGATATATATGATATAATCCTATGAATGGATTGGTCTACAATGTTCAAGTCTCACAGCAACTATTATAAAAGGGTTGTTAGTATTGCGATTGAGGATGGAATTGAGCAGCTATTTAGAGGAGAAAAGGATACAAATGTAGGTGAAATGGTATTTTTTTGAACCATCATTTGGAATAATCTCTTACTAGTTGGCCATTTTGACATTGTCATTGATGGAAGAGATCAAGAATAGTAGCTTTCTAGTAGTCATAGACCAATTTCCTAATATGTTTCCTAAAAATATATCTTGGGTTACCACTAGTAAGGTAAGTGTAGTTTATGATTGGTCTCCTCTCGAGGACCATTCCTATATCACTTCCATCTTATCAAATGTAACCAATATAATTAAGGGATTTGAAAGTGCAGTTGGAAGAGCTAAAAAGAAAGGGCTTCATTTAGCCGATCACATCTCTGTAGGAAGCACCAGTCTTGTTCATTAGAAAAATAGATTCAACTCTAAGGTTGTGTGTGTATTATCACAAGATTATCCAAGTTATGATAAATAACATATATCCAATTCCATGTATTGATGATATGTTTGATCAATTGATGGGAGCTCACTAGTTCTTTAGGATTGACATGTGTTGTGGATATCACTAACTAAGAGTTCAGAAGGAGGATATTTTGTGGATATATTTTAGAATAAGATATGGTCATTATGAATATGTGTTAATGCCTTTCTGTCTTTTAAATGCACCAGAAAAATTTATAGCAATAATTAAAAGGGTATTTCTATAATATCTCGATTCTTTTATTATGTTGTTTGTGTAAAACATCTTGGTGTATTCAAGGACAAGGGATGATCATGAGAAATACATTTCTAGAGTGTTTGGAATATTAAAATACCTTTGTTCATATGCCAAATTATCAAAGTGTGATTTTTGGATACAATAGGTTTTCTTTTATGGCCATGTAATCTCTCAACGAGGTGTTTTAATGGATCCAGAAAAGATATAAGTTGTTATATCTTGGAAAATGATGAATCATTTCTTCGAGATATTAAGTTTCCTTGGTCTAGATATTTATTATTGAGGCTTTTTCCATGACTTATCATTACTATATTCACCTATAACTTCTTTTAAAAAGAATAATATTCCATTACAATGGAGTAAGGATTGTTATACGTGTTTTCGACAACTGATGGTTCTCTATACATGTGTACCAATATTGATTTTACTGGAATCAGGAAAATGGTATGTGGTTCATTATGATGCTTTGAGATCTGGGTTGGGGTGTGTTCTCATGGAAATAGACCATGTGGTTTATTACATCCCAAGACAGTCAAGGGTGCATGAGAATAACTACCCAGAACCCTATATTGAGTTATCTATAGTCTTCCATGCATTAAAAACATGGTATCATTATCTCTTTGGTGAGAAATTTAGTTTATTCATGGATAATAAGATATTGAAGCATATTTTCTCACAACGACATTTGAATTTGAGTAAAATGAGATGCATGGAGTATCTTTAAATGATAAACTATGACTTAATGTATACATCGAGATAAGGAAATTCAGGAGCCTATTCATTAAGCATAAATTCATGTGCTTAGTTGGTGAAAGACTCATTAGATGAGTTGTAGCTAATGTCAGTCCTCACCACAATTCATGTGGAATGTGAAGACCAAGTTTATGTTGTGGTTTTATTTCTAATTTCTCTTGTTCTTGTATTGGTAAATATGGTAAAGGTGGCACAGAAATCCAATACAGAATGTGTTTCAATGAGTTAAAAACTCAATGGTAGGGAGAACATTAAGGGTTTTAGGCTTTATGAGAGTTCAGTTTTGTGGTTTTGAGATCAGATGGTCATAACTATGGACTTTTAGGAACAACTTCTTCATTCCTACCACCATTCAATATGGTTTGTTCATCATGTAATATAGAAGATGTATAAGGGATTGAAAGCATAGTTTTGGCCAGTCAGAATCAAAAGAAAGGTGGATGGTTTTGTTTAAACATTCTTTACTTTTTAGTAAGTTAAGGTAGAATATTAGAAACCATTTTGTATATTGCAATTTTTACCTATTATTGTGTGTAAATGGCAGTAGATAGCTGTGGATTTTGTTACAGGCCTCCCAATAATGGTTTGAAAGCACGATGGCATATGGGTGATTGTGGATCATCTCACAAAGTCAGCTCATTTCATCCCATTTTGTGAAACTCAAACTATGGAGGATCTGACAAAAATCTATATCATAGAAGTGGTAAAGAGACATGGAAGACTAGTTTCGATCCTATCAGACAAAGATTCGATGTTCATATATCATTTATCTAAATCCATATCGAAATACCCTGGGACTCATTTGATGATGACTACGGAATATCATCTACATACAGATGGGAAATCTGAAGTGATGATAAAAACATTGTAAGGAATTATTTGGGCTTGTGTAATGAATTTTGGTGGCACATTAGAAGGGCATGTTTCATTGGTGGATTTCTTATATAACAATAGTTTTCAATACTCGATACATATAACTCTATTTGAAGATATTTATGGGATACCTTTTCATTATCCACTTTGTTGGGTGGAAACAGGTGTTACTTCACTAGATAGGTAGAGCCTTGTCCAAGAAATGATGGAGAAGATTCAGTTGATCATGATACTGATGGATATGTCTCATAGTCATCTTAAATCATATGTGAATCATTGTTGATGGATGTTTTCCTTAGTATTGAGTGATCATATGTTCTTAAGGAATTCTCTAAGGCCTGAACATTGACATTTTGGGAAGCAGGGAAAGTTATATCCTCAATATATAAGCTGTTTCGAGATGCTAGAATGGGTTGGAATGGTGGCATATCGGTTGACATTTCCACCACAGTTAATTATGGTGCACAATGTGTTCCATGTATCTCAGTTGAAAAAGTACTATCCTGATACTAACCATGTTATCATATGGGATCACATTGACCTGGAGCCATATGCATCATTGTTTCATATTCCGATACGAATTTTGGATAGGCAAGAAAAAGTCTTGTGTGGAAAAAGCATCAGCCTAATGTGGGTTTTGCGGAAACATGGTCATATTCAAGAGTATACTTGGGAATGTGAGAAGTAAATTAATGAGAAATGTCCAGAACTCTTCCAAGGAAATGGTGGTTTTCTACTTTTTGGGGATGGAAAGGCCAATGGTGGGGAAACATTACTACCCCTTTTTTCTAGTATTAAACCCTTTATTTATGATTTTTAAGTGTATAAAGTATAAGTGTCATGTTTGGAAGAGTTTATATAACTGTTAAAGTTTTTTGGGTTTTCCTGTAGGTGAATGGGTGGTGTACAGTCTTTGGAAACCATGCAACAGTTGCAAGAAACTATACAAATTATGTTTTGGACAAAAGAATAAGTGCATAGGTGATGAAACATTTTCCCAAACCATGCATATTTCTTGTAGTAAATGTGTTCCTTGAAGTGTGGTTTTGTCTTTTTATCATAGTGGCTTCATCACAATTGGCGCGCAGTTTAAGTACCATGTAAGAGAACCATGTGAGGTCTCCCTTATGGTAGAAGAAGGAGCACTATTAGCACATATTTTATCTAATCATGTGACTAAACCATGCATGGGTCAAAAGATAGATCCTTGAATTGCGTATCTAAAGTGTTTTTTATTCTAAGTGTCTCATTTTTTCCAAAAAATGGACCTAACATAGAATTTTGGTCTCTAAATTGTTTGAGAACCTCTCCTAAGAGAATTGGAAGAAACCCTATGTCATCCCTTGGTGCATTGAAGCTCTATTCTTATAGTAAAGATTCATTCTTCATTGTTCATGATGATTTTTCTTAGATCTACTCTGACCTATCTCTTGGTTTGTTATATATATGACCGATTCTAGTAGATCGAATGTTTTGGATACTAAATATGTTTATATTTGGTCTTAGTTATGATAGGGGAAGATACTTATGGTAGGTTCATGGATATTTAACCCGGTTTTGTGATGTTGTTCATGTTGTTTACCATTTTATGAAAAACTCTCGATGTAGGTGGGTTCACACTCAACTCCCCTATTTGAGAACCTGAAGGATTAAATTAAAATTGAATTCTTTGATTGAATTTTATTGTTTATCCATTGTGAGATAATTTTTCAAACACTATTGAGTGACGGTTTGTGGAAAATGAAAAATTTGGTGTGTTGGAAAGTATATTTGATAACATGATTTTAAAATAATTATAGGTTTTTTGTATATAAAATTTATTTTTAATAAAAATAATGAGGTTTTATTGAAATGGTTTTACCACACTTGGATTTGGAATGGATTGGAAAGGTTATTTGGAATGTTTTCATATGATTTGGGATGGATAAGGGTATAAATTACCACCATAAAATGGTTGGGATGTATAAGGGGGTGAATTAACCCTATCAAAGTGGTCCACTAAATGATGGATTAGTGGAATGATGACTCACCACTCTTAATTATAGGTTGATCTAGGGATTTTATGCATGTTTGGTTGTTTGGTTTTATGTAAAGGAAGGGATTATTCCAAAATAGAATATAAAAATATTTGAGTAATTGTTTATGCACATTCCTTGGAAACTATTTACTGTGTATTTTTTTTATAATTCGATATAAAATATTTTAAAAATAATTTTATATAAACTATTTTATATAAATGATTCTTTCATGTAATGTCCTAGTGGAATGAGTTGGGAAGTAATTAGGGAAAACCTACTAAGTTATAGTACTCACCCATTCTAGTAAATTTGGTGCTTTTACAGATATCATCTCTCAAGATATGCAAAAAGATATAATATCACATATCTTTAAGACTATTTTGTGATACATGGGTTGTTTGGTGGAGTTTGAGCTTGGAGAATGTAGAGCTGTAGAGTTGTGGTCATCTTGATTTTTGTTGGCTTTGTAGTATTCTGTTTTTTACATTGAAATTAGTTTTTCTTCAGATGTGGTATTTTCGGGTTGGATTATATATATATATATATATATATAATATTTGAGTCAAATTTAATTTTTACCATGCATAATATAGTGTTTTTATTTAGTTATGGTTGTTTTTTGGTTTTTTTCAAAAGTAAAATCATCCCCTTACCCCCCCCCCCCCAAATCGAGAATCAAGCCCTTGGCATTTTTTTAGCCTTTTTCATCTTGGGAATGTCTTATAAGGCCTAGTAATGTCTCACCAACCTCTCAAGATAGTGAGATGGCGAAGGATGTTATAGTTCTCTATAGTTTGTATGAAGTAAATGTCTAGTTATTTTTAGGTATTAGAAAAATAATTGATTATTAAAGACCTTAGTGGTAACTCTAAGTATTAGAAAAAATTCTAAATTTATGGCCAATTATAAATCAGGTGGTTTAAAAGAAATTATATCCATGTTAAATACAGTAAGGGGATGTGGATCTAAACCAGTTATAACAAGGGATAATAACCCCAAAAATGGAAGATTGGTTATTAACTTGATTATCACCAAGTGCAAGATAAATAGGCCTTCCTACACACCTAAATTTACAGTCTTAAGGGATATTCTTTAGAAAACTCACAAACTCTTTATGAATGATTAACAATGACTTGAATAGATTATAGGCATAGAAAAATAATTAGGGATATTATTATGGATAACCTAAATCGAAATATAGATACTCATAAGTTATGATTTATGTTTCATTTTTAAATTATTCCTTCTATTTTTATATTTTCCCTTTTAAATGATTTTTAGTTTAAGTATTTCCATCGCTAATTTCATTTTCCGTTATTTTCGTTAATGAAGGAAAATGGGAGAAACTATGGTAATAAGTAATGTAACAAGAGATGTGATAATTGAACTAATAAAATTCTTACTCTGATGTTAGTTGGAATAGATCATTTTAATGAAGTACTAACTCAAATGACTCTAGTTATGAATAATAACTTGAATCATGTGCAACGTCCACCTTCCTCTAAGAGAGAAAAAATATTTGTTGTATCTTTTATATGACAAAGACCTCCAACCTTTAGTGGATCTTATGATCCCCTCATCATAGAACAATGGATTAACACTATTGATAAAATATTTTATGTCCTATAATGATAAAAATAATAGAAATTTTTACTTTCCATTTATCATATAACATCCCTGAACTCACACTCCCAGAATTCATGCTAAAATCACAAACTTTACATTTTTAAAATTAACACCAATAAATGTGACCCAATTTTTGTGATCCAAACCTTATACAATGAAAAAGGAAATATTGGATCACTTATATACCCAAAAACATTTTAGTTTTAGATTTTTAGATAATTTGGAAAAACTCTTACATAAACAACACTCTTGACTTTAAGATAGATTTTTTCCCACTATATTCATCTTTTAAAATCTCTTACTAGGTCATCATCATCTATATAAAACTCTTCTTGAAATAATTAATTTAATATCATTATTGATAACATTTGTTAGATGAGACACATGAAGGGTGATCCCAAATTCTCAGAAAGGGTAAACATAATCATAAATAATTGAATGTCATTAATAGGATTAAGAATATAATAAGGGTATGCTAACATAATCAAATTTCCTGATCATAACATAAGTGAAATAATACGCATAAAACCTTGATAAACAAACTGTGTAATGGAATAAAGATTTAAAAAAGGAAAGATTCCTGAGAATCAATAATCAAGAGTGATCTAATGTCAATATTTATCAAAAGAAACAATTAAAAGCTATATCTAGTATAAAAAATACATTGGTACCTTGGGACATCATCATAAAAAACCCACAAAATTGGAATAACCATATATAAATCACAATATAATTATCAAAAGAACATAATCATTAACCAATGAATCTAATATATATATATATATAATGGGGCTCACCCTTTATTTATTAAGCTATAATAGTGCTAAAATCTTCGTATAAGTTGTATCATGCACACCCATGAGCTATAATGGGGATAAACCCTTCATATCTTGGCCAATAATGGGCCTCAACTAAACATATAAGTTGTATCAGGATCACCCATAATCTATAATGGGGATCAAACTGTAATATCTTGAGCTATAATGGTTCTCAACCATTTGTATAAGTTGTATTAGGATCACTCATGAGCTATAATGGGTTTCAACCACTCATATAAGTTGTGTCGGGATCTCCTATTAGCTATTATGGGGATAAACCATTAATAAAAAATTTCCATGAACCATAACATAAATAAAATACTTAGAAACAATCATTATTAATTTTATAACTTCATTGACCTAGAAAATAATTTTTTTCCAGGACAATCTCTAGAAACAATCATTATGCATTCAGCGAAGGAATAATGATGTTATCATTTAATAATATCCCACTAAAGCATAAGTAACATTAAGGTGTGTTGAAATTGATGAATGGAAATACCATTAAAATATCACTAAAAACATTCTTGAGGAAAATAAACTTTTTACATTGATTAACGTCCAAGGATATCATCTTAGATGGAAAATAATTTTGAAAAATAATTGAGAACATTTTATAAGTAAAATATCCTTTCTATTTTAAAAAAAAAATAAAATATAAAAATGTATAAAAATTTAAATAAAACATTTTTTTTAATATTATTTTTAACATAAAAAATAAGATTTAAAACATTGAGTTGTCATGATGGGGGGAAATTCTGTTCATGCCGAGTATGTTAAAACACAGGTTCTTTTCAAATTTTTAGTCAAAGTAAAAAAGTTCCTCATCTAGAAAACAACATGAATATTCCTTTAAAAATTAAAATCCAATTATATTTAAAAATAACTATAAGAAAACATAGTAAAAAAATTTATAAAACACTAATTTCTAAGAAAAATTATTTTCAACCAAAGAGAGAAATAAAGTCGGATTTTCTTAAACAATTTTTCTTAAAACATTTTAAGTGAAAAAGAAAGGATAATGGTACTATTACATTGAAAATTCATTAATAAATATAGGATTAGAAAATTAAATTGTTCTATTGGAAAATTAATAGATAATTTTCTTCAATTTTAATTCAAGAATAAAGAATCCCAATTAAAAATGAGATTATAACATAAAACATTTTCCACTTTGATATGCCTTCAATTGTAAGACCAAAGAAATAATAACTTAAAATGAAACATTGAATATCATAAACATAATTATATTCGTGATATTACATAAAAAATAAGAAAAATATACACCATATATAAAAAATTTGGTATATAACCTTGCAATATGCCTCAATAAAGTGAAATTTAGACAAAATCATGTACCTCAAGTCCATGTTTTCCAAGCATGTCCTTTAAATACTGTATAATAAGATTACATCAATTATTTTATTTCATAAGAAAAAATATTATGTTTAATACCTTATAATTAAATAATTTATTTTATTAATTTTAATTACATATTTAAATACTTAATCGGTTAGGTCTTGGTCTTTAATTTTGATGACATTTGGTTCATTGATTCAGAATAGATTTAATGTGTTGACCTTGGTCAAATAGGCCATTATTACATATTCTATATAATAATAATCATATCATAATTATAATTTTAATACATCATTTATACATTTAAAACCAATCGTGAAAGATAGTTTTGAAAAATAAACTATATTACAATCTTGGAGATGGTAGGTCGTACATATGCATGAGTAACGTTTCCATTTTTCAATGATCATTATGGAAAGAAAGTAATTATTATTTTATTTTTCTATAATAATAACAATATCATAAATAACATATTATTTATTTATTATACTTATATATATCATCCATGTAATGTGGTGATGAAAAATAATCACATCACTTCATTGAGTTGGCAGTCCATACGTATGCATGAACGACATTATCATTTTTCAATGAAAGGAAATATAATAATTAAAATTATATATAATCTTCTAATAATGATAATTACTTAATTAACATCATAATTATTTCATATATATCACATATGTTCATTAAATTTATAATTTTCACCTTCCATGAAAAGTGTTAGTGGAAAAAAAATCATATCACTTTAAGAGGTAGTGGTCTACCGTACATAGAAGCAACATTATTATATCCCCCACATAATATAAATTATGATGGAATATGGGATAAAATTATTCCATAAGTATAATTATGTTACAAATATCATATATATACTTTAAATACATCATTATAAACACTTGTTATATGTGATGATAGAAAACAATTACATCGGTCTGTGAGGCGATAGATCGCCACACACATGAATTATGGAATTATTTCCCATTTGATGGAAGTTAAATTGGATGTGGGTAACCCTATTAACATAATAACATATAATTATATATTATATACTGGTTTTATTATATTTTAATTATTAATACATGAATTCAGGTGGTAAGATAAGTAGAAAAAAAGAAAGAGTTTGGTGAAGAAAATTACCTTTTCTTAGAACAATACCCTTTGGACCTCTTATTAAGGATCCCAGGGTTGGTCCTTTGGGATTAAAAAAATCTATAGAACATGGATATGGATTTTAGGGAGTTATTTTGGTGGGGTTTTTTTATTCAAATGTCTTAGGAGGTGTGAATAATTGAGGAGAGAATGTGGCCTTTTATAATGGTGGAGGAGTGACATTTTTGTAAATACCCAAAACTATTCAATAATGGGTAGTATCTATCTCCAAAAGTGATTAAAAATTTTATAATTAAATTATTTTGGGATTTTATTTTCAAGAAAGCCCTCCATTATAAAAAAATCAATGTTTTTAAACATGTTTTACCTAAACTTCTAAGTTTCCTTACATTTATCATTTTTGTTTTCACAATTGTAACTATGCTTTTATCTAGATAATTTATAATTTAATGATAGAAAAAAATGATAATTATTATATATTTTTAATATATTTTTATAAATATTAAATGCAATTTATTAAATAAAAATAATTTGTATGTGGAAAATTAATTTTAACACAAGTGCAAAAAATGTGCAAAACCACGTTTTACCCTTTATTATAGTAATAATGTTTTTTACTATATAGGGGGGGATATAGTTATTATAAAAGGAACATTAGTCCACTAATGGACCATTATTTATATCTTTAAACATATTCAAATTAATTAGTAAAAGATAATATTTTTATGTATTTTTAATCATTTAGTAAAATAGTTTTTATTATAAGATAATATTAATGTCAATTTTGACACTTCATTTAATTTGACATTAAAAACATAAAAAAATGTTGAATTATAATATATTATATTAAAACAAGTATATCCTGTTATATTTATCTAAAAATTCATAGAGTACAATAATTCATTCAATTTATATTACTTTTAACATTTTTATTATCATTTATTTTATTTTTCAATTAAATAAATAATTTGTGTGTTCGCATTACTTAATAATTAGGAGTAGTTATATAATTAATAAAAATTAAAAATAAATTAAACTTATGAAATTAACTTCATTATTTAAAAAATATCATTAATATTCATTCACATGTATCTTTTTTCTATATGTGAACACATAATTGAAATTTTTAAGCAAGAGGGTAACAATTTTTCTTTTTCTTTACCAAAATTATTATATTAGTCACATTCGTGGAACACTTTAACAAAATAACATAAAAATATATCCTAAGGTAATAATGGTATAAATAAGTATAGATAATAGAATTTAGATAAGTATTTTTGGGTCATTCTAATCCATGTATTTTTAGTTTAACCCCCTATAAAAATGTTTTAAAATTAACTATGGCAAAAGATTTTTTTTCTATTTTCACTATTAATTATGAAAAAATGTAATTTAAATTATTAGATAATATAAATTATTATTATTTTGAATGTGTAATCCATTTTACCATAATCAATTCACAAAAGTGGCTTAATTTAATTTAAAATTAAACCACCAGACGTGACAAAAAAGATGTTTTTCCAAAAACCAATTTTTCAACCATAATAGGACTTTATATTAGCTATATTACTAGTGACCATCATTATATAAATTTAAATTATTATTTATAGACATATAATTTATATATTCAATTTAATACATTCATCATTAGGGGTTTGTTTAATTAATTAAAATGGGGAAGCATTATGAACGTTAAAACGGTTTTCCCCAAAAAATAAACTTATAATAAAATATAATATAAAGATGATTTAAATTTAATTTCTTGGTTTAAATATAAATAAATAATTATTATTTTACTTGAAGTAAAATTTAATCTATATTGGGGAATTTAAATTAACAAAATTATTTAAAAGATAAGAAAGTTTTACAAAAAAATTATTTTAACTATTCACTAAAAATAATTATTTTCCAAAAAATTATCCCTAAGTTAATTTTTATATTATGATTTCAAAATTTAATTTAATTTTATCAAATATATTTTATAAAATTTCTATAAATTAATAATTATATTCGATCACATTAATCAATTGAAATAATTTTTGAAGAACACATATTTTTTATGAATAAAATTACATTACTAGAATACATCTATATTGAGTAGGGTCTTCATATAAATTTAATAATCTATTTAATAATATTTAAACCCACGAATTTAGTATCTATTTTATTAAATTCATATATGTCATGGTTCATTTAAGCGTGGTGTTGTGTGTTGAATAGGTTGTTGAACATGATGTTCTTATTTTGAAATCTTGAGGTGTTACATATCTTCTAGAGGGGGAAGTTGATCCTTGGTGGGAACATATAAAGAAAAAAAATCATAAAGAGGAAATTTATTCCATGTAATGGGAAGTATTACAAAAAATATTTTCTAATAAATATTTTCCCCAAACATTCCATCATAAAATAGATAGGAAGTTCCTCAAACTGAAGAAAAAGTATGAGTATTCTATTGGGGTGTATGAGGACAACATTAAAATGATTACACTATACACCTCTATATTTTTCATCAAAACTAAATGTAAAGTTTTATACTTATTTATTGGGTAAAATATGAGTCCATGAAAATCATTATTGATTCAAGACTTGATATCTATGATGATATTTTTTTCACCCTTAAGATCAAAGTGAAAATTAGTGACTCAAAATGGCCTCATGGGGTTGGTGATAAAAGACATAAAATTTAGTTTTATGGAAGATGATAAATTAATAAATTACCTAGAGAAATTAAAACCCAACAACCCACATGCTAAAATGTTGGAATAAGCATCCCGAAAACTATCTCACAGGAACCAGGAGATGTTTCAAGTGTATAAATGAGGGGAATTGGGATAATCAATTATAAGGGGAGATAAATGATATCACTAATAAAATATAAGAGAATAATATTAATATCAATACTTAGAATTTAGTCAAATGATTCAAATGCAATAAACATGGTCATTATATGAGACAATTTTGAAAGCCATGGGTAGTAAGATATAGTCAAGGAAAATAATCTCCAAGGCCTAAATAGAAATGATGGGAATATGTTGGAACTAGTTGTAACAACCCGAGATTTTATAAGATACATTCTTTTTAATTTCATTCATATCTTCTATTTTACGACACACCAAGATTATCTTGCGCTATACGCAACACCGTATTAGCTTGCAGTATACGCAACACTTTTCTTGGCTCTTGTTACACACAATTTCATGTTCATTTGATATAAGTTATTCTATGCAACATTGAGTGTATATATATATATATATTCAACGTATAAATAAAATATGGTTAGATTCTATTATACGCAACAACAAAGGAGTCGTGCACTACACGCAACCCTGACTTGGCTTGCATTACACGCAATCGCGACCTTCCTCGATAGCGTGTGTTGAACGCAATACCGAGATTTACTAAACAACGATATATTATTATAATATTGTTTCGAACTAGCCATTATGAATAGTTTTAACTAAATTTTGAATTTTATAACATTATTATTCATCTTACACATTTTCTAGAACATGGTATAAGAACAAAATAAATTTTTCGGGTAAAATAAGTATTTTTCAAAAAATGCAGTTTTGCCGCCTTTTGATGGCGCACCCACTTTAAATCTAGTTTTTGATAAGTTTATACGTTCAATTTGAAAAAATAAAATTATTCTTTGGAATCAAGAAATAAAAATTTACTTTGGATAAATTTTTCATTTTATTCTGATGGCATTAATATTTTAATGAATAGAAAAAACACGCTATATTTTAATTAAAAACAACATTTTTCATCGTAATATCTTATGTGGTTAAATTATAATATTGAATTGTTTTAAATTATAAATAGAATATATTTTTACCATTTAATATAATGTATTTCATTAGCATTGATTTTACCTTGAATTCGTAGGTTAAATCAATTCAATCTTTTGCAATGTTTTAAAGAAAAACCTGTTTTCTTTCGACAACGGGATTAATTTTAATTTAATTTCTGCAAATTTTGTGTATTGAATTTGGAAAAATGGATTCCATATTTGGAATAAGTGGATAAAAATTATGTTAATAAGCTACTTTTTATATTTGGGAATTATGAATAGTAACTACGATAAATTTTATTTACCATAGTTAAAGGTAAATCGGGTAATTAAGGGTAAATATAATATTATAAAATTACCCTAACACATGTCAAAATCCTATTGGATGACTAAAAGTCGACCCATATCACCTAAATGTTGGATTAGATTCATTTAATGGACTTTTTTCCATGAAAATAATTTAATTATTATTAAAACCAAAGAATGTGACAACATGTCACTTTCATAAATCTTATAAGTATAATAATTTTAATTTAGTGAAAAACTTCATAAAACTTCGAACATGAATAGTATACAGAGATATAATACAATTATCTACATCATAGGAATTTATTTAGAATTTTTAGGGATTAAATAATTTTCATTTATTATGACACAAAGATGATGTCGTAATTGTCTTATTAATGAAATATTGACATAATTGATGTTATAAATGCCCAAATAAATGTAATTTGAAGAAATTTTATGACTTACACTAATTTTATAGGTTAATATGACATGTTATTGTTTATTTAAGTAATGTTTTTCGAACGTATCATTCTGTTATGAATTTCATAAAAATCATGTACCAAATAGTGTCAAATTGACATAAATTAGTTTTTAAAAACAATATTATATTATTAATTGTTATTTAATTATTAAAAAACTAAGGTTCGGCCAAATGACTTATATAAGAATATATATATATTAATAATAAACAACTTGGGGTTCGTTTGGCTTGTTATGGTAAGTTTATTAACCATATAGTTTATGAAAACAAAAAGACACGGTAAAAGATAAATTATTTAACTTAGAGTTAAATATAATTGATAAGGTTACAATAATAACCTAAACTTGTCTAAATCCTATTGGATGAGAGGATTTAGACCCATCCCCACTTTAGCTTCGAAATAATACCCTTTGTAACCATTATAAACCGAATTTGACCTTAATATAAATTAATATTTTGAGATTTTCCTAAGGTGCTCCTCTCCTCCCTTATAAAAGGGCACCTCCTCCCTCTCCTCCTCACACCAATTTGAGCATTCAATCTCGGCCAAACCCTGCCAAAATCTCTTCTCCACTTCCCTAGTATCATCCTAGAGGTCCTGGTTTTCTTCGAAGACCATCCTTAGTTCTTTAAGTGGAGGTTAAGTGAAGGCGCGTCAAAAAGAGGTAATATCCATTACCGATCTTTTTCAATTTCTTTCTTCTTCAACTTCTTCTTATTTAGTTGTTTCATGGTAAATTAATAACATCAGTAATTCTTATATACTGATATATTATTATAAATATTAAACAACTCTAATTAACCTTCTATCCTTCCTACGGAAAAAGGAAATCATCGCGCGTGTGTACGTACGGAATACCGTCTCCACGCCGTGGTGTAATATATTTTCCACAACCACCTTAATTGGATGGGTATAATGGTGTAATGAGTAACTACATATGATTATTATAAAGTGATATTGATACTTAAATAGTATACATACACTTCAACACAATTCCACGACCATGGGAACGATATCATCGCTCGTGCGTACGTACGGACTACCGTCTCCACGACGCGATGAGATTCATTATCCGTGTTAACCATTCCAGAATGATTATAAAGTATATATAATGAATAATAATGAAATATATGACATGTTAAATCTACTTTATTTATGTATATATATATATGTATGTCATCTACTTACTTCCATTCAAGACAATAAGGAAAGGAAAACAACGTTCATGCGTACGTACGGACTACCGTCTCCAGGAACGGTGTGTTTCATTTCATTTATCTATCTATTATATATATATATACTGAATATATATGATATATAATTCATGTTATATATTCTGGAAGTATTTAAATCATGATATAATTAATAATAATGTCAAGAACAACAATTCCAAACACCTACAATAAATGAAACGATTTTACCCAAAACGCTTCTTTGACATGGAATTTACAAAAGAACGGGTAATATAAAGTCATAAGTGAACCATATATGATATCATAACAATGAATATGATTCTGTAATAAGTTAATGACATTATTTAAATCATTATACAGGAGGTTAGGATACGTACAAAGCATATCAGACATAAGGTAAGTGAAATATCACAATCTCATTTTTATCCGAGATTGTTTATACTTTGGCATTTACTGGGGTGTATTTTATCATCTGCATCCGTGTTTACTCAATATGTAATATTATTTCCATTCACCTACAATTTTTTAAATCCTATTTTACCCTTCGGTGAGTTTTTAGTGAAATATATGAAAGGAATCTTTTGTCGTTTTTCGTACGAGGTATTGTTTTCGACTTTTCCGACAAAAGTACGAGAAGAATGTTTTTTTAACTTATACGACATGAATGGATTTTTAAAACATTATTTCCAAAAATATTACTTTAAAAGTTTTCAAGATTATTTTTAATCAACTTCTTTTAGTTTATAATTGTACAACATGTTAAGAAAGGAAAAGTGTTTTTGAAGCAGAAAGGATATTTTCCTCAAGAATGGAGTTCAAGTGTTTTATCAAAATTATTTTCCATCTAAGATAATAAAGGGTTCTATTTTTATCCCTATTATTACATTGATTCAATTATGTTGTGATGGAATTATATTTTTATGAATTTATTTATCTTGTATGAATTGTTTTATGATGTCACGATGTTTAAGATTCCCATTTTATTACATGGGTTATGAAATGATGTATGATTTATGATTTTGTGGTACACATAAGAATGGTATCATTATGAGATGGCTGGGACCTATATCTCCCTCCAATGCATTGGGTAAAGATTTTATATCTCATGAGATATACATGGCTGGAACGGTAGGTTATACCGGTTCAGTGAAATAGGACTGAAACGGGGAGTGAACTCGGTTCAGAAATGGACTTTATCCACTAAGATAGTCTTGGAAATGAGTCTTGACTAATATGATATGATTCTCTATGATTATGTGTGTATTACACAAAGTTTCATGTTTTATGTTATGATTATTGGGATTTCATTTCACTACTATGATTGATCCCATGTTATGAAATTATGCTCTCTTTTTCAGGTTAAGATTTCCAAAATGTTATGTTCTTATGAAAATCATGTGATTGATATTTCTTTCGTTTACCCTTACTGAGCATTTGAGCTCACCCTTTTATGTTTTCTTTTCCCCAGGATATAAAGAAAGGTTTTAGGTTAAAAAAATAAGATCTTTATGGGAGATTTTGAAGATCTTTCACCACGATTAGAAGATTATATTACGAGTTTCCAAAGACACTAAACTATTACGATCCTTGTGTGTGTGTTTTTGTTATGTACTAAGTATTCCTCAAAAGTAATGTAATTTCCATGTACGTCAAACTTCGGGTCTCTACAGTTGGTATCAGAGGAAAGGTTTAGTCAACCTTTGGAATCTAGGATGCGAAAATGTTAGTGAGATCCCTAGAGATATTTCTAAGGTATGTCTAGGGATGTCTCTAAGGATAAGTATATGTATAGTATGTAGTCCTAGAACTATGGTAACGGTATTAGATTAAACCAAAGATGTAAGATATTGAAGTTACTCCCCCTTTATTATGATTTTTGCCTCTCACACTATTCTTTTTGGGTTTTAAAAAATGGCTGGAAACAAGATGATTCACGATAATGGAGGATATGAATGACAATGGAATGATATTCTTCATGAGCAACCAAATGAAATGGGATTTGGAAGTCCAAACATCATTATTATGATGAATCAGTAATCTCATTATATGATCAATAAAGTAAAATTTGGTAAGTTTCCTGACTCGGCTAATAAGAGAAAGATGGAGTTTCATGATGATCATAGAGGAAAGAAAGTTCAATTTCACCTATGTAAATCATGTGGGAAGAGGAATCAAGGAGAATGTTTCAAAGGAACTGGAAGATGCTTTGGGTGTGGAAAATAAGGACACAAAGCCAGTAAGTGCAAAGGAAAAGGATCAATTAACACCAGCGATGAGGATAATGGTATTTCTACGACATCAACAATGGTTAAATGTTTTAAATGTTGAATGTACGAGCATTATGCAAACCAATGCCCTAAGGGAAAGTCTCATGAAGAGAATCAGTATGGTCATATGGGTAGTATTTATTTGGATGATGATGAAGAGACTACAAATGATATGTGAGATGAAAGAATTGTTGAAGCTCGGTCAATGGTTTAAGAATGTAGTGGAATGATTACATGTTTATCATGTGTAATGTTGTATAAGTAATCTCATGGTACTATGGAATAAAGAGACATCTAAGGATTGTTACACTGTTGTCTTTCCTTGAGTTTTGAAAGTGTATGATTAATGTTACCATTATCCATGAAAGGTTATTCAGATATTTTTGGAATGTAGATGATATGTGCATAATGAAGGGATAAGGAGAAAATTAAATGTTTGATAGTATTCATGAGCTCATGACTGATATAAGGAGAAGGTTATATCATGGTTTGAGTATATAGAATTTTTGGATTTTGGTATGTGGAAAGAGTTAACTTTTGACTACATTCATGTTTTCACTAAGGTTCAATGGGTATTCAAGAGAATACATGATTAAGGCCTTTGAATGTTTAAAATGTGACCAACAAGACATATCTTATGATATATGGGGATCAACGATGGTATTAAATCTCTGGTAATCGTTTTCACTATATTATGAGAGTGGACTGCAGTATTATGGATAAGCCTAAAGATTGGAATGGATTATGTTGGACATAAGTTAGTATTGTTTAAGGATAGAAGTTTTTTTGATATTATTGATGGGATGTTATAGTAATATAGTTTTAGAAAAAGGACAACCTGCAGGACGGGCGACAGCCCATCGCGTCGGGCAAGGTTGTGGGAATCGAACCCACAACCGAAGTGCGACTGGCCTTTATCGCCAACCACTGGCCTGCAGAAAGTCCCTGTTTAGTAGAAACTAGTTTAATTATATTAAGAAGTATGATATATGAGGTATAAGTCCATTTTAGGAACTATATAAGATTAATCTCACTATAGATGGACTTATGTATTTTGTTTTTGATAACTTTTCTAACCTTTTGTTTGAGAAAGATGGAATGACCCATCATTCTATCACATGATCTGCAAACACATCACGAATGAAAAATTCAACTTCATTTCTTTAAGAGATGAAGTGGAAATTGTCCAAAGAATGACAAACGGTGAGACTATACCAAAATCACAAAAGTATTTCTTCTAATTCCAATTTCATCAACTTTAGGGAAATGATCTTGAAAAACCAAAAATGTTGTCCTACTGCCCTTATATCCGATTAATCAAATGGTACCTTAGATAATCACAAATCTATGGCTTTGTGATTGTTGGATTTTTCATAGCCATGTTCTCTACCACTCTCCATCAGAACATGATGGTTAGATTTCTCTTCCATATCCATATTTTCACCTATGTGGAAACCCAGTGATAGGTTTATTTGGGTAACCCTTACGTTTCATACTTTTGTTTTTAAAGATTGGTTTTGGTATTCCTTTTTATGATGTGGGTTTCTATTAAAGAAACTTTCGAATATTAAACCATTTATAACCCCAACGAATTTCGAGGGCGAAATTCATTTTAAGGGGCGTAGAATGTAACAACCCGAGATTTTATAAGATTCATTCTTTTTAATTTCATTCATATCTTATATAGTACGACACACCAAGATTATCTTTCTATATACGCAACACCGTATTAGCTTGCAGTATACGCAACACGTTTCTTGGCTCTTGTTACACACAATTTCAAGTTCGTTTGATAGAAGTTATTCTACACAACATTAAGTGTATATGTATATATATATATATTCAACGTATAAATAAAATATGGTTGGATTCTATTATACGCAACAACAAAGGAGTCGTGCACTACACGCAACCCTGACTTGGCTTGCATTACACGCAATCACGAACTTCCTCGATAGCGTGTGTTGTACGCAATACCGGGATTTACTAAACAATGATATATTTTTATAATATTGTTTTGAACTAGCCGTTATGAATAGTGTTAACTAAATTTTGAATTTTATAACATTATTATTCATCTTACACATTTTCTAGAACATGGTATAAGAACAAAATAAATTTTTCGTGTAAAATAAGTATTCTTCAAAAAATGCAGTTTTGCCGCCTTTTGATGGCGCACCCACTTTAAATCTAGTTTTTTACATGTTTATAAGTTCAATTTGACAAAATAAAATTATTCTTTGGAATCAAGAAATAAAAATTTACTTTGGATAAATTTTTCATTTTATTCTGATGACATTCATATTTTAATGAATAGAAAAAACACGCTATATTTTAATTAAAAACAGCTTTTTTCATCGTAATATCTTATGTGGTTAAATTATAATATTGAATGGTTTTAAAGTATAAATAGAATATATTTTTACCATTTAATATAATGTATGTCATTAGCATTGATTTTACCTTGAATTCGTAGGTTAAATCAATTCAATCTTTTGCAATGTTTTAAAGAAAAACCTGTTTTCTTTCGACAATGGAATTAATTTTAATTTAATTTCTGCAACTTTTGTGTATTGAATTTGGAAAAATGGATTCCATATTTGGAATAAGTGGATACAAATTTTGTTAATAAGCTACTTTTTTTTTGGGAATTATGAATAGTAACTACGGTAATTTTTATTTACCATAGTTAAAGGTAAATCGGGTAATTAAGGGTAAATATAATATTATAAAATTACCCTAACACATGTCAAAATCCTATTGGATGACTAAAAGTCGACCCATATCACCTAAAGGTCGGATTAGATTCATTTAATGGACTTTTTTCCATGGAAATAATTTAATTATTATTAAAATCAAAGAATGTGACAACATGTCACTTTCTTAAATCTTATAAGTATAATAATTTTAATCTAGTGAAAAACATCATGAAACATCGAACATGAATAGTATACATAAATCTAATACAATTATCTACATTATATGAATTTATTTAAAATTTTTAGGGATTAAATAATTATCATTTATTATGACACAAAGATGATGCAGTAATTGTCTTATTAATGAAATATTGACATAATTGATGTTATAAATGCCCAAATAAATGTAATTTGAAGACTTTTTATAACATACACTAATTCTCTAGGTTAATATGACATGTTATTTTTTATGTATGTAACTTTTTCGAACTTATCATTCTGTTATGAATTTTATAAAAATCATGTACCAAATAGTGTCAAATTGACATAAATTAGTTTTTAAAACAAATATTATATTATTAATTGTTATTTAATTCCTAAAAATCTAAGGTTAGGCCAAATGACTTAGATTAGAATAGATATATTAATAATAAACAACTTGGGGTTCGTTTGGCTTGGTATGGTAAGTTTATTAACCATATAGTGTATGAAAACAAAAAGACACAGTAAAAGTTTAATTATTTAACTTAGAGTTAAATCTAATTGATAAGGTTAAAATAATAACCTAAACTTGTCTAAATCCTATTGGATGAGAGTATTTCGACCCATCCCCACTTTAGCTTCGAAATAAGACCCTTTGGAACCATTATAAACTGAATTTGACCTTAATATAAAATAATATTTTGAGATTTTCCTAAGGTGACCCTCTCCTCCCTTATAAAAGGGCACCTCCTCCCTCTCCTCCTCACACCAATTTGAGCATTCAAGCTCGGCCAACCCCTGATAAAATTTCTTCTCCACTTCCCTAGTATAATCCTAGAGGTCCTGGTTTTCTTCAAATACCATCCTTAGTTCTTTAAGTGGAGGTTAAGTGAAGGCGCATCAAAAAGAGGTAATATCCATTACCGATCTTTTTCAATTTCTTTCTTCTTCAATTTCTTCTTCTTTAGTTGTTTCATGGTAAATTAATAACATCAGTATTTATTATATGATTATATGTTATTATAAATATGAAACAACTCTAATTAACCTTCTATCCGTCCTACGGAAAAAGGAAATCACTGCGCGTGCGTACGTACGGAATACCGTCTCCACGTCGTGGTGTAATCTATTTTCCGCCACCACCTTAATTGGATGGGTATAATGGTGCAATGAGTAACTATATATGATTATTATAAAGTTATATTGATACTGAAATAGTATACATACACTTCAACACAATTCCACGACCATGGGAACGATATCATCGCTCGTGCGTACATACGGACTACCGTCTCCACGATGCGATGAGATTCATTATCCATGTTAACCATTCCAGAATGATTATAAAGTATATATAATGAATAATAATGAAATATATGACATGGTAAATCTACTGGATTTATGTATATATATATGTATTTCATCTACTTACTTCCATTCAAGACAATAAGGAATGGAAAACAGCGTTCATGCGTACGTACGGACTACCGTCTCCTTGAACGGTGTGTTTCATTTCATTTATCTATATATTATATATATATATATATACTGAATATATATGATATATAAATCATTTTTTATATTCTGTAAGTATGTAAATCATTATATAAGTAATAATAATGTCAAGAACAACAAGTCCAAACACCTACGATAAATGAAACGATTTTACCCAAAACTCTTCTTTAACATGGAATTTACAAAAGAACGGGTAATATAAAGTCATAAGTGAAGCATATATGATATCATAACAATGAATATGATTCTATAATAAGATAATGACATTATTTAAATCATTATACAGGAGGTTCGGATACGTACAAAGCATATCGGACATAAGGTAAGGGAAATATCACAATCTCATTTTTATCCGAGATTGTTTATACTTTGGCATTTACTGGGGTGTATTTTATCATCAACATCCATGTTTCCTCAATATGTAATATTATTTCCATTCACCTACAATTGTTTAAATCTTATTTTACCATTCGGTGAGTTTTTAGTAAAAGATATGAAAGGAATATTTTGTCGTTTTTCGTACGAGGTATTTTTTTCGACTTTTCCGACAAAAGTACGAGAATAATGTTTTTTTAACTTATACGAAATGAATGGATTTTTAAAACATTACTTCCAAGAAGATTCCTTTACAAGTTTTCAAGTTTATTTTTAATCAACTTCTTTTAGTTTATAATTTTTCAACATGTTAAGAAAGGAAAAGTGTTTTTGAAGCAGAAAGGATATTTTCTTCAAGAATGGAGTTCAAGTGTTTTATCAAAATTATTTTCCATCTAAGATAATAAAGGGTTCTGTTTTAATCCCTATTATTAAATTTATTTGATTATGTTGTGATGGAATTATATTTTTATGAATTTCTTTATCTTATATGAATTGTTTTATGATGTCACGATGTTTAAGATTCCCATTTTATTTCATGGGTTATGAAATGATGTATGATTTATGATTTTGTGGCACACATAAGAATGATATAATTATGAGATGGGTGTGACCTATATCTACCTCTAATGCATTGGGTAATTATTTTATATCTCCTGAGATAGACATGGCTGGAATGGTAGGTTGTACCGGTTCTGTGAAATAGGACTGAAACGGGGAGTGAACTCGGTTCAGAAATGGACTTTGTCCACTAAGATAGTCTTGGCAATGAGTCTTGACTAATAAGATATGATTCTCTATGATTATGTGTGTATTCCACAAAGTTTCATGTTTTATGTTATGATTATTGGGATTTCATTTCACTACTATGATTGATCCCATGTTATAAACTTATGCTCTCTTTTGCAGGTTAAGATTTCCAAAATGTTATGTTCTTATGAAAATGATGTGATTGATATTTCTTTCGTTTACCCTTACTGAGCATTTGAGATCACCCTTTTATGTTTTATTTTCCCCAGGATATAAAGAAAGGTTTTAGGTTAAAAAAAAGAAGATCTTTATGGGAGATGTTGAAGATCTTTCACCACGATTAGAAGATTATATTCCGAGTTTCCAAAGACACTGAACTATCACGATCCTTGTGTGTGTGTTTTTGTTATGTACTAAGTATTCCGCAAAAGTAATGTAATGTCCATGTACGTCAAGCTTCGGGTCTCTACACTATTAATGAGGTGGATCCAAAAATTATATGGTGATATTGATGTTGTTTATTCATTAAAGAATAATGAATGTACAATTTTATTTTGATTATATGCATTCTTTCATGTCTTTCAGGTATAGTACAACTATTCAAACACCACCAAAAAACATGGGGGTTGATCTATCTATGAGAATAGAAAGGAGAGAAATTATTTCATCCAAATTATATAGTACCTTCCCAATCAATTTTTGTGAACTGAACGTCCTATAAAATATTATCATAATTACTTTAGTGTAATTTCATTATATATTAAGACTAGATTAGATTTACTTATATAAATCCAACATAAACTATAGGGAGAGGGATATTAATCTACACATCATGATCCATCATAAAATTTTGTACATGTGAAAGGATGATGATGAATCTTTATTGTAATCTTCTGATCAAGAGTGTATATTATTACCTTATTAGTAGGAATACCTTTCTTAAATAATGTATATATATGAGAGAATCGTGATTAAAATCATGCCTATTTTGATGTACTATATTGACCTATTCCTGAAAGAATTTTTTTTTGTTCCTCTTGACCGAAATGTTGTGCTCGCAATTTAACACATACCTAGATCCTTACCCATAATAAATAATCCATACAAAATGGCCACCAATGAGTTACAAGAACTAAATAATCAGATGTAATAGAATATGGACAAGGGTTTTATATCCCAAGTGCTTCATCATGGGGTGTTTTGGTCCTCCTAATTAAGAAGAATGATTGGTTAATGAACGTATTAATTTATTATAGTGAACTCAATAAAATAAAGATAAATAAACTTACCCATTTCCATATATTTATGACATGTTCAATCAACTATCTGGGTCCGAGTGTTTTACTAAGGTGGACCCTTGGACAAGATACCACCAATTAAAGGTGAAGAAAGAATATATTCTCAAGGTTTTCTTTTGAACAAGGTATAAACACTATGATTTTATAATTATTCCCTTCAATCTCACAAATTATCTAACAATATTCTAAGAATTATTGAATAGAGGTTTTAGAGATTACCCTGAAAAAAATATGGTGGTATTTACATATGAAATGTTGATATACTCCAAGATCAAGGAGTATCCATAAAATTATTTAAATATTGTGTCAAATAATTTATGAAAGGATAATATATATGAAATATTTAGTAATTTTGAGTTATGTATGGAGTAAGTATCATTATTAGTTAGTTTTATTAGTTGTAAAGGGATATTTTTGGGCCCTTATAAGAAAAATTCAATTAATGAGTGACCCAAAATAGTATTTGTTATATATATATATATATAGTTTCCTTAGACTATCTATATATTACTAATTATTTTTAGGAAAACTATCACAATTCTCAATCCTATTTTGCAAGTTTACTCAGAAGGGGGTAATGTTTTTTCGGGTGAATGAATGTGAAGAAAGCTTCAAGGAATTGAAAAAGCGGTTTATCACTACACCATTACTCATACATCCCTCAAGTGGGGAAATTTTTGTGCTATAAAATGATTCTTAATAGAATGTATTAGAATATTTATTGATTAAAATGATAAAGTGATATCTTATGCCATAATGCATTAGAGACTTCATGAGTAAAACTATCCGATGAATTATTTGTAATTGTTTATAGTGATCTTCACATTGAAAATTTGGTGACATTATATATATTGGTAGAAGTTTAAAATATATATAAGTCATAAGAACCTAAATTATATATTAACATGGAAAGATATTAATATACACTAATGAATATCATTAGATATGATATATGATTATGACTACTCAATCCACTACCATCTGGTAAAGGAGAATAAAGTGGTAGATGCTCTATGTAGAAAGAATCATGTAAACATATCCATGATAAGGATTGAGGAAGATCTAATCTGATTAGAAATTTGAAGTATGGACATGGAAGTCATAAAGGAAGGAAAATCATCATTCCTTTCACAAATTATTTCTTTACCTTCCCTTATATAGAAGATAAAGTATTCTCGAATGGGAGATGAGGAAATTTATAAGAATGTGGAATCTATAAGAAAAGGGAAATCCATGGAGATAAAAATTTATAAATACAGAGATGTAATATTTGGTTAATGATTATGTGTACCATCAAATACAAGGATAAAGAAGAAGATATTGAATTTTTACATAGATAAACCTACCCCATCCACATATAAATAATTAAGATGTATCAAAATAGTTGTTGGCACTATGGGTGTGATAAAATGAAGTATGTGATCAAAGAATATATGTCAAAGTTCCTGGTATATCAGAAAGAGAAGTATGAAAGGAAACAATCTAAGGGGGTGGTCTAACCATTACCCATAAATACATGTAAATGACAAAACATTACCATAATAATTTTTTTTGATCTTAAGAAGATATTTAATTGAAATAATGTTATATGGTTCATGTAGGATCATCTTACAAAAACTTATCACTTCATTTCAATTTAACAGAACTTCTCACTCAATCAACTTTCAAGGATATAAATCAGAGAAATTTTGAGGATATATAAAAATCTACTATATATTTTAACTGGTCAAGATCCTAGGTTTTTATTAAATGTCCTATAAGAGACTCTAACATTCTCTAAACAATGAGTTTAACTTCGGTACGGTTTATCATCCCCAAACTAAAGGCCAATCTATGCGGAATATCTAGAAAATTGAACACATGTTGAGAGCTTACTCGATGGACTTCAAAGGAATATAGGATAAATATATTCCCATGGAAAATTTATCATAAAATAATAGTTTCCACTCAAGTATCCCAATAGATCCATATAGGGCATTTTTTGGAATTGATAGAGAACACATGTATTATGTGATGAAGTTGATGAACACAATATATTGGGACCTAAAATGTTTAAATAAATGGTAGAAAAGGTTGAGTCCATTCATCATCACATCAGGGTAGATCAAAGTTGATAGAAGAAATATGCTAAAAATAGATGACGAGACCTATAGCTTGAGGTTTGAGATAAAGTGTTTTTATGCATATCTCTATGGAATAGAGTCATGGTATTTGGGAAGTGGGGAATGTTAAGTCCTAGGTAAATCATACCCTTTGAGATTCTTTATCACGTCTGAGTTATTGAATATCGACTAGTATTATCACCAACCATAAATCATTTGCATGATGTGTTCCATGTATCCCTATTAAGTAAGTTCGTAGCAAATATCTCACACATACTGAATTTGGAGGTGGTACAATTAGAAAATGATATATCTTATGAGGAGTATTCAGTGAAGATATTGTACTATAGGGAAATATTTTCCATAACAGGACCACTCACCTAGTCAAATTACTATGGAGGAACCATAAATATGAGTAGGAAACATGGGAATCAGAGGAAGTGAGAAAATAGAAATACCCTTTCTTGTTTTCACCTTAGTATGTAAAAAAATAAAGGATAACTTTTCTAAAGGGTGGAGAATATAACGTCCCATAATTATATAAATGGAATTCTCATTTTGATTATAATAATTGTTTCATTTTTAGTGATGTGGAATGAAGCACATTCACCATAGAATAAAACAAACAACATTTTAATATATTAATTTTAACATTATAATTAGATATTAAATATGTCGGTAAAGATTTAAAATACTATAATGGGATAAAAATAGAAAATAAGATAACTAAAATATGAAAATTTGTATCTTCTCAATCCACCAAAATAAATTCACTCATGAACCACACAATAAAATTATAACAAAATTTCAGTAATGGAAAATGAATTTTGAAAATAAATAAATATATTTATTTATATAACCTCGAGATAAAATATAATTGAATGAATAAAGAATGAAATATAAGGTATTTATATAAATTTGGGTACCCATATGACCATTTGAAATTGGGCAATTATAATAGTAATGTAACTGTTATGATAGTAATTTTAACATTCAGAATAGTAATTTGTATGTTAGAATAGTATCCTAAAGAATGGAAGTTTAAAATAATATTATTTTGTTTTTTAAAATTAAAATATGACATATTTATGTCATTATAAAAGTAAATAAATGTTTCAAAAAGATAAAATTAGAGTTTTTATGTTTATAATGGTTTTAACCATGGATTTGCAATGCTGGAAATAGATTCTAGTTTGAGTTTGTTATAAATCCAAACTGGATTGATCATGGAATTTTCAACTCTAATGATATTACAGTATAATATGAATATAGTGTTTAAGGTGGCATCATTTCCTAATTTTTTCCAATTTTTTGGGCTCAAAATCAGGAGGATTGAGAAAACATCATGAAAGGTAGTTTTCTGGGATTGAATATTCTAAAATATGGTAACAACCTGAGTTTTGAGAAGACTGGGTTTCATTAATGTTAATCTTTGTGAAGATATGGAACATCCCGAATGTGCTTCATGAATTCATGATTGAAAGAAGTTGATTGTAAAGACCTAGAAATTTCAAGGAAATTTCTTTTTAATATCATTGGGATTTTACAAGAGCGCAGTTTCTGACAGCACCTGATTCTGAGGCCCGGTGTGCCTGGAATCATTTTCCAAAGTTTAGCTCGAGTGCGTTCAATGAACGAACGAGCGGGTTTTCCTAGATTTTGAACTGTTTCTCGGAATCGAATTCTGAGGGCACCGATGGAATCGCAGTGCCGGTAATTTCTTAGAAACACCTTTTCCGGAGTTGCCTTTGCTTGGGAGTGGTTTTTAAATTTTGGGTTAAGTAAAGGGATAAAATAAAAGTGGTGCAACCAATTTTATTTTATTTTGTTTAACCTAAACTAAGTGGATGAAGTTGGACCCACAATATCCTACCCACTAGGTAGGATATTTGTGAGGTGGGGCCCACACGAGCCCCACCGTTTCTTTTCTTCCTAAACCCCCTCCTTTAATAAGGTAACGCACCCGCACCCCTATTAAGTGGAATTCAACCCTTGCGTTTACCTGTTTAAGAAATTCCCTTATTTATTTGGTGGTTTAAACGTTTCAATTAATTCAATTAATTGATTGATTCATTTTTGAATTTCGAAACGCTTGCCTTGGGAAATAAAATAAGACAAACTCTTATTTTTATTAGAGTTGTTGGGTTGTGAGAGGATTTGGAGAAAAAGCTCTAAGCCTTGAAGTTATTCCTCTTCATCGAAGAATGCGAAGAACGTGAAGAACGCACTGCCGCCGACAAAGAACGTCGACCTCCGACAACGAACGACGGTGAGAGACGCTTTCCTCGGAGATTGACGACCTAGCGTGCATCCTTTCGTTCCCTCTTCCCGCGTCAAAGGAAGGGAGACACCGTTCCTCCTCGGATGATCTCCGTCAACGTGTACGGAGCCTTCTTCCACGTCGTACAATTCCGCGACGTGCAATTTTGCGATGAACCTTCAACTTTTTCTTCAAGGTAGGGAATTGTATTCTTTTGTTTGTGATTTACCTTCATCATTTATTATCGTCTTATTTGAGCCGCCTGATATCGCAATAACGGGAGGAGGTCGGACCGCACAAACACGGCCGACCCTCCTCCCCCTTGTTTGTTTGATTTTGTTGCGGCACGTGTAAGGCGGTGCGGTGCAACGGCACCGCGCGAGAAAAATGAAGAACGGGCGAAGAAGTGATGCGCCGTCGCGCTGTTCTGTTGTGGTGATGTGAAGTCTCTGCGGATTGTTTAATTGATGGCGGATCGATAGACATCCACGAAGCAGGCCGAAAAGGCTTTATGAGGTCTTCGCAGTGAAGGGGTGGTCCCGGGAGGACCGCTGGCGAAGACGGCAGGCCAAACGGACCACCTGAGCGCGTCCGGTGGTCCGCGGAAGATTTCGCCGGCATGCCCCGCCGGCAAGGCGGTGGCGGCGGCGCCCGACACACTGCCGGGAAGGGCCGCGCGGGACCAAGGGAGACGCGGCGCTGGCCGCCACGTCGCTGGCTGGGATCGGCCCCCACGTGGGGGTCGCAGCTTCATTCAGGGGGGGGGGGGGGGCAGCGCGCCCCCTGCACTCCATCGCTTGTCCATTATGGCCGGGCCGCACCCAGGCCGGGACGAGCCGCGCCCAAGCGGGCCGGACCCGGGTCGGGTCGACCCGGTTCAGACCGACCCAGGGGGTATCGGGCCGGGTCGGACCGGGCCCGAACCCCCTATTCCCGGACATCTTTCGGTCTTACGCCCATAACATGGGCTGCAGACCTCCGATCGATTCACCGTCTATTGTGATACGATCCTTGTATCGAGGAAATCGTTTTGGTATATTACACTCGACGTTTCGGAGAACTTTTCATTCGGTCGGGTTGGTTCGTACACGAAACCAACCGTGCCCTCGGAGCGGAAACACTTATAACATATGCTCCAGACGTCCGATTGACGTGCCATCGACTTTGTTGGGTTCCTCTGGATGAGACGGAACTTTTGACATGCTTCGCCTGAGTTTTGGAAGCAGTTGGATAGCAGCCAGGTTGGATTGTACCCGAAATCCAACCGGGCCCCTAGAATGAAAAGGCTGATAACTTTCAGACCGGACGTTCGTTTAACGAACCGTCATCGGCATTGGTGAACACGTTGAGAAACGGTCCCTATGAGTATACCCTATGAGAGTTTGGGGTACAGTTGAGATACGGTCGGTTTGGTTCGTACACGAAACCAACAAGGCCCCTGGGACGAAAAAGGCTAATAACTCACAGACCGTGCGTCCGATTGACGCACCGTCTGTTGCGTTGAGACCCCTATGACGAGGCAGTCCCTTGAGATACTTCTTCATGTAACTTTTGATAATTGGAGTATCGACCAGTAGCTCGTGGAGCGAACCCTCCCAGTGATGAGCTAGCAGAGTGCAGAGACCTAGTAGCTGGCTGAGACTTGGCGACTGCTGATCTATCGACTCGGTGTGTTTCGGATAGCCCAATGGGGAGCACTTGGTTGTAGCAGCAGACCCATGGTGGATAAGTTCTTGGTTGTAGCGTCAGACCCATGGTACTTAACAGAAGGAGTACCTCTGGAGGCTATGAGGGGGAGCACTTGGTTATAGCGGCAGACCCACGACGGTGGAGCGCTTGGTTGTAGCGGTAGACCCGTGGTGGTAAGCACTTGGTTTTAGTAGCAGGCCCACAGTACTAGACAGGTGGAGTACTACAGCAGTCCAAGGTTACTGGGGTGCACTTGGTTATAGCGGCAGGCCCACTGTACTCGACAGGTGGAGTACTACAGTAGTCCAAGGTTAGTGGGGCGCGCTTGGTTGTAGCAGCAGGCCCACTATACTCAACAGAGGAGGAGTTCTCCAGCAGCCATGGTTTCGACATCATGAATAAAATCCTGGTTGAGCTGAGTCTATGACATTTGTGTTTACCTCATGATTGATATGGGTCACTTGGTAACTTAGGTATATGTATAGGCATATACATGGGTAGTGCTTATCTGTTGATTTAATAATCTTTGTGTTTCCTCATGATTGAGATAGGTTACTTGATAACTTGGGTATATGTATGGGCATATATCTATGTAGAGTTTATCTGTTGAGATCTTATTTGTGGTTATCCTTGTTGGATTTGGTGAGACCTTGAGGGTCCCAAGGTCCCTACTAAGTATTATTATACTCACCCATGCACGGGCTATGCCCGCACCTCATTGTGTTGGTTACAGATGACGGGCAGCGCAGACAGAGGCCGAGTTTTCGAGGACTGGACGGTACCCAGAGGTGGACCTCACGTCGAGACAGTATCCGGTGGTGGACTTCACGATGAGGCGACACTCAGAGGAGGCTGACGGGAGAGAGTGTTGTGGAGGCTATCTGTACCTACCCTTCAGGTAGGATCCGTGGTGGACGATCCAAGAGCTACGCTATCTGTACCTACCCTTTAGGTAGGATCCTTGGTGGACGATCCAGGAGCTGCTTGTCACCTTCCGGATATTTTATCTTTTCCCTTGTACTTTATAGTTGGGCTTGTATTTCCAGCCCCATTACTTTCAGCACAGCTTGTTTCAGTTTTACTTAGTGTTTTGCTTCCGCTTGTTCTCTGTGGTGTTTATTTACTTTTATAAAGGCAATGTCTTCCCAGTTATCGGGATTTATGCCTTTGGTGCTAGTCTCTTGCCCCTGGCCTATGGAAGGCGAGCTTGGGGTAGTCACGACACGGACCCCGAGGACGAGTCGTGAAAAATTGGTATCAAAGGAGTTTGGTTCTACCACAGAACTCAGGAATCTGATCCTTCTTCTATGTGAAGAAATAGTGTTAAGGGTATTGAGTGTGGTTATCAGTCCAGGGAGTCCAGTGTTGGTGCAGCGGCCGACGTATCCGTACACCAGGACCCTGACTTCTGATTTCCGACTCAATACACAAAAACATTGATTGCATGCGTATTTTAAAATTTATCTTTGTGATTACTTTGTGTCCGCTAACCAGGTATATTGTATTAACCGTGGTGTACTTGTATCTTTTAGGATGGCCCCACGACGGTAGCCAGCTAGGGTTCCGAGCGTTGTGCATGACGACAGCCCACCGAACGACAAAGACTCGGTGCAGGGCCCTTTTACTGCGGAGGCACCGGTGGTACTACTCCCCGCCGAGCCACTAATGCTACCAGCCCCAGCCGCTGAGAGTGCACGTCGCCTTGGTGCACAGCACGGGTTTCAGTGTCAGTGACCGCCCAGGTTCCGTGGGGAGACGGTCCCTCAGGCAGCCGAGGATTGGCTGGAGCCTGTAGTTCGAGTTTTCAGGTTAGTGGGGACACCAGCTAACCTCATGGTGATCCTTGTAGCAAGACTCCTGCATGCGGCAGCAGGCAGATGGTGGATCTTGATGTTTCATCTGCACGACGAGGTATCTCTTCTTTGGACGGACTTTGAGAGTCTCTTCCGTTCAGAGTTCGTCCCAGCCACCCTCCATGCAGTGTGCATCCAGGAGCTACAACAGCTGCGGCAGGGCTGCATGATATAAGCCCAGTACATAGAGAGGTTTACCGATCTCTCACGCTATTCCATGGACATGGTACGGGTCCCATTCTTCAGGGCCCGAACCTTCGAGCAGGGGCTCAGGCGAGAGATCATAGCTTCAGTTGTTTCTCACAGCATTCTGACACAAACAAGGGTGTTGGAGCGAGCCCTCTTTGTGGAGAGTTTCCTTGCTGAGCAGTCTCCAGCAGCAGGACCCACCACTAGCCGGCATGCGGAAGAGTATTCTGCAACGGGAAGTAGATAGATGACGCAGAGGTCAAAGAGGAATAGACCTACAGGTGGCCGACCGCATTACACAGGATCGTTTTTGCGAGGCACCCGGGGTGGAGAATGACTTACCATGTGCGGACAGTTTTACTCTTGCGGCGGGGTTGGTCACGTGGCTCGTGACTGTCCGACCCTCCATACAGATGACCAGCAGATAAACGAAGGACCTCCCAGGCAGAGGCAGAGGTTCGATCGAGGCGGACCGCAAGGAGAAGAAGACCGAGGAAGGGGAGTCGGTCGTGTAGCTGGAGGTGGACGACACTTTGAGGTGTTGCCACCACCACCAACAGGAGGTCTACCCCGACCGCAGGGAACAGGTGGAAGTGGGAGAGCTCAGCTTCAGGCAGCTGAGGCCTACGATCATGGAGCTCCATGAGCAGATAGACAGGAGTGGGACTAGCTCCAGACCTAGAGAATTTTGTTCATTTTTCTTCTAGCTTAGTTGATGTTTGTTTGTAGATGCTTTGTGTCTTGTACTTTGAGCTGCAGTAAAATAAGACACCTTTCTTCTGGCATTTACCTTCCTGTCCTCTCTTTATGTTGTTACTAAGAGGTTTCGGTTTAAAAGCCATTGAATTGACCCTCACTTTGAGATACCTACTGGAGGAGACCCGGTGACGACACATTGATGCCGACAGTGTGACTCAACCCTTGGAGGCGAGAGTAATAGTTGGATATTTTGGTAGTAGCGTTGAGGCCTTACGACGTTATCCTTGGTATGGATTAGTATCATCCATGTCGGGGTTGACTGTTTTAGGTGATGAATGTGGTTCATCCAGGGGATGAGACCAGATTTCTCTTATCGGCAAAGAATAAATCTCAGCAGTTCTTATTAGACCAGAAAAGGTCCAAGTCGTCCAAGAGTGGATGAGGACAGCTCAGAGCTGGCAAAAGTCTTGTGCTGACAGGAGGCATAGACCACTATAGTTCGATGATGGCGACCACGTTTCCCTACGGGTCTCACCTCGACGTGAATTACAGAGTTTGGGCTGGGGCATCAAGTTATCTCTGCACTTCATCGGACCCTTCAAGGTCCTCAGCAGGGTAGGCGATGTGGTTTACCGCTTGACCTTTCCACCTCAGTTGCACTGGGTGCATGAAATCATCCATGTACCTCTACTGAGTAGATACGTGCATGATCCTTCACACATCATCGACCTCAGGGAGTTGGACGTCGATGAAAGGGAGACATGCGCGGAGATTCCAGTGGAGATCGAGGATCGATAGGAGCAGGTCCTGCGTGAACGATCAATTCCTCAGGTGCGCTTTCACTGGTAGCACAGGAACCTCCAGGTGAGCACATGGGAGCTGAAGGCTCAGATGCATGCTCAGTACCACTTTTGTTTCCCTAGTTTGTGTTAAAGCTTTATGAGGACGTAAATACCTGAGGTGGGAGTAATGTAAAGACCCTAAAATTTCATGTATTTTTTTTAAAATTCTTTGGGATTTTAAAAGAGCGCAGTTTCTGACAGCACCTGAGTCTGAGGCCCGGTGTGACCGGAATCATTTTCCAAAGTTTAGCTCGGGTACATTCAGTGAACGAACGAGCAGGTTTTCCTTTCTTTTGAACCAGTGCTCGGAATCGAATTCTGAGGGCACCGATGGATTCGCAGCACCGGTAATTGCTTAGAAACACCTTTTTCGGAGTTGCCTTTGCTCGGGAGTGGTTTTTAAATTTTGGGTTAAGTAAAGGGGTAAAATAAAAGTGGTGCAACCAATTTTATTTTATTTTGTTTAACCTAAACTAAGTGGATGAAGTGGGACCCACAATATCCTACCCACTAGGTAGGATATTTGTGAGGTGGGTCCCACACGAGCCCCACCATTTCTTTTCTTCCTAAACCCCCTCCTTTGATAAGGTAACGCACCCGCACCCCTATTAAGTGGAAGTCAACCCTTGCGTTTATCTGTTTAACAAACGCCTCTATTTACTTGGCGGTTTAAACATTTCAATTAATTCAATTAATTGATTGATTCTTTTTGAATTTCTAAATGCTTGTCTTGGGAAATAAAATAAGACAAACTCTTATTTTTATTAGAGTTTTTGGGTTGTGAGAGTATTGGGATAAAAATCTCTAAGCCTTGAAGTTCTTCCTCTTCGTCGAAGAACGGGAAGAATGTGAAGAACGCACCGCCGCCGATGAAGAACGCCGACCTTCGACAATGAACGATGGTGAGAGACACTTTCCTCAGAGATCAACTACCCGACGCGCATCCTTTCATTCCATCTTCCCACATCAAAGGAAGGGATACACCGTCCCTCCTCGGACGATCTCTGTCAACCTGTACGGAGCCTTCTTCTGCATCGTTCAATTCCGTGACGTGCAATTCTGCGATGAACCTTCAACTTTTTCTTCAAGGTAGGGGATTTTATTCTTTTTTTCGTGATTTACCTTCATCGTTGATAGTCACCTTATTTGATCCGCTTGATATCACAATAACAGGAGGAGGTCGGACCACACGGACATAGTCGACCCTCCTCCCCCTTGTTTGTTTGATTTTGTTGCGGCACGTGTAAGGCGGCGCGGTGCAACGGCACCACGCGGGAACAATGAAGAACGGGCGAAGAAGCGCCGCGCCGTTGGGGTGATGCGAGGCTCCTCTGATTGTTTAATTGATGGCAGATCGATGGACATCGACGAAGTGGGCCATAAAGGCTTTATGAGGTCTTCGCATTGAAGGGGCAGTCCCGGGAGGACCGCTGGCGAAGACAGCAGGCCAAACGAACCACCGGAGCACGTCCGGTGGTCCGTAGAAGATTCTGCCGGCGCGCCATGCCGGCGGGGCGGCGCCGGCGCCTGGTGCGCCACCGGGAAGGGCCGCCACGGCCGAAGACGCGGTGGCAGGCGGCTGGTCTTATGGCCGCGTGGGACCAAGGGAGAGGCGGTGCTGGCCGCTGCGTCACTAGCAGGGAGCGGCCCCCGCGAGGGGTCTGCGGCTTCATTCAAGGGGGGGGGGGAGTGCGCCCCCCGTACTCCATCACTCGGCCATTATGGACGGGCCGGGCCGGACCTGGACCCGGGTCGGGTCGACCCGGTTCGGGCCGACCCAGGGGGTATCGGGCGGGGTCGGACCGGGCCCGAACCCCCTATTCCCGGATATCTTTCGGTCTTAGGACTATAACTTGGGCTGCGGACCTCCAAACGACGCACCGTCTACTGCGATGTGATCCTTGGATCGAGATGGCCGTTTTAGTATATTACACTCAAGGTTTCGGAGAACTTTGGGTTCGGCTGGGTTGGTTCGTACACGAAACCAACCGGGCCCTCAAAGCGGAAACGCTTATAGCTTGAGCTCCGGACGTCCGATTGACGTGCCGTTGATTTTGTTGGATTCCTCTTGATGAGACGGAACTTTTGGCATGCTTTGCCTGAGTTTTGGATTCAGTTGGATAGTGGCCGGGTTGGATTGTACCTGAAATCCAACCGGGCCCCTGGAACGAAAAGGCTGATAACTTTCAGACAGGACGTCCGTCTGACGAACCGTCAGCGGCGTTGGTGAACAAATTGAGAAATGGTCCCTATGAGTATACACTATGATAGTTTGGGGTACAGTTGAGATATGGTCGGGTTGGTTCGTACACGAAACCAACCAGGCCCCTAGGACGAAAAAGGCTAATAACTCACAGACCGGGCGTCCGATTGACGCGTCATCTGTTGCGTTGAGATCCCTTTGATGAGGCGGTCCCTTGAGATAATTCTTCGTGGAACTTGTGATACTTGGATTATCGACCAGTAGATCGAGGAGCGGACCCTCCCGGTAACGAGCTAGCAGAGTCCAAAGACCTAGTAGCTGGCTGAGACTTGACGACTGATGATCTATCGACTCAGTGTGTTTCGGATAGCCCAATGGGGAGCGCTTTCTTGTAGCGGTAGACCCACGGAGAAGGAGCGCTTGGTTGTAGCGGAAAACCCACAGTACTCAATAGAAGGAGTACCTCTGGAGGCATTGAGGGAGAGAGCTTGGTTGTATAAGTAGACCCATAGTGGAGGAGCACTTGGTTGTAGCGGCAGACCCGCGCTACTCAACAGAAGGAGTACCTCTGGAGACTATGAGGGGGAGCGCTTGGTTGTAGAGGCAGACCCATGGTGGGAAGCGCTTGGTTGTAGCAGCAGGCCCCCAATACTCGACAGGTGGAGTACTACAGCAGTCCAAGGTTAGTGGGGCGTGCTTGGTTGTAGTGGCAGGCCCACTATAATCGACAGGTGGAGTACTACAACAGTCCAAGGTTAGTGGGATGCGCTTGGTTGTAGCGGCAGGCCCACTATACTCGACAGAAGAGGAGTTCTCTAGTAGTCGTGGTTTCGACATCATGAATAATATCCTGGTTGAGTTGAGTCTATGACCTTTGTGATTACCTCATGATTGAGATGGGTCACTTGATAACTTTGGTATATGTATGGGCATATACCTGGGTAGTGGTTATCCGTTGATTTCATAATCTTTGTGTTTCCTCATGCTTGAGATGGGTTACTTGATATCTTGGGTATATGTATGGGAATATATATAAGTATAGGTTATCTGTTGAGTTATTCTTTGTGGTTATCCTTTTTGGATTTAGTGAGACCTTGAGGGTCTTGGGTCGCTAATGAGTATTGTTATACTCACCCATGCAAGGGCTATGCTCGCACCTCGTTGTGTTGGTTACAGAAGACGGGAAGCGCAGATAGAGGCCGAGTGTTTGAGGACTGGACGGTACCCAGAGGTGGACCTCACGTCGAGACACTATCCGGTGGTGGACTTCACGACGAGGCGACACTCAGAGGAGGTTGAAGGGCGAGAGTGTTGTGGAGGCTATATTTACCTACCCTTCAGGTAGGATCCGTGGTGGACGATCCAGGAGCTGCGCTATCTATACCTACCCTTTAGGTAGGATCCTTGGTGGATGATCCAGGAGCTTCTTGTCACCTTCCGGTTGTTTTATCTTTTTCCTTGTACTTTACAGTTGGGCTTGTATTTCCGGCCCCTTTACTTTCAGCATAGCTTGTTTCAGTTTTACTTAGTGTTTTGCTTCCGCTTGTTCTATGTGGTGTTTCTTTAATTTTATAAAGGCAATGCCTTCCCAGTTATCAGGATTTACACCTTTGGTGCTAGTCGCCAGCCCCTAGCCTATGGAAGGCGGGCTTGGGGTAGTCACGGCACGGGCCCCGCGGACGGGTCGTGACATTGATTCTTCACAATTATAAAATGAATCATGAGTGCACGATGAGTTGATAGTGATTCTTTGTGACTATGATAATGTTCATGAATGGGTAATTTTTTAATAGAGCATCATGAATGAAGGAACTTTGCGAACATGAATTTAGAGGTCCACAAAAAAATCCACTAATGGCATGGGAGTTTCATGAAGGGTTGTTCCTATAAATAGGTGGCTATGCCCACTTCATTTGACATGAAAATAATTATATAAAGGAATGAAATGCTCTAATAGCACAAATGTGGAGATATTCATGAATAAAGTATTCAGAGTGATCCTGAGCATTGGGAAAATATTCTCTTAGTCTTGAATAATACTAAAGTATCCGGGAAAAATTATTGTTTCGACGACTGGTTATTATGTGATAAATTAGTGTTATTCAAATTTAGCATTCTTCAGGATGATTTGGAGATTTATGAATGATTATTGTGGATTATCTTCATGAAAATTAGTGTTGAGTATCTATTTTAATTGAACAATGATTATAGGTGCATCGACTTAAGACTATAGTGCATTCATATTCACATGCTAGTAAGGGACAAAGCTTAAATTCCAATCTACTGAATTGATTGTCAAGTCATTAAACTAAGTAAGACTTAACCCAAAGTAGCGAGCTAGGGTGATTCGAGAGAAGTGTTCCAAGGAAGGTAGTTCTCTATCCCTAAAATCTTGTAAAGGTAGTCTTCCTAGAATATAGCAACTCTGTCTAAATATCTGTATTCCTAAACAAGCGAAGATTATTGGATTTAGGTTTGACTGATATATTGTTTGAATATGCTCCTTGTACTATCCCGTAGAGTTAAACCAAGAAAAACTATTGTGTTGTCTCTCTACAAGTGATTATTTTATTACTTCATGATTCCATGAGATTTTAATAACAATTTCATACCAATTAGGGAAGAAGACCAATCACTTTAAAAGAAAAATTTGATACCCTAACTCACCACTCCACTCTTATGGTGTTTTGGGGTCCAAAAAGTGTATTAGAGTATATAGGTTGTTGTATATTAATATATCCTCTATTTTTTTCATGGATAGTTCAATGAATATAAGTTGGGTCCCCCTATTTGATGGATGAAACTTCCATATTTTGATGAATATGATGAGATATAATCTGAGATCACATGTTATGGAAGTCATTTTTTCCACTTCATAGGGGATTCATGACACTAATGTTATAGGTATCTCTATGACTAGTACAAATAATAAATTGATTGATACATTTGATAAAGTAAATACTTCCCTTTTTGCAGGTCTATGTGGTAAAATTAATTTTAATGTGATTTGTTACTCATCATCCAAGTCTATGTGGTTAAAATTGGAAAATATTTATAAAGGTGATAAGAAATGAAGGATTCCAAACTCCATGTTTTTCACAAAAGGTTTGATGATTTGAAAATGAAACCTACTTAAAATTTAGATACCTTTTTAAATAACATTACAGATGTTTTTTGAGAAATTCAAGGACCTGATGATGAAATAAAATATATTGACATTGTGAAGAAGATATTGAGAATACTTCCACCAATGTAAAATCCAAAAGTGTCAGTCCTTAAGGAAAGGGATGTTTCAAAACATTATCTTGATAATTTTTTAAGATTTCTGGTGGTTTATGAAATGAGAGTTAAACTATAAGATTCCAAAACAAATAAAATCATGAAAATTACATTCAAATCCATAGAAAAACTTAACATCTATAGAGATAGTTTTAATTAAGATAATGAGTAAGATGACCTTATTTCCATTTTTCAAATAAATTAATGATAGGAAAGTGGATATTTGAACGAAATATTTCTCTGGAATATTTTTAATTTGGTAGATTTAGTCACATTGCCTCTTGATGCTCAAGTATGTTCGACGATAAATAAATTGAACTGTGAATCATGAAGAAGCATCAAAAAACATTTCCCCAAAATGGAGACTTCAAATCACTAAATAAATTATAAGGAAAGAGTTTTTCTATAAAGAACAAAAAGATGATTATGTCTTTTGGAGGACAAAGAACCATAGTTTAAATCTAAAACCCAAGAATCCATGATAGCTATAGATGAAAATATATAACCTTTAAAAGATAAATATAATCAATTGATTAGTGTTTTTGATCTCAAGGTCAAAATTGAGGTTGTGCTTGATAATATTTACATTCAAAAAAAAGAAACAAAAAGATGAAAGACATTATGGAAGATTCATCAGAGTATGTTGATCATCTTGAAGTAGAAATTTATTGATTGGAAGTAGGGGAATTAAAACATTCAATAACTCTTTAAATCTTGGAATAAGTTGTTGAATTTAAGATCAGGATTGAATTATAGGCAAAATTCATCAATGAACTTACATAAATTCTAGAGGAGAAGGATAAGATAGTTGAGGGTCTTGAAGAAGAAGTTATTACTATAAGTATAAAACTATAAATTGAATCAAAATCTAGGGAAACAAAGAATAATTTATCGTTTTTAATATTATTATATCCATAGCTATTAGAAAGAGATAAAAATGGTTCTAGAGGAGTAGAAAAGGCCTTGAGTTATCAGAGATCCACGAAATGATGGAAAGTATTATCAATAGAAATTTTCTTATTATGATTATTTCATATATTATAATCACATAAGATCACATTAATAACACAATACAAAGTTTATAAATGAATAATTAATTAAATATAAGGCATTTATAAAAGTTAAGGAATAAATACCAAAGGAATAGAAATTTGTCCTTTAGAATAGTAACATGACCCTATGAATAGTAAACTAGACAATTGAATAGTAACCTCAAAAATGAAAGTATAAATAAAATTTATCCAACTTATAAGTGACAATATTATATAATTATATCATGGTATAAGTAAATAAAAATTTTCAAAATTGTTAATTAAGTGTTGGTATTTTTTTAAGTCATAAATATTTAATTTAAATTTTAGGAATAATTTAATAATATAAAATAAAATTTATTCTCCTGAAATTTATTCATTAATTTTTTATTTAATATCTTATTATTATAGTATATTTTTATGTGAACTTAGTTTATTTTTCAAAGTGATATAAAAGTAGTAGTGGTTTTAAAATCTGTATTTTTAAGTAAATGATGATTTTAATTAAAATTTAAAAAAATCATTTAAGGAAATTATTTTCATAAAATAGAATTAATTTTTTTATTCTACACATAGAAAAATGGTAAGGGTGAATTTTTTGGATTTTTCTAAAATACATGAATTTTTTTAGTGAATAGTGAAATATGGTAATTTATAATATAAGAAAATAAATGATTTTTTTAGTCATGCTTGAGTCATGGATGATGTAAGTGACCAGTGGTTATAATTAACATGAACTAATTATTTTATTTTACCTCAATAATCATCACTATTTCTTTTCTTGAGCAAAATAATAAAATATTTAATAAAATAATGAGAAAACACCCCTCTCCTCCACTATAAATATCACTCCTCACCACCTATTCTCCTCACACCTCTCAACCATTAAGCCTTTCCCAAATTCTATAAAATAGTCCTCCCAATACCCTCCCCAACTTCTAGGAGTTTTGGGTCTTAATAAAATACCAAAACTAATCCCCTAAGGAGGTTCTCATGGAGAATGAATCAAGAGGTAAAACAATCTTCTTTTGCTTATAATTTATTTTCAAGTTCTTTTATTTTCTTTTTCTCTCCACACCTCCCCTCATTCAAATGGTATGATAACTCTAGTACCTTAAATATAATATAATTTTTTTTATTCTAATTTAATAATTCATCATTGTATATCTTTCCTCCTCCTTTTATAATCAAAATGAAAACATGTCTGCGATGTGTTAATTTATCACATTCAAGGACGATGAAGTTTTCAATTTCCATTACTATATTCAAGGATGGTCATAAAACTAGTTGTATGGTTGAACCAAATTATAATATATTTATAATATCTTATTTAATGTTCTGGAACCATTTTTTACACATGATATTAATTTATAAACCAAAATGAGTTCGTTGTGATTGAAAACTGCCAAAAAAACCCAAACGATTATCATTAACTATTTTTATAATGATTCATCCTAATTCCATAAAACCAAATGATATATAAGAACAATTTAACCTCTATAATATCATTAATAAAATATAATTTTAATTATGGATAATTACACACACATTATATTTCTTTTTGTACATGTATACAAGTAAACTGGTCATGAAGACTAAGGAAACCAACACTCTGAAATGATGAAATTGAAGCTCTTAACCCATAAAAAAGGCCATAAATGAAATTAATAAAGTTATAATAAATTAAATAAATGTATAAATGTTTCATGGATTATTAATTAATGAATCAATTTTGATTATTTAGTATAATAATTTCAAGTGAAGAACACCAATGAAATTTTACATGAACCGCCATTACTCTATCTGGTTATTCATTCTCTCTTTCTACCAAAATAAAATTATTTTTTGTTTTTATGTACATATTATAATTGTTTTATTCGGTTCCAAACTTATGTATAATGATCCATTCCTCCTTATTTTTCAGAGATGTATATGTTTTTCAAATGTTCCTTATTCGATTATTCCCGATGAGCAATCCCGATTTTAGAGTACTTCACGAATTCAAACACAATTTCAAGTGCACTCTATAGTTTGTTTTAAGCCACCATTATTTTTTTAAAATTACTCATTTTATTACCAAAACATTCTTACTTCAATTCTGTTTTTATATAGTATATTATTCCCTTTTCTTAACCACACTAAAATATTTAAATTCAAAATTTCTTAAATACACTTTATACATGTTATCACTTAAGTTTGACATTAATCATGATCTATGTCTATTTTCCTTTATGAATGTCCATGTATGATTTAATTACTTTATTTCATGTACACTTTTATGATATGCCCATTTATTATGCATTTTGACATTATTATGATACCTTATTCTTTCCATGGGTAACCCTTATGTTTTTTTTGATTGCTTATGTATGATTATTTATGTGAAAAAAATAAGAAATATGTTATGATGGGTTCCCCTAGATAGATCTCTAATGCATTGAGAAATTTATATTTTCATGATACCTTATATGCAATGGTATTGGTGGTTATCCTTGACTCATGCTCCAAGTATGACTGTCATGGGGGTTAGCCCTGACTTGTGCTCATATATATGAAACAAGCCATGACTCATGCTAAAATAATGTTTTATTTTGCCTCCACATTTCTATTAATCCATGATTATATGGTCCCATGTTATGATTACTTATATTTATTCATTTTCCATGTCTTTTTATATCATTATTTCATTCCTTCTAACCCATGTTCTATGCTTTATTATTATGTTTATCCCCTTAATAGGATTTTTATCTCATCCCTTTGTTCATGTATTTTCCCCCATGTTATTCGATACATATGTAAGATCTCAATGGAAGAATTTATCCCATTTGGATGTTTAAAATAAATATGTTATATTCTATGTTTTTAGTTTTATGTACTTAATCATCCAAGACATTAGACTTTATGATCCTTGGATTGTAATTTGATGTTTAATTATGCTTAAAATCATGTAATGAAATGTGTAAAATCTTGAGTCACAACAGTTGGTATCATAGGATGTTCTAGTCATTTTTGGAGACTAAGAATATAAAACTTTAGTAATAAGCTAAGGTATCAGACTAAATCTAAGAAAACATCCATAAATTTTGGTAATTATAGAGTACGTAGTTTATAATGAAAATACATCCTTGGCTGTATAAGACTAGTGGATGTGGTTCAGGCCCAGAGGTACCTAGAAGTAACAAAATTGATAAGTTGTTTCGGGCCTGAATTGGGGTAACCTGTTACATGACAATAGGTATTACTGTGAAACTGATTTTACACTAACAGGGGATATTCTTTGGTAAATTTATAATCTCATTACAAACCATTATTAAGGAAACAAAAAAAGACCATAAGAATTTTTTTTGGAAACATATCATGGATAACCTAGATTGAAACCTTGAGAATAACAAGTTGGGATATACTTTTCCTTTAAGATTTTATCCTTTTATGTTTAAATTTTCCTTTTTATGATTATTAACATTGTATTTAATCTCCCTAATTGCACTTTATTTTTCTATGTTAATGGTACAAAATAGAAGAACACGTTCCAAAAATCAATGTCATAGGAAATGTTCAATTTCCCTAATGATATGTAAAAAATGATGGGAATGAGTGCTCAAAACATTATAATAGTACTTGATCAGTTGTATTACGTTATGAATAATAACATGAATCATGTAGAACTTCCTCCATCTCTAAGTAAATATAATGTTTTTGTCAAATCCTTCATGCAAAAAATGCCTCCCATGTTTGGTGGATATTATGATCCCCTCTTCATGGAAAAATGGATTTATTCCATTGAGAATATATTCCATGTCCTCCATTTCTCAGAAGAAGAAAAATTTGTGTTTACGGTCTATCATTTTGATGGGGAAGCTGATCAATGGTGGAAGCTGATCAAAAATACAATGTCCAATGGGGAAATTGATTCCAAGGATTCAGAAGAATTTAAGGAAAAAAATTCAATAAATATTTTCCTTGAACCCTCCATCTCAAGATGGAAATAGAATTCCCTGTACTTAAGAAAAAGGAATATGAGAATATCAAGTCATATGAAGAAAACCATACAAGGCTTGTGGGATAAGCCTTCAGATTTTTCATCAACGCAAAAAGAATGATGGATTTCTTATTTAGATAACCAAAGCTAAGTCTATGTAAGGAGTTAGTGATTTTATTCTTTGATAGTTATGTATATATTGTTTGTTGTTCCCTCAAGGATGAAATGGAGACCGAAGACACTCAATGCTCTCCTAGGCCCAGTGACAAAAAGTGGAAAATAGAGTCTAATATGGGTGGATCAAAAAATAAATCCCATGATGGAAATATTAAAAAATATCCCACGTGTAAAAATCGTGGGAATAAGCATCCTGGGAACTATCTAAAGGGAACCAAGAAATACATAAAATTTGGAAGAATGAAGCATCTCTATAAGAACTATAAAAGGGTCAAGAAGAATTACACTAATATGAAAGAATAAAGCAAGGTTCAGATCAACACTCAGCCTGTAGTGTAGTGTTTCAACTACAAGGGTCATGGGAATTTTGAAAACCAATACCCTAAGCCTAGGTTTTTCAGAGACAATCAAGAACAACCTCCAAGGAAACAAGGAAGGGAATATGATATCACTACCATTGAGGTGGATCTGGAAAATGATGTAGTGATAGGTATGATGGTTATTCATTCAATAATAGTGAATATACTATTTGATTTCTAGTTTTTTATCTTAAAAACATTAGTAGAACTATTCAAACACTAGCTCCAAATATAGAAGTTGATTTATCTGTGAGAATAGAAAATAGGGAAATCATTTCATCCAAATTACATAACTCTTCCTCAGTTAATGTTTGGGGACTAAACCTCTCAGAATATATTTTCTTACTTACTTTGGTGGAGTTTGAAGCTGTATTGGGAGTAGATTGGCTATTTTTATACAAATACAACATCAATTATTGGGAAAGGGATATCACTCTTCACATCCTGAAGCATCCTCCAATTATTTTATAGTGTAAGGAAAAAGGTGAATATCCTTAAAATAATCATCTCAACTGTTGATATTATTTCTTTCTGAGTAAGAATATCGCACACAAATTTTTTAGATGAAAGAGACGATCTTTCTCAAAGATATGCCCATCATGAGGGATTACACTAATGTATTCCATGAAGAATTGTCTAATATTGTACCTAATAGATATGTTCAGTTATCAATTAAACTTGTTCCTAGATATCTGACTATATCAAAGAAACCTTATTAAATAGCCATCGTTGATATGTAAGAACTAAATAAGTAGTTGCAGGAGAATATGGACAAGGGTTTTATACACCCGATTGCTTCACCATGGGGTGCACCAATCCTATTTTAAAAAAAAGATAAATTAAAGCACCTATGAATTTATTATCATGAGCTTAATAAAATAATGATAAAGAACAATTATCCCCTTCCTCAGATAGAGGACTTGTTTGATCGGCTACATGGGGACAATTATTTCTCTAAGGTGGACCTTCAGTCGAGATATCACCAATTAAAGGTGAAGAAAGTATATATTCCAAAGACTACATTTATAACAATTAATATACACCATTATTTCAAATTGATTCTATTTGGACTCAATAAATCTCCCAAAAATTCATGGAATTAATAAATAGAGTCTTTAGGTATTTCCTTAACAAATTTGTGGCAGTCTTTATCGATGATATTCTGAAATACTTCAAAAGTAAAGAGAAACATCATAAGAATTTGAATATTGTGTTATAGACTTTAAAAAGGAAGGAAATCTATGAAATTTATAGTAAATGTTATTTATAGATGGAGTAATTCTCATTCTTGAGTAATATTATTACCATCAAAGTGATATCTATGGACCCTTCCAAGAAAAATGCAATCGAAGAGTTGGCCATGACAACTTTTATAATGGAGATATGTAGTTTCCTTTTCCTAGATAGGTATTACTAAAAATTTGTGAAGAAATTATCTTTATTATCAAAACCAAAAACCAAGATTGTATAGAAGTTATTGATGTTTTTCTAGACTCAAAATTTTAAGAAAATATTTAAGGATCTGAAAAAGAGGTTTATCACTGTGCCAGTACTCACACTCCTAATTAGTAGGGAACTATTTGTTGTATAAAGTGATGGTTAAAAGAAAGGATTATGTTGTGTACTAATGAAAAATGATAAAGTGATGGCCTATTACTCAAGGCAATTGAAAATTCCTAATGTAAACTATGCTACGCATGATTTGGAGTTGGTGGTTGTGATCTTTGTGTTGAAAATATGGTGGCATTATCTCTATGGGTATAAGTGTGAGATATACACTGATCATAAGAGTCACAGATATATATTCATATAGAATAATCTTAATATTACCAATTTAATATGGTTAGATCTCATCAAGTATTATGACTACTCAATCCACTATCATCATGGTAAGGAAAATAATGTCGTGGGTGCACTAAGTAAAAAGGATCCTACATCTTTATCACTGATGAGAATTGAGAAGGATATAATTTTCATATACATAAAAAGGTTGGAAATGGAAATAATTAAGGGAGGAATATCATAAATACATTCTCAAATTATTTCTCAACCATCCCTTGTATATACAATGAAGGATTCTCAAAGAAATGATGTAGAAATTCAAAAAAAGGTGGAAGCTGTCTGAAATGGGAAATCCTTTCAGTTCAAGATCGATGATGATAGAGTCATAAGACTTGGGTCAGGAATATGTATACCATCCAATATTTAGATAAAGAAATATCTTCTGAATGACACACATATCTCAACCTTCTCTATTTACCCAAGGAGCACAAAGATGTATCAGGATCTCTAGGAGAACTTTTGGTGGGACAATGTGAAAAGGAGATCAGGGAATATACATTAATGAGCATGGTATGTCAGTAGGTGAAGTTTTAAAGGAAAACTTATAAAGGTATGATTCAACCATTACCTATACCAACATTGAAATGGGAAAAATCACCATATAAATTGTCACTAGACTTCAAAATAAATCAAGAGGAAACAATACTATATTGGTTATTTTGGATCATCTTTCAAAGACAGCTCACTTTATCTCAAAATGAAAGAATTTCTCACTAGATAAACTCACATGGATATAAATCAAAGAATTGGTAAGGTTTATTGGAGTACCACTATATATTTTATTTGACTGAGATCTGAGATTCACCTCCAAGTTCTATAAAAGTCTCAACCATGCTCTCAGTAAATAGTTGAACTTTAGTACGACCTATCATCCTCAAACTGATGTCCAATCTGGGAAGACTATTTAGACACTATAGGATATGTTTAGAGTGTGTAAAATAGACATCAAAGGAGGATGGAACCAACATCTTACACTATTCAGATTATCCTACAATAATTGCTTCCACTCGAGCATCCATATGGCTCCATATGAATCCCTTTATCGGAAAAGAAGGAGAACACCATCATGTTATGATAATGTCGTTGAACGTAAGCTACATGGACCTGAAAAGGACAAGGAAATGGTGGAGAAGGTGAAAACCAATCAGTAGTACATCAAGGTATCACAAATTTGACAAAAGATCTATTTATACAATCATCAATGGCACCTGGAGTTTAATGTCAGAGACATGGTATTCCTCCACATATCTCCATGGAAGAGAATCATGATATTTGGGAAGAAATTGAAGATAATTACAAGGTATATATGCCCCTTTGAGATACTTGATTTTGTCAAATCTTGTTCTATTGACTAGAACTTCCACCAACTATGTCTCAAGTATATGATGTATTCTATGAATCCCTCTTGAGAAAGTACATACATGATCCCTCACATGTACTAAATTTAGAGATGGTATAGTTGGATAATGGTATTTCTTATGAGGAGCAGCCAGTGAAGATATTGGATCGTAGAGATAAAATTATACACAACAAGACTACTCACCTGGTCAATGTACTATAGTGTAACCATAAGTAAAAATAAGCAACATGGGAACCATACCAAGATATTAAAGAGAAGTATCTACACTTATTTTCACCAAAGTGTGTAAAAACAAATTTTGAGGGAGAAATTTCATAATAGGGGAAGAATGTAACAACGCAAAGTTTTATCAATATAAATTCTCTTCATATAACTATTTTATATATTATAATCGCATAAAATCACATTAAAAAACACATTAAAAACATTATAAATCAGGAATTAATAAAATAAAAGACATTTCTAGAAGTTAAGAAACATATAACGAAGGAATAGAAACTTGAACTTTACAATAGTAATATGACCCTTATGAATAGTAAAATAGACAAGTTAATAGTAACCTCATGAATGAAAGTATAAATAAAATTTATCCATCCTATAACTGACAATATGATATAATTATATCCTAGTATAAGTAAATTATTATTTAAAAAATTATTAATTAATTGTTGTTATTTTTGTAAGTAATAAATATTTCCTTAAAATTTTATGATTAATTCAATAATATATAAGAAATTTATTTTCCGTAAATTTATTCATAAATTATTATTTTGATGTCTTATTATTATAAGATAATTTTATAAGTCCTTGGTTAATTTTTCAAAGTGATATAAAAGCTGTTATAATTTTAAAATATCTATTTTCCATGTAAATGGTGATCTTAATTAAAATTAAAATTTATCATATAAAGAAAATTATTTTTATAAATTGGAGTTCATTTTTGAATTCCAAAATTTGAAAATTTCTTAAGGTTAATATTTGGGATTTTTCTAAAATACTTGAATTTTGTGAATAGTGAAATATGATAATTTACAGTATAAGTAAATAGATGAAATTTTGAGTCTTTATTGAGACTTGAATGATGTAATTGACCATGTTATAGAATTAACATGCACTAATTACTTTATTTAGTCTCAAGAATTTGTACTATTTCTTATCTTTAGAATAATAATAATATATTGAGTAAAATAATGAGAAAACACCCCTCTCCTCCACTATAAATAACACCTTTAACCACCTCTTCCCCTCACACCTCTCAGGCCTTGAGCCTTATCCAAATTTAAATAAAAAATACTCATAATAACCTCCCCCATGTCTAGGAGCTTTTTACTTCATAAAATACCAAAACCAATCCCCTAAGGTGGTTCTTGAGAAGAAAGAATCAAGAAGTAAAACCCTCTTTATTTTCTTTTAATTTATTTTAAAGTTCCTTTATTTTGTTTTTATCTCCTAACATACCCTCATCCAAATTGTTTTATAAATAAAATACCTTAAATATATTGTAATTTTTTTAACATAGTGTGATAATTCATCATCATCTCTATTTCCCCCTCCTTTTATACTGAAAATGAAAACATTATTTGTGATCTATTAATTTATCACATTCAAGGATGATGAAGTTTTCAATTTTCCATACCAAATTCAAGGCTACTCAGAAAAAAAATTTTTTGGTTGAAAAAGATTATAACATATGTATTATATATTATTTTATGTTATGTAATAATTTTTTATTCATGATACTAATTTATAAAACAAAACAAGTTTTTTGTGATCGAAAACCACCAAAATAAACCCAAACGATTATCATTAACTTTTTATCTAATGATTAATCATAATTCCAAAAACCAAATTATATATAAGAGAACTTTTATCTATTTAATATCATTAATAACATATATGTTTAATTCGGTATAATTACTCCCACTTTACATGACCTTTCATACATATATAAAAGTAAACCAATCATGAACACCAAGGAAACCTACACTCCTAAATAATCAAATTAATCCTCTTAACCCATAAAAAAGGCCATAAATGAACTTCATAAAGTTATAATATATAAAATACATTTATAAAGGGTTCTATAATTATTAATCAATGAATCTAATTTGATTATCTATGATTTTTATATCAAGTTAAGAACACCTTTGGACTTAAGGTAAGGGATTCTACCCAAATCTCCATTATTCATTTGGGTTATTCTTTATCTGTTTTTACCCAAATTAAGTTATATTTTATTTTAACTTACATCGTATAAAATATTTTTATATGTTCCAAACTAATTTATCATGATTTTTTCTTCTTTATTTTGTTGGGGATATACATTTTTTTAAGAGGTTTCCTACACAATTCTTCCCGATAGGCAAGCACGGTTTATGGGAACTTCCCAAATTCTTACCCAATTTAAAGTTCACTCTATAGTGTATTTTAAACAAAAATTATTTTTCTAAAATCAATAATTTTATTATGAAATCATTCCTGGTTCACTTTTGGTTTTATATAAAAGATTACTCTCTTTTTTACTTTAAATTATCTTTAAAATTTTCCTTAAACTGAACTAAAATGTTTTAATTCTAATGTTTCTTAAATACTCGTTTTACATGTTATCACTTAAATTTGGAATCACTAATCATTATTTTTGAATATTTTCATTTATTAATTTCCATGTATGATTAAATTCATTTCTTTTATGTAAATGTTTATGATATTCCCATTTATTATGTTTTATGAAACGATTATGATACTTGATTATTTCCATGGGTAACCCTTATTATTATGCTTGATTGGTTATGTATGATTATTTATATGGAAAACATATTAATGTAAATGTTATAATGGGTGTTCCTGGATATTTATATAATTAATTGGATAATGTTTAGTCTCATGATACATTATGTGCAACGGTCTTGGTGGTTAGCCTTGACTCATGCCCCATGTACAATGATCTTGGTGGTGAGCCTTGACTCATGCTCTTATATGTGAAAAAAGTGTTGAATTGTGATAAATTATTGTTTTGTGGTGCTACCACATTACTATTAATCCATTATTATATTATCACATGTTATGATTCCTTATATTTAATAACGTTTCATTCCTTTTTATATCATTTTTTAATGTGTTCTAACCCATGTGCTATGGTTTATTCTTATGTTTATTCCCTTACTGTGGTTTTTATCTCATATATTTGTTCATCAATTTTTTCTCCATGTTTTCTTATATAGTTGTAAGACCTAAATAAAATGTAGTATCCATTTACGGAAGTTTAAAATAAATATTTTTTATTCTATTTTTTCTATTTTATGTACCTAATCATCTAAGAAACTACACATTATTATCCTTGGCTTGTAATTTTATGTTTAATTATGCTTAAAATCATGTAATTATTTGTGTAATATCTTGGGCCACTATAATACAAATGCATAGAAAAAAGTGAAATTTTTTGTGATGTTGAAACGTCAAACGCTGGAAAATAGATTAGACAAAATAAAGGAAAGTAGAAAGGTAGACATAACACAAAGGAACCTAATTTTCTAACAAGTAAATCTTCAAAGTAAATAGAAAATAGAGATGAAAATCATCCTCAAGTGCCAATATAGGATCTCTAATCAAAAACCTTTACAATATAAGGGGTCATGAAGAATAAGGGATGTGATAAGACATTCCCTCTTATAAAATGTCAATTATGTGGATTTTTGGGCCATACCATGCTATATTGTGAAGAGGCATAGATCAATTTAAATAGGGAAGAACTTGGAAGTCAAAAAAGATGAATGAGCCCATATACTTAATCATATAGAATAAATATTTTCTATGTATATTTCTTCATTGTTCTAACCATGGCCATAATTTTATTCATTGAAGGAAGGGGAAATGTTGGAACATTAACTACTGTACTTAAGGAAAAGTCAATACTAGCATACCAGGTGGATTTTCTCATATAAATATGTATTCTACTATCTAACAACAATATTATTAAAATAAAACCATGACTATGTAAATGATATTGGAAAGTATTTATTTATCCTTCACTTAACCAAACATATCATGGAAGGAAAAGAATAAAATTAATAAATCCAACCTTTAAAAAATAGATCTTAATGCTACAGAGAATATTAGCACTTTGATTCTTGATAGTGGATGATCATCCCATATTATGGGAAATTATTTTTATTAAACAATTTTAAGAATAGGTTTTATGTAATAGAGAGTTTTTTCAGTGACTATTCTTTAAAGATCAAAGGTATTGGAAGTAAAAAACTGTTAAATGACTAGCTTAAGAAAACTAAAGTTCTCTATGTGGATGGTTTGCAGCACAATTTCCTAAGTGTGAGCCAACTTTGTGAATTGGGAACGATGGTGAAATTTAATATAAAGGGGTTCACTATCAAAGTAAATATAGGCAATTATCTCATGAAAGGATTCATAATATATAGTAATTAATACCATGTTGACAGTAAAGAGAATTGTTGTTACTTGAAAGTTGAATAAGAAAATAATTTGTGGTGTCGGAGGATGGGTCACATTAATCAAAAGAGCATGAAAAAGATATTTCAGATTAATATATTCAATGATATTCCAATATGAATCACGAACAAGATTATATTTTTGATTTTTTAATGTGAGGAAATATGGTTTATGTTTACATCGGTTGAGGAACAAAATGGCATCAAATCTTTTTGATCTCACTAGCACAAGATGTATGTGGTCTAATAAATGTTGCTGGAACATATAGATAAAGGTATTTAATTATTTTTATTTATGATTATAGTATAATGTACTATAAATTTATTATTCATAGGAAACAACAAGTGCTTGATTTCAAGAATTGTTGTCATCAAATTGCTGAAAATGAAAATGGCCGCAAAATCAAGATTCTATTATCAGAAATTAAGGGATAATACACATCCATTAAATATGAAAATTATCTAGAAAACGTGGAATAAATCATGAGGTGGATATACTAAGAATCACACATAAAAATGGAGTTTTTGAATGTAGAAATATATAGGTGAACAATATGGTTATAACTATGCTGATTGATAATTTTATTTCTCATCACTACTAGAAATTGGTGGTTCAAGTACCAATATACACTCAAAATCGATAAGGGGTTTATAAGGGATAAAAAAATACAATATATGAGTTATTGTATGAAATTAATCCCTCTCTAAAGTATTTTCATGTTTTGGTAAGTAAATTTTTCATCTGAAATAAAGAATAGAATCAAAAAAAGTATGGTGATACTGTAGATGAGGGAATATTACTTGGATATTCAATGAAGATTAAAGCCTAAAAATATTAAAATAATCATATTAGAATAATTTTGGAAGTAATTGAAATCAATATCATTGATGATAAAACCATAAATACTTTAATTATCTCATATGGTGATATAATAGAAGATGAAGAAGAAAGTGGATGAGGGATAGATTCAAATACAAAAATAGTGGAAGGCTTGCAAAACCATTAGGGCTCCCAAAAAGATGATTATTCGGAATAAAAATTAAAAGAGGAAACCATTAATAAATAATCCTCATCATAACCTCATAATAAAAAAAATATGAGAAAAATTTGATCAATCCAGCATAATTGGGGATTGGACCGCACCTAAACAAAAAAAGGAGAATTGGGAATGAGTCACATTCTTATTTCCTTTTAGTAATAGAACCAACCTCATTTGAAGAAGAAACAAATGATGAACCATGGTTTTAGGACATGAATGAAGAACTATATTAGATTGAAAAGAACAATACATGGGATCTTGTTAAGAGACCCTAAAATCACAATTTCATTGGAACAAAGTGGATCTTTAAAATCAAATTTTATGAGAAAATAAATATAATCTGAAACAATGGATGCTTGGTGTGTAAAGTCTATACACTGACTTAAGGAATTGATATTGAAGAAACATTTTCTCAAGTGTCTAGAATATACTATATTAGTATTTTTCTTACCATGGTGATTCTAAGAGGGTACAATGTTTATCAGATGAATGTAAAAAGGTAATTGCTAAATTGTGTTCTGAAAGAATATTAAGTCTACATTTAACAACTAGTGAGTTTTTTTATTTGAAATGTTGAAATGATGGTATATATATTAAAGAAGGCACTTTATGGTCTGAATTTGGCACCATGAGTATGGTATTATTGACTGTATGCTTATATAAAGAAGATCAAACTTAAAAGAGGATGTTTCAACCATAATATATATATGAAGAGTTATCAAAAGGATAAATTTATGGTTCTTGTATATGTTGATAATATTATTTTTTGTGGAATTAGGAAATTATTATTGGAAGAATTTTCTAATCACATGAAATCAGAATTCGAAATATCTATGATTGGTGAACTCACATACTTTTTGGGGCTTCAACTGATTCAAAATAAAAATTATGCCATTATTTTTTTGAGAAAAATATGAAAGAGAGATTCTGAATAAATTCAACATGCATGACTCCAAATCAATATTGAATCTGATTATGGTTGGGAAAAAACATGGAAAGCAAGAGGATGGGACATTTTTTCCCACCTTGTATAGGAGAATCATTGGGAGCCTATTATACTTTACTACAACGCAACTAGATATTATCTTTGCAACATGATTATTGATATATTTTCAAATTAATCTAACGTAAGATAATTTGGAAGAAGTTAAATGAATCATGAGGTATATTCATTGTACTCTCAATTTTGGATTATGATTTTTTGTAACAAGAGGTAGTTAATTATCAGTATTTTCTTATGCTGAATAGGCTGTAGATGTGGTGGATAGAAATTCCATATGTGGTGGAGCATTCTTAATTTTCAATAAATGTGTGTAATAGTTGAGAAAAAAAAAAGAAAGAACTTCCCTTAGTATAACTGTAGAAAAGTATATTTATGCTACAAATACTGGCACACAATTATTTTGGATGAAGAAACAAATGACTAATACTAGTGATATGGTGAAACAGCCAATGGTGATTCACTTTGAAAAAAAATAGTGTGATTGATCTTATAAATAATATAGTTCAGAACACTCATACAAAACATATTGAAATCATATTTTACTTCATCAAGGAAAAATTATAATAATTTTTTATTAAACTAGAGCATGTTGGAATTGATGACCAAGTGGATAACATTCTGACTAATCTATAAGAAGAATATGTGTTTTAGAAACATCAGTTTAACCTCAATGTGCATACACCTACTAGTATATGAGGAGGTTGTGATTGATCCCCTCTCACCATTTTTGAAAACTGTGTTAATCTATTTTTGGAAGTGATACAGGTTTTTGTGGTATATACAATACAATATGAGTCTATTTAGAGCTCTAAAATTACTTATAAAGGTTATTTTGGTATATTTACAAATGGGTGGAATGGAAAAATTCAGTGTTATGAAGGTTTACTGGTTTTAGGTTTTTGACAAACCATGCAATTCATCTGTGACACAATGAGAATTAAGTGTTTGGAGGAAACATTTTTTTTTCAAATTCTAAAGAATGAGAACCCAATTCATGATTCTACTCTTGTTTTCTACACTAATATTCTCTCACATAAACTTATCATGTTGGATGATTTATTTCTTCCCTTTTAGGTTTTGATATTGCCTAGAGATTTATTTAATTTATCTACAGACTATCAAAAAACTTAAAGGGGAGATTGTTAGAACCAGGGATTTTCATTATTGTAAATGGAGTTAAGTTTTTTGTAATCTACACTAAGGTTATCAGGGATCCTTCAAGGGAAAGTGATCTTAGAGTACAAGATGACTATAGTGTTGAAGGTGGTGTCATTTTCTAGTGTTTGATAATTTTTTTGGCTCTAAATCATAAGGATTGAGTAATATTCACAAAAGTTAATTTTATGGGATTCTATATTCCCAAATATGTTAAAGTAATGAGTTTTGTGAAGATTGTGTTATTAAAAGGTTAAGATTCAAAAGTATATGGAGCATCATGAATGTGCTTCAGGAATGTGTGATGGAAATAAGGTGATTCTTCAGGACTATGATAAATAATCATGACTGAATGATAATTTGAAAGTGATTCTTTGGGACTACGAGAATGTTCATGAATAGGTGAATTTTCAGTGGAGTATTGTGAATGAAGGGGATTAAAAAACATGAATCTAGAGGTTCTTGAAAAATCTGATGGAGGGGTGGCCACTTCATGAAGGGTTGAACCTATAAATTGGTGGCAACCCCCAGTTTATTTTACATGAAAATAATTATAGAAAATTATGAATCACTTTGAATTCACAATGGGTGAGAGATTCTTGAATCAGGTATTCATTTTGAGCCTTTGCATCATGAAATGACTCTCAGTATCGACCAATATTTAAGCACATTATAAGGAAGAGTTTCATGATGACTGGTTATTCAGTGATAACTTAGTGTTCTGCGAAGACATCTTACTTGATTAAGGTTGTGAGCTTTGTGAAGGAGTTTCACAAATGAGATTTCTAAACAACAGTGTTGAATATCTATTTTATGTGAATAATCATTTCAAGTACATCAACTCATGACTATCATGTAAGAATATTTTCATCCTATTCAGGTATAAAGAGATAAATTCCAATCTAATAAAGTGGCCTTCATGTCGTTAATCTAGGCAAGACTTCACCCAAAAAAGTGATCTAGGGGGAGTCGATGGATTTTTTCTGAGGGTAGTAGTGTTCTATCCTAAATGTTTTTTAAAAGGTGGTGTTCCTAGAACATAGTGACTATTTCTGAATGTATGTATTCTAAAACTAGTGCAGATTAGTGGGTTTCTATACAATAGACACATTGTCGGTTTATGCTCCTTGAACTAGCCCTTGCTGCTGAAACATTAAAAAATGTTGTGTTTTCTATCTTCATTTGAATGTTTCATTACAACACAATTCCATTGGGCAGGTTTAACAAGTTTCTACCATTGTGGGAAAAAGATCCTTCACTTTAATAGGAAATTTTGACTACCTGATTCACCCCTCCCCTCTCAGGGTGTTTCAGGGTCCTATAATAGAAACATATATGCTTATTTTCATTTTTATAACAAATATAAGGATATATAATAAATTTTATTTTCATAAAATTATTTTATGAATTAATATTATGTTTTATTATAATTATAATAAAATTTAATGAAAACATGAGTAATTTTTCCAAGCCTTGGGAAAATGACTGTAAAATTAAAATTGGTATTTTTCTAAATAAATAAGTACTTTATCTAAAAATTAAATTTATCATATTTGAAAATTAATTTCATAAAGTTGATTTCATTTTGGAAATATAAACATAAAATATGGAAAGGGTGGTTTTTTTGATATTTTCCTAAAATAGTTGATTTTTTTTTGAATAGTGAAATACGGTAAAATACCACATTTAACATTATAAGTTAAATACATGATTTAGTGAAATATGGTAAAATAAAAAATATAACATTAGTTCAAGATAACATGCACAATTTTCTATGTATATTCACAAGATTCATCACAATTGGTATCCATGATCAAAAAATAAAAAACTAATTAATATAATATTCAAAAACACTTCTCTCCTCCACTTATAAATAACACCCCTAACAAATCATTATCTTAATAAATTATAAGAATCTTAGATTTGAAATTTTCTTCCCAATTTTCACCCCAATTATATCCCCCGCATCCTAGGTTTTTTGGTCTCACCAAATACCATTTCCAGAATCCTTAATGGGTATCCTAAGAAGTGATAACCAAAGGAGGAGGTGAAATCATCAGTGAAACCTCTTTCAATTGTATTCCTCTTCTAAAACCACCATATGTTCTCCATACACATAAAAATAGTAACATAAGAATCCTAAATATTCCTAAATTTTTTTATAATGATGTAATATATATCTTCTACCCTCACCTCAATTGATTCTTAAACAAAACGGTTGTTCACAATATGGTTGTTTAACCACCACCGTGAAAAATGAACTTCATTTTTATCCACCGTGTTCATGGCTATTCATAAAAATGTTATTATGGTAAAATAAGATGTTAATAAATATATTATAACTCATTTAATGTTTTCTAATGAATATATTTCTATAATATTAAATAAAACTAAACTTTTTCATGTTGGTCAATAAAACTGCTTAAATAAACTAACTGAATAACATAAAAGTATTTACTAAATGAGTTATCCCTATTTCAGAACTCATATGATTATTTGGGATCATTTAAATTTCCTTAAAGACATTAAATTAACACATATGGGAATTTTTTATTTTAGTCCCATTTAAAAATAACTTAAATAATTATACACAATTGATTTAACCTTTGAACCATGAAACAAATGCCTTAAATAGTAAAATTAAGCTCTATATCTCACTAATGTGGTTGTAAATTAATATAATATAATTATAGTAAATAAAATATTTATGTAAAAGGTTCTTAATTAACTCATTAATAAATTTAATTTGATTATTCAGGATGTTATGTGCAGGTGCAGAATAATTATAGACATAATTTAATGGGTCACTCTAGACTACTCTTTTTCTTTAGGTTATGACCATTATATATCTAACTCGCTTTATCTCTCTATTTTATGTTATTTATTTGATTTAAATTCATTATATATGTCTCTTTCATATATACATAGCTTATTCTCCCTCTATTTCATGGGTTTATACATGCATTAAGTTCATTTCTCAAATACCTTCTTTAAAATCAAACCTGATTAAAGGGAAATTGTATATCACTTGATTCTTTTATGTGCCAATATTTTAAAGTCTATATTCCCAATAATTATTTCATTAAATAAAGGGATATATTACATATAAATAAATTGATTACCTCAAGTTTTCAAAGAAAATTCCATGTTCATTCTTTAAAAAAAATGTCATTAACCAATCCCTTAAATTACCACTTTTAAAGTTCATTTATTTACCCAATTATCCACTATTTATCATAATTTTTTTAAATAAACACAAAATTTTAGACCTATAAATATTTATTCATATAACATCTTGTCTTTTTATCACATAAACATTCATTACATTTTACAAAACCGAGCATCTTTAAGATTTAGTGTCTTGGAAACCAGAAACTTAAAACATGAAAACATAAAACATTCTTCTTAAACACTTGAAAGGCTTCTCCTTATGTTTATCCTAGGTTCATTACTGCATCTCATAACCTGGGGACATAAATCCAAAGAAAGGGTGAGCAGAAGGACCAATAAGGGAAACAAGGGGAAACATTTACATGTGAACTTGAGATACATCAACAATGTCATGAAAAAGAACTTTACGGCATGAGAAAGAAATCATGAGGCCTATCATAATAAAAATAACGTTTTTCATAACTTGAAGATGTGGCTACAACATTTAATATTGAAAATAGTTTCTATTTCACCAAGGTCCATCCCCAAGGTGTCATTAAAAATAACCAAGGTTATTCACCAAGGCGTCGTTAAAAATAGTCATCTCTAGAGATTAAGTCTTTACCCAATGCATTGGAGCGCTATCAAGGTGCACCCTTGACATGTCTTTATTATCATGTGAGCCACATATATCATAATAAATCATTTCATAAACAACCCATATATCAAAAAAGGAATGGGTTTCATTTCATAATCATAATTTTTTAAAAACATCTTTAAAGATATGATCTTTACGTTACTTTAAACCCACGGAAAGGGAGAGCAGGTCTCATGTATGTAAATCCCAGAATTTAAAATAGAAAAACATGATATATATGTGTGAATACCCCTATATAAGAGAGAGATTTTAGTATTCACTTAATAAAATAAAATATCTTTAGAAAAAGAGAGAGACATTTTGAGACTGAAATTATGCAGCATAACGGCTATGTTTCTGGGTTTTAGAAAACTTTGAAAAGAGAGGGGACATGGGTTAAACAATCATAAATGACCTATAAAACAGTATAGGGACAGAATATGAAGGATATATGAACATGGTAATGAAATTTTAAAGATATAAAATATGAAATGAAGAACATGAAAGGAAGACAAAAATATGATTTCTCTTATAAAAATTCAGCAGCCTAACGGCGTCACTTAAACTTCAACCAAAAATGAATTGACGAGATCAAAATAGGGTCTCTCATCATATGAACATAGGAGTTAAGTATTATAGGTATAGATATCATACCCCAATATAATTAAAAAGTAACTTGAAAGACTTCACATGAAAGTAGAACTTTGAACAAAAGAAGGGTGAAAGAATCCCTTAAAAATTCTGCAGCCTAATGGCGTCACTTAAACTTCAACCAAAAATGAATTGACAAGATCAAAATAGGGTCTCTCATCATATGAACATAAGAGTTCAGTATCATAGATATAGAGATAATTTCCCAACATAATTAAAAAGTAACTTGAAAGACTTGACATGAAAGTAGAACATTGAACAAAATAATGGTGAAAGAATCCCTTAAAAATTCGGCAGCCTAACGGCGCCACTTAAACATTATTAAAAATAATTGATAAGAGAAAGAGCATGTATCTCCTCATATGAACATTAAAAGTTAATTAATATGAATATATAAGAACATCTTACATCATAAGAACATGGAGCATAAAAGGAATGACATAAAAGAGATTACTTGAAAAGAAAGAGAAAGGTAGGATCCCTTACCTTAAAACGTAACTCTTAAAACTCAAAGGTTGGAACCTTGAGGGCTTGGGGGAACCTTGGGAGGACTAATTGGGAGGTAATGAGGCCAGAGCATCGTTGTGGGAGAGTTGGGAGTCGAATGGATGAGAGGATGGCTTGGTATTTATAGGGAAAGTGAGGGGACAAGGCATTAATGGCCAAGTGACACCTCATTGGTGGTTTTGGCAAAACCATGGGCTTGCCCATGGTAATTGCCCATGGTATTGGCCAAATGGGTCCCCCAATGCAATAATTTGTCAACTTTGGTCGGCCAACCCTTAAAATATCTCATTACATCATCATGACATAGTTATGATGTCATTAAACATACCGAAACCCAAAAACTGTATTTTCACTATTCATCGAAAATTCAACTTTCTCAGAAAAATCCCAAAATTTCACCTTAACCAAATATAGATGCTCTAATTTCAAATATGAACTCCATTTTATAAAAATATTTTTATAAATATTTTTAATTTAGTTTTTAAATAAATACACTATTCAGTAAAAATTCATTTTTCTCAGAAAAGTCACCAAAAATTACCTAAACATAATATCGATGCTCTGAGTTCAAAAATGAAATCCATTTCATAAAAATAATTTTCTAAATATTTTTAATTAAAAAACACTATTCACCTGAAAAAACTAATACTTGACTAATAATTTATGAAACCGTTATTTAACCATTTTATTAAATCACAATACTTAATCAAGGTGCCTAGATTATATTAATGCTTTATTTAAGTTATATTACTAATCCATTTGGTCACATTACTAATCCTAAGCATAAAATCACAATTCATAATTTACTATTTATCAAATATTAAGTTGATCTTATTAGACTCTAAATTTTGTACTGAACATAATTGTAGAAGACCATTTTTTGAAAATCATTACACATTTTTAATTATTTAAGGTTTACATAAACATTTTTAAAATATCCTTTTTCTAAAATTCACCAAAAATATGCATACTATATTTATCCGGACATTTGAAAATTCATAAACTTCATCAAAAGAAGAAATAAAAATTTTTATTTCAAAAAAATGATTACGCAAGGCAGTTACGGTCTCCTTACATATCCCCTTATCACACCAGCATAGGACCTAAGTGTAAGGTGTGCTAATGTGAGAGAATCTGAGGGAGGCTCGGCCAACATCACACGTGTAGTAATTTCTATAAGTTTGAACTTCTCACGAAGGCGATTCCGTTCTAGCTTCACACGATGAATTTCATCTTGGGTTTGGTCCAAAGCAAAGCCCAATGGGGCTACCTCCTTACCAAGTTCTGTTAGATGGGCTTCGATTGGTCCAAGACTACTCGGTGAGGCCATCAAATCTTATTTCTATATTAATTATCCAAGATCGCTTGTATTTAGAGACAAAATAAAACGAAACTTTTTGTTTCCAGTAGTCATATTGACCAATGGTCGTATAACAGTCAAAACCCAACACTCTCATTTTAATTATACTCATGTTTTCCAATGAAACGGTTTTTTTGAGTATAAAAATAATAAAAAAACACACAAAATTAGAAAACAATATTTATAAAAAATTTCGGGTCGTTAAAATCTTCCCCCCTTAAGAAATTGCGTCCTCGAAATTTTTAAAACTGGATTTTCAAATTTCATTGAAAGTCCCACACCAGAAAAGGAGTCAGTAAAACTATTACTTTAAAGGAAAGAAAGGGAAATAAAAAGGTCACCCGAGTTAACCCATACAAGGATTTCATGTAGGAAAACATGGACATGGAGGAAAAAAAAGGGTCACATTCTAAGGGAGAGTGAGAGAAAACATGATTAAAAGAAAGTTAACAACAAGAAAATCACAAACTTATGATGGGTCAAATGGTATTTGATTTTATAGTAGGAAACGTTAACAGACAATGTTTTTTGTTTCATGTTACTTTTCATAGTTTTGAGGAATTCATTTACTACATAGAATAAAAACATAAGGAAATATACCTACCTTCAAGTAGAGTTTAATCCTTTAATAAGTTTCTACCAAAACTAATCTTTTCTCCAAATGATGAGCATTCAAAAACACTTGGTCTCATCAAAATCACAAGAATAATCTTCTAGATAATCATGTATTCCACAAAAGAAAAACTATCTATATTTAAACATTTATCCCAAAAACAAAAAGGGTAAGATAAAACAACTCTTCAAAAACAAATAATCCCATAGGAAGGGAAACTACTTTTGAATCTTAAAAGTTCCACGGTACTACCCAGATTTTATCATAGATCGTTCCGTAAATAACTGTCCATAAAATTCTTCAAAATAACCCAAACAAAGATTGAAACCCAAATACAAGGAGGACTTGATAACATAGTCTTCTAAGACAAACTTTATCGTTCATCTCCAAAAAACATCAACCACTCCTAACATCTTTTAACAAAAGTAACTAACCTAAACATATTTTCCCCAAGATAGGTCAATCATTTCCATAAGTAACCTATAATACCATAAGTTCACCTTAAATTCATAGATTCTTAAAAATATAATTCAACCTTTACTCCTCAAAGAAAATACCATAGTAATCTATTTATCTCGATCAAATAGGGTTCCCAAAATAGTGAACGTCTTCCAAAATAATAATCATATTTTAATCCCCTAATCATCTCTGTCATATTAATACGGAAATGGTCACATTTCCTATCACATTGGTTTTTGGGACATGTTCTTCCATTTCCCGCCATTAACTAAAGAAATAAAGTACAATTAGGGGCTTAAATACATAGCCAATAATCATTAAAAGCAAACATAAAGCATAGAAGGATAAACTTGTAGAAGAAAAGTATACCCTAACTTGTGATACCCTAGGTCCCAATCTAGGTTATCTATGATAATATATTCTTATGTGAATCTTTATTTTATTTTATCTTTGTTCCTTTAATAATGGTTCATACTAAGCTTATGAATTTACCAAAGCATATCCCCCGGGAGTGTCATAACCAAAAGTGCAGCAAGGCCCCTTGTCGTGTACCAGTTCCCGTTCGAGTCTAGCTCAAAGTGGTGTTTTCGGGTTTTACCCCTATGTACATCTATGCCAGAGACACCTCTACCTGCTCGTATCCAGACAAAGATGTATTTTCTTGGAAACCCCTTACTCAATACTCATCAAAACACCAGGAAGGTTTCCTATATTTACACTTTTCTATAGGGTTCTTCCTAATGTTTTCATATCCTAATTTGAACAAATAACTAAACCATCCTTTGATACCAACTATAAAATCCTGTATTTTTATCACATAAACTTTCATTACATTTTACAAAACCGAGGATCTTTAAGGTTTAGTGTCTTGGAAACCAGGAACTTAAAACATGAAAACATAAAACATTCATCTTAAACACATGAAAGGATTCTCCTTATGTTCATCCTAGGTTCATTACTGCATCTCATAAACTGGGGACATACATCAAAAGAAAGGATGAGCAGAAGTCCCAGTAAGGGAAACAAGGGGAAACCTTTACATGTGAACTTGAGATACATCAACAATGTCATGAAAATGAACTTTAAGGCATGAGAAAGAAATCATGAGGCATATCATAATAAAAATAACGTTTTTCATAACATGAATATGTGGCTACAAAATTTAATATTAAAAATCATTTCTGTTTCACCAAGGTCCATCCCCAAGGTGTCATTAAAAATTACCAAGGTTATTCACCAAGGCGTCGTTAAAAATAGTCATCTCTAGAGATTAAGTCTTTACCCAATGCATTGGAGCGCTATTAGGGCGCACCCTTGACATGTCTTTATTATCATGTGATCCAAATATATCATCATCAATAATTTCATAACCAACCCATATATCAAAAAAGGAATGGGTTTCATTTCATAATCATAATGTTTTAAAAACTTCTTTAAAGACATGATCTTTACGTCACTTTAAACCCACAGAAAGGGAGAGCGGGTCTCGTGTATGTAAATCCCAGAATTTAAAATAGAGCAACTTGGTATATATGTGAATACCCATATAGAAGAGAGATCTTTGAGTATTAACTTAATAAAATAAATGAACTTTAGAAAAAGAGAAAGACATTTTAAGACGGAAATTTTGCAGCATAACGACTATGTTTCGGGGTTTTAGAAAACATAGGAAAGAGAGGGGACATGGGTCAAACAATCATAAATGACCCATAAAACAATAGAGGGGAAGAATATTAAGGATATATGAACATGGTAATGGAATTTGAAAGATATACCATATGAAATTAAGAACATGAAAGGAAGAAAAAAAATAAGATTTCACTTATAAAAAGTCGGCAGCCTAACGACGTCACTTAAACTTCAACCAAAAAAGAATTGACAAGATAAAAATAGGGTGTCTCGTCATATGAACATATGAGTTTAGTATGATAGATATAGATATCATACCCCAAAAAAATTAAAAATTAACTTGAAAGACTTGACATGAAAGTAGAACTTTGAACAAAAGAAGGGTGAAAGAATCCCTTAAAAATTCGGCAGCCTAACGGTGTCACTTAAACTTCAAACAAAAATGAATTGACAAGATCAAAATAGGGTCTCTCATAATATGAACATAATAGTTCAGTATGATAGATATATAGATCATAACCCAAAATAATTAAAAAGGAACTTGAAATACTTGACATGAAAGTAGAACTTTGACCAAAAGAAGGATGAAAGGATCCTTTAAAAATTTGGCAGCCTAACGGCGCCACTTAAACATTCTTAAAACAAATTGATGAGAGAAAGAGGGGGTCTCTAATAATATGAACATTAAAAGGGAAGTAATATGAATATAGAAGAACATCCTCCAACATAAGAACATGGAGCATAAAAGGAAAGACATAAAAGAGATTACTTGAAAATAAAGAGAAAGGTAGGATCCCTTACCTTAAAACGTAACTCTTAAAACTCAAAAGTTGGGACCTTGAGGGCTTGGGGGAACCTTGGGAGGACTCATTGGGAGGTAATGAGGCCAGAGATTCATTGGGGGGAGAGTTGAGAGTCGAATTTATGAGAGGATGGCTTGGTATTTATAGGTAAAGTGAGGGGACAAGGCATTAATGGCCAAGGGACACCTCATTGGTGGTTTTGGAAAAACCATGGGCTTTCCCATGGTATTGGCCACATGGGTCCCCCCCAAACAATAATTCATCACCTTTGGTCAGCCAACCCTAAAAATATCTCATTACATCATCATGACATAGTTATGATGTCATTAAACATACCGAAACCCTAAAACTGTATTTTCACTATTCATCGAAAATTCAACTTTCTCAGAAAAATCCCAAAATTTCACCTTAACCAAATATCGATGCTCTGATTTCGAATATGAACTCCATTTTATAAAAATAATTTTTTAAATATTTTAATTTTAATTTTTAAATAAATACACTATTCACCGAAAATTAATTTTTCTCAGAAAAGACCCCAAAAATTACCTTAACATAATATCGATGCTCTGAGTTCAAAAATGAAATCCATTTTATAAAAATTATTTTCTAAATATTTTTAATTAAATTTTTAATTAAAAAACACTATTCACTTGAAAAAACTAATACTTGAATAATAATTTATGAAACCGTTATTTAACCATTTTATTGAATCACATTACTTAATCAAGGTGCCCAGATTATATTAATGCTTTATTTAAATGAGATTACTAATCCATTTGGTCACATTACTAATCCTAAGCATAAAATCACTATTCATAATTTACTATTCATCAATAATTAATTTGATCTTATTAGACTCTAAATTTCGTACTGAACATAATTGTAGAAGACCATTTTTTGAAAATCATTACAAATTTTTAATTATTTAAGTTTTACATAAACATTTTTAAAATATACTTTTTCTAAAATTCACCAAAAATATACATACTATCTTTCTCTGGACATTTGAAAATTCATAAACTTCATCATAAAAAGAAATCAAAATTTTTATTTAAAATAAATGATTACACAAGGCAGTTACAGTCTCCTTACATAGCCCCTTATCACACCAGCATAGGACCTAAGTGTAAGGTGTGCTAAGGTGAGATAATATGAGGGAGGCTCGACCAACATCACACGTGTAGTAATTTCTATCAGCTTGAACTTCTCGTAAAGGTGATTCCGTTCTAGCATCACACGATGAAGTTCAGCTTGGGTTTGGTCCAGAGTAAAGCCCAATGGAACTACCTCCTTCCCAAGTTCTATTAGATGGGCTTCGATCGGTCCAAGACTACTGGGTGAGGCCATCAAATCTTCTTTCTATATTAATTAACCAAGATCACTTGTATTTAGAGACAAAATAAAATGAAACGTTCAGCTTCCAGGAGTCATATTGACCAATGGTCATATAACAGTCAAAACCCAACAGTCTCATTTTAATTATACTCATGTTATCCAATGAAACAGTTTTTTTGAGTATAAAAAAATAAAATAACACACAAAATTATAAAACAAGATTTATTCGGGTCGTTACAATCTTCCCCCCTTAAGAAATTGCGTCCTCATGATTTTTAAAACGGGATTTTGAAATTTCATTGAAAGCCCTACACCGGAAAAATAGTCGGTAAAACTATTACTTTAAAGGAAAAAAAGGGAAGTAAAAAGGTCACCCGAGTTAACCCATACTAGGATCCCATTTAGGAAAACATGGACATGGAGGAAAAAAACAAAGGGCCATGCACTAAGGGAGAGTGATAGAAAACATGATTAGGAGAATGTTAACAACAAGAAAATCACAAACTTATGATGGGTTAAATAGTATTTGATTTCCTAGTAGGAAACGTTAACAGACAACGTTTTTTGTTTCATGTTCCTTTTCATAGTTTTGAGTAATTCATTTACTACATAGAATAAAAACATAAGGAAATATACCTACCTTCAAGTATAGTTTAATCCTTTAATAAGTTTCTACAAAAACTAATCTTTTCTCCAAACGATGAGCATTCAAAAACACTTGGTCTCATCCAAAGCACAAGAATAATCTTCTAGAGAATCATGTATTCCACAAAAGAAAAACTATCTATCTTTAAACATTTATCCCAAAAACAGAAAGGGTAAGGTAAAACAAATCTTCAAAAAGAAAGAATCCCATAGGAAGGGAAACTACTTTTAAATCTTCAAAGTTCCATGGTACTTCCCAGAGTTCATCATAGACCGTTCTGTAAATAACTGTCCTTAAAATTCCTCAAAATAACCCAAACTCATAATGAAACCCAAATACAAGGAGGACATGATAACATAGTCTTCCAAGATAAACATTATCCTTCATCTCCAAACAACATCAACCACTCCTAACATCTTATAACAAAAGTAACTAACCTAAACATATTTTCCCCAAGATAGGTCAATCATTTCCATAAGTAACATGTAATACCATAAGTTCACCTTAAATTCATCGATTCTTCAAAATATAATTCAACCTTTACTCCTCAAAAAAATACCGTATTAATCTATTTACCTCTATCAAATAAGGTTCCCAAAATAGTTAACATCTTCCAAAATAATAATCATCTTTTAATCCCTTAATCATCTCTATCATATTAATACGTCAATGGTCACATTTCCTATCACATTGGTTGTTGGGACAAGTTCTTCCATTTCCCGCCATTAAATAAGGAAAGAAAGTACAATTAGGGGCTTAAATACATAGCCAATAATCATTAAAAGGAATCTTAAAGCATAGAAGGATAAACTTGTAGAAGAAAAGTATACCCTAACTTGTGATCCCCTAGGTCCCAATCTAGGTTATCTATGATAATATATTCTCATGTGAATCTTTATTTTATTTTATCGTTGTTCCTTTAATAATGGTTCATACTAAGATTTTGAATTTACCAAAGCATATCCCCCGGGAGTGTCGTAACCAAGAGTGCAGCAAGGCCTGTTGTCGTGTACCAATTCTCGTTAGAGTCTAGCTCAAAGCGGTGTTTTCGGGTTTTACCCCTATGTACATCGGTTCCAGATCCACCTCTACCTGCTCGTATCCAGACAAGGATGTATTTTCTTGGCAACCCCTTACTCAATACTCACCAATATACCAGAAAGGTTTCCTATATTTAAACATTTCTATAGGGTTCTTCCTAAAGTTTTCATATCCTAATTTCCAAAAATAACTAAACCTTCCTTTGATACCAACTATAACATCCCGTCTTTTTATCACATAAACTTTCATTACATTTTACAAAACCTTGGATCTTTAAGGTTTAGTGTCTTGGAAACCAAAAACATAAAACATGAAACATTATTCTTAAACACTTTAAAGGCTTCTCCTTATGTTCATCCTAGGTTCCTTACTGCATCTCATAACCTGGGGACATACATCAAAAGAAAGGGTGAGCAGAAGGCCCAGTAAGGGAAACAAGGGGAAACAATTACATGTAAACTTGAGATACATCAACAGTGTCATGAAGAAGAACTTTAAGGCATGAGAAAGAAATCATGAGGCATATCATAATAAAAATAACGTTTTTAATAACATGAATATGTGGCTAAAACATTTAATATTGAAAATCATTTCTGTTTCAACAAGTTCCATCCCCAAGGTGTCATTAAAAATTACCAAGGTTATTCACCAAGGCGTCGTTAAAAATAGTCATCTCTAGAGATTAAGTCTTTACTCAATGAATTGGAGCGCAATCAGGGTGCACCCTTGACATGTCTTTATTATCATGTGAGCCGCATATATCATCATCAATCATTTCATAAACATCCCATTTAGAAAAAAAGGAATGGGATTCATTTCATAATCATAATGTTTTAAAAACTGCTTTAAAGACATGATCTTTACGTTACTTTAAACCCACGGAAAGGGAGAGCGGGTCTCATGTATGTAAATCCCAGAATTTAAAATAGAAAAACACAGTATATATGTGAATACCCCTAAAGAAGAGGGAGCTTTGAGTATTCACTTAATAAAATAAAATAACTTTAGAAAAAGAGAGATACTTTTTGAGACGAAAATTCTGCAGCATAACGGCTATGTTTCAAGGTTTTAGAAAACATTGAAAAGAGAGGGGACATGGGTCAAACAATCATAATGACCCATAAAACAGTAGAGGGACAGAATATGAAGGATATATGAACATGGTAATGAAATTTGAAAGATATACCATATGAGATGAAGAACATGAAAGGAAGACAAAAATAAGATTTCTTTTATAAAAATTCGGTAGCCTAACGGCGTCACTTAAACTTCAACCAAATATGAATTGACAAGATCAAAATATGGTCTCTCGTCATATGAACATAAAAGTTCAGTATGATAGATATAGAGATCATAACCCAACATAATTAAAAAGGAACTTGAAACACTTGACATGAAAGTAGAACTTTGAACAAAAGAAGGGTGATAGAATCCCTTAAAAATTCGGCACCCTAACGGCGTCACTTAAACTTCAACCAAAAATGAATTGCCAAGATCAAAATAGGGTATCTAATCATATGAAAATAATAGTTAAGTATGATAGATATAGATAACATACCCCAACATAATTAAAAAGGAACTTGAAATGCTTGACATGAAAGTAGAACTTTGAACAAAAGAAGGGTGAAAGAATCCCTTAAAAATTTGGCAGCCTAACGGCGCCACTTAAACATTCATAAAATGAATTGATGAGAGAAAGAGGGGGTCTCTCATAATATGAACATGAAAAGGGCAGTAATATGAATATATAAGAACATCCTCCAACATAATAACATGGATCATAAAAGGAATGACATAAAAGAGATTACTTGAAAAGAAAGAGAAAGGTAGGATCCCTTACCTTAAAACGTAACTCTTAAAACTCAAAGGTTGGGACCTTGAGAGATTTCAGGAACCTTGGGAGGACTCCATGGGAGATAATGAGTCCAGAGCTTCGTTGGGGGAGAGTTGGGAGTCGAATGGATGAGAGGATGGCTTGGTATTTATAGTGAAAGTGAGGGGACAAGGCATTAATGGCCAAGGGAAACCTCATTGGTGGTTTTGGCAAAACCATGGTCTTTCCAATGGTATTTGCCCATGGTATTGGCCACATGGGTCCCCCCAAAAAATAATTCATCACCTTTGGTCATCCAACCCTTAAAATATCTCATTACATCATCATGACACAGTTATGATATCATTAAACATACCGAAACCCTAAAACTGTATTTTCACTATTCATCGAAAATTCAACTTTCTCAGAAAAATCCCAAAATTTCACCTTGACCAAATATCGATGCTCTGATTTCAAATATGAACTCCATTTTATAAAAATCATTTTATAAATATTTTTAATTTAATTTCTAAATAAATACACTATTCACCAAAAATTCATTTTTCTCAGAATAGACCCCAAAAATTACTTTAACATAATATTGATGCTCCGTGATAAAAACTGAAATCCATTTTATAAAAATAATTTTCTAAATATTTTTAATTAAATTTTTAATTAAAAAACACTATTCACTTGAAAAAACTAATACTTGACTAATAATTTATGAAACTGTTATTTAACCATTTTATTGAATCACATTCCTTAATCAAGGTGCCTAGATTATATTAATGCTTTATTTAAGTGAGATTACTAATCCATTTGGTCACATTACTAATCCTAAGCATAAAATCACTATTCATAATTTACTATTCATCAAAAATTAAGTTGATCTTATTAAACTCTAAATTTTGTACTGAACATAATTATAGAAGACCATTTTTTGAAAATCATTACACATTTTTAATTATTTATGGTTTACATAAACATTTTTAAAATATCTTTTTTCTAAAATTCACCAAAAATATGCATACTATATTTATCCGGATATTTGAAAATTCATAAACTTCATCATAAGAAGAAATCAAAATTTTTATTTAAAACAAATGATTACAAAGGAAGTTACGGTCTCCTCATGTAGCCCCTTATAACACCAGCAAAGGAACTAAGTGTAAGGTGTTCTAAGGTGAGAGAATCTGAGGGAGGCTCGGCCAACATCACACGTGTAATAATTTCTATTAGTTTGAGCTTCTCACGAAGGCGATTCCATTCTAGCTTCACACGATGAAGTTCAGCTTGGGTTTGGTCCAGAGCAAAGCCCAGTGGGGCTAACTCCTTCCCAAGTTCTGTTAGATGGGCTTCGATCGGTCCAAGACTACTGGGTGAGGCCATCAAATCTTCTTTCAATATTAATTAACCAAGATCACTTGTATTTAGAGACAAAAGAAAATGAAACGTTTAGTTTCTAGAATTCATATTGACCAAAGGTCATATAACAGTTAAAACCCAACAGTCTCATTTTAATTATACTCATGTTATCCAATGAAACAGTTTTTTTGAGTATAAAAAAAATAAAATAACACACAAAATTAGAAAAAAATATTTATTCAAAATTTCGGGTCATTAAAATCTTCCCCCCTTAATAAATTGCGTCCTTACAATTTTTAAAACTGGATTTTGAAATTTCATTGAAAGTCCCACACCGAAAAAGGAGTCAGTAAAACTATTACTTTAAAGGAAAGAAAGGGAAGTAAAAAAGGTCACCCGAGTTAACCCATACTAGGATCCCATGTAAGAAAACATGGACATGGAGCAAAAAACAAAGGGTCACGTTCTAAGGGAGAGTGATAGAAAACATGATTAGGAGAAAGTTAACAACAATAAAATCACAAACTTATGATGGGTCAAATGGTATTTGATTTCCTATTAGGAAACGTTAAGAGACAACGTTTTTTGTTTCATGTTCCATTTCATAGTTTTGAGGAATTCATTTACTACATAGAATAAAAACATAAAGAAATATACCTACCTTCAAGTAGATTTTAATCCTTTAATAAGTTTCTACCAAAACTAATCTTTTCTCCAAATGATGAGCATTCAAAAACACATGGTCTCATCAAGAGCACAAGAATAATCTTCTAGAGAATCACGTATTCCACAAAAGAAAAACTATCTATCTTTAAACATTTATCCCAAAAACAGAAAGGGTAAGATAAAACAACTCTTCAAAAAGAATGAATCCCATAGGAAGGGAAACTACTTTTAAATCTTCAATGTTCCATGGTACTACCCAGAGTTCATCATAGACCGTTCCGTAAATAACTGTCCATAAAATTCCTCAAAATAACCCAATCTAAGATTGAAACCCAAATACAAGGAGGACTTGATAACAAAGTCTTCCAAGATAAACTTTATTTTTCATCTCCAAACAACATCAACCACTCCTAAAATCTTATAACAAAAGTAACTAACCTAAAAATATTTTCCCCAATATAGGTCAATCATTTCCTTAAGTAACCTATAATACCATAAGTTCACCTTAAATTCATCGATTCTTCAAAATATAATTGAACCTTTTCTCCTCAAAGAAAATACCGTAGTAATCTATTTACCTCGATCAAATAGGGTTCCCAAAATAGTGAACATCTTCCAAAATAATAATCATCTTTTAATCCCCTAATCATCTCTATCATATTAATACGGAAATGGTCGCATTTCTTATCACATTGGTTTTTGGGACATGTTCTTCCATTTCCGACCATTAACTAAGAAAAGAAAGTACAATTAGGGGCTTAAATACATAGCCAATGATCATTAAAAGGAAACTTAAAGCATAGAAGGATAAACTTGTAGAAGAAAAGTATACCCTATCTTGTGATCCTCTAGGTCCCAATCTAAGTTATCTATGATAATATATTATTGTGTGAATCTTTGTTTTATTTTATCTTTGTTCCTTTAATAATGGTTCATACTAAGCTTATGAATTTACCAAAGCATATCCCTCGGGAGTGTCGTAACCAAGAGTGCAGCAAGTCCTGTTGTCATGTACCAGTTCTCGTTCGAGTCTAGCTCAAAGCGGTGTTTTCGTGTTTTACCCCTATGTACATCTGTGCCAGAGCCACCTCTACCTTCTCGTATCCAAACAAGGATGTATTTGCTTGGCAACCCCTTACTCAATACTCACCAAAATACCAGGAAGTTTTCATATATTTAAACTTTTCTATAGGGTGCTTCCTAAAATTTTCATATCCTAATTTCCACAAATAACTAAACCATCCTTTGATACCAACTATAACATCTCGTCTTTTTATCACATAAACCTTCATTACATTTTACAAAACCGAGGATCTTTAAGGTTTAGTGTCTTGGAAACCAGGAACTTAAAACATGAAAACATAAAACATTCTTCCTAAACACTTGAAAGGCTTCTGCTTATGTTCATCCTAGGTTCATTACTGCATCTCATTACTTGGGGACATACATCAAAAGAAAGGGTGAGTAGAAGGCCCAGTAAAGGAAACAAGGGGAAACATTTACATGTGAACTTGAGATACATCAACAATGTCATGAAAAAGAACTTTAAGGCATGAGAAAGAAATCATGAGGAATATCATAAAAAAAATAACGTTTTTCATAACTTGAAGATGTGGCTAAAAAATTTAATATTGACAATAATTTCTGTTTCACCAAAGTCCATCCCCAAGGTGTCATTAAAAATTACCAAGGTTATTCACCAAGGCGTCGTTAAAAATAGTCATCTCTAGAGATTATATCTTTACCCAATGCATTGGAGCGCTATCAGGGCGCACCCTTGACATATATTTATTATCATGTGAGCCAAATATATCATCATCAATAATTTCATAAACAACCCATATAGCAAAAAAGGAATGGGTTTCATTTCATAATCATAACGTTTTAAAAACTGCTTTAAAGACATGATCTTTACGTCACTTTAAACTCACGGAAAGGGAGAGCGGGTCTCATGTATGTAAATCCCAGAATTTAAAATAGAAAAACATGGTATTTACGTGAATACCCCTATATAAGATAGAGCTTTGAGTATTCACTTAATAAAATAAAAGTACTTTAGAAAAAGAGAGAGACATTTTGAGACGGAAATTCTGTAGCATAACCTCTATGTTTTGGGGTTGTAGAAAACATTGAAAAGAAAGGGGAAATTGGTCAAACAATCATAAATGACTCATAAAATAGTAGAGGGACAGAATATGAAGGATATATGAACATGGTAATGAAATTTGAAAGATATACCATATGAAATGAAAAACATGAAAGGAAGACAAAAATAATATTTCTCTTATAAAAATTCTGCAGCCTAACGGCGTCACTTAAACTTAAACAAAAAATGAATTGACAAGATCAAAATAGGGTCTATAATCATATGAAAATAATATTACAGTATGATAGATATAGAGATCATACCCCAAAATAATTAAAAATTAACTTGAAAGGCTTTACATGAAAGTAGAACTTTGAACAAAAGAAGGGTGAAAGAATCCCTTAAAAATTCGGCAGCCTAACGGCGCCACTTAAACATTCTTAAAACTAATTGATGAGAGCAAGAGGGGGTATCTCATCATGTGAAAATGAAAAGGGAAGTAATATGAATATAGAATAACATCCTCCAGCATAAGAACATGGAGCATAAAAGGAATGAAATAAAAGAGATTACTTGAAAAGAAATAGAAAGGTAGGATCCCTTACCTTAAAACGTAACTCTTAAAACTCAAAGGTTGGGACCTTGAGGGCTTGGGGGCACCTTGGGTGGACTACTTGGGAGGTAATGATGCCATAGCTTCGTTGGGGGAGAGTTGGGAGTCGAATTGATGAGAGGATGACTTGGTATTTATAGGGAAAGTGAGGGGACAAGGCCTTAATGGCCAAGGGACACCTCATTGGTGGTTTTGGCAAAACCATGGGCTTTCCCGTGGTATTTCCCATGGTATTGGCCACATGGGTCCCCCAAAGCAATAATTCATCACCTTTGGTCGGCAAACCCTTAAAATATCTTATTAAATCATCATGACATAGTTATCATGTCATTAAACATACTGAAACCCTAAAACTGTATTTTCACTATTCATCAAAAATTCAACTTTCTCAGAAAAATCCCAAAATTTCACCTTAACCAAATATCGATGCTCTGATTTCAAATATGAACTCCATTTTATAAAAATTATTTTCTAAATATTTTTAATTTAATTTTTAAATAAATGCACTATTCACCGAAAATTCATTTTTCTCAGAAAAGTCTCCAAAAATTACCTTAACATAATATCGATGATCTGAGTTCAAAAATGAAATCCATTTTATAAAAATTATTTTCTAAATATTTTTAATTAAATTTTTAATTGAAAAACCCTATTCATCCGAAAAAACTAATACATGACTAATAATTTATGAAACTGTTATTTAACCATTTTATTGAATCACATTACTTAATCAAGGTGCCTAGATTATATTAATGCTTTTTTAAGTGAGATTACTAATCCAGCTGGTCACATTACTAATCCTAAGCATAAAATCACTATTCATAATTTACTATTCATCAAAAATTAAGTTGATCTTATTAGACTCTAAATTTTGTATTGAACATAATTGTTGAAGACCATTTTTTGAAAATCATTACACATTTATAATTATTTATGGTTTACATAAACATTTTTAATATATCATTTTTCTAAAATTCACCAAAAATATGCATACTATATTTATCCGGACATTTGAAATTTCAAAAACTTCATTCTAAGAAGAAATCAAAATTTTTATTTAAAACAAATGATTACACAAGACAGTTACGGTATCCTTACATAGCCCCTTATCACACCAGCATAGGACCTAAGTGTAAGGTGTGCTAAGGTGAGAGAATCTGAGCGAGGCTCGGCCAACATCACACCTATAGTAATTTCTATCAGTTTGAACTTCTCACGAAGGATATTTTGTTCTAGCTTCACACAATGAATTTTATCTTGGGTTTGGTCTAGAGAAAAGCCCAGTGGGGCTACCTCCTTCCCAAGTTCTGTTAGATGGGATTCGATCGGTCCAAGACTACTGGGTGAGGCCATCAAATCTTCTTTCTATATTAATTAACCAAGATCACTTGTATTTAAAGACAAAACAAAACGAAACGTTTAGTTTCCAACAGTCATATTGACCAATGGTCATATAATAGTCAAAACCCAACAGTCTCGTTTTAATTATGCTCATGTTGTCCAATGAAACAGGTTTTTTGAGTATAATAAAAATAAAATAACACACAAAATTAGGAAACAAGATTTATTCAAAATTTCGGGTCGTTACAATTCAGATACTAATTTACAATATATTTATTTAATTGTTCTATTTAGATTATTTATGAAATATCCTTTGATGGTGATATGATTCAAGTTTATGCAACCCATTTCATTTCATGGTTAATTATTATGTTTCTTCCTTATGCTTTATTCCCATTTGTATAACACATGGGAATTTAAATATTATGATTTGAATACAAAGATAGAACTCTAATTAGTTGGGTAATGATTATGTCTCGGGATATTATATTTATGTTATTATAGAGTAAGACTAATCAATTATGGGACTTTTTCCACCATGTAATGTTGTCTTAGAAGTTAGTCATGACTTATGTTATGCCATTTTTTAGGTTATTTACACATTCCTATGATATCATGAACTTTTAAATCCATGTTCCTTATGTTTTTTTATATGATTATTAATGATCATTTTATTTTATGATATCATATTTTGATACTTAATTCATATGTTATGGTTAGTTATCAGGTTTGTTCCATTACTAGGCTTTGTAGCGCACCCCTTTTTTATGTATTATACAGGTTTTTCTATGAACTTTTAGGAGATCAAATGTATTTATGATCTTATTGTGTATATTTAAATAAAGGAATTTTTTTTAGTTTCATCATGATATTTTATGTAACTAGTCTTCCAAAAACTCTAGGCCTCTTTATATTTGGGTTGTGTTTACTGGATATTTATGTTAAAATTTATTTTATAATATGTGTACAATAATTGGGTTACTATAGTTGGAATCATAACAAGATCTAGTTATTTTCAAGGATTAGGACAATAATAGATATGTAAAAACCCTAGGTCAAAGTCTAAGTGTAGTGAAATATCCTGAAATGTTTTCCAACTATAGAGTGAGTGGTTTCCAATAACATAAATCCAGGTCTAGATACATCAAGTTGTGGTGGATATATTATAGTTGTACCATGGGTTAATAATCCAAAAAGTGTATATTGGTTATTAGATATATCATCACCTGCTGAATGACAAAGTGACCTTGATTCACACCTGTTTTGACATTCATTCGGTATATTCTTTGGAAAAATTACAAACTCTTTACAAACCATTATGAGTGACATGAGTAGATTGTTAGGATAGAATTTTTAATAGGTAAATTACCATAGATAACCGAGATATAAACCTTGGTACTCCTAACATAGGATTTACATGAAATTTTTAGGTAATTACTTGTATGTTCATAGTTTCCATTTTTAAATTAGTATTATTATAAGTATTATCATCCCTCATTTTATTTTTCTATATTTTAGTTAATGAAGGGAAATAGAAGAAATTTTACCAATAACTAATGTGATAGCCAATAAAATAATTGACCTAAAGATAGGCCTAACCGGATGGGATTGGGGGATGATAAATTCATAGAAATATAGGTTCAATTGACTCAAGTTATGAAAAAATACGTGAATAATGTGGAACTCCCAACTTCTCCTAATAAATTAAAAGTTGTAGTCATTTCCTTTATATGAAAAATGTCTCTTACCTTTAGTGGTTCTTTGAATCCCCTTATCATTGAATTTTTTTAAATATACTAATAAGATATTATATATTCGACAATTCATGCAACATGATAAATATGTACTATCCATTTATAACCTAGATGGGGAATCTTATCAATGGTTTATGCTGATCACGAACACCAATCACAAATAGGAAATCAATTCCATGGAATTGGAGGGACTAAAGAAAATATTTTTCAATAAACATTTTTCCTGAACTCTTTATCTCAAAACAGAGAGGGAGATAATTGGACTGAAGCAGGAGAAAGAAAATTTCCTTGGGGGTATGAGGAAAAATTCACAAGGCTTTCACATTCCACCTCTCTATATTTCATCAACACTGAAAGTAAGGTGGACTGATTCTTTAGTGGATTAAAGTTGTGTCTGTAAAAAGTATTTAATGATTCAAGGATTTGATAGGTATGAAGAGATTTTTTTTATTCTCTTAAGGTTGATATGGAAATTTGTGACTCTTAGTGGCCTCATAGGGAAGATATAAAAAGCATTCGAGAAGATCAACAGATAAATCCCCTAAAAACCCAACTTGTCACATATCAAAAATATGACATGAATCATCCCAAAAACTATATCAAGGGAATGAGGAAGTGATTCATGTTTGGAAAATAGGGGCATCAGTATAATCAATACTAAAGGTAGATAAATAATCTAACTAATTATATTGATAAAAATAAGGTTTATATCAATACTTAGCCTTTAGTCTAGTATTTCAACTACATGGAACATTGAAATTATGTGATACAATGGCCTAATTCAAAAATTGTGAGAGATAATCAATGAAACCAACCTCCAAGGCCTAGAGATAAGTAAATTTCATATATTATCACTACTTATAAGGTGTATATTGAAATTGATATAGTGATAGGTACACTAGTTATTCATTAAAATAATTGAGAACATACTATTTGAGTATGATTTTATACATTCTTTCATATCTTGAACACATAGTAGACCTATTCAAGAACTACCTCAAACATAGGGTGTGAGCTATATATGAGAATATAAAAGTGTAATTATTGAATTGTGAGTATATAACCCCTCCCTAGAAATTTTTTTTTGACTGAACCTCCCATGAAATATTATCATACTTCATTTAGTGGAATTTTATGCTACATTTGGCATGGATATTTTACTGTTATATAAATCCAACAACAACTGCTGGGATAGGGAGATTACTTTTCACACCCCAAGTCATCCTCAAATATATACAATTATAAGGAGGAATATGAATATAATTTGGAATATTCTTCTCAAGTGTTGATATTATTTCGATGTGAGAAATAATATATGGCTCAAATAATTTAGACAAGTGAAAGAATTGTGATTGAAGGAATATCTATTGTGAGTTATTATTCTGATATATCCCCTGAAGAGTATTCTAGTAATCCTCATTCCTAAGAGTTTTAGTTCTCAATAAGTCATACATTGATCATATAACATATATAATACCCCTATATAATATACACCATTGAGTTGGATGAACTGAAGAAACCACTATAAGAAAATATGGAAATGGGTTTTATATGACTAAGTGATTCATCATAGGGTGAACTGGTCCTCTTTTTCAAGAATAAGGGTATTTTAATTCAACTCTCAATTGATTATAATTAACTCAAAAAAATAAAAATAATGAAAAATTATCCCCTTTGATAGACTGATGACTTATTTTATCAACTATGTGGGGACCAATGTTTCTCTAAGTTGGACATTTGATTTTTATACCACCAATTAAAGGTGGATAAGGAAGATATTCCTAAGGTGTCTTTAGAACAAGGTATGAATTAATATATTTTAAAAAAAAGGTATGAATTCATATTGATTCCATTTGGACTCACTAATTCTCTTGAAATCTTAATTTAATTAATTAATATATTATAGAGAGATTACCAAAAAAATAGGTAGTCCTTATAGATGATACTTTGATATACTCTATGATAAAGGAGGAGCATGAGGACCATTTGAATAATATGTGAAAGAGTTCTTAAAATGATCATATATATACAAAGTATAATAAATGTGGCCATTATAATGAGAAAGTGTAATTCTTGGGGTATGTTATCTCCTACATAGGTATATATGTAGATCCTTCTACGGTAAAGGAAAATGAGGGGTAGACCAAACTACAATCTATAATAAATATTTTTTGTTCCCTTACACTAGTGGGGTATTACGGATGATTTGTGAGAAACTTTACATGATTTTAAAACTCATTGACTGGGATGACTCAAAAGGGATTAAAGTTTTTTTATACCAATGAATGTGAGGAAAGATTCAAGTAATTTAAAATAGATACATATCTCAAAACTAGTACTCACACTGAATTCAAGTGGGTCACTTTTTTTGTAAAATGATGATTCAAATAAGGACTTGGGCTATATATTAATGTACAATGATAAATTTATAGTCTTCACCGCAAGGTAGTTGATATTTCATGAGAATAACTATTCAATTCATGATCTGGAGTTAGCTTCCGTTAAATTTTTATTGAAAAATTTGTCTAATTGTCTCTATGGGGATAAGTGTTAAATATATACAAATCATAAGTTCCTCAAATATAAATTCACAAATAAGTATATTAATGTGCCCCAGTGAATATTGTTAGATTTTTTCAAGGTTTATAACTACACTATCCCCTACCATTCTGGGAATGAGAATAAAGTGGAAGATACTTTTAGTTGAAGGGGCCTTTTATCCTTTTCCATGATGAATATTAAGAAAGATTCAATATTCTTATAATTGAAAATGGTGGATGTGGATGTCATAAATAAATGAACATAATCATTTTATTCTCAAATGATTTCTCAACCATCCCTTATAGAGAAGCTAAAGTATGATCAAAGTGATGATTTGGAAATAAAAAAGAAGGTGGAAGCTATAAAAGGGAAATAATTAATGTTTAAAATTGATGAATAAGGAGTTATAATATTTGGGTATTGACTATGTGTCACATTAAATCATGAGAAAAAGAAGGAGATGTTGAATGATGCATATAGCTTGACCATATCCATCTACCCATGGAATTAGAAGATGTATTGAGATCTCCAAGGGCACTATTGGTGGGAAAATATTAATAAGGTGATCATATAATATACATCAATGTGCCTAGTATGTCAAAAAGTGAGGGTGTAAAGGAAAAATTACAAGGGTATGATACAACTGTTATCCATAACCACATAAAAATGAGAGAATATCTCCATAGACTTTTTTACCGGTCTTTCATAGTCATTTGGAGTAAATAATGTTATATGGGTTGAGTTGGATTATCTTAAAAAGAGTACTCTACTTATTATAAGTGGAGAGGACTTATCACTCGATCAACTGGCAAGGATATACATCAGATAAGTGTTGAGGCTATATGAAACACCACTATCTATTATATCTTATTAATATCCAAGGTTTACCTCCATGTTTTGGAAGAGTCACCAACATGCTCTAAACACTGATTTGAACTTCAGTATGAATTATTTCCCCCAACATGATGGCTAATTTGATTGAACTATCTAGAAACTTGAAGAAATGTTGATACATTGCACAATGGACCTCAAAGGAGGGTGAGATCAGCATCTTCCCCTAGTCTAGTTTTTATACACTAATAGTTTTTTCTTGGGAATCCAAATGGCTCTATATGAGGAATTTTATGTGAATAGATATTAATCACCTATGTGTTGGGATAAATTTACTGAATGAAAGTTTTTGGGAGATAAAATGGTTTATAAAATGGTATAAAGTTTCAATATCATTTAGCAACACATCAAGAAAGGTCAAATATAACAGAAGATTTATGCTAAAAATCATCAATGAGACCCATTGCTTGAGTTTAGAGATAAACTGCTCATCCACATATATCCATGATATATAGTTTTAATATTTGGGAAGGAGGGAATGTTACATCCCAAATATATTAAAGCCTTTTAGATTCTTGATCGTATCAGAGTTCCGACCTATTGACTAGCACTACCACCAAACCTATATCAAGTACATGCTAGTTTCTATATATCTAACTTAAATATATACAACCCCAAAACCTCAGATGTTCTAAATTTATAGGTGGGGTAACTATAAAATGATCTCCCTTATGAGGAGTGCCTAGTGAAGATCTAGGGATATAGAGACAAAGTTATAAGCAATAATAAAACTCACCTATTCAAAGTACTATGCACAAAACATTAGTGTGAGGATGAGACATGAAAACTAGAGGTAGAAATGAATTAGAAATATCCTCAAATGTTTTCACTTTAATATAAAAAATAAAATTTCAAGGATGAGAATTATTAAGGGAGAAGAATTTAATGACCCATAATTTTATCAATGTAATTTACCTTTTGATTATATTAATTGTTTCATTTTAATTGATTTATTATAAAATACATGAACGACATGATAAAATCAACAAAATTTTAATATATTAATCTAAAAATTCAATTTATAGAATAAATAAGTTCGTAAGGATTTAAAATATTACAATGGGATAAAAAATAGAAAATAAGACAACAAATATATGAAAATTTGGATCTACTCGGCCCATTGGAAAAATTACAGTCATGAATAACACTATAGAAATGAAACAGAATATTAGTAATGAAATATGAATTTTGAAAATTAAATTATATATAATTCTGTGATAAAATAAAATTGAATAAATAATGAATGAAGTATTAGGTATTTATAGAAAGTAATTAACCCATATATGGTTACAAATACAACCACTAGAATAGTAATTTGAATGTTGCAAAAAGTAATATGACCATTAAGAATAGTATCATGACTATTAGAATAGTATCCTCCCCTATGTAAGTGTAAAATAATATTTATTTTATCTTATAAAATTAAAATATTATGTATCTATATCATGATATAAGTAAATAAAATTTTTAAAAATGATAAAATAAATTTTTTTACTTTTTAAAAACATATAGTTTTTAATTTAATTTTTATAACACATATAAGGATTTAAAATAAAATTTATCTAAATAATATGGTTATATAAATTAATAATCAGTTTTATTATAAATATAATATAATTTTATAATTCCTTAATTACTTTTTCAAAGGCACATAAAAATGATTAAAATATTAAGGACACAAAAAAATATATTATATTTATAATAAAACTCGTAAAAATGATCGTAATATTCAAATTGGTATTTTATAAAAATAAATAAGAATTTTTATTATAAATTAAATTTCTATTATTTATAAATTTATTTTAATAAAATGGATTTTATTTTTGGAGTCTAAACATTGAGAAATATTTAGGGTACTGTTTTTTTATTCTTCTAAAATATTTGAATTTTGTGAATAGTGAAATATGGTAAAATACAGTATTTAATTTTTAAGTTAAATAAATGATTTATTACACATGGGATGATGTAATAACCCATTATTTTGAACTCACATGCACAATTTACAATATATATCTACTTTATTCATCTTTATTGATAATCTTGAACCAAAATAATAAATTATTGAATATAATATTCAAAAACACCCCTCTCCTCCCCTTTAAATATCTCTCCTACTACTCACATTTTATGAGACTTGTATTTTTTATATTTTATAAAACAATATCTTTAAAATCATATCCCTAACATTATATTTCTTTTTAAATCACTAAATACCATTTCAAGGATCCTCATGGGGTAGCCAAAAAAGAAGACAACCAAAGGAAAAGGTAAAATTCTTGACAAAACCTCTATAAATTTTATTTTTCTTCAACCACTCCCATATGTTACTCATACAAATAAGAATATTAAAATTTCTATCTTAATTATAATTAAATTTTTTTATTATGTTTTAATATCCATCTTATACCCACACCTCAATTTAATCTTAAGTGAAAACGTTGTTCACAACATGGTTGGTTCACAACTTCCATGAACAACACACTTTATTTTTATTAATCACCTTCAAGGTTGGTCATAATTAGATTATCATTGTTAAATAATATTATAATAGTGATATTATAACTTATTTCATGTTTTAAATTAATATAAGTTTATAATATTAAATAAAACTAAAATAGTTTTTGATGGTCAGTAAACCTGTCTAAATGGGCTAATTATATAACATTAATTATTTTACTAAATGAAGAATCGATATATCAAAACACATATGTGAATTTATGAGCATTTCATTTTCTATAAGTACATTAATATAATTTCATTTAATTTCTATATTTTCAGTCCCATTTCATAAGAACTTCAATAAGTATACATAGGTGATTGGACCTTGGAACCATGAAACAAACACCCTCAGAACAGTGGAATTAAGATTTATATCTCACTGAAATGGTTATAAATGAATATAAAATAATTATATATATATATGGTATTGGTTATTAATTTATTAATTAGTGAATTTAATTTTATTATTCAGGACATTAAGTGCAAGTCCAAAAAGATTATGTACATAAGGCACAGAATCTCTCTGAACCACCATTTTTTCTTTCGGTTATGACCCTTATACCTCTATTTGAAGATATAGAATTATTTTAAATTATATTAATATATCTCTTACATATATATGTATCTTATTCTACCTTCATGTTCTATGGTTATATGTTCCTTATGTTATTTTCTCAAATTCCTTCTTTAAAATCAAACCTAATTAAGGTGAACCATTCAATCCCTTAACTCATTTTTGTACCACTATTTTAACAAATTTATTCCTAATAATTTGTTAATTGAATAAACAAATATATTTGGTATAAAAATTATAGTTTTTATCTAGCTTTCAAATAAAACACCGTGTTCATTCTTTCTTTAAATGTCTTTAATCAATACCATAAAATACCACTTTGAAAGTTCATTACTATACCTAATTCTACACTCTTTCTGATGGTGTTTTTTAAATAATAACCAAATTTGATACATATTCTTATTTATTTAGATTTAACATCCAAAATATTTAATTTCTTCTTCTATTATGAATATTTATGAATGAAATTTTATTTTGATATGATGCGAGATTATGTTAACTATTTATTTCTTGGGTAATTCACATGTTTATTCTATATGTTATATTTACATTTTTTTGCACGCATAAGCATGTGCATGTTTTGATGGTTGTGACCATATTCTGCTGTATGAATTGTTTAATGATTATCTATCATGATATGATATGTATGAGATTATGGAATAAACTTAATCCATTTTGGGACTCTATCCACCATGTGATGTTGTCTTGGTAGTTAGTCTTCACTTACACTTTTGTCAGGTTTAATGTTATTACCACATTCCATTATTGCTAGGATATTATGATTCCATGTAATTTATGTTATTATTTCATATTATTATTCATGATATTGATATTTTATGATATCATGTTATCCCTCTAGAATCATATGATATGAATCATTTTCTTGTTTATTCCCTTACTGGGCACTGCAGGTCACTCCTTTTGTCTATGTATTCCATATGTTATCCATTTCAATTTTAGGATATCCACGGTTTTTGAAATCTCAGTATAGAGATTAAAATAAATATTTTTTATATTATTTTCAACTTGATTTTTTACATACCTAGTATTCTTACGACACTAGGCCTCTCAATCTTTGGGTTGTGTTTATTGGACATTTATGTTAGAAATTTGGTAATAATATGTGTAAAAGGCTTGGGTCACTATATTATGCTTTTCATAAACTTTATATGATGATGGTTGTGTTCATTATATCCCCAAACTCAATTATAAAATAATGACGGAGTTAATGGGATATAAGTTACTTCTATTAAGGTTTTTGTAATTAAATGGGAAATTTATTCCATTAGGAATGATGTTGTAATTAGTCAGGTCAGTTATTTCATTGAGAATTATGTTAGAATTAATTGACTAGACTATTACACTGTAAAGCTTAGATGAATATGATATCCCATTTAACCTTCTTGATTATGTTTTTTATACTATCTTAAGAATTTTTTTATGAAAATATTTTGTCAATGAAGTTGATTTCAGGAGTATGTATGTGATTATGTAAAAAGTGTAAACATTTTATGGGATATAACTTTTTTATAATGGACTAAAGGGTTTATTTTATTTTTATATCTCTTAATGAAATTTCTTTTATCACACCATTTTTTCAAAATAATTTTATAGGATTTTGGGATGTGTATGAACTATAACAAGGTCAATATTTCATTTATGAAGACTAACCTTTAATAAATCAAGTGTGTCATGAATGAAATTACATTTTCAATGTATAAACCTATTTTTATGGAAAAACTATGCACTATATGTAAGTGTACTATTTTTTAATGTAATTTTTTCCTAATTATCTTAAAATAAAAACCTAAAAGGTCATCAGAATATAAGGAAATTAAATCATTTCAATAAATCATATAATTTTTTGGATAAATATGTATGGCGTGTTAAACAAATACTTTTTAAGATTGAACCAACCTACTAGGAAACCTCTCTAGCTCAGGGTAGGATATCCTAGATAATGGAACTCCTATTTGATCATTTTCAAGAATGAAGATCCTCATCACTCCCTATTCTATCTTTTTACCAACTCTATATAAAATCCTATAGTGAATGAGAGAAAGAGTATCCGTATAAAAATAATTATGAAGATGATGGGAACCAATGGGAGGCCCTGGCCACTGACTAGATTATGCTTATGATATGGTCAAATTTGAAACCACATTCCTATATCTTGGATTTTATCACTAAAACCCATCTATAATACCTATGATAGGTATTCAACCACCTTCACATAAAAAAAATATTGTTTTCTAGAAGCTTTGATAACCATTAGGACCTTGAATTGTAGTGACAAAATTTTGAAACCAAAGTAATCCCAAGGGAATAACTTCATGATTCTATTGGATTTCTTTATAACTTCCAACATATACATACTATAAGTATCGAGGTATTATTCCGTATCACTGATTATAAATCCCCCATTTTTGTGTCAATGGAAATGGTAGTATTTTTCCCTATAGTTTTCTCCTCCCAAACATCAAAAACTTGTTCCCAAAGTTAATCCATTTGATGATATCATTGACTTTTCATCTATAACCATTGTAATGGTGTATTTCATGATATTTATTCCCCCTAAAATCAAAAACATGATACTTATGATGATGCAGGCCAAAAATATTTTCTTCTATAGGACCCTTCGTGATATGATATCCCCCCTAGAGGTGTCCACACTCATTAATTGAGATAAGAAATCGGTCTTTGGGTCTTCCTGACTTACCACTCCAAAAACACATTAAACCCTTGCTAAGGGTAATGATATAACTAATCCTTTTAGTATGCCAGCAGTTTCTAAGGAAACCTATGTAGATTCCCAAATCACCACTTCACTCTAGGAGATCGAGAGTTATCAATATAACAATGTTGACCTACTGTGTAAATATTATTTGAATTGGTATAATGTCTATGATGACCCCATTTCACCTCTCATAGAATACCATCAACCAATATCCCTCAAACAATCGACCAATATATAGTTAGGATGCTTCACTAACCAAAGGTAGAGCCCGAAAGTCTGTATATCTCTTCCTTTATGGATCACTCTGACTTCCCACCTCTACAGCATGACCACACCACATCAAAGTTGGTTCAATGGGAAAGGGGATAGAAGTGTGAAGAAGTGTCTGATGATGATATTATTAGTTATCATTCAAAATTTAAAGAGGCTACTAAGATATAATGGGAATCAATATATCCATAAAATAAGTCGCACCTAGAGTGGGTGTACCACGTCCTCCCACTAGAAAATTTTTTCAATCTGAGCAATGTGCCATTCAATGAAATAAGTTACCTAGATAATACCCTTACACATGTTTCCTATTTGTGCATCCTAATTCTCATAACCCCATGTCAATTGGAGTTGGAAAACTCTATTTCCTCATTTATCCATTGGAGGGACCTACCATTTTCTAGTACAAAAATATAGTACCGTGATTCACTTATAGCTGGTAAGATCTTCATTAGAAATTCCTCTACCAGTTCAACTCCATATTTTGTTAGATGAGTGTCACTAACCTCTCCAAGTGAAAATAGTTGTAGAATGAACATTTCATTGACTTTATCTCTAAGTAGAATTTCTATATGTACTCCATTGGCATCCAACTCCCACATGAGTTTCTATTGGGATTGTTTATAGAGAATTTATGGGATTATATATTCTGAAATTTGGATTCTTCGAAGTACCCAGGTGGATTCACAGAGTACTCCAAGTGGTCTTAGCATCTCTAGGAGGCTATGAAATGAACCAAGAAAATATGTCATTTACAAACCTTTTTTTCTAAATGAATTTATATAAGGGTATAAATATATTTCATGATGTATACTCCAGAATGTCAACAAATATAGTTTAATGTGGCCTTATAGAATAAACCCCAATATGTCTAATCTCATGTCAGGAAGGATTCCTAGGGATCCCATCAAGTACAAGTAGTAGGACCCTTTAATGATAATAAAATCTACTCTTTAGTCATGATAACTTCTTAGATACTTTATATATTCCATGGTAAATAATTTTATCAAGATTCGACACATCAGGAATCCATAGGAGTATGAGTTGAAGAACCACCCAGAAATTTCTCCTACCATAGGTTACTTTGATATACCATCTATGATTGCTTCATTGTCAAGGAATGGATCTAGGATATGGTAGACCATAACATAATTGGATTAATTTATCTATAGGTTCATGTTACATGAGTTTCCTCCACCCCTAATGATGATCAAGAAGGTATGGATTGATAGAAATTTTTGAATGGAGAGGTACAAATGTTCAACTAATAATAATCATAAAAGTTGATTGTTTGATATCATAGGATAATTCATGCCTGGTGGAACTAGCCAACACCCTCCCCGACTAGTTCATCATCTTCAGTGACACCCTTAGCTTCCCCGCCCATTAGATATTGAAGGGATCCTCCCTAGACATAGACCCTTTGCTGGTTCCAAAACATACTCATACCCTTGTGAATATAATTTCTCATATATTAGGAGGAAATTATTTATTTCTCCATGCATTAGATAAATTTTTCTATTGGTAACAGTAGTATGCCTCTGTCAATGTCATCGTATTAGAATACTGTTATGTTGATGCTAGAGATGAATTATACATTTAAAATCCGCTCTAAACCCTTTAATGATGCATTATAATTGAGTGAAGAAGTTCCTCCACCAAAAATAGTTTCGGAGTTGTTGTCCCTCGAAATGTTATATATGTTGTGGGGAAATTAAGAGTTTTTTTAGCTAAGTAATAAAAATCACCAGGGTAGAATCATCCAGCACAACTCCACAACCCATACAGTTGGTTGATCACTTTATAGATCTAGAACTATCCAAATTAAGGTATAATTAAGTGGGTTTTATCCAGGAACCTTCTCCCTAGCTATATGGAAATTCCACACATGCATTCATGGGATAACCCAATAGTTGTAAAAATATTCCCTTATCACTAAATTATTACATGCTCAAGAAACTCTCCAGTAACCCAAATCAAATATCAAGATACTCACTATTATTACCGACCAATAACACTTTGGAAGTCCCTCGTCGATTCCCTAGATATCCCTCTACATTTTAAGATTGGTGTAGCTTATACTAAGGACTATCATAAAAAATAAGGTAATCATACAGAGTTTTCAACCATTATCTCCTTCTCTGGAGAATATATGAGAATAATTATATAGGCATATGAGGAAATCTCAATGGTGTCGATGTGTAGTGATATCCGGTATATAATGGTTTTGGGATCAACCTTATCTTGACTTGGATGATCCATTAGATGGCTTATATAGAAGTTTATATAGCGCTATCCAAACTAAAAAATCAGGGATGTGATAAGAGTGAGAAAAATACACTCATAAAGATGCTTCTAAAGACTCAATTTTGGGATTTTTTAACTAATATAAAATTCAGATTTATCTAATTAGATGAAACTTTCAAAACCTTAATAAGGTGGCCTTTATTTTACCTACATGTTTTCATCATTTTTTCATATCACAAGTGCCTCAAATACTCCTTCAATGTTTGATTAGGGGTTCTATAGGGTGACGTTACCCCATGAGACTCCTCTAAAATCTATTATATTGATTTCAAGTATTATAAAATGGGTAAAAAGTACCCCCAAATTGAAGGATGTGATTATATCCATGGTCCTAATGAATTGAAAACTACCCTAATAGTACTCTATGATAAAATGAAGAGTAGTTTTCTTCTACCTATCCACTATTTGGAATCAATGACTCAAGACCTCAAACACTAAATCATTACAATGAAATCAATTAAGTACTCCCAAATCACTTACTACTCATATAAAAGATAGGTGAGATTGATGCGGGAGAAACACCCATCCATTTCATCTCAAAGATTTTTACCTGTGCACATTTATCGATGCCTCAACCATGTATACTGGAGAGCATGGTTGACCAACTTGTGATCAATAGATCTATGGTATTTTGACTTGTTGGGTGGACCACTATGGAAAATTTCACAAGTTATATTAATTGAAACACCCACTTACATGATTTTGATAATGATTAAATTCCATATATCCACTTATAATGACTCTTCCCATGAATATGAAGGTGATATAACCTTAAAAATATATATTTTAAGGGGTTTTTATATCCCTAATGACCTTTTAATTCTTGAAGGGAAGATCGTTATGGGTCCCCTCTTATCATTAAAGAAGTTTCCACCACCATCAATGAGCTGAGACCGGTGAACCTTAGCATAGAGAAATACTCAAAGTCGACATTTATTGGCACTATTATGCCTCTCAGTGAAAAAGAGTGGTATATAATGTTATTTCATTAATATTATAACATATGTTAAAGTAACTATAACAAAATTTCAGGGATTTATCCCCAGGTCATCGTCCACCACCTGGGTGTTCTCTTTAGCTACCATGGTTATAGGTAGGCACCTAAGAGAATGAAACCCTCCCATAGTTCCTTGATAGAGGATTCATTTGATAATATAATTAAAGAAAACATTGTCATGGAGGTCTAATACCCCATTTTGTTGTCCAGAATTACCCCATTCAGGTTGGAAAACAGGGAAATACAAGTCTATATCGACTTTTAAGATCTCAACCACCACTACTCAAGGGACAACCTCCCCATCCCAGTCATAGAGTGGTTGATCGACGTAACTTATAGAAAATAAGACATCTACTTTAAGGATGGATACTCTAACTATAATCAAATTTTCATGGGACCTATAGATTAATATTCCATTGTATTCAATGAACCCAATGCAATATACTACAACTGTGTGATGCCTTTTGTCTTAAATAATTTGAGATCAACCAACCAGTGTATTATTCATCACATATTCAATACACGTATAAGGATTATACTATAATGTTATGTGGATGATTTTTTGGTCAAATACTACCTATTTCAAGATTATATAAATGATCCTAAAAATGTTTTACATGATCACCATACACAATTTCAAGATGAACCCCTTGAAATAAATATCCAGGGTCACCTCTAGGAAATTATTCAACTTTATTTCCTGATATATAGTTATTTAAATAGACTCTAAGAATATATTGGATATCCTTAAAATTCCATTTCTAAATAATATATGATATCTGAGAGGTTTTTAAGGGTGTATTGACAACATTTGATACTTTATCTACAATCAAATAAAAAAGTTTCTGTTATACTCAAAGATGATAAAGAAATGTTCCGCCTATCGCTAAGATAAATTATTTTATAAGAAATTACTAAGAATAAATCTATACTTTAGGTACCCTATGGTTTTGATTCTAATAATATATGGGAAGCCATTGATCCTCTATCTTATAGTCCTAGATTAATATCTTGGAACCAACTTACATTAGAAGAAATGTTATGGTAAAGAGAAAAAAATTACTTTCTCAATCAAATGATGATAGACATTTTCGTGACATATTCTCTCATCAAGAAGAATTATCTTTCCTTATTCATTTCTTTCTAGAAGTTTTATCATTATCGGTAATATCATGAGGTCCATTTAATATCTCGCATTGACTCATTGAAGTATATCCACTACTGTCTAATATTGACTCGATGATTGGTGTGATATGAAGTGATCCTCTAGAAATTCAATGTCAGGTTCATTCCTATAACACCTCGATATTTTATTATATAATTCTCTTTAAAAAAATAATTTTTTTACATTATGATTTACATGATGCCCTATGTTTAAATGAACGATGATATACAATTGAATTATAATTATTATTTAGTTTGATAGTTATCGCATAACCATTTTAATGGGGGTGTGAATAGGAATAACTAAATTATAAAAAAAATATTTTTTACAGGTGTATATAATTAATTCATTTCTTATCAATTGAAAAAATAAATTAATTGTAAAAAAGAAAAGTTTTTATGAAAAATAATTTTATGCAAATAATGTGTTTTCATGTTAATAAATTAAATTAATCACTATTTAGGATTTTTTTTTAATAAAATTCATAGATTATATAATCAATCATATTTTTTAATGTTCATATAATGGTTTTACTCAACATGGGATAAGATTAAATTGAATTTTATATTTTAAAACACATTTTTCTAAAAATGGCTTCCATTCTATTTTGTGTTATTATTGTAAAATGGGTTTCTTCCCCTTAAATAAATTTTATCTTGTAAACTAGATTACATATTTCGAATACTTTGGTTTAAATTTGGTATATATTTCCCCTCTATTTTTTTCCATTATTAATAGTAACCATGGTAAATAATTGTCACCTCAATAAGTGTAAAATGGATAAAATAGGATTAAAACTTTAGGAAAAAGATATAAAATATCTTTAAAATGTTCCTATATCTTATTTTATGAGTTTAGTTCACCCAGTCTCATACATATTTCTATAATATGATTACTTAGTACCATTTTTCTTTTATTAGGACCTATAAATTATTTTAAGAAAAAATAATTTCAAAATCTCACTATTCTCAATTTAATTTCGATTATGTGTTATGATGGGGATAAAAAATAAATTATGAATGAATATAAAAGGTTATTTTGCGAAAAAATAATTTATTTTAAAATTATTAATTAATTTTTTATTTTAATTATTTATATAATTACCTTAATCTCTTATATAAAGCTGATACAGTGATTATACAGGAAGTAGAAAAAGCAAGGTAAGTTGTTTTAAAAATTTTAAAAAAAATTAATATGTTTTGGCTTAATTATAGTATTCCATGAATTTAATATGTAATTATAAATTATTAATCATTTTAAATGTGATTATATTATAATTTAATTATTTTCTAGATGCTTTTGAATTCAAATTAATAAATAGTCCCAAAATGTCGTAAATGATATTTCATGTTAACAGGTATTTCATTAAATGATTTAAAATTCAAAAAAAAATAGAAATTTTTTATGGCATATGGTATAAAATTTATTCCTCCTACCATTTAAGCCACATTTAAACATAGAAGTAAATTTATGACCTATAAATTCTAAAAAAATATGTTACCATTGTTATAATTAAAAACTATTAATGTGTAGGTTAATCCAAAATATAAAGATTAAAATGTCACTTAAAAAAGTCTAAATATTATTTTATGATATTTTTTAGGATTTTTCATTTCAAAAATTTGAAATTATTTTCATTTTTTCCACTTTACAAGATTATTAATTATATTATATTTAAATATTTTAAGTAATTCTAAGTTCATCCCTTCCCTCAATTATATAAGGGAACTTCATATTCTCTATTAGTAAAATATTTTGAGACATCTATATCATCCAATACATACCCTAATACCATACTCTGTTCCTTTACCATATCTTAGGGATTTTATTATTCCCAAAATACCATCCTTTCAAAGATTAAGATGTAATCCAAAGCAGATTTCTCAATGAAGTTATATATCTTTTAACCGAGTACATTGAATTTTATTTATTCTTCTACATCCTATATATTTGGTATGAATTATAAAATAATTTATTAATTATCTTAAATAAAATTAATTTTTATTATGATGATGGAACTTCCATTATCTACCTCTTTTCTATACTATGGTAAAACAAAAAAATCTTTTATGTGTGTATGTGGGTTACCACCTCCACAAAGCAATGTGTTTCATTTTTCATCACTGTTGCACATTGATGGTCATAATGATGAAATTATTATATATATATATATATTATATTTAGGGTATTAATGTAGTTCTAAAAAGATTAATTATTATGTAATTTTCTTTTGTTCCAGCTGTTGATAAGTGGAAACATCACTCGTGTGTATGTATGGATTAATGCCTCCATGAAGTGATGTAATTAAGTTTTCATCAAAAATTTATATGAATTGTTAAAAAAAATTATATAATGATTAAATATTATTCTCATGAAATTATTAAATTTGTTAGATTATATAACCATAATCAAAATAAAAGGATCGGCACTTTCAAACCAAAAAATCAATGAAAAATGAAGTTGTTATCACCAAGAACTATAATTTTAATAAAGAATCGTTAATAAACTGGTGATAAGATATTATAAGAAAAGAAAATATGGTATGATATAAATTAGTAAGGATTTATAATATATTTATAATAAATTTATATTTATTATATAGGAGGTTACAAAGCTTATGAATCTAGACGAGTCTTTAGGTAAGGGTTTATGTTACAATTTCACTTCTTTTTGAGATTGTCATTTCTAACATTTCATTGAGGGTAATTTTATTAATATTATCTTTTAAACCAAATATATTTTTTTCTACTCTGTTTAATCATGTAATTTATATATAATAGTACCATTTTCATCTCTCTGTTACTGAAAAGGTTTGAGACTTTTTTTAAGAAAAACCAACATTATTTTCTCTTCAATCAATGAATTTTTCTTCCATATTCATACTTTCTGTAAAATGTTTTCAATAATTTTTTTTACTATTATAAAATAAGTTATAAATTTTATTTTTACCCATATTTTAATTTCTATATAAAAATTTAAAAAAAACTTCTTTTAGTTTTCAAAATACAGTAATTTTCACCAAATATGTGAACAGAAGCTTTGATTTATTGTATACCACAAGAATAGATTTTCCCACTAAAATGAATATTATTTACTTAGAACATTAAATTAAAATATTCCATTATTATTTTCAAATAAAATTATTTCCTTGATTTTTTTTAAAGTTTTCATTTTAAAGAAGTGCTTTCAAAATTAAAAGGGTATTGTCCTCAACAAATGTTCGAGTGATCTTTGAAAGGAATATTTCATCTATGATAACATCCTTTAATATTATAAATGATTTAATAGAGATTATATCTAATGATACCATCCAATTATTTTCACTATCTGTTTTATGATGATAAATTTTTATTAATGATTCTATGAAACCTGTTTTGTGTCTGTGGGTTAACCAAATAAGATGAGATATTTCTGAAATCTAATTTTTTTCTGAGTATTATACAGTAATAGAATGATGAATGTTTTTATGATTTTGTATCACATTTATGGATTAATTTTATGTGATTGGTGGTTTCATTATATCCCTCTAATATATTGGATAAATATGGATAACTCTTGTGATAGATATGATATGTGTGAGCCTCATCACAAGTTCACTGTATTATGTATGGAGATATTTTTATTTCCATATGTTATTATTTACACCGGGTTTCCCTCACATAAGTCAATTTTTAGACCTAGTGTGATTTCCATAACTTTATGTGAGGATATGATTTCATTTTCTTAACTTAATTAGTGAACATTTTACTATTTATACATGTTCACAATGTTATAAAATTATGCATGTACTAAATTCCATTGTTTATGGTATCATCTTTTGGATCATGGTTGATTATTTATGATTCCTCACCGTTATGGATTTTTTTATAAAAAAACCTTATTCCATGTATCATCATTTTAGATCCATGAATTGATTGGGTATGAATTTTTTATGTTCTTATTATGTTCTCATACCATTATTCTCATGTATGATCATTGATTAATATCTATAATATTTACCCTTATTGGGCATCTGATCAAAACCTTTATTATGTTCTTCATCCAATAGTTTTTATAGACAGTTCTGAGTATGATATGTCTAAAAGGGTACTAATATGATTAACTTTATCGGATATGTTGAAGATCTTTTGTTGAATAAGATGTTTATGTATCTAGTCACCAAATACACTAAACCTTTATAGCTCTGGGGAATGAATAATTGTGTTATTTATATTCATCTAAAATGATGTAATATTTATTTATGTTTTTGTTAGGTCACCTCAGTTGGTAGTGGAGTAGGGTTTAATTTTTTTTGGATATTTGGATTAGAAAACATGGGTTAAAACCCCGGGGATATTTCTAAATATATGATAACATCCGAAAATTTTGGTAAAGTATATATTATATGTTTTCATAGAAAATACATCCTTTTATAGATATTAGAAAGTGGATGTGGTTGTGGTAGAGATTAACCTTGGGGTAACAACCTAAAAAGGGAAATATTGGGTATTAACTTGATTATAACCAGTGCATGATGAGTGGCCCTATGATTTTACAACAGTATAGACACTCTTAGTGGATATGCTTTGGTTAATTAACATTCAGTTTATGAACTACTAAAAGGTATTTGAAAAGATAATAATTTTTGACGACATAGGTTAAACCTAAAGCATCAGAGGTTGATAATAAGGTGTCATAATGTAGGATATATTAGGAATTATTTTCATGAATATCTTATCATTCACATTGATTATTGTATCATGATTCTTACTCTAGGTTTTTTATTTTAGTCAATTAAAAAAATAGAAGTAATCATTTGAATAATGAATATGATGGAAAAAAACCACTGTAATCATGAATAACCAAATGTATTGGGATCTAGGATTCTATATCTTGTGACTATGATCACTCAACTTTCTCAAGCTATAAGTGGTAACACAAACCATTTTTGATCTAAAAATGAACCAAGGAGGGAGTGATTGTAACACCCCGAGATTTTATGATAACTATTCTTTTTAATTTATTTGATGTCATGTGTTTTATGCTACACCAAGATTATCTTGTGCTATACGCAACACCGTATTAGCTTGCAGGATACGCAACACAATTCTTGGATCGTGTTATACACAATTTCAAGTTCATTTGATAGAAGTTATTCTATGAAAAATTGAGTGTATATATATATATTAAATGTATAAATGAAATATGGTTGGATTTTGTTATACGCAACAACAAAGGAGTCTTGCACTATACGCAACCCTGACTTGGCTTGCATTACACGCAATCGCGACCTTCCTCGATAGTGTGTGTTGTACGCAATACCGGGTTTTACTAAACAACGATATATTATTATAATATTATTATGAACTAGCCGTTATGAATAGTATTAACTAAATTTTGAATTTTATAACATTATTATTCATCTTACACATTTTCTAAAACATGGTATAAGAACAAAATAAATTTTTCGGGTAAAATAAGTATTTTTCAAAAAATGCAGTTTTGTCGCCTTTTGATGGCGCACCCACTTTAAATCTAGTTTTTGACATTTTTATAAGTTAAATTTGAAAAAATAAAATTCTTCTTTGGAATCAAGAAATAAAAATTTACTTTGGATAAATTTTTCATATTATTCTGCTAACTTTCATATTTTGATGAATAGTAAAAACACGCTATATTTTAATTAAAAAAAACTTTTTGCATCGCAATAACTTATGTGGTTAAATTATAATATTGAATGGTTTTAAAGTATAAATAGAAAAAAAAATTACCATTTAATATAATGTATTTCATTAGCATTGATTCTACCTTGAATTCGTAGGATAAATCAATTCAATCTTTTGCAATGTTTTAAAGAAAAACCCGTTTTCTTTCGACAACGGGATTAATTTTAATTTAATTTCTGAAACTTTTGTGTATTGAATTTGGAAGAATGGATTCCATATTTGGAATCAGTGGATACAAATTATGTTAATAAGCTACTTTTTATTTTTGGGAATTATGAATAGTAACTACGGTAAATTTTATTTACCATAGTTAAAGGTAAATCGGGTAAATATAATATTATAAAATTACCCTAACACATGTAAACATCCTATTGGATGACTAAAAGTCGACCCATATCACCTAAGGGTCGTATTAGATTCATTTAATGGATTTTTTTCCATGAAAATAATTTAATTATTATTAAAACCAAAGAATGTGACAACATGTCACTTTCTTAAATCTTATAAGTATAGTAATATTAATTTAGTGATACAATTCATGAAACTTAGAAAATAAATAGTCTCCAGAAATCTAATACAATTATCTACATCATAGGAATTTATTTAGAATTTTTAGGGATTAAATAATTTTCATTTATTATGACACAAAGATGATGTAGTAATTGTCTTATTAATGAAATATTGACATAATTGATGTTATAAATACCCAAATAAATGTAATTTAAGACTTTTTATAAATTAAAATAATTTTATAGGTTAATATGACATGTTAGTATTGATTAAATTAACTTTTTTTGAACTAATAATTCTGTTATGATTTTCACAAAAATCAATTACTAAATAGTGTCAAAATTGACATAAAATAGTTTTTAAAACAAATATTATATTATTAATTGTTATTTTATTCCTAAATATCTAAGGTTCAGAAAAATGACTTATATAAGGTTATATATATATTAATAATAAACAACTTTGGGTTCGTTTGGCTTCTTATAGTAAGTTTATTAACCTTATATTATAAAAACACAAGAAGACACGGTAAAAGTAAAATTATTTAACTTTATGTTAAATCTTAATGATAAGGTTAAAATAGGAACCTAAACTTGTCTAAATTATATTGTATGAGATAACTTCTACCCCTTCCCACCTTATCTTCGAAATAAATCAATTTGGAGCTATTTAAAACCGAATTTGACTTTATAATAAAATAATAGTTTTTGTTATTCCAAAGGTACCCCTCTCCTCCCTTATAAAAGGGAACCTCCTCCTCCCTCTTCCTCACACCACTTTGAGCCTTCAAGATCAGCCAAACCATGCCAATTTCTCCTCTCCACTTACCTAGAAACATCCTAGAGGTTCCGGTCTTCATCAAAGACCTATTTTATTACCCTAAAAGGAGGTCTCAAAGAAGAACTTCAAAGAAGAGGTAATGTCCGTTACCGATTCTTTCAACTTTATTTCTTCTTCCACTTATTCTTCTTAGTTTGTTTCATTATGAAGTAATAACATCAGTATCACTAATATACTGATATTTTATTATAATTATGAAACAACCCTATTTCACCATCTATCAATCCTACGGAAAACGAAATCACCGCACGTGCGTACGTATGGATTACCGTCTCCACGCCGTGGTGAAATCTATTTTCCACCACCACCTTACTTGGATGGGTATAATGGTGTAAATAATAACTATATATGATTATTTTAAATTAATATTTATTCTTAAATAGTATACATACACTCTAATACAGTCCCACGATCATGAGAATGATATCATCGCTCGTGCGTACGTACGGACTACCGTCTCCACGACGCGATGAGATTCATTCTCCACATTCACCATTCATGAATGATTATAAAGTATATATAATAATTAATAATGAAATATATGACATAATAATGATACTTGATTTATGTGTATATATATGTATGTCATCTACTATATTCCATTCAACTCAATAAGGAAACGAAAACAGCGTTCATGCGTATGTACGGCCTATCGTCTCCATGAACGGTGTATTTATTTCCATTTACTGATTTATTATATATATGTATATTATGAATATATATTATATATAAACCATGTTTTATATTCTGGAATTAATTAATCATGATCTAAGTAATCATATGAATAATTACAAGTCAAAACACGGAAGACAAATTAAACAATTTTACCCAAAATTCTCTTTAACATGGAATTTACAAAAGAACGGGTAATATAAAGTCATAAGTGAACCATATATGATATCATAACAATTAATATGATTCTTTAATAAGTCAATGACATTATTTAAATCATTATACAGGAGGTTCGGACACTTACGAAGCAAATTGGACCTAAAGTAAGGGAAATATCAAAATCTCATTTTTATCTGAGATTGTTTATTCTTTGGTATTTACTGGGGTGTATTTTATCATCCACATCCATTTTTCCTCAATAAGTAATATTTATATCCTTATACAATAGTTTATATCATATTTTACCCTTCGGTGATTTTTTAGTAAAAGATATGAAAGGAATCTTTTGTTGTTTTTCGTACGAGGTACTTTTTGACTTTTCCGACAAAAGTACGAGAAGAATGTTTTCTTTTAACTTATACGGCATGAATAGATTTTAAAAAAATTATTTCCAAGAAGCTTACCTTACAATTTTTCATGTTTATTTTTAATCAAATTCTTTTAGTTTAAAATTCTATGACATGTTAAGAAAGGAAAAGTGTTTTTGAAGCAGAAAGGATATTTTCCTCAAGAATGGAGTTCAAGTGTTTTATCAAAATTATTTTCCATATAAGATAATAAAGGGTTCTATTTCTATCCCTATTATTAAATTGATTTGATTATGTTGTGATGTAATTATATTTATGAATTCCTTTATCTTATATTAATTGTTTTATGATGTCACAATAATTAAGATTCCCATTTTTATTACATGGGTTATGCAATGATGTATGATTTATGATTTTGTGGCCAACATAAGAATGGTATAATTATGAGATGGGTGGTACCTATATCTCCCTCCAATTCATTGGGTAAAGATTTTGTATCTCATGAGATAGACATTGCTGGAATGGTAGGTTATACCGATTCAGTGAAACAGGACTGAAACGAGGAGTGAACCCGGTTCAGAAAGGGACACTGTCCACTAAGATAGTCTTGGAAATGAGTCTTGACTAATAAGAAATGATTCTATATGATTATGTGTGTATGCCAAAAAGTTTCATGTTTTAAGTTATGATTATTGGGAACACATTTCACTACTATGATTTATCCGATGTTATGAAATTATGATCTCTTTTGCAGGTTAAGATTTCCAAAAGATATGTTCTTATGAATATGATGTGATTGATATTTCTTTTCTTTACCCTTACTGAGCATTTGAGCTCACCCTTTTATGTTTTCTTTTCCCAAGGACATAAAGAAAGGATTTAGGTTTAAAAAAAAGAATATCTTTTTGGGAGATGTTGAAGTTCTTTCACCACGATTAGAAGATTATATTCCGAGTTTCCAAAGACACTAAAGTATTATGGTCCTTGTGTGTGTGTTTATGTTATGTATTAAGTATTCCGTAAAAGTGCTGTAATGATCATGTACATCAGGCTTCGGGTCTCTACAGTTGGTATCAGAGGAAATGATTAGTTAACCTTTGGAAAACTAGGATGAGAGAACTTTAGTAAGATCCCTAGAGATATTTCTAAGGTATGTCTAGGGATGTCCCTATGGTTAAGTATACGTATAGGTTATAGTACTAGAATTACGCTAACGATCATAGAATTAAACCTAAGATGTTAGATATTGAAGGTACTCCCCCTTTATTATGTTGTTTTCCCTAGCATGATTTTTTCCTCTCACACTATTCTTTTTCGGTTTTAGACGATCGCTGGAACCCGAAGGAACCGGGTTGATCAATGTAATGGACAATGCAATGATTGTCCTCCTGAACAAACAAATGTTATGGGAGATAGAGTGAAAAATCTTATTGTTATACTTACACAAGCTATGAATCATTCTGGACATCCAAATGAGCAGAGAAGGGAACAACATTCTATTGATTCCTTCACGAGGCAACGTCCACCTTCTTTCAGTGGGTCTTCTGATCCACTTGTTGCTGAACAATAGATCAGTACCACTGAAAATATATTTTCAGTTCTTCAATGTTCTGAACATGATAAAGTCATCTTAGCAGTATATCGTTTGGAAGGTGAAGCTGATAAATGGTGGAATCTTATCAAAAATACGAGGCAAAGAGATGAAATTGAGTCCATGGAATGGGACGAGTTCAAGAACTTATTTTTCAATAAGTAATTCCCTCGTATTATTCAAACAAAGATGGAGAAGGAGTTTCTTGAACTAAAGAAAAAGGATTATGAATCTGTTGGTATATACGAATCGAATTTTACAAGGCTTTCAAGGTATGCATCTGGATTTATCATCCAACCTGAAAGTAAAGTTGATCGATTCTTCAGTGGCTTAAAACAAAATCTTCGAAGGGCATTAGCTATAAGAGACTTCAGTAGCTATGAAGAAATTGTGTGTTGTACTATAAAGGTAGAAATGGAATTTGGTGTTACTTATCCATCTCATAGTTTTAACAAGAAACAAAAGATGGAGTTCAAGGAGAAATCTTAGAATAATGGTGAAAAGAAGATGAATGTTTCCTTATGCTCAAAGTGTGGAAAGAAGCGTGGTGGATATTGTCTTCAAGGGACAAGTAAATGTTTCAAATGTGGAAAGGAAGGTCATCAGGAATTTGAATGCCGCAATGATGGGAAGAAGATGCCTAATGATGAAAACAAAGGAAGGGATACACAGAATGAACCTACTACACATCAATGCTTCAAGTGCAAGGAAATGGGGCATTATGCTAATAAATTCCCTAATCTAAGGGTTAGTGATGATCGACATGAGCAACCACTTAAGGCAAAGGACAAAGGGAAGTCACATGCGATCACCATTGGCGATGTTGAATATGAAAACGATGTGGTGGAATGATTAAGTGTTTATGTAATGGGATTCCAGAATAATGTTGTGTATAGTATCTTGGAATATTGGAATATTTATGTTTTGGTCTATTGTGGTTTTCAATAATTTTATGGCATCGGTAACCATGAAAAGTGATTGAAATATTTTTAGAAAGCAGATGATATGCACATAATAAAGGGATAAAGAGAATCTAATATGTTTGATAGTATTCATGAGCTCATGATTGATATAAGGACTAAGTGATATCATGGTTTGAGTATATAGAATTTTGAGGATTATGGTATGTGGAAAGTGTTAACTTTTAACTGAATTCATGTTTTCACTATGGGTATTCATTTTTCAAGAGAATACATGATTAAGGCCTTCGAATGTTTGGAATGTGACCAACAAGACATATCTTATGATATATGGTGATCAACGATGGTATTAAATCTCTGGTAATCGTTTTCACTATATTATAAGAGTAGACTGCAGTATTATGGATAAGCCTAAAGATTGGAATGGATTATGTTGGAAATAAGTTAGTATTATTTAAGGATAAAACTTTTTTTTGATATTGTTTATGGGATGTTATAGTAATATAGCTTTAGAAAAAGGACAACCTGCAGGACGGGCGACAATCCATCGCGTCGGACATGGCTGTGGGAATCGAACCCACAACTGAAGTGCGACTGGCCTTTATCGCCTACCACTGGCCTACAGGAAGTCCCTGTTTAGTATAAACTAGTTTTATTATATTAAGCAGTATGATATATGAAGTATATGTCAATTTTAGGAACCATATATGATTAATCTCACTATATATGGACTTATTTATTTTTTGATAACTTTTCTAACCTTTTGACAGATGGAGTGACCCATCATTCTATCACATGATCTGCTAACACATCACGAATGACAAATTCAACTTCATTTCTTTAAGAGATGAAGTGAAAATTGTCCAAATAATGACAAACGGTGAGACTATACCAAAATCACGAAAGTATTTCTTCTAATTCCAATTTCATTAACTTTAGGGAAATGATCTTGAAAACCAAAAATGTTGTCCTAGTGCTCTTATATCTGATGAATCAGATGGTACCTTAGATCGTCACAAATTTATGGCTTTGTGATTTCTGGCTTTTCCATAGCCATGTTCTCTACCACTCTCCATCAGAACTTGATGGTTAGATTTCTCCTCCATATCCATATTTTCACCTATGATCTCCTATGTGGAAAACTAGTGATGAGTTAATTTGGGTAACCGTTATGTTTCATACTTCACTTTTTAAAATTAAGTTTTATCATTCCTTTTTACGATGTGGGTTTCTATGAAATAAATTCTCAAGTAACAAACCATTTATAACCTCGACAAATTTCGAGGGCGAAATTCATTTTAAGGGGGGTAGAATGTAACACCCTGAGATTTTATGATAACTATTCTTTTTAATTTATTTGATGTCATGTGTTTTATGCTACACCAAGATTATCTTGTGCTATACGCAACACCGTATTAGCTTGCAGTATACGCAACACAATTCTTGGATCGTGTTATACACAATTTCAAGTTCATTTGTTAGAATTTATTCTATGCAAAATTGAGTGTATATATATATATTCAATATATAAATGAAATATGGTTGGATTTTGTTATACGCAACAACAAAAGAGTCTTGCACTACACGCAACCCTGACTTGGCTTGCATTACACGCAATCGCGACCTTCCTCGATAGAGTGTGTTGTACGCAATACCGGGTTTTACTAAACAATGATATATTATTATAATATTATTATGAACTAGCCGTTATGAATAGTATTTACTAAATTTTGAATTTTATAACATTATTATTCATCTTACACATTTTCTAAAACATGGTATAAGAACAAAATAAATTTTTCGGGTAAAATAAGTATTTTTCAAAAAATGCAGTTTTGTCGCCTTTTGATGGCGCACCCACTTTAAATCTAGTTTTTGACATGTTTATAAGTTCAATTTGACAAAATAAAATTCTTCTTTGGAAACAAGAAATAAAAATTTACTTTGGATAAATTTTTCATATTATTCTGGTAACTTTCATATTTTGATGAATAGTAAAAGCACACTATATTTTAATTAAAAACAACTTTTTGCATCACAATAACTTATGTGGTTAAATTATAATATTGAATGGTATTAAAGTATAAATATAAAATATTTTTAACATTTAATATAATGTATGTCATTAGTATTGATTCTACCATGAATTCGTATGATAAATCAATTCAATCTTTTGCAATGTTTTAAAGAAAAACCCGTTTTCTTTCGACAACGGCATTAATTTTAATTTAATTTCTGCAACTTTTGTGTATTGAATTTGGAAACATGGATTCCATATTTGGAATCAGTGGATACAAATTATGTTAATAAGCTACTTTTTATTTTTGGGAATTATAAATAGTAACTACGGTAAATTTTATTTACCATAGTTAAAGGTAAATCGAGTAAATATAATATTATAAAATTACCATAACACATGTAAAAATCCTATTAGATGACTAAAAGTCGACCCATATCACCTAAGGGTCGGATTAGATTCATTTAATGGACTTTTGTCCATGAAAATAATTTAATTATTATTAAAACCAAAGAATGTGACAACATGTCACTTTCTTAAATCTTATAAGTATAATAATTTTAATTTAGTGATAAACTTCATGAATATTAGAACATAAATAGTCTCCAGAAATCTAATACAATTATCTAAATCATTGGAATTTATTTAGAATTTTTAGGGATTAAATAATTATCATTTATTATGACACAAAGATGATGCAGTAATTGTCTTATTAATGAAATATTGACATAATTGATGTTATAAATACCCAAATAAATGTAATTTAAGACTTTTTATGAATTAAACTAATTTTATAGGTTAATATGACATGTTATTATTGATTTAATTAAATTTTTTCGAACTAATAATTCTTTTATGAATTTCACAAAAATCAATTACTAGATAGTGTCAAAATTGACATAAAATAGTTTTTAAAACAGATATTATATTAATAATTGTTATTTTATTCCTAAAAATATATGGTACGCAAATATTACATAGATAAGGTTATATATATTAATAATAAACAACTTGGGGTTCGTTTGGCTTCTTATAGTAAGTTTATTAACCTTATAGTATAAGAACACAAGAAGACACGGTAAAAGTAAAATTATTTAACTTAATGTTAAATCTAAATGATAAGGTTAAAATAGGAACCTAAACTTGTATAAATTCTATTGTATGAGATACTTTCGACCCATAACCACCTTAGATTATAAATAAATCAATTTGGAGCTATTTAAAACCGAATTTGACTTTATAATAAAATAATAGTTTTCGTTATTCCAAACGTACCCCTCTCCTCCCTTATAAAAGGGCACCTCCTCCTCCCTCTTCCTCACACCACTTTGAGCCTTCAAGATCGGCCAACCACTGCCAAGTTCTCCTCTCCACTTCCCTAGAAACATCCTAGAGGTTCTGTTCTTCTTCAAAGACCTATTTTAGTACCCTAAAAGGAGGTCTCAAAGAAGCACTTCAAAGAAGAGGTAATGTCCGTTACCGATTCTTTCAACTTTATTTCTTCTTCCACTTCTTATTCTTAGGTTGTTTCATTATGAAGTAATAACATAAGTATCACTCATATACTGATATTTTATTATAAGTATGAAACAACCCTATTTCACCATCTATCCATCCTATGTAAAACGAAATCACCGTGCATGCGTACGTACGGAATACCGTCTCCACGCCGTGGTGAAATCTATTTTCAACCAACACCTTACTTGGATAGGTATAATGGTTTAAATAATAACTATATATGATTATTTTAAAGTGCTATTGATTCTTAAATAGTATACATACAATCCAATATAGTCCCACGATCATGAGAACGATATCATCGGTCGTGCGTACGTACGGACTACCGTGTCCACGACGCGATGAGATTCATTCTCCACTTTAACCATTCATGAATGATTATAAAGTATATATAATAAATAATAATGAAATATATGACATAATAATGATACTGGATTTATGTGTATATATATGTATGTCATCTACTTAATTCCATTCAACTCAATAAGGAAACGAAAACAGCGTTCATGCATACGTACGGCCTACCGTCTCCATGAACAGTGTATTTCTTTCCATTTACTGATTTATTATATATATGTATATTCTGAATATATATTATATATAAAACATGTTTTATATTATGGAATTAATTAATCATGATCTAAGTAATCATATGAATAATTATAAGTCAAAACATGGACGACAAATGAAACAATTTTACCCAAAACGCTCTTTGACATGGAATTTACAAAAGAACGGGTAATATAAAGTCATAAGTGAACCATATATGATATCATAACAATTAATATGATTATGTAATAAGTAAATGACATTAGTTAAATCATTATACAGTAGTTTCGGACACTTACGAAGCAAATCGGACCTAAGGTAAGGGAAATATCACAATTTCATTTTTATTCGAGATTGTTTATTCTTTAGTATTTACTGGGGTGTATTTTATCATCCACATCCATGTTTCCTCAATATGTAATATTTATATCGTTCTACAATATTTTATATCAAATTTACCCTTCGGTAATTTTTTAGTAAAATATTTGAAAGGAATATTTTGTCGTTTTTCGTACGAGGTACTTTTTGACTTTTCCGACAAAAGTACGAGAAGAATGTTTTCTTTTAACTTATACGGCATGAATGGATTTTAAAAAAATTATTTCCAAGAAGATTCCCTTACCAGTTTTCATGTTTATTTTTAATCAACTTTTTTTAGTTTAAAATTCTATGACATGTTAAGAAAGGAAAAGTTTTTTTTGAAGCAGAAAGGATATTTTCCTCAAGAATGGAGTTCAAGTGTTTTATCAAAATTATTTTCCATCTAAGATAATAAAGGGTTATGTTTCTATCCCCATTATTACATTGATATGATTATGTTGTGATGGAATTATATTTATGAATTCATTTATCTTATATGAATTGTTTTATGATGTCACGATGTTTAAGATTCCCATTTTTATTACATGGGTTATGCAATGATGTATGATTTATGATTTTGTGGCACACATAAGAATGGTAACATTATGAGATGGGTGGTACCTATATCTCCCTACAATGCATTGGGTAAAGATATTATATCTCATGAGATAGACATGGCTGGAACGTTCGGTTATACCAGTTCAGTGAAATAGGACTGAAACGAGGAGTGAAATCGGTTCAGAAAGGGACTTTGTCCGCTAAGATAGTCTTGGAAATGAGTCTTGACTAATAAGAAATGATTCTCTATGATTATGTGTGTATGCCACAATGTTTCATTTTTTAAGTTATGATTATTGGGATTACATTTCACTACTATGATTTATCCCATGTTATGAAATTACGATCTCTTTTACAGGTTAAGATTTCCAAAAGATATGTTCTTATGAATATGACGTGATTGATATTTCTTTTGTTTACCCTTACTGAGCATTTGAGCTCACCCTTTTATGTTTTCTTTTCCCCAAGACATAAAGAAAGGATTTATGTTTAAAAAAAAAGAAGATCTTTATGGGAGATGTTGAAGATCTTTCACCATGATTAGAAGATTATATTATGAGTTTCCAAGGACACTAAACTATTACAGTCCTTGTGTGTGTGTTTTTGTTATGTATTAAGTATTCCGCAAAATTAATGTAATGTTCATGTATGTCAGGCTTCGGGTCTTTACAGTGATTCTCTATTAAATCATTTATGAGACAATTTCTATGTTTTTTGTGGGTATTCAGATCCACTAATATTTCAATAATGGATCAATGCAATGGAAAATATATTATTTGTACTATAGTGCTCAGACCATGAGAATGTTTTTTTAGTAGTCTATTTCTTAGAATATTAAGATGATCAATGGTGGATCCTTATCATGAATACAAGAAACATAGAAGAAATGAAATACATGTAATGGTAAGAGTTTAAGATATTATTTCCCAATAAGGAGTTTCCCTATACTATTCATATTAAAATGGAGGGGGATTTCCTTTATTTGAAGAAAAAAGATGATAAATCCATTAGTAACTATAAATAAAACATTTAAAGAATTGTGATGTACTTTTATGTATTTACCATTTACCTATAAGGAATGGCTCATTGATTATTTAGTTTTTTGAAACTAATTCATCAAAAGGAATTATCCATAAGGTATTTTTGAAGTTAGGAATAGATTTTTTGATGTACACTTGCAGAGGAAATAGAATCCAGAAACCCTCTTTATAATGTTTTTAGTAATAATAAAATGATGATGAAGTTTCATTGAAGCTCCAGTGGTATGTCACATGGAGGGAAGAAGCATTTTCAACCTAATACCTGAAAAAAAAATGTGGTAAAGATCACTCTAGTAATTTACGGAAAGGACAAATAAGATGTTTCAAGTGTGGGAGGCCTAGTCATCGAGAAAAATAATTTCAAAGTGACATAAAGAGACTAGTCAATGAAATGGGTCTAAAATCTCAACTAAATACACCACCTACACTTCATTTCAAAAATTATCTAATATGATGACTAATGAATATAATAATCCTTAAATCTTTTCAATTTAAATGAAAAGGTAAATATCATGAAATGATAATTTCCAAAGTGGGTTATGAGAATGAACTGGTGAAAGGTACACTTATCATCCCATCTATAATAGCTAATGTCTTATTTGATTCTATATCTTCCTAATATTTTATATCTTTAGAATTTTTTAAGGTTGGAACAATACCCCCTCAATGATTAGATGTTGGGTTAGAGATTAAAACTCTTAATGGTATGATGATTGCATCTCAAGTCTATAGTTCCTCTATGATTGAATCTTGTGGGATTTTTATTCTTGAAAGTATTTTGATTATACCTCTAGTTGAATTGGTATGATACTAGGCATGGATTGACTTTATTTATATATATCCAATATAAATTTCCAAGGAAGTGAAGTCATATTTCGTATTCAAAATAAATCTATGATTTTTTATCGGTGTGTATATGAATATAAACTTACAATAGAAATTAATTCTATATTATGGGTATTAATATCTATCAAATAAGATTATTTATCTCAGATGGTTGGATAGAAACTAAAAATTGAGTATATTTTTATTTTATGGGAGTTTTTTGAAGTATTTATAGAATATTTTTCTATTTTTTCTCAGTATCGTGAAGTTGATTTTTAAATAGAGCTAATACCTGGTGCTAGGTCTATTTCAAATTCTCTATAAATAATAGCCCTTATTGAGTTATAGTACTTAAATAATAAACTCTAGTATATATCTTGATAAAGGATTTATATTCCCTAGAGCATCACATTGGGTTACATCTGTTCTTTCATTTAAGAATAAATATGGGTCAATGCATCTTTTCATTGGTTATAAGGAACTTAGCAACATCATTAGTAAGAAAAATTATCTTCTACCCCATTTCTATGATTTATTTGATCAATTATGAGGATCTTGATATTTTTACAATATTGATCGTTGATCTATACATCATCACCTAAGGGACAAGAAGAGGGATATACTCAAGCTATCCTTTCATACAAGGTATGGTCATTCTGAATTTATTGCAATTCCACATGGACTTACCAATTCTCATGTTATCTTCATGGATTTAATGGATAGACTCTTTAGAGATTACCTTGAAAATTTTTTGTTATTATTTATAGATGATATTATTATATATTCAAAGAGTAAATAAGACCATGAATAACATTTTACAAAGACACTAAATACCTTAAAGAGGGATAATCTATATGCCAAATTTTCCAAGTTTGAATTTTGGATATAAAAAGTCTTATTCTTGGGTTATATAATTTAATGTGATGGTATATTGATAGATCCTTCAAATATGGAAGTTATTGAATAATAAACAAAAATAACCACAGTGACTAACATCTATAGTTTTCTTAGGCTCATAGGATATTAGTGATGCTTTGTGATAAATTTCTCATGTATATCAAATCCATTAACCAAGTTGACCTGAAAGGGAGCTAAGTTCTTCTGGATATATGAATGTGAAGTAAATTCCAAGGAAATAAAGAAAAGGTTGGATAGTGTGCCTATACTTACACTTACCTATAGTAAACGAGGGTTTATAATCTATAATGATTCATCAAATAAAGTAATATGATATGTACTTATATAGAATGATATGGTGATAGATTACGCATCTTTTTTATTTAAAATTTATGGGAAAATTACTTTCTTCATGATTTTAGTCTAGTACTGGTAATTTGAACATTGAAAATATAAAGGAATTATCTATATGGGTAAAGGTATCATATATATACTAATTATAATATATTTAAGTGTGTATTTACACAGAAAAATTTGAATATGTACCAAAGAATATGGTTGGATTTGATTAAATATTATGAATGCTCAATGCATTACCTCTATGGGAAGGGGAACAAGGTGGTTCATGTACTAAGTCAAAAAAAATCCATGATAGTTTTTCTATGATGTGTATTGAAATTGATCCAATAGTTATGGATTTCAAGAAGATAGATAATGTTATCAGGAGGAAAGGATATAGATCTTATCTTTCCTAGATGAATGTTCAACTATCCATCCATGATAGTATTAAGAAGGTGTTGAAGGAAGATGTATAATTAAAGAATAATGTGGGGAATGTTCCTGATTTTAAATATGATTATGATGTAAGGTTAATGTTCAAGAACTAGGTATGTGTTCCATCAATACCAGACTTGAAGAAGGAGACGTTCAACGAAGATTATAATTCATCATTCTCTCATCATCCCAGCAGTATGATGATGTATAGAGATATTAAAGATTATATATGGTGTGATAACATAAAAAGGGATTTTGAAAAGTATATATACTAATTCCAGGTATGTCAACAAGTTATGTATGAGAGAAAAAATTCTATGTATATGTTTCAACCATTTCCCATACTTGAAAACAAATGTGAACATTGTCATCGATTTTTTCATTGGACTACCCAAAATATCTAAAGGCCATAATGTTATTTGGGTTATAGTCAGTCACATTACAAATTCCAAACATTTTATTTCCATTAGATAATATTTCACTCTTGATCATATTAATCATTCATGCATTAAGGATGTTCTAATATTACATGGATTCCTACTAATAATCATATCTAATCAAGATATGATATTTTCCTTAAACTTATGGATATGTATTCAATGGGATCTAGATATTGATTTTAGATTAATTACAGCATATCATCTTCATACAAATGTTATTTCTAAGACAACCATTCAAACTCTATAATACATGTTGAGAGATTTCTTTATGGATTTTAAAGGTTGATCGGATCAACATGTTCCTTTGGTGAAATTTTCATACAACAATAGCTTTCACATGAGAATTCATTTGGATCATTATGGATCCATTTATGCTATTAAGTATATAAATACAACATGTTGGGATGAAGTTAGATAAATAACACTATTGTGATCTAATATAGCTAAAAAATGGGAGATAAGGTTAGAGCCATTTAGCAGCGTATAAGGGAAGCTAAAATTTGACATAAAAGTTAAAATAAAAATCATTGTTGAGATATATAGTTCAAAGTTGGTTACAAGGTATTCCTATGAATATATACTTTGAAAAAATTTATTTGATTAGTCTATAAGGGAAAGTTGATCCCTATATATATCAATTCCTTTAAAATTATTGATCATATTAGGATGGTATTTTATTGTTTATCACTCCCACTTAATCTCTCTCAAGTTTATAATGTGTTCCATAAATCTCTCCTAGGATGTTCATACCTATCCCTTCACAAGTATTGAGCTTATAGCTTACACCATTGGAGAAATTTATCACTTATGCTGAAAAACTGGTGAATATTCTAGAACACAGTGAGAAAGTTCTAGGAAACAAGACCACTCATATGGTCAATGTTTTCTAGTGAGAACATAAACTAGAGGAAGATATGTGGCAACCCAAGGAAGTGATTAAGAAGAAGTATCCTCAGATATTTGAATTAGAGTGACTAATTTCATGGGGGGAATTATTATACAGGGTAAATATTATAAAACTACGAGATTTTATGGTATATTTTTCTTTAAATAAATTTAATTTCATTGATATTTTTTTAACACAACACCGAGTTTAAATCAACCACGATATAATATTAAATTATTATTTTTGTTCAACGTCGTAGTTATTTCTTAGAAATTGGATTGTAAGGTATGAATAAGATTAACTAAATTATAGAAAATTATTTTTATGTATGTATATAATGAATTCATTTACTATCAATTGATAAAATCATTTGAAATTAAAAAAAGATATGTTTCTATGAAAAATAGTTTTTATAAGAAAAATGTGTTTTATATTAATAAATTAAATTAACCATTATTAATGAATAATATCAATTAAATGTGTAGATTAATTATTCATTGAAATGTTTTAAAATTCATATAATAATTTTTATTATGCATGGGATAAGAATAAATCTTATTTTATGATTAAAATGATTTTTTCAAAAAATAATTTTTGTTGTATTTTGCATGTTTATTGTAAAATGGATTTTTGAAAATTTAAGGAATTTTATCTTGAAAAATGGATTCTATATTTAGAATATTATTTTTATGATTTGGTAGATCTCCCTTTTATTTTTTATGACTATTAATATTAACCACATTAGATATTTGTCACTTTATTAAGGGTAAAATGGGTAAAAGAAGGTTAAAATATAGGAATAAGTCTTTAAAATCTCTATAAAAATTTCATTTATCCTATTTTATCAGTGGAGATATGATATTTTATTCTATGTTTAAAAAATATGGAAAATTGGATCCACTTTTCATTTATTATTACCTTTATATTATTATAAAAAAAGATGAATAAAAAATGTCAGTCACTTGATTTAATTTCTATTATGTGTTGTATAATGGATAAAAAGAAGTTATTAATGAAAATAGAAAAATGAGATTAAATAATTTATTTTTATGATTTTAGTTTATTTATATTTTTAGTGATGATATAATGACCTTAAATGATTGTGTTGGGTCAAGACAATGTTTGTTTTTTGAGAAGAAAAATCAAAGTAAATGATTTTAAAAATTAAAAAAATTAATATTTTTTGGATGATTTATAGTATTCTAGGAATTTAATAAGTAATTATAAAGTATAAATTATTTTAAATTCATTTATATTTATTTTAAATTTATTTCTTGATGTCATTGAGGTAAAATTAAATGAATTATATGAAAATGGATTTAATGATTATTATGTTAACTAATATTCTATTAAATGATTTAAAAATAATTATTATTATTAGAGGAATCCTTTTAATAAAAAATTGTATAAAATGTAATACATACACCATTTTAGATCCAATTTCTATAATAAAATTAACATTATGACCCTTAAATACTAAAAAATGTGTTACCACATTTAAGTTTAAAAAGGTTGATAAGGGGGTTAATCCAAAAGAAAAGGTTTCAAATATAACATAAACAAGTATAATTATTATCAGATGAAGGTATTTAGACCTTATAATGTCATAAATTATAAATTATTTCAATTTTTTAACTTTACAATATTATGATATGTATTATATTTTAATATTTTAACAAATTTCAAGTGTTTATTTTCCTTCAAATATAAAATGGATTCTAATATTCTCTTTTACTCACAATGTTTTGGCCATATATATCAAAAACAATCCCTACCATAATACCATACTTTATTCCTTTAAAACATACTAATGATTTTATATTTCCAAAATAACATCCTTTCAAAGATTAAGGTGTAATATACATGTTGTTTCTTAATGAATTGGTTTAACTCTTATCGGAGTACTTTCAATTTTATTTCTTATTCTACCTCATCTAAATTATGGTATCTATTATAAATTAATTTATTTATTATATTAAATATACTTAAATTTTATTCTGATGAGGTAACAACTATTATCCACCTATTTACCATCCTATGGGAAAAGAAAACATCACTTGTGTGTACGTGTGGATTACCACTTCTATGAAGTGAAATGTTTTGTTTTTCACCACTACTTCATGTTGTTGGTAATAATAATGGATTTAATGAATATATGTTATATTTATGATATATATATATTTATTTATTTATTTAAATTTTAATTGTTATTAACTTTTCTTTTTTTCCAACCACAAATAAACTAGAAACATCACACGTGAATTTCTATGAATTATCATCTACGCAAAGTTATCTAATTCATTTTTCATCAATAATGTATATTAATAGTTATATAATTGTATATAATGATTAAAAATGACAACAGTGACATGATTAAAATTGTACATGATGTATATATAATCAAAGTACAAGTACGGGTACTTCTAAACTAAAAAACACATTAAAAATGAAGCAGTTATCACCATTAACAGTGATTTTAATAAAAAAAATTATTAATAAATTTGTGATAAGATATTATAAGAAAATAATATATATTATTATATATATTAATTTGGTTCTATAATATATTTATAATAAATTTATATTTATTATAAAAAAAATTAAAACATATGAAGCAAGAGGAGACTTGAGGTAAGGGTTTTTGTTACCATCTCACTTCATTTCAAGATTTTCTATACTAAATTTAAGTTATTGGAACTTTTATGAAAATTATCATTTAAAGAAATAATTTGTTCTCCTCTACTAATTCATGTAACATTCAAGTAATAGTTTCATTTTTTTTCTCTTTTGTACTTAAAAGGATTGAGAAAATACTTTACAGAAAACCCAAGTTTAGTTTTTATTTTATCAATAAATTATTTCTTCCATCTATATATTTTCATTAAAATGTTTTCAAAAATGTTTTTAATATTCTTAAATGATTGACTAAATTCATTTTTACCTATATTTTACTTTCTAAAAAATAAATTAAAAATAATCTTGTAATCATTTTTTGAATAAGGTATTTTTCAATAAATATGTGAATAGAATCTTTGTTTCAATGTATACTGTACAAAACAAATTTCCCACCACCATGAAAAATAATTTATATGAATATTACATAACAATATTCCATGATTAATTTCAATGTAAATTTTTTACTTATATTTTTTAATCTTTTAAATTTTTAATAATTGATTTCAAAATGAAAAATTCATTTTCCTTGAGAAATGTTCCAGATATATTTTAGAGGAATTTTTCATCTATGATAAAATCCTTTGATGTTACTTATGTTTCACTGGGGAAATTATTCAATGATGCCATCCACATATTTTCTCTGGATGCTTAATGATTAATAATTTTTATTTATTATTCAATGAAACTCATTACTTATTTATTGGTTAACTATTTTAATATAAAATCATTTTAAAACTCTTTTATTTAATATGGGTTATATGATAATGGAATGTTGAATAATGTTATGATCTTATAGAACATTTTGGGTTTTAAAGTTATGTGACTGGTGGTTTAGTTATATCCCTCTAATGTATTGTGTAAATAAGAATAACTCATTAGATAACTATGTTATGTGTGAACCTAAAAATATGTTTAAAACATTATGCATATACCTGGTTTCATGTCTATATATTTATGCATGGACATGGTTTCATGTCCATAAGTTTATGTGCAGGCCTATTTTCATGTCCATAATTTTATGAGAGGACATCATTTAATGTCCTTAACTTAATGATTGAATCCATTACTATTTATATATGTTTAAAATGTTATAAACTTATTTTTTTTTCAAATTACATTATTTATTATATACTCTTATAGATCAAGATAGATTATTGATGATTACACACTCTTATAATTTTAAATTTTTTTATGACAAATCCTTATTCAATGAATCATGATTTATAATACATTAATTGATTGGGTATGGATTTCTTATATTATGATGAATTTATTATACCCTTATTCTCATGTACGATCATTGATTGGTATATCTTATGTTAGACCATACTAAGCATTTGAGCTCACCCACTCTTGTTTTTCCTTCCTGGGGTTTCGATGGATGGTCTAAGTATGTTATCTTGAAGGGTACAGATATGAAGAACATTGAAGGATATGTTTAAGATCCTTTATAAAATTATATTTTTATGTATCTAGTATAAAAATACACTAAACATTTATAGTTATAACATGTATATTATTTTTTTATGTATATTAATATAAAATGATGAAATATTTTTTATGTTATGTTGTGGTCACCTCAATTACCCTTAAGGATATCAAAGAGCAAGCACTGGTAGATTTACATCATGCACATCCAACCGCTAGGGAGTTTCCCCAAGATTTCAAGTTTCTCAATAAGTCCATTATCTCTATTGAGGATATGGTTCCACGTAACGACCCAAAAATTTATAAATGAAATTACATTTTTAAATGAGTAAATTACAAGGTATGAAATGAAGTTATAAAAAATACATGCACTACATTGGTTATTTTGGATTATAATAATTTATATCATGTCAAACATAAAAGGTCACTAAGAACCATAAAAATTGATAGTATAGTCATTATACAGTGATCATGTGATTAGTACATATATAGGGTTATGATAAATCTATTTGACACATAAAAAGGAAGTGATGTCCATGACTAGTAGGATCATACCCTACAAAGCCCATTTATTGGAGCTTCTGAATGGGATAGCATCACTGGTAATTTCCCTTGACCAATATCGAGCTAACATACAATAACAAAATCATGAGAAAAACAACTTATAGAAGAATATCAAGCTCACTGAGCTCACGAACCAAACCATATTCACCAAACCACTGCAAGAAAATATCACCATCACCTACCTTACCCATAAGGAATATGATGGTGTAATAAAAGGATATATATCTAGAACCTAATATTGTGAATTTGCATATTTTTATTCAATAAATAATTTTTATATTTATTCCTTTTTATTTTTAATTTATAAAATATTAGATAATGAGTTTGATAAAAATATATTTTGATATGAGTAAACATCAATTCTATTTTTGGGAAGTATTTATTTAAAATCAAGAAACTCTTTTCGATGAATTAAATAATTTTTAAAATAATTTTTGTACTTATAAAATACACTTATTAAAAAATAATTAAATATAAATGATCAAATAATTTTACAATGTCAAACATAATTTTAATAAGTGTTTTAAAAATGTTATTGTCAAACAAACCAGTATTTTTCAATAAATAATGATTTTGATTCAAAAGGGTGAATTGTAAAATTTATAGAATTATTTTGATAAAATTAAAACTATTTTTAAAATAATCACATTGAAATTATACAATGGAAGAATTTTAATAATTTTCTGAGATAGTTGAATTTTTGGGTAAATTTTGAATACAATGTAAATTAAAATATGTATTACAACATCATAAAATCACAAAATTTATCTAATATATATTTTAAAGAGTATACATGACCAAAATTATGTTTCCTCTTTAAAATAATGTGTTTTTAGGTTATTTAATTTATTTTATAAAACCATAATCAATACTCCAAAACCTATATTATATTTTGTGGTTTTCAAATCAATTATTTATAAACTTGACTCACTTCCACATCACCAAGGGTATTATTTTAAGTATTTTAGCTCTTATCTTATAAAATAATTAAATTAACTTCTCTTTGGTTTAAACCATAAACAAAAACCATGGTATAATTTGTGTTTTGAATTAATTTATCATATAGAGTCCAAAACAAATGTTTAGAAATTAATAAAGAATTCTCCTCTCTTGTTCTATATAAACTCACCAAACCTACCATTCTTATACACTAAAAACCCTTATATCATAAATTTACTCTAATATTCCCTCTCTATAGACCTACCATGGTTCCCCCAAGATTTTAAGAATCTTCTCACAAACTTTTATAAGTGCACTCTCTTGGTAAGGGTTCGTCTCCTTCTCCTCTTTATTCAATATTATTCTTTAAATTATTCCTTTTCAAAAGAAAAATCATGTTCAAATTTGTTTTCATACATCCCTATTACTTTAAAAGTTTTTTACAAGTGATTATATACCAATTTTACTATAATTTATCCCATCTATAAATATTTTTGTACCCATGTTATGCTTTCGAAATTATCCAATAATTTTTTATGCCACACATTTATATAATAAATAACCAATCCCATTTATACTCAAACTTATTTACCTAGATATAAATATCCTTTATTTATTAGGTAATTAAATGTATGTAAACCACACTACTTAATTTTGGGATTGAAATTTATGAAACTCATCCTTATATTTTATAATCTGTGTGGAACACTTATGCATGTACATGATATGAATGTGACAAGTGTGCCTAGAATTATATAGCCCTCCAATTCATTGGTTAATGTTTTATATCATCAGATTCCATGTATGGTTCATGTGATGTTATCATAAGAACACTATGTTATGTTTTCATGATATTTATCCTTGAATTATGCTTGTTATTTAATGTTTTATATTGTTTCCACATTCCTATATTGCCTTTATGTTATCGTCTTATATCACGAATTGATATTCAAGTTTTTATTATCACCCCTTTTATATGTCATCTATATTCATATTGACTAACATGTATTAATTTCACCATATTATTATTTGATTATTCCATTACTAGGATTTATAACTCGCCCCTTTCTTATGTATTCCTACATGTTATCCCATGAACTTTTAGAATATCCAAGGATTATAAGGGCATGTTTCATCATTTTTAAATAACGATGGTGTACCCATGTTTTATCTTATCATGTCAGGTACCTAATTTCCCAAATACACTAGGTCTTAAAATCTTCTCGGGTTGTATTATGTGTACCATCATTTTATAGATACTGAATTAAGGTGTACTAAAGATATGGGTTGTCATAGTTGGTATCAGAGGAATATTTATTTATTTATTGGGATTAGAATTAGAAAAATCTAGTTAAATCTTTAGGGAAAAAACTAAACATTGGGAAATATCCCTAATTTTTGTTAAAATATATAGTTAATATTTTACAATAAAATACATCATTTTATGGACTACATGTGGATGTGTCTCTGTCACAGTTTTACCTAGGGGTAATAACCTTAAAAAGGGTGCATCGGGATGAAATCGATTGTAACCTAGTATAAAAAATATGCCATCTTTCACACCTGGTTTGAAACTCCTATGGGATATGATTTTGTAAATTCACAGGCCGTCTATGAACCATTCTAAAGGGAACAAAAAATCTCATAAGATTTTATATTAGGAAATAGATCATGGATAACTTAGATTAAAACCTAGAAATTAATAGGTTAAGGAATATATTTCATTTATGAGTTATACATTTAATATTAATGGTTTCTCATTTATGTGTTTAATATTTTAAAAATAATCATCCTTAATTTTCCATTTATTTTTTAGTCAATGGATAAAAATTGGAGAAATTGGGTCAACAACCAATGTAATGGAAAATATGATGACCAGCCAAATGAGATAGCCAACCTGATTGGAGAAAGATTTTGGAACTTCCTGGAAATGATTCCTACATTATATAAAGTTTTTAATTGAAACATAAAATAGATTTAATTCTCAAATCCCCCTAAGAGATATCATGTTGTAATCAAGACCATTATGGGAGAAATTAATCCTACATTAATTGGATATTATGATCCTTTAATCATGGAATATGGATCAACTCCATTGAAAATATCTTATCCATACTTCAATGATAAGATCAAAATAATATCATGTTGGTTTTTTACCATATAGAAGGATAAGATGATAAATGGGGGCATTGATCAAAAATACAAATCATGAGGACTATATCAAAGTGATGGAGTGGAAGGAGTTATGAAAAATGTTCTTCAACAAATATTTTCCTCACACTCTCTGACTTAAAATGAATATGGGTTTATTTATCCTTAACCAAAAAGATGAAGAATACATTGGGGTGTAAGAAGTGAACTTCAAAATAATTGAACAATAAACCTTTGACCTCATCATATTCCCAAAAATAAAGGTTTCTCACTTCTTTTGTGGGATAAAGTTGAGTCTATGAAAATATTTTTCAATTCCAAACTTTGATAGCTATGAGGAAATAATAATATGTGAACTTAAAGTTTAAATAGAGATCAGCAAATCTCAAATGGTCTCATGAGTCTAGAAATAAGAAGCAGGGAATGGATTTTAATTCTTTTGGTGTGATAGGTAAGTATCATAGAGGAATGAAATTATAACATACCACTTGTGAAAAGTTCAGGAAGAAGAGTCCTAAAAATTTCCTAAAGGGGACAAGGAAATGTTTTAGGTGTGTTGAGGAAGAAAGCCTGGCTAGCGATTAAAAATAAGAAAACCCCATCAATGTGATTGAATAAAATAATTCTCTAGTCAACCCTAAACCTATTTTCTAATATTTCAACTACAAGGAACAATGAAACTATGTGAATTAATGCACTTATCCGAGGGTTGTTGATGAAAATTTATGAAAACATTCACCAAGTCCAAGAGAGAAAGGGTGATCTTATTCCATCACAACTTATGATGTGGATCCACACAATGAAGTGGTGACAAGTATTCTAGTTATTCATTCTATAATATAAAATATTCTTTTTTCTTCCAATTTTATGCATTCTTTAATATTTCACAAGTGTATTAGAACACTTCAAACACCACCTCAAAATATAGATTTTGAGTTATTATGGAAGATGTATAATGGGTTAATTATTGTATCCCAACCATATATCTCACCCCCTATCAATATATTTGGGGTTAATTTCATATAAAAAACTTATGATTCTCACTTTATATGAATTTTATTCAATTTTGAGTAAGAATTAGATTTCCGTATATAGAACCAACATAAATCGTTGAGAGAAGGAAATCACCCTCTGTATCACAAATTGTCCTTAGATTCTACAGAAGTGCACGGGGAGGATGAATCTCCTTTTTTATCATAATCTCAAGAATAGATAATATTTCCCTATGAGAAATATTATCTTGATAAAACTATTCATACTAAGGAAAAGATCACCCTTGAAGGAATGCCCATTATGAGACAATTCCCTGATGTGTTACCTAAAGAATTAATTGGTCTTGCTCCTAGCTGAGATGTTGAGTTCTCTATCAAAAATATACACATAACTTCTCCAATATCCATGACTCTGAAAATAATGTCCACCGTTGATTTTGAGGAGATGAAGAAGAAAATTGAGGATAATCAAGATAACTAGTCCATATGCCCAAGTGATTCACTATAGGGTTCACTAATCCTCTTCATCAAGAAGAAGGATGAAATAATGTGCCTCTACATTGACTATCATGAGCTCAAAAAATTCATAATAAAGAAAAGGTATACTCTTCCTTGGATTTATGAAATTCTTGATCAAATATGTGAATACCCATACATCTCTAAGGTGGATATTTGTTTGGGGTATTATCAAGTATAGGTGAAGAATTGGGATATCTAGAAGATTGATTTTTTTATAAATTATGTGAAATATAAGTTCATAGTGATTCCAATTGGACTCACTAATGCTCCAAAAATCTTCATGGACATGATGAATAGAGACTTTAGGGATTACCTTGAAGAAAATTAGGTATTATTTATAGATGATATTCCTTTCTACTCCAAAAGTTAGGAACACAAGGAGAAGTTGACTCCCATACTGAATACTTTATGGAAGGAAAAGTTAGTTTCAAAGTATATTAAATGTGATTTGTGGATGGAGAACATAAATTTCCTTGCAATTGTTATCACCATAAAATAGATATCTATGTATCCTTAATAAACTCATTCAATTAAAGGATGAAAAAGACCAACATGTAGGATAAAATATGTAGTATCCTTGGATTATCTTGGTATTATCGTCGATTTCTGAGAAAATTGTCATAATTTTAAAGCCCACTAACCAAGATGAACTGAAATAGATTCAATTGTTCCAAGAACTATGAATATGAAGAGATCATTTTACATTCAAATAAGAGGCTAATCACTACACATATGCTCACATTTCCCACCAATGGGGAAGGATTTGTGATCTATAGTGATGCATCCAAAAATGGATTGGGGCATGTACTTATGAAATATGAAAAAGTGATAGCCTATGCCTCCTTCTAATTAATAATCCATGAGAATAACTACCCATTGAGTGATCTATAATTGGCTACAGTGATATATGCATTGAATATTTGGTTATTTTATCACTATATAGAAACTTTTTCCATATATACAGACCATAAAAGCCTCAAGTATAAATTCATAAAAAAGGACAGTGATATGAACCAAGTAAGGTGGTTAGATATGATGAAGGATTATGATTTTTTAATCCATTACCATCTTTTGAAAGGGAATAAAGTCAAAAGTAATGTAATTAGAAAGGATATTTCAACCCCATCCATGATGGAAATTTTAATGGATCCAATATTCTTGGATGTATAGAAGATAAACATGGGAATAATAAAGGATCACCATCCTATCTTTCTCAAATAACTACTCAACAACCAATTATTGATAGAATCAAGGAGGCCTGGAAAGATAATGAGGTGCTATAGAAAAAGGTAGAGAATACTTCTAAGATCAGATTTGCTAAAGATAGAATTATGAAGTTTCGTACCTAGATATGTGTCTCATAAAAACTAAAATTGAAGAAGTAACTTATGAATGGTGTTTATATATCATTATTCTCTATTCATTTATGAAGTAGTAAGATTTATACAAATACGAAGGAAAACTTCTGGTGGGATTACATGAAGATGCAGATTATAGAATTTGTATCATAAAACTTGGTATGCCAGCAATTCAAGGCTAAAAGATAGAATTATAAGGGTATAATATAGAAATTTCTCAAACCATTATTTAATATAAGAAAACATAACCTTGTATTTCATTATTGGAATCCTAAAAACCCATAAAGGTAATAATTAAATCTAGGTGGTATTCAATCACCTTAAAAATTTGTCACATTTCATTTCTAATAAGGAAGATTTATCTCCTGACCTACTTGCTAATATATACATAATAGAAGTGGTATTACTTCATGGAGTTCCACTCTCCATTGCACCTAATTGAGATATATGGTTTACCTAAAGGTTTTAGAGAAACCTTTAACAATAATTATATATGAAGATGAATTTCAGTACTACTTATCACCCTCAGGTGGATAGTCAATCTAAGAGGACTATTCAAACTCTAAAGGATATATTGAGATCATGTTCAATGGATTTATAGGGATATTTGTATTAGCACCTTCCCCTAGTGAATTAATCATATAAAAATAGTTTATATTCTATAATTCAAGTGGAACCTTATAAGGATCTGTATAAGAAGATGTTTTAGACTCCAACATGATGGGATAAAGTTGTAGAGTAGAAACTGATGGGACTAGAAATTATCTAAGAGATGAAAAACAAGGTTCAAACTGTTCAATGACGTATGAAATATGCATAATTTCAATAACAAAAAATATGTATAAAATAGTTGACATGATCTAGGGTTTGATGTATGATATAAATTGTTCCTTTATATATCACCATATAACAAATTCATTAGGTTAGGGGTGACGGTAAATATTAGTCCTAGATAAATCAACCCCTTTGAGATCCTTGATTGCATTGAAGTGGTGGCATGTCAACTATCACGCTCACCTTACCTATATAAAATAAAAGATTTGTTCCATGTATCCCTATTTAGGAAGTACATTCCAGATCCCTCACATGTATTAAATCATTATGTGGTGCTATTTTAGAATGATCCATCATCGAAAGAGTATCTATGGAACATCTTAGATGATAGAGGAGAGTTTATACAAAATAAAAAAACTCACCTGGTCAATGTGTTGTAGTGGAACCAAAACATTGAATAAGTGACATGGGAACTAAAATAGGTGATGAAATACAAGTACACTCATATATTCTTTTAGGAAATGACAATTTCAAGGGTTAAATTTATAAAGGGGGATAATTAAGTGACCTAAATATTTATAAATGAAATTTTCTTTTTTAATGACAAATGCCTTATTAAGAAATGAAGTAATAAAACCACATGAACTTATTTGGTTATTTTGGACCATTAAAAGTTATATCTGGCATGACCCATCCCCTAGGGCCCGTGTCATGACTATCCCCAATCCCACCTCCGATAGGCCAAGGGATAGAGACTAGCACTGAGTAAGAATATCCCAAAAAAATGGGATCAATTTTCCTCTAAACCAGTACAGACGCACGAAACCCCGAAACAAAGTACGATAGAAGAAAACTGAAGGTAAAAGGGTCCATAATACAATCCCAAAAAAAGGAAAAGTACAAGTAAAAGTCTCTATAACTCTTCCACAGAAAACCATACCTGATGGATAAGTACATAAATATCTATTTGAAGCCACAGAAGCACACCTCGTCTGTCAGGTCACTCTTAGAACCACCTGGCACTGGTACACCAAGGACTCCATCAAAGAATCAATTGTCTACACAATACATGACACGTGAAAGAAAGTTCCATGTAGGGGTGAGTAAAACAATACTCATTAGGGAACCGGAAAATACAAAGTGAAATATTAAAAAGAAAACATTGCAAATAAGATACAGTCAACTCAACATAGGTATGTGTTAATAACACATATAAAAATAATATCCAGGTATACTTGTATCATACACAAATAATTAATAAGTTTCTAATATCATATCCACTTATAGGATTCTCATTGTAGTCTCGAATTGTTACACGAAAACCAAGGGGAAATACACTCCACAAGCTCAACCATCTCTAATGGTACCCGTTTAGGAGATAGACACCATCAGGAACAACTCTACCATTCCTAATGGTACATCTTAGAGAATGTGCTCCATCTAGAACATCCTACTAGGTCCAGGTCTAGTTCCCAGCCCCAAATGTTTAGTCATCATTGTCTTGTGCCAAACGAAAGACTACGGAAACCCAAATGGAGAGGCATTCCCTCACCACTATACATAGATAAGGGAGCCCTAGTACCAACCATTTCATGAATCCTCTACCGCTTCTATATGAAATGTCCCACACCTCAGCCTATTGAGGGAGAACTAGCTCCTATCTAGGCATCATTCTCATCAAGTTGATGGGCTTGCTCCTCACAACCATGTCTGACAATAGAGGGAGCTACAAATCTGAGGTAGGACCTGCTCTCCACTACTAATCTAGATGGGTAAGTTTGACGTCATATGTGATGACCCGCACCCTTTTAATACAGGTGAGTACCAACTCTATCATTTCGTTTGGTATGGGGTACTCTCTGGGTCACCTAGACCCACTCCTCACTTAGGCCTGCTAGGTCACCTAGACCCACTGGTAACATTGGTCTGCTAGGTCACCTAGACCACCACTCATAACTTAGTCTTCCCATTTTACCAAGGAACACTCATCACTTAGGCTTTTGGGGTCACCTAGACCCTCTCATCACTTAGGCCAATTGGGTCACCTAGACCTGCTCGTAGCGCACTTGATTCTGGGAGAATATAATTCCCAATCCATCAGTCATATATAAACTTCTTCAAAAACATACATAGAGTATATCAAAAGTACCCCTCATTGTGAGTGTCCCAAGTCTACAAACGGATCGTCAATCTGACATACGGTTTGGATTTTATGAAACTTTAAGTGAGAATGGGATGGTTGGGTCTGGGTCCGGTCCATCCCAGTCTGACCGACTCGAACTAGGGTCTATCGACACGACTCAGATCTGCCAAACCGAACCGGGTCTGCTGATCTGATCTAGGTTCAACCTGACCCATCGGGTCAGCCTAACCCTCTAGGCCCGAGCCTCTCATATGTAGGCCGATTCGTCCACCCCAAACACGGCAAGTGTCGCGTCCTCTTTGTGTCACGCGGTCAGTCGAGCCAGCTGCTTCTCTAAAAGCCTACCACTTGAGCTGTGGTTCCTGGTTAATCGACCATGGTATGAATTTGTGGCTTCCCCAATGTGCCTCATAGGCATATGATCATTGACGGTGCACTGATGGCCTCTTCCACAGGCGATCAGACTCGCTCTGGTTGTCCATTTTTTCATTTAGAATAGATTTCAGGATCCTCGGGATGCCTTATTCCCTACCATGAGCTCTGATCCATGCAATGATCCTTCCTGGTGCAAAGTAGTTTGATTGGTGATGTCTATCATACCGCCTCAATCTGATCACCACCACTTTCATCACACTTTCTTTGTGTCATGTAACGTCTCGGTTCAAAAAGCCACCCAGGGGCGCCTCGTACCCAATTGGTCACATGGCCTCAAGCGCATTTCCCCTAAAGCCAGAGGCTTCCGACTAGCAGTGAGGGCCTTGGGTGTGATATTGGGGAAACTATGCCCTCATTGGTAGAGTAACACAGTGGAAACAAAACAGAAAACAATAGCATAAATTGTAATAATACCATACAAGAGTAAACAATAGAAGACTGGAAATAATAAACTGGAGCACACATATATAATGTTGCATGATGCATATCTCTAGGAAAGTAGCCAAACAATTCACAATTCTAGGATAAAGAAATAAAACAAAGTAAAAGAAAAATAGTAAACAAATCATCAACATCGCAAGCCTCAACTTAGTCCCATGCTCTCCAGCTCCACAGCAGTCAAGTACCTGAAGTAGAAGGGTGCTTTCCCTTATCTATACCTGCAGAAATATAATCTGTTTGGGCCCAAAAGAATGTCCCAAATACGGTGTGAGATTAATCCCAGTAGGAAACCACCAAAATATTTATGCCTAACAGTTATTGAATATATATGGCAGGTAATAATTAACAGAAGCAGTAAAACAAGGAAGTACTTAGTAATAACAATCCTACAATTTCAATTCATTCAATTTAATATCTCAAGTAAGAAGATAAACAAAAATAGGTAACCCTTTCGGATGTACTCTCAGACTAACCCCTATGGTTCAACTAAAACAACACAAGCAACCCTCTGGGAATTACACAGAGTCTTGCCCCTCTGGTTCAGCTTTAGCACAGACTCTCTGAGGAAGCACTCACTGTCAATTCCTCTTATGGTCTCGTATTGGTACCTAATAGGCTCTATGGGGAAGCACTAAACATCCAATTCCACCTGTATCCCACATCGAGGAACTACAGACACTCTAAGGAAGAACTTACATCTATTCTCCCTACGGTCTCTCATCATAACAGTAAAACAGACACTCTATAGAATCCCTCAACGTCCATTCTCCCTATGGTCTACTACACTAGGTTCCCACAGCCCAATGTAGTTAAATCATGTACAATGATATAAGGAAGCCAAAGTAAACCTCAAGAACTACTTGGATAATAGTCTACAGCATATGACAGCATGTCAGATAAATATTCACTCCATCCTAACAAAACTGGGCATGGATAGTAAGGCGAACAGCCTAACAGGAAAAGCTAGAACAAACGGTAAAAACAATAAAACGTGGTCAAAACATCTATATCATGGAAAGATAACCCTATTTACAAACATTTAACCTCTATCAAAAAAACAAGGAATAACTGGCAATTAACAGGGCTAAAACCATAAACACACAATACCCTGATCAAGGGTATTTGGAACTTTTGCACATATAACTCAAATACTATCTACAGAAAGGCACAAACCAACTACCTCAGCATTGTGAGATTGATATACTTGAATCTAAGGCCTTGAATCACCTTATAAAGTCATAGATATAAAAAAAATATAAATCTTTCAACTAAGGATAACTATTGAAAGAGGAGGAATCAGGAAATGAAGCTCTAGAAGAAAGAAGAGCCTATCGTGGTGATCCCAATGCAATTTATGGTGGTTGAATCGGAGAATGGATGCTCAATCAGTGGTTCAGGGAATGATCGGCATCGTACGGATGCCCTCGGTCGAAGAAGGTGAAGAAGAAGACACTTCTTCCAATTAGACATGATCTCGGTCCATTTAATGAAAAACAAAATAGTACACGGTGTGTACTTCATGAATACACAGCGTGTACTTGCCTTAACCATCCTTGTATTAGGAACTCTCTAGGTTACCACACACGGCCATGTACTCGGCCATTACATGGCATGTATATGGTCACCCGTGGCAACCAAGTACACAGTGTGTACTTATAAGTACACGGCGTGTACTCAAGAAATTTCCAGAAACTCCTCTTTTCTCAAAAACACTAGAAAAAGGAAAACATACATGAAAATAATATCTGGGTTCATACAAACTTCCCCCCTTAAAGAAATTCATCCTGTAATTTCCCTAGAAAGGTGGCGTATAAGAAGAGTCCTCAAAAAGCTCTGGCCAGTGTGATCGTACATCTGCCTCCCTCTCCTAGGTCTCATATTGTACTCACCCATGTTTCCATAGCTCTCATACGAGAGGAACAGATCGACCATGGATAATTTTCGCACTTTGATCAATAATCTGGATAGGAAGCTCCTCGAACGAGGTGTCCACCTCTAACTAAACCTCCTCGGGTTGAAAACATGAGCTGGGTCTGAGAAGTAACGCTATAGCTGGGAAACGTGGAAACCATCATGCATAGACTAGTACCTCTGAGGTAACTGAAACTGATAATGTAACACCCGATACTTTTATGAGAAATATTTTGTTTTTATGTTATATAAATCATCAAAGGAATCTTTCGTTGCACGCAATCGCGACCTTCCTCGATAGCGTGTGTAGTACGCAATACCGAGTTCCACTAAACAACGATATATTATTATAATATTATAAACTAGCCGTTATGAATAGTATTAACTGAATTTTAAATTTTACAACATTATTATTCATCTTACACATTTTCTAGAACATAGTAAGAGAACAAAATAATTTTTTTTGGGTAAAATAAGTATTTATCCAAAAATGCAGTTTTGCCGCCCTTTGATGGCGCACCACATTAAGTATAGTTTTTGACACATTTATAAGTTCAATTTTACAAAATAAAAATCTTCTTTGGAATCATAAAATAAAAATTTACTTTGCATAAATTTTTCATTTTATTCTGGTAACTTTCATATTTTGATGAATAGTAAAAACACGCTATATTTTAATTATAAACAACTTTTTTCATCGCAATAATTTGTATGGTTAAATTATAATATTGAATGGTTTTAAAGTATAAATAGAATATATTTTTACCATTTAATATAATGTATGTCATTATCATTGATTCTACCTTGAATTCGTAGGATAAATCAATTCAATCTTTTGCAATGTTTTAAAGAAAACCCTGTTTTCTTTCGACAACGGGATTAATTTTAATTCAATTTCTGCAACTTTTGTGTATTGAATTTGGAAAAATGGATTCCATATTTGGAATCAGTGGATCCAAATTATTTTAATAATCTACTTTTTATTTTTGGGAATTATGAATAGTAACTACAGTAAATTTTATTTACCATAGTTAAAGGTAAATCGGGTAATTAAGGGTAAATATAATATTATAAAATTACCCTAACACATGTAAAAATCCTATTGGATGACTAAAAGATGACCCATATCACCTAAGGGTCGGATTAGATTCATTTAATGGACTTTGGTCCATGAAAATAATTTAATTATTGTTAAAACCAAAGAATGTGACAACATGTCACTTTCTTAAATCTTATAAGTATAATAATTTTAATTTAGTGATAAACTTCATGAAACTTAGAACATGAATAGTATCCAAAAAGCTAATAAAATTATCTGAATCATAGGAATTTATTTATAATTTTTAGGGATTAAATAATTATCATTTATTATGACACAAAAATGATACAATAATTTTCTTATTAATGAAATATTGACATAATCGATGTTATAAATACCCAAATAAATGTAATTTAAGACTTTTTATGAATTAAACTAATTTTATATGTTAATATGACATGTTATTATTGATTTAATTAACTTTTTTCTAACTAATCAATCTGTTATGAGTTTCACAAAAATCAATTACTAAATAGTGTCAAAATTGACATAAAATAGTTTTTTAAACAAATATTATATTCTTAATTGTTATTTTATTCGTAAAAATATAAGGTTCATCCAAATGACTTAGATAAGGTTATATATTAAAAAATAAACAACTTGGGGTTCTTTTTTCTTCTTATAGTAAGTTTATTAACCTTATAGTATAAGAACACAAGAAGACACGGTAAAAGTAAAATTATTTTACTTAATGTTAAATATAAATGATAAGTTTAAAATAGGAACCTAAACTTGTATAAATTATATTGGATGAGGGGATTTCGACCCATCCCCACCTTATATTTGAAATAAATCAATTTGGATCTATTTAAAACCGAATTTGACTTTATAATAAAATAATAGTTTTAGTTATTCCAAAGGTGCCCCTCTCCTCCCTTATAAAAGGGAACCTCCTCCTCCCTCTTCCTCACACCACTTTGAGCCTTAAAGATCAGCAAACCCCTGACAACTTCTCCTCTCCACTTACCTAGAGACATCATAGAGGTTCTGGTCTTCTTCAAAGACCTATTTTAGTACCCTAAAAGGAGGTCTCAAAGAAGCACTTCAAATAAGAGGTAATGTCTGTTACCGATTCTTTCATCTTTATTTCTTCTTCCAATTATTCTTCTTTATTTGTTTCATTATGAAGTAATAACATCAGTATCACTAATATACTGATATGTTATTATAAGTATGAAACAACTCTATTTCACCATCTATCCATCCTACGGAAAAAGAAATCACCGCGCATGCGTACGTACGGAATACCGTCTCCACGCCGTGGTGTAATCTATTTTACACCACCTTACTTGGATGGGTATAATGGTGTAAATAATGACTATATATGACTATTAAAAAGTGATATTGATTCTGAAATAGTATACATACACTCCAAAACAATTCTACGATCATGAGAATGATATCATCGCTCGTGCGTACGTACGGAATACCGTCTCCACGATGTGATGCGATTCGTTCTACATGATCTTCATTTCATAATGATTATATAAATGAATTGAATGAATGAATATGATATATATTACAATAATAAAATTCTGTAAATGAGGTATCTATAACATAAAGATAAGAATAAGAATTTATTCGACAAACATGCATAAGAACAAAAAAAGTAATAAACACCCGAATAACAAGTAGTAATGAAATATTACAAATAATAAGCTAAGAATATGACCATATACGATATCATAACAATAAGTATGATTCTGAAATAAGTCAATAACATTATTTAAATCATTATATAGAATGTTTGGACACTTACTAAGAAAATCGGACCTAAGGTATGGGAAATATCACAATCTCATTTTTATCAGAGATTGTTTATACTTTGGTATTTACTGGGGTGTAATTTATCATCCACATCCATGTTTCCTCAATATGTAATATTATTTCCATCCACCTACAATTTTTTAAATCCAATTTCACCCTTAAGTGAGTTTTTAGTAAAGGATATGAAAGGAATCTTTTGTCATTTTTCGTACGAGGTACTTTTTAACTTTTCGGACAAAAGTATGAAGAATTGTTTTTTAACATATAAGGCATGAATGGATTTTTAAAACATTATTTCCAAGAATCTTCCTTTACAAGTTTTCAAGTTTATTTTTAATCAACTTCTTTTAGTTTAAGATTGTATGACATGTTAAGAAAGGAAAAGTGTTTTTGAAGTAGAAAAGTTATTTTCCTCAAGAATGGAGTTCAAGTGTTTTATCAAAATTATTTTCCATCTAAGATAATATAGGGTTCTGTTTCTATCCCTATTATCAAATTTACTTGATTATGTTGTAATGGAAATATTTTTATGAATTCCTTTATCTTATATGAATTTTTTTATGATGTCATGATGTTTAAGATTCCCATTTTTATTACATGGGTTATGCAATGATGTATGATTTATGATTTTGTGGCACAAATAAGAATGGTATCATTATGAGATGGGTGGGACCTAAATCTCCCTCCAATGCATTGGGTAAAGATTTTATATCTCATTAGATAGACATGGCTGGAACGGCAGGTTATACCGTTTCAGTGAAACAGGACTGAAACGAGGAGTGAACTCGGTTCAGAAAGGAAATTTGTCCACTAAGATCATCTTGGAAATGAGTCTTGACTAATAAGAAATGATTATCTATGATTATGTGTTTATGCCACAAAGCTTAATGTTTTAAGCTATGATTATTGTGATTACATTTCACTACTATGATTTATCCCATGTTATGAAATTATGATCTCTTTTGCAGGTTAATATTTCCAAAAGATATGTTCTTATGAATATGACATGATTGATATCTCTTTTGGTTACCCTTACTGAGCATTTGAGCTCACCCATTTATGTTTTCTTTTCCCCAGGACATAAAGAAAGGATTTAGGTTTTAAAAAAAGAAGATCTTTATGGGAGATGTTCAAGATCTTTCACCACAATTAGAAGATTATATTCCGAGTTTCCAAATACACTAAACTATTACGGTCCTTGTGTGTGTGTTTTTGTTATGTACTAAGTATTTCGCATAAGTAATGTAATATCTATGTACGTCAAGCTTAGGGTCTCTACAGTTGGTATCAAAGGAAAGGTTTAGTCAACCTTTGGAAACTAGGATGAGAAAACGTTAGTGAGATCCCTATAGATATTTCTAAGGTATATCTAGGGATGTCCCTAAGGATAAGTATACGTATAGGATACAGTCCTAGAACTACGGTAACAATCATAAAATTTAACCTAAGATGTTAGATATTGAGGATACTCCCCCTTTATTATGTTGTTTTCCCTAGCATGATTTTTGCCTCTCACACTATTCTTTTTGGGATTTAGACGATGGCTGGAACCCAAAAGAGCCGTGTTGATCAATGTAATGGACAATGAAATGATTGTCCTCCTGAACAAACAAATGTTATGGGAGATGGAGTGAAAAATCTTATTGCTATACTTACACAAGCTATGAATCATTCTGGACTTCCAAATGAGCAGAGAAGGGAACAACATTCTATTGAGTCCTTCATGAGGCAACGTCCACCTTCTTTTAGTGGGTCTTCTGATCCACTTGTTGTTGAACAATGGATCAGTACCACTAAAAAGATATTTTCAGTTCTTCAATGTTCTGAACATGATAAATTCATCTTAGCAGTATATCGTTTGGAAGGTGAAGCTGATGAATGGTGTAATCTTATCAAGAATACGAGAGTGGACTGCAGTATTATGGATAAGCCTAAAGATTGGAATGGATTATGTTGTACATAAGTTAGTATTGTTTAAGGATAGAAGTTTTTTCGATATTATTGATGGGATGTTATAGTAATATAGTTTTAGAAAAAGGAAAACCTGTAGGACGGGCGACAACCCATCGCGTCGGACAAGGTTGTGGGAATCGAACCCACAACCGAAATGCGACCGGCCGTTATCGCCTACCACTGGCCTACAGGAAGTCCCTAGTTAGTAGAAACTAGTTTTATTTTATTAAGCGGTATGATATATGAATTATAAGTTCATTTTTGGAACCATATACGATTAATCTAACCACAAGATGGACTTATTACTTTTTCTAACCTTTTGTTTGAAAGAGATGGAATGACCCATCATTCTATCACATGATCTACTAACACATCACGAATAACAAATTCAACTTCATTTCTTTAAGGGATGAAGTGGAAATTTTTCAATTCACGAACAACAGTGAGATTGTACCCAAATCATGTAAGTATTTCTTTTAATTCATCAACTTTAGGGAAATTATCTTGAAAACCAAAACAAATTCCTAGTTCTCTTATATCCGATGAATCAGATGGTACCTTATATCATCACAAATCTATGGCTTTGTGATTGTTGGATTTTTCATAGCCCTGTTCTCTACCACTCTCCATCAGAACATGATGGTTAGATTTATCCTCCATATCCATATTTTCACATATGATATCTTATGTGGAAAACTAGTGATAAGTTAATTTGGGTAACCGTTATGTTTCATACTTCACTTTTTAAAATTAAGTTTTAGCTTTCCTTTTTATGATGTGGGTTTCTATGAAAGAAATTCTCAAGTAACAAACCAATTATAACCTCGAAGAATTTCGAGGGAGAAATTCATTTTAAGGGGGGTAGAATGTAACACCCAAGACTTTTATGAGAAATATTTTGTTTTTATGTTATATAAATCATCAAAGGAATCTTTCGATGCACGCAATCGCGACCTTCCTCGATAGCGTGTGTAGTACGCAATACCGGGTTCCACTAAACAATGATATATTATTATAATATTATAAACTAGACGTTATGAATAGTATTAAATGAAATTTAAATTTTAAAACATTATTATTCATCTTACACATTTTCTAGAACATGGTAAGAGAACAAAATAATTTTTTTGTGTAAAATAAGTATTTATCCAAAAATGCAGTTTTGCCGCCTTTTGATGGTGCACCACATTAAATATAGTTTTTGACACATTTATAAGTTCAATTTGACAAAATAAAATTCTTCTTTGGAATCATAAAATAAAAATTTACTTTGTATAAATTTTTCATATTATTCTGGTAACTTTCATATTTTGATGAATAGTAAAAACACGCT